>OX439005.1:34139604-35492942 GCA_949316495.1 Amphiduros pacificus | reverse complement strand
CGGTTTAGAATGTAGCCAAAAGTTTGATCCAAGATGTATGCTATTTTGTTTAAGCGAGGGTGTCAGATATCAGGCTATCTTTGTTTTCAGATTGATGTCCTGCGTCTCATTAGATCTCAAGCTTATGTATTTATATCATATTCTTATCAGATTATTCAGAAAACAGAAGAAAAACACTGCCTGTGACATCATTGTAATATATACATAGCCTTTATATGGGATGACATCACAATGATAAATACTTGTTCTTAATATGGCTTTGTCTAAATATGGGATGTGACATCATCGTGATATATCCATAATCCTAATATGGGATGTGACATCAAAATGATAAATACCTGTTCTTTATATGGGATGTGACATCATTATGATTTTTATGGTTCATAAATAGTTTGTTAAATTACAATAATAAATATACGATAAATAAATCATCTAAATATGGTTTGTGACCATGTAATATGATGTCACTATGATCATATTACCTTATTCCACTGCTCACACTTGATTTTTTGTGAGAAGTTTTAATATGGCCAAACATTTGAGCTGTGTTAATATGGCCAAACATTTGAGCTGTGTTACTATGGCCAAACATTTGAGCTGTTTTAATATGGCCAAACATTTGAGCTGTTTTAATATGGCCAAACATTTGAGCTGTTTTAATATGGCCAAACATTTGAGCTGTGTTAATATGGCCAAAAAATTGAGCAGTGTTAATATGGCCAAACATTTGAGCTGTGTTAATATGGCCAAAAATTTGAGCTGTGTTAATATGGCCAAACATTTGAGCTGTGTTAATATGGCCAAACATTTGAGCAATGTTAATATGTCCAAACATTTGAGCAATGTTAATATGTCCAAACATTTGAGCTGTGTTAATATGGCCAAACATTTGAGCTGTTTTAATATGGCCAAACATTTGAGCTGTTTTAATATGGCCAAACATTTGAGCTGTTTTAATATGGCCAAACATTTGAGCTGTGTTAATATGGCCAAACATTTGAGCTGTTTTAATATGGCCAAACATTTGAGCTGTTTTAATATGGCCAAACATTTGAGCTGTTTTAATATGGCCAAACATTTGAGCTGTGTTAATATGGCCAAAAAATTGAGCAGTGTTAATATGGCCAAACATTTGAGCTGTGTTAATATGGCCAAAAATTTGAGCTGTGTTAATATGGCCAAACATTTGAGCTGTGTTAATACACATACGATGCATAGCAGACATACCGAGGATGGATTGCATGTCGACCAGGAGGAGGACAGCATTAGTGCTGATGACAGAGGCACAGGTATGGCGGGCTTCCACACTCTCCTGGACTACACTCCTCTGAGATAATAACCCCAGCCAAACCTGCAACAAGCCCTCAACCACTCCACTCTGAAAATATACAACAATAACAATAATAACAACAATAATAACCCCAGCCAAACCTGCAACAAGCCCTCAACCACTCCACTCTGAAAATATACAACAATAACAACAATAACAATTAAGTATGGCAGTACTCCCCATTATTTACTTTCCAACAAATATGCCAGATAACTGTATTGTGTATATTTTTGAAAATAATATAAGTAGAATATAACAAGGAGAAAAACAAGAGTGACAATATTCATGCATGGAGATTCCAACAGAGGGCACTGAGTACTGACTTTGTTTCCTGTAATCTAACTTGTTGGAACACAGTGGGTGCCAACAAGATATTGCCCTAAACTTAAATAGATTTGGCATGAACTTAAACAGAACAGGAAGGTCAAGAATTTATATAAAAATCAATTGGTATTCAAAACAAAAGACACTGATAATTATATATCTCAAAACAAATCAACATTCTTTTTTTATTATTCATCTCTTCTCAAACAACACTGAGCTTGCCAACCACCCAGCATCAGCACAGAGGTCAGGATGACAAGAAACCAGATCCCCCACAAATTGCAGTTGTTTGATGAGCATCAGTTGTTTTCTTATCACTTTTCTGTCTTGCTACATGCCTGCTTATTACTGAGGCAAGATTACAGCCCACACTCCAGGCTCATGTTCCCCCTCACCACTTCATTATACACTCCACACATTCCACACTCCATGGCTTCCGATCACACTTTTTTGTTCTATAAACCCAGTGCAAAGTTGGACAGTCAGACAGCCAAATCTACCTCTATGTAATCAGATAATTTTATATTAAATAAGGGGAAGAACTGAGGACCAGTGGTGCCACCTATAGTGGTAGTCAGATCCTAGGGCAGACCCTTACCCTGTGTGTTTATTATAAACAAGTCAATGATGAGAGCAAACAGACAAGTGTCATCTTGTGATGATCTTAATTAGGTCAGCCTGGGGGGTGTTGATGAGGCAGACATGAGGTGTCATGTCTGGAGGTAGGGGGTCTGGGTCATCAACAGATGGCGCTATATATCTGCTAATACAACATATGTTAAAATGAATGCATAACATGCTATTTGCTGCATAAAGTGTTTGCCAGAGTTCTCATTATTTTCATGATAGAACAGGAAACATATGGGACCGTTTCCCCACCAAGTCCATGGATACAGGGGCTGGTAGAATACATTGTTATCTTTTCCTGGCAGGGGGCGACATTACATAAGTAGCTTCTGCCATCACCTTAATGAATGAATATGTGAATACATACTGTGAGATATGGAGCAAATTAGCTTGCACACAGCAGGATGACACTAGAGGGCACTCAAATAACATTGCCACTATCTTGTCCTCTGTGAATAATTAGCTCACAATCATATATACATGCTCACCTAGCTGAACCACCATACAATTGCAGATTCCAATTTGAGCCTTGCTGAAATTACAATTAGCTTAGGCACGACTATAGAAAACTACTTTTATAGACTAAGTTCTAACTCAATAACACTGATGTTCTAAGTAATGGAAATGAATCTCATATCCACAGGGCCTGTACCATGTTTTACACTGCACCCATCCTCACACCTGCATGACCCATCCCACACTAAGCAATGCACCAAGCCTCACACCTGCAGGACCCATACCACAATATGCACTGCACCCAGCCTCATACCTGCAGGATCCATACAACAATATACACTGCACTCAGCCTCACACCTGCAGGACCCATCCCATGTTTTACATTGCACCCAGCCTCACACCTGCAGGACCCATACCACAATATACACTGCACCCAGCCTCACACCTGCAGGACCCATCCCATGTTTTGCACTGCCCTCAGCCTCACACCTGCAGGACCCATACCACAATATACACTGCACCCAGCCTCACACCTGCAGGACCCATACCACAATATACCCTGCACCCAGCCTCACACCTGCAGGACCCATACCACAATATACACTGTACTCGGCCTCACACCTGCAGGATGGTTTGCCTGTCAAGCCTCAGTCCCATGTTACCCCAGTATTACTCCCACATGGGTGTAGCTAGTTCCAGTGTTTTGCAAACGCTTTCTAGCGTGTTTACATTCACTGCAGGGGCATGTATCCCTACCCCTCCACCTCTTCCCCTCTCTTCCCTGGGCAGCTAATATTGCACCCCACACCCCAGTCTGTCTCCTGCCAAACCATTCTCTTTGTTGATTTTCCAATTATACCCTACTGTAATTGGTGAACAATTTATTTTCCTAGAAGTTTTCCCACCATTGAGGTTAGATGTGCCCGCAGGCTGTGCATATGGAAATCATTTCTGGTCCTCATGCCAGACAAATGTCTCCATCTCCTGTATAAACTATATTTCCAAAACAACTGTCTCCATCAACTTTATAACCACAACAAAACAAATAGCATCTATTTTCTATAAATCAGCGTCACTTAACAGAATGTGTCCAACATAAACCATCCCCATAAAACTGAATGTTTGGGCTTTCTGTTCCAAAGTGTCTCCATCTACTACATAATCCAGGTAAATGTCTCCATCTCATGTGCATATATAAGACACCCTTATCAGGCAAATGTCTCCTATATATCACTATGACACCCTTATCAGGCAATGTCTCCTATATATCACTAGGACACCCTCATCAGGCAAATGTCTCCTATATATCACTAGGACACCCTTATCAGGCAATGTCTCCTATATATTACTAGGACACCCTTATCAGGCAAATGTCTCCTATAAATTACTAGGACACCCTCATCAGGCAAATGTATACTGTGTATTCCTAGGACACCCTTATCAGGCAAATGTCTCCTATATATTCCTAGGACACCCTTATCAGGCAAATGTCTCCTATATATCACTATGACACCCTCATCAGGCAAATGTCTCCTATATATTCCTAGGACACCCTTATCAGGCAAATGTCTCCTATATATTACAAGGACACCCTCATCAGGCAAATGTCTCCTATATATTACTAGGACACCATCATCAGGCAAATGTCTACACCCCCATCTCAATATATTGTACCTTTTTTTTATTTGCACACATATTGCTAAAATTTTGGTCAAAAGATTTCTCATAGCGACATGCATGGCAGTGTGAGGTGTGAATGTGTTTTGAGAAGGTGTGATTGTTACGGTTGCCCCCACGCCAATGTTTTCACACACTCTCACACGGAGCACTTGGTGTAAACACGGAGCTGAGCATCATTTGTGCTGTAGTCTCAGCAGACACATGCACGCAGCTTGGGTTTCATCACAGCCAGTAAATATTATTGTCACGTACCCCAGCTATCCACCCCAATCCCCAGAAAATTCCTGGACCTCCCCCTCACATGTATGTTAAGCCTGATCAGCTGTGACAATGCTGCAATCATGCATCCAGGCTGCAATCAGTAATCATGCAAGTAAGTTGCAATTATACACATAAACTGCAATCACACATCCAGGCTGCAATCACATACCCAGGCTGCAATAAGCTGCAATCTTACAACTAGGCTGCAATCACATACCCAGGCTGCAATAAGCTGCAATCATACAACTAGGCTGCAATCACATACCCAGGCTGCAATAAGCTGCAATCATACAAATAAACTGCAATCACACATCCAGGCTGCAATCACATACCCAGGCTGCAATAAGCTGCAATCATACAACTAGGCTGCAATCACATACCCAGGCTGCAATAAGCTGCAATCATACAAATAAACTGCAATCATGCACCCAGGCTGCAGTCACACACATAGGATGCAATCACACACCTTGGCTGCAATTTCGCACCAAGGTTGCAAGTTGCAATCAGCTGCAATTACATACCCCAGCAACAATCACACATAGCATCAATATTGCTTTTTATCACATTCATCAAGTTTTGATATATTACATATCAAAAATTACATATCATTAAAAAAAAAAATACGTATCAAAAATATTATTATTCTAGGCTTATCAGTAACATTACTCTGGGTTTATTAGTAACATTTCTCTGAGCTTATCAGTAACATTACTCTGAGCTTATCAGTAACATTACTCTGGGTTTATCAGTAACATTACTTTTGGCTTATCAGTAACATTACCTTTGGCTTATCAGTAACATTACTCTGGGTTTGTCAGTAACATTACTTTTGGCTTTTCAGTAACATTACTTTTGGCTTCACCCTTAATGGACATGGTAATGAGTCAATTCTTATGTAAAGCGCTTAGAGCAGACTTAGTCTGATATAGCGCTATATAAATCATTATTATTATTATTATTAAAGATGGAAAGACAAACTTTCTGAATGTCCAAGATGACAAACCCCTGCCTACTCATCTGATGTGACATGTCCCTGCCTACACATCTGATGTGACATGCCCCTGCCCACACATCTGATGTGCCATGCCCCTGCCCACACATCTGATGTGACATGTCCCTGCCCACACATCTGATGTCACATGTCCCTGCCCACACATCTGATGTGACATGCCCCTGCCCACACATCTGATGTGACATGCCCCTGCCCACACATCTGATGTGACATGCCCCTGCCCACACATCTGATGTGGCATTCCCCTGCCCACACATCTGATGTGACATGCCCCTGCCCACACATCTGATGTGACATGCCCCTGCCCACACATCTGATGTGACATGCCCCTGCCCACACATCTGATGTGGCATGCCCCTGCCCACACATCTGATGTGGCATGCCCCTGCCCGCATTCTTAGTTTACTTGTTGCATTTCCTTTATTCTAAGGGTTCCATAATTATGTAATGATGCCTCCCCCCCCCCCCCCCAGTTCCCTTTTCCTACATACCTGAGGTGACATTAAATAATGATGTAACCCCTCTCCACCCTTTCAACTCCCCCCCCTTTCCCTACAAGCCTGAGGTGACACATAACATGAACTGAGATCAATTATGGCAGATACATGTCACACATACCCAAAAACCAGGTTTGGCAAATACTGTAATAAATGATTATCATATCTGGTAGAATTGGATCAGGATCAAATTGTTTTACTTATTTTGCGGCCAAAAAAGAGTTGGTAGGTTGGCAGGGAGCTGCACTGAAGTGTTCACCCGGCTGTGGTATCAGACCCTGATCCCTGTACTCTGCACCCAGCTGTGGTGTCAGACCCTGCTCCCTGCACTCTGCACCCGGCTGTGGTATCAGACCCTGCTCCCGGCTGTGGTATCAGGCCCTGCTCCCTGCACCCGGCTGTGGTATCAGACCCTGCTCCCTGCACTCGGCTGTGGTATCAGACCCTGCTCCCTGCACTCTGCACCCGGCTGTGGTATCAGGCCCTGCTCCCTGCACTCTGCACCCGGCTGTGGTGTCAGACCCTGCTCCCTGCACTCTGCACCCGGCTGTGGTATCAGACCCTGCACTCTGCACTCTGCACCCGGCTGTGGTATCAGACCCTGCTCCCTGCACTCTGCACCTGGCTGTGGTATCAGACCCTGCTCCCTGCACCCAGCTGTGGTATCAGACCCTGCACTCTGCACCCGGCTGTGGTATCAGACCCTGCTCCCTGCACCTGGCTGTGGTATCAGACCCTGCTCCCTGCACTCGGCTGTGGTATCAGACCCTGCTCCCTGCACTCGCCTTCCTCCAATAACAGCCAATCTTCTTTTTTTCTCTCTCTCTTTTTTTTTAGCGAGCCAATAAATCATCATTCCTTGTTTGGATCATATGACCTATTTGGAAGCAGTGAGAAGTGCGGCGAGTTTGTTGTTGTCTTTTCTGGGAATACTCTATGAGTGGGTGGTGGCTAAAAGTGGTTGCTGACTGACTTGTCTAAATATATTCGGAATAAAACCACAGCCCAAGTCTGTCAACTATTTCCTCTCCTGGTCAATTGTCTCTGCACACACAGCTCTAAAGCACCACACAGTTCACTGTTTAAACAATTTTATTCTTTAAATTTTCTATATTAGGATAAAATAGGGAACAGAATGAGTCATGATCACTTAAATGTGGTCATGTGAGGCTCTGAAATGGGTTTTTTAAAGATATAGGTGGCAGCACTTGCTGGTAATCGTCCAGAGAGGCAGTACTTAACAGAATCTGAGTGTCAACATCCATGATGCCATACCTATTCATTACACAGACCCTTACTGTTAGTCTTAAAGGAGCTACAGAAACATAAAGTCAAGATTTAATAGTTTCTCGGAAGAAAAGAGAGGGGATTGCCAACTGATGTTTTATATCATACAAATGGCAATTTTATATTCAGCAGTTTTATATTTGGCATTAAGAAATTGTATATATCCTACAATATCTGTAGATATTGTATGGTATATGCAAATCTATACATGCCGGATAAATATATAACAGTTAAATTTGGCATACATCAGAACAGACTCTAACCATCAACTAATTAGGGCATATTTCAAAGATGACTGAATCAATAAACAGAAACTAACCTGACTGCTTAGTTCATAGAAACTTGAGAAGACAACTCCAGACAGCTCATGTGCTGCACATCTCAGTTCATCCCTGTCAACAGAAATCAGAAACCATGCAATATCTTGTCATTTTAATACCTGTCTTAAACATACAAAAGCACCTCCATTTTACACAAACTATGACTGATCGGTACAATCTTCATGTTGATACCAGATGTCATTATGTTCAAGTCTGTATATTTTCTCTCTCTTTCTCTTATGTTAAAGTTGGACCAACGTGTCATGATTATTTACAATGAATCAACTCAAGTTTTCAAATCTCCTTTTTGTCGACATGAATAATGTTTTTGTAAGACCTAATGTTTGACTTCATATAAATAAATATTACATCATCTTATCCATGTTCTCTGCTGTATAAATATACGCACCTGTGAGACTCCTGCAGTGCTAACAGATGCTGCATCACCTGCAAAAACAGACATCTTAATATACTGCTCACCAGAGGACACTACTGGATAATGAACATATCTCCACTAGGTGTCACCACCATCCAGAGCAGCACAGTTTCATTAACTTTACTCCTTCAAAATGTTTTATAGAGTTCTGTAATTATGTAAAAAATATTTCCTACATCACAGGCAAACTCGATTACTTTTGTTTATTATTATCTACAGATTTTTATTTATGGGGTAGATTGGAATAGCTCAATGTCAATAATCAATGGCTATTATCTTGTATCAGTTTGATATCAATAAGTGCTGATATTAAACCCAAAATTGGTTATTTGAAACCAGATAATCAATTTGATGGAAATAGTAAAGATTGAGGAAAGCTAGTCCTTAAAAGATTTCAAATCAAACTGATTTTGGCCTGCCAAAAAAAAATAATCAAAATTGCATTTAAGGACAATTATTAAACAAAAACACTATTTATCCTCTGTTTATTGAAAAAAAAACCATATTTTAAACAATGCAAATTAAACACTGAAATTCCAGGAGTTTCCATAAAAAGCATGTTAACATGAGCTGTGAGAAGTAGCCCTGACAGGATTTTTCATCATGTTTGCATCAGAAACATTGCATGGCTGCGTGGCCTGCACTATGACTGCAATGGTGAATGAAAGATTATAATGTTGTACCTGATAATGTGAATATGTGCTTCCATCTGTCTGTTTCCATGGTAACTGGTTTGACATGGGATGATGGCACAAAACAGACAAAACCTGCCAAAAAGAGATATGATTTACAGGAACATATAATCAAGGGGAATATTAAATTATTTCACAATTTTGTGGAATCAGTTGAAAGGTAAAGTTGACATTAAAAATTATTTAAGTATAAAATGTGATTGTAAAAGAATTTGATTTTTTTCTTACCTTTGCCAAGCAATCCGGATGTTGTTCCTGACCCATTACCATGGTAACCAATTGACCAAATATGGATTCTGAAGCCATCACATTTTTGCTGATGACCTTGACCCCAATATCCCAATTCCTTGACCTTTTGTCTTCTTGTTGACTTTGTCCAACACAACTCTCTTCCAATAATTCCAGTATCTTTAACCTAACTTCATAGAAGTCAGACTGGCAGAGTTTGACAACACATTTGACAAGTTGTTCAGTTTGGTCGTCTTCTCTATAATTACTAACAAGATAGGGAACCAGACATTCCATGTACTGTGTCAGCCATGGAGTGGACGGGTGCGCTTCACACAAAAATAGGTCCGTATCAATATGGTCAATCACTGTGCTTTCTAAATGCTTGAGGTCAAGGTCAGAGGTCATAGGTGGCCAGAGAAAGGTCAGCATTTTGAAGGTCACATCCATATATGCGGATTTAGTAAGAAGACACTTGTTGGAGCTGAATGCAGAAGAAGCCAGTTTTTATAACCTGTTCACTTTAAAGGAAATGTGTGATCTATACTGCATGATTAAAATATTAACAAAGTTTAAAATTTCACTGACCTCTCAGCAAGCCATGAGGTTTGGAACAGAACGGGAAAGATAACCTCTGCAACCTTTATCAACATAGACGCTTGTAATCCTTCAAGGTCATCAATAATATGCCCAACCTAATGCAAAAGATTGACAAAATATAGCCTTGGTGTCAATGGATTATGGAAAACATAGGCCATTGGCCTCAGAGCTATGCTGTTCATTGTTTTTTTTTGTAATGTTTGTGAACATTTTCTGGAAATTGCTTCGCAGATGATCATTTAAATTCTTTCACAAAGCAGACTTGATCAGATGGCAATTTTGACCATGTTACATTTTGAATTTGTCCCCAACTTGTTATTTTAATTCTCATTGGCTAATATCTGTATTGTTATTCGACATGGCAGCTCCCTTGATAACTTTGTGAAAGCTATTAGATTAAAACTAAAAATTAACAAAGTAGCCATAAATCTGAGCCCAATGATAAAAAGACAGAATTGATCCTCTGAAAATACAACAAAAAAATACAACACCTTTCCTACTAATTGCTACAAAGTAGTTTCAGTAGTTCAGAGGAGAAGATCAAAGTTGGACAGAATGACAGAAAATCCTCCCCTCATCATAGTCAGCATAGCTAAAACCCAAAATCCTAAGAAAGAAATTTACCTGCAGTAGGAGGCCATGGACTATGTTGTGCGATGTCATAGTACCTGCTGACCTTGGTAAATCTTTTAAAATGGAGGTCAAGGTCATTACAATGTGGTCTTTGCCCACCAAGGGATGGATGGCCCTAGCTGCCATGATGCGCGTCTTGTAGACTGGACTAGCTGCACAACTGTCCACAAAAAAATATATCACATTTTTCATTATTCTCTCAAAACACAACAGATATAAATCTGTGCACAAATATAAATTTTAACTGTAATCCTTACATATCTCAATTCCACCTTAAACTAAGAATTCAACTTTAAACTAAGAATTTCAATTCAATTTAAATTTAAGAATTTCAATTCAATTTAAATTTAAGAATTTCAATTCACCTTTAAACATTCTGCAAGAGAGGTTTGCATAACCAGCAATTGTTTTTTTCAAATTATAAAATCATTTCTATCAAATTTAACTTTTATCCAGTTTAAATATATTTAGACATGTAGCATATACGTACGTGACAACATGTGGTATAAAAGCTGCCAGGTTTAGAGTGGAGTCAGCGCCCTCTATGACAGAGGGGAAGAGACGGCCTAGAACCATTAGCACTGGATACAATCCTGGATGCAAATGAAATGCTCCACTACCCCTGGAATATATATAAATTGAATATATATATATATATATATATATATATATATATATATATATATATATATATATATATATATATATATATATATATATATATATATATATATATATATATATATATACTTAGACATACTTAGCCTTTAAATATTACAACTAGACATATTTAGCCTTTAAATATTTTTTATTAGTTGCGTTTACTGTATTGCTTATTGCTTTTGCTTTTCCTACTTATTAAACATTTTTTTCACTTACTTTGGATTGTAAAACATAGCTTTCAATGTCAAAATTAAAAGAATCTGTATTGGTCTTCTGTTGTTTTCTTGAGTGAGAGCCGTGTACCTTTATTTGGTGACTTGATGTGCATTTTTATATGATCTTACCCAATGTTCTCAGTAGCTGCCGTCAGGTGTTCCAATAAGAAGGGGAACATGGAAGGAAATCTATGGAAGAACACACGTCCTGTCAAACTGGAAACATTAAAAAATGAATTACCTTTGACATTCACAAGACCATCTGTAGTTCCCTCAAATTGTACAGTCACTTTTAAATAAATAGTTACTGCATTGTAATTTGAAATAGACCAAAATGAACATATGCCACTTATTATTTTTAGTTTTGCGATATTGAAATAC
Organism: Amphiduros pacificus; assembly: GCA_949316495.1. Taxonomy (NCBI): domain Eukaryota; kingdom Metazoa; phylum Annelida; class Polychaeta; order Phyllodocida; family Hesionidae; genus Amphiduros; species Amphiduros pacificus. Next base: position 35,481,300 of record OX439005.1, on the reverse strand, counting down.
AAACAGATGTTGATAGCCATCTTCCACCATTGCTACTATGGACACTTCTTGTAAACATTTATAAGCCACTTCCTGATTGGGTGAAATAATCATCATTGTCTTGGCTACCGTGATTGGTCCATAAACCAGATGTCTGTATGGTGCTCATATTATTATTATTATTAAGATACCTCAAACTGAAGTAGGGTACTTACCGGTTATTTTTTCAAAACTTTATTTGCACCTAAAACTGAGGTAGGGTACTTACCAGTTTTTCTTTGACATATCATCTTTGGTTCGCTTTACCCCAAAAATCCTAGTCATAAGTGCACTGAACAATAGCGTAGCAGAGTTACGGATCTGAAGAATATATGTGTCAAGACATTAGATCATACAGACGAGTCTTCATAACATTACTCACAATACTTGCTTATCTATTGTCTGAAAGATTAAAAGTGTTCGCACCATCCAAAATTGTGAAGCGTAACCAACAATGGCTGCCTTGAGACCGTCGGCGATGAAGGGGAAGACATCCTCTGATAACCTTGTGTCCTTGTATAATGCCCTCAGCACATTCAACGAATGCACCTGAAAGCACAACAAACTTTGTCACACACTAGTCATTCATGGTTTCATGTTTTCTGACTCTACTCTGCTAAACAAAGGGAGCCGGTGTTTTCTTTGAGTTTCAATATTTTGTGGGGTGTTCAGATCTTCTGGTGTTTTGGATCTTACCTGAGCAGTGTTTTCCTCAGTCTATTTAAGGACTTTCTGGTGTTTTGGATCTTACCTGAGCAGTGTTTTCCTCAGTCTGTTTAAGGGCAGGTGGAGGCTGAGCTAATGCTAACATTTCAATCATTATCTGCTTCAGGCAAGCTCTACCTCCAGTCACAGGTTCGGTGCTGACTAAGGCCTACAAAAACAATGTTTGTAAATATAAAATTTAAATTAAATCTCCTTTTTTCTTACACAGTACCATTATTTTTTAAGATTTACAGTACCTATTGTTATATACCCACAATAGTGCTTGATAAGCTTAAGAGCACTCTCAGTTTAGAGACTGTTGCAGGTCATTATATATACAATAAATTGCCATTTTAAAATGACAAAAGTATACTTATAAATCAATACTGGGGTGAAGAAGTCTGATATAACACGTTATGACTACATATTAAAACACTAAAATTTTGTATATTTAATGCACAATGCCGGTGTAATTTGAGAGGACTTGGTTGAATATAATACCTGAACATAAAAGGGCACGCCAGCAGATCGTCTTGTAGAACACAAGCGGGAGTTTGGATCACATGACCTAATGTCTGACATCACATCCTCCAACCATTGTCGTGGCAACCCATGCACCTCCTCCATGCGACACCTTGTGGAGAAATAAAAAACAAGTCCAAAGTATATCTGGTTCAGTATGCTGCAGATTTAAATTATTTTTGAATTGAAGGATTCTACTTTTGAAGACAGATTTTGATTGTTTTCTAAAACTTGTTCATAGTAAAAATTGACAATTTAAAAACTTTGTCACCAAGACAAAAAGGGTGCTCCACATGTGTCATAGATGGAAAAATAGACAGCTTCCATAAAGACATTATCTGTGTCACAAACATTGATTAATCATAGTGATAAAATATAGTAAAACCTACTTCCACAGCATTTCTGTCATCTTGACAAATCCAGCGTAAGCCAGCTCAAAGGCTCCTCTGTGGCGAGATTCCAGTAATTGTACAGTGAAGTAGTCTCCCAGGTCATGAAGCTTATGCAACATACAAAAGTAACACTTACAAACAGGTTCCCAGGAAAATATACCTGTTGCTAAAAAGGGATAATTCTACGTTCATAAAAAAAACATCTTTGAAAAAAAAAATCATGTGAAACATATTATTTCAAAACAATGCAAAAAAGTAATAAGGAAAAAAAAATAATAATAATTAATTTTATTTTAAAAAGTACCAAAAATTATTTTATAAAAATGTTTCCACATGGTCTCACGGGAGTTACAGGGGCTGCCATATGGCACTGAAAAATTACATTTCCATTTTGAACCCCCTTAACATCCTCATGTATGGGGTGTAATTCACGTTTTTTGGACCCAAATTATAAAATATGCATTCTAGTTTCTTCAGATAAAATTTTAAGTGGGGTTAAACACCAACATTTTTGCTATATGCTTTGAAAGAATTTTTTTTGAAAAATGCAGTTTTGTTTTTTCCCATTTCACCTGACACAAAATTCTCAGCGTAGGAATATTTGCCCTGTTCTCTTAGTGAATCTTATGCAGGATATCAATTTCCAGTGGATTATCATCCCCAGGCATTACACAGTAATTATAACTTTTATTGGTTCACATAAATATGTAAAATGGGTTTTAATCGCAACCGTTTTTTTTTACAGTGGTACTATTAAGGACATACTACCAGAACTGACCTAATAACTCCTGAGACCACATAACTAATCTGATTTAATTACCTGTTCAACTGTGATGAGTCCCTTAACCTGGTCGCCATGGGGACTGACTAGTGGTGCCATCTGGGTGATTTGACCTAGCAGTAGGGAGACCTCTTTGATTGACCTCCAGCAGCAGACGACCAGATACTCTGGCATGAGGTTGACCGTCTTGGTACTGCTGGCCAGCTCCTGGTCCTCCTCACACTCCGCCAGTGCCTCCTCCGACACCTGAGGACCTGAAACATGTGTAACCACTGTCTTTATAAAGAACCATACAAAAAAGACAATACTTTCATTTTTAGCCACTGTCTTTATAAAGAGACAACAGTCCAAAAAGACAATACTCTCATTTTTAGCCACTGTCTTTATAAACAGACAACAGTACAAAAAGACAATACTCTCATTTTTAGCCACTGTCTTTATAAACAGACAACAGTACAAAAAGACAATAGTCTCATTTTCTGTACCATGGATGATTTCTTTTCTGACAATCATTGCCAACAGGTAATAAATACCAAATACATTCTTATAATATGTAAACAAAGAAAAAGCAGTGACATCATGGCATGAAGACATCACATAGTGATGACGTCCTCAGTGACAAACAGTCATTGCTATTTGATGTCATCAGTGACAAACAGAAAGTTCAAATTGATAACATCATCTCCAATAGCTTAGTAAAATGTTTGTTTTGCTTGTTGAAATTAAGGTTTTGTTTGTTGAAATTAAGGTTTTGCTTGTTGAAATTTAGAAAAAAATTGTGTTGTTTCTAAATGTTTTTACGTCTTTGTTTAAATATTTAACTTTGTTTTTGTACTTTCTATTTTGTTAGTTTCTTTCCTGATTCACTTTACACATAGAGCACCACCTTTTCTTGTTAGCCACTGTCTTTTTGTACAAAGTAGAAAAAAGATAATACTCTCATATTTTCACAGATGTCTTGAATGTTCCCTCTGTGCACCTACCTATGTTGGGCTCTACAGGGACGTTGCCCTCTGGTGACGCATGACTGACAACAGGGGACACCACCTCTGCTACTTCAAAACTCACTGCAATCAGACTGGAGATAAACTCACGCCACTCACCACTCGACTGGTCACACCTAAGAAAGCAACAATAATATTCATGATAAAAAAATAAACAATCGTTAATATAGCACTGGTATCTAGAGGAAATCTTCTGAAGCAAAAAGCCTTATGATTTTGTCAGTAAAAAAGTTCTCTGGAAAGAAGTCTCATGAATTTTCTGAAATCTCTTTGCTTGGCAATGATGACTGATATATGAAGTGTATTAACAGCCAGTATATGTTACAAGACATATTGTCTCATTAAATAAAAATTTTTTTTATAAACTTTAAACTTGAAAAGGTTCAAAAGCTGAGCATGTAACGGCAGCTCTTCACTAGATCATGATTAACAGTGTATAAAGATGGAACGTACCATACTTGTGAGTTGGAGAGTATATATCGTATGCAGTGCATCATGGGATAGAGAGGCCTGGTGGCTGCTGCGTGGATCAGACTCTTTCTTGCCACTCTCAATTGATCCTGTAGGTGATATAGTAAGATCTGCAGGACGCACAGCATCCCACTGGCTCCAACTGAAATCACACACACAAAGGAAAGCTTTAAACTATAGGTATTATATTATATATATATGTGTGTGTGTCAATGTTATTTTTATACGAACATTATAACGGAGTTTCCTCAGAATTTACATGGGAATCTTATACATATTTTTAAAAGATCTAGCACCACATCATTCCAAATAAAAGTTTTTTTCTCAACATTTTAATCTTTTCTATTCAAGTATAGCAAATTTGTTCCCTCAACATTTTTTGTTTGTTTTCTCAACATTTTAATCTTTTCTATTCAAGTATAATTCTTTTTTTTCGCAATAAGTAATGATGTTTAAAAAGTATATTGTGCATGCCTTTGTCTGTCTCTGTTTTCACAGTTTGTTGTGTTATTGTGAGGTCATGCATTATTTTCTTGGTGACCTCCTGCAGCAGAGGCTGTGTGAGCAGGAGACGCAGGAGGTAGGCAGCCGTGGTGCAATCCTGGGGTCTGGTACTGGAGGCAAGCTCCAAACACGCCTCAAATAAACTCCTCACCCTTCCTGAATCCTGCAATAATAAAATGCTTAACATATTCAAAATCATATCTAACTCTTAAAAGGAAAGGTTCTGATTTGTGATTTGGGGAATTATCATTTCAACACTTTAATTAAAGATAATAAAGACACTGGAGTCAATATAAATTTAAGCTTTATCACAAGATGGTACTTTTTGTGAAATTTCCATAAAAAATATCATAACTGTGAAGTTTACAAGGAAAGTACAATATATTGCTAGGATAGTTGTAATAAGTCAAATCGCCATTGGATCCACAACTCTCTTGCTCAGATTTGTAAAATATTTAAAATTCATGATATTATTTTCCCAGGCGACAGACAGAAGGAACATATTGAATGTGTGTCTGACGCCTACCTGTAGAGTGAGAGAGTCATTTGCAAGACCTGAGAGGATGGTATAAGCTTCCTGTTTGTTGTTCTCAAATGTATCACTGAGACATTCCATAAGGGTCACGACATGGTCCGGTGTCATCAACTCCCACAGCATAAACTCCGCGCTCCTGTCTGTCAACAGAGCAATATTCAATATTGATGCCAGTTAGCTTCCTTTATTTCACAATTACGTTTTTTTAATTTAAAAAAATATATTTCTTATCAATTTATTTTACAACGTTTCTAAATTTATAATTATGTTTCTTGATATATAATCATGTTTCTTAATTTATAATTGTTTATAAATTTGCATTTATTATACTTAGTTTACATTTATGTTTCTTTACAATCATGTTTCTTAATTTACAATCATGTTTCTTAATTTACAATCATGTTTCTTAATTTACAATCATGTTTCTTAATGTACATTGAATAGTAAATGAGTCATATAGTCCAGCAAGAGGATTTCACAAGTTAAATCATGGCTGATCTGAGAAATGTTTTCAGTTACAAACAAAATTAAAAGAGTCTGCTCAAATAAATTAGTGACTGACCAGGTGCTGTGTAAGATCCCATGATCCTTTGCAACATTTCGAGGGTAGATAGGGCCGTAGTCCGGCTGGGGAAGGCTGCTTCCGGGTGCAAAAACTCAAACTGACATTCTATCAACCATAACAAGAACCTCTGCAAAACACAGGCAAATGTTAGCTTTCTTCAAATTATGCATAAAAAGCAGCTTTCAAAAATGTCAAACTTTTTCTTTAAAATGTCAGGTTTGGAGGTGAGGAATTTGGTAAGGTCTAACATACCCTGTATCTGTGCAGGTCTCTGGTTGCGGAGTCTCGGCTTTCCTGAGGTCCACTTTTGGATTTCCTATTCAGAGCTTGGCCCCCTTCCTTCAACCTGATAAAAAGCTAGAGAACAGAGGAACAAATATAAATTGTGCTACAAGTTAATTTTGCAAATTAACAATGTCTCATCACACAAATTTCTATGAGTTTCAATCAATTATACATGTATACACAAAATCATGAGATGGCTTGTTGTACACACTGTCACAGCACATGGATGTTAAACATTATGAGAGATATTAACGTTAGAGGAACAGGGACACTTCATACAGAGGATCACAACTGTATGAAATGTGTTGTTAATTGTTGCTAAGATACCAAAATAGTATGAAGTCACTATTTCATTGATAAATAGCCATGGCACCAATATGACGTCATTGATCCTTCTACTACATGAAATAGTGCACCATTATAAGCCAATTACAAATTTAAATAAATAAGTTTTATGATTTAAAACAAAGTTTGATGTGATCTGCTATGTAGATGCACTAAATTTTATTGAAAACTTTTGATCTGGCAAGCCAAACTAAACATTTCTCTGACACAACATGCATTAATTACAGCAAGCCTATGAGCTCTAAATATCTCACCTTTTTCAATAATGCCACAAGGGTCTGTCTGAATGGAGGAGTTTGGGATGACATATTAAGTGGCAAGAAAAAGGTCACAAGGTCAAGGTCGCCCTGTGGGATGACTTCTGTTGTCTTGTGATTCTCACATAATAACCCAAATGCATCTAGTCGAACCTGTCTCGGAATATTTAACATCTTATTCATACAATAATATACTGAAATATTTAATCAAACAAGTAATTTTACATATCAGTAATGTCAAATACATATACCGTATTTACTTGAATAAAGGATGAGGTTTTTGGACCCAAACCGTTAATTAATGTTTGGGGGGTCATCTTATATATGAGGGCAACCTGGACGGTGACGGTGATTTACGGCACCTCTGCCGCAACGGTGATTTACTGCACCTCTGGGTCAGGCATTACATCATTGGATTTCATATCAATGTTTTATCAATATTCAAAAACAGAAGAAACAGCATGAAAAGTAAATAAACTACGCACATTCTGTCCTAGAACAAGCTCCCCCAATGGCGATATAATTCATATATTTGGATTATAATACAAATAGAAATATTCTACCAAGTGTCAACAGTAGTCAGCCTCCACTTAATAAGTGTAAATCATGCACAAGTCAGAGAAAATGTGAGTTTAACAATGCTTAAATACATAAACGCAACACGAGGTCAACATTGTGAAAAGTGGAAATGAAGGGGAGAAGCTCTTATTTTTGGGCGAAACCAATCGGAGCACCGCCATAGTGTATTCATTCCCACTGAAATATTAATATATTGCGCAATGATGGATCCCTGGGGGGTCGTCTTATACAAGAGTCATCTTATGTTCGAGTAAATACGGTAGATCCATAAATATTTGATTAACCTGTTCCTCTGGGTGACACAATGCCTCTTTGATGGTTGCCATGGGAACCACGTCATTCCATATTTGGTCATCACTAGATATCTGTTTCAAGATGCCCATCATTTTGGCTCTTTTGAGGCAGGTCACAAGGGCACCCAGATTGTTATGACCTTCAAAAACATTTCAAATCCAAAACTTGTGTCCAACAATGTTTATATTCATATATTTATACATGTGTGACTCTTGGTATTTTCTTTCAAAATTCTACCCACTAGAAATACATCCAACCCAATTAAAGTATTTTCTGTCAGTCTAACTATTTTTGCTTTAAAGAAATAGGACATCTATCTTTAATATTGTATCTAAACAACTTGCAGATTTCCTGTAAAATGAAATTTGTTCCTGTATTTGTGCAAAGTTTTAGTATTTTCAGAAATTAAGATAACACATGTGGAAATATTCAAATTTCTTTTATCTCCAATAAAATCAATTGTCAAGGTGTATGGTAGGTTTCATATATCTTGAGTTAATGAAATACATACCTTTAGAATTAGAAAGCTTCTCTGTAATGTATTTCACACATTTGGGATTGCACTTCAAAAGCTTTGGAACTGTATACTGAAAAAGTAAAAATGTTCTAATGATTTAAATTCTGTCATTCAACAAAAAATATATTTTGTCAAAACATTGTTTAAGTAATATATGAATATATATATCCTACCTCTATAAGATGATTCCTGTGTTCTGAGGTACCCATGCACAGAACTTGTAGTGTGGGGTCTACCCAGGTCCTATACCACAAGGTGGCACCACCATCGCCTTGACCACACAAGGTGGCACCACCATCGCCTTGACCACACAAGGTGGAGCCACTATCACCTTGTACCTGCAGCTCTTTCTTGTGCTCAACAAATAACTTCTCCAAAAGCTCATTTGCCTGTTTTAAAATATGATTTTTTTTAGATTTATGTTATTGTAAAAAAAAACCACATTTGTTAAAAAGTGCAAGAAGACTTGTCAACTTCTGTAAAAGACTTCTTCATTCAAACTTTGCAGTCATTATATAACTATGAAATACTTGAGTTCTTAATCAAAATTATGCGTGATCAAATCATTGGAGATGGGAAATGATTTGTTATCTAGGATTTCTGTTACATTGAATTTTGTCACTTTCTTTTTTAAACCTTTAGTATAAAATTCTGTTTTAAATGGATTAGATTCAATTTTACACCAGAAAAACATTCCCACTAAATTAAACATGAGACAAAGCTGTATGGACTATTGCCTTTTGGTAATGATTGTGATCATTTCCTTGAAATAGCTGCAAATTACTGGTACATTAAAATTGATAAATCTAAGTATTAACATGCTTTCTAGTGTCCATTCGATGTGACATAGATAATGTATCCAATATGACTGAATCGATCCCCCAATATTTCATCTAAATAAGTCTTAATCTGGGGCAATATTTAGATTTGAAGAATGAGGCACTGGATTAGGTATCTATGCATGTAAATTCAATATTTTCCATTGTATTTTTCTCAAATAAAGAACAAATTGGGACTTAATCTTAGCTTTATAGCATAAAAGTTTGGTAACAAAAGTGGAACATCTGTGCAATTAAGACTGTAGTCAGGTTCGTAGAAATAACTTCAATGTGACAGTCATAGTGGAGTAAAGCTGCAGTAAAATTCATTGCTTTTGATGTCTTCAATTGTGTGACACTTGCCTTCAGCTTATGTAAATAAGGTGAGAAAATGATATCTTTGGTGCTATAAAAAAAAAACCAATCCAACTTGATAGTCTGCAACACTTAGCAGTTATCAATGTGAGTTTTACAGACCAATCCTGGGCACTACTTACATGAGACACGAGGACCTGCTCTCGGCATGCTTGAAGGAGGTCTTGTGGTAGAGTAGGGCTCATCTGCAGCATACTTGTAGCCGTCACATATTCCACCAGTCCACACAGTGGTCCATACTTTCCCTTCATGTGCCAGCCCATCTCCATCAACGATTCCATTAACCCTCTGACAAATACACTCTCCCTGGCTTCTAAAATCACATTCACTGGAATTTTAAAAATTACAATAATAATAATTCTCTTAATTATGTTTGGGTAATAGAATATGAATAGAACCTGACTTATAGAATTTATCTTTTTTAATTTCTCAGATTCACCAACTTGTATGGAGAAGAATATCAGATATTTTACCTTCCTTTGTCGCTAACAAATGGCACTTCAGCAGTTTTTCAAACAAACCCCTGGCTTGATGTCTAATAGACTGCAAAACAAATATAAAATTCAGATCATTTTTTAAAAATAAATACATAATTATCTATATGAAAGTTGACCATTACATTCCAAATAAAAAAGTGTGAATTTTTATTTTTCTCCTTTTTTTTTTAAAGCAGGGCATATACACCCATAATATGGGAAGTGAGTGAGTGAGTGAGTGAGTGAGTGAGTGAGTGAGTGAGTGAGTGAGTGAGTGAGTGAGTGAGTGAGTGAGTGAGTGAGTCTAAATTAGGTGAGACCTACATCGACAGGATCCTCCCAATGTGTCCAGGCAAACTGCAGTAACTTTTGTGGTACCTCGCTATCTCCATGCAGTGATCCACTTACAATACTGTCTGGATTCTGCTCAACACACTGGCTGCATCAACAAAAGAAGAATATCAGATCATTGAAAAATCTTCAAAACCAATTATCAGTAATTTAACCGATATAGTTCTGTATGTGTGTATGTATGTTACTGACCATGCCATTGTTGCCCACAATACCATAGTCCTTGATGCCATGAGCTTACTATTGGTGTCCTCCAAACTGAAACATAGAAAATAGACGGTCAAGACACTGCATACCACAGGCAAGAAATATTCTATCATATCTCTTCACAAATATAATATTTTTGGTAATGGTTTGAGATTTAGTCATGATCATCATTATGTCTTTTATTGTGTGCAGATTAAAAATATTTTATTCTAACATGATTCTAATAATCAACTTTTTCATTTTAATATTAACACTAAATTGAATTGAAGTGAGCCATTATGTTCTGTTTGTTTGCAGTGTTTGATGGCGTACCTTATTGAGAGGGATATGAGCTGCTTGCCGATGACAGAGGTGAGGAGGGAGTGAGTTGGTTTGTACTGAGAGCAGAGCGTGGCAGCATCCAGCATGGCCAGGCACCCCCCACACAGACACAGTGACGGCACCACGGACACGCTGGGCAGCATGTCTAACTCACACAGCAAGGCGGGGCCGCTAGATGTATCACACTCATCATAACTGACAAACATGTGCTGCAATATCTGCAAACATACATCATAAATGTTCTCTTATATATTGCATGGCAATAAGGTATCCATATGCAACAGTATTGTATAATATTCAAATCTTCAGGTATGTTGAAATCTGGGTCACCTGCAGCCTAATTTGCTTTCAAATGCAGAAATCATAAGACTTTGTATTAAGATTCCAAATTTGTGATTTAATATTTTTAGTCAAAAAGTCGCCTGGCTCTTAATATTTTATTCTAGTTGTTAGATATGATGTCCGGAAATATACTACAAGGAAAAGACCCACCAAAAAAGATTTTTCAATCAATTATGTTCATAACCACTCTTTTAGAAAAGGAAAATAATACAGTCTGGAAAGGAACAATGAAATTTCTCTGAAATATCTCTAAAGATAATGACAGTTTTCCTCTCAAATCTAGACAAGGAAATATCAAATAGTCAATTCTCAATTAAACCTTGTATGTGAACATGTAAAATTCAGAAATATCACATTGTAATTCACACTTTTTATACTTTTAGATAAAATTTGTAATGTTTCACATCTTCTCCATTGTGCAATGACACCTGGTGTCTAAGATTTACCTGTTGGACTGTAGTGCCCTCTGGTGATAACACTTTGATGATAATTGGGATGGCCATACCACATGCATTATGTACATCCATCACATACTGATCTAAAAAAAAGAATCATATAATGATGATAAAATTTTGAAAAGAATCCCAATTTTGTTCTAAAAAACACATGGCTGTACAAACAAATTGAGCTATAATAACAGGATGATTTTTTTATCAAATCTTATAGCTAATAATAATAATAATATAAATTTGATATTTACCATTACATAATATATCACAGATTGCTTTGTAAGAGTTGACAATATGACTACATATATTGTGGTGAGAATTGTTGACAAGAGTTTGTCTGATGTGTGCCTCTGATCTCTGCCACAGCTTGTTCCACACTTGTACTGCAGCCAAGGTATCATACATCAGCTCGGATAACAACACTGCACTACTACATGACCTGTCATAACATTGGTACACCAACATTTAATAACCTTTCATAACATTATTGCACTAATATTTAATAGAAAAATGGTATTTTTTTCTATGTGTCTGCCTCAGACAGAAAATGTCTATCTTACTGTGACTTTTTAAAACTTAAAATAAATATTTCCCTAAATTTAGTGATAAAAAATAATTCTGTCATATTCAATTATTATGATAAAAATGATATTGGGGAGACATACCTGACATTTTCACCAAATCTCTGGAGAGTTTTGCACAAGAAGATTATCACTACAATACACACAAACACAATTATTGAAAATCATCAAAAATTTATTCCAAATAATGTCATTTTTGTTTACTGAGCCCCCCCCCCTCCCTCACCAAAAACAAAACCCCAAACAAACCAAAATACTTACCATCTTTCCAGATTCCCTGAACACAGTGCTCTCCTACAAACATACATTGTTTTTTTTTTAATCTCAAGTTTTGACAGACTATTAAAGATAAAATATGAAACATAAAATTTTCTACTATCATTAAAATAGAACAGACCTAGAGGGAAGCGGTCAGTGAGATAGTGAAGATTATCCAGGACCCTGCAGACTGCGCTACGGTCACCTCCGCCTAACATTAACCCAATGACCTGGCTCTGGAGGCAGCTTACTGAAAGTTTCCATACAGCCTCACATTCCTGAAGTGACTGCAGACAACTAAAATGTCAATTATCAAATATCAATCATGAGCATGTGATGCTGTGCTTGAGAGGTGTGAATGGCCAATAAGTAACATTTCAGCAAATATCTTCATATTGGTCTGAAATGTAGTTTAAAATGTTGCTAGCCACTAGCCTGTATTAATCAGTCAAATAATGTAGAGTACAGCAATACACAAAAAGTTGCTTGTCTTGGCCAAAAGATCCTTTTTAAGGCAATAATGACTGCAAGCTCAAATTCTGAAGAATGTGGGCTAAAATAGTGTGGTTCTTTATATCCAGCTTGTGTTTGTTACTTAAAATGTACTAAATATTTTACTTGGTTGTCACGCCAATTTTTTCATGTTTTAATCAATAGCATACCTCACAATAGCCTTTTTTGTAACATTTTTGTTGTGACATGAGAGATATCCATTTACCAGGACCTCTAATATAACTTTCTCTTGATCACAAGGTAGGCCTTCTATCAGCATGCTTCCCACCTAAAAAAAAAATATATTTTTTTTATATAAATAGATAATCTTGTTAAAATATTACTAGCAACATTGTATATAAAGTCATCTACTAAATGCACATACCATTTTAAGGGCTGTCATTTGCTCTGCAACAGTCTTTGCATGAACAAACTTTGAGATCGCATGTCCATCATCCACAGGTCCAAATACCGCTACATAAGAAAAATAATTAAATTCCATTATTGGCAATGTAAGAAAACTTTGAGTCAAATGCGCAAGACTTTTATCTATATAACTTCTGTGAGAAAAAAATAAAACATTCAGTATGTGATCTGAGCATGCTTGGCTTTTTTGATGATGTCTGTTCGATTGTGGTGGCATCACACATTGTGTCACACATTAATTGTCCCTCGATTCAAATGATGATCGAGCTACATAAAGACATGATGACATGTTATTGTAAGTGGCGACCATAAAAATTTGAATGTGGAATTCAAACTATAAATATTGTCAAAGGCTCAGAGTAATTATAAATTAAATAATTAGTAATGCTCCTCTCAGTCAGTACCTGATATAAATGAAAAGCATATATCATGATAATCATTTAAATCTATGCAATCTTGATTGTTTTTATGATATCTTAGGCTATTCATAAAAGATATCTTAGGGTATTTATAAAAGATAACTACAAACATACTGCCTAAAAATGGAATAGGAAAGATTGATTGAAAGAGAAACAGTCAAACAGGGCAAAATTGTCTTTCACTATTTGACTTGCATCCTGTATCTTCATCACATATTTATGCCATTGAATCATGCTAATCTGAGCCAACAAGTGCTCTTTTGAACTCAGTCATTGCGATATTGACTGTCACATTGAACAGCGGTCAAGCTGCTCAATCTGGGCAATTTATCAATGTACATTACTACAACTGTAAATTAGAGAATATGTGAGCCTTAACTTTGCTTAGAAATGCATTTTATTTACGTTTTGGAAGATTAAATGGCCGCCAAACTTGAATGCGTAGTTCTAATGTTGGGCCTGGGTGAAAAGTGAGAATATTCACAGAATTATATGCTGAACATGAGGTCTAATTAAGGTGGAAAGTAGCTTATCAATATTAAGATTGGCAACTGTCACTTGTAGATAATTTACATTGATAAAATATCCAAATTCAGCCGGTTGACTGCGGTTAAGTGTGGCAGTTCAATACTGCGGCCCACTTGATATCGCGGTTGTTTTGACCAGGTACTTTGAAAACAACACCTGGGAATTTCACAAAATCAGAGCCAGAAGAACGAAGTGTACAACAAAAAACTCTCTAAATTCCAATCATTAAAAATAACAAGACAGAAACCTGCAATCACACTATGGGAAAAAATAAATAAACAAGAAAATGTGGTGCTCCACATGTAACACGGATGGGAAAAAAAATAACAAACAAAACAAAAATTACAATAAACAAAACAAAAATTGCAATAAACAAAACAAAAATTACAATAAACAAAACAAAAATTACACCAAACATAACAAAAAATTAAATATTGAAACAACAACAATCATAACACAATAAATAACAAATAACACAATCATTGCAAACTAATGGGGTAGTTGAAAGTATTTTTAAAAACATTTAATTTGGTATATGAACAATTTGAAAATTCCTTGTTCTAGCGATTGGGAAGCATTTCCAAGGAATTTAAAGGGATAGTTTTGTGCAGCGATGGGCAATGACGATGTTGTCATTTCAGTGGGATGCCTATTGGCTTTGCCGAGCCGGTAAACTTGAAGATGAGCATTTTGTCCACACGCACTTTGTTATCTTTGTTTGTAAGTTATAGGAACGCATATTATCGATCAGCATTTCATGTTCTATCTATTGGATAAGATTTCCAAGCAATGTGAATTGATAATTTCGCACATCGATGGGTAGATGGGGGATGATGATATTGCCGTTTCAAATTTTTGTCATCACGCACTTCTTTATCTTTGTATATGAATGTATTCATACGCTAGCACATGCACACGATGAACACTCCACAGTGGCGTCAGTTACCTGAACCATATTGCCCACAGAAAAAAATGAATTACAACCCACAGGAAATCACAACAAATTTCCCATGATCATACCGATCACAGAATAACACTGATAGTTCCCTTTTTGACAATCATTGCCTGTCGGAGATCGACAATCGGCCCAAAGCCGCAAACGATGAGCCAAGTTAAAATGTTAAAGTTAAACTCTTGGCAGCAACTTGTTGGGTGATAAATCAAGATTTTGACCACATGTGCCAAACAAATTGTGAAATATTTGTAATGACAGTCATACAATTACCTTGAATGGCATTTATATAGATAGCATCGAAAACCACAATACTATTGTGGCGGTCCTTTTTCTTTTTAGGTTTCATTTCGGTTCAAAATTGAGAAAATGACTTTAAAATTCTCAACGCGTGTTTTGACCGGAAGTTGTTGTTATCTTACGGAGAGAAAATCGGCTTGATTGCGGTAGGCTGTTTTATAAATAATCATTTACTTTTCATAAATCAAAAAGTTTTATTGATTACCAAAAGTACTATATTATAGATATAACCAATATTTTAGAAAATGAAAATATATGAGACATATTTTTTATTATAAGCTTTTTAAAATAGGTCAAAGGTTAAGGTTCAAAGCACCTGCACCGTAGCGCCGCCATCTTCCGCCTTAAACACAACGCCAGTTTACTTTCCAGTGATGTATAACTTTGTGACGACTTTAATGGATTAATTGTTCCTGATGGATCTCAAATATTCGCAGACACAAAACAACAAATTAGTAAGTTATAATTTTGTGTTCAATGTATTTTCCAAAGAAGTTGCATCCAAGCTTCGGCTACGTTGTTGAGATAAAGGTTTGTTCATTTGACAGCCCTGAGACTCAGTCAGTGAGAGTTTGAGACAGGGTGGAATGAAAACGAAGTTGAAATTACTATTGTCACTCTCACAAAGTTCAAATTTAGAATCACAACTAAAAAAAGTGAGTATGTCTCAATATTTGTACAGAAGAGAACAAAATCATGATAACAACAAAGTTGGAAAGACTGTTTTGCTACAGCCTTCAGTGCTTGTTTTGTCGATCTGTAAAGTCAAGATCCTTTGCAAAGTTCTTACTTCAAAGCAACAGCTGAATGTTCAGAAGTGCATCCAACCCCAGATCCTGTCCCTAATTTCTTGGCACCTTGTCCCATTCATTTCAACATTGTCTGGTTATGAACATTTAGTAATCACTGACCCAAGTTCAATGACAGTTGTAAAGATTTATATCTTATCAGCTATCAATGGAACCATTATGGAATCATTGTATCATCATGAACGAGTAATTCATTAAACAGATGCAGTTTCCAAAATGTATTTGAGGTTATCTGTTTAATATGAAAGAAATTGAGGCACTTGGAACCATAATGCTATTTGTCCCAATCTGGGAAACTGAAGAAGAATTCATTTGGCGAGGGATGATGATATCATCTAACCCATCACTTTATCCTGTTTATGGAAGATGCAGATTATCAATTCCATCATTTTGTATAGTATGCTGACAATGGGAAAATCTCATTCAGTCTAAAATGAGGGATTTAAATCTGAATGATTATGACACAGGACATCCCACCTTTCCTGGAAACAAATATTCCTGTACACTTTTCTGTATTTTTGTAAAGCATGATTTCAATTATTTGAATTTGTAACTTAAAACTTATTACGCTCTTACATTGAAGAAAAAGATATTGAGGTTCCAACCACTATTATGATTGACTTTAACAGACAATATTTTATGAAAAAAATATTGAAATAAAGTCTGATTTACTTTGACAGACAATATTTGATTAAAAAAAAATATTGGAATAAAGTTTTCTTTAGTCAAATATGTCAATTGACAAAGGTGATTCTTTACATTGTATTGATATGGAAACATCAGATGTAGATGTGCTCTATTTCACGAGGAATCAAAGCTTGTTTGTATTATATATCTACATTTTCAAGAAATTTGTTTTAAAAAAACTTATAAGCATGAGAGGGAAATATTTAATTCTTTTATTTTTTTTTAAAGTAAGATATTAATTTGATAGTAACTGAAGAACTTCTATTGGATCCCAAGAGATTTCTCTACAATCCTTTTTGTAAGTACAACACATTTTATGCAGTGTTTATTGTTCAGAAGTATTTTGTTATTTAAAGTTTAAAATATCAAAATGTTCACAAAAAGATCCCAAAATATACATCCAGAAATAGAGAACAGCAAATTAGGTGTCATCTCAATTTCATAATTTAAGACCAGTATTTTATGACTGTTATCACTCAGTAATTGTGATATTTCTGATGACAGATGGGTGATAAGTAGATTTGTAATGATCCTCAAGATAAGCAATCGTCATGAGATTGATTTTCCTGTGATCAGCACTAGAGAACATGACCAGGTTATCACAGTGAAAGGGTGAAGTTGTTGATTTCTTTGGTATGTTCCATTTTGACCCAGCACATCAAAGGGTTTTGCTTATCATTTAATGATGTCAACAAGCTGCTGAGTATGTGTGTTGTACTACTTGTACCACAATCACTCCAGTATGACTCTACCATGTCCTTATATCAGGCCTTTATCGTGTTAATGCCAAAATATTGATTGTTTTTCTTTGATCATTATCAGAATTGACATCAAAAGATTATATTGGAGAACTATATGAAACTGATTAAAAAAAATATGATTTAAGAATAAACTAACTTCTTTGGGCCATTGACCAAAATCTTTAATGCCTGTTATATCAAGAAAAGCTTGACAAGCATGGAAAGGCTAAAATAATGCAAGTTATTGCAGAAAAAATATCTGTATTTTATTATCAGTTAAGAGCCAAACATCTGACCTCATGCAATAATAACAATATGGCCATGCAATGGATCTGCCCTGATCTCATTTGGTCATGTTTATGTATGACTTATTAGATGTCAGGCTTCAGCTTGTTATCAGGTTTTTGAGATGAGATGTTACCTAAAATTGCTTTATTGCTATTTTAATTTTCAAAAAAAAATAAAAAAAATATGTGGTACTGGTGCTGACAAATTCCTTGGGGCCCATTTGTCTTTTTTCACTAAGAATGATAAGTATTTACGTACCATGCTGACATTCTGTGATATGCCATTTGTCCATGACCCCATCTCACCCACTCTCAGTATATAATAAGCATCAGAATAAGTGCACAAGAGATACGGACAAGTAGGTGTTGAAATTTGCTATATAGTTGAGCAAGCTTGGATACCATGTGGCATGTGTATTAATATTTGATGGATCTTACACATGATACCCTATATCACGTGTGAATATAGCCCTGTGCTTAAACTACAGTGTAATGCATACATATATACATCTAATGTTAATCACCTTTCTATATGAGTTATAAATGCAATATTGTTTGTGATTTCATCATGTTCATGTACAATGAAATGGAAACATTATGTCAATAAATTTTATCCACTTCACAGTCACACAATGTAAGTATATTCATCTGGTGTGAGCTGATCAGTTTCTTAAGAATTGACACAAGGAAAAGGGCAAGACAGGCACTTTGAATGGAAAGCATCAACACAGGAGGATCGTGTGGGTAACGGCAGGTTAGATAGGTAAACACTTGAAAACAGCACATACACAACACACTCAAACAAGACAACAGTTATCAATGACAATTGATTTGTGAAATGTTTGGGTTCATCTTGCATCACAAGGTGTAATAGTTGGCAATATTAAAGCATACTTTGGCCAATTTCCAGAATAACATCGGCTGGTGAGATATACTTATTATGAGTGTTTGTTTAGATGATATTTTGTCAGATTGTTGATTGTTTACACTTATATAATACCAACAGTATTACTGGTCTTGTAGTTTTACACAAGCAAAGGATTTCCAGATTATTAAAGGCAAAACCATTGTTTTAATATAGATAAGGGGATTTTATAACTATTTGTTCCATGTAAAAAATTGTTTTCCATGATTTGTAATATTAAATATAGTTTACAAAATATAAGATACCTTTTAATGTTAAGTAATTCTTGTGCTGATTTGCAGGATGGTTTGCCATCAGTATGTATCAAGATAATCTGTAGATCAAACTAAATATTCATGAAGATATAATCTTGATGATTTGTATTAAATTTACATCTTCTATAAACATGATCAGCAATAATAATTCTGCACCCTTGGTGTAGTATTGTACTAAATATTGTGGCTGTTTGTCATATATCATGTATCCTTAACATCACTTTTTATAACATATAGACCATAATTGAGATTTGATTTTAATGGAATGCTTGGAAATGCTCAACTGATTGAACTTACTGAGGAAGGAACAAGGCATTAAAAGTAAAGAGGTTGCAAATTGGGTGGTGTTCATGTTGATGATATGATAAGATCTGGAGTGACACACAAAATTGTTATTTGAACAGTTAAAAAAACTCCATAAATTTGTGTGTGGAATTGTGTGGAAAAAGTTTCTGGTTATGAAGCTGTATGGAAACTTAGAGGTGTGAGGACAGGAGTTCACGGATGAGGTGTCATAATGATTTGTACCTGTCAGCCAGTGGGGGAGCTTGTCTTCTGAAGCAGATAAACATCTTGTTTAGTTTTTGCAGGGTTAGCAAGCTGAGTTAGAGATGGTCTAGTGGTGGATATATATCTGTCAAATTAGGTGTGATGAGGTCCTGTGTGTCAGTGTGCGGTTTTGTGGTCACGTCTAATAGGATTGATCAGTTCTTCATATCTACAGGGTTCTCCCCAGGCATAAAAATTTATGCCAAAAAATATTTGGATATATCGCACCGATATCTCTTATCCTGACCAGATCTAATAATAATATTGTTTGATATAAACAATAATAACCACATTAAATCAAGTCTTGGTTCGTATATTTATAAATAATTTGTTTTACTCATACAGAAACAACTGTCAACAAAGAAGAAATTTTTGCCCAGAAATTTAAGTTTTTGTGATGTTACTTTTTGAGTTGATGTTAAGTGATGTGTTTGTCTATTGTAGCAGGTGTGAGAGCCCAGCTTGTGTAGGAAAACCCATCTCCGTCTTCCGTTTCACTTGGACGACTGCCATCCGTGTCTGGTCCCAGGCTTTGCTGGTGCGGAGGGATTGGTGATTTCTTGCGGGGCTGAGATGCTGGCATCTCTCACACCACACCACTTGCGCTTGTTGTCCTAAGTCAATGGTGCCACGTGAGATCGCAACAGGCGGTTAAAACAAGTCTGGATTAAATCGTTACCAACTTTCTCTGGAGTAAAGCAGCCATTATCATGGCGGAAAGTAGCAGTGGAGCAAGCACTCCGGCACGACGGAGAACTCCGGTAGGCAGCACCGGAGGCACGGATGAAGGCAGCGATGGGGAGGTCAACTGGAAGGAAAAGTACCAAACTTTAGAGACCTCCCTGCAGAAGTTTAAAATAAGAGCAGCTCAAATACGGGAAATGTTGGCCACAAAAGTGAGTACAAATTTATGCAACTATAAGATAAGCATGATTTTTAACTGCTATGAAAATTGACTATTATCTCTGTTTATATAGTTGTGATGATCCTCGTCATAAATGAAAACAAATGATCTGATCAACATGATTAATGATGATTAGTATAAACATGATGTTTTCGGCATTGGTTTGTGAAATATTTGATTGGAAGCATGTTAATCTTTATCAGCTGGAGATAACCAGGATTAATGACCAAATCGATAGTGGCCTGTATAATGGACTGTATAATGGGCTGTATTTGTTTATCAGTGTTTATTAGTGATCAGTTGAAGAACCCAAGAATAAGACTAGGCCATCTTCCGCATTGCTGCCATCTGCTGATGCTTCATGGCTTGTGTTGTACCAATCATATTATCATGGCCGAATGTGTTTCTGGACCAAAAAGTAAAAAACCCAGGCTGTTTGGATTAGGAGATGATCCTTTGTGCAAAATGGGCACCTGACCTCATTTGGCCTAATCCCCATAGACAAGTTTCAGGTACTATGAGTTATGAGGAAATAGATGCATTCAGGGGTGTGTTTGGACCAGGAGAAATGTCTGATGGACTTGAGTTAGAGGGAAAGGCCAACATGGATCAGGTAACTCTGATGTGAGGGTTAGAGTTAGAGGGAAAGGCCAACATGGATCAGGTAACTCTGATGTGAGGGTTAGAGTTACAGGGAAAGGCCAACATGGATCAGGTAACTCTGATGTGAGGGTTAGAGTTACAGGGAAAGGCCAACATGGATCAGGTAACTCTGATGTGAGGGTTAGAGTTACAGGGAAAGGCCAACATGGATCAGGTAACTCTGATGTGAGGGCTAGAGTTACAGGGAAAGGCCAACATGGATCAGGTAACTCTGATGTGAGGGCTAGAGTTACAGGGAAAGGTGAACATTAGGGCATCATATCGTTGGATTTCATCGATACGATACGATACGTATCGATGATTTATCGATATTCAATACGTATCGATATGTATCGATACGTATCAATAAATTATCATTCCACACGATTCGCGTCGCGTTTGCCATTTTTAATAAATAACACAAACCAGTATCACATTTAACATTTTCTCTCTCTGCGCTTTTATTTATGTACATATTTACATTTGTGCTGCAACATTAAGTTAGTGGACCTTCTAAGTTCTTCTTCAAAAAAATCAGGATTGAGGCAGGATGTAACACACATGGCTAATTATCATACCACATGTGGTTTATGCAGTCAACAGCCACAATGGGGTACAGAAGGGGATTAGCACAAGGTGAAACATCATAATGATTGATTGTATGTTCTAGCTTGTTTTATGTAATCAGCAAACAAGAAAAAAATAAATTATAGCAATAAATATATAAATGTATTGCTATAATTTAAGAGGTCCTTAAATTATAGTAAGATATATATAAATTACATTTTTTATTAATAGTTAATTATAAGAGAGGAGATTTTTGTTTTTGTAGCAGATATTATAGTTCACAATATCCAGATTTACACTTTATTTCTTCTATATTGTATAATCTGATATCAAAACTTTAATTAAGATTGGACTGTTTGTTACAAGGAAAATGTCCAACCGATCAGAAAAGAGACATTTTGAGCACTTTTCTATCATAAGCTGTAGTACAATATGCTCGAATAGTCATCTGATCGGTTGTATAACGCTCTCGACCAATCAGAATCGACCTGAACATCCAGGTCATGCAGCACTCAAACGAAACTCCACGAAGGTTTATTTTGACAAATTTGTTCATTTTAAAGCGTTATTATGATGATTTGAGGGACAATTTCGATATATATCGAATATATCGAGGCACCAGCATGCCAATACCGGTTATCGTATCGATGTCTGTATACCGGTGTTTCGATATTATCGCGTACCGGTGTGATGCCCTAGTGAACATGGATCAGGTAACTCTGATGTGAGGGTTAGAGTTACAGGGAAAGGCCAACATGGATCAGGTAACTCTGATGTGAGGGTTAGAGTTACAGGGAAAGGCCAACATGGATCAGGTAACTCTAATGTGAGGGTTAGAGTTACAGGGAAAGGCCAACATGGATCAGGTAACTCTGATGTGAGGGTTAGAGTTACAGGGAAAGGCCAACATGGATCAGGTAACTCTGATGTGAGGGTTAGAGTTACAGGGAAAGGCCAACATGGATCAGGTAACTCTAATGTGAGGGTTAGAGTTACAGGGAAAGGCCAACATGGATCAGGTAACTCTGATGTGAGGGCTAGAGTTACAGGGAAAGGCCAACATGGATCAGGTAACTCTGATGTAAGGGCTAGCGTTACAGGGAAAGGCCAACATGGATCAGGTAACTCTGATGTGAGGGCTAGAGTTACAGGGAAAGGCCAACATGGATCAGGTAACTCTGATGTGAGGGTTAGAGTTACAGGGAAAGGCCAACATGGATCAGGTAACTCTGATGTGAGGGCTAGAGTTACAGGGAAAGGGATGCATTCAGGTGTCAGCATGGATCAGGAAATGTGACATCTAGTCATGCATTAAGATGTAATCCAATCTAATACCCAGTCCTGTCACAGTGACAGTGTTTAGTGTGGAAAAAATCATCGAGCCTAACACCATACTCAGAGTGACAGCATATATATTACAAGCCATAGGGCCTAACACCCTACAGAGAGTGACTTTGTGTAATATACAAAATAATCAGCCTAACACCCTACACAATTGGAGTGACACTGTGTGTTTACAATATATCCAGCCTCATACCACACTCACGGTGAGAGCATATATTACCTTAGAGTAATAAACCTATTTACCCGTAATATATTACAAACATCTGGCCTAACACCTGCACAGTCAGAGTAGGACTGTGGTGTAAAAAAAATCTAGCCTAACACCATGCTCAGAGTGACAAAATGTCTATTACAAACCATCCAGCCTAACAACATAAACAGTCAGAATGACACTGTGTGGGGTACAAAATATCCAGCCTAACACATGATACTTTTAACATGACAGTGTGTAGGTTCAATATGTCCTGCCTAACACCCAATATATTCAGAGTGATAGTGTGTAGGTACAGAATATCCAGCCAAACACCCAATACAGCCAGAGCGACACTGTACATTGTACAAAGTCCCCAACCTTAGACCTAACACTGTCGCAGTGAAGACTCGCAACACAGGTTTAGCATAGAACACAATGAGTGATTTCAGTTGGGCAAGTGATTCTGTTATTTATGCAGGGATGCGAGCAACAGTATTGATACATGTTGATCCCTGGAGCTCTCACGGGGACCTGCGTTCAGGACCAGACTGCTGTGACTCATACACATCCTATCCTAACTCTCATTCACACCACTTCAATTTTCTAATCCGCTAATTCTCTTTCTACATTAAACAATGTAGATCTATGCATTTGTTTTCTCCCAATTGATGCTATTTTGTTGATGCGATCATTTGTTTTACTGCAAAAATTGGATGAGATGAATGCATATGATGAATGGGAAAAAAAGCAAAACATTCCTCAGTGGTATTGGGTGTTGCATGCTTTTGTAATTTATTTTCCATGAAATTCAGAGTGTATACTATTTCTTATCATCATGCTTATGGAATATTACAATAAAAAAAAAGACAGCTGATGTATCAATTTGATGTGGACATTAAAGCATGTGTTAAACTTAAATATGAATTATTAAAGCAAAAATATCACCCAACTGAGTCAATTGAATTAAAGTAGAACAGTTCCTGGAGCATTGAGAGTCTCTAGGGGCTGGAGATTGAATTATGGAAGACAGCTATTCCCCACAGGTGATGACTTCACTGCAGAGTCAGTCTGTATCTAGCCTCGTAAATGTATGCACAAAGTTTAAGGGCATGTTTTGCTGCATGTTTTTGTGCTTGTTTCTTTGATGTGCATGTTTTTGTATTCAGTGAACATGATAAGACTTTGTTAACATGTCCATCATGGCAAAAGTTAAAATGGTCAGATACAGATGCCTGTTTGGTGTTTAGCAGAAATGACAAAATAAGATAATATCTAGATTTTTGTGGCAATATTGTTTTAAACATGTACGACCCAGTGCCTACTATTCAAATTAATCTGTCTGACACACTCCATTGAAAGTTCTTGGTGTGAACTCATATGATCACACATTTCTGTGGTTACATATTGATGCCCTGACTGAATATTATGGGGAAAAAATGCCCAGGACCAGGATTTTTTATTAATCCATTCAATTTCTATATGATAATAGCATTACCGAGTCATTAAACACACACATGCACAAACACAAGAACACATTGAAAATAAATTGTGTTATTGAGATTCAGCTTTTTGAAAACTTTAAAAGAGGTATGATGAAATATATTTTTTTTGAATTTCAGAAGATTCTTTTGGTTCTTTCTTCCAAGGAAGGTCATGTTTTTGAAGTGCCTATGATGGTGTATAATTTGTTTGACAAAGACCACTTTTGTCCAGCCTGGCAGGCCACATTTCACTGTTATCATGGGGCCTGTACATTTCAATACAGACCTGTGCTCATGTTTTGAAATTGGTTACAAAGATCTGTCATTTTATATCGCTAGTTAGGGCCATAACATCTCAAATGGGGCATTTCCCCTTTGTGCTCTTTCTATTATGGAAGAAATTCATCACAATGGAATAACCTGGGATGTGATATATAAATGAGAATTCATTTATATATCACATCATTTTTGCTTCAGTGATCGTCATATAAAAACCATGTGCAAAATATCTATTGAAATAACATTTTGAATTGGAGAAAATATTAATTATGATGATGTCCTCAGGTTTTCATTTCCCTCACAGGTCAAACTGAAGTATAGTCTGTGCAATTGTAATTGTCTGTCATGAAACACATGTTGCCATGACAACAGGAGATATTGGAAGGACAGGCAGCTTCGAGGTGTCACCATGGTAAAAATCACATTGGCAAATATAATGTGAAAAGACACAATACTCAAATGCAGCAGGCAAAGTGGAGCAAGCTTTGTTTTACAAGGCACTCCTAAAATAACATAAAATATATTTATATATAAACATTGATATATGTGTGTAGTGTGTGTGTTTGTGTGTCTGAGATCATCTTAATATCAATCTATTATCATCTCCCATCTTAATATCATCTGCCTTGACTCCCATTTGACTTTATGCTTGATGTAGGGGCTCATGTATTGATACTGAGATAGAAAGATTCTTGGATCATGAATCATAATCATTATGTGCAATCACCATCACTATCATTCGGGATAAACTATTTAAAAGATTTTTTTCATTGGTAACCATGACATCACAAAATTATTCATGCCATTATTATGGTAATTGCATGTAATGATGAGACAATTAGAGCCAAAACAATGGTCAATTGCAGCCTTTTATTGTTATTTCAAGGCCCAGTTATTTCTATGATGATGTGTTTATGCATATATGATAAATAGCCAGAGACATATTCATTATTGACATCCATATGCCTGTCTCATAGAATCAACATTTATTTTGCTTAATGAAATATATATCTGTGTGTGTGTGTGTTATGATGGATGCATATTACTCCAAAAATCTAATTTCATGAGAATGGTTTCATCTTAAATGTATGGTAAAAAGATGACTGCAACATTAAAGTAATATCTTTTTCAAGGCCTCTTTGATTGTAAGATATTATGTTACAACCAACTTATTTGATTATCATCCGCTCTTTTTTGTTATACATGTACAGTTGATTTTCTTATCCGAAATAATCAATCATAACCATATACTTTTTCCTCTTAAGAAAGAAATTATAATTGCTGAGGACAGTAGCGTATGTGGTCATGTGTCCCATGGACTTACTGAGGACAGTGGTGCATTCTGTCATGTGTCCCATGGACTTACTGAGGACAGTGGTGCATTCTGTCATGTGTCCTGTGGATTTACTGAGGACAGTGGTGCATTCTGTCATGTGTCCCATGGACTTACTGAGGACAGTGGTGCATTCTGTCATGTGTCCTGTGGATTTACTGAGGACAGTGGTGCATTCTGTCATGTGTCCTGTGGACTTAATGAGGACAGTGGTGCATTCTGTCATGTGTCCTCTGGACTTACTGAGGACAGTGTTGCATTTTGTCATGTGTCCTGTGGACTTACTAAGGACAGTGGTGCATTCTGTCATGTGTCCTGTGGACTTTCTGAGGACAGAAGTATATGTGGTCATGTGTCCTGTGGACTTACTGAGGACAGTGGTGCATTCTATCATGTGTCATGTGGACTTACTGAGGACAGTGATGCATTCTGTCATGTGTCCTGTGGACTTTCTGAGGACAGAAGTATATGTGGTCATGTGTCCTGTGGACTTACTGAGGACAGTGGTGCATTCTGTCATGTGTCATGTGGACTTACTGAGGACAGTGGTGCATTCTGTCATGTGTCCTGTGGACTTACTGAGGACAGTGGTGCATTCTGTCATGTGTCCTGTGGACTTACTGAGGACAGTGGTGCATTCTGTCATGTGTCCTGTGGACTTACTGAGGACAGTGGTGCATTCTGTCATGTGTCCTGTGGACTTACTGAGGACAGTGGTGCATTCTGTCATGTGTCCTGTGGACTTACTGAGGACAGTGGTGCATTCTGTCATGTGTCCTGTGGACTTACTGAGGACAGTGGTGCATTCTGTCATGTGTCCTGTGGACTTACTGAGGACAGTAGTGTATCTGGTCATGTGTCCAGTGGACTTACTGAAGACAGAAGTGTATATGCCATGTGAGTTGTGGACTTACTGAGGACAGAACGTATGTGGTCATGTGTCCTGTGGACTTACTGAGGACAGTAGTGTATGCAGTCATGTGTCCTGTGGACTTACTGAGGACAGTGGTGCATTCTGTCATGTGTCCCATGGACTTACTGAGGCCAGTAGTATATGCAGTCATGTGTCCTGTGGACTTACTGAGGACAGTAGTATATGCAGTCATGTGTCATGTGGACTTACTGAGGACAGTGGTGCATTCTGTCATGTGTCCTGTGGACTTACTGTGGCCAGTAGTGTATGCAGTCATGTGTCCTGTGGACTTACTGAGGACAGTGGTGCATTCTGTCATGTGTCCCATGGACTTACTGAGGACAGTGGTGCATTCTGTCATGTGTCCTGTGGACTTACTGAGGCCAGTAGTGTATGCAGTCATGTGTCCTGTGGACTTACTGAGGACAGTAGTATATGCAGTCATGTGTCCTGTGGACTTACTGAGGACAGAACGTATGTGGTCATGTAGACATGGTTGATGGGGATATGACATGAGGTTTCCTACTTGTCCATGTTCCTCTATGTCTGACATGAAACAGGAGCAAGCCCGGGGGCTACATTCTCACCTGCCCATGGGCACAACGGCACCAGTGAACTTGCGACCTTGTGGACCTGAGTTTTACCTGCCAGAGGGCATCATTACATTTCTGACCTTTTGACCTTAGCTGCCATGCATGTCTGACCTTGTGCCAGTTACATTTGTATTCCTGTTATGTCATACTAATCTGCTTGTGAGGTTAAGTGGAACATTTCTCTGACAAATTCTATCACTATACTGTTAAGGTACAGCCCCAGTATGACCTTTAGTGATCACAGATATACGTACCAATATTTGTACCCTACTAAATATTTATTTTGATGATTATGATTATAATTCATGATGTTGATAATTACATTCCTCCATAATAATTAATGGATTGCCTCTCCCTTTCCTGGTGATTGACGTTATTAAGTTATGATCATGATGACATAACCGCGAGCATAATTAGCATAATTAGTTTTGTCACATTATTGGTTGCCATTTATACCATTAGTCAAGTCCTCATATTTAACTGGGACCCAGCATCCCACCACCATTGACAACCATATCATTACTTGCACTACCACCTACAGCCAAACATCGGCTTGGGGACATCCAGATTGTAGATTTTGACCCTGTTTAATTGTGTTCTACTCATAAAATCAGAAATATTAAATTGCTTACATCATGAATCCGAATTTAGAAATCATGAATCAGAAGGGAGTCATCTTTACCCACTCCTATAAAATACTTCATTTTTCAACCAAAAAAAAAGAACCAAGCTCAGCAAGTTGTTAGTCACTTAAAGTTGAAGTCTTAGAGAAATGTATAATAGAAATTTAGCAATTTTGAATGTTTCCCAAATTCCTTTATAAAATATAAACGAAATATATGATAATATGACCAGATGCTGAGATTTGTTGACTTGCAGCAAGAACTATTCACGCCAGTAAAGAAGCACTTATCCTGCAATTAAGCTTTATGATCTGTTAATACATTCACACTACATATATTAATGGATTCATTAGTCAACTATTAGCATTTTATGCCTTGTTCTGATTGCATGTTGAATGATAAGGTGCTTAATCATGCTCAGGAGGACGAGTTTGCAAATAGAGGAGGTTCTACATGGATAATTTACTGCACAATCTAACAAAATTTTCATCCTGTCTTGATTGCTTCACTAATATATTGACTGCTTATCAGTGGCCAAATGAGACATTTCAACATTTTGATGACAATTTTCAGTAACTCTGACAATGACAAGAAAAATGTTTCATTGGCTCAAAGAAAATAATGGAAAAGTAGGTACAAACAGATAATGAAAATGACTTTTCTGCCAAATTGTGATCAAAACAAATGATTCTGACTAGTGTTTTATTTTATTTTTTACTTTAGTGTGCCTTTGCGTGACATATTAATTGATGCAGTTCTTGAAGTCATCACCATAATTGAATGAATGATATTCAGTGTGTCATCTTTTTTCTGTTGTAATCATGCACGATGTTGCTAGTGATTTGATGGAATCAGTCGTGAGTCACGAGGATGCTGGCCACATGCACTTATCACATGTCAGATCATATGGGATGCATGTCAACAGCTCAAACTCACTTCATGTATGTTCACCATCTAATTAAATGATATATTAATATGGTTGAACTGATATGTACATGATGCAGACTGAATATATGTATATTGTTGAAGATGAAGATTGGATGAAGATGTGTCATGATGTCATACTTGTATACTTTTCATTAAACATTCATGTAGATTCCTGTATGTGTATAATAAGCGGTCTGAGCAGACATCTATTTAGTCATGCATGAATGTGATCAAATTAAGTCATGCAGGGCAATTGCATGACCATATTATGTCATGCACAAGGTATACATGACCAAATAACAGCTGTGTGTGAAAAGATTATGCTAAGCAATTGACAAGCTTGACCTTGAATGGTCACATTTATGCGTGACCATATAGATGTTTGGCTCCAACTGTATAGTTATCATCAATGATGTACATAAAAGCTTGGAATTAAATTACTAATATTCTTGAAATATCCACAGAAGATTAACCAGGAGATGTCAAATATTTAATAGGACAAAATTTAATTAAATTTGTTGACGTAGATTAAATATGTGGAGAAGGCAATCAGGTATACTTGATGTTTAAGGTCATTGACATCAACATGCTCATTGTTTTTTCCCGTAGGTTAAAAAGGCCTTAGCATGTTGAAAGTCACCAGGTATGGTGATCCACAAGGACCAGATTATCGAGACAGAGGTTGTCTCAGCATTTGATTTCATGTTTGCACGGCACTTTACTGATTATAGTGCCACTGCTGGGGATATGGGGAATACGTGAAATAACTGCCAATCCTCCAACAACTTAGTGGATCATGTTGACCTACTGCTCCAAGGTCATCAAGTGGATGTACCAGGGAATCCAACCTGGTCAGATCCAAACGGATTGCAGGTCCACTTTCATCATATTAAAACCATCCTTTCAGAGCCAGAACTCAAATCTACATCACCTTTCTACACTGCTACCAATTTTTCATGGCAAGAGTCTGTTTTAAAAAAAGGTAAAAAAAATTGGATTTGGTTTGCATTGAGATAGATTTGATACGCCCATGCAGGACAGGCAGAGCTGTTTCTATTTATAGAGCAGACCATATATCGGCATGAGATGAATGGAGGGCTCTCGATAGAAAATTGATATTGATTTAGGACTTGTGGATGGAAAAATTGCTGCTTGCCATGTTTTTGGAAAGTATTACATTTCGCTGTATGCTTGATTAGGTCAATTTTAAAAATGAAATCGAATAATTTGAGATGCGTTTTCATTTCTCCTGAATTATTGACAGTGAAGCATAACAGTGTTACACTGACAGAGCCCATCCGAGATATCACTTTTGATAGGAAAGCTTTTAGCCTGTCAGACCTGGCCTCGGATAATGCCTGCACCTTTCCCATCTGTGCCACTCCATGCACTTATGACACACTCAAACGTCTTGTTATTATTTTTGGGGGCTAAAAATATACAAAACATATCTTTTAGCCTTCACGGTGTCTGCATTTATTGGATGTATAAATTATTCTCCAGAATGCAAGATCGATAAGGATACAGATTAGTTATTCAGGGAGTTTTAAAATGTCATTTGATCTACAAAGATATACCTTAAAGTAACGGAAAACCGTGACCCGCTATATTTGCAGTTCAGCCAGTTGAGCAGAAACATCATTAATAAATTTTATATGATGCCATTAAAAATACAAGATACTGATGGATAGTACTTAGATTGAGAACAAATAGAAAGCGATGAGTACCATGCAACCAGAAGTTAGATTCTGTGCTCTAGCAGTGAAACCAATCCTCCCAACCCTCATCCCCTCCAGCCCCACCCCCTCCCCCAATATTCCCTGAGTGTAGATAGAACAGACCCAGACATTTATGTGAGAAGGAGGTACTCTTGTGTGCACCTGAGTTCAGTGGATTGTGTCACACACAAAGTAATATGCATGACCAAATGGAGTGAAGCAATAGACATGCGTGACCTCATTTGGTCTTGTCTATGCATGACCAAGTAGAAGTTTGGCTGCAAGTGTTAAGAGTGTCAGATGGGATGCAGTGATGAGGCTAGGGGATATTTAGACAGGGGAGTGGGGAGCCTGACAGGTTTACAGCCTCACACCTGTGCCACACTCACCATACATTAGTCATTACTTTATTGTTTCAATTAGCACTGACACAGAGAGTTACAAGATGTCATGCTGAACAACAACACCCAATTGTCAAAGGCCTGTCTGTCACCTGCCTCAGTAATCATCCTGTGAACCTGTGAAGGTTTCATGTGTGTAAATTTGTGTCCACATTCCAGAGAGAGTAATATAACAAACTTGGACATATATTGTGACCTAACTTGTGTCGACACAGTGCATGTTACATCAAACCAGAAAAATATTGATAAACTCCATTTTATTTCAGAGAGGTCTGTTTATTATTTGCACTAGCTCTGTTAATGAATTCAAAACTTTATTTGTGTTTGATATGTTATGAGCAGATCCTTGTCATCAATTCATTCCTGATCAATGCTTTGGTAAAATATATGTATGTCTATTTAACTAGGAATAAATAGAGGAAAGGTGGATGTGAGCAGAACCTCCTATATAAATATTAAGGTTGAAACAGATAGCAACAGTATCAATGAAGTATGAGAATGAAGATATTGGCTAGGTTAGCAGTAACAAACAAGTAGCTAAATGACGATATGGGTAGTTAAGCAGTATCAAACAAATACTTAAATGATGGTATTGGCTAGATCAGCAGTACCAACAAATACTTGAATGAAGATACTGACTAGGTCAGTAGTATCAAATAAATATTTAAATGATGATGTTGGCTAGTTCAGGAGTATCAAGCAAGTGTTTGAATGATGATACTGGCAAGGTCAGCTGCTTTTTTTATGGGATTTGTGTTTTTGTAAAGTATTGAGATGCAACATTTGTTTACATTTGGCGGAGTGCTGACTGGTGTTGAGCAAAGGCCAAACAAACATATGGCAGGCATATATGCCAGGTACAAGTCTCCTGCTGCTGCTCTAACAAACACCAGCCAAGCTGGGTTAAAATGACTGCCAGACAGGCAGAGGGATGACAGATTGAGGGATCCAAGGGAAGCTAGAATCTATGGCAGACAGGCAGCCTGGAGGAGGAGTCCAAGGGAAGCTAGAAAGCGGTCCAAGGGAAGCTAGAATCTATGGCAGACAGGCAGCCTGGAAGAAGGATCCAAGGGAAGCTAGAAACTCTGCCAGACAGGCAGCCTGGAAGAAGGATCCAAGGGAAGCTAGAATCTCTGCCAGACAGGCAGCCTGGAAGAAGGATCCAAGGGAAGCTAGAATCTCTGCCAGACAGACAGCCTGGAAGAGGGATCCAAGGGAAGCTAGAATCTCTGCCAGACAGGAACCCTGGAAGAGGGGTCCAAGGGAAGCTAGAGAGGGGTCCAAGGGAAGCTAGACTCTATGTCAGACAGGAACCCTGGAAGAGGGGTCCAAGGGGAAGCTAGAATCTCTGCCAGACAGACAGCCTAGAAGAGGGGTCCAAGGGGAAGCTAGAATCTCTGCCAGACAGGCAGCCTGGAAGAGGGGTCCAAGGGGAAGCTAGAAACTCTGCCAGACAGACAGTCTGGAAGAGGGGTCCAAGGAGAAGCTAGAATCTCTGCCAGACAGGCAGCCTGGAAGAGGGGTCCAAGGGGAAGCTAGAATCTCTGCCAGATAGACAGCCTAGAAGAGGGGTCCAAGGGGAAGCTAGAAACTCTGCCAGACAGGCAGCCTGGAAGAGGAGTCCACAGGGGAAGCTAGAATCACTGCCAGATAGACAGCCTGGAAGAGGGGTCCAAGGAGAAGCTAGAATCTCTGCCAGACAGGCAGCCTGGAAGAGGGGTCCAAGGGGAAGCTAGAATCTCTGCCAGACAGACAGCCTGGAAGAGGGGTCCAAGGGGAAGCTAGAATCTCTGCCAGACAGGCAGCCTGGAAGAGGGGTCCAAGGGGAAGCTAGAATCTCTGCCAGACAGGCAGCCTGGAAGAGGGGTCCAAGGGGAAGCAAGAAACTCTGCCAGACAGACAGCCTGGAAGAGGGGTCCAAGGGGAAGCAAGAAACTCTGCCAGACAGACAGCCTGGAAGAGGGGTCCAAGGGGAAGCAAGAAACTCTGCCAGACAGGCAGCCTGGAAGAGGGGTCCAAGGGGAAGCTAGAAACTCTGCCAGACAGGCAGCCTGGAAGAGGGGTCCAAGGGGAAGCTAGAATCTCTGCCAGACAGGCAGTCTGGAAGAGGGGTCCAAGGGGAAGCAAGAAACTCTGCCAGACAGACAGCCTGGAAGAGGGGTCCAAGGGGAAGCAAGAAACTCTGCCAGACAGACAGCCTGGAAGAGGGGTCCAAGGGGAAGCTAGAATCTCTGCCAGACAGGCAGCCTGGAAGAGGGGTCCAAGGGGAAGCTAGAAACTCTGCCAAAAATCAAATGGATACTAGCACTTTAAAAACACAATTTTAGTAGACTGGGGAACATGAATATCAAGAGAGTTCTCAACTTTCATCTATTTTTTTACCAGATCAGCTGACATTTAAGAAAACATGTCATTAATTTAATTAATTAGTTCTTTGACATCAAAATTATTGATGGAACCCATCAGCAGTCGCCTGTGAAAATGATAGTAGAACCCAGAAATCTGTGTATGGAATGATGGTTCAAGTTATTTTAGTCACTGATGTCATTGTGATCATGTGAGCAGTTTGTGCTTTTGCTCTTTTGTTTGTTGTTGGCCAAATGGTGTGATGTTGCTCACTTGTTGATTCTGTGATATGTCATACCAGGTGGATGCTGTAGAATTCATGCTGGTTTATCAAGAACAATTTTTTTTTTCTTTTTTTTTTTTTGAATAATATTAAGGCTGAATCATGAAAGCATTTCAAGTGTGCTTTGTCTTTATGCTTATGCAGGCTCAGATGTTTGTAATTATGGTGATGACTTAAAATGAAAACTAAAGACAAAAATAGATGAGAGAAAAACAAAAGCAAAACAAGTTTCTGTGTAGTTTTCCAGCTTGATTGATTAGCCCTACAATTTGTCATGAAGATGCGATCATATGATGTCATTTATTGCTAAGATGAAGGAAGGCAATTACATTGAAGCAGGATTGATATTATACAGAAAGAAATAATGTTAAAAGCAGAATGTGCCAAATGATTATATCTGTCACTGATGCTTAGTAATCAGGACTTGTTAATCAGGTATTGAATCATGCACAGATGTAAACAATATAGTCAACAAGCATTGTAGGACTATGGTCATGCATTTCCTTCTGCTAACTTTGTTGAAGTGATAAGCCTCATTTTAATACTAGATATAAGTTTGACTCAGACTGATAAGTGCATTAATGTGTTGTTCTTATGTAGCATTTAGAGATTGCTATTTTCATGGATATTAATAGCTTATGAATAATACATAGTGATCAGCATTATGATATTTTATGTTTAGACGGGCTTTAAACGTATCGAGAATCTTATAAAATGCACTGATAGGTTGTCAAGCTGATGAATTTGAAAATAAAACCCCAGTGGTGTAATTAGTAATGGTTCCTTGGGATTACTATCAGGAAACAGGTACTGAAGCAGGACTTTTTTTTCCAATTGAATTAAATGGTGAATATGGTTGTTTGTTTTTTTGCAGATGGAGGAGTTGAATAAGAGGACGGAGGAGGCAGAAGAGAGAGCCAGCAAAGCCGTGGAAAAGGTAAAAACATTTTATATTTATATATTAATGAGGTTTTTCACATATATCTGTGAACTTGATGTAAATAGCTCATTATTTTTATCAAATATACAGGCAATTGATGGACATTATTGTTGCAACTGACCTGAACTTTCAGGAATTTTCTAATTATTGAATGATATCCATGATCAGTGGCATAAACACTTCATCTCATTTTTCAAAATGTGAATTGATTTATTTGTGAATGAAGAAAAGTATTATCAAGATATTTGGTAACAATCTTCTTTGTGTAACCACTAAATTTTCAAGAATTCTTATGCATAATATGCCACTGAAAATCAAAGAAAATCACCTCCTCTACAGATGCTGATTTGTGTCAACGTCTGCCATTATTTATAGGCCCTTGCGGCCTTGCCTCAGGATGCATTCAAAGTGGTTTTTTTTGCCACCAAATGCACATTGAGGTTTTGACCCGTAGAGCCAGTTACACAGGAAAACAGTATCAATTATTGGAGGTAATTCAACACAGACACTATAATTTTATGGGCACTTTACTTGATGCCGGCTCATTGTCAAACTTGCCGTTGAAAAAATGAAGGCAACAATTTTTTCAGCATGCAGCTTCCATGATGGTTTCAAATCTAAATCACAATGCATATCATAATTACCATTTGTCAGTGTCTAAATTACCACCTTTTGTGAAATATGGTGTTTTAGGCATCACGCTCAAGTTTCGAATAACCTGCACCAGAGATTTCATAATCTTGATTTGCAAAAGTCATGCAATATGGAAGAGAAGTGATGGATAAATGGTGGATACTCAAGTTTCTCAAATATACCAGCTTACATACACTGATGACTTTATACAAGTTATGTATATTCACATATAATTTGTTACTTTATATTCTTCTAACAGCAAAAACAAGTCATGTTATAACAGGATAATAAAGGGTAATTTAGAAACATTGAAAAGTCCATTATCATGTTCATTTTTTTTCTGTGGTAGTAATTTATGATTATAATCTTGTGTAAGTGAGCCCATTATGGCTATAATCATAACATATATAAATCATTTAAAACCTGCTTTAACACACATTTAGTGGTAAATTGGAAATGGCGAAGTAACATTTTCACTTATTAAAATGTGAATATTCTTATCTCTCCCCCACCCACCCCAGATAAATATATAAATAAATGATAAAAAATGAAACACTTTTTTACTGATTTTGCTATGACACCTGTTGAATATGTTCGACATATTTATATCCCCCCAATATATCTTGTGTTATCTAGTATTAGGTGGATGATATGGGGCATATTAATGATAAAATAAAAAATCATTAGTCATAATGTCACTGTTCCATTGTTTAAAGTATTGTGACTTTTGCCCATGCATTCTGAAAATGAATGGGCAGTTCCAACAAATATCAGAAGTTTCATGTGGGCCAAAGGCCAAAGCAGGTGAACTGCAGTCATATGCTTCATCTTGTACAGATAATTGATATTGAAATTGTTTGTGTCATCCAATCTGTTAAATTACTTGGAGATGATAAGATCATCAGAATGATATTAATCTTGATATCAGTTGCAAATTGTCCCGAGTAGGATAAGACGTTATCAACCGAGGGGGTTGGGTGGAGGGTGGTAGGAGATGATCCGCACAAGAGCATTTCAGTCTCAATCTGCATGTCACTCCAGATAAATCATGGGAGGCTTAACACAAGATATTGCATTGTGAATGGAGACACAAGAAGCAGGAAGGAACACTCGGCATGAACAAAGATGCCACTGACGGCTGCATCAAAGGCTTTGTTGTCATCCAACAATGTTCATTGTACACTGTGTCAGAGGGCCTCAGGGGAATCTTACCAGTGATAATCAGGGCATGGGATGGGGGTACTCCAAACTTCTATATATTATTACCAAGATCTCGATTCACATTTTAGATTTACTTTACACCCAAATTGACATTATATCATTACAGTAATAAATAAAACTTCAGTCAAACCGTTTTTACTATGGGCACCCTGTGATTATAAAGATTTAGATGACCTAAGTCTAAATCATTTCAAATAAATTATTTGAGGAACTATTATAATTTGCCATCATGATTGTTGTGTACTAAGAAAGTAAGAAAAAAACATGCAATAAAAAATTTACAAAAGTGGAATATTAAACAGACATGGTAATTGAAAGGGAGATAAAAGATTACATTTGAAAAAGCGCTTATTTTATGAGCATGACTTTCTTCCTACAATCACTGCTCCCCGTTGCATTAATGAAGTAGATTGCAAGGAGATTTAGAGTAAAACTTATTCATTTCAGTAGCATTTGTATAGAATTACGACCAAAAAAACGATATCAGATTAGATCATACAACCAAATTATATACCTTGATAATGGCATTTTGCGTGACTTGTGTAAACAATTAAACAGGAAAAAGTTTTATCGAAAATTGAAAGTAATAAATAACTTCTAAAATAGAAAAAAACAAGGAAAAGAATTAATTTTAGTGACAGCTTTAATTGAAAACATTTTCATGACAGAAAAAGCTGTTTCCTGGTCTCTGTACTTTCTTATGACCATGAAATATCTTTTAGCTCGAATTTAAACATTTAAAAGTTGTGTAATTCCTTGTGTAATTTATTGTAATTCCATTTGTGACACTGCGTTAAGATTGTATACAAGTGGGATGTTTTGGTAAGGATTTTTCTGTATGTTCTCCAAGCCTTTTAGAGTCAAGTGGTCAGGAATTTTAGTTTGTCAATATTTTCACAAGTTTCAAGAAGGCAATAAAATATTACATCAGAATGATCAGTGTGGAGGACAAATGCCCATTGAGAAGGTGTATCTTTACAAAATAAAAAGAAAACTTCTGATAATATCTCTGTATTGGTGGCAAATGTTACACAGGATATTGTTTATATGTTAATGGACAAAGAAAATCAGAAAATATATTATCCAGTGGTTTACACAAAATCTTCTACCTAATTGAAGGTTCCAATGCTTTACTACATCATCTACCTAATCCAGGGTTCCAGTGCTTTACTACATCATCTACCTAATCCAGGGTTCCAGTGCTTTACAGCACACTTACCTAATCCAGATCATATACCTAATCCAGAGGACCTATTCCCTACCCCAGATCACCTACCTGATCCAGGGGTTGAACGCTTTACATGATAAAATCTACCTGATCCAGCGGTCAAATTCCATGCACCACACCATCTACCAAATCCAGGATGTTTTACACTGTAATATACCTATCTGAACCAGACAGAAAGTGCTTAACACCACATTAGATAAGAATACACCCCTACATTACTTTAGAATCAGGGTAATAGGAAAACCTGGTGACATTTTTTTAAAGTGAACCTTCAGAAGAAAGGTGTAAATGATGTCAGCTTGTGTAGGATAAGTATGTCAGTGAGGATTGCTCGCAGTTGTAGGCTATCTGTAAGCATCGTAAATGTTGGCCAGATCCCAAGTCATCCATCAACCAAACTAACACAACCAGTCAATAGTGATAACTTAACCAAATTAGCATAGAATGGCCCAATTCAACGGACATGTGGGCCTAATTAGTAACATGAATTATGCCCCCATAAGGGATACCCCCATGTCAAATACAAAACATTTTTTAGCTCAGAAAGTATTTTGTATAGAGGTTTGTGGCCCATTGCAGACATTGTTGGTGGCTTTGTACAGCATTGTTAGAAAGGTCCTGCAGTTGTATTTCACGGTACATAATGCCCTATTTGATTAGAGTGGAGAATTGGCCAAGATTCTGCAGGGAGGAGACCAGGCAGAATAGAATGCTATGGGCCATGATTTTTCGGCAGTGGGCTGGTGTTTTGTCTGGTACCTTCCCTGAGGGATCGATATATACCACACGCAATATCATGCAAGGACTTGAAATTTGTGCCTCTTTAAATATATACAAAATATTTGGGGATAGCCTGGAAATATTGGTGCCATGCTGAAGCAGATATTGGATTGCTATAAATATGGTTAGTTGTCCAGGGACGTGGAATATGATGGGGGACCAGGGAATTGATGACTCTCTACTGACGGATATAATGGCCCTCTGTGGAACATTTCTATCGGTTCTTGCTCCTATCTGCTTCTATCAGCTGATGACTGTTCAGGCTTACTGCGGTAGATGTGTTTTGCAAAGTGAATATTGTATTGAATTTATGAATATTTCTACACATATTACATGTTGTTTCCACCAGGAATCAGGAAAGTACATAAATTTTGTGTTTAACAACTCATCACTGATAATGAGATACAATTTATCTCGTTATAATCTATTTTCACACCAAACAAATTGAATTTTCACCTAAATTTCTTAACATCATGTCCTGAATGAGGGAAACCTATTATTTAAAATGAATCTGATTTCTTGTTGAGTATCACACACACAAAGCATTTAAATTGGTTGGGTGTGGTGTAATGAGAGGCCCAATGGTTGGATGTGGTGTAATGGGAGGCCCAGTGGTTGGATGTGGTGTAATGGGAGGCCCAGTGGTTGGATGTGGTGTAATGGGAGGCCCAGTGGTTGGGTGTGGTGTAATGGGAGGCCCAGTGGTTGGGTGTGGTGTAATGGGAGGCCCAGTGGTTGGATGTGGTGTAATGGGAGGCCCAGTGGTTGGCTGTGGTGTAATGGGAGGCCCAGTGGTTGGATGTGGTGTGACGGGAGGCCCACTGGTTGGATGTGGTTTAATGGGAGGCCCAATGGTTGGATGTGGTGTGACGGGAGGCCCACTGGTTGGATGTGGTTTAATGGGAGGCCCAGTGGTTGGATGTGGTGTAATGGGAGGCCCAGTGGTTGGATGTGGTGTAATGGGAGGCCCAGTGGTTGGATGTGGTGTGACGGGAGGCCCAGTGGTTGGATGTGGTGTAATGGGAGGCCCAGTGGTTGGATGTGGTGTAATGGGAGGCCCAGTGGTTGGATGTGGTGTAATGGGAGGTCCAGTGGTTGGATGCCTGTCATCATGTGATGAGGACAGACAGGAGGACATGGATCAGAAGCTGGGCTGGGCAGATATCACACCTTGATGTGGGGAGATGTGCATGTGTGAATACATAAATCATGTGATTGCTTGGTGAGGTGATGACCTTTCTTTGGATCAAGATGATCCCTTTTCCGGCATTGGCCATCTATTGGATACATGCGCTGTGACACCTCAGTTTCTAGAGGTCTGCCAGAAGTGCGGCTGTGACAAGAATACAAAAATAAGACTTTATTCTGTACCTTTCTGTCTGGTCCAGCACAACTTTTCACTCAAGTTTTATAAAACTGTGAGCATGGTCAAGATAGTTTACAGTGCAGTTTAAAGGGCCTTGCTTGTGGCGTCAATGTCTCACAGACCTGTTCTGATTAGCAGTGAACAGCAGTATGACTCATAAGATTTATTATCATAACCAAGTGGAAATAACAAAAAGAAGCACACATTAAGATGCTATCAATCTTCCATAGCATATCTGCTCCTTCAGAATACTACTGTGATCCTATGGCTGTGAAGAGCCTGGGCTTGTACATACTGGCTGGTCTATGAGATAATGACAGTCAGAGATCCTATTGACCCAAGAGGGCATCTTAAAGGTCATTGCAGCAGCAATGTTGACCTCTGAGGTCAGGAGGAGATCAGAGTAACTGTCACATTAACCTTGTGTAGTCGTCAGGTGAGCAAACAGCATCTCACAAGTTCAGCCCATTCAGGTGCTCTATAGATCATCCCTGTGTGGGTCAAAAACAACATCCTCTGGAATATCTGATGCTGTCTTTAATATTTAATGTTCAGACTAAAACTATGTATTTAGTAAATTTGTGCCGTATAAATGTGTGTTGCGTTACGTGTATTTATAATAGATATACCGTATTTACTCATGTATAAGACGACTCGTGTATAAGACGAACCCCCAAAATTGAGGTTATTTTGCTTTAAAAAAAACAATTTCCGAATATAAGACGAGTTGGTTTTTCTTGAGATATCGGCTCTGCTACCATTCAAGCTTCAGCTGAAGCTTGGCGGTCATTTTAAAAGTGAAACTTAAATATGCTTACGATATAAGATCTTAGCAGTCTTATACACGAGTAAATACGGTAAAACGTAAATACGATGTTCGTATTTTCGAAATAACGGATATCAGACGTAGCGGGTCGATTTTAATTGTGTTTTAAATGATAAATAAAGGTATTTACCCAATATTATCACAAATTCGCTTTGCAGGTCAAGAACAGAACAAAACCATCCAATCATTTAACATGCATTACGCAATACGAGGTCGTAAGCGGGAGTGACGTAACGGATCGATTTTAATTACGTTTTAAATGATAAATAAAGGTATTTACCCACTGCTTTGAGTCGTGTCTTCCCTTTTTGATTGCGTTTTAAATGATAAATAAAGGTATTTACCCAATATTATCACAAATTGTTCGAGAACAGAACAAAACCATCAATCCATTTAAAACGCAATTAAAATCGATCCACGTGTGAAAGCATTTCTGTCCAAGCGACTCAAAGCAGTGGAGACAAGGACGAAACGCAAAACTGTGAATATTATCACAAATTATGCATTTCGTCATTGTTTCTACTGCTTTGAGTCGTGTCTTCCCGCTTGGACAGAAATTCGATGTGCGGAACAGGGTAAATTTGATGTGCGGCAACACGAAATGAAGCCAGGGATCCATCGTTACGCAATATATTAAATTTTTCAATGCGAGTTGATACACTCCATTTGTTTTCGCGCCAAAAATAAGAGCTTGTCCCCGTCACTCCCGCTTTTTAAAATGACAACCTCGTATTGCGTAATGCATTTAAATGGATGAATGGTTTTGTTCTGTTCTCGACCTGCAAGGCATATTTTTGTGTTAATGTTGGATATATACTTTTATTTATCATTTAAAACGCAATTAAAATCGATCCAAGTGTGAAGGCATTTGTCAAGAAGGGAAGACACGACTCAACGCAACACGTGGTCGCAATTTTGAAAGGCGGAAGTGATGGGAAGAGGCTCTTGTTTTTAGCACGAAAACGATTGTTAACTCACATTGAAATATTAATATATTGCGCAATACCCTGCAAAGCGTAATTTGTGATAATATTATGTATATACCTTTATTTATCATTTAAAACGCAATTAAAATCGATCCACGTGT
The DNA here is from genome assembly GCA_949316495.1 of Amphiduros pacificus. Classification (NCBI taxonomy): domain Eukaryota; kingdom Metazoa; phylum Annelida; class Polychaeta; order Phyllodocida; family Hesionidae; genus Amphiduros; species Amphiduros pacificus. Next base: position 35,439,352 of record OX439005.1, on the reverse strand, counting down.
GCAAGCACTTCTGTCAACATGGAAGACGCGACTCAAAGCAGTGGAGACAATGACGAAACGCAAAACTGAACGCTGATAATTGGAATCAGTGAGAACAAAGTCAAAACAAAGTGTTTCGAAATAATATTGGGTAAATACCTTTATTTATCATTTAAAATGTAATTAAAATCGATCTGCATGTGAAAGCATTTCTGCCAAAAAGGGAAGACACGACTCAAAGCAGTGGAAACAAAAATGTATTGCAAAACTGTGAACGCTGATAATTGGAATCAGTGAGAACAAAGTCAAAACAAAGCGTTTCGAAATTATAGACCAACAATATTGGGTAAATACCTTTATTCATCATTTAAAACGCAATTAAAATCAATCTGCTACGTCTGATATTCGTTATTTCGAAAATATGAACATCGTATTTACGTTTTACCGTATTTACGTTTTACCGTATTTACGTTTTACCGTAAATACTCGAGTATAAGACTGCTCTCGTGTATAAAACGACCCCCTAAACATTAACTAGGAGTTTTTGGAAAAAAACCTCGTCTTATACACGAGTAAATACGGTAAGAAATATAAGTGAAATGCAAAGTTAATCGCACCTCAGACATTGTATAAATATTGATCCTATTTGAAGACTGAAAACTATGTTAAAATATATATAAGGTCATATACAAGGTCATAATAATTTATAATCAATTTATAAATCACAGTGGATCATGATGGATTAAAGCTTAAAATGTTCATCACACCTTTTATTTGTTCAAGTTGAAACTATATATACATTCTGTGAATATATGCAGTATTATATCAGGTCATGTAAATATTTTACCATATGATAAAATGTAACATTTACCATTGATCACATGGTACAATTTCACCTTAAGTGAACTTAGATAGTTGAGTGATGTGTAACTGAATATGTAGGTGGACTCTACTGCTGAGAATGCGTGACCAAATATGTGTTAGAGTGGACTGGTGAGGATGCTTGGTGACTTGGTGGCTGTAACGAGTGGTAGCATTTGGGAGGGCCCCAGGAATCACACAGCAGATAATCCCATAGATAATCCTCAGCCCAACTGCAGACACAAGAGGACACGTCTTCTCAAATCAATGCACAGAAGAGGTCTCACAGCAGGACTCGCAACAGGATGGCAAAAACTGGAGGAAGCAAATTAATTGAGCGGTGCATTTGTGGAGGCATTGGCTGTCAGAATGCTGGGCAGGACCTGCACTCTCCCTCCAGACATTGCTTTATTATATTATCTCGCAGCACTGCTTATAAATACAGACAGAAAGGGCCATTCTTGACCATCAGTAGCTTCCAGTTGACATCAAGAGAAACACCAACCATTAGAATTCCATGTAAAAAACCAGGGTTGTAGAGAGTGTATCTGACAGAAGGAAACACCATTATTCATGTATTGAATGCTTCCTGAAGGGTCTCTTTGTTTGTCCGGGATGAGTTTGTATTATTTTTGGTATGCATATAAAACTATGAATCTCATATCGTCCAAATTAAAACAAATCTATTAATAGTCAAAATGTAATTCAAAGATTTCTCACAGATTTTGTCCACATAAATCCATACATGTAAAAATGATCCAATGATCTGTAGAAATTAGATCCTGCATGGATCATTACAAGACATGACCCAGGATCATGACCACAAAGATCCTGCATGGATCATTACAAGACACAACCCTGGATCATGACCACCAAATTCCTTCATGACACAACCCTTGATCATGACCACAAAGATCCTGCATGGATCCCTACAAGACACAACCCTGGATCATGACCACAAAGATCCTGCATGGATCCCTACAAGACACAACCCTGGATCATGACCACAAAGATCCTGCATGGATCCCTACAAGATATAAACCTGGATCATGACCACAAAGATCCTGCATGGATCCCTCTCAGATATAAACCTGGATTATGACCACTAAGATCCTGCATGGATCCCTACAAGACACAACCCTTGATCATGACCACAAAGATCCTGCATGGATCCCAACAAGATATAAACCTGGATCATGACCACAAAGATCCTGCATGGATCCCTCCCAGATATAAACCTGGATCATGACCACTAAGATCATATATGGATCCCTCCCAGATATAAACCAAGATTATGACCACAAAGATCATACAAGGATTCTTGCAAGATATAACTTGAGATCAAGACCACAAAGATTCCACATTTTCCTAATAATAATTGACAATTTTCCATATGAGCGCAAGTGATCAAGCTCTCAATCACAGTACTTCATGTCAAAAACTACTTTAAAATTTCTTGTAAATGCTAAGGGCTGCAATATACTTAGGCCATCAGATTTGATTTGGCAGATGGGTATATGGTTAGCATGGTAATGGAAAATAAAAGCCACAAGGATTATTTGCTTGTACACTCTTGCCGTCTGTCCAATAAAATAGAGAGACACTAGGCCTGCGTTGCTACAGCAATCCATTGTCCTATTTGCGCAGTGTTACCATAGCAATCCTGTAGAGCAAGTGAGATAACAATGGCATTGTATGTATGTGTTGTTTTATCCCCTCTTGCAGGCAGGATCTGTGCAGCTCAGTATATCACAATGCCCAGCCCGCACATCTATAGCATACTTTGGTTCCAGCAAGATCCCATGCTTGTATTGTCCACATAGCAATGCAAATGGATCAAACAGAATTTTACTTCTAATTCGGAACAAATCTGTGATGGTGATGATAACAAAGACAAATTTGGAAGAGCATTTTTTTTATTCATTAGCTTTAAAGAAGTTTTTATATTAATATATGCTACAGACATCTGATACCCTGTAGTTGGATGAAAAATATCTTGTGCAATAAAAGATTTAAATCATGTTCATTGTGTTCACAACCACAGCAATCTGATCATTATATATATATATAATTTCGGCATTTACCAGTTCAGTCAGAACAACTTATTGGTCACCCCATTTCCACTGATTTTTGTCTGGGGCATTCACTCCTATTTTTACAGCTCTGTTTCTAGTTGGATATAATTGAATATTTCATATACAATTGATTCCATTTTGGTATTCAGACAGATCATTATGATTGAAGTGTCATATTACAGATGTATGAGATGCTAACAAATTAAGATCTCATCCAAATCTCTTACTAGAGCTGATGCTGAGGGTTTGACAGATCTAGGCCAATAGGATTATCTTAATTTTTTGTTAATCTACATATATTTCTATCATATGCATTAGTTTTGAACATACAAATGGATTTAACTAAATATGCCATAGGCCATGTAGGTCTCATCATGAAATGACTGAAATAATGTTGAGAGTAACATTATAAATTATGATAGAATTCCAAACAAACAAATAAATTAATGTGCCATATCCTACCCTGTCATTGGTGTCATGTGGGGTCTATCACGGTCACTATATTAGCTCTTTCTTGGTTGTAGACATCTTGCATTGCCTGGTATTCTTTTTTGGAGCCACCGGATTTTGCAAGTAATATTTTTTTGTAGAAATAAATTTGAGGATCAACAGACAGCAATTATCTCCTGTATTAGTGAGATTCATTAACAAGGATTTGTGGCAATGGAGTGCCACTGCATCAAAAACCTAATTTTGCAAACCAGGCTCAGAAATGCTATATTATTTTGTTAAAATTTCCAAAAATTACATGCAACTTTCACTTCAGAGCTTTGTTATCTGTGTAATGTTTTACATTACAAGTGAACTAGCCAGGCCTTGAAATAGAAGTTGACCTTGCATAGTCAGAGGAGTGGGATGACCTTAAATGGTCAGATTGCCAGATGAGGGATGACTTCACATGACTTCACATGGTTAGAGTGTCAGATAAAGGATGACCCAGCAAAACATTTTTCTCATGAAGTCACAAGTGTAGGACGACCTTACATGGTCATAAAGTCTCAGGTGAGAGACTAATTTACATGATCAGACATTCATATGTGAAGAATGACCGCACATGGTCAGACAGTTTATATGGTGAGAAAGGACCTTAAATGGTCAGACAGTTGCAGGAGAGGAAGGACCCTACATGGTCAGGTAGTTTCAGGTGAAGGATAGCCTTACATGGTCACACAGTCACACATGATGGGCGACCTTACATGGTCAGACAGTCACACATGAACGACGGCCTTACATGGTCAGACAGTCACACGTAAAGAACAGCCTTACATGGTCAGACAGTCACACATGAACGACGGCCTTACATGGTCAGACAGTCACACGTAAAGAACAGCCTTACATGGTCAGACAGTCACACATGAAGGATAGCCTTACATGGTCATACAGTCACACATGAAGGACGGCCTTACATGGTCACACAGTCACACATGAAGGGCGACCTTACATGGTCAGACAGTCACACATGAACGAGGGCCTTACATGGTCAGATAGTCTCAGGTGTGGGATAATTGTCATGTGCTCAGATTGTCAGAGGTGAAGGGTGATCTCAAGTGATCAGAATGTCAAAGATGATGGAGGATTTGATGAGGACCAGGTGTTCTACCTGATAAGGACAGGTTTACAGTATATGATACTATGGCGGCATGATGCAGGTGATGGGTGGAACAGTTCACCTTTACAGGTATCACAGGTGTGCTCTAAGTTTATTACTGGCATTTCTGAGAACCTGTCCGATATTCATGTCGCTTGATCACGCTCTTCAGCTTAACATTTACCAGAGTAGAAGATTTGCCACACAAAACACTTACCAATTAATGTAAGTTATGACATGCAGCCAGCCCGAGGAAAGTAGATGAGCGTTATCTGGACAAAAAATCTTTACCTGGACAGAGCTGGAGGGAGGACAGTGATTCACACACAAGGCAAATAGTGTGAAACACGAGCACATGATCACAAATGTCAGGTACCATGTTTATTGGGGGGGATGTGTTTCAGAAGGAGGTGGCTGGGTTATTTATGGTGTGAAGCTGTGTTAGATATTGCTGTGGCTTGTGGTACATGGCCCACTATATTATCGTAATGATCTCTGCCCGTGATCGCAGGTTAATGAAGGTCAATATTTACAGCCAGTCAGTCATTTTTGTGGTGTTGACTGACAGGTCACATCTTGCAGGTGACTCTGTGATTGCATAGGTTCACTCATGTGCAGGCTGACATCCAGTTTTAGACTTACAGCATTATAAACATTTCCAATATAGAATTAATGAAAACAAGGCCGAGTCGATTGCAGAAATTTATTTGCGCAAATGGGATAGCTGTCAGAACGATTGTGTCTGAGAGAGTTATATTAAACATAAAAGCTTTAATAGCAAAATGACAGAAATGCCTCTGTGTGAAGTGTGAGGTGAACTTGTACATTCCCTCCTATTGTTCTTTACAACATAATTGCTTTTCCTTTTCATTGGCAATATATAAGGTTACAGAGAGGTCCGTGTTTGCTTACAGATGCTTATAGGTCGTTTGGTGGAATTAACCTTTTGTTTAGAGCCAATACTGGGATGTTAACCTTGTGATGAACTCTGCATACTAAATCCAAGCAATACGACCATTTGCTGGGTACAAACCACATTTAACAAGGGTTCATATTGATACTTAACTTGAAAGGTTAACTCTTTTTAAATCAGATTCATTTATGTGATACTAATTGACATTTAAATGATATTTTGATCAAATGATGCACAACATATTGTAAATTTAGGATTCACTTGATAAATCCTGTATTTTGCTTTGTGGAATAAACCTTAATAATCTCTGGTTGTGATGTGGGATCACATGCTACAGCAATAGCAGCGGCTTGCCATATCTCTGTCTCTGTCCATGATCTGGATTTAGGCACAATTCAGAGGTTAATCCGATGCCAGACATTGTCAGTTGTGCGCAGAGGGCTCCTTGTGACTCATAAATAGGCACGTTAATGTTGCTGCTCGGAGGGTGATTATTAGTTACTACCTCATACTTAATAGTAGCTATGGGGCCAGTTAGAAGAGATGGCCATTCTGGCACCAAGCATTATAGCATCTCCTCCACCCAACGTAGCTGACACATCAAGTAAAACTAGCCACATGCAGACTACACACTTTTATGGGTGAACACAGAATCAGCTACTTTGTTTTAGGTGTTTGGTGCTCACATGTCTTTCCTATATAATTGCCACAAATGGGTGTCTTCGTCTGTTAGGAGCGCATATATATGGCTACTGGGGCTTCCAAGAGCCTGCCGCCTGCTCTAGCCCCTAATTGTTCCTTGTATCCTTAATTTACACCAATCACCTCTGTCCTGGCACATCCAGTGTAGAGGCACCACTGATCTTTTCGCAATAAAACAAGCCCACAATTGGATAACGTATGGCAAAGAAATCATTCCAAAAAAATTATTGTCGGTGATATATTCTCTTTGACAATTAGTTTGTGTGCAACATATAAACAAACAAACAGAATCACAAATAAACATGAAAATTAGGTGTTTTTCTATAATGGTTAATTAATATTTTCATTGGTATCGCTCTAAAGGACCCATTTTGACTGCCTTATCACATGCTGGTTTTCAATATTTTTGTGTCCTATTTGAAGTTTTTATGCATAGCAAAAAATGGTGTGATTTCAGAACAAGAAGTTAGAGGATCAGCTGGCAGCGAGTAATTGGAAGCCGGCAGAAACTGACAAGAGAATTCACGAACTAGAGACTGAGCTAAGAAGTAAGGAAAAGGTCATCACAGAACTTCACACCCAGATGCATCAACTTGTAAGTATAACCATTACAATGTCACAATTCTCCTGTCTTATGAGATCAGACACAGCATAAATAATTTAATCTATGCAGGTTTTGAAACATTGAAAATACAAAGTCTATGAAGGGGAAAATTCTACCAGATTTGAAGCCATCTAGTTTGACATGCATTTCTGAAGCCCAATTTACATATTCGTTAGTGCGACGTATAAGAGTCATGTAATGGACTTGGGTGACCTTATTTGGCCAAGTTGTATGCATGACCATGAAGAAGTTCAGCTCAAACAGTTTGTTTGATGTGTTGGGATGCAAATCAGATTAAACTGAGGGCCAAAATGTAATTAATTGAGTGACTAGTGGAGGCATCCATTGCGGCTGCAGATGGTGAAATGTCGTCCCCGTGTTTGTTTCGTGGAAATCTACGCAGGTCATTAGAGTGATTGATTTTGGCATTGATGAGATCAATCTTGACCTGAAGGGAGCTGAATGCAGGGCTGCTGTGTAGGAGTGAGCGGAACTGAGCATGGCTTTCATGGAGGTGGCGTGGCTGGATGAACAAAGGGCCTTTGCTCTCTTTGACACAGCAGAGAATATTCACACTGAATACAGCAGATAGCATAAGTAAGCATCGTGCCTGTAATGCTGCCAGCACAGAGAGATGCTCTCAGTGTGACTGCTTGCATCATGGGTGTGGGTCCTCTGTGGTATGCAGAGTCATAATTTGACTCAATATAAAGCTTGATGGCTTAGGGAAGGTATGGCAGGGTGGGTGTGGGTCCTCTGTGGTATACAGAGTCATTATTTGACTCAATATAAAGCTTGATGGCTCAGGGAAGGTATGGCAGGGTGGGTGTGGGTCCTCTGTGGTATGCAGAGTCATAATTTGACTCAATATAAAGCTTGATGGCTCAGGGAAGGTATGGCAGGGTGGGTGTGGGTCCTCTATGGTATGCAGAGTCACTATTTGACTCAATATAAAGCTTGATGGCTCAGGGAAGGTATGACAGGGTGGGTGTGGGTCCTCTATGGTATACAGAGTCACTATTTGACTCAATATAAAGCTTGATGGCTCGCGGAAGGTATGGCAGGGTGGGTGTGGGTCCTCTATGGTATGCAGAGTCATTATTTGACTCAATATAAAGCTTGATGGCTCGGGGAAGGTATAGCAGGGTGGGTGTGGGTCCTCTATGGTACACAGAGTCATCAATGTTTCATCTATGGAATTAAGATTCATTAATATTTCATCATTATTGAGCATTTTATGATTTAATGCAGATAATTAAATGAAGTTTCATTGATCAATTTATAGAATACAGAATACACAAACTAATAAGATCAACAATGAGATCAACAATTAAATTTCTCTGAACTTTCATTTGTCATATAAAATATATTTTGACATGAGATGTCTACTACTCCCTTTGATAAAATCTTAGAAACTATATTGTAATTGTATATATAAATGGATTGCTTTCCCTGCGGTTCCGTTTATATATGAAAAAAACCTCCAGTATTGTCTTACATAAATCACCCAGTAGCAGGTGACCTGCTACTGACATGATTAAAAGTTTGAAGAACACCTAAAGTAGCTGATAAACAAACGAGAGGAAATGTGGGCAAATGATTTGTCAGCATGTCAAACTTTGCCCGATTTTATAGCATCAGAATGAGGTGCAAGATGGGACGAGGAGCGGTTAGACTGGGCAGGGATTTTTGCCACCCATACTGCCATAAGGAGGATTAAGTTGGGATGGATCTATCAGGAGGTAGTTTACGGGGAGGTGCGGGACCTCAGCGTTCACAATAGATGAGATAGAATTCACAGGCCAAGCATATAGACGAGAGAAGTCTACAAGGGAGCAAATTAGGTAATTTCAAGGAGCTGGTATCAAGAGGAAGTCTCGTGAGAGCAGTCGATAGAAGCAACTTCCGTGCCATTTTCAAAATTGACACTCCCAATAAAATTGATATCACTCTTTGAGGCTGTTTGAAATTATTCAAGAACGTTGGTGATTTGATTTATTGAAGAGTCTGAAGTGGGAATGGGGAGAAAGAAGGGGGGAGTAGGATAAATAGCATCGAAGTTGTCAAGAATCGGAGACAGAACTATTGAGGCAAATTGCTGGCAGGATAAGAGTGGCAGATAATTTGCAATGCTATCAAGGCACTGATATAAAAATAAAATTAAAGCTAATTTGCAAATTTGTTTTTTATTTTGCAGAATGTGTTGCGGACTCAAGAAGCGAAAATTGTTGAAGAAAAGTCATCCAAAATAAAAGAATGGGTTACAAAAAAGTTAAAAGAGGTAAGCCATTTTTCTTCCAAAAAAGTCAATAATACTTCACTGAAATCAGGATGTTTATCAGCAAAATATTTTCGACTTTTTTGGAAGTCAATCAATTCTTTTTAAATGGGCCTGAGTTATCTGTTAGAAGTCTTTGTTCATGTAAAATATCAAAAAGACTATATATTCTATAAATAAATGCTACTTGATATAAAAGTTTGATGTGTCAATCTCCGGCTGGTTATGGATTGAATATCAGACAGTTAATGGCAATCACAGGAAATGTCTCCATACATCTGCCTATGACCAGTAAGGGATGCTTTTAAGTATTGTAGAAATGAGCAGTGGAGGGCCATTCAGTTTAAGGGTTTACATCCTGTGGGATCTGTAAATAGATGTCAGCATTGTGGCCAGCAATGGGAAGCAGGGGACGTATAACATTGTATGGGCCACATGTTTGAGAGGGCTGTGTCAAAGCTAATGGAAATGTCAGAGAAACAACCATCTCTGGGCCTTGACAAATCCCCATAGCAGAAGCTACACATAATACCTACACTTTTTATATCAAAGAGTAATATTTCTATTTTATAAATATATATATATATATATATATATATATATATATATATATATATATATATATATATATATATATATATATATATATATAAATTGTTCCTTTTCCTGTGGTGCAAATAAATGTCCCTTAATCTGTGACAAAGATCAATATCTTTCATGGAATTAATAATGACAACTTTTGCATCGTGTCCATAATTAAGAAACATATTTCGACTACATTAGTGGGGTATTTCATGTACTTTATGTAAGCATTTTAAATTGAACACCACTAAGGGATGAGAAGTCTATAAAATGCAGGCAAATGGGGGCCGGCTACAAGTTGATTATGATGCCTGCCAAACAAGATTGCAACAGCAATTTGCTTGATTCTATTATCACAAAAGATTAAGGAAGTAACACGCAGGATTTTCTCCATGATTTGAGATTACTTTTGTGGTTAATTCCCGCTTCCCTCTGAGCAGAATCTGCTTACAGTCTATGCTTGTCATTTCCTTGATTAACGCTGATCAATCATCCCTAGTTGTCACAACTATAGCAGAGAATTATCAAATGTAAGTCTTAAAAGCCACATATATCATGTGCTGTGAGGTGGGCTAGCTTCAGCCCACTCAACCATCATATATTCTGCAATCTCTTGATTGATTATTTACAACTTGCTTTTTTGTTGTTTTTGTATGGTTTAATGCAAATATCAGTGTTATTATAACATTTCATTTGTCAGATAAACAGAAATGAGTTGAATTTATATTGTTATGTTTTATATGTAGTATATTAACTCCCGGGTTGCTCCTGTAATGTGCAGGAAATTATACAGACAATTGATTTGTTCATTGGATTATATAAGAGACCCAGTAAATGTAAAAGTTAAGCATTCATAAAGTATTAACATGGTTAATATGAGAAGAAGTCATTCACTAATATCTGGTGTAATTGTTATGCCTTTATGTTGTCAGCTGGAGGTTACCAATGGACAGTACAAGTTGGAGAATGAAACATTGCGAGACCAGGTGGAAATCCTCCGAGCTCGCCTCAACTCTCTTCCCATCGCCACTGCTAGAGAAGTCTATAGAGTTAGTGTACAGGTAGCATTCTTTTTTTTTCATTCAAGCTTTGTTATGTGGCATCAATAAAAGAAGCCAATGAGTTAAAGTTGATTCTGTAAAGGTCAATATTTGAAAAGTCAACAAAATTCGAAAGTTGATAAATGTGACGTACATAATACATGAGTGTTGTGTTTTTTTTATCCCACTCAGTATGTTGTGTGCCAATATTAATTTGGGCTATCGTTGAAGTCAGTATATGACAGACTTGTCACAGTGATTTCATGAATGACATACTTGTCACAGTGATTTCATGAATGACAGACTTGTCACAGTGATTTTATTAATGACAGACATTTTTACATAGTGTTCTTTTGTGTTTTTGTAATCTTGTCCTTGTGGTAATAATTTTTTTTATCACATTCGAGATACAGATAGCTAACCTCTGATGTATTTTTTCCAGACTGCTGATTCTTCCAGAACTTCTTCCAGAGCTGACTCCTTAGATCTCTTACCACCAGAAATTCCCAAGCGGCCGTCTTCCTATGTTTTGGAATCATTCCGCCGTGAACGTGACCTTGACCCAGAGGACATTCTAGTGCGCCAGCTTCATGGCGAAAACCTCATCCTGGCTGGCAACCATATTGGATTAGACCAGCACCTGGACATGGTGGATAACGTACTGGATAACCCCATAGATGAGGACGATGAAGACTTTGATCCGGTATACCAGGAGATTGATGATAATCACGAGAGCAAATATGAACCAAAGAGAATGGCACCACCTCAGGTGCGCATAGAGCGAAAGGTGTTTCCCAACCCAACCATGTGTTCTTCCATGATCAGTTCAACCACCGGAAGTGAGGAGATGTTAGACGGAGAGAGACACCATCATATGTTCATGCCTCATAGTACAGGGAGGACCGAACCCAGAGTGGAAGGAGGGCAGATGGTGGCGCCCTCCTGCTCCTCCATGGCCAGAGACTCACCCTACGGGGAAGCATCATTGCCAAAGACGCCATGTACACCACAGACCCCGTTCCTTCCCGAGGTCCCGCCGCCAAACTCCCAGACTCCAATATGTCCGTATTCTCATCCGTATGGAAACCACCAGACAGTGAGTGCACTTGCCACCATGCCGCGGAGAAAAAAAGACAATAAGTTACAGATCGGAGACTTCAAGCCAATGTCACATGGGCGCCACTGTCCAGGTACCAAGGACGATACATCCACAATACCCTATGAGCATATTGGCGGAGGGCGATATGGTCGCATGAAACCACCGACGCCACCTATGAGGAGGCTGCCATCTTGGGTAAGTCCCACCATGTTTAGTGTTCCCTCTGAGTTTTCAAGTAATTCATTTATATACCAAATCTATTTGCAATAAAGGGGGCCAAATATTTATTCATAAACTTTGAAAAAAGAACAAGAGGGGAATGATTTTCTTATAGTGCAATAAGTACCCTAGTATTTATGATACCATATTATACCTTTTATAGTGCTAGTTTGAGGTCAGAAATGAAAACAAGAGAATGTGTATTTTGAATAAAGAAGAAATCTTGTTAGTTTCTTTGCATTAGAACATAACCTTCCACAAGAATAAAATATCATAATATATTAGTCTATTTTATAAAAAATAAAATTTTCCTGATAGACTTATTGTCTGATAGTCAAATGGGAAATGTTATCAGATGTATAGAATATCTGCAGAAGCCATACAGGTCCCTTTTAGCATGATTCGTCAAGGAGGATTGAGTTGATCAGTTTTTCTTGCTGGGGGCAGATTTAGTTTGGTGTAATCTATTTGATAATCATACCTTTTTTCGATAAAATGGAATTCTGGTATAGCAATTCATTTGAACCCATGCTGGGATGACAAACAGGAATGCCTCAATTTTGGGACACGATCGGCAACAATATACAGCCAATTTATCATGGTTGCTTAATGTCATCTCTAGATGTTGTTTATAAGTGTGTTATGCAATTTTATTTGAAGTTTATTCCCCATTTTTCAAAACATACATTTACAGAGAATGTACATTTACTAATGGAATTATTTAACAAATATATAGAATACAAATTAAGAAATATGAGGATAAATTTAAAATGTTAAGATTACAAAAATGATAGATTCTTCATTATAATAACCATGAAGCTTGTCATTTGACTTACCGGTATCAGGGATTCGGAATATATAACACCTTCCCATATATATTCTGAAATTCTGGGGGCCAAATACTTTTTAGGCTACTGGACAGTCAGGCTTATAAGTTGAGATTTGCACAAATCCAGGTGTACTTGCCTGAACCATTTTTCATGCAAATCATATTCAGTAAGATTAATCAAATGAAAAAAGGATATTTTTACCAATATTGAAAAATCCTGATTAGCTTCTAGACAGTCGGACTACCATTAGGTGTACTCACCTGACAGTGTTCCTTCTTGTCTGGGACTACAGGCTAGCACTCAAATCCCAGACTGCACAGATAACAAACATAATATATATATAATAAAAACTCACTTAACCCTAATTTGCTTTCCTTTCCTTGATTACACTCTGTCATAGAGTAATATGGGAAGTGTGGAATGAAGACTCTACTTTTTAAGCCTGCATGCTTAATAGGTTTTGGCTTGAAACTGTCATACAATTTGGACTAAAACTAATTACTTTATGTCTTTATTATTTTTCTCATTAAATAAATATGGTGTTACACTGAAATATGGCACACATTTGATGTGATAGTATCTTTGTGTCTGCAGTGAGTATATGATATATATATCTGTGATGCGATACAGGATATTGACCTTTCCTGATGCAAAATGAAACATTCTGCATAAAATGCTGCTGTTGATAAAAGAGTGTTATAAAGATGAGCTTGTCCTGGGGGGACCTGCTGGATATGAACATCAGTGTCTGTTTGCCTGGCAGGAAGAAAGCAAGAGAAATGTTTACCGAGAAATACACCAAGCAGTGTGGGCTGGGATGGCTCCCCCACGCTGTCTTGTCTAAACTCTTTCTCCCCCTCTCAGTTTGAGGAAGGTGGAAGGTATACCATAGTAAATGCTAAAATCACCATATCTTATTCTGTACAAATTCTGAAATTGATTTAAGGATTATGCATAATTGAAATTTCTGAGTAATGAAACTTATAAGTGATATATATTTGGAATTATTTCCTAATTCATGCTCCGACAAAGTTAAATTTTGTTAACGATATGTTCTGTGTTTAACATGCACAGGAGAATTAGATGCAGAATTTTACCACATGCAATCAAGCGCTCAGCATGATATATGGAGAGAGGGTGAATAAACCTTGGCAAACATAGAAAGACAAAAATTAGTAGAAATACACACAACTGACCAGACAGAGTACAGAGAAGTGTAGGATAAGCAAGTCTTCCTGGAGGCGTCTTAACCCCAGGCTTGATCTTGGGGCGGAGTCTTGTCTCCACCATGTCTGAATGTGTACAGATTTGCTACATATCTGTGTTTGAAGTTTGAGCCGGTGGTACCAGTGAGCCTTACTGTTAGGGCCTGTGGCTTTGCACTGGCCAAGGCAGCTCTGCCAGGGGGAAATCGGTCCATCCATAAACCAGCCATAAATTTATACAAGCTTGGCTAAGCTCAAAGTTTTGAGTCATGCGACTGAGGCTGATGTGGCTTGTTATGTAAATTTGAGGCAGGTGGATAACGTTGAAATTTAGCAACAACTACTTACCTCATCAACCAGTCAGTTTATCTCGTATTAATGTCTGGTGCATGATAGGCAGAAACCTGGCAGTGCTTTTATAAGAAAACCTGAAGCCTGAAAATTGTAAACAATATTTACTCTCCATTGGTATCAAACCAATGAGGGCTAGTAGACTATTGTGAAATTATTCCATCAAAACATATATATTACAACATATTTACTTTTAATATTACATTTTCTAGTAGAGCTTGCTTGAGAGTCAAAAGGTCACAGTAGTGCACAGGAAATGATCATCCTGAGATGCATTGTGGGATATACAGGAAGTTGTGGTGATGTTTGACATTAAGTCACAGGAAATGGACAACTTCCGCGTCATGTGACTACATACTCGTGGCATTCCTGTGCGTGCCTAATTATCAGACCTAACCACCACTGATAACTGCAATTCAGGTCGAGCACATGAGCAGATAGGTCTGATTACTGCAGTTTGTGTAGTTAATAGTAGTATGTTCATTGTGTATTATCAACGACAAGCAGTAGACATGCCAGCAGGCTGCCACAGGCAGAGGAAGAGGGCTGATAGAGAACAGGAAGCTGCCACAATTCATCCTCTATAATCCAGGCTTAACCCAGAGTACCCCTAATCCATGATGCCCTGATATAGTCCAGAGCTCCAGATTAACCCATGATGCCCTGTCATCGTCCAGAGCTCCAGATTAACCCATGATGCCCTGACATCGTCCAGAGCTCCAGATTAACCCATGATGCCCTGTCATAAGTCGGAACTCCAGATTAACCCATGATGCCCTGACATCGTCCAGAGCTCCAGATTAACCCATGATGCCCTGTCATCGTCCAGAGCTCCACATTAACCCATGATGCCCTGACATAATCCAGAGCTCCACATTAACCCATGATGCCCTGACATAGTCCAGAGCTCCACATTAACACATGATGCCCTAACATAGTCCAGAGCTCCATATTAACCCATGATGCCCTGATATAGTCCAGAGCTCCACATTAACCCATGATGCCCTGACATAATCCAGAGCTCCACATTAACCCATGATGCCCTGACATAGTCCAGAGCTCCACATTAACACATGATGCCCTAACATAGTCCAGAGCTCCATATTAACCCATGATGCCCTGACATAGTCCAGAGCTCCACATTAACCCATGATACCCTGACATAGTCCAGAGCTCCACATTAACCCATAATGCCCTGTCATCATCCAGAGCTCCAGATTAACCCATGATGCCCTGTCATAAGTCGGAACTCCAGATTAACCCATGATGCCCTGACATAAGTCAGAACACCAGATTAACCCAAGATGCATGGGTGTAACAGATTAAAATTGAGCCACATGCATGATATAGGTCGCCAAAAATGGAGCCGCACATGACTTAGCTTATATAACATTGAGTGTTATAATGACAGAGGCTTGATGCTGGCGGCAGCATCTCTGAGAAGCATTTGATCAATATGACCGGTGTATGTGTAATGTGGGTGTGAGTTATCACCCCTGCATCAGGCCGGGATGGGTTCTCACCCCGTCATCTATCATCTCACTCTACCACCTACACCATCTCATAACAGCATATATCTAGTGAGGTAATAAGGAGAGAGTAGAGTGTGTTGTGTGCATTATCATTATTAGCTTTAGCAAGGTAAATCTAATTTGAGGAGAAAAAAAAATAACTCAATTTTCCTTGTTATCTAGGGAATGGGCAAATTATTTTTTACTGTGTGGTAAGACAGAGAAATAGGAAAAGAAACTGGCAAAAAGTGTCATTTTTAAAGTGTCATTTTTTTTTTCTCTCGCTCCAGTTTTAGAAGAGGAAAGTTTGTTTGATTTTGATATTCCATTTTAATTTGTTTTTTAACATGATAATGAAAAATTGAAAATGGTAAAAATGAAATACTGATTGATAGGTTTAAGTCAGACAGACCAGGCCATTAAACTGGTTGATACCTCCTGCCTGTGACTACCACCTAAAAATCCTCTCATCAGCTCTCTGCCATGGTTCTTCACAAAATAAACATGTTTTAACAACAAATGTTGTCTCCCAGGTTTTATAACAAGACTCCAAAGTTGTGTGCACGTTGTCTTTGATTTGTAACTTCCTCTAATATCATTCAGGCGCTCACACAAATCATCGATCAGACTTTATTCTTAATCTTGACTTAATTTTCCGATTTGCCCTAAATTTGAATTCAACCAATGCGGTATTCTCTTTTCTATGGACTAGGAAGCATCTCTAAGTAATGTGAACCATTAATTTCTTGCATCAAAGGGCAATGATGATGCTGATAAATTTGGAATTTCAGTTTTGTAAATGATGTCGTCATCACAAACTTCTTTTTCTTTGTTGAGGAATATATTCATAAGCAGAGGCACATGCACAAGAAGAGTCTTATTCATGGCCCAAGACGAACACTCGACAGTGGCGTCAGTTGCTCAAATCATATTGACCACAGAAAAAGACGATTTACAACACACAGGAAATGACTATGGTTTCCCCAGTACCATACTGATCACAGAGTAGCACAGATAGTACGCTTTTTGGATGACACAAAATGGACCCCCAAAAAAGTTATTTGAAACAGTTTATTATTTTTTTGGATTGAGGGCCTTCATTTTCTCCTAACATGTTCATTGACCATCAGTGACTTGTCCACTGTCATATTAGCTGTCATTTCAGTCTCTCAGACGTATTACTGTATTTTCACAATAAATCTAACCTGCACAGAAATATGACATCAGATCTCCGTAGCATCCAGCATAGAAGACAGTTTTGAAATAATTTATGTGTTAAGTGTTAGCTATTTATCAGTGAATGCCTTCTTTTAGTTAGCATCATAGCCAGGTATTGGATGTGAGTCAGGGGATGAGAGAGTAGAAAGATGTCTGACCTGTCCACCTTAATAGTGATAGAAAGCTGCGTCTTAGCTGTACCCACATAACAGAGTGATAAAACACGCCTATCTACCAACTGCCACGCAACATGCTTTCATATTTGCCCACTTTGAAGGCCATTTTATGAGCCAGTAGACATGCAACAGCAAGTGAATAACGACTGAGAAGGTCATGGGGAAAAGATCTCGTCGGGGAAGACGTGGGCAAGGTGGACGTTGTCATGCAAGCAACAAACCAAGCGATGGACAAGCACCAGACGGTCACCATTCCTGATGGGGTACCTGCATGCTTCGTATATGTACTGCCATTCTGGCTGATTGTACACAAATGACATTTGGTGGACCAGGACCAGAACCAGACAATAAGATTTGATATGATAACAAGCATTGCCGATTGTTAATGTTCAACTCCTGGTACCGTCTCTCTATCCCTGTATTGTATTGGTTTATTGTTGTTTTTGTTTTGTTTTGTTTTTTCATGTCATAATTTATTTTTAAAATTGGAACAAAATCATTGCAGGCCACTTCTTACAAAGGAAAATAGTGAACTTGATTTCTTTGAACTTGATATCTAAATGACCATGAACAGAGCAATCTTTATCATTTGTCACTGAATACCAATAAATGTCTCAATGTCCTTCTCATTTTGACTATCTTCTGCATACAGACATTATTATACTTGTCAATATTAAGTGTCTTTAGATGACCATCCCTGGCACCGTGAATACTGTGATATCTAGTTCAGGATTTCTCATTGAATTGTATCAGATGAACAATTTATTTCTGAACGTCGCAAGTTAAATTGATGGCTTTCTTATTGTGTTACAGGAGAATCGTATTTATGCCATAGCCAATGCTGGAATGAAACTTCCTGATCCAGGACCCTTTGACAGAGGTATGTCTGAAATTCTTTTTGCCTGCCATACATATATGATATCTGTATAATCAAAAAAAAATATTTGCTTTTTGCATTATCATATTTTCCTTGATTTAAAGGTTGAATAAATATAGCTGAATTGTATTTAATCCTATATTAAATATTTATAATGTTGTTTGATATGAAAATGGTGAATTATCTGGTTCTGCTAATTGTTTAATAGCATCAGTTGCTTGCATAACATCAAGATAATTTATTGAAAGGTTTTATCTAGTTTAACATGGAATGATTCATTTAATGATAAAACATGTACATGTTTTGTATGAGTCAGTTGAAACTATATTAAATATGATATCTTTGTCTCATGTATAACTAGATTATGTGGTATGTTTTTAGAGTCAAGTTATCCAGTTACTGATGGCTTGTACACAGATCATATGTACCGGGACCTCTCCGTTCCTGTCTATACCACTCTCAAAGGGGTAGGTACACCAGGGGGCAGTGCAGATCAACAGAAATGCCCCCCAGACTTTGTCCCATTTAACAATTGCTTCCACAAATTAAATGAAAGTTTCTACGCATGTAAATATGAGAATTACACCTAACCACCCACATAAGAATAGAGGCTCACAGTATGATTGTTAGCAGACTGAAAAGTCAGGAAGCAAATTGACAAATGGCCAATATTGGTGTATAGGATAAAGAATGGTAAGTAAATACAGTGGGAGAGTTTTTGTGAGAATTATGGGTACTTGCCAGGCAGGTCAAGGGGTGATGCGGTCCCCTGAAGGAGCTCATCAAAATTTGGGCACTCATTCTATCTTATGGGGTGATAAAGAAAATGTCCTCTTTTTATGAGTGGTATATTATATAGCCAATTTTCTATTTGTATCATGCTTACAAGATGGGGTAGTCCTCTGGTATTTCTTGGCTGATAACATTAGATAAGATAAGAATCTACTTCTGCAGTGCCAGATTCAGAATAAGCAATGACAACATGTTTTAAACTCCATTATTCAGTTATCATTTATAATATTGTCTAATCAATAAAGCTTAAGTACTTTTTTTACACATATAAGTTAAATACTTGGGTTACAATATAAAGTATACCAAATAAAAATCTAAATCTTGATAGCAAGAATATAACATATCGTGTGTCTTATGCAGAGCTGACAGAAGATATAGCTGTTGTTATGGTGTAATATATGGAGCTGTTTGTAAATAGTGTTTTGCCGTACTGCTTTAAAACAAGATTGATTCTCCCACGGTTGACTGCAGCATTTGTTTGCTGATGATGCATATTTTTTGCATCTACTATAAACAGTTTCGTCTGCCATTATCTCTAGATATTGATCTGTGCCTTTTACTGGCAGAATATTCCTCTAATTCGACCGACATATTTTCTTTCTCAAATTATACTAGAAAATATTTGTTGCCAAGGGTGCAGTAAGAATAAAGACATTTGTTGAGATTAAGATGAACGTTTTAAATTTGACTGGCAGAAATAGCTCATTGGGTAGAGCATTCGCCTTGAGACCCAAGGGTTCCAGGTTCGAATCCCAGCTAGTTACTGTCAAGTGTTATGTGCAGACATTGCCTGGAATCAGCTCCATACAAATATTACTTATTATTTTTTCAATTTAAATTTGCCATTTGGAATATTTTTACTATTAATGTTGGGAAGATGCATCCCCAGGAACTGACCAAGTAGTAACATCATAGTAACATCATATTTTCCTGAAAAAAAAAAAAATCAATGTCAAAGTTTCCTGTTTGGCTTTTCATATATTTCAGACATTTGAAATTCAGTGTATAGATAGATACACTTTTATGATGCAAGATTAAAGAGTTCATAGTAATTAAATCTAAAATATTAGGTAACAACTATTCAGAATGGTAATAGAGTTCTTCCATTGATGTTCTGGTTCCTGTTTACTCTTCATTCATATGCATCTGATCATGTCAATAAGCATGTGAATGTCAAACCAAAGCCCATATTGAGCTAAATTAAGCTGCCTATTGGGCCAATCAATAAAACATAGATCATTAAGCTCCCTTAAAGAGGATGTTTACCTGTATCCCTTGCTAAAAATGAGGGACACTCACTTCTTATATTGATCTTTAACATATTCAAAGACTTTCCTTTGTCAAATTCAGAGTTTTAAACAGAGTTTGTTTGTCCATGAGTGCATCATTTGATATCATTTGATATTGATGATAATGTCATGAGATGAGCCCTGAGCACAAACCACAAGCATGCCCATCCCCTTGTAGAGATCCTCCTAATATCAAAAATCCTTAACTTGGAAGTGCTTGCTTTCACGCTTCTCTTACCCCTCACTCTTATCAACTCTTTGCCATTTATTGGCAGAAATATATAACACATATTCATTTCGTCAAAAGATCCTCAATTTTGGTTGTATATTTCAGAAAGCAGCGCAGATACGGAGCACTCCGTTCACAGGTGACAGCACTGATTCCTCAGACAATGAGGACACTGGTGTTACCATGACGCCCAGCGAGCCAGAGGCAGCCATCACGGTGGCAGGACCAAGCCGTGCTAAAACCACTAACACTGTCACCATACGCAAACAACTCAACCATTCCAGCTCAGGTGCTACCAAGAGAGGTAAACCTCGAATGCCAAGAAAAAAACAAAACATCCTACTGGCTTGATATTTGATTTTGTCTCTTTTTAAAGTCTGTCCATCTTTTGGCAGTTTCATCCTTACCTTTAACTTAACTAAATCATATAAATTCCTATATGTATATATCTTGTATCTCTTATAAATGGTCTGGTAAAATTAATTGAATTGAAATATTTGTGTGAGATAGATTTAAAGTTTTATTTAATTTCAGTTCAAATTATTTGTTAATATGAAAATGTATTGATTGAGAGTATGTGTTATACCTTACAGGAGTGTCTAGTCATTCCCGCGAGTCGATCGTGTCGGACACATCCAGTGATTACGCTGTACCACCAGACGAGGTGTCCATACAGACAGACAGTAGCGACAACTCAGAACCTGAACAGAAACTACTCAAATACACCACAGAACATCTTAGAAAGGTAAATATAGAAATATTACTGATAAACAAAAATTGACAAATTTTCACAATTTGGTCCTTATGGCTCACACATGGGCGCTTGTAAGTGTATTAGCACCAGTCCCTCTGTGATGATCCAAAGGTCAGGGGTTTGACACCCCCCAGCCTTGCTGAAATCGCGTTCATGTTACATTTTCTCATGAGCTGAGGCATGTGTCTAAAGGGTTTACCCGTTGGCCTTGTAAACATGTCACCAGGTGGGTTGTCATGTCAAGAACCTACGAAATGACAATTCTGTGAGACAGCATTATATCTGTTACAAGTAGGTCTTGTCATGATATAACTGAAATAATGTAGAAAGTGACATAGTCCCAAACAAATAAAAACAAAGTCAACAAGGTTAATATCTTACACAGACACATGAGGAGCATTCATTAAATAAACATATGATGTCGCTTTATAATCAATTAAAAAATGCCCAATGAATGTTCTGTTGACATATGTTTTGTGACACAGACATCTCAATAATAATGAGTAATTATATACTTTTCAGGACAGTTTAGAGAAATGTGGTTACCTTACAAAATTGGGCGGCAAAGTGAAAAACTGGAAACGGCGATGGTTTGTGCTGAAGAATGGAGAAATGCTGTACTACAAATCTCCTGTGAGTAGGCTTGCAAAAGACAAAGTGAATGACAAGCAAAAAATTTTAATGAAAAAATTAATTTGTATCAATGTTTATGATAGATTTCTTAAAAAAAATAATTGAGATGAACAAGATATTGGTCCAAACTCCACCATAACTAGACATATTTGTCTACAAGAGACACCTGGTGAATCACTAATGTTAAACTCAAGCAGTGAGAAT
Source organism: Amphiduros pacificus (assembly GCA_949316495.1). Classification (NCBI taxonomy): domain Eukaryota; kingdom Metazoa; phylum Annelida; class Polychaeta; order Phyllodocida; family Hesionidae; genus Amphiduros; species Amphiduros pacificus. Next base: position 35,417,343 of record OX439005.1, on the reverse strand, counting down.
TATCTATTGCTCATAGCATATCAGTGCCACAGAGACCTTAGTAAACTTATAAATGTATAAATCTGTACCATACACATCATACACATCATTTGACCAAATGCTATAGACAAGGATAAAAGATTATTTATAGGGTAACTCTGATAAACTTTTGTTAAAGATTTAAACTAACCTTGAAAGGATGTGATTTTGTAGAATGATGTGGCACGCAAACCGCAGGGATATATCAGTCTGGATGGTCAAACCAGAATTACCAAAACTGAGGGTGCTCATACATTTCAGGTAAATTAGTCAGAAATAAATTCCACATGTTGATTTACAAATAAAGCTTGTTATATGTATTATTCATATAACTCTGCTATGTAAGAAGATAATGAATAGCAAAGAGTGCAGGTTTCAACTGTCATGCCACAAAGTGTAGTTAGTGTTTTCGAGTTATGTGGTATGAATTTGAACATGACATGGTGAATATATTGTTTTTTTTGGTGTAGATTACAACCATAAAGAAGACCTATTACTTGACAGCGGATAACAAGGAGGAGATGGATCACTGGATCAGGGGTGAGTTACTACTGCTCTTGTATTTATATCTCAGATATTTGTTTCTGTGCCGTTTATATCAGTGATTTGCACATTTTTGTAAACTCTCATTTATTTGAAAATATGGCTGAATAAATGCTGAATGAAATTGTTTGTATTATCTATGCTTCGTGCCTTAAACATGAATAGAGCTCTCCCTAATTAAGAAATTACAGTAGTGACATATTCAAAATCATTTACAAAATTTGAAGAATTGAAGTTCCCAGGAATATTGATTATTGATATGAGGTGTATAGTAAAGTGGGACGTTGCCATGTTTCAGTACTACAGAATGTGCTGAAGAAAGCAGCTGCTGACCAGGTCCTCGGGCAGACCCGAGCAAAGGAGGTCATGAAAGGCTGGCTCATTAAGGTAAGGAGGTCATGAAAGGCTGGCTCATTAAGGTAAGGAGGTCACGAAAGGCTGGCTCATTAAGGTAAGGAGGTCATGAAAGGCTGGCTCATTAAGGTAAGGAGGTCTTGAAAGGCTGGCTCATTAAGGTAAGGAGGTCATGAAAGGCTGGCTCATTAAGGTAAGGAGGTCATGAAAGGCTGGCTCATTAAGGTAAGGAGGTCATGAAAGGCTGGCTCATTAAGGTAAGGAGGTCACGAAAGGCTGGCTCATTAAGGTAAGGAGGTCACGAAAGGCTGGCTCATTAAGGTAAGGAGGCCACGAAAGGCTGGCTCATTAAGGTAAGGAGGCCATGAAAGGCTGGCTCATTAAGGTAAGAAGGTCATGAAAGGTTTGATGATATTGTACAAATGGGAGAAAGAAAGGTCTACCGTTTGTATTTCCTATTAGAATTTAATGGATTTAAAATTGCCAGATGATGCTACTTATTTTATGCAAGGACCATGAAATTGGTTAAGGATTTTTTTAAGTTGGTCAAATACTTATTAATCATCTATGATATAAAATGTTACAGACTTTGTTTTATGAAAAGATTATTGAATGTTTATTTTAGACAAAACATGGTCGAAGTCGTAGATGCTGGTGTGTGCTGATGGGCAAATTCTTCATGTACTACAAAAGTCCAAATGACAAGGTATAATAATAGATGTAGCCCTGTATATTATGAATAAAATTGTATAAAATTATTTCTGTTTTTCACATGATTCTTTTGAAATACACAATTAAACAAAATAATAAGAAAAAAACATTAGAAGAAGTATCAGGTTTTACAAATGTTTCAAAAGTGTAATAAAGCTAATTTTTAATGCATCAATTTGTTGACACAATAATAGATGATCAAAATATTTTTAAATTTTTTTTTGCAGACACCACTTGGTCAGATTCACTTACGAGATGCACGGATAGAGGAGGTGGATAGATCTTGTGATTCGGAGACGGACTCAGATGATACCACCATCCCAGACTATACCCTGGGAATATACCCCACACTGCAGGCCCCTACCTACCTGATGATAGCCACCAAACAGGAGAAGGTAAAATAACTCCTATAATCCCTGCTAATCTGACGAGCAAGTCCCTTTTATAATCAATGTTAATCTCATGTGAAATTCACCTGTATAATTCCTGCTAATCTGAGAAGAAACTTCCTTATATTCTCTGCTAATCTGAGGTGAAATTCACCTATATAATCCAAGCTAATTTGAGATGAAACTCGCCTATTTAATCCCTGCTAATTTGACATGAAACTCACCTATATAATCCCAGCTAATTTGAGATGAAACTCACCTATATAATCCCAGCTAATCTGAGGTGAAACTCACCTATATAATCCCTGCTAATCTGAGGTGAAACACCTATATAATCCCTGTTAATCTGAGGTGAAACTCACCTATTTAATCCCAGCTAATCAGAGGTAAAGTCATAAATTCCTAGATAGTCTGCCTAACACTGACAGAATTAAGCAAAGTAATGGCATTCAAAATACTCTTTGTTCTGTTGGTGTGTCCCTCTGAGAGTGGTAATATGTGAGGCTTTACAGATCTGTGTATTCTGTTGTTGTTGTATGCTGATATGAAGCTGTCTGTCTGCAGGATAGCTGGCTGTACCACCTGACAGTGGCAGCAGGGGGAGGCACTGGCAATGTGGGCTCGGAGTATGAACAAATCATCTCCAAACTGATGGAAATGGATGGAGACCCAAGTGAGTATTGCAATATATCATAATATGGTATTGTTATGGTAACAGTGCCACCTGGTTTGTTCATTTATAACAGTGCCCTCTGGTGATAGAAAATAATCTCTACTACTCATGAGCCTAAATCTAAATAGTAAAAAAATGTAAGATTCAATTCTAATTTATGTAATTTAAAAAAATAATTTTTTAGCTTCAATATATTGGAAACACCCAATTCTTCTGCACACTAAGGACGCCCTTACAGGGCCCCTTACAACACTGCCCTCAGAAGACTTACAGAGCAGAGCCATCGCACTGTTCAAGGTGAGTTAGTTGCCCATGCTGATTGAGGTTGGATTTCATTTCACACTGAATATTAGCACAATCATATGAAGTACTACATGGATAGGGCTTTTCAATATATAGCCCCTGTGCTCAAGAATTTCTTTTCTAATCAACACCTATTTATAGTAAGAAAGGTGAAAAAAATAAATTGTTTGCGAAAAACCTTTAAAGTTTTGTATTCAATATGTATTACAATGACCAGCGTTATGAACAAGCAATACTAAGAGCTATATTAATATTGTATTATTGATATTATTATCAAAACACTGTCTGCATAGGTATCTTCTTCAATAGTGACACATTCTGAATATATTATATCATTCTCTTAAATGATATTTTTGAAAAGATATTTTTATTATCCTTGTATTTATATTTCAGTCTTGCCACATGTTTTGCAACATGGCGATAGACTCGCCTCAGATAGACTACCACGTATCTCTCACCCAGACCATTATGGACGTGTGCTTACAACATCCTGAACTGCAAAATGAACTGTACTGCCAACTGATACGCCAAACGTCACGCCACCCACCACAACATAAGTCAGGCATGCAGGTCAGAAAGGTTACCCTCAATCAAAAGTAATGACAAAAGCAAGTCCATTAAAATGTCCATATACAGATAAAACCAAAAGAATTTTTCAGGATTGTTTTGCCTGTTTATGATAGTATTTAGGTACTTTTTGATAACCTTTAAATATGGAGATTTCAAACATAGATAAAACATTTACTGGTTATACAATGTTAACATGTGATATTTTATGATTAGAATTTCCTGTTGTGTGGAAGTTCTTCGTGGTTCCTGTGTGACGCCAGCCCGACGTCTCCCACGTCGTCTGTCATGGACCTGACTGATTCCAAGCTGAACCCTGTGGGTTATGTGTTCATCCAAGGCTGGCAGCTTCTCTCATCCAGCGTGTCTCTCTTCCTGCCTAAACAAAGCATACTGTGGTACCTTAAAGCTCACCTGCAGAGAAATGCAGACCCCAGGTAGGCTAGGCTTTTATCCTACTGAATAGATCACGAAATACCTAAGGATAGTTATTAACCAATGGTTTTTTTAGTAGTATGTGTTATGGGGGAAGAAAACAATTAGCAACATAAATAAAAGATTTGGCAACTTCGGCTTGGATCTATGCAAGGCAAAGTATAAACACCCAGGGTCCCTACCTACTTCCCAGTACTCAGCCATGTCTCAGTTGAGCAAACTCAGTCTCAATCTTACAGTTCAAATGGAATTTCATTTTGACAAGATGTTTGGTGTATTTTCAGGACCGAGATGGGCAAATATGCTGTGTTCTGTCAGCGTGCGTTGGATCGGTCCATGCACAACGGTGGTAGAGAAGCCCGACCATCCCGTATGGAGGTGCTCTCGATCCTGCTTCGCAACCCATACCACCACTCCCAGCCCATCAGCATACCTGTACACTTCCTCAATGGCACATACCAGGTGAGGCTCAGTGCTCCACACTACAATATCCCTATCCATGATTATATGTAATTATTGCAAGAACTTTGGTCTGCTACAAATAGCGAAAAGTTTCATAACAAAAGATAAATACAGCTGTGTTCAAGTTTTTAAAGAGTTTAAACAAAATCTGCTAACTTTCACACCCCTTTTAAATGTTGGTATGTAGGTTGTGAGTTTTGATGGATCTACGACAGTGCAGGAGTTTTTACAGAGCCTCAATAAAGCCATCAACATGCGAGACTGTGCTCTGTCCGGATTCAGTCTCTTTACTGACGACCCAGCTGGACAGGAACTGGAACACTGCCTCAAAGGACACCTCAAGGTCAAGTATCTGACCTACTTTATCATTGTTAACCAGGGTGGGGGTACAGAATCACTGAGAATATGTTGATGGTGATGAGTTGTTTGGTCAATGTTGTACAGTTTTATAAGGTTATTTTGTTAATGTCGCTTTAAAATATTCCTTTTTTACCACCATTGAGAGGAATATGTCCTAAGTAATTAAAAAGTGAAGGATGTGCTAATTATTTGTTTTGGTTTTTTTTGGTTTTTCTTTTCAAACTACAATTAGTGTTGTCTAGTTTCTCAACAAAAAAAATCTGAAACTTAGCATCAAACAAAAAAAATAAAGCTCTGTAATATTTAAAGTATATTTTGTAGGTGGTACTTTATTTGTGTAAATTATTTATTGATTTATTTTTTTGTTTTGATTGCATTTCAGTTATGTGATGTGATCTCAAAGTGGGAACAGGCATTCTTCCACCATCACTCCAAGCGAGGACGCCCAGACACAAACAGGACTGTCAAACTTACCTACAAAAACAGGTGTGCTGTCCCGATATCAAATACCATAGCAAATAATGATGTTATCCATTGTTGCCTTCAATTGTCAAACAATATGGAATTTTTTTAGAATAAAGCATACTTTGCAGTTAAAAACAGTGTTAGTTTCATATATTTTCCTGAAACATATCAAAATTATTCTTGCACTTATTTCAAATTTGGGGCCAAAATTATTTTTGCACTAATTTCAAATTTGGTGCCAAAATTAGACTACAAGTGTGCTTAGAATCAAGCACCTAGCCCCATACTACTCTGCAATGTTTGTCTTCATATGCTTGAAATATAAGTTATTTTGAAAGATTGAAATTCCAGAGTGTAAGAAATTGTTGTTTGGAAAGAGTTTATTATCATTCTACCTTTAATATTATATATTATAAGTTAATTGTATTAATGGTGGATTGGCCTTTTCAGATTGTATTTCAAGTCATTAGTGCGTACGGAGACTGAGAAGGAGCGCCTCCTGTTGACCTATCAGACAAGCGACGAGATTGTCAATGGGAGATTTCCTCTGAACAGGGATCTGGCCATAGAACTGGCTGCCCTCATGGCACAGGTAAGCTGCAAATAGATCTCAGAATCCCGTAGCCTTGAGATCTAACTCCTTCATAATAATATGATAAAGATAAATTATTAAGCCCAATATGATTTTCACAAAAGTAAGAATATTTAAAGTCAGAATAAGCTAATACTCACTTTGGGTGCTTGTGTTAAATACGCTTGCATATCAAACAAAAATATAAAGTTAATAAGCCTGAATTGATTTGTATATAAGTTTTTAAAGATAATTATTGTCAGAATAAGCATCTGGTGCCACCTGGTGATTTTGTGTTGTGTGTGTTTGCAGATAGAGCACGGAGACTTCCGCACGGTGGGGGAGGCATTATCTATGAGTCCGGCTGGGGGGAGACTCACCCCTCCCCACTCTCAGCAACAACTTCCCACCGTCATCGAGAGGTTCTACCCCAAGAGGTACAGGGACATCGACCAGATTGACATGAGGTTAGTTTACCAAGGTTTTATTTTAATATGTTATCGAAATGTCATGGTCCTTCTGAGCTCCTTCCCTCTTGGTCATAAGGGAAAATAATAAATTGAAGAAAAGTCTTCAATGTTCATATCAAATTTAGAAAGAAAAAAAAACCTTTTAATTCCCCCATATTCGGTATTCCAATCTTACAGAAATTGATTTTTTATACTTTGTGAAAAGGTTTTTATTAATTGATAATCTTTGGAATCATTGTTAACATTATGACTAAGCTGAATTTTTCTGGTTGGTATTAAGTGTTAACTAGCTCATTCATAATATTTGATATGACTACTTGCAGAGTGCTGGAGAGAAAGATACAAGACAAATGGTGCAATTTGAAGGGCCGTACAGTACAAGACTGCGTTCGCATCTACCTCACTGTTGCCAGGAAATGGCTGTTCTTTGGAGCCAAGCTCTTCACAGCTAGGGTAAGCAGTGTTTTTTTCTTGTGTTTTAGTAATTATTTGTTGAATTAATCATTTTATGACATGTAAATATTCACTGCAAATGCATTTGCATTGTATGCACAAGATTTGTGATGGGTTATAAAGGAATGATGATGTGAACCATCTACTCACCAGATGTCAGTCTGGTATCTCAATATTTAGATGGTAGGTGTCGCCACTGTGCCATGATGGAGAGTGATTTCACAGCATGGCTTGTGTCATAAATCAAGACCAGGTCTGAGCACCAGGTGTTTGAGTGCACACTGCAGACAGATTCTCCGCTTGGATCTCAGCCATAAAACCTTAACATGCCACAAAACAATTGATCACATATTTTGATGGAAATAAAATTGATATTTCTCTCCTGAAAGCTTCATCAGTTTGTTGAAGAAATCAAGCTCTTGAAAGTATTTGATATAAGGATAATGAATGTTTGGATCCGCAGTCAATAAAGTCCGACAGAGTCTGTTATGTAGAGGTTTGTTAAGTGTATTGATTTAAGCATGGTTGGTGTGTACACATTCTGGTGCAATCTCACACATATGATGATAACGCATTCAACACTGGATAGACTTACCTCACAACTAAACTAAAAGAGCAGCTTGTTTCTATCAGCGTCAGATCTACACATAACTTGGGCGTACCCTGTTAAGTCTGCCCAGGATTTTTTTCACAATAAAAGTTACAATCCTTGTGATTTGAATTAATAGAATTATACGATTATTGACTTGCATTCCCAACATTAAGTCAACAAATGTAAAAGTTTAAGATGAGCTCAGAGCAATTAGTTAAAGGGGGAGTTATGCCACATTGTATATATGTTTAGTCCATTTTATCTCAAAGAGAATTCTTTGTTATATCTGAACTCTTGTGTGAAAAAATACATGCTATTTGATAGAGATGACACATCTTTTAATGCAATGAGAAGTTGAATACGGTTATTTGTTATACTGATAATTCAAAACTTTTAACTTGCATTGTCTTTTGATGAGCACACACATAGTGCACTTGTTATCAGAGATGGCCAGAGAGCAGATGTATCTTATCAAGTTGAGGGTTGTTATCAGCTGTGTATGTCTATGTGAGAGCTGGCGGTGTGGCACCTGTATGGACATACTGGATTATCCTGTATCTCAACCTCCATCTACTCTTATAAGACCTTTTCTAAACTTCTCTAATTATAGGTTCTCTCAGCCTAAATACCAACAAATTCTCCACGAGTTAATGATCTTTTGGTGCATTTTGAAATATTTAAAGGAGAATAACAGGGAGATGGATATCCTGACAAAAATACATGATATTTGCATTTTTTTAAAGAGAGGAAATACACAACAGAGCAAGATTAATGAAATAATCAGTTCTTTGCCTGAATAAAACCAATGACAGGATATGGCCAGTAACAAGATGGGGCAGTTGACAGAATTAGACAATTGACAGAATCTGATATGGGTTTAGTATCAGAAAAGGACCAGTAACAGAATGGGTCCTAATATCAGAAAAAGACCACTGACTGAATCAGTCCATGGACATGATTGCCCGAGTACCGGTAATAATGATGATATCATGGACAGAGTCGGGGGCTGGTAACATAAACAAGACCAATAGCAGAACATTAGTGCACATTTTAACAAAAAACTAGAATGCCACATAAATATGGTGGTTAGATGTAGCCACAGCTGCGTGTAGCCCTATTTGCATAACAAACACTTGTAGTAGGGGAAGGTTCAGTATGTGACTGCCATCTCTTCTCTCTCCTTAGAGCCACCGAGTGGGCCGCTGGGCCGCTGTATTGATCTCACTTGTTAGATGATATCTACATGTAACGCAGCCCAGGAAGACAGTAGTAACAAGTGGCTCGCAACACTTCCTTAAATATCAATTAAAGCATATCTTATCAGTTGAATAGCTGTTTGTTATTTATTTATATACCAGTGAAGTTAGTCGCTAGGAAGAATGGTTGCTCTCTTTGTGATTAGAGAAGTGTGGATGTGGTGACCGTGGTGGTGAGAGAGTGCTTGTCATACGTATGTGTATAGGCGGTTATATAATGGAATGGATTGATCCTGTGATTCTGGAGGCATGTACATAAGGCTTCTTCATATATAACACACATCAATACTCTGATAAACTTGTTACATGCCAAAAATCAACATCACAGAAAAAGTGTCAAAATATCCTATCATTGTCACAAATATTGATGCTCTATCTATCAGGTTGATCGGTCAAACAAGAGTCGTGAACAGCACTTTTGGAACAAGGCAGATTAAATTTCATATTTCAAATTATCCAGTTATCAATATTTAATAGTAATGACCTGCGTCATGATCAGTAGTAGATTATGTTCTGTGTAAAATAATTGTGTACAATTTACAGCATTTCTCTCCCAAATGTTATTAGAAATATATTATTCATGGACATAACTTCGGTTGTATAGAGCGGATTTTACATGTCAGTGTAGCGATAAATTTCGTGCCTTGTATTTATTGACAAAAGGGAAATTTGAAAAAGCAAAGTCATCAGCTAATCATGCCAAAATGTACATGGTGTTGTTGCCCTTACATCTGTGTTGATAACAACTTGTCTGTGTATGAATAATTCACTGGCATCATAATGGCAGGTACAGTTAGAGTACCGGTATATTAAATTCAGTTCTCCTTTTTTCAACACTGAAATCTGATATGAATTATTCACACTACCAGGAATCTGCTGGTGTCAGCTCAGAAATCTGAAAACGAAAGTTTTGAAATTTAAATTTGTTTATTTTGTTAGCTGGCCAAAATCAAAGATGTCTATTAATGTAACAAAGTTTCAAATGCAGAAAATGCATCAGTGACATAATTCAGCTATGTTGGAAAACAAATTCACGCAGAAAGTCTGTTTATTGTGTCGTGAACACAGCCGTGTATTTTGTTGAATTATGTGTAAGATGGGGGCATCAAGAACACCATAATAAGGGCTGACATTTTTGGTGCAGACCTTTTATCCAAATCACAAGTATCATACATAAAGGATTTCGGATATCAATTTGTTGAATAATTCAATATTGGTGTGAGTGAATTATTTAATGTTTTAACCGACTGCAGTGCAGAGGCTTATTTAAGCTGTTAATAATACAGCGGCTATTATTTGCACCATTACCCGGTCGCATTGCACCCTCAGCCTGCACTCAGATGCACACATGAAATCAATAGCTTATAATCCTCTCTTTTATCCCTGGATATTAAAGCACATCATGATCTAGACTATTTGTTCACACCTTGTGCTGCATTTTAATTTAATTTATTCTGTTTTAACAGAAAAAGAAAAAAAATTCTTCTTCAAGATCACTTCGTTTTGGTTATCTCCAGACATAACCAAGGGTTGTCAATAAAAAACACTTTTTATGCAAAAAGTCACTAACCTCACCATCGGAGGATAAGTCAACAATGTGGTGGCATTACAAATGGTGCGAAAAATGCTTTGAATTTCTATGAGTTGGGGATATTAGAATATATCTATCTACAGAGTTGTGAATGATATACAATCTTTGTGAGTTAGTAATTAAATGTAACCATGGGCATAGAGTATTTATCTTTCTCCCCAGCTGGTTTCAAGGACACCAATTATCTCTTACAATCAAGTAATCTAGATTCCCCCATGTGGGCAATGTATATAAAGACTTTAGTCCATTGCGTGGACTTGCTGATTACACTATTACAAATTTAAAGAGTTTTTTTTATCATATCATAAAGTTCAGCGAGCTGATAATAAAAAAAATTCTGGAATGAATTATGGGTATTTAATTTCTCTCTAAATGGCACAAGAATCATATGAAGATTAGATGCATAAACATGCCTGCTTTGGTTTTGAGGAAATATGTCATCAACATGAAATGATTAAATATCAATATATCATAGAGACAGTGCAAGGACATAAAAAGCCTATTAACAGATTATTCACTGTTTGCAGAGGCACATCAAGGTATTTTTTATGTTAAAAATGTTTCAATAAGATAAAATATGGTAAATGACCAAATGACACACTTTCAAAGTCCTCCTCTTTTTCAGGCACTCCATTTTTCTGATAGAAGGCATAGATAAAGGGCAGATATATGAGGCAGAGATAGAAGGCAGAGGTAGAAGGCAGAGATAGAAGGCAGTGATAGAAGGTAGAGATAGAAGGCAGAGATAGAAGGCAGAGATAGAAGGCAGTGATAGAAGGCAGAGATAGAAGGCAGAGATAGAAGGTAGAGATAGAAGGCAGAGATAGAAGGTAGAGATAGAAGGCAGAGGTAGAAGGCAGAGGTAGAAGGCAGTGATAGAAGGCAGTGATAGAAGGCAGAGATATGAGGCAGAGATAGAAGGCAGAGATAGAAGGCAGTGATAGAAGGCAGTGATAGAAGGCAGTGATAGAAAGCAGTGATAGAAGGCAGTGATAGAAGGCAGAGATAGAAGGCAGTGATAGAAGGCAGTGATAGAAGGCAGAGATAGAAGGTAGAGATAGAAGGCAGAGATAGAAGGTAGAGATAGAAGGCAGAGGTAGAAGGCAGAGGTAGAAGGCAGTGATAGAAGGCAGTGATAGAAGGCAGAGATATGAGGCAGAGATAGAAGGCAGAGATAGAAGGCAGAGATAGAAGGCAGTGATAGAAGGCAGTGATAGAAGGCAGTGATAGAAAGCAGTGATAGAAGGCAGTGATAGAAGGCAGAGATAGAAGGCAGTGATAGAAGGCAGTGATAGAAGGCAGTGATAGAAGGCAGAGATAGAAGGCTGAGATAGAAGGCAGTGATAGAAGGCAGAGATATGAGGCAGAGATATGAGGCAGAGATATGAGGCAGAGATAGAAGGCAGTGGTAGAAGGCAGAGATAGAAGGCAGTGATAGAAGGCAGAGGTAGAAGGCTGAGATAGAAGGCAGAGATAGAAGGCAGAGATAGAAGGCAGAGGTAGTATGGGTACACAGGACATCATGTGGCAGACTGCTTGATAGTAACCTGACGTCCACCATTAAGGCTTTATATGACACCTGCTCTCTCTCCTCAGCAATATTACATTACACAAAAGCAAGCACCGCATTCAAATGTGAAGTGCAAAGTAGTATGAGCAGACCTGATGCTAAATCATGCAATAATATATGATCAAATGTGAGCACCCCTTTCCCTCTATTTGTATCTGAGCTTGTAAATCTGAGCTCAAGAGTTAGATAATATGTGAATTAAGTATTATTAATATTAAGATCAGAGAGAGGAATGATGGGGAGGCTGGGTGGTCCCCAGAATATTCCTGTACTTGCTATGCTACATATTTTTAAGGCACATCATTTTGCAGACAACATACGTGATGGTTTGACAACATGACAGGACATGCATTCTTGAAGTCAGGCTGATATTATCGGCCGTTTCTATTTTCTTTTTCTTTTTAGTTTTGAACGTTAATTGTTGGTCAGGTAGGTGATTGTGATGATGGTGATTTCCTCTCACTTCAGAGATCCTGCACAACTTCAAAGAGGCCGTGTTCCTTGTGCCTGTGACAATAGCTGTGACAATAGTTCTTTTAGGTGCGCTACAGATGTCCATTGTATTTCTCTCCCATTTGAGTGGACAGAGAATTCTAAAGAGCAATCAGTCACAAAGTAAAATACGTTTGAATCTAAGCAAATTATCTGTTTCGAGAGTATTTTCCCAAGGTAGACAATTTGAAATATTGTTTGGACTCATCTGAGTAGGCTTAAAGTCACTTTGACTAATGTTTGATTTGGACATTTTAATTTCATGAATGTCTTGACTATTGTTGCCATAGCAACACAACAATGGTCACATGTTATGATTATTTCATACCCTCTTATTTAATCAGATGTGACTATTTTTTATATATTTTTTTTAATGATAGAGAAGTATCTAGTTCATGATCAAATTGAAATCCTGGCCAATTTTGTGATTGTGCTATTTTTCTCACTCAGTTTATTTAATTCTGGTTATGCCAGTTGACATGGCTGATAGAGTGATTATCAGAAATCTTTCATAAAATTAAAGATTGAGAATGCAGACCTGACACTTTTTTTTAGTCTCGGGTGGGAAATAATGATTAATAAGCTTTCTTTGAGAGTCATGAGACATGACAAGTGAATTTGGAGGAAAGTGCTACCATCTAGAAGGTATAAGTATCGTCTCTCTGTGGTGCTACAGACACACAGCTGAGAAACAGTGCAGCAAAGATTTTCTCCGATTCACAGGATGAATAATTGTCAGGCAGAAGAAGACCGCCAATAAGAAGTGTTATGTCAGTAAGATTATCTGATTGTAGCTATTGAACTTTGGATTGATGAGTAAGTTTCGCACAATGCAGATCACTATGGCAACACAAATGGTAGCAAGGAAAAGGCATTGTGTCAAAGCCATAGCCAGTCCTTGTACTCGGCTCATGCACATCAGGTAGCTTCAAATTAACAATATTCAGACCTCCCTGTGACCCCCACCTGTATCATATGTTAACCCTCTCACTGCCATACAAAGTCCACACCATGCCAATCTGACAGTTTTATATAGTAACTATTTTCTACATGAGTTATATTAATATATATATAATTTTTAATTCTTAACTTCATCTGAAGAGAGAAAACTATTTGTATTAATATATTTTGGCATATATAAGGAATTAGCACTCTCCAGATGTGGGAAGTTGATATTTGTTGGATGTTTTAAGCAGTAGGGAGTGTGGCTGGTGGATACCCTGGGGACATGTTGCCACACTCATATCCTGCCTCATCCTACACCTTTGCTGCCCACCCTGAGCTGAATGTTAAAACTATTACAGGGGACAAGTGTCACCTCTACACATAACACAGCACAATATATTGACAAAAGATCAAAACAGTTCCGCTCATAATTGAAGTCTAGCACACACACTGCTGATAGTTGACACACCTGTTAAAAAGAAACGAGTTGAAATTTTATGAGTAGAAAAATATAAATATATATTTAACATAGTTAACTTAATTTAATACCAGGTGCAAACATGATGATTTATTCATTTTTAGAGTTTATGAAGATATGGTGTCTTTTCTGGAATTTGTTATAATTACTATTAAAATTAATATTAAAATTGATATTTTGATGGCTATTTATGGTGAAATTTAAATCTAAATCAAATGGAAATGTGGAAATTAGCAAGCTATCGTTTTTATAGCTGCAAGATTTCTTGGTGCTAATTGGTTTGATAAGAACCAATTTGATATGTGCAATCATAAAATGACAGATCACTTTAAAAAGAGAGAAAATCTAATTCAGGATTTTGATTTAAGCTGATTATCCAAGAAAACATTGTCTGTTTCATTTTTGCCCTGAATTTGTTACTGGCAGAAAAAAATCAATGATTTGCTGTGAATCAGATTCCCCGAGGGACGCACTATTGTTGCCATGGAAGCGAGAATCCCCTCAGGTGATTGTCTCACGCCATTGTAAGAATGCAAGGATAATAACTAGTTCATTTGAGCGCATTATTCAAAGTGACTAGTCACTGAAAGGCCCGTTTTAACACTACTCTTGGTGTGCGGAACAATTAATATTGGCTGTCCTAACCTTGACACTCTGCTTTTGCCAATATCTCTTGATAAATAAATCGGGCCACACATGAAAATCAATAAATCTAATTAACTTATTCCTCTATAGCCTTCTGCACATTTTTGTGTCCAAGCTCGAAGTTAAAATTCACTTTGAATTATGGCTAACACTAATATTTATTCAACAGAAATGACAACATTATCCCATCTTATTATGCGGGAGGGGGGCAAAATTATATACGTCTTATATGAGTGGGTGTAAAATTAAACAAAAGATCGCGAGATCATTCTGGTGTCAAAGCTTAAAGTTAAATCTATATTGTATTGTGGTTAACAATAATATTTATTCAACAAAAATGACAACATTATCCCATCTTATGCGGGAGGGGGGGTCAAATTATATGTCTTATGAGGGTGGAGGGGAGGTAATTAAATAAAAGAGTGCAAGATCATGTGGGAAAGTGCTCCCAAGTTTGAAACATAAAGACAGGCTGCTCATGCATTTTAATTAATTATTGATGTAAATAACAAACTAATACCCAATTTTTTGCAGACCCAACAAGTCCCTATGGTTTTATTGGTGGCAGCACGGCATTGTTTGGGGTTAGCAATATCAGGTGATGGGATTGCAGTCCCCTGGGAGCTGGCTGTGTTCTTTGTCACCTGGATGAGATCAGCCAGTCCCCAGGTATGAGAACTGTACACCGCCGCCGCTACCCAAGTGAAACGTCTCTCATTACTCCTTATATTATGCCAGCTATGTTTATACACATCATCTGCCTGCTATTTTATGACGCGACGTTTACAGTTGCCTCCATTGTGTGACCAAAGTCTCCCAAGATTTCATCAAGAAGCAATGTTTGGAGACTCTGTATAGATACTGTAGTAACATTACTTTATACAATGTATCTATTGTGGCGAGCACAATACTGTGAATTATATGCAACAAATGGATGGGTTTTTGTTACATATATGACGGCATATAACTTTCACACATAGTGTACCACCCACCATACATTTACATTGATACTGGAAGCTAACATTTACACCCTTATTATATAATCATTTTATTGCAAGACAATAAAAAGAAGTCTCAATTTTGGGAAAAGGAAAATCTAATGCTTTTTATGGATGAAAGTGGGTCTTTATAAGAAGGTAATTTGTGCAATTAATGTTGTTCGATGTGTATCGCTTTCTCGTGCAAGGAATTTCAAGTAGTGATTGTGTCAAACACGAAAAATTGGTGGGTTGCCAAGAGAATTATCTAATTAATGAAATATTACAAACAGAATCCAAGTTTGCATCTTGTGGAAATTTCTTTCACTGAATTTATTAATCAAAACAGCTGGAAAGAAGATTATCTATCAAAATTAATTGCGATGTTTCATGGATAGAACTTAATTAGGAAATTAAACAAGGGTAAAGTACCACGGTGGTATGGATTGCCAGAAAAGCAGTGCATTTTATTGACAGGTTGGGGAAATGGGTCAATAGATTGGAGGTCGGATCCAGTCCAAGGTGGAGATCACTTGTAAATGAGGATCAAAGAGTGCCATTACTGTAAGCAGTGAAGAGATGAGGGAGAAAGAGAGGGGGGGACGGGAGGTGGTGGAGGGGGGGGGGGTGCTTCCCTGCCAGGGCTCCAAACCTGTCATCAATAATTAATACTTGTACAAAACGCTTTGTTTAATCCAGCATCCGTCCACTTATTTCCCACTTTGCAATGCAATCCATTGTCCCGAGAAGGTAACGCAGCCCGGTGATTTCATGATTAAAGAACACAGAGGTTGTTTCTTTGTTATGAGGCTGAGAAGCATAGCATTAATGGGGGTTGTTGGTTAACCCTGGGCCTGCACCAGGCATCAGGGCTAGTCACACCCACCCCCTTTTAAAAACCAAAAGATGATGGAAACTAACAAAAAAAGGAGAGGAAAATATGGCTTGATGATTTGGCTAGTTGCCAGTAGTGTGAAATGTCTGCTGGGATTGGGGACATGATATTATACACGTCTGCAAACGAAAAACCTTTGACTCAAGAGGAACACTTTTCACCTGATTACTGTCATTAGAAACAAGGCCAGACTAATTAGCACGTGTTCTAACAGTTATCTCACAGTCATCTCCTAGGGTTGCTTTTTTTAATGCTCAAAAGTCAGGCAGTTTGGACTAACATGGAAAATTTGGAGATAAAGATGTTGGATGTATTTTAATTTGTAGGCAAGTTAAAGTGAGAAGTTACAAAGCATTTGTTTGATAATAGTTTTGTCAGATTTTTATCTCTTCATCAGAGTGTTGGCAGAGATCATAGATTAACATTTCAGGGGTAGAAGTTCATCGTTAGGTCATATATACCATCAATTTATCACATCCAAATATTAATATAATTATGAATTTATTAACATTAATTTTTAATTTTAAATAGATATTTTGTGAGTTCTTTTCTTATGGTCAATTAGCCTTGGTTATTTTCTTATGAGGTCAATTGATGTCATTTGGATTAATGATTATGACTTTTGGCAATGTCATTTAAGTTTACTGGTATACCTTATACCAGTAAATATTTAAGACAGTTTTCATTTAAGTTTAATTCTCAAACACTCTGTCACAGTTATTATGAGTGAATAGCACATGTTGTTGTGCCCAGTCAGGATATCAACATGAGATGTGTCATGTAGTTAAGATATTGGCTTGAAGTAAACATGGAAATAGATTAGATGAGAAATATTAGATAAGATGACTGGAAAATGTTAAGATATTAACATAAGTTAAAATTCACTTCCCACATTTATAGTGACATGTGAGTTAATATCATCATTCTGTTCTCATTATATATTAGAGAGCATGTCAGTTCTTTGACCATATCATGTGATGCCTGTGTGCCTGCATGGCCTGCTTGACCACTTAATAATCATGTGATGCCTGCATGGCTGCAAGCTTTGCATTACTGCACTGACACGTAGGCTGCATTCAGGTGTCTGACTCCTACCTGTGTGGTAGTCGTGGCAATTAACAATGTCGGTAGGAAATAGCCTCCCGGCCTTCTCCATGCCTCTCCAAACTTGTTGAAACACTATGTAATCAGTGACCACAGTTTTAATATTATTTTAATACTTTCTAATTAGTTTTAATCAACAACTAACAACAGTAATGCATGAAAACGTCACAAAATTCAACAAAAAATCATGTGACTATTAGGATCCTAATGTATCATTTTGATTGATTAATGTAGTATTAGGATCTGTGGTGGTGATGAGTGAATTAGAACGTAACATCCTCGGAGACTTGTCTATGATTGTTGCATTGATGAGGCATGCAGGATGCAACCACATAGGCTCTGTGCACTCAAGCACGACAGAATCCGCATGACCGCACTTTTCCATATTCAGACACCCGCACGAAAAGATCGACAAAGATAAGCTTCTTGCAAATATTGAAAATTGGTGCGAATGAAAAGCATAACATGTTTTCATGACATGGAATTGTTTGCCATTTTTCTTGTGTGGATGCACATGCAATTATCGTATTACTCAGTGTAGAGAGATTAGTGTTTTATTTAGTGTCATCGACAATCACAGAAGGTTTGATAATCTCGATTAATCTTGCTTGATTAATTTACAGACCGGAGGCTGTATGGATTCCTTATGCACGGTATATTGAGATGAAAGCAGGTCACATGTGATGCTTTGTCACGTGTAATATGTTTCGTTTAACAGGTAGCATATGTGCGATACATTTCTCACAAAGGATGTCAGTTTCCTTGATGACATGACAGGGCATTACTGAGCCAGTGGCATCGTGCTAGCATCTGTCATATCTACCCACCTGAAATATACAACTCAGTACATAACACACATCATGTCCATTTAGGTTTTTTTTATACAAATAACATACAAGTTTATCTGAAGAAAACTGTTCAACAAGATCTTGAAATGGTAAAAATGAGAAATAATGTAATGGAAATGCTAAATATGGGAAAAATGAAATTTAGCAAGTGGCATTACACTAATATCTGTCATATCTATATGTAATCTACTCACCTAAAATAAACAACTCACTCCAGAACACTCCAAATCTTTGAAAATCTTGAAATGGTAAAAATGAAAAATGGTAAAAATGGGAAATGGTTAAAATGAAAAATTGTGTAATGGAAATTTTAAATTTATTTTTTACAAATAACATACAATAACATACAAGTTTGTCTGAAGAAAACTGTTCAACAAATCTTTGAAGATCTTGAAATGGTAAAAGATGAGAAATGGTAAAAATGAGAAATTGTGTAATGGAAATGGTGAATATGGGAAATCATGTAACTAAAGGAAGTGTGTGACAAAAAGGTGATAAGTGTTATCAATTGCTGAGCGTGATAAGAGATCAGAATTGAGTGCATACATAGCCTATAGTTTGTATGGGTTATATAATACAGCCATATATTCAGGGTTATATAATACAACTGTATATTCCTAAGCTCTAAATCTTGAAACACATTATTCTTAATCGTCACCATTAATGTACTATTAAAGCTTATATTAAGGCAAAGAAATGCCATTGAGGTATGAGATAGTTGATTGTTTGTCCTCCTGCCTATATATAGGGTGGCCATCATCCTATTCCTGACAACATAAAAAAACTTTATTGACTTTCTTATGCTCATGTTTAAACATAGATACTTTATTTTTTACACATTACATGCACTTATTGGAAATTTTCATGACATTTGGGGAAATGTTGTGCTCAGAGGCAAATGTGAAATCCAAAAAAGGAAAAGATCGATTTGTTGCAAATCTCACGATACTGTGGCTAACTTCCTGGTCAAAGGCAAAATATGGATAGAGAAAATAAAGATTCTTTTTAATTATCAGACTAGGAAGTTTTTTTTTCACCTGACGTGATTTAGATATCAAATGGGTAGCAGAATTGATAGGTTATGTGATATGAACCTGTCTTATCGTGCTGAATTTAGATAAATGAAATAACGTGGTGATATGCTTAAAAGGAATATGTATTATTAATTCACCTGAGATGAAGAAGTTGATAATAAGTGTTGGAAGGACGTGGGAGAGTTACTGTAGCAGGGATATATTAATATCACCACACTTGAACGTCACAGCTTTATGCAAATAGCAATATAATTGTTATCTTTCTTGCATCATTCCACTTACTCGACAGGAAGTAGTGATAGAATAAAGCAAAAAGGTGTGATTTCCCACAGTATTTAAAGTGGGGTACAGGGGTCATTGCTTTATGGGGTGAATACTAAAAGCCCCCTACCTGCCTGTCTGGGACTTTGTGGAGGCCAATTTGGTGGAATCTATTGTCATTAATATCAGACGGTGTCCTATTCATTAAGCTGACTGACATATTGCCCTCTGCTTGATTTTAGGGCTTGTTTGGACACCTCAAAAACAATAATAAGACTCCTTTAACAACGTTGAAAAAAACGTAATATATTTTATATTATGTAAGCAAGGGTTGGTTAAATAGAAACATTGGGAAGTGTTTGTTTTTATAGACTGTGTGTTGTGGGGTTTGGTGTGAAGGTTGCAGTTGATTGACAGGTTTGTGTGGAGAAATACCCAGCACTGTGATCAGATTGCACCTACCACCATAGCCACCCTCTCACCCCCAACAACACACCGCACAGAACAAAACACCCACTACCTTCAAATCAAAACCTTTTTTCACAGAGGAGATTTTACCATATTTTGACAAGAGGAGAGAAAGTTAAAATTTGCACTTTAACAGACCAGACAGTGACCTCAAAAATGTGAGGTATCTTTGGCACTCGTGCTAGTCTCGACAGATCAGTCCCGTGTCGGGGGTATTAGCAAAGGGAACTGATTATTTACTACTTGAACTAAGTAGTTGATTTGGTTAGTAAACATTAGATGGCAGTCGTGTAACCTTTAATAACATGCCATTCTGACAATATTTTGCTGCCTGGTATAATGCTGTCAGCTCTTTGTGACATAATAACCGAGAGTTGTGCCTTGACAAAGAGTCTGCCTTTAACCGGAGGCGTCCTATGGCCTCGTCAAAAGAAAAACACAGTGCAGATGCAAGACGCCGTCTGAATGCCGTCTTAAATGCAGATATCAAGCTTGATGAAGGACCCCACAGGAGAAGAAATTCCATCCCAAAATACCGAAAACCTCCGCCACTTGAATACCGAATAAGTGAAATATACCCAAACCTATGGTATTGCAAATTCTGTTCGAAATTGATGTGATGATTTGTGACAAAAAATATTGCTTGACCAAGAAGAGAATAGAGGCAGAAATAGAAATGTAGTGGAATGAATTGTTCTAACCAGGAAGAGATGCATGTGCACCAATATTACATAGCTGTTCTAATCAAGACCTCAGTCATGTAATGAGAGGAGTGTGAATTGTCTGCAGATTTGGTGACACTTTTAAGAGGATGAAATTGAACTTAGGCAATATCAGGTGAGCTCGGGATAATTGTGCATCTCAGCAGTTGATACGCAGGTGACAAAACGAACAGACATGCATAATTCAAAAATCTATTTAAGTGTGGCCGAGAGCATTGAATGACAAAGGTCACTGAAGTGTGAAAATGGCATTAGGAGTCAGCACGACCTCGTACCTGACCTCATTGGACATATGGGTCCCATAAAACTCAATACCCCATTTATTGGACACACAGAAATGGACAATATTCTCCACTTTTCCTTTTTTCTTATTCTTTAACTTTTTTTCTATTTTTATTTCTAGTCAGGAAATAAATGATATCAGTGAATGAAAGAGTGATAAGAGCCCTGTTGATTTATCAAGACCAAAACATGGCCAATGTACAATGGGATACTGAATAACAAAACACTTGACACCTCAAAGAGAGCAATATAAACAGAAGGCGTCTTGGCCGTTCCTGACGTCACTTTCTGTGAAATGATTGCTTGAGTAAACAGCAAGGACAATTATAGCTGCTGTGTTAAACAGGTGACGTGAATTACACATTTTATTGCTATTGAATAATCATTGCAGATGAAACTTATTCTTCTGAATGCTAAAAAAAGATCTGTTTCAAATATAGCATCTTTCAAAGAACTGAGGCTAAAAATCAAACAGATTGAGACAATGTAATATAATTTCAAGCTATTATGTTTGTGACAAGTTAAAATTCACCAAATTGGGAAAAAGTGGTAATATAATTTCAAGCTATTATGGTTATGATGAGATGTTAGTGGTGATATATTTGCCCAGATCCTGCGTGATGATAGATATGACAGATAAAGCCATGCATTGTGATCAGAAAAGTACCAGCATGCCTCAGTCACTCACATATAACCATGCCTTGTTTATTGTACTAACTACTACCATGTCCTTCAATAGCGACAAAAAAATAAAAAAATATGCACCCTTACTCATGGCATATTCATTCATGTTTTATCAAAATATTAAGGATAAACAATGCAATATTGGCAGAGCAATTGGCAACACTCTTTGTCTCCCGGGTCAACTTTATCAGACGATGAGCATTAAAAAATTGGGTTAGTTTTGATGCGGGCACCAAAGAGTTAGTGATTTGTAAGTGAGTTGAATGAAGCAAAGATGTTCTCTTCATAATCCTTGTATTGCTTGCATTTAGGTTTATCAGTGATGGGGGATATTGGTCTATTGATCTCCATATTCCTGGATGCTCATATTGGATCTAGGTATTAATGTTATTATGGTGGGGGGCACCTCAGCCAAGGTCACATGTCTACACCACACGCTACACGCAGCCACCCGACCCTGTTTAGTTGACGCTTTTCCATTCACCGGCCTCCCTCCCTCCTCTGTGACCACCGGACCTGTACGTGCACCTGCTGGTGACTGAATGAAATGAATCGGCAGGTTCCTCAGGAGCTCCTTGTCCACTGCACTCAGAGAAACACTTTGACACTTGTACGCTTCATGAAGTAGACCATTTAAATCCTCATTCCAGTCTCAAATTTCTCTTTTTAAAATCATATTGATGTGATTATCATCAGATAAATAAGTCACAACTTCTTTAATGCATCTCAAAATTCCATTAAAATGTAAGAGTTTTTGTCAGTGTCTTATTAAAAGGTTATGTGCTTTTTTATCATTTTTAAGGTAATTATTTGATATTAAAACAATACTAATTACCATAACAACCGTTTACTTGTGGTAAACAAGAATAAATATCAGTTACAAAGGAGATGCCGGATGCCCTACGATGATGTTTGTCAAGGCTCTCTGTTGCCCGCATATTATGAAAGGTTCATTGAGAGAGATCAGACCAAGTTCACACAACAAAAACTCTCTCCAATTATAGTGTTAAAATGTATACATATATTTCTAAGGTTAGTTACAACTGACACCCTACAAGTGCCATACTCAGCGTACCAGTAAGACCTATGGTTAAAAACCAAAAGAACAACTTTTGACGTCACCAGTCTTATTCTGTGAACATCATTTTTTGTAAGGTTTTTTGTTTGTTTTGGATGTAAATTAATCTGCAGTCATACGACAGTTGTTCGTTGGGGATTGTTGGATGATTTTACTGCCTTGTCTCAAACTTTTTTGCATTTTTACCTTGTCTATTATCTTGATGAACTACATCTTTTCATGCAGATTCTTTCCGTATTGACAGATAAATTAGTAACGTATTCAAATTGTCTGTCCAAATATCTCAGAATTAGGTAATGTTTTCTTGGTAGTCAAGATGTTTTATTGCTTTTATGGTATCCTTTTAAATGGAAGTGTTTTGAGTGGCAGGATAGGTGACCAGTTTAAATGACCTTTGAATTGCCTATTTTTGTGTGACCATCCGCTATACTATAATAATAGATGAAATTTTTGAAGAAAACATTATTGGTGAAACATGATTATTTCCTGTTATTGTTTCCTTTCTGGAAACCCCCCCAAAAGGTTTGGTGTGTGATTTGAATGAATGCATTAAAAACAGCAAACATTTAGACAGGGAACAAAGCACACCTGCTCTCACGGTCGTCCCAGGAAGCGCTTAAAAATAAATGGGAACTATTATTCAATGAGCAGAAAACTGGAAGCATTATGATCTTCAGTATGAATGGGAGAAAACTTTTTGTTGATATCAGTAAATTTAGAAGCATCTTATTAATAGATGGTCCAAAAAAAGTGGAAATGATTGCATCTCAACAAGTGGTAGGCAGATGGAATAAACAAGTGAGAACAGTGAGAGGATAAGCTAGGCTAGGTCACAATATGCCAGCATAATGATACATCAGTGTATATATGAATATATCACATGAAAGCCAGTTCATGAAATACAGTTCTGTTTACAAAATAGAGCACTTGACCCTGATGTGTGTGGTATAGAAGGTAGAGGCAGCGTTAATTGGTCAGCCTTGGTTAGCCTGGATTGAGAGCAGTGTCAGAGCAGCGTCTAGATGTGAAGTGGCACGTCAGGCCAGCCAGCCATCCAGGGGTAGTCACGGCACCAATGCACTCCATCATTTGTGATAAGTAATAAGCAAAGTTATTATCTCCTCCAGCCCTCATCTCACTGCGGCCGCACATTTCCAGTCCTTTCATCTTTTGTTATTGTCAATTCCCTTATGTTGTCAAATGAAATGTGATCCACTTTTATGTACTTTTTTTTTGGAGTGTGTTTTATTTTAAGTGCTAATAGGGTAGAAATATTCAATAAAAAGTGGCTGATTTATTTATTTACTAAAGATGGCAGTGATCCCATAGATGTTTCACCATTGATGAGAACAGATCTTGTATTTTATTTTAAATATTAATATGGGAAAGGTGTTCTTGAAAAAAAAGTCATTTTATTTATTTTTAAATCAGATAAGTGGCTCCATAGATATTAAGCATTGATACTGCTGATATGTTTTATCACAAGTTGTTAATGGTGATACAGTGTTTTGACAAAGTAGTGCGCCATAATGAGAGAAAGCAAAACAGCTTCGAGTGATTGAGAGGGAGACCATGGATGCTGGGATGGAAAGGAAACTCAGGCTCAGGGCAGTATTTACTTTATAGCAGGTGATCATGTGAGCCTCATTGAAAAAACTTACCTGTGCCAATAAATATTGTCCTTGACTTATCCTGTTAGGTCGGCCTACGGGTAACACAGGTGGCGCTGGTGAAACATAGGCATATTGCATGTATGGTGAAGGGAAGGGGGGGGTCAGTTTGGGGGGGGGGAATTGAGTTTGTGGTGAAGAGCTGAAGAAGCTTTGATTTGAACGAAAGACAATGTTCAAGCAAAACCAACGGATAAGAGAGAGAAAAAACGCAGTCACACCTGCGTGACCAACAAAATATTGTGCCCAGTGCCTGTGGGCATAAGGCATTGAGATGGGTCAAATGCCTTGTTTATGCTGGAGATGGAAAATGCTCTACCGCAAGCTGTTGATTAAGTAATAATACAAGCAGACTAAACTTTTGCAGACTCATTCACTGTGAGAGTGCACAAAATGATATATTATAGGAGAGTACCAGGCCCAGTTAAGTCATATCCTGCTGATAAATAACATGCTAAAGTATTATATGAGTTGATCATTACTGGTACTTAGGGGTCAAAGAGTGAGTGAGGCATGACTGTTAAAGGGCACTGAGACAGCTGCCAGTAACCTTGCCAAATATACACCAATACCTGGCCTCTATTGTGTCCCATCACTCCCCTGTATCAAGCAACAGTTAAACCCTTATTTATTCATAATATAAAATGCTTGATAAAGGTGTAAAAAGGAATGTGTATTACTTTATATATGTACAAAATGTAAAAATATTTTTGAAATTTTTATGTGTATTTAGGGCTAAGATTTTTTATGCAATTTTTATGTTATTCCATAGGGGTTAGTTACACGTTGATATCTATGCTTTAACCTTTTTACCCTCAGCCCCTGATGTAATCAGGCTGAGGGTATTGCAGTACTCCTGGCGTGGGTATGTATGTATGTATGTATGTATGTCTGTATGTCTGTATGTATGTCTGTAGCGAACATCCTTGTCATCGCGATAACTCAAGAACAAATGATGGCAGCTTCATGAAACTTGACACACATATGCATCTGGTGAAAACCTCGGACGAGTTCGATGGACGGCGACCTTGACCTATTTTTCAAGGTCACAGGAACAATTATGTGAAATCCCAAGAATCACAATAACTCAAGAACGAATGATGGCAGCTTTATGAGATTTGACACACATAAGCATCTGGTGAAGCCCTCAGAATTTTTCCTATAAAACATGACCTTCACCTACTTTTCAAGGTCACAGGGACAATTATGTGAAATCATCTTGTCATCGCGATAACTCGAGAACAAATGATGGCAGCTTCGTGAAACTTGACACACATAAGCATCTGGTGAAAACCTCGGACGAGTTCGATGGACGGTGACCTTGACCTATTTTTCAAGGTCACAGGGACAATTATGTGAAATCCCAAGAATCGCATAACTCAAGAACAAATGATGGCAGCTTTATGAGATTTGACACCCATAAGCATCTGGTGAAGACCTCAGAATTGTTTCTATAAAATATAACCTTCACCTACTTTTCAAGGTCACATGGACAATTATTTGAAATCATCCTTGTCATCGCGATAGTACGAGAACAAATGATGGCAGCTTCGTGAAACTTGACACATATAAGCATCTGGTGAAAACCTCGGACGAGTTCGATGGACGGTGACCTTGACCTATTTTTCAAGGTCATGGACAATTATGTGTAATCCCAAGAATCGCAATAACTCAAGAACGAATGATGGCAGCTTTATGAGATTTGACACACACAAGCATCTGGTGAAGACCTCAGACTTCTCTTGATGGAACATGAACTTCACCTACTTTTCAAGGTCACAGGGACAATAATGTGAAATCATCCTTGTCATCGTGATAACTCAAGAACAAATGATGGCAGCTTCATGAAACTTAACACGCATAAGCATCTGTTGAAAACCTCAGACTAGTTCGGTGGACGGCGACCTTGACCTATTTTTCAAGGTCACGGGGACAAATATGTGAAATCCCAAGAATCGCAATAACTCAAGAACGAATGATGGCAGCTTTATGAGATTTGACACACACAAGCATCTGGTGAAGACCTCAGACTTCTCATGGTGGACCATGACCTTCACCTACTTTTCAAGGTCACAGGGACAATTATGTGAAATCATCCTTGTCATCGCGATAACTCGAGAACAAATGATGGCAGCTTCATGAAACTTGACACACATAAGCATCTGATGAAAATCTCAGACATTTTTGTATGGAACATGACCTTTACCTACTTTTCAAGGTCACAGGGACAATCATGTCAAATCCACGTCATTGCAATAACTTAAAAACAAATAATGGCAGCTTCATGAAAATTGACACACATAAGCATCTTGGAAGTCTTCACATGAGTTTGATGGACGATGACCTTAACCTGCTTTTCAAGGTCACCTGCCCATCTCAATAATTCTAGAGTAAATGATGACAGTTTCATGATACTTGACACACCTAAGCTATCAAAGGAAGTAGATTTTATGGGTTTTTTTTACCCCTGCATCAATTTGCCTTGGTGCAGTGACGTTTTGTTCACAAATATTGTGTGGAGCGAATGTTGTGCAATGAGTTACCAGGGCTGAGGGTTGATGCATCTCTGATGCCTATGTTTTAACCTATACTTAGCACATTCTAGGATCAAGATAAACAAGATTATTACCTGATCAAAGATCTGTGTATCAAGTTATGGTCATAATGGCTGGCATTATGTATACATTAATGTCAATATAAATTTATTTTTTGCTGGCATAAGGTTTTAAGTGATATATTTTAAGACCCTTAAAGCTGACCTTGAAATGATAAATGGCATTGTGCCGAGACCAAGTCGAGATGCTTACCTTTGAGACGCTTATACCTTTGTCCGGGCACATCTACAATGTTTTGTGTCAAATTGCTCTTTTCACATCTGATTAACAACAGCTTGCATTGCTAAGTTATTGGGGTCAAGATACAGTGTTGATGATAAATAGAAAATTGAAAATATTGCACGTGTTAGAGATGGGATAAATATTTTTATTCATCTCAAAATGTTTTCTGCATAGCAAGGTAGTCAAATATCAACCTTTGACATTGACATTTGGAAAGAAGACGAGATGCCTCAAATATCATGGCAGAATAAACAGATTGACGCAAGGCATGATGTAAAGGAAGACTGACTTCAATTTGCCTTTCTCCTGACTCTTGTTATGCCAGGCCACATTGCTATTGTTGTGGACATTTCTGATATTTTTTGGTTGTTAAGTTTATTGAGAAAGAAATGGACTCACACACGTCATGTTTCTTTGACTTTTGAGGAGCATCTTGTGATGATATTTTAGCTGTGTGTGAAATGTCTTGTGATGATATTTTGGCTTGTTTTTGATTTATTTTTTAAGAAAATAAAAACATACTCATACAAATGGAAGAAACTTAAATGTTTGGATGTCCCATATCATATATTTATCATGTGTTTTAAAATTGGGTTTTCAGGCAGTGATTTTACCAAAACACTGGAATGAAATTCTTGTTTGTCCCCCAGATAGAAGTTGACTATCATGTTCTGAAAAGTCCACAGATGTATGCGACCAACAAAACAATTTATCAAAATACTAAGTGGGAGGATGCGTCAAAGATCTGGTAATATTTTGACGTCAGACTATATTTACAGTCCAAACATCGTGGACTGATATGGGGATTAAGCTTCGGGGAGAGAGAGAGAGTGGATGAAATGATAAATGCTTAATGCAAAACCCCACTGCACCTTCCCTGCCTGAAAAACACCACATTTTAATTGTTATTTCGCAAACGACTGCTCTGTTATTTTCAAAAGATGATTATCTCATAAAAGTGACAAGTGCTCAAATAAATGTCCAATTTTGATAGCAGCTGATCCTTTTTGTCCGTAGTTCTTGAATTTGTTTGGTAAAATTACTCAAAAATTATGCAAGCCGGTGCATTAAATGGAGAAATCTGTCAATTTCTTATTTGAATTATTTGATGAATTTCATTCTTGGCACTGAATTTTGATAAAGATGTTGTCATAAATAGAATGGAAAACATTCACTCAATATGGAAACAATGTGTTGAATTCATGCAAACATGTTGGACTATCATGTTATGTAAATTGCACATTTGGAAAATTGTTTATTTCAATTTTGGAAAATATTGTTTGAAGCCATTCTATATCCAAAAAAATCTTTTATCCATAAATGCCAAAATTTTGCCTATTCTATATAAAATCATTTAATTCAGCATACACATTCAAACATTGTATAAGCGTCAGATCAGGTGGACCACCCTATCCCCTGTCTACATCAGATCAGGTGGACCACCCTATCCCCTGTCTATATCAGATCAGGTGGACCACCCTATCCCCTATCTGCATCAGATCAGGTGGACCACCCTATCCCCTATCTGCATCAGATCAGGTGGACCACCCTATCCCCTATCTGCATTAGATCAGGTGGACCACCCTATCCCCTATCTGCATTAGATCAGGTGGACCACCCTATCCCCTATCTGCATCAGATCAGGTGGACCATCCTATCCCCTATCTGCATTAGATCAGGTGGACCACCCTATCCCCTATCTGCATTAGATCAGGTGGACCACCCTATCCCCTATCTGCATTAGATCAGGTGGACCACCCTATCCCCTATCTGCATCAGATCAGGTGGACCACCCTATCCCCTATCTGCATCAGATCAGGTGGACCACCCTATCCCCTATCTGCATTAGATCAGGTGGACCACCCTATCCCCTATCTGCATTAGATCAGGTGGACCACCCTATCCCCTATCTGCATTAGATCAGGTGGACCACCCTATCCCCTATCTGCATTAGATCAGGTGGACCACCCTATCCCCTATCTGCATTAGATCAGGTGGACCACCCTATCTGCATTAGATCAGGTGGACCACCCTATCCCCTATCTACATCAGATCAGGTGGACCACCCTATCCCCTACCTGCATTAGATCAGGTGGACCACCCTATCCCCTGTCTGCATTAGATCAGGTGGACCACCCTATCCCCTATCTGCATTAGATCAGGTGGACCACCCTATCCCCTATCTGCATTAGATCAGGTGGACCACCCTATCCCCTATCTGCATCAGATCAGGTGGACCACCCTATCCCCTATCTGCATCAGATCAGGTGGACCACCCTATCCCCTATCTGCATTAGATCAGGTGGACCACCCTATCCCCTATCTGCATTAGATCAGGTGGACCACCCTATCCCCTATCTGCATTAGATCAAGTGGACCACCCTATCCCCTATCTGCATTAGATCAGGTGGACCACCCTATCCCCTATCTGCATTAGATCAGGTGGACCACCCTATCCCCTATCTGCATTAGATCAGGTGGACCACCCTATCTGCATTAGATCAGGTGGACCACCCTATCCCCTATCTACATCAGATCAGGTGGACCACCCTATCCCCTACCTGCATTAGATCAGGTGGACCACCCTATCCCCTGTCTGCATTAGATCAGGTGGACCACCCTATCCCCTATCTGCATTAGATCAGGTGGACCACCCTATCCCCTATCTGCATTAGATCAGGTGGACCACCCTATCCCCTATCTGCATTAGATCAGGTGGACCACCCTATCCCCTGTCTGCATTAGATCAGGTGGACCACCCTATCCCCTATCTGCATTAGATCAGGTGGACCACCCTATCCCCTATCTGCATCAGATTAAGTGAACCACCTGATACACTTGACAATCACTGGTGCAACAGGAGGAGCAAAGGGCTTTATTTTACAGATATCTAGACTTTTTGACTTGCCATAATATTTTGTTGCAAACCCCTGGCAAACTCACCAACATTTGATTTAACATTGATCGGATAATGTTGGTCTCAGTCAATGTTGTTTGGTAAGGGTTCTGTTTTGGGATTGTGTGTTTTTTCACTGCTTTATTTCTCTTGTATTTCTTTTGTTTTGTGTCATCCTAGATGTTTGGCCCCCTGATGAGCATGAAGATCACAATAAAAAGGACACAATAAAAGGACAAGATCTCTCCGAGCGAGACACTTGACATTGTTGTGCGATGCTCCTCACTGCGATGTGAATGAGGGCAAACTCTGGGCGTGTCTCACGTATCCAACACCAGGCCTTGGCAGACCGGCACATAGCTTCTCATACTACTCTGCAATGTCTTTATTCCCCATCATGATAAAGTGATAGTTAACGAAAGTTTACATTCATGGTTTGTTGGCTCTAAAATATTTGAAAGAGGTACAAAACTGAGAAAAAAAATGGAATGCTATGTGATTTATTGAACAATGAGGAACAGGTAAAAAGATATAAAACTGAGATACAGGTCTGTATCTCTGGCAAGAATAATGTTTAATTGAAAGGGTGTTGTGCCCACCAGTGTGTATTGCTAGGTAAGATGTTGTGAGTGCAATTGTTCTGTTAATGTATGATAGATATTGGTTTACTCAAGAAAATATTTGGGTGAATAGCACTGAAAACAGGAGAAATATGATATTCGCAAAAACGAAGATTTCATGGAAATGAAAATTGAACCTTTAACCTTCAACTATTTTAACCTTAATTTCTTCAGAGTATTTTTGTGGGCCAAGTTTTGGCTCATGATGATCATGATTATCAAAATATATTATTTTTTGCTTTTTTGTATTTTGATTTTCTTTTATATGATTGTCATTCATTTCATGCATCAGTACCACAAATGACACTGGATGATAAAATCATGGTGGCAATGTGCATTGAAGAAATCATTCATACTTTCATTTATTTCCATTAATTCATTATCTGCCAATATTGGAAGTGATTGTCTGCAAGAGTTACTCCCAGGAGAAATGTGGAGTTCCACGTTCTCTAGCCTGCTTGATGAGTGCTTTGCTGCATGCATGCTATATGTTGGCGGTTTGTATGGAGTTAATCATCCTGTTATTCTTTTATGAATAAATACTGAAAAAAATGTAGAATTGTCCAGACTGAGGATCGAATTTCTTAACTGGTGGTTTTGAGCTTAACTGAGCTCTTGTCAGTATAGGATAAAAACCTTGTATTATATCAGGGACAAGCAGGATGGCAGCTTGGGGGTGCATGTACTCGCTCACCCTGGCCTCAGCACGAAATGCTCTCCATACGTCATCCACACTTAAAATCATAACCTGAATTGTTGTTTTCTGGTGCACCCAGTGATAGCCCAGGGATCATGATTTTTGTGAATTTTGCAGTGTAATTTGTTGAGGTACTGGAAGGTATAAGGTGTATTTGTTCACTGTTGTATGGAAAATATAGCATAACATATTAAGTTACTTAAATCAATTTTCACAAGCTTTTGAGAATTACAACTAATTTAAACATACTTTCATGGCAGCCAGAACACTTTCATCCCTTATGCAAATCACTGGAAGTCAATGGAAAGGTGCATTATTATTTTTTCCTTCAGAGTGCAGACTGTGCTTTTAACTTTCATAACAGTCATTTTAAGACTTGTTTCAACTGTGATGTAATAACTTGCCATGGGCATTGCGAAGGCCAGGTTCTGAATTGTAGACCAATCAATTTAGCAGTAAAAGGGAAATATCTGATTTTGGGGGCAAAACTCACAATAATCTAGGGCTCTTAAGTGCAAAACTGAAAGGGCTGAAAAAGGCTATTTACAAGGATGGCATGACAGGACTTAGATATGAGGGCTTTGATGGTCAAGCATATCTATGATATCTCCTAAACACATCTATGATATCTCCTGAACACATCTATGATATCTCCTGAGCACATCTATGATATCTCCCTAACACATCTATGATATCTCCTGAGCACATCTATGATATCTCCCAGGCACATCTATGATATCTCCCAGGCACATCTATGATATCTCCCTAACACATCTATGATATCTCCCAAGCACATCTATGATATCTCCCAAGCACATCTATGATATCTCCCAAGCACATCTATGATATCTCCCAAACACATCTATGATATCTCCCAAGCACATCTATGATATCTCCCTAACACATCTATGATATCTCCTGAGCACATCTATGATATCTCCCAGGCACATCTATGATATCTCCTGAGCACATCTATGATATCTCCCAGGCACATCTATGATATCTCCCAGGCACATCTATGATATCTCCCTAACACATCTATGATATCTCCCAAGCACATCTATGATATCTCCCAAGCACATCTATGATATCTCCCAAGCACATCTATGATATCTCCCAAACACATCTATGATATCTCCCAAGCACATCTATATCTCCCTAACACATCTATGATATCTCCCAGGCACATCTATGATATCTCCCAGGCACATCTATGATATCTCCCAGGCACATCTATGATATTTCCCAGGCACATCTATGATATCTCCCAAGCACATCTGTGATATCTCCCTAACACATCTATGATATCTCCCAAACACATCTGTGATATCTCCCTAACACATCTATGATATCTCCCAAGCACATCTATGATATCTCCCAAACACATCTGCGATATCTCCCTAACACATCTATGATATCTCCCAAACACATCTATGATATCTCCCAGGCACATCTATGATATCTCCCAAACACATCTATGATATCTCCCAGGCACATCTATGATATCTCCCAGGCACATCTATGATATCTCCCAAACACATCTATGATATCTCCCAGGCACATCTATGATATCTCCCAGGCACATCTATGATATCTCCCAGGCACATCTATGATATCTCCCAGGCACATCTATGATATCTCCCAAGCACATCTGTGATATCTCCCTAACACATCTATGATATCTCCCAAACACATCTGTGATATCTCCCTAACACATCTATGATATCTCCCAAGCACATCTATGATATCTCCCAAACACATCTGCGATATCTCCCTAACACATCTATGATATCTCCCAAACACATCTATGATATCTCCCAGGCACATCTATGATATCTCCCAAACACATCTATGATATCTCCCAGGCACATCTATGATATCTCCCAAGCACATCTATGATATCTCCCAGGCACATCTATGATATCTCGCCAAGGTGGTTGGTTCAAACACATCTATGATATCTCCCAGGCACATCTATGATATCTCCTGAGTAAAATCTCTCAAAACGCCAAGGTGGTTGGTTCAAGTCTTGTTTACATGTTCCCAACAGATTGAAAACTTATGTAACAATATTTTCTCCTTTTTACTGTATCAGAACTCGTGTAGAAATCTGTCATCAGTTTTGCAGATCTTCTGCCCAGATATTTTTATAATGAGCGACCAGAATGACACCAGACAAAGGGTACACAAATCAGTGCTTAACTGGGTTCAAACATTACAGGTGACTTTTATGATATCTGGAAGCTAATATCGCTACCTTCCACCAAGATTTGTCGCTTTGAAGCAGGTGCATGTCCTGCTGTGGAGTATGTGACATTTAGCACACTCCATTCACATTGGGTTTCTGGCATTGTCACGTGAATGTCAACTGTATGGGGTGCTCGCGGGTGGCTGCTTAACACAATGATAGACAACACTGTCTTCACACACTTAAACCATGTATATCACACTGAATATTATTCACACAGGCACTGATATTATCAGCATCATTTTTTCTCTCAGATTATACTGCATCTTTTCATTTTTTTAAAACCCTCAGTAACTTAAAGTATGGATGGGTATTTTCACTGTAATGGTTTCAATCTGTTTGTCTGTTCAGCCAAATTGGTGAGCTTAATTCCTCATATGAACCAAAACAAACTTGACTTTGTTAAGCATTTTTTGTATTTGGACAGCTTGAAATTGGTTTTTTTATTTGCTTGGTCATATTAACTAAGACCAAAATGTGTAAATATTTTTTTGATGAGGGTCATTAGCAAAAAGTTTGTGATGTATGCAGTGTGGAAATATAATCCGGACATATAACAGGAAGTGAACATGAGATTTCCTGTGCTACTCAGATATTAACTAGGGTTTTGTAAAGATAACACGTTTCTAGGCTGATCATGTGACTACCATTGATTGTCCTGCCTCAGAATGAACACACTAATCTGATTGTATTGTCTAAACCCTTATGGACCTTCAAATCATATTGTTATGAGACTTATATCTTGTTTGATGTTATTCATTTGCACTTTACTGAAGAAATTTGAGTTTCAGTGACAAAAATAAAGAGAAGTATAGACATGTAAGACGGGGTGTCTCAAACTGTTGTCAGTTTTGGAGACTTGTCAGCCTAAACTGATTGTCAGAAACTTTGTTTTGTGATATATCAGCCTTATTTTTTATTGTAATGATTATATAGATTATTGTGTATGGAGTGTGAACTAATGGTGATTTCTAATTGTTTCAGATCAAGTTTGGTGATCTGGTGAACCAGGTGTGGATTGCCATCCAGGAAGATGCTATCAGTGTCCTGGACTATGCAACCCTGGTGAGTTCAAACATGTAACATATCACATACAAATATATATATATAATATAAGTGCATTTTAACAATCAAAATCAATCGCACAATAGAAATGTCTGGTCGAAGTAAACACTACTGTCTGGCAGGGTTTTTTTTTGGTTTTTTTTCTGGATGTTTATTTTCGTATTGATGGCGTGTTGGTTGTTCACCCATCAGAATTGACCCATTCATTTCTGTCTACATATTATTCTCTATCTGATTCTAATTCTCTATTCGAATAATATGTTGATTCCATGTCTATTTCTTTATCTGAATACATATATATATATATAAATATATATATATATATATATATATATATTATAGATCTTAACATCAAATAAATAAACAAAATCAGTCACATACCCTGTTATTGTCCTCAGCCAGGAAGAACAGGAATGCTTATTGTAAAGAAATTTAGTTAAGATTGGGTGTCTCACATTACAATTTGTTGTTGCTCATTGATGGAAGTTGTCAGAACCTCCAAGTTAGAAAGCAACACATCAAAATGATCAATATTTCTGCCCAGGGAATCACTGCCAATCTGGTTAGAAATTACCAATATTTATCTGACAGAATTTATATGACAGATAGATACATAAACAAAGTAAGACAAGCCAAGAATGAGACAATATTTGGGCAATATGTGCCTGCAGCCTGCAGACTAGTCCTCTTGTTATTGGAGAGGGGAAGCGTCGAGTAACATATACAAGCAAGGTCTTCCCAAATAGGCTGCGAACAACCGATGAATAAAGAAGAGCCCAAACACCAGACAAGTCTCGTCTTGATGGGAATGTGGCATGGCAGATTTTTCCACAAACATTTGCCAGAATGGGCAAACCAAGCTAGGCAACATAAAAAGCATACGTTTCCTTCTCAGATAATTGCCAGTTAGCAACATCCTCAGGGAGAGTGAAGAGTCGTGTACATGTATATGGGATCACAGTTAACATTATTAGCAAGTGTATTTAATATACACACATATATTTTTGTATGACATTAAAATGGATGTTTTTGTTTTTTTCTTTTTGTTTTTTTATTGATGTTTTATTTTTAATTTTAATTTTTTAATTTTTTAATTTTTTAATTTTTTAATTTTTACTTTTTTTACTTTTTTACTTTTTTACTTTTTTACTTTTTTTTAATTTTTTTCAAAATTTTTCTTCATATAGATTATGTTGCTTAAACCCAATTCTTGTTCATGTAATCTTCACAGTGAATATTGTGAGTGGTTGTGATTAGATTGTCACCAGCATTCTGCCTCCTGATCACATTGACACTCGGCCAGGGCAGTGTTTATGTCTGCTTGCAAACACATTCTGTTATGACTGCACTCAGAATTTGTTTTCCTTTTTAAGATCAGCCCCAGACTGATCATAGAGACTGATAGAGCAGGTCTATAGAAACAGAAAATTTTGGGAGGAAAATAATATTTCTGTTATGGAGTATTGCATCTTGTGAAATTTCCTCTTTAAGAATCAATCAATAAGCCGAAGATTTTGGTTGCACCAGCTTGAACAATAAATGCATGCAAACACAAACAATACTCTTTAATGAAAAATGGAAGGCATGTTTTTTTAATGACCAAAATATTCAGATCTCAAATTGATTTTTAGAATGTTTTATTTATACTTTCTCAAGTACAATATTTAATCAGATAAAACTATTTAAGTTCATAGAGAATAGTTGTTAAGTTTCAGCTTCATACACAGCCACTGAATAGTTGAGTATTTCTCTGAAATTGATAACTGCATACAGTATGGTATCATTTTCCACAACAACATTAGTTTCAAATACTTGGAGGAAATTTAAAAAAAACAACTTGAGTTGACATTTATGAATTGTTATATTTATTTATATATTTTATTTCCTTCTGAGGGAATTTGTTGTGGATATAAGAAACGTTTTTGTTTAAGGAAATCAGTTACTAACAAACTTTTATAAGGATAATGTAAATTAATTAAATACATGAACTAAAATTCATCTCCAGTCTTTAGTTAGAGATGAAGATTTTTTATGTTATATGGGGTTTCCACATTTGGAGTCAGCCCCAAAACAGTGAACAAATATGTTTGATAACAACAATATCTAATGTATATCAATGAAGTATTTTTGACAAAAGAGAAACTATCAGACTAGGTGAGGTCACATCAGGTTGAGAATACCATTTTTACCTTAGTTCTTATGGTTCCCCTGTATTTGAAAGACTGTACCCCGATGGCTAACATGCCATGTTATTTTGAAAATTGTGATACAAGGGCAAATTTTATAAATATTGCACAAAATTACTTAGAATTTTATCAATCTTTTATTTTGCCATAAAAAATGGAAATGATTTAGATGTCCATTTACAATAAAGATAGGAAAATGTTAATGCTAATTATATAGAACTCTTGAGGCAAGTTAGCAAGGTTTTAGATGTTAATAGTTGCAATGTGCCCATAAACCCGTATATTTCAAGGCCACGTTTGCTTGCCATATACAACAGGATGATATTTTCAGTTTATACTGCACAGACATTTGAAATAGATCATACTGATATCTTATCTACAGTCTATAGGTCAATCAAGCATTTGAACTTAATGCTCAGTGACTGAGACACTTCGCATAGATTTTGATACATTAATATGTAATCAAACAGAGATAAAATGGCTCTGGTATTGTTTGGATTGCTTTACTGCCTTGTACCCATTTAGAATACAGAAGGAACTGTTCTTGTCCACTGTCTGTCAGGAATTTTTACTTTCTCTTTTGCACAAATTAAGCAACTTTTTGGCCAGAGCCAGGAAAATATATTTAGGTTACTGTTCCAAGGTTAAGCTTTTGTGTTGTTTGCAGTCAAGGACATGATATGGATCTATGTATGTCCTTCACTTACAGATCAGCCAAACGTAACTTGAAGCTTTTGTGTTCCTCTGCTAGTTCGTGAATATAGAGATACTAATGTTTTGTTTTTGTCACAACACATTGTTATCATGCAACAATATGTGTTTGTTCTGTTTAAGAAATAGCAGATACATTGCAACCAGTGACTATAAATATGATGGTCATTTAGTTGTCAGTGAGCCCTGGATATTAGTGAGGAATGGATAAATGGTTTGAATAATTATCTCTATTTAGCTCGTGGCGGACAATGGGTTAGTGGGGTTTTGACCTGAAACATAATAT
This sequence comes from Amphiduros pacificus, assembly GCA_949316495.1. Taxonomy (NCBI): domain Eukaryota; kingdom Metazoa; phylum Annelida; class Polychaeta; order Phyllodocida; family Hesionidae; genus Amphiduros; species Amphiduros pacificus. The sequence goes on along the minus strand of OX439005.1, from coordinate 35,379,431 downwards.
GTTACAGCAGCTTGTTTGGTTATTTTTTAATTTTTTTTTTCAGTTGTATGTCGAGTGGTAACAATTCTTTTTCAGACTGTATATACTTGCCATAACAAAAACATGATACACTTTGTTATTTGTAAAATTTTTGAGGAAAATATTGACATTCCAATTTCTGAACTCTTAGTAATTTTAAGCTTGCTATTTTGTGAATGGCACAGTTGAAAAGACCCTGAAAGTAATTCTTTGCCAAAGCCAATTGTTTACATCAATGTTTATCCATGATTTAAACTAGACTAGTGTTTAAAAAATGACCTTTCTTTGTTTCCCAAATCAAGCAACATTTTGCCAGTCATTTTTTTTTTGGTTACTGTCACATGTTTAAGAACATCGTGTATGTTCAATTATTTCATTTATGGCTTTTTTTTGTTCCTTACATACAATTCAAACAGTTTGTCCTCATGTAGCCTTTATGGTGCTTTAAATAGTTTGTGAATATAAACATTAACAAAACATTAAAACTTAGTAAGCTCACAAAAGTACAGAACCGTGATTTGAGCAGTGCAAGGAATTAACTCCTGTCTTGTCATGTTATGTCTGTGTACCGTACTTTTAAAAACGATTTATTTCCATTTTGATAGAAATGACCATGCCAGCTTTTTGATTGTGGGATTTGAATTCAGTTTTTTGCCATTTGATAAAGTAGAATCAGACAACCTTGTATTTCTTGAAATGAAAATGCCTATCACAGAAAAATCTTGAAAATCTTTGCATACGCCAATAAAAAGCATACCAAGTGCAGAGGGCTTTAGTTGGTACATGTACAGTTATCAAACATGATTAATGTGGCATTCTATAGAGACACATTATCTGCAGCCAGTAATAAGCCCGGCAGCACATTTCATGGTCAAGTATACATCTTCATTACAGAGACATTATATTTGCTAAATATGTCACTTGCTCATTATGCGGCTGGACCAGGCAGTTTATCTCAACACAGCTTCAGGGAACCATACTCAATATTCATATAATCATAGATCATTCCCAACCATTTTCATGAGTCAACAAATGTTTATGGTTTGTTGTAAATCAAGTCATAAAAAAATCAACTAATATAACATTATGATATATGATCACAATATGTTTCTTTTATTGATGGCAGTAATAGGATTGGATAATTCTGTGAATATTTTTTTCTTTCTTGCTGAAAATTTCGTGATTAATTGATGCATTTAGAAAAATTTATTTAGCTCATGGTATATTGGGCTCCATAGAAGTATTGCACAGAATAGTTGTCATAAATACCACCCAGGAGCCAGGTAAGGGTGGCGCATGAGGGAACTAGTGTGATGAGACATTGATAGGACACTCAAAGCTGCAGGGAGCATATTTAACAATGTTGTTTCTTCTTGTTCTCCATATCTTTAAAGCTACTATGGAAACATGGGGATGACCTTAGTGTTTCAGGCCCTGTATGGGTCTTTATTAAATACAATTTCATCACTCTAAGTCAAAGTATGTATACAGTTGTTGATATATACACAAAGATGACAAGCTTGCCTAATCTGTTACCAATATATTCTACCACACAGCTATAAATTAGCAGACGACACCCCTCAATTCTATGAAAACAAAAACGAAAACATTATAGAGTTTGGTAAAATTCTGGATAGAAATGTGCTAACATTATAAATGCAGTATAATCTTTGGTATTACTGAAAATAAATGAGATCAAAAAATACTTTACAGGAATTTTAAATCGATGAGACCAAAAATTAATTTTCATAGGAACTTGAAACCTCAAATTGATTAATATATAAATTTAATGAAGATCATTGATTTACATCACTGTCCATCCATAATTTGAACTAGAGTCATGTCATGTGAGTTTTTGAGGGCCAACTATATACATATTAATTGACTGAGAGATTTGCTGGGTTATTCCCCTGGTAGTTTGCTGGATGGCATGGAAATCAGAGATATCAGGTGAGCTTGTGTCGGTGGGTGACGGCAGCTCAGGCAGCGCACTGCACACACGAGAGCCAGCTCTATCAAATCATGCCAAAATAGGGAGAAATAGCATTTATTTTAAATGGAAAATGTTTTTGTAATATCCATTGGCTTAAGTTAAGACTTTACATCTTAAAGCATTCAATTTGACATGTTACATATGATAAATTTGGCATGTCATGATGAATATTGAGATGTGGTCGTGATCCCCAGTGATGTTAGACATATGACATTAGATTAGCTAGATTTATTGAGTGATAGTCTGCACATCTGCTGTGCACAATTTATTAATTTATTGATACTACAATATCCAGAAAGGGAGGAAAATGCTCAAACCTGATAAAGGAAATAGAAATAGAGAAATCAACATACCATTCAAAAAATCAAATCAACTTTCCATTTAGAGCGAGAAATCAATTTAACATCATATGACATATCATATATATATATATATATATATATATATATATATATATATATATATATATATATATATATATATATATATATATATATATATATATATATATATATATATATATATATATATATATATATATATATATAACATATATACCATTCAGGTAGAGAACATATATACCATTCAGGTAGAGAAATTAACATATGGAATCAACATATGAGAATTAGACATAATAATAATATGCAGACAGAAACAAATGGGCCAATTCTGATGGGTGAACAACCAACACGCCATCAATACGAAAATAAACATCCAGAAAAAAAACCCAAAAAACCTGCCAGACAGTAGTGTTTACTTCGACCAGACATTTCTATTGTGCGATTAATTTTTATTGTTGAAATGCACTTTCAGTTTTTTATTGATCACAAGATTGGTAGCCTTCCAAAATCGAAAGCCATTTTTAATTTCTTTTTTGGGGGCACTTGATTTCAAATTAGGTTTAAAAATAGACGTCTAAAAATACATCTCCAAGAAGCATATCATAAATCATTATTGAGTGTAAAATGTGTAAGGAGTGTGCCATGTAATGTGGGGAACAAAGAGGTGAAGGAGAGGGCACTGGCAGCTGTGTGAGATGAGACAGATAACGACAGATCCTGGCTGCTGTGTCGCCTTAATAACACTGTCGCTAAGCTCACATACCACCGCAATAGGCTACCTGCCCTCGCTGCTAAATCACCATCAATGTATTACTGGCAATAATTGTAAATAAACAACCTTATCATTGATGACAATATGAATATGTGCCATATATCGCTCAATTTAAAAGTATACATCTTTTGACAGCATGATATATTTATAGTTTTTTGTTAAACTGAATTGTGTGATTTGTATGTGTATGTATAAATTAAATTAGAGTGGATGGTGTGGAAGGTAAATGGAGGTGACAGTTATGAATGTACACTGTGTTAATGATGGAGGATTAATAGCATTAAACAATAACACTATACGCCATATAAGGGTTAGCTTTAAGGCATTCATACTTCATCTACACAGGATACATCATTCGTTTCTGTGGGGGGATGGAGAATCAAGTTATAACTCATCCCATGTGGTCACAAATGAGAATTTCTTTTTTTTTTTTTTTTTTTTTTGATCTTCATGTAAGTAAATTTCTTTTTGTTAGCATGATGGTAAATAAAGGGAATTGGGGCAAATGTTAGTTAGGCTTGCATATATATACTGTGCACAGCCGCAGGTGCCATGGCCTCGTATCAACCGCAACACACACGAGACTAATGCGTGACTCTGAGCAGTGGTATATGTGAACAAGACAGTCTGTCTGTGATAAGGCTCATTCAGAACAAAACATTGCTTAATAAGAGCTTTGTAAAGTTAAAGTATTACCACAAGGTTTTTTTGTAGCATTCTGAAGGCATTCTGCTGAGCCCTGCAATTTCTAATGAAACAGTCTCATTTTGCAACATGTCTATTTTTATTTGAGGACTAGGAATGATATATACCATTCAGATAGAGAAATAAACATAGGAAATAAACATGGAATCAACATATTATTCAGATAAAGAATTAGACATAATAATGCAGACAGAAACAAATGGGCCTGTTCTGATGGGGAACAACCAACACGCCATCAATACAAATATATATATTTGAATCATGATTCAGGTGTGACTTTTCGGTCATTGGAGGTGCAGACAGACACATTTGACCCAGACACCAATCAAGTAGTATTCTATGTCCAATAAACCAAAATGTTTGCTATCTGTCTCACTGATAGTTAGTTATGCCAAAAGTTCATACTGTATCCTCTCATGATGTGATCATGAATATATATGAATGATAATTTGGGAAATGTTGCGAGGAAGAGTGATTTATGTAAAGAGGAGTAGTGATTTATCATGTTCATGTTATCACTGATATGCAAGCAGATTAACCATCGTTTAATGAACGATGTTCATGCCATATATCTATCGCATGGTGTAGAGTCGTTGGATCCCTATATCTTATAGCACATTTATTTTGTTCTCAATTAATATAAAATAAACATTAGTTGATTATAGTTTTTGTTGATCTTTCCAACAGTTAGAAGAGACACACGTCGTGAGCCATTCAATTCCACAATCTGGCATCAACATGTTGAGAAACTTCCCTCTTTTTTCTTTTTTTTCTCACAAAGTCGGATATTTTATATTTGATGGTGGCTTTATTTGAAGGACACGATTCAAGTATCACAATTTGATACATTAGAGTCTTACAAGCAAGCTGTATTAGTCTCCTAAAAAACTCTGACAGAAGACTAAAGGGAAGCCACTTGCAAGTTTACTATTGTGAGATATGAAATCAGTGTCTGAGAAAAGGTTTTAACCCACAAATGAGTAAACTACCACAAACGGAAGAGTCTGAATCGTTTTTGAAGAAATCAGAACTTTTTGTATATTTGTTTGTGGCAGGTTATCAAATATCTTTTGAGTTTGTAGGATAATTGAATCTAGCTATGATTCAATTGTGATATATTGGTCTAAGAAAAGATGAGATGTCACATCATAGATATGATAGTCTGAGAAGCAATGAGATGTCACATCATAGATATGATTGTCTGAAAAACAATGAGATGTCACATCATAGATATGATAGTCTGAGAAGCAATGAGATGTCACATCATAGATATGATAGTCTGAGAAGCAATGAGATGTCACATCATAGATATGATTGTCTGAAAAACAATGAGATGTCACATCATAAATATGATAGTCTGAGAAGCAATGAGATGTCACATCATAGATATGATAGTCTGAGAAGCAATGAGATGTCACATCATAGATATGATAGTCTGAGAAGCAATGAGATGTCACATCATAGATATGATTGTCTGAAAAACAATGAGATGTCACATCATAAATATGATAGTCTGAGAAGCAATGAGATGTCACATCATAGATATGATAGTCTGAGAAGCAATGAGATGTCACATCATAGATATGATAGTCTGAGAAGCAATGAGATGTCACATCATAGATATGATTGTCTGAAAAACAATGAGATGTCACATCATAAATATGATAGTCTGAGAAGCAATGAGATGTCACATCATAGATATGATAGTCTGAGAAGCAATGAGATGTCACATCATAGATATTGGACTATGATCTGGGAATGTGACATCATTGACAAGTATCAAATCAACACATATACCTTGTTTAATCTTAATATTATAACATTGAAGATCAAGGCCTATAAACATTCACACACAGTTTTGTTTTGCTTTACCTATACCACTTAATTCATTTCTTTACGCTAACTTGCATTGCTGGAAGGCAAACGTTATTTTATGAGGAGCTCTCCCGTGACAAAGTGATTTATTGTACAGACTAATTTACCAGGTCTTTTGAAATAAACTTTGCAGGAATTCAGGTAGTAGATGTTTCTGCAAATAAAGGTATGCTGCAACTGAGAGGGTTGCTACAGAGAATGAGTTTAATTAAAGATAGAATGGCTGATCTTCATCTGGCAATGTTAATAATACCACAAAGAACTGTGTAAGAGGTTGTACTCACATTACAATTTTTTATATGAGCTGATGCCCATCCCTGAAGGGTTAATGTTCTGGCCTTGTAATTCTGCGACCAGGTGGGTTTTCATATCAAGAGAGTACAACATGACAATTCAATAAGGCAGCATTAAATCTGATACATATTGTTATTGTCATGATATGACTAAAATAATGTTAAACATGATGTAATTCTATATTTACATACACCCACCACAAAGAAAAGAATTTTTTATATCTATGTTTCAAACAGCATAGATCCCTGAGTTTAATTTGAAAGGTTTTAAATTGAAACAGCAAGTCTATAAAGTTGCCAATGAATGGAAGAAAAAAGATGGCAATTCATTTCATGGAGAGAAGATCATGTCAGTGTGACTGCCACAGGTTCCACAGGTCTCATGATATCAGAAAGAAAGACAGAAAATGAGGCACAGGGATAAATAACAGAGGCATGTTAGTAAGCGATAGATGTGGGCTCGTGACCGCCTGGAGTCACAGGCAGAGAGTTTGCGGCCCACAGGGCTTTTATACCTGGGCCACTTTATGTTGTTATGAGAGGCCTGTTGATGTGAACACTTCCACAATAAAGTCAAAGGTCAATATCTGTGTATATCTCAGAGGTCAGAAATGTGCAAGTTCATGTGATTGAAATTTGCATTTGTTTTTAAGGCATCATTTGATCAATGCTAGCATAATTAATACCGTATAATATCTTGTGTAAATCTCAGATGTTAGAAATGTGCGAATTCATTTGATTGAAATATTTGTTTGTTTATGAGGAATCATTTGATCAGTGCTATCATATTCACCTATAAGATGTCTGATGGATGTTGTAAACTTATAGATAAATGATGTATGTCCCTGATATCAGTTTTGTATCTTTGAACCAGCAGATACAGCTGTGTGTATTCGAGAAGCTCACCAAAGATATCTATAATACAATGTCCTTGTTATGTATGGCAGTTATTTCAGGTGTGCAAACACAGAGAGAGATCATAAAAGGCTATAAATCCATGGGCATCCAGTGTTGACCCCTTGACATAGTGGGACTTTGGCACTGCACATGAATTAGTGCCTCACATTAAATGATAACCATCAATTAATGAGCGGACTAACTCCATAAAGTTGATGAATAGGTTTCATTGAGTTTGAATGGATAGATAAATAACATTAAACGTTCATCAAAGGAGAATGATTGCCGCTGAATGTCTTTCACTGCTATGTGTTTGTAGTGTTTATTAATATTGTGGTGTATAGATTAAAATGCTGTGTGATTGTCTGTGTCATTGGAAGACGACACAGTCAGCATCTTGTCCTTTTGTCTGCAGTGTCATCTGGGTGTGGTTCTATGTTATAAAGCAGTATCGCAGAAAAAACATTGCATGTAGTGTTTCAACATTATTACAATGCATATCAGTGATAGTTCTGCTTTGGAAGACATTTCTATTAATGAATTTTACATATACAGAAGGAAGCAATGCAGCTGTGTTTTTCATGTATGTCATTGTTAGCAGTCACTGCGCCAATGTTAGATAACAGCTACTCTGTTATTCTTTGAATTGTTTACAGTTACTTGGGAGAGATTTGCTTTAAAAACCTTATCTCTAAGTCAATGGCAGATTCCATTATAATTTGGTCAATTTTTTTCATACAAATAACAAATTATATAATCACATAAACCTGTCAGACATCCACAATTATACAATCACATGAACCTGTCAGACATCCACCATTATACAATCACATGAACCTGTCAGACATCCACAATTATACAATCACATGAACCTGTCAGACATCCACACTTATACAATCACATGAACCTGTCAGACATCCACCATTATACAATCACATGAATCTGTCAGACATCCACAATTATACAATCACATGAACCTGTCAGACATCCACCATTATACAATCACATGAACCTGTCAGACATCCACAATTATACAATCACATGAACCTGTCAGACATCCACCATTATACAATCACATGAACCTGTCAGACATCCACCATTATACAATCACATGAACCTGTCAGACATCCACACTTATACAATCACATGAACCTGTCAGACATCCACCATTATACAATCACATGAATCTGTCAGACATCCACAATTATACAATCACATGAACCTGTCAGACATCCACCATTATACAATCACATGAACCTGTCAGACATCCACCATTATACAATCACATGAACCTGTCAGACATCCACACTTATACAATCACATGAACCTGTCAGACATCCACCATTATACAATCACATGAATCTGTCAGACATCCACAATTATACAATCACATGAACCTGTCAGACATCCACCATTATACAATCACATGAACCTGTCAGACATCCACAATTATACAATCACATGAACCTGCCAGACATCCACAATTATACAATCACACAATCACATGAATCTGTCAGACATTAGTCTGTTTTCTGTTTTTAAGCAAGTACTTATTTGCTTTGTAACACCCTGAAACCTTTTTGTGAGTCATATATAAAAATTGAAATTTTATACTGTTCACTTGGGGTAAAGGAAATAACATCCTGGTAATATTATATTTTCAATTACAAAAATAAAATTTTGTTTTTATCTGATCACAGCATCTTTAATTTAAGTGATAATACAAATATAATATAATTAATTTTTTTAAGTTAGCAATTCTACTTATTTTTTATCTATAATATACAGAGATCACTTATTACTTCTGTATTTTAAGACATTAATTTTGAAAAATTATTTTTATAATATATAATTTTTGACTCTGAAAAGGTACCCACACAATCAATGCCATTTCAAAATCCATTCATGTTATTACTCTGGAAAGTTGGTAGTACTTATTTTTTAGCAACAAAGGTAAAAAGATAAAATTGATTCCAAAAGAAATATCCAGCACTATTGAGACACTTGACAAGGAAAGAGTTGGAGATGTTTTGAGCCGAGATTTAGGATGACTTAGTGTGGTGTAATGAGGATGTACATTTGATCTGCTGAGTATGATGTTGCTGCCAGAGATGGCCACGCTAATATTTCATCACACTGTACTGCAGGAGGTGTAATTATTGAGATATGGTAGAGCATGCATGGTGCATATTGCCTCCACCTTCATCTCATGCAGTCAGATGCTGCACTGTTTTTCTTAACCTCAAACAGATGAGAAGGACGTCAACATCCACCACTGGCAACAGAACGAAAGTACGTTAGCATTCTCATCGTTCTGGCTTAATGACGTAATTTTGTAACATTCTGCAGGGCTGCAATTTTTTACAATATGGTAATCATGACATCAGACTCCTAGAAACAGAAACATTAGACCCTGATGCTTTTAGCATATAAAAAAATCACCATGGTTATTTTTTTTATAAATATAGTATGTAGATACACTAGTCAAGAAAAAAATTGCTTTCTCCTGCCAAACAACACAATTTCAATAGGCTCTTCCTTATACGGTTAACCAGACATGATCATCTACAAAAAATCTTCTGTAAACATGTTTCAGGAGAAAATAGTTTTTAATTCTTTAATTTTTCTTCACTTTATTTATTTTTTTTTTTGGCGCCAGACAACATTTAATGCATCATTTATCTCAAACACAAGTCATTGCAAAGAAAATTAAACTGTAAATATATTTATCATATACCTACGTTGCTGCCTTGAAAATGCATTAGAGCCTTGTTATTGATACTGTCATATTGATACATCGTATCTTAGCAATTCACAGAGCTATATTTTTAGGTCATTATGACTTTTCTTATATGTTTATAACCATTTATAACATAAGTGACAGCTCAAAACCACAAAAGTTATGTGATAAATCGCACATATGTCCCATTTTTTGGCCAGAATTTTGGCCTGAAGTTTGGAAGCTGGCAGTCTGACCCAGCCTATAAGTCGTAAATACTCCAGGTAATTATGGACTCATCATTGTTATTTTTGAACAAACAAAAGAAAAGACACATAATTTGCCCTTTATCACAGGCAAACAAAAGAGTTTGATTCAAGAAACAAGATCATGTGACACATAAAAATATGCATACAACAATGTTTAGCTGTATATTGGCAAACATGGAAGGTGGGCAGTGTCATAAATATATAGATATGAATGGTTTCTGAAATGAAAAAAGTGTTATGTATCACACAGATACAACAATGCATGCATAATGCAGGAAGCTGTCAACCAGGACACGTAGAGTGTTATTATGTGAGGTCATTGCCATTTATGCTGAATAAATGTTGAATCTTTAAAGCTATTTTAGTGAGCTTTCCAAGACAGATTTGACTTAGCAGTATGTGGTTTCAGTTTATATAAAGGATTTGCTGGAGTTTTCTTTTTACTGCACTTGGTCTGTGGTCCATTTCAACAGACATGATGTCAACAGACATGATGTCAACAGACATGATGTCAACAGGCATGATGTCAACAGACATGACGTCAACAGACATGACGTCAACAGACATGACGTCAACAGACACGGCGTCAACAGACACGGCATCAACAGACACGGCGTCAACAGACACGATGTCAACAGACAAAGCTAATATTACATACAACAGCATTGCTGCTACTCTTTGAAACATATTTGTCATTAACAGAGTAAAAATATCTGCTCCCAGAACACATCAGTAAGGAAAAGGTTATATTATCAGTAGTGTGTAGCGGATAGATGTGAAAGTGCAATGTCTTATGCCCTATATGCAAAGCAAGGTTGATAGTGATTGGACAGCAAAATTAAGGGATAGTTTGAGAGCCTGACAGACACATATTGTCCTCATCACTCCTCTGTATCTACATCTTTCACAACATTAAATGAATCATGCATGCAAACTTGTAACAGATGGAATAAACATATATTTTTGAATCAAGTATGAAAATAAATAAATCAGCTGGTCTATTACATGAAGTGCAGCTGGTCTATCATATGAAGTGCAGCTGTCTGTTATATGAAGTGCAGCTGGTCTATTAAATGAAGTGCAGCTGGTCTATTATATGAAGTGCAGCTGGTCTATTAAATGAAGTGCAGCTGGTCTATTACATTAAGTGCAGCTGGTCTAGTAAATGAAGTGCAGCTGGTCTATTATATGAAGTGCAGCTGTCTATTATATGAAGTGCAGCTGGTCTATCATATGAAGTGCAGCTGTCTATTATATGAAGTGCAGCTGGTCTATCATATGAAGTGCAGCTGGTCTATTATATGAAGTGCAGCTGGTCTATCAAATGAAGTGCAGCTGGTCTATCAAATGAAATGCAGCTGGTCTATTATATGAAGTGCAGCTGGTCTATTATATGAAGTGCAGCTGGTCTATCAAATGAAGTGCAGCTGGTCTATCATATGAAGTGCAGCTGTCTATTATATGAAGTGCAGCTGGTCTATTAAATGAAGTGCATCTGGTCTATCATATGAAGTGCAGCTGGTCTATTAAATGAAGTGCAGCTGGTCTATTACATGAAGTGCAGCTGGTCTATTACATGAAGTGGGATCAGTGACATTGAGTGAAGTGCAGCTGGATTAAGAATGTCCAGTCATATTGGATTGTTCCGGTAGCATTTCAGTCACCTTCACAAATAATGATGTGCTGCATTGATTAAGCAAACAATCAGCAGAATGTTATATCCATTCCACAAGTGTCGTTGCCATATCTGTGACAACCTGTGTCAATAATTTCCAAACACCCTGTAGAATATTCATTAACCTAGAAGATATTGTATGCTTAGATTTTTTTGTGTTTTGAAGAATTGACATAGGGGATAGGTTAAGTTGCAGACGCTTTATTACCTTTCAAAATGAATAACCTAATCTGAAGATTTTATCCCCATTCCAAACAGATGTATATATATATTTGGCATTCACAGGAGGAACTTATATTTGTGATGTATTGCCATTTAGCTGGAGACAGATGACAATTGATTTCTAGAAATTAACTCTTGAAAGAAGACTTGTTTTGCATTTTTAAAGGAAATATATTGTCCAAATTGGTTTTTCTATCATGATACAATTCGAACAATGCCTGATAAACAATATTTTACACCATTTTCATCACCATATATAAATATTACGTTTAAATATTATGGTTTCTCCTGGTTTTTTTGTTTTGTTTTTTTTGTTTTTTGTTTTCGTAATAATATGGGATTATATGCTCCTCTTGTATCCTGTTTTATTTCCAGAAATATATTACTGCATTTAGTACTTGATATTTGTTGATCCTATTCTTGTACCAGGTCTCTGTCTAGAATACCAATAAATCATGATCCTCCTTACATATCTGTCTAGAGAACAGGTATTTGGTTATGTGGAGAGAAAAAAAATCCTGGGAATGTTATTATGCATGTGTATTATCGCATGTATTGTCAAAGATTCTAAATGATTTTGACAGTTTTGAAAGTACCTCAAACTGATCCATAACCTAATTGACAAAATCTGTGTTAGTATTACGAATGCTTTCTTTTCATATTTTTAGCTTCCTAATGAAACATGTGTGTTCTCTTTGTGTGCAAAAGAATGCAAAATCTTTTTGGAGCAATGGCTTTAAATGTCAGAAAGGGGAACTTGATATAGTATATAGGTCACTTGGAAGTTCAAGGTCAGCCCATTCAGATCATTTACTGGATAAGATGTGCTCATATCCTATTTGTGTTATTGTTTTGACACTCTTTGGGGTCTTCTTAGTTTGAGACAAATGTGATGAATTTAACATCTCTGCTCATTCCAGTGAGATTGCTCTAATATTATAAGATATACTGTCTTATGAGAGATATAATTACAACATATCATTGCACTTCATTCTGCTCAACCTACAGTCTCCTTGCCTTCAAGTTATGTGACTGTAGCATATTCAGGGTCTTAGATATAATTAAAAATGTCCTTGTGTTAACCATTTAGATGGTTTTCACGGGACAGAATGGCAAAGATGGAGGGCGAGAACATGTTGTGACATTGCATAGTGAAGAAGATGTTTTATCTTTGAGGGAAATATTGAATGTCATAATTGGTGAAACATCACACCCTGGCAAGCTGCACATTCCATGGTTTGTCTGTTGTCTGTAACTCAAATTATCTTCTAGGATAAAGCCTGCATCTGCCAGTCTGAGGCTTATCTTAATAATAGCAAGCTGTATGTTAAAGCCTGCCTCCACGAGGCACATCTTAGTGATATATATATATAGTAGAGAGCAATATATATATATATATATATATATATATATATATATATATATATATATATATATATATATATATATATATATATATATATAATTAGTTTTCACATATTCTACTGATGGCACGAATTAATATCATAATTCTGTATGCAGGCTTTGAATTTATTTGAATGTAATTTGTAAAGACAGGGATATGCTACAATATTTCATCTGGCAGAGACACCGAATGTGAAAATAAAACGGTTTAGGTATTATATTTGATGAATGGCATTATTCTTCTTGGGAATTTGTGAGGAGGGATAATGCCAGTTTAAAAATGAGGAATGAAAATTAAAAAGATAATGGTGGGAATTGAAGATCGTCAGGGGAATGTGTTCTGCATGCGTGTCACTCACATATGAAATAATGGGATTAGCAGGCATGTCGTAGCCCACCCCCTCACAGAATACAGCCTCGTCTAATAGGCAGCCATCACCTGCACATTGTGGAGAGCCATCCTTCATAGTAGAGAGGCGAAGCTATCAGCCCACGGTAGAAAGTAATCCTTCATAGTAGAGAGCAATCCCTCATAATAGAGAGGCGAAGCTATCAGCCCATACAGTAGAGAGCCATCCTTAATAATAGAGGCGAAGCTATCAGCCCATAAAGTAGAGAGCCATCCTTAATAATAGGGAGGCGAAGCTATCAGCCCACACTGTAGAGAGCCATCCTTCATAATAGAGGCGAAGCTATCAGCCCATACAGTAGAGAGCCATCCTTCATAATAGAGGCGAAGCTATCAGCCCACACTGTAGAGAGCCATCCTTAATAATAGAGGCGAAGATATCAGCCCATACAGTAGAGAGCCATCCTTAATAATAGAGGCGAAGATATCAGCCCACACTGTAGAGAGCCATCCTTAATAATAGAGGCGAAGCTATCAGCCCATACAGTAGAGAGCCATCCTTAATAATAGAGGCGAAGATATCAGCCCACACTGTAGAGAGCCATCCTTAATAATAGAGGCGAAGCTATCAGCCCATACAGTAGAGAGCCATCCTTCATAATAGAGGCGAAGCTATCAGCCCACACTGTAGAGAGCCATCCTTAATAATAAAGGCGAAGCTATCAGCCCATACTGTAGAGAGCCATCCTTCATAATAGAGGCGAAGCTATCAGCCCATACTGTAGAGAGCCATCCTTAATAATAAAGGCGAAGCTATCAGCCCATACTGTAGAGAGCCATCCTTAATAATAGAGGCGAAGCTATCAGCCCATACTGTAGAGAGCCATCCTTAATAATAGAGAGGCGAAGCTATCAGGCCACACTGTAGAGAGCCATCCTTAATAATAGAGGCGAAGCTATCAGGCCATACAGTAGAGAGCCATCCTTAATAATAGAGAGGCGAAGCTATCAGGCCACACTGTAGAGAGCCATCCTTCATAGTAGCGAGCATCCCTCATAGTAGAGAGCAATCCCTCATAGTAGAGAGCAATCCCTCATAGTAGAGAGCAATCCCTCATAGTAGAGAGCAATCCCTCATAGTAGAGAGCCATCCCTCATAGTAGAGAGCCATCCCTCATAGTAGAGAGCAATCCCTCATAGTAGAGAGCAATCCCTCATAGTAGAGAGCCATCCCTCATAGTAGAGAGCCATCCCTCATAGTAGAGAGCAATCCCTCATAGTACAGAGCAATCCCACATAGTAGAGAGCAATCCCTTATAGTAGAGAGCAATCCCTCATAGTAGAGAGCAATCCCTTATAGTACAGAGCAATCCCTCATAGTACAGAGCAATCCCTCATAGTAGAGAGCAATCCCTTATAGTAGAGAGCAATCCTTCATAGTACAGAGCAATCCCTTATAGTACAGAGCAATCCCTCATAGTACAGAGCAATCCCTCATAGTACAGAGCAATCCCACATAGTAGAGAGCAATCCCTCATAGTAGAGAGCAATCCCTTATAGTACAGAGCAATCCCTCATAGTACAGAGCAATCCCTCATAGTACAGAGCAATCCCTCATAGTAGAGAGCAATCCCACATAGTAGAGAGCAATCCCTTATAGTAGAGAGCAATCCCTCATAGTAGAGAGCAATCCCTTATAGTACAGAGCAATCCCTCATAGTACAGAGCAATCCCTCATAGTAGAGAGCAATCCCTTATAGTAGAGAGCAATCCTTCATAGTACAGAGCAATCCCTTATAGTACAGAGCAATCCCTCATAGTACAGAGCAATCCCTCATAGTACAGAGCAATCCCTCATAGTAGAGAGAGGTGCTGCCATTGACCTTCACTATCAAACCATCCCTGATTATAGTAGAGAACCTTCTCTCATAGCATATAGGTCCAGGCCCACTTGTAAGCCTGGCTCTGAATATGATAAACTACCTCTCCTCTTTCTTGTCTTATCTTGTGTAAGCCTAACTGTTAATAAGACCTAAAAAAACAAGCTTGTTTCTGATTTCAGACCAACTCTAGGTCAGAACCTGCAACTCAATGTTTTTTGTTTTTTGGGTTTTTTTAAGGTCATTCAGATAATACATATCTTCTTTCACTGTTACCTATTTGAAAGTTCAATGATTTTAACCCAAATTGGAGACTTAAGATGAGAAACCAAATAAATGGAAGTCAGAAATC
Organism: Amphiduros pacificus; assembly: GCA_949316495.1. Classification (NCBI taxonomy): domain Eukaryota; kingdom Metazoa; phylum Annelida; class Polychaeta; order Phyllodocida; family Hesionidae; genus Amphiduros; species Amphiduros pacificus. The sequence continues at coordinate 35,363,667 of OX439005.1, read as the reverse complement.
CATTTGTTTGATCGAAGACATAAAAAGTACAGGATTCTTAAGTAGGCGAGATTTTTCAGCACATTACTGTAAACAAGGATATATATTTTTGGGCCTAACAGCAAGAATAACTCAATAAGAGCATAGTTGGAATTGGAGAAATTATAAGTGTCTGAAAAAATTGACAGAGGACATCCACAAAGTTATCTTGAATTGTGTATTTCATTTATTAGGCATTAATTTCAGATCCAAATCTGACTTTTGACATGTACAAACTTGAGATTAATCACAGGTTTCAGTTTGATTTTATGTGGTATTTTCATGGTTACAAGATATGTTGAGGTCAAATTTGCATTGTGTTAATCTGACAAGCTCTTTGTCATCATAATAAGTCTTTCTGAATATGCTGATTAGATTGCGCAGAATGTGCCTATTAATTCTTGAAATATTGTCAATATTTATTAGTTTCTTATGTGCTTTATTTGAGGAAGTCCTGCATGAGAGCAATCAAGTCTATCTTATAACTCAGTGTGGAGGTAGTGGCAAGTGATATCCTTGATGTTATTATGTTCAGAAACATTCAGTTAGATTACCCCCAGTCAATTCTGAGATTATATCTTTTTCACATCAAAGATTTCTCCCTTTCTATTCAGAGACTACTTCTTATCACATTAAAGATTTCTCCCTTTCTATTCTGAGACTACTTCTTTTCACATCAAAGATTTCCCCCTTCAATTCAGAGACTACTCCTTTTCACATCAAAGATTACTCCTTTTCAGATCAAAGGTCACTCCCTTTTAATTCTGAGAGTGTAATCCCCTCCACTGATAGATCTAATGCTCACCAAAATGCTAGATTTTAGAAACGTTCTTATAAAGAATACTCTGACACAGTAACATCTGTGGTGACCATTTTTGGTCAGTCTTTGCTGAGACCAGCCATTTGGGATCATAAGGAATGAATATATTAATGCATGGTGATGTGAGAATGCTTACATATTTGAATTCATGGAAGGGTATGCAATGAAGACTAAATATTAATGCTCTTCCTCAGCATCTTGTGAATACGGAAGCGGGCGTGGATGACATGCATGTCTATGCCGAGGTGCAGATAGAGTCTGAGATGGTGAGATGTGGCTGTGTTTGTGTGGGCAATGCATTAGATGAGGCAGTTAACTGTTTGTGGCAGGCAGAACACACATACTTGTTTGTCACCTGAAAAACATTCAACACAAATTTGTCCTTCAAATGGCATTAACAATGTAAACGTCTCAGCTAAGCTCTGCCGTCAGGGGTCTGCTAGCAATCAGATGTATCCTGCAACCTCTGATGGCTACTAGTGTCTCGTCTCCAAGATATGTCCCATAGCTACTAGCATACCCCTGATCTAACCTAGCCTCCAGACTACATCTGATGGCTACAAGTAGGAGTAAACTAGTAGGGGTATACTAGTAGGAGTGTACTATTAGGGGTATACTAGAAGCCATTAGTTGTAGCCTGGAGACTAGGTCAGGGGTATACTAGTAGCTATTGGACATATCCTGGCTACGAGGTCAGGGGTATACTAGAAGCCGTTAGATGTAGCCTGGAGACTAGGTCAGGGGTATACTAGTAGCTATTGGACATATCCTGGCTACGAGGTCAGGAGTATACTAGTAGCCATCAGATGTAGTCTGGAGCCTATCTTGGGGTGATAGCAACCACATCACAGGATCAATCCAGCAGCATTTTAGTGACATTTCATCTCCTAGCCAATACAGTGGGTTTCTCAGACATCTCCTGCTGCCCAGGGTATTTTTTTCAATCAGAAAAAAGAATTTTTGAGAAAATTCCGGAATTTTCACCCCTGAAAACTTAGATTAATTCTAAGGAAATTGATGTGGTAGGATGGCACGTCAGTTTGCCAGGTTGGTGTGGGCAAGCGTGAGGAGAATCAGGAAGGAGTGGACCAGACAAACTGCCCCCAACAAAAATATGCTGCCTGCATATAGAGATTCTATCCCTCAGCACACTGGCTTCATGGTCGAAACAGACTCACTTGTAACAGAAGACATTTCATATATCTCTCTACTTGTTTAGACCGGTTAATTTGATGTGAGAAGTGAACTTAGCAACAGCTTGGTTTGTTAGGTGATTTAAGTGTTCGATCTAGGCAGACATTTTGTTGGTGGAGGTGGTTGGCATCATATGGCTGTGAATGGGTAGGCATTTATCTTTAGAATATGGCAGCATTTATCAGCAGAATGAGAGAGCATTTATCTCGGGAGGCATTTATGCGTAAAGTGTGGAAGCATTGATGTAAAGAATGATGCTAAATTGCCATGACATTTTTCAGAAGTTAAATTTAAAACTGTGTCTAGATGAGGAGTAAGTTATCTTTGAAGGAAAAGAATGTTTTATACACTGAAATGTGAGTTAGTTATCCTGAAGGTAGGGGAGGGTTATGGGATGGGGAGAGGGTTATTTCTGAAGGCAGGGAGAGGTTAATGGGATTGATGAATAGAAGAGTTATTTCTGAAGACAAGGAATACTTTTAGGATGTGAAGACAGTTAACTCTGAAGGCAAAGAATGTTTTTTTTTAAATTGGGAGATGTTATCTCAGATATAAACTGTGAGAGAATCAAGTCAGAGAACCTTCTGTAAGCTATGGAGACAGTTATCCCTGATGACAATTGTCATGAAGACTTGGTGTGCAGGCTGGTGTGAGTCGGTAGCAGACAATGCCGATATAATGCCACATGTAAAGCCAGGTCCTTGTCAGCATATTCCCCACCACCCCCGGTCTGCTGGGCACTGTCAGCATATCCCCCGATCTGGCCGCTCTGTCAGCATATCCCCCATCACCCCCAGTCTGCTGGGCACTCTGTCAGCATATCCCCCACCACCCCCGGTCTGCTGGGCACTCTGTCAGCATATCCCCCACCACCCCCGGTCTGCTGGGCACTCTGTCAGCATATCCCCCACCATCCCCGGTCTGCTGGGCACTCTGTCAGCATATCCCCCGATCTGGCCGCTCTGTCAGCATATCCCCCACCACCCCCAGTCTTCTGGGCACTCTGTCAGCATATCCCCCACCACCCCCGGTCTTCTGGGCACTCTGTCAGCATATCCCCCACCATCCCCGGTCTGCTGGGCACTCTGTCAGCATATCCCCCACCAACCCCGGCCTTCTGGGCACTCTGTCAGCATATCCCCCACCACCCCCGGTCTGGCCACTCTGCCAGCATGTCCCCCACCACCCCCGGTCTGGCCGCTCTGTCAGCATATCCCCCATCACCCCCAGTCTGCTGGGCACTCTGTCAGCATATCCCCCACCACCCCCGGTCTGCTGGGCACTCTGTCAGCATATCCCCCACCATCCCCGGTCTGCTGGGCACTCTGTCAGCATATCCCCCGATCTGGCCGCTCTGTCAGCATATCCCCCACCACCCCCAGTCTTCTGGGCACTCTGTCAGCATATCCCCCACCACCCCCGGTCTTCTGGGCACTCTGTCAGCATATCCCCCACCATCCCCGGTCTGCTGGGCACTCTGTCAGCATATCCCCCACCAACCCCGGTCTTCTGGGCACTCTGTCAGCATATCCCCCACCACCCCCGGTCTGGCCACTCTGCCAGCATGTCCCCCACCACCCCCGGTCTGGCCACTCTGCCAGCATATCCCCCACCACCCCCGGTGTGGCCACTCTGCCAGAATATCCCCCACCACCCCTGGTCTGGCCACTCTTCCAGCATGTCCCCCACCACCCCTGGTCTGGGCATTCTGCCATCATGTCCCCCACCACCCCTGGTCTGGGCACTCTGTTTTCACATATTCTACTGATGGCACAAATAAATATCATAACTCTGTTTTATGAATATCTAATTTACTGTGACTCCGGAAGCATTTGTGATAAGAATATTAGAATGAATGGTTGTAGTGATATTATGAGGACCGGTATTATCAAGTCAATCATGTGTTAGTTTGTATCATAATATATTGATGCAGCAAATATAATATGCAGACATTTTGTGGGTGAACGTAGGTGTGTGCCTTGTGTGAAATGTCAGTCAGATTGTCTCAGGTCTGGTGCTGCCATCTTCCTGGTCATGATTGCTCAGCACAGTGAAAGGCTCTGTGCCTTATAACACTTGATGCACGCCAGGAAATTAGGCCTAAATACTAATAGGCAGCTCAAAATGACTACCACTCACTTGCTTTGTGTGATTTGACACCAATAATTATCAAGAAACCAAGAATTCTTTTTTATCTGAATTCATGGTTTATATGAACATCAGTTCATTCAGAAACTACAGAATATATGAGGTTATAAACATCTTTATTTTACCAGAATTCATAGGTTGTATGACCGTCAATTCATTAAAAACTGCAGAATATTTCAGTGCCCTTTGTGTACTTAGCGTTTTTGTCATGATGAGTTGACATCGGACTGTTTTGTGACTATATTTGGCCATTCATGAGTCTTGTTTGACCAAACTTAGTTCAGCAAGAAGTGTCACCATAAGAGTCCCTCAGGAATGTGCGGTGACAATATTTGTGGTGTCATTAACTTTAATTTTCTGTTTCACGAAACCATCAATAACTATGATTGTCTTTTTTTTTGTTCTGTTTTGGTTCCCTTAAAATGGCTACTCTTTGTAACAGCAGATTCTAACATTGTCTGATCTCAGAGATAGAAAATTACATGTGTTGTTAGTGAGAATATTGGTAAAAACAAATTGTCAGCCGTAGGCAATATGAGCACTGGATAATTGAAACATAAAATGCAGCAGACAGTTATATGAAATACATCCCAGGCAGTTAACATATGGTTATAATTTGTTCTTTCAGAAACCTCTCAACACATATGACTATCAAGATGTGGTCACCTTTGGTGGTTGCCGTGACGACTTCATGTTGGTGGTGACCTTGCCACCAGAGGGAGCCACTGCAGCTAGTATACAACACGCACGGACAGAGCGTGTCATCTTCTGTATGAACAAACCCAAGGTAAGAATGAAATCTACAGATAGCAATCTTAGGATATGTCATGAAAGAAAGAATCAAAAGAAAGAATCAAAAGGTGAGCTTGAAGTTGAAAAAATGTGTAAATGTTTGTTAAGCCCGAGCTTGGCAACTCTGTATCTTCATCCGGTACAGAATAAAACGGCGCTTCATGGAGGATGAGGAATAAATCAAGAGATAAATATTTGACATGACAGATTGTTTGCATCAGGCCAAATTGCGTGATTTTATGGTGGAACGATATTTCATGAAAGGTCATTGAAAATGCATTTTGAGATAGTACGTTTTAATAATACACATTTCCCTGGCACATTTTCAACAACACACAATTATCTTTGTAAACCAAAAATGTAATGTGTGTCATAATATTCATGCGATATGCAATTTGAATGATTAAGATCAGAGTTGTATGTCATCCAGCCATGGAGACCTGATAATTGATACCAGTAGCTTTTTTTATTTCAAAGATTTCTTGAGAGTAAAATGAGAGATAAATTTTCTGAAAATGTAAAATGAGCTGTGTATGATCAAAAGTACAATCAAAAGTATTACCATTTGGTGAACTTGTCAGGATGACATTTTGGCTTAACATTGAAATATACAGAATTTATGACAAGGTAATCTACGCGTAATACACGCGGTAACATACACATCTCATAAATAGCAGTCAATTCAATGATCCAAAAGCCGCACCTGGAACAAAATTGGAATATATTTATTGTTGTTACATGAGATTAAACACAGATCAGTTTCTTTAATATTTCAACAAATTTGTTCTTTTACGTTCTCTTTTGTGCCATTTTCATATTAATACTGATAGCTCTAGTTAAGAGTGCTTGGGAAACCTAATAGAGTTTGTGTTTGAGGCGAAAAGATAATCCAGTTACTGTATTTTATATCAAAATTTCAAATTTCAACTGACTTACCATTCAAAAGTCACCAAGATTTAAGAACAAAGTCTTAAATGTTCGGTTTCTTGTCTAACAATGTTTGGATTGCCACATTTTTTTACAGATATATTCTTCTTGACAAATTTGGTCTTTCCCTTGATATGCCTTGATTTTGAACATATTTTCTCATCTTTAATGAATTTTACAATAAATTATGACTGAAATGGTCATGAATAAAGGAGAGTTAGCTTTGCTTTCTGGACATTAGCCAGGACCAACAAGACTCTAAGCTTGTATGGTTAGCAACAAATTGTATTTGAATAGGAATGCGTTCTAAAAGTTCTTTGTGTGACGTTTTATTTCAGATTTTGGAGGTGACGATGTTAATGGCTAGTTACATTAACAGTAGAGGGCAGCACAAGAATGTGGTCCATGTGCGGAGTGATGCCACCAGGGGGTGCTTGACCTCAATGCACACAGCCAGCGTTGTTTCCAAGGCAACCACAACCAACATGGAAACGTGACAAGAAGCGAACGGACACTTGCCTACATCGCAGTCGCCTAAATCATCCCCCAGACGAGTGACAAGGAAAACATCTTTCAAATAGGCAAGCGTCTGTAACGAATCACAAGTGGAAAACCAAATTACCCATTATGAGAAAATACCAACCAGTCTACTTGAGAGACAATATGCTGGTATAATGAATTTATTCTGCTGCTTGAAATTTTTTTTTGCACAGTGAGATTGACTCTTGGTCACACAGACAGTGTAAACATGGTATTGTTGATATGAGATCTACTACATGTTAGTAGTACATATGAAGAAGACTCACATGTGCAAATATAGTCATAGCATTGCTACAAAGTAGGAGCTCCATATATGGACCAAACTTGACACTCTAAACACAGTCATTCCTAAAGAAATCCCAGATATTTTGTTATATAAGCTTTTATATTAACTTTTTCCCTTGATCAAGGAGCATTATTGAATATTCGAGACACTTGTCTGCCAAACTGTAGTCTTTATAGTGTAGAGTGAGCCATCAACATGAGTGGTAAGCAGGAGAAAAATGGTGATAGTAGATTCAAATGGAATTATTTCATGAATGTAAACATGTAAGAGAGTATGATGGAGTCTCCACATGACAGGACTGACTGTAGGCAGTAATACGTACATGAGGACTGTATGATGGAGTCTCCACATGACAGGACTGACTGTAGGCAGTAATACGTACATGAGGACTGTATGATGGAGTCTCCACATGACAGGACTGACTGTAGGCAGTAATACGTACATGAGGACTGTATGATGGAGTCTCCACATGACAGGACTGACTGTAGGCAGTAATACGTACATGAGGACTGTATGATGGAGTCTCCACATGACAGGACTGACTGTAGGCAGTAATACGTACATGAGGACTGTATGATGGAGTCTCCACATGACAGGACTGACTGTAGGCAGTAATACGTACATGAGGACTGTATGATGGAGTCTCCACATGACAGGACTGACTGTAGGCAGTAATACGTACATGAGGACTGTATGATGGAGTCTCCACATGACAGGACTGACTGTAGGCAGTAATACGTACATGAGGACTGTATGATGGAGTCTCCACATGACAGGACTGACTGTAGGCAGTAATACGTACATGAGGACTGTATGATGGAGTCTCCACATGACAGGACTGACTGTAGGCAGTAATACGTACATGAGGACTGTATGATGGAGTCTCCACTTGACAGGACTGACTGCAGGCAGTAATACGTACATGAGGACTGTATGATGGAGTCTCCACTTGATAGGACTGACTGCAGGCAGTAATACGTACATGAGGAACTCTATTGTACACACACTTTACGTAACATATTCCTGCTCATGAGGCAGAGGGGGCACAAACACCTTTAGTTGCCCCATTTTTAGATATGAAGGTGTTGCCTCATGCATAAATTTGGGTAATTTATCCAATCAATGACGAAGCAAGCAAAAAAGTCATGGAGGTTAGCGAGTAATAGAAGACTGATTCACTGATGTTGTTATGAGACCTGAGGTGACATAATATAACTGCTGTAATGAGAAACGAAATATTCTGTGAAAATGTCAAATCTTGACAGTGTCTGACTTAAACACTCCTGCTACTGCACTCAGCATAACACTGACAAGCTGTGAATGTGCAACGTCTCTTTATAGATTTTATATCCCAAGCCATTAATATTGAAGTTAAAAATGAAAGTAAGATAAATGAGCTAAGATGAATCATCTAACTTTCATTTAAACTTAAAGTTATATAACTGAGCACTATAAAAAGGTTAAATTGAATGAACACGGTTAGGCTGATGGACCGGCTGATTTTGAGAACATCAATAGTATTCTTTCTACATCTTAATTATTTTAATCTGCTGAGAAGAGGCAGTCGTTTTTCAACTAAGTTACGGATTGCCTTCCTTAAACTGAGCACAATAGATTATAAATTTTGAAGAAAAAAAAAACCAAAGTGGATTTCCAATAGTATATATTTATCTATAGCACAATCAGGAGTGAAAAGACCAATTCTTTATGGGTGAAAAGGCAAATTCCCCCACAATAGTGGTGGGAGTTCAACACTTTCCACTTTCTTTTTCCTCCTCACATTATTTGTATATTTTGCAATGGAATCTGCAATTACAGTATGGTTAACCAAGAAGGAAAGATTGTGTGAGCGGTGATTGGATGAGTAAATAAAATGAGGCCACACGTGGGAGACCGTCTGGAGGCTGACAACACTGCTTTTAGTTGAAGAGTAGTCTTCCTGTTAGGAAACCAGGAAGTTTTAATCTAACCATGATGCACGATGGGAAAACATTGTGTAAGCAGGGTGGGGCATCTCCACCTTCACAAAAATACTTCTTAACAGAATTGACTCATATTAGGTCACAATATAAACCAAATAAAGATGAGTTAGATTTAAGGTTAGTTATGTTTCATAGACTAAACTTGATGATGCTGAATAGATGTAAAATGAGCCATATTCCATGCTTGGTAATATGTTGATTTTATCACTATTTCAAACATTTTCATGGTAAATGATCTTTGAAGAAGGAACAGGGTTTGTATAAAGATTTTTTTGTACAGAATTGAACCAATATCATACATTTATATCTTAGAAATAAAAACTATGTTGTACATTTTTATTCATAATAATATATGTAATTTGTACTGGATCATATTGATCCAACATGAATATGTGTAGTTGCATTTCATGAAACATCCAGTCGTATTTCAATTTTTCTTTGTTATGGCGACATCATTTGGCCGCGTGCCAGCAGGAAATTTACCATATGAATATGGTGGAGAAAGTAATGGCATAATGTCCCATGTGCACACTTGCAATTAAGCAGCCTCGTCTTGTCAAGGACTTGCATCCATATACTGGGTACCAATCGCTGGAAACATGATGCTTGCAAGGCACAAAACCAGGAAGAAATGTTCCATAAATGTCGCACTATAATTGTGCCAATTTATTCTTATATCGTCATATATCATTACTAATATCCACGTTTTTGTCTCACAAGAAAATTGTATATTTCCTATATAGAGATGAGTAAACTTTAGAAAGGTAAAAATATATATGCAGTGTAAAGGAGACATGAGGTGTCGAGGCAAAATACAATATATAAATAAATTGGTTGTATTTTTATTTTCTTTTATTATTATGATTTTTTTTTTTTTGCACGCACATTAATTAAATTTTGTGTGTCAATGGCTTTACATTTTAATTAATGTATTGATGAGAAGATTGCATTATGTTTCCTGAATTCTTGTTGTGGTATGAAGTCTTTATCAATCATGTAACTGAAGGTAGTAATTTATATTGTAGAATAAGATATCCTGTTTGATGTACAAATCATTTCCTTTTTTTAGAAGGATTATTCTTACAATGGTTGTTATGGATACCATTGATATTATTACCATAGTAACCTTGATGTGGTTGTCATGGGGATTGAGGGTTTATTATTATAATATAGACATGCCTATGCAACTTGTACCTCGCAAAATGGCACATTCCACCAAAGTAAAAAAGAAAATGAATATTAGATACTCATGATAATAAAAAAACTCATTAAAATTAATTGAATGCAAAAGTAGAACCAGGGTAGGGTAAATTGCAATATACAATTTGATGGACAAATCTTTCCACTCACACAATTGGGTGGCAGAATTGTGTATGATATATATGATATGGTATAATATATTTTCTTGTCTCCTTTTACGATAATATTAAACCATTTTTTCACTGATGAATATACATTGATACAGAACCTTGAGGTATGCTTTTGAAAATCCCAGTCATCACTTGCATCTGATTTCAACTTGAATTGTAATGAGTATTGTCTGGCTAGATTACAGCATAAGGAAACTAGATAGAGCCCACCTGATCACTTGAAGAAGACAAAATCCAGGAACACATGCCCGGGGTATGAACTTAATGCTGTCGATGTGTACTACATGCCGTGGGTGTGTACTACATCATGTTGGCGTGTACTATATGCTGTGGGTGTGTACTAAAAACTACATGATACAAGTGTATTACATACTGTACATGTACATTACATCCTGTTGGTGTATTACATACTGTACATGTACATTACATGCTGTTGGTGTATTACATGATGTACATTACATGCTGTACATGTACATTACATGCTGTTGGTGTATTACATGCTGTACATGTACATTACATGCTGTTGGTGTTTTACATGCTATTGATGTATTACACAATGTACATGTACATTACATGTTGTTCGTGTAAGCAATTTCAAAATATGGAACTAAATTTAGCATTTTTTTTAAAGTGATAGTTCAGTTATAATTGTGACAAATCAGTTGCAGTTTGTGGTGTAAGATTCTTACTTAATATAAGGATCAGTTGTGATCTTGACTGTATTATATTCTGCCAGTCAGCATGTACAATGCCATGGACTCATTAAGTGCAATAAGTTCTCAACATTTACTGCAAGAAACGGAAAGATCCACATATTTTTTCACAATAATATTTGTGTAAGCCCATAATTTGGCATCATATTATTAACAAATAATGTTATCCCTGGAGAACAGATTAAGGCAAGTGAATAACTAATTTTTGTCCTATTTTTCAATGATGATATTAACAAGCAAATATATATATATATATGATTGATGTTTATAATTAAGGTTATATAAAATGTGATGTTTGGATCATTTTATTTTGTGAGAATCTACTGTGTATGCCAGTCAGCAGCATAATAACAGACAGTCCAAACAAGGATGTTAAAATAAGTAGAAACAAAATTGAAAAACATCAATCAACCAAAAAGGCAGTTTGAGTCATAAAAGAATCTTTATATAAAGGATATCTAAGGTAATAAAACAATTACAAACAATAGGCAAATAAGCCTGTAGCAATGACATAATACATATTGGATTAAACATTTCTGAATATTTCTTGTTTATTTTATTATAATCTATGAATGGGAAATAGTTTTTGTTATGTATTATATGTATATGTATTTTTAACAATCAAGATATTCCTTGCCATCTTGTGGCTGCCCATAGTTTGAACTGTTGCATCACACACAGAGAGATCATACAGAAGAGTGATTTAAACGTCCTAGCTCCCTGTTCATTATTGTAATCGTGATTTTATTTTATCACGAGAAAAAAAAACATTTTTGTTACAATCTGACAATGAATATCTAGATATGTGTAACAAGTGAGACACAACATAACTGGAATCTATATTAGAATAGGTTTCATATTCCCCTCGTCAGCAGAAAGGCTTCAAAAGAAATTTGCTGATACTGCTTTTCGCAAACTAAAAGAGCTACAATTATGAGCATGAAGAATTATTTGTCTTGGTATCATTTAATAATGAGACTGATGGATGCAAAGTGGATGTTATATATAGAATGTAGTGTGCATGGAGAGGATCGTAGAGCTTTAGTTGAGAGTTGAGGATACTGTAGCTAATGGTAAAGTGTGAAGAGTGAACTGTAATATACATGCAACTTTGTAAGGACTCACAATAAAGGACAATATTATACAACAGACCATTTCATCTTTGTGATTTATACCACACAAGCATCTTTATTTTACTGTAATGTAGATTATAATGGTAATAATTGTATCAACTGATAAGTCCTGTTTTTTATGATTTTATAAATATTTATCAATGTTTTATTCATATATATATTGACAAGTAAAATAATATCAGATAGTTTTGATGGGATCATTGATATGAGGGAATGTTTTACTTTTTAAAAAATTAATGCAAATTAAGTTGATATTATGATTTTTTTTTTACTTCCTGCAGGTTGAACTTCTAATGAGAAAACGTGAGGTTAGAATAAGAATGATTACAACCTAATTGATTATGACATGAGGGGCAATGATTTGTGATGGTTGGCAGGGGCCCAGGCACTTGCTGTCTGTGTACACCTACCACTTGTTAACCTGTGTGGACCACTTTGTATATTCAGTGTATATACCGGTCATCTGTATGTGGCGGTCACTGCCAGTTCATGTCCTGTCCTTGCCATGGCCTGCGGGGACAACACAATACAACTATTACTGTCCTGCCTCGCCGCTCACCTCAGATTATATTAGCAGTGTCTGCCACCTGAGTGATTGCCTCTGCCCTCTCTCGCTGCTGGTATATGGCATCAGTCAGCACAGGCATCTATGTATGGAAAACTGGCACAGTAATAATCTAACCTCATTCCATACTGGAATTAACATACTTGTATCCCGCTAAAAACCACCCCCCCCCCCCCCCCCCCATGAAAAGAAAAGAAAAAAGATTACCAATTTGTTTAATGTTTCTTGAATTCACAAATTGATTTTAAAATGTATGATGTAATGAGTCTTTTTATTATAATTAAGACTATAATTATTATCGGAAAAAAAGCAAAAGATTTTTGGAAAAAAAAACCTGGTAAAGATTTGATAATGGGAACAGATTTGAGAAGAGATGGATAGTCACAGATATTTGAAAAAATAACACTGATGCATTATATATGTGAATACCGAGAGGCATATTCAGACAATCATTGACCTTCTGTTTTAGTCTATGCAATACGGACAAATTATATTTATGGAATAAATTTTGATATATTATTAAAATAATGTCTGATAAACCATTTGCATGACTCAAACTAGATGTTTATTTGCATTATTTTCAAAAAAATCTTTATCAGACCTTTTACTACATCCTAAATGCTAATCTAGTATTTGTGTGAATAGAGGCAGCTGCTCCAGGCAGCACCTTCCTCAGTACAAATGAGGTGAACAGAGTGACCACAGGCTAAGGTCATTAATCCTCCGATGATCTATCGCGCACACTATGTTTCTGCTGTGATATTTTGGTTCAGGTTGACACAATTCAGGGGCGACACCTTGTGGGGGTGAACCACCTCAAGGAAGTATTTGTCATGTCTGGGCCTGCCCACCGACCAACCACCTGACCGACCCTTCACCGCAAGCACTTATTAGCTCATTTATTATCCTAATCTCATACCTTGGAGTATTACTATGAACCCACACAGACAAATCATAAACACCAACCTTTGCCTCTATTAGCTATGTTACTATAAATAGAATATCGTTCAGTTGTATCAGATGTCCATAACCATGGTTATATACATCTGGTTGTATCAAGGAGGTTTTATGAATCCTTAAAACCTCCTTGGTTAAGGTTGAATTCTGTATGTGGTTTGCTGTTGTGGTGCCAGGGATATTCGCAACATTTTTTAGAATAGTAGTAATTGAGGTGAAAGTGGATGACCTTGCAGGGACATAACATGCTTTGGTATAAAGCAGCTGATCGTTTTGTTGTTGTAGAAACTTGAGGTTAGGTTTATCTTAGAGAACAAGAGAAAACTGGTTTTTCAGATGTGATTGGATTGCATATGTTTGTCAAGATTGCCGAGTGCTGTGAGTCATGACCTGGTCTTGGGTACAGCATTACCTAATTACTGAGCTTCTGAAGACAGCCTCTGTCGGAGTGTGCAGGATTGGTCAGTGGGTTTGGTCAGCAGGTCATGACACCTGCCCCTCCAATGACCTTTGCCATATAACCACAATCTGAGGCGGAAACAAGATGCGTGTGTGCATCTACACGTACCATCTCTCAATATGCTGGCTCATGTGGTAGAGAAAGAAAGGTATTGTTCCTTTTACAGCTGCATCAATATGATTTATTTCTAAATAATATGAACTGCTGAGATAAACCGGAGGGACTATAAGGGACTAAAAGTGATTATAAGGGACTGTGAGGAATTAAAAGGGATTATTAGGGATGATGGGGATTATTAGGGATGATGGGGGACTATGATCAAGAGGTTGAGGGCAATATTTTATATTTGTTTTATAAATGAGACACAGGTCAAGACAGAAATATAGCATCTTATTAAAAATAAATGTACTTGTCTTCATTGTTTAATTAACACAGCAGAATTTCCTTGTGTATATATAGATAGGACCTGAATTCTTTGAAAATAGAGAGCTGTCCTTTTGGTGAACTTAATGTTATTGTCAGTGCTGATATAATATTCATCGCTCACAGCAATTATTTTATAGCTTTGATAATAACATTATCTTGACATGGATATCGAGATAGGCAGTGCGATCCAATAATATATACTGTGTAATGGTTCATATCCGATGCAAATGTATGCATACGCCCATCCAATGTGTTAATACCACAACAAACAGAAAAAGAATGTATATATCTTAATTGCTAACCCTAGGAGTGAAAATAAATGCTTATTTTTTCCATGTCAAGAACAGTTTTCAATACATCAAGGTAAAACATTGACTATTATTGGTTTGACCAATAGCAAAGGTCTGATATACACAGGAGTCATTTGAGGTAAATGTTGGACTAATGTACAGTTATATAATGCCTGGCCGGCAACCATATCTTCGTAGCCCCTGTGGCTATTAATGTCAGAACACCTACAATAATAATATTCCTGTGGCAAAGTGACATATATTAGACTATCAGAAAGTCAATTATCCTGAAATTGCTGTTGTACAGAACAGTCTCTTTACCTGCATTATGTACAAAAAAGAGAAAAAAGTGATCATTGATTTCACAAGGCAAAAAAATATAATATCCGCTGATCTGTATTTATTTGTGTCAGCCATGTGCAGATATTTTCCTCATATTTGATATTGATCAAGTCAAATCAGACCGTAGTTCCGCTGCACAATCACACTATATATTACCATTGGGACAAAAAGAATGACAGTGCAAATGCGATGGCCGGCCTCATATTTGAACACAGCTCTTAAAACTAGTTATTAATAGAAGGAATAGTTGAAGGGCTGTCATTACTGGGCGAATGGTCACGTGTTCTGTCCAACACATGTCTTGTGGCAAGTCAGATCAAGTATATAGATCAAAATAACCATCAGATGGTAATCTCTATGTAAATTGATAACATTTTGGGCTGAACCGTTTCCATATATCATATTTAATGTGGCTTGTTACAAATGTCACACAAATGTCATTTCAATAACACGTTCACCCTGAATCTCTGAGGAGTCATCTTGCTGCTACTTAATGCCGCCATGAATGTAAACTTCTTTCATTTCCGACCAGTATAAAATAACTGTTTGTGAATGGATTGTAGAGATTTGTGTTCGTGAGATAAGGCTATTTGGAGACAGAAGGGAATGTCAGGGCTTTTGTGTTGGCAATAGAGGAAACTGAAGCTGTGTGCCAACAGAAGAGGAGACTACGGTTATGCAGAAGAGGAGGCTAGGGCTGTGTGGAAGAGGATACGGGTTATATAGAAAAGAGTAGGGCTATGTAAAGGGCTATGTAGAAGAGGAGGCGGGTTATATAGAAGAGGGGACTAGGGTTATGTAGAAGAGGATACGAAGACTATGTAGAAGAGGAGACTAGGGCTGTGTGGAAGAGGATACGGGTTATGTAGAAGAGAAGAGAAGGGTTATGTAAAGGAGGAGATGAGTGCTATGTAGAAGAAGAAACGGGCTATATAAAAGAGGAGACTAGGATTATGTAGAAGAGAAGACCAGGATTATGTTGATAAGTTGAAAAGGAGATTAGGGCTAAGCAGAAGAAGTAACTGGAGCTGTGGACCAACAGAAGAGGAGACGAGAGTTATGCATAAGAGGAGACGTAAGCTATGTAGAAGAGGATATGGGTTATGTAGAGGAGGAGACTAGGACTAGGTATTGTGAAGAAGAGGAAACTATAATTTTGTAGAAGAGGAGACCAGGGTTATATAGAAAAGGCGACTTGGGCAAGGTAGGAGACTAGTCTGTGGCTATTTAGAAGAGGAGACTGGGGTTACGTGTATGCAGAAGAGGAGACTGGGGTCATGTGTGTGCAGAAGAGAAGACTGGGGTCATGCGTATGCAGAAGAGAAGACTGGGGTCATGTGTGTGCAGAAGAGAAGACTGGGGTCATGTGTATGCAGAAGAGAAGACTGGGGTTACGCGTATGAAGACACTGGGGTCATGTGTGTGCAGAAAAAGAAATCGGGGTTGTGTGTTGACAAGAGAGGATACTAAAATTAAGAATGTGTGTATTCAGGAGCTATGTCATATAG
This sequence comes from Amphiduros pacificus, assembly GCA_949316495.1. Classification (NCBI taxonomy): domain Eukaryota; kingdom Metazoa; phylum Annelida; class Polychaeta; order Phyllodocida; family Hesionidae; genus Amphiduros; species Amphiduros pacificus. The sequence goes on along the minus strand of OX439005.1, from coordinate 35,347,196 downwards.
AAAAAGTTACAAGAATTATTTGCATACAAAGAGATTTAGCGGTGTAGATATACCAAATTATTCTTCTTAAATACATAGAACATTTCAAATCATGTTGATAATGGAGCCCAGAATGCCAGAAGGTCAGAGTTCATGGCAAATGGAGCATCCAGACGCTGGAATCAAATGTCGTCTGCTCGTGGATCCCCATTATGGTCTCGGACACATCGTCTTTACAGGTGACATCTGTTCAACTCGACTACTAGGTCTCGTATATCAATATGACAATATGGTTATAATTGAAATGGAAACCGAAAAAAAAACAAGTCCAAGGCAATATAATGTAGGATGGTGGGCCAAACTTCAAAGTTTATTGACATGAAGACTGTTTGCCCTTGTTAACATATGATGTGAAGTTTATCCTTAATTTCCTACTGCCCGGTTTAAGCGATACAGGGTGTACTGTCCTGTTTGGGTAATACAGGGTGTACTGCCCTGTTTGGGTGGTTTATATTAATCCTGTCAAGACTATACCGTTGGTTCCCTAATTAAACAAGAAAGACTTTCTTAAAAAATAAAGAATATATTGTGTCGTTAAAATGATATCCACACTCATATATAGTAGACTTTTAATAAGATGAATATCAAAATAAATGTTCACAACATATCAGTAGATCATATATAGGCATATACATGTATTCTAACATTTGTAGACATATTTCTTTCTCTCTCAAGTCTGGTTTCCATATGTATGTGTCTATTTATAGATGTTTACACGATTAACCTGCAGGAAATCCAAATTCAGACTTCCATTTAGACTGCCATGAGCATGCATTCTGATGGTGCTTAAAACGTCAGATGTGGACGTACCATGCTTTAAACTGTTCTTTGTATATCTCGTTCATAAATAATTTATTCTGAAAGATCAAGATGACACAGTATTAAACACGTCACGATATTTATATACTAATTTAAAATGTAGCAAGATTTAGAGTATTGCACTGAATGCACTTGGTTCTTAACTGTGGCAATTACAACATGTAGAGTCAGTCATATCGTGATAAACTTTGTGCAGTGATTGATTGATTGCCTGGAATTTTATCCTTTGTATTCAATATCATCATAGAGTGTTCTTTCCAATGATTGCGATATGCACAGAACTGTTGGCAAGATGTCAAAATTGATAAGATACAATATAAAGAGGGCCTGAAATGATATGGTAGCAGTGGTGTATAGAATGTATACAATGACCCACTCATATGTTATTAGTAATAAAAAGGATGACCCCATCACGATATGTCATTAGTAATATAATGACCCACACATGATATGTCATTAGTAAAACCTTGGAGTATATACTCCAAGGTAAAACATAGAATGTCAACAATGGCCCACTCGTGATATGTTAATAGTGATATATAGAATGCCTATTATGACCCACTCATTATATGCTATCATTAATATAAGAAATGGTTACAGTGACCCATGTAGCAGTAGCTATACAGAATTATAAAATGACTCACTAATAGCATGGTAGCTGTAGTACATAGAACTTCTACAATAACCCACTCGTTATATGTTATTGGGAGAAAAAGAAAGTATAAAATGGCCCACTCAAGAAATGTCGACAATGACCCGTTCATGTTATGGCACTAGTAATACACAGAACGTCTACAATGACCCATTTATAGAATGTCTACAATGACCCATTCATGTTATGACACTAGTAATACGCAGACCGTCTACAATGACCCATTCATAATATGGCACTAGTAATACGCAGAACGTCTACAATGACCCATTTATAGAATGTCTACAATGACCCATTCATGTTATGACACTAGTAATACACAGAACGTCTACAATGACCCATTTATAGAATGTCTACAATGACCCATTCATGTTATGACACTAGTAATATGCAGAACGTCTACAATGACCCATTCATAATATGGCACTAGTAATACGCAGAACGTCTACAATGACCCATTTATAGAATGTCTACAATGACCCATTCATGTTATGACACTAGTAATACATAGAACGTCTACAATGACCCATTTATAGAATATCTACAATGACCCATTCATGTTATGACACTAGTAATACGCAGAACGTCTACAATGACCCATTTATAGAACGTCTACAAAGACCCATTTATAGAATGTCTACAATGACCCGTTCATGTTATGGCACTAGTAATACACAAAACGTCTACAATGACCCATTTATAGAATGTCTACAATGACCCATTCATAATATGGCACTGGTAACACACACACAATGTCTACAATGACTTCGCAGTAACCTTTTTGCAATATTGCAACTTTAGACATCATTCATTCAGAGAAGGTTATTGAGATAGTCTGGCAGTAGTGGGTGACCTTGCACAGAACTCCTACAAGTTCATCCTAATCACAATCTGTCTCAGTAACAACTATCACATTTCTCCATCTCTCACCATGAAGCAGAGCCTTATGGCGGCTTAATGCATTATCACTATGACACGTTGACGCTCACAACCTAACTGTTATTGTACCACATCCTTGAGCCTCCAATAAAAAAAATTATTCCATTCTCTAATCATACAATATTTTTATATATTTAAAAGGCGGAAGGAACAGGATTTTGGTGTCAATTTCGAGAATAATAGGCAAAGCAGTTGGGGGCGACATTTGAAATGGACAATGAAAAAAGTTAAAGCTACAGTACAGATGAGCCTAAAACAGTTGCATAAGTAACTTGTATATTCATTTTTCAAACCAACCTTTCCTGGGTTTTTTTTCACATTTTAGTGTCTGTAGAGACTTAATGTGAATACCTGATCTAATGAAACGCAAAATGAATTTAATGAGGTCACGGCGTCTGTATTGTCCGGGTTTGGTTACAGGATCTCATCCAAAGTAAAATTTAATCGTATATCAAACCTTTTTGTCTTCAGGAGAAACACAGCAAAAAATATTTTTCTATGTAAGCTCAACAACCTTTGTTTTACTATACTACAGTTATCTGTGGAACCTTGATTATATTACATGAGAGAGTAAAAGTTTGTTTTACTGCTTATGGCTATGGAGTCTTAATCATAATAGAGGATAATAGAGACTAGTGGTACATAACAGCAAAGAAGGTAGGATACCCGTCTTCATGTTGCAATCAATGGTGGTGACCTTGGTCAGACGATGTCTGCGGGAGGTCACTCCGCCCTGGTAGCATCCTCGCCCTATGTCTGCCAATAGTCTGCTGACTCCAGTGTTCTCTGAAGCAATTACCCCCCCCCCCCCCCCCCTGTCTCCCTGTCTCTTTCTGTCTCCCACAGTCCAGGGCCTCATAGAGCACATATTAATTCATGTGAAAATGTCGTTAGGGACGGCCCTCTTGAGCGTTCACATTCGCTGCCCAATAGATGCCGCATCGTCACTGAAACAGCATATGAGAATGACAAAATCTAATTAGTTCAGGAAAACACAGCTGGTGCGCTTTTAATTAATATAATTTGTTCTCTAATCTACTGATTAATGGAATAAAACATGTTTGTTTTAACTGTTGGCTTCAAAGAATTTAATTTGTCACGTCATTAAATTATTAATAAAGTATATATAAACGGTGACACAAATTATCAATATAAAACAAGCCGGACGTTGAGATAGACACCAGAATGCGTCGGTTAGTTTATTGTTTTCCTTCTTGTTGTCCAGACATCGGGTCTCTTCTCGTGGAATCCACTCACAACAGAATGACACAACGCGCAAAATAGATGGCTCAAATCGGCGCATTTATCCGCGCAGCACGTGCCATGCGGGGTCGGGGTTTGTGATGAATCGCTGCCCCATTCGAACCAGTCAACCCTTTGTCACTTCCACCAACAGACTCAAGATGAAGTGGCCACTTGGCCCACAGGGCCTTTCAATATCACCATGCCTCGTTTTGGGGGGTTTAATTTAGAAAAATAAAACAAAAACAAACATACAGTTCGATAGTACTAACAATTCAGGTTCTTTGGCACTAATGTTCTTGTAACTGTCATTTGATCACGTGACCATTTTTCAACATGAAATGTACATGTAAGATTTTGAGTGATGATGTCACGTGTCATGAGGCACTGATATATATATATATATATATATATATATATATATATATATATATATATATATATATATATATATATTATTATTATTATTATTATTATTATTATTATTATTATTATTATTATTATTATTATTATTATATACATTACATTCTCGCACATCACAATGCGTTTAATTCTTTAATTCTGATGCGGCAGGAATTGCTTGGGGCATATTGACAACACGAATCGTTGGTGTATACAGAGACATTTAAAACTGTGTTTAAATATCTCTGGTGTATATATGTAAATAATTCAATCTTATTGTGCTTGTTGACTTTGTGGTTAACAACAAAATCGAAGCAGACAAAAATGACCTTTCAAAGAGGAAAGATAGATAGGTCGAGATCCATATATATATTTGTGCGTGTGAGTGGTAAATATTCGATTACCAATGACAAAGTAATATATTAAGTTATCCCTGACAAATTCCACTAATAGATGACAATTATCTTTCTCTTACTTTGCTTTACTTGGGTGGTTCCCTCCAAAACACACACACACACACACACACACACACACACACACACACACACACACACATTTCAGTTCACTGAGGGCCCTGTCATAAAAGTTAACTTTGCATATGGACACACTATTTATTTTATTCTAATATTTGTATCTTGGTGCACAAAGATTTTGTTACAGAAATTGAATAAAATTATCTTAAATTTCTTCCCCAAATTCATAGTTTAAATAATAAATTTCCACTATTGGAGAGACCCACCTTGAAAATGCATTTAATGGAAAAATGAAATGTTATAAGGCGTTATATACTTTTAATTGAGGTCTTTGTTAATTATTGATGAAAAAGATTATCGCAAATCCACAAGAAGTGCAGGTTAACACTCAAGCTTGTTATAGATTATCTCAACTAATTATAGAATACAATTAACATTTAAACGATGAATGAATATTTCAAAGGTATATAACCAATGCAATGCAATGTGGTAAAAACAAAGTGGAAAAAGAAAGAAAGGCGTAAACACCAACAGGGCCATCAATATCGCATATGGATTACTGGATGGAGGTCAATTATGACCTTGGCAGCGCGACATTGACCTTGGCATCACAGAGAAATGATGACGTTTTAATCCCCAGCAGGTGATATAAGCAGATCAGTGCCCGCCGCAAATATCACGATGAAAATAAGTCATCAATCAGCTTGTTTTTGTTTTTGTCCTTTTGTTTTTGTCCTTTTGTTTGACTGCGAAAACCATTCATCCCCTCCCCAGTCACCACTCTATCGGAGACCTCGAAGGTCTTCAAGAGGTCCACGCTCGATGGTAAAATACTTCGCCGCCCCAAGCCTGTTCATTAATTGCAAATAGCTTTTTTTTCCATATGATTATGTGTATAACTATTGCTTAAAGTTATGAAGGAATATCAATTATTTTGATCTAAGATTATTATGATAACATGATGATTACAAAGTGACACCCCAATACTTTTGCATTCAGATTTGACCTTTACCATCCCTTCAGAACCTTTTTTATGCTGTGAGGGTCCATACTTTCCAATAAAAACATTATTTTTAATCTAAAAAAATATAAATTAGATCAAATCGTATTGGGTAACATACCCGTTTTATCTTTTGTCGTGCTTGTGACAGATAATAATGGGGTGACTAAAAACTGACATCCCATTACATTTGCAGTCAGATAAAATTCTTGTGAAAAGACATTTAGGTGGTACGGTATTGCGTGACACACACGTGATGCCTTTTGGCGTGCTTATGGCCGGAGGCGGTGACCTCCCCAAGCCGAGGACTGCCGGCAGGTCTGACCAGAGCGCAGCTGGTATCAACGAGGTCAGGGTCAGGTCAGGTCAGGTCAGGACAGGTGACATGGGCCCTCCCGAGTCGGTCAAAATCAATCCATACGCTGATGTATTATCATCTTCTTTGGGTATAATGTTGAATTACCCCCATCCTTGCAAAGTAAAACCCACAACAAATTGAAATTGAAATTTAAGAATAGATTGATGACTAATAAATATCACACACACACAAACAACCACAGACACATATACACACACACATTCTAAATAACTGAACGAATATATACATAATTGGTTATGACAGGAAAAACATTTTGGTGATACCGATTCGACGTCATTGCGCCGCAGGAAGTGTAGACAATTTACATGATCATGAAATTTCAACCTGGTGACTGACATCACTGCAGCAGTTTCTTTATCTTCCGTTCTTGGTATTCAGCGTGGTGTCATCATTAATAAGAACAACATCTCCCAGGTGTTTCGTGTGATTTTGAACTTGTGACCTGGAAATAGTCAAATTCTATGTAAGGCATTAAATCGTTATTTGAACTATGTTTTATCTGAAATACAAAAGATGAATTTTACCAGGAATATTCATTGACTTTATGATTAATTCACAGACTTAAAACAACATACCTTAATAAAAAAAATTAAAATAGTTTTAAAACATCATGAATTCTGTATCAACAATCATATAATAAACTTGGCAAGAGATGAGTTTTAGATTTCAGAGATTCAGCGCGTAGCGATGTGAGTGACCTTCAAGTAATCAGACATATATAACTTTTTTTTTTAAATACCATTTTTTTATTAAAATTAAAATCTGAGGTGCATGTTGGCAATGGTGTGATGAAGTGGTCGTGAGGTGGTCCTTGGACTTTAATATAACTGTCCTGCCGTTTTGTTCCATAATCATATGCGTGTCTTGGAGCTATTGGTTGGTTGACCTGCGGTGAAGGAGGGTGACCTGTGGCGTGACCCGGCACATTGGATACGCCACTGACACCACGTCCACACTCCCATCAGTGGCCAGTTTTTTATATTGCTGTAGTAATATGGAAGTATTCTATTCATTGATATTGCATTCTGTGCCCTCCTCCTGTTTTCATTTTTGTACTCAAAGCTGGTACCATTCTTGTAGTGCCGATACCATTGTCGATATCATCCCTGTGGTCATAGCTGGTACCATTAATGCAGCCGTATTTGGTACCCTTCCTCTAGTCATAGCTGGTACCATTAATGCAGCCGTACTTGGTACCCTTCCCCCAGTCAAAGCTGGTACCATTAATGCAGCCGTATTTGGTACCCTCCCCCCAGTCATAGCTGGTACCATTAATGCAGCCGTACTTGGTACCCGTCCTCCAGTCAAAGCTGGTACCATTAATGCAGTCGTACTTGGTACCCTTCCTCCAGTCATAGCTGGTACCATTAATGCAGCCGTATTTGGTACCCTTCCTCCAGTCATAGCTGGTACCATTAATGCAGCCGTACTTGGTACCCTTCCTCAAGTCATAGCTGGTACCATTAATGCAGCCGTACTTGGTACCCTTCCCCCAGTCAAAGCTGGTACCATTAATGCAGCCGTATTTGGTACCCTTCCCCCAGTCATAGCTGGTACCATTAATGCAGCCGTACTTGGTACCCTTCCTCCAGTCATAGCTGGTACAATTAATGCAGCCACACTTGGTACCTTTCCTGCAGTCATAACTTGTACCCATCCCGTAGTCATAACTGGTACCATTCTTACAGTAATCGCTATCCCGGTGGCTATAGTGAATAATAATAAAAAAAATCTACAGCGCTGATACCAGACTTGTTGATACCAGAGTCTAATAATAATAATAATAATAATAATAAATTTCTATAGCGCTATATCAGACAGGGTCTGCTCATGGCGCTTAAGTAGATAGTGTTCTCTGAACAAATGAGTCTTTAGATGCTTTTTAAAGCAGTCAACAGTCTTACAGTTTTTCACTGCAAGGGGCAGGGCATTCCAGACTTTAGGTGCATATGCTGCAAAAGCCCTATCCCCGTATGTTTTTAAATTAGTTTTAGGAACAATATATTCATTCCTTTGAGCCGATCTTAGGTTTTTTTCACTAGTTTTAATGTCCAACAGGTTCTTTAAGTCTGTAGATAGTTATACCATTCTTACAGTTCAGAGATAATTTCAGTAATGTACTCTCTATTTCTGGTAATATTTTTTTTCTCTGAATAAACTAAATGCTGCAGAACCTATTCACGTTTTTCAATCCGCCAGCACCTTTTTGTGTGACAAACATTTTAAAATTGTTTGAATAGACCATTTTGAGTTAAAGCTTGAGTGTTACTTGGTCACTAAATCATTTCATTCAGAGACATTTCATGATTAAAAACCATTTAGACTGGACGTATTGAAGGTGATGCTGGCGGAACAATACCACGGCAGGGGACCTGACTCTCCGGCGAAGCAGTGTGGTGCGCGGGGCAGCGGGGCATAACGGCTGATGCGGGCTCCATCATCATCATCACCGTGCCACGGCAAACATGAGTCGTCCTCACTTAGCATTTTGTGTGATCATATAACACCGCAATAATTACACTGTGATGAGAGGGATGTGACATGGGGCATGGTGAGAGATAGGGGTACCAAGGGAGTAAAGGGGAATGGCGACCCATTGCCATCCCCGCCGGGGCAGGTGGGTGCCGATCATAGCTCGGTCACACACACACAACAGGTGCTGCTGAAAAAATAAAAAAATTAATAAAAATATATTTAATGTGTTGTTTGTCATATGATCTGAACCGAACGGCGGTGGCGGGGTACATTTCTACGAGGGTCTGTCTACATCCACGTGAATTTTAAGTGGAGAGAGCTTACAATCACTTATCTACTCCATCCACGTTAATGAATATATTTAATTATTCAACTATCTGATAAAAACATTGACTCGGTTTAGCATAAAGGGTTAGTAAAGGTCTTTACGGTCAAATGGGTTTGCGTTGGATATTTCATGAGTTTTTAACCGTAACAGTGTTATTTCCTAAAAGTGGATTGAGAACATGTTCTCCTATCAGCTGCTTATCTGTATAAAATACGTAACCAAGGCCTCAAATCCAGCTCAATCCACTAACATGAAGATAGTACCTTTTCCCAAATAGTTTAATTTGAATATATACAGTTTTATATGTGACAAATCTCTGTCGCAAGCATACGCCATTTGCCCTTTCAGGGACCCCGGTGATTTGTCACGGTTTTCAATTTACAGGTATTTTATGTACAGATGGTGCTGAACCGACCAAGCCATGCAACTAAACAGCAACGCGAGGCGCGCGCCGGTGACCTGACGCCCTGGAGTATCTGAAAGCGTACACTGACCCTAAATATACCACACGCACGCATAAATATATGTTCCATTGCTAAGTGATCTTTTAACATTTGGTATTTAACCAGTAATGTGTTTGAAGTCACACTCATGGGTATTGTAAAGATTAAAACGTATTTTACAAAGAGTCTTAATGTTACAAACCAATGGTGAATTAAAGTGTCCCGTCCTACAGGTAATTCTTACACAATTTGGGTTGTTATTTTTGTCTGTTCTGAATACATATAATATAGGTGTAATGTGAGTGGATGGAAAGTGTCATCACTCTTGGCACAGGCTATGTAGCAGATTTATTTCTCAATTTGAAACATCTGTTCCTTTCACAGTGCATGGCGCAGGTGAAAAGTTTTAAATAAACGGCCCACGCTGTATATATCACCGCTGAATCTCCGTGAGGAAGTGTATGCAATTAATGTAGGGTGACATCACTGATATTAATATAGTGTGACATCACTGAAAGCCTGGAATGATGTGAGTGCAATTAATATAGTGTGACATCACTGAAAGCCTGGAAAGAGGTGTGTGCAATTAATACAGTGTGACATCACTGAAAGCCTGGAATGATGTGTGTGCAATTAATATAGTGTGACATCACTGAATATTAATATAGTGTGACATCACTGAAAACATGGAATGAGGTTTGTGTAATTAATATAGTGATTTTGTAACGTCACTGAGAATGCAGTGCATCTAAGAATCATTTATTCAGAATTCTGACCTATTTTTAAAATTCTATTATTTTACTTGACATATTAAAGACTCTATAAGTTCTATCCATTTCATTCGTACCTAGAGATTTTACAAGTAACATGATGATGTGTCCAAATATCGATGGAGATGTTTTGATAAAACTATTTCTATTGAATACGATATTAATTGTACCTGAATGATATAATACTAATTGCACCTGGCTAACTGATCATGTTACTTCTGAGCTAATTAATTCTTGAGGTAAATTAATATTCGCATAAGAATGAAACGTGAGTGAATTGTTTCTGGTTCTCAATATGTCTTGAAGCTCAATTGCATAATTGTAATTTTGCGCATCATGTAATGATGTATAGTGGCATCAATGTTTGCAGCATGTTTGATTTATCGCTAAAAAGCGCTGACGAAAATGATTGATTGTGGTTAACTTTAAGCTAGGATTCTCCAAATGTATCGAGTGAAGATCAAAATGTGACATCTTTATTACATCAGTGCAACACATGTTTAATGGTTGGTCCTCTCACGGATTGGTGTAACTGTCCTGTTTTTCACATGTTTGAACAGATACAAATAAAATCATTTCCTGAACAACTACATGAGTTCGTTGTATTGATAAATGAAACAAATGACCAAAATCATGTTAATTTGCCAAGACCTTATATGAAGCGATTTTTGGTGGTAAAATGGAGGGAGATGTTTACTTGTTGCATGGAGCTCGGATAGGACCGGAAGTAAGTTGTATAATCCTCGAAGTGTTGCATCATGGGAGCAGGTGAAAGGCTTCATCTCTTAATGACCTGTCTTTATGAGCACATTCATGTTAACCAACTTGCCATCAGATGCTATGTATTTATAGGAATCATGTACAGGCGATTATCATTGCTGATGTGTACATACAGTTAGATTTTAGATTTTATTTGTATTTGTCTAAACAATAACGCATTATATATTATATGTAACGCATTATATATATATATATATATATATATATATATATATATATATATATATATATATATATATATATATATATATATATATATATATATATATATATATATATATATATATATATATATGAATGGGAGCGGGAAATATATATATATATATATATATATATATATATATATATTTCCCGCTCCCATTCATTTTTTACATGGCTTAAGCACGCTGAGCGACATTCGGTACCCACTGTCACTATGCGATACGTCCACACTAGTGTAAATATGATAAACGTGAATGTAATGTGTTTTCGAAACGAAAATGTAATATGTTTTCTCCGTGGTGTATCTTACTTCAAGGTCGTACCTCTCATTCCTAATCTGCATCTCCATACTTTTGTTACATACATGACATTAAGGCGTGTCTCACAGACAGCATTAACTTTCCACAGACAACACAAAGGAGGGATTAACTGAATGTCCATGTAGTTGCATCAAAGAATATACAACATAATGTGATGGTCTTTTACTTGCCTTTAATGGCAATTAGACACGCCATTTCATGGTTGGAATCTGAAATAAAAATAATCAGTTGGACGAATAGATTTGTGTATGGAAGACATTGATGAGACTTTTTAATATCACATTAGTCTAATGTTTTCTCCGGATCGCATTGTTGTACGTGGTCTGTGGAAAAAAATACTTATTATTGTATTTCTATACTTTCTACACATTTATCTGCATAATATGGTAATCTTATTAATAACACTACTATTTTTTTGTCAAGGATTTCCCGACTTCACTTTTTAATGTGAAAAGATTTCCTAATCAGACTATCATGTTTTTGTTTGTTTTTACAACTATATTATAATACATGTGTCTTATTCTATGAATAATAAAGATGGTCTTGGTGTTTGGATGCGAGGTACAGAGAATGTATCATCTGGCTCTGCTCGCCACCTTAACAGGTTCAAAGTCATATCAACACATGTTGCCAGTCTGTGCCCATGGGCAACCCAGGGCTTCTCCTCTCTGCATCCATCGTTTCTTTAACATCACATATCACAAGGTAGTGGAAGTATCCACGCTTTTTAACCCTTTGGGTGGGCTCGTCCATGGCCAGGGCGCCGGAGTATTATTCACTATTGTGTATACAAGTCTGAATAGATACCGCCCATTATATGCGCTTTGTGACGCAACACGACAATTTTCTGATAAACTCATCAAAAACGAAGAATATCTCTATCGCGTTTTAAGCCCAATAACTACTATGTGAAGGACGTGCTACAGAAATGAAGCAGTGAGCGTTGATGTGGAGATGATAGCCTAGACAGAGTGCCTGTATGACGGCAATCCATCTTGCCCAGACAGCCCATCTATGTTGGGATCCACACTACATCGTCTGACATCGCCTTTTGTTTGCCGCCAGTAGAGATAGTATGGATGACAAAGTGAATCCTTGTTGACAGCCGCGTTACCTCTGGATATTTCTGCCTCTAATATCAGTCCTGGCACATGTATGGCGAGAGGGAAAAACAATCCTCCACCAATACACTAACACCTTATACAGGCACTGAATAAACTATATCATACACCTCACATTTAAAGATATTCCATTACTTGCTTAGAAGTAGTAATATGAGAAGAACAAGGGTGAGCGGTAATAATCGTATAAGTAGTGCCAGTGTTAGTGTTAGTAATAGTATAAGTAGTGGCAGTGTTAGTGGTAGTAATAGAATAAGTAGTGCCAGTGTTAGTGGTAGTAATAGAATAAGTAGTGCCAGTGTTAGTGGTAGTAATAGAATAAGTAGTGCCAGTGTTAGTGGTAGTAATAGAATAAGTAGTGCCAGTGTTAGTGGTAGTAATAGAATAAGTAGCGCCAGTGTTAGTGGTAGTAATAGAATAAGTAGTGCCAGTGCTAGTGGTAGTATTAGTATAAGTAGTGGCAGTGTGAGTGGTAGTAATAGAATAAGTAGTGCCAGTGTGAGTGGTAGTAATAGAATAAGTAGTGCCAGTGCTAGTGGTAGTATTAGTATAAGTAGTGGCAGTGTGAGTGGTAGTAATAGAATAAGTAGTGTTAGTGGTAGTATTAGTATAAGTAGTATCAGTGCTAATGGCACTAATCGCCAATAAAGTAGTGCCAGTGTTTAACATGTATAACAGTACCGATGTCGGTGGAAGTAACATGGCTAATATCAGTTATTAGGTGCATCGACCAAGCTGATACAATCTAACAAATTTATAGAAATTGAATAGTATTGCAAATAAAACCATTACTTATTTTCTCGTAACAAAGATAAGAAAAGTTGTAATTTGCAATGGCATATGAACATGTCTACATGATCTATCTATACAATATCAGCGTAAAGGGATACCATTCTCCCAGTCATTAATTGCTTAGCAACATAATATTATATGCTTTTTATTTGTGTACGCCGGGTAATTTGATAAGAAATGACTCAGGACTGTCTTTTTATTATCATATTTTTTTTTTGGGATTTACTCTTAAAGTACTATTATCATATACTCTTATCATGAATACCGACGTTTAATATGATATAGGAGGAAATACGCTCACTGCTATATCTTAATATTCACTTTGTGCCCACGCATCATGAGGTGACATTTTCCGGCTTATTACCCGGAAGATTGTAACGTTTACTACACTCGTGATCACAGCCATATAAAGTGTGTACATCTGACCAGAAGCCTCTCTGATATAGTGATCATCTCATCACTTATGTCCCTGATTTAGTGTAAGTAGTGTAAATCTGACCTCATAACTCCCTCATGTAATATACATCTAACCCCATAACTACCTGATATAGTATACATCTGACCATAAAACTACCTGATATAGTGTACATCTGACCATAAAACTACCTGATATAGTGTACATCCGACCACATAAATCCCTGACATTTAACCATAAAACTTCCTGGTGTAGTGTACATCTGACATATAACTCCCTGATATAGTGTACATCTGACATATAACTCCCTGATATAGTGTACATTTGACATATAACTCCCTGATATAGTGTACATCTGACTACATAACTACTAATACAGTGTACATCTGACAGCATAACTACCTGATATAGTGTACATCTGACATATAAATCCCTGATATAGTGTACATCTGACCATATAAATCCCTGATATAGTGTACATCTGACTACATAACTACTAATACAGTATACATCTGACATATAACTCCTGATACAGTGTACATCTGACAGCATAACTATCTGATATAGTGTACATCTGACATATAAATCCCTGATATAGTGTACATCTGACATATAAATCCCTGATATAGTGTACATCTGACAGCATAACTACCTGATATAGTGTACATCTGACCACATAACTACCTGATATAGTGTACATCTGACAGCATAAATCTCTGATATAGTGTACATTTGACCACATAATTCTCTGATACAGTGTACATTTGACCACATAACTCCCTGATAAATATTGTCCATTTGACAGCCAAATCTGGACATGAAGAAATGTGCCTTTTCCTCAAGATCGAAATGCCAGAGAACCTTTAATCGCACTTTATGTGGAAAATAACGCCTTCGGTTAACAATAATGCGAAAAAATAATTTGAAAAGAAGCTGTAATGTATAGATCCTTGAATTAGATGATTGCATCCGTATCGCGATATGCTAAAAGTTGAGCTGAGGTTTCGCATCTGCGGAAATAAAAGCGTTTATTGGGAAAAGTATATGACATTTCATAGCTTGACGTGGTAAATGTCATGCGCCGTCTGCGGTATAGAAAACAGAGACTGGAACGAGATCGGAAGTGACGTTCGGGTAGAATAGTCGCTGATTCTATTTATGTTCATCTTAAATACCAGAACATAGTTGGTAACTGTGATAGCATTGTGCTTTTGTTGCCACCCCCGGGAATATGTTTGTACTCATACATGTTTCATTAAGAATGACATTATCTGGTTGAGAGATTGACCTTTGATAGGAAATGTTTTCTGTGCAGGGAGGATTTTAAATGTCTTCCCGGCCATTAAAGGCAGTGACATTATAAAGCATTGCAACGTCGGTATCTAAATCAAGACATATTGATTATATCAGTGGTATCGACTTGAGTCTTTTATCCCTCTTTTTGTTTAATGATCATCTGACCCGATATTCCAGAAGTTACATACTGATTTTTTTATCGCAATTTAGACGGCTATCTTATAATCATGCCACATTGACCATTTTTCTCAACCAAAAGCCCCAATTAACTCCTTATGAGGTACGGCATCATTGGATAAAGCGACGGAAGAGGACTGGCCTTTTTTTCCACATGGATCTGACGTTTCCAGTCCGACCCTGACCTAAATATAACTCCGAGGTAACTATATAAAGCGTCATAAGGTGTATTTCTGTAGCTGCGGATTCTATAAATAGATGCGTCCCACGTCACGACTAGCAGCACGTCTCAATTCACACCTCGTGCCGCCGTACTCACCATGTTGAGGTGTGTAAAACATTGCCATTGTATCCTAGTGAATTGTGACATACCATTTGGGGATAATGTGTGCATCACATGCCAGACTCTTTTCTATGTATTAATCAATATATAGGTGTGAAACACATCACCATAAAAGGCGAAATGTGCAACTGCCCTTTTTAACATGCAAATGTCCCTTAACAAAAACATCACAACAAATTGATACTCCATATATACAAGCTTTTACTATTTCATTACGTGTAAGGCCCTTAGAAGATTTTAAAGCCATTTTTGGACCAACTTTCTGCCACCATGTTTACAGTGCTTGCCCAGTTTGTCGAGCACTATCACAAATGATTTTGACCGTAACGCAATAAGTGCGAATGCTTTATTATCGACGCATTCAACTTTTTGATCCCCGCGTTAGTTTTATTCCAATGACTTTCCCATCAATGTTTGGTATCTTATGCTAAGGGAATAATATCATCATTATGTGATCTTGCTTTATGAATTGTTCGATACACCGTTAAAATAATTAATTACTGTTTTAAAAACCATGATAGTATTGACAATAGTATAAAGATACTATGCAAAAGTGTTTAATTACAGGATATGTGACATATTTGCTCCACGTGTTTGATCAGAGGATCAAACTTTAACACGCCCCATCCCACTATCTCTGCCCCAAACCCCACCATCCCTGTCCCACCCCTACCGTGCCTTCCCCACCCCATCATCCCTGCACCTATCACCCACCATCCCTTCCCCCAACTCACCACCCACCCACCCACCTTACCATATACGGCCGTCCATATGCTTGCCTGCCCCTATCACCCACCATCCTTTCCCCCAACTCACCACCCACCCACCCACCTTACCATATACGGCCGTCCATATGCTTGCCTGCACCTATCACCCACCATCCCTTCCCCCAACTCACCACCCCCTCCCTCACCCACCCTACCATATACGGTCCGCCATACATATCGTACCTGCTCTTACCCGCCCCCACGTCACCACCGTTACGTCGCTTGATGAGTCTTGCTCTCCGCGAGTGTCTGGTCCGTGGCAGCGAGCGGGTTACCCTGAGACAGGCCGAGAACAGTCTGCAGGGGATGGCGGGATAATTGGGTTTGTCGATTGCAGTAATGTTGCTGCTACACTGAATGCTACAAGAGAGAAAAGATAGGCAATTTCTACAGAGAAATGTTCCTTGAAATTGCAATCTCGATTTTCCCAGTTGAAGTTCAATTGTTAATTTAATTTTATTGTTTAATCAGCACGTAAAGATCACAATTGTTTTTTTTTTATATGAGTCCTTTTTATGATATATGAATTGTAAATTATATTATGCATTTGCGGCCCAGTTAAAGAAGACATAGATATTATTTACTTAACAGATAAGTATCCCTTTTAGTGTGACAGACACAACATTGTCTCCAATACTCCTTTGATGTTATTTTATTGCTTTTATTTCTACCCGTTTATTATTTCTGCCAAGCAATGTATTATTTAAAATAAATCTGTTTGAAATAACTCATTTCGTTGACAAGGTTTCAATCACAGTTCATTCAACTATGGAAATGGCTATCGCTATCAATATCACTGATTGAATTAAAGTCCAACAATAGTTAATTAAGTGAGCTAACGGGTGTAATGTATCTCTATTCAAATTACAGAAACTAAAAGTTAAAATTGAAACATTATTAAAAAATGAAGAAATATTTATTTGTCACAGATGTCAATGCGATCCTGATTAAGATATTAAAATGCAACATAAGAGAAGTGGATGATTATTAAAATTTGTATAAAAATAAAGGTAATAGGTACAATAATGGTGATTATGAAACCATGATTCTTGGTTTTTGATTGTTTTAGGTTTTACGCCACTTTCACCATAATTTCATGAGGAGACCAACTTAAAGACCAACAACACTCGGGGATATCGTGTCATTGTGCCAACTTGCATCCAATTTTGTGCTGCCTTATTAAATTGCCATACTCCATCATGCACTATCGGCACTATCGGCCAGGAATTAAACCCACAACCTTCATATCATCATAGAGGAACTAGTGCTTTAACCTACTGCGCCATAACAAGATTTGATCTCACACATTATATATATATATATATATATATATATATATATATATATATATATATATATATATATATATATATATATATATATATATAGATAGATATAGATATCTCAATTACATATCAATTCCTCATTAACCACGTCCTTGATTGAGATAGAGAAATTTAAACCAAATAAGTAATATAGCATATAACAATATACCAGTAGTATCACTAGTATCAGTTAGGTTTAATAATATTGAGATGAGTAACATAATACTCAAGCATAATATGATGAATGTATGGTTTATTAGCTGCTTTGCGCATTGATAAATGGGGCCTAACAACACGGCATCTTTTTTCAATGATGTGTAATACAACACAATGGTTATCGAGGTATCGGTGCAATAGCCTCATGAGCCTTTTTCATTTGCTTTTCATTATTGCAGGTTTTTTTCTAGTGACATCTGATATTTCTTGGCATTTTTAAAAGGGAAGGAAGAAAAAGGAATTTAAATACAGTTTTTCAATTTGATGATGTGGGAAAAATAAATACAATAATCATCACAATCGGAAGTAAACTTTAGTTGAATTAAGGAAGTTAACGTCATGAAGTCATGATATTTTTATTATACATATATGACTCTAATAACGCCGCATAACAATGCCACGATGACGATTAAAACTGAATCAAAGATTCAGGTTCTTTGACTGAATTGGTTTCATTGGACTGATCAAGCTATGCGACATTATATGTGTCCCCAGGCAAAAATGAACTAAAATTTTGTTGAGGGGGAGAGGGATTTGCCATCCGATTTTACAATACAGTAAGATTCTCTCTCCAATTATATATCTAACTATTATATCGGATTATGCAAAGATCAATATTGTTATCAATTAATTAATCACCCGCTCCTATACTTCAAATCTATAATAAATCACCTGCCCCGTATCACACTATAAATGATATTCAAGGTGAAGAATGGAAGATTGATATGATTTCAGATTCTGATTGTGAAGAGAATGAAGTGATATATGAGGAGAATGTGCATAATCTAAGTGATATTTCTGTCCTGTAAAAAATGATTTTATTCTTGACTCAACTTATTGTAATAATTGTTTATATGTACCGTGATACCCGTTGCTCATTTAAACCAATTATACCATTTTTTTTAAATTTTGAGATCGAATAAACGATAATAATGGTAATAATATCAGTTGCTATGAAACAATAGAAAGGGAGAGAGAGCTATACACTAAGTAAAATAAAACACTTAATAAACGAAATTATATAAATGATATTCAAGGTGAAGAATGATATTCAAGGTGAAGAATGGAAGATTGATATGATTTCAGATTCTGTATATATATATATATATATATATATATATATATATATATATATATATATATATATATATATATATATATATATATATATATATATATATATATATATATATATATATATATATATATATAATATATATATATATATATATATATATATATATATATATATATATATATATATATATATATATATATATATATATATATATATATATATATATATATATATATATATATATATAACTATATATATATAAAACTATATATATATATATATATATCAGTGCCTCATGACACGTGATAATGCGTTATTGTTTAAAAAAAAAAAAAAAAAAAAATCTAAAATCTAGCTGTATGTGTACACATCAGAAATGATAATCGCCTGGACATGGCAGTTCTTTATCCATCCCACATGTTTTCCTGTTAACCTTGCAGTTATCAATTAGGCTCTGTACATGATTCCTATAAATACATAGCATCTGATGGCAAGTTGGTTAACATGAATGTGCTCATAAAGACGGATCAGTAAGAGATGATATGATGTATATATATATACAATTAACAGTTAGAATGTTCAATAAAAACTTGTTTGTATGTATAGCTTTATTCATCCAAAACTTTCATTTTGAAAAACGTTATTTGAAAATATATATAAATATTGTGAATATGACCGAGGAAAAAAATTGTCCATTGTCAACCAAACAATTAGAATTCATGTTCAGTGAGATTTGTTTGTGATACATGCAAATGAGTGAATCCTTGGGTGGGTGTGTTGCCCAGGGTTTATGCTCTGGTTGCAGTCCCAAGGCTTCTGATGGCCACTCTCTTCATCTAGCAGACTGCGGCCACATGCACAAACAATCTGTGCTGCTTGCAAAAGCCATTCTGACAATTAACATCAGAGAGAGAGAGAGAGAGAGAGAGAGAGAGAGAGAGAGAGAGAGAGAGAGAGAGAGAGAGAGAGAGAGAGAGAGAGAGAAAGAAAGAAAGAGAGAGAGAGAGGTTACCGTTGTCTTAAGCTTGCATCAGATCAATATATATATAATATATATATATATATCAATATATATCAATATATATATCAATATATATATATATATATATATATATATATATATATATATATATATATATATATATATATATATATATATATATATATATCTATATATATATATATATATATATATATATCAATATATATATATCAATATATATCAATATATATATATATATCAATATATATCAATATATATATCAATATATATCAATATATATATATCAATATATATATCAATATATATATATATCAATATATATATCAATATATATCAATCTATATATCAATATATATATCAATATATATATATCAATATATATCAATATATATATCAATATATATATATCAATATATATATCAATATATATATCAATATATATATCAATATATATATATATATATATATATATATATATATATATATATATATATATATATATATATATATATATATATATATATTCACATCAGGATGATTAAGAAAGGTTGAGTTGAGTACGGCGTGGTGTTTATGGTTACACACGGAGTAACGTCACCAACATCATTACACAATGCGTCAGGAATAAACGAAACCATTCTGTGACTTCTATAGCAAATAAAGTATCAATTGCTGATAATAATGAAACCGACGTAGATGACACCCATTGCCAGGGCGTATCTTTTCATTTTCACTCATATCTTCCCACTCATTCTATCTTCAACCATTTGGATAATTTTACAGAGAATGTAAAAAAAAATATTGTAATATCTTTCATACACTTTGCCTTGGTGTATAAAGACAAATATGAAAATGGACAGCTGATAAAGCAATTAATCTGAGTCTCAGGTCGATGAGAGAGGTGGAGGGCGGGAGGTGGTGCGTTCAAATCCATGCATGCAACTGCCGCTGGTGACTGAACTCTGGACCAGTTAGTTATAGCCATGGGGTCATAGGATAACATTTCACATTATATAAATGTGAAATGCTAAGCTTTATTAGTCTCTGTGACCGCAATGCGGCGTGTATAGTATGCATTATTTATCCATGTTACCCCGGCATACATATGCGATTATTACAGGCACTATGTGCATGTATTGATGATCACTTGTTGTGCAATCAGTTCACGGTCGGCCTGGATGGAGCTTCTGTGAGTTGTGTCATATTCTCTCATGTGACCCAGTTCAAATAATCCATAATTTTGTCTGATTAATGTCAATCCCCAGGTCATGTCAAATTCACCGTACATTGACAAAGAAAAGACATCACAATAAAGCTAATGCAAAATCATCGTGTTAGCCTGTAAATCTTGTTTTATAGCCGCTTGTGTTTTTGCAGGTAATATGGCCATATCAATATCAAAGGAGAATAGCTATATGATCATGGTGTGAACTATGGCTGGGACAGTAATTAAAACTAAGGTAATGAAATAATCAGCACGAGACAAGGCCCTGAGTTATTAGCACATCCGATATTCATTGCTATCATAAGGTTATATTAGGGGGAGGCAGCTTCTGTCGGGACCGAATCTTCACTCCATGCAGAAAAGCTATAAATTTTGTGGCCGCAAGCGGATGTCGGAGAAGGAATAAATTTGGCCCTCGGGACTTAGCTTGTGTTGGTTTGAAAGGGTAAGGACATCATATCGTCACCGGCAGAGTGGCATGGCGGGGACGCTTTGTTCTCAGAGATATGGGGATGAAAGTGACATGGGACTAACATTGATCCACAGTTTGTATTTAATGGTGGTCGCAGACAAATAAAGATGATTGGGTAGAAATAGAAAGAGAGAGAAAGAGAGAAAGAGAGAGAGAGAAAAGCGAGAGAGAGAGAGAGAGAGAAAGAGAGAGAGCGAGAGAGAGAGAGAGAGAGAGAGAGAGAGAGAGATAGAGAGAGAGAGAGAGCCTAGAACTACAGCCCTTCAAGTATATTCTAAATAAAACATTGTCTTGAATGGGGTGGGGGTTAAAACATTGTCTTGAATAGGGTGGGGGTTAAACACATTATATTTATGGTCAATGTGTTAACATATGTGCTGAATTCATATGAATATTTTGTGTATCACATTGAGTCAATTATAACCACATATATAGTCTCTTGTGGGTACATACATGCGGTCTCCTGTCTAGCACCTGATTTATTATATATGAACAACATAATTGTACCGCAGTTATTGTCTAGCCTGGTTTGAAATAGTGCCTTTGGGTATCAGAAATTAGATATGTATGCCGGGATGCAATGTACCTGTCCATATCGCTAGCCAAGTGTTTGAGGAATGGTTTTCTCATTGATCAAGGAGGCATTAGATGGACCTATGGCGCGCCGAGGTCACACCGCTTCTGGGGCTCTGAACACGACATCTGTGAACGACATGAAAACATGGTGCCAGCACCGTCAGGTCAAACAGATACATTAAGGACACCATACTACATAATAACAATGAGGGGTCCTTGCAGGTTTTTTTCCTTCTCTTTTTTCTCTCTTCAACATCTAGTGTGTTAATTGTCTACTGTGCTTGATTCTCAAACACAGTCCTCGCCTGGGGTCTGTGCTTGTTATACGCTCACTACAAGAAGACACGAAGTGAGCAGTCAGCGGGAGGAGCTACAAGTCCTGAGACACTCAGTCACGCTGGAGCGTCCAACCCTGGATGACACCGCGTGGATTCACACATTTGCATTTCCCAAACCTGATTTAATACGGGTCTTAGTGCAGATGCATTCGATGGGGCTCGTTGGCAACCAATTAACATTCCCCTTTCTCTGCTTCTAAGATATGCTTCTTTTCATTCAGTAATGGTCCATCTATATATATTGACAATAATAATATTAATACACATCACCAGTTTAAAGACAAACTCAAAAATGCCATCACGCAAAGAAAACAAGTATTGATGCAGTTACACTTATACATTCAAATAAGAAATTCATCAGAGGGTCCAGATGTGATCGCTTTGTCAGATCGGGTGAGAAATTGCAGAGCATGCTGCAAGCCATTTTGTCTCCATGGCGCTATTGTAATTGACCTTATGGGTCTCTTCCCGATGCCGCGTCTCGCTTGTATTATAATATTCTGAGCACTGCTCTCTCTGTATTGTGAGGCTGCTTTTGTTATGGCAAGGGCAAACAGGAGGTGGGCACAGAGGGTGCTTGCTACAAGGGTGAGGGGAAGTATGGGCAAGTTTGGGTCTCAGTCTGGGGTCGTTTATCAATATGTTAGTGACAGTCTCCATGTATGAGCTACAGGGATGGGTGTCTGTGTAAACTATAGGGATATATGTGCTTGTATATACTATATAAACTATAGGGATGGGCGTTTGTATAAACTATGTAAACTATAGGGTTGTGTGTATTTAAGAGCAATGGGATTGGTTGTATTTGTAAGCTATGGGGTTGGTGTCTGTGTAAGCTATGGGGTTGGTGTCTGTGTAATCTATGGGGTTGGTGTCTGTGTTAGCTATGGGTTTGGTGTCTGTGTAAGCTATGGGAATGGTGTCTGTGTAAGCTATGGGGTTGGTATCTGTGTAAGCTATGGGAATGGTGTCTGTGTAAGCTATGGGGTTGGTGTCTATGTAAGCCATGGGGTTGGTGTCTGTGTAAGCTATGGGGTTGGTGTCTGTGTAAGCTATGGGGTTGGTGTCTGTGTAAGCTATTGGGTTGGTGTCTGTGTAAGCTATGGAGTTGGTGTCTGTGTAAGCTATGGGGTTGGTGTCTGTGTAAGCTATGGGGATCCATAAGCTATGGGCATTAGGTGTGTTGGTTTGGTGTATTTATAAGTTAAAGAGATAGGTGTCTATGTAAGCTATGGGGACGGGTGTCTGTATAAGCTATGGGATTGGGTATTTTATAAGCTACAAGCATGGGTGTCTTTGTAAGCTATGGGGACTAGTGTCTGAGTAAGCCATGGAAATGTGTGTAAATGGGCGTTTAAGGGGGTGAGTATTAAATGAGACTCTCAGGGTGTATTTGAGGGTGGGTGGATGTAAGGTACAAGAGGGTGGGGGCTGAGGATGTCATGTTAAGGTGGGCGTCAGGGATGTCATTACTATGTATATTGATTGGCGTGCCTATTTGCTTGGACAGTATGTGAGCACACACGGTGCCCTCTGTTCACTGCTCACTCTCTCACACCCACTTCACAATAACTTGATCAATTCTGATTCCATAATGAAGTTGATAGGACGGCCGGGATCGTGGAAATGGGAATGAATCGCCTGATAGCTGCTGCTCTCATCAAACTGGAGACTGTGCGTGTCACAGCATGAGTTACTCACTGAATGCAGGAGCATGAGTTACTCACTGAACGTATCAGCATGAGTTACTCACTGAATGCAGGAGCATGAGTTACTCACTGAATGCAGGAGCATGAGTTACTCACTGAATGCAGGAGCATGAGTTACTCACTGAATGTATGAACATGAGTTACTCACTGAATGTATGAGCATGAGTTACTGAATGTATGAGCATGAGTTACTGAATGTATGAGCAGGCTGTAGCTACTGGTGGCACTTCCAAATTCACCCTGTAATTCATATTCAATCATGTGTTCTCTGTCTCATATTTTGTGGCATTCCATATTCATAGCCATGTTATACATTAAGCTATTGATCCTCTGAGAGTTTATTTGAATTCCAAACCTTACTCTGTTTGAAAAGGAAGCACAATACATATATTTCATGGTTTTATCTCAAAGATATGCATTTGTGTAGACCGCCTGGGAAAAATTGGTATGGATTTCTGTATCAATGTAACAGCAGAGGACGAAGATTACAATACATTACATTTTGCTTTTTAAAAAATACATTATCAATATTATCAGCAACTAAATATTAATCACTAATTATTAAAGCGTGGTACACCAGAGACCACATAAAACAATGCTCAGCATTTGACCTTCTCGAGCCCAAAGGTCAGACAAGCCGGATATTAAAGGGCAACACTAACATCATCATTTAATTAAATAATATTTTTGTGAAATTCAATTTCCCAAATTCAATTCTAGGCAAATCTGATGTAGCAAGCTGGGACTTATGTTTTTGTATTTGAAATGTATTCTAATGAAAATAAAGACTATTTTTCTAACAGGAGGTATATCTTGCAAATTCACTGAAATGTTAGGGTGACTATTCATCAAAGAGATCCACTCAATATGTGAAGATTTCAGGCATATTACATGCATCTAATAGATTACATGCTGGATATCCTGGTTTGGGAAAATAAATGCTTTCACTTTGAATAATCAAAAAACTCATTACTCTCTGATAAATTAGCAAAGAGAGTATTCAAATCTGTATGGGCATGTATTTATATATCCATGTCCATGTGCGTTTTTTTTTCTGAACTAATTTACAAATGGTATCTTTTAGGTGTGATAAGCCATAATTGAGATTAAACTTATAATACTGATAACAGCCTAAAATGATAAACTATCAAAGCAAGTAAAACGTGTACATATTAGGAGGGTTTCCTTGTGTTCATTGTTTGGAATGACGATTACAGATAAGCTCTCTCCACAGGGACCTTCTTTCCTGAGGTTACATAAGACCTCCTGCTGACTGTACTTTTTCACGTCTGGTGCTTTGCATTTCTGTTGATAGTGGAATGATAAATATTATGTTATTTGGGTAGATTTTGCTTAAATGACATGTAGAATTATATTTCCTTATAATTATTTTCATCATCAATCACCCTAAGATGGATATATATATATATATATATATATATATATATATATATATATATATATATATATATATATATATATATATATATATATAAATATATATATATATATATATATATATATATATATATATATATATATATATATATATATATATATATATATATATATATATATATATATATATATATATTGCTTAGGTCATCCAGTTTCAACAGTAGCTTCAATTCAACCGTGTAATTAAGACAATCCAGTGCACTGTGACTCAAATCATACACTCTTGTGACCTTTCACACAGGGTTTCCCCTTTAAGGCTTTGATTGGGTTATTTAGCGACATATAAACTGTATAAACTCAGCATCCAAAACCAAACAATTAGTTCTAAATATGGACATGTCATTTCTGAAGGCTAGGTCAGCGTCTGTGAACTCAAACTGTGGCCTCTTGACACGTGACCAAACCACCGGTAGATGACATTGTCGGTGGCATTAACAACCAGCCCATTTGTCTAAACGGATATAATTGATCTGATGTAAAAAAAAAAGTTATCACTGATTCAGAAAAATCCATCTTAGGGTGATAATTATAATTATAAATGAGTCGCAAAACGATAGGGGTTGCTTCTGAATTGCGATTTAAACATTTAAAGGAGCGTCCCATGAAGCAGACGACATTCAGAGCACACGTGCCAAATGATTGTTCAGGTGTGCGACCCACAACCTGATGAGGGAAACAATCATTTAAATCCTACCAGCATATCACATATATGCCAGGCACATTCAACATTTTAATATTAAATATGGAGTCCCACATGTAAGGAATAATTTCCACCAAGCACAATTAACTAAGATTACAAATTCTAATCATTATGAAGATTATAATTAGTAATGAGTGTCATGCAACAGGGAATACTTATTAATCTAATTGGATGTCTCACAGTTGACAAACTTCAAAGATCGTATGTCTTGTGTCTTTGTTTTGAAAACATGTTCCCATCCCCTGAAACACTGCAGTCAAGGTCCACAACAAAGTGAAGATTATATGTCCCATGAATGGTATTAAAAACCTAATTAATTAATTTCTAAATTAATAACTATAAAATCAACTATAACTGTTTATTAGCAAACATCGATAAAATTACATTTGTTTGATTAAAGTTCTTGACAAAAAATTTGATGTCCAGGACTTGCATATGTTTAAATTACATCTTAAAACAATAGATCATATTTACATGTTTAAAAAAATAAAAACACCCCCCGACATCTCAGGTTACAGTTGGCAGGTGTGTATTGGTTACTACAAAACATCAAGCCCCTCAATACAACAAAAAGGGGAATTTATAATCTTGATTGACAGTTTGTCCCGTATTCTTGTTCACTGCCAGCATACATACCGGTTAGTTTCATTTTGTCCCAGTACTGGTTAGTGGGTTTCACAGTTTATCTTTATCAAGGACTGGTGAATATTACATTCACCACAGGATTCTCATAAGGTTATGTACATTGCTTCTCCCTAATTTATCCAGCACCTTTTCTCATATAATTAAATGGTGGTAAATTAATTCTCACCTTCTGTGACATGCATATATAAAATGACATTTGTTTAAAACAAGATCTTGAAAAATAATTTGATGGCCCGGTCTTGGTTGACTGAGCTTCATTTTACAGCCCTCGGTGCTTAAAAAAGCTTCAAAAGGGATGGAAGCAGTTTATCCTCTGCCGGTTTATGACCTTCCATTTTGTAAATTACCGGTATGCCTGGGGTAGAAACTGGGTGACAAACATAAGGAGATATTTAACTTGGTCTTGTTATCATAACATTCAACCACTAACTCCATAAAACAGATCAGCAATAATCAAATTAGCATTAATAAGGTTTTACTCAAATTCAGCATGTCCCATAGTTAAAATAATTCCACTTGGAAACAGTCAGATTTGCACAAAAGATTTGTTCCAAAGTTGTGAATTCATGCATCACATTTTTGTATGTGAATTCATGCATCACATTTTTGTAAAGTATACTGACAAATATTGTTGATGTATTTCTTCTCAAGCTTATGAGGTTTGTTTAAAACTTCTGAAAGTGATATTTTGAAATTTTCTGACATAATGCTTTGCTTTTTATGTTGGTTCACAACTTTCATATGTGAATAATCCGACAAATTTAAGGAATAAAACTGCTAAAATATTGTGTCTTCAATGGGATTAAAACAATTAGTCACTTTTTACATAAAACATGTAAGCGAAAACTCTGTAGATTATAATTTGTTCATACTTCAATATCAAAAAGGTTTTCAGTGGATCATGTACTTGACTTATTTAATATCAACTGTAATCCTATTTCTGATTTTTGATTTAATCAAGACAAACTATTACCACGTAAGATATTATCATTCACAGAATGGCTTTAACCTAACTTGTCCAAAATCACAATAGAATGCCTTGAACATATTACTATGCAGCAAAGACAATTAACGACAATGAATGATGGAGACACTAATTACTTTGGGCCAGGTTCTATGCCAGGCAAGGAAGGCAGATTGTTTGATTTATTGGCCCAATTTCATCGTTTCTTATATTGACTGGTTTCTTGATTCCTGATGATTGACAGCAGGGTTCTATTGATTTAATATTCTTAGTTTCAAAGATCATTCAGTTAATGCAGGAGTCGTGTTGTTTACAGATAAATCATTTGTAACATTATGTGGCACATATTTTTTATATGTTCAACCACCTAGAAACTCTGTTTCTCTTTTATTTTCTCAACTTTTATCTATAATTCTACACAGACTAACCAATTTCTTGCTGAATCTGAGCTATTTCTATATGGGTCAGGATCTATTATACACCGGCTTGCATTTAAATAAAAGACAGATTGCATAATTGTTTAAAGACTGAATTATTATTATTGTATCATTTAACTATTTGTCCAAGTGATATCGCATATAATGTAATATTTGCCAAAAAAAAATATATAACAGATAAATCTCAATTCTAAAGTTAAAATTTCTTTTCTGTTTAGTGACCATAATATGGTCAAAGGTGAAGGCGTGTTTTTAATTTGTATATTGGGGGGTGGAAGAATTTTTGAAATAGTTGCCCTATGTTAGGAGACAGGCCATATGGTGGGGACCATTACAGTTGACAGGTACAAAAGAGCTTTCTATCCTGCTGGGCATGACAATACAGGTGGGCATTTACTAAGCAGATGGCTACTTTCTGCTCAGTGACAATCTTTCCTGCAAATACTAAAAAACTAATTACGGAGTTACAAGCCAAAGTGGGTCTTTGCATCTTAACATTTGTGTTGTTTATGGATTAATACTCAGTTGTAAAAAAAACAGGTTAATTCCTTGCTTATAATTGATAACAATCACCATTTATCATTTAAGTATGGAGCATATAAGACAAACAATTGTATTGAATTTACATAGAATTTATTTGGCATTTATAGCACTTGCATGTAAGGTTGGTCACGGAGACTGGCTAACCGGCATGTGTTTTGTGACATACACCTATTAAAGTAATCACATAAACTCTTGTCTACTAACTGACTAACCCCTTGTCTACACCATCCACTCATTCATTTAAGTACACTTATCATTCAACAAAGGATTAGTTAAAAATAAATACATATTTCATTTTTAAATTAGATTAAATTAAATTACAAAGGGAAGGCACCAGAATATGATAATAAATATGTGAAAAAGACCGGTGTATAAATACACATACACTTCTTCAAGTGGTGGTGATGCCTTTTGTTAAGGACAAGAATAGATCTGCCACTGTCTATATATCATGTCTGTTGGACTGGTTCCCGGTCCATATTATGGCATCTTCTCATGGTCAGGTCCCCCCACCCACACTCTATGCATTTTCAATGCACAGAATCAATTCTCTCGAGAGCTGGTATGATTGAACCCACTCCAGTTCACTCCTGACTCTTCTGCATTCAAATAAAAATAAGATTTCTGATTTGATTAATAAGCATTGCTTAATGTTATAAATAGAATGTTTCCACATCTTCTCTCGGCAAAAGCTGATTATGGGAACTGTCCCTAAGGCATCCAATATTAGAGTAAAATTAATGCTACAACATACAGATGGCACACAGATGAAATAATTAAATACTAGTATAAACACTTTAGTTTATCCTGTTTTCTGTTGCAAATACCCAAGATTACCTAATCAGTGTAAGGGCTAATGATGAATTAAGTAAATCACACTAAATACTATTTTGATAAAAAAAATCTGAACTGGTGTAAATGCAATTTAAGTAAGTGTCAAAGGAATAAGTGTGTGTCAGCAATGGGGACCTGCTTTATCTAGTACAGCAGGTCAGCTAATACAATAATTTGTGCAGGTCAATAACTGAATCACAGCAGTTTGTAGTGAAAGATAATGAAAAATAGGCACTAATTAATAGTAGAAGTTGATACAGTGATTGTTTACACTGATCAATAATGATATTAAAAATGTGAGCTTTTTATTGATAAAGATATGCATTTCTTGTTGATTCAAATTAATAGACTTGAATTATAATGATATCCAAGGAGGACAGAGGTCTTGATGTATGCTCCAAGATATGCTTTTCTTTTTTTAACTATCAAAGATATGTTTTTTCTGAGAGTATGTCGTATGTGTTTTCATATTCATATGAGAATATAATGATATGCAATGTCAAGAGCTCAATTATTATGCTCAAGATATAAAAAGAGAAATCAAACCTCCCAGCAAATTGTTTGCTATCACAATGAGGTGATACCACAAATTAACTTAGATCTACTTCATACACACATGATCAGAACTAGTGAGTTGACTGAGAGCTTGTGTTGGCTGTATTTGCCTGCATCCATATAATATTAAATGGCTGTAATTTTTTTCCTCCCACAGCAGCCCGGTCCCACTTTCCCCATTTATCACTCGTTTATCCTGACAACACCAGGTTCATGCTCGGCATATTTCATGGCCTCTCTCTGAGAAATTATGATAATCGCCTCTTCCTGGAAGTACTCTCTATCCCAATTGTCAGAAACAATTAATTTGTTGATGTCCATAAATTTTGCTTTCACTGCAGACAAAATGTTATTCTTTCCTTTTATAATATGGTCATGCAATGAATTAAAAGTAAATCACATTTTAAATATTGCCAACCTTGTGTATTCATCTCATCAATAAAACACAGAAATGACCTAAATCAGCTTGAAAACAATTAGCTTGGTGTGCTATTAAAACCACATCTATGCTTTCAATGGCAGATTAAATAAATGAATGCAATTCTATGTGAGAATGACTTAAATTTGTTTCTACTTTTACCGTGGTAGTAATGACATACATATAAATGTAACACATTGGTGCCCTGAGGAAAATTAGCACGCCAGATCTGAAATGTTATTAGAGTAACGAGTTGTAGCAGTGTTTTGGCGGAGTATTTCACTGTTAATATGATATCCATAACCTGGTCGCATTGACACTGGGCATGTGCCAATATTTTATCACAGTACAACCAAGCCAAGCTTGTTTACTTAATAACCTTGCTTGGTGTCTCAATGCCGAGAAAAAAAAAAAAATATATATATAAAATAAACAAAAAATACAACACCCACCAACCATACCACTAAATTTTTCCTTATGTGGTCAGGCAATCAAAGCTAATAATAAAATGATACAAAGTTTAGAAAGGATCATTTCAGGATCAGAGATTGCTACTTTGGTGGATCATATTTGACAACATATGTTGGCAGTGCATACTAACATATGGGCAGAACATGTGCGGTATTTCACATGTTCTTTGTTCTCGCTGTCAATAGTACGGTGACTATATGATGACCCATAAAAGAGGAAGTTGACCTATATAAGAGGAGGTGGCACAGATCTCTGCCCTACGCTGTATTTTCTATTGATAAACACTTGTATCGCTCCATTATCAACAGATAAAGTGCACCAAATGAATCACATCAACTTGGTGCCTCTGTGCTGGGACTCTCAAGTGGTTTAAATAAGCTGATCATATAAAGAGTAAGCCCTGGTTTTGGTGTCAAATAGTCTCACCCATGCTTGACCCCTACCGCCTTGTATGCTACATAAACACATGTATGCCAGTCTCCAAATGACCTGATCTCAAATGAAAATAAATACAAACTGTGCAACATTCTGCAATTATTTACATGATAATATTATATATCAAATATAACAGTAATAATGCTCTCATCCTATCTCTCTCTCCCTCTCTCTTTCTTGTCCATTAATTTACATTAAATTAACAATTTCTCTTTGTGTAATGTAACAGTTTTTGGATTAACATATTCTGTCATTCATTGAACCTTGTGGATTCTGGACTACACTTTTGTGCATAAAATATATATACATACATATATACATACATATATATATATATATTCATTATTTAGTCAGTTCCTGGATTTGGAAAAATACTTCATTCTCTGTAATTGTAAAATATGCCACATCAAAAAATGATGCATGCTTTCATGTTCTTTTCATGTATAAGTCTTGGGAAAACATTATTTTCTCTGTGGACTTGGAGTACAAATCTGTAAGACTGTTCCATAGTGGCTTGAGATCACAATAGTAGATGAGTTGCAAGCCGTTTCTGCTCACTGCAGTCCCATTATATGGGAGTGTCTGAACGGGGCTTAACACAGGATCTATTTGGGATTAACAGATCACCTGTGATCCAAGCAGAGTCTATTTTTATTTCAGGCCGAATTGATCATAGTCGTGGGGCTATGAGAAAGGATGGATATCCACTCCCAGGAGTGATCGATTTTGACAAAATGCACATTGCTTGTCGCTTTGGCAGTGACCTGCTTAGGCTGTGTAGTCACTGGCAGATGTCTGACCTGGTAATACTCCAGTGGTCAGCGACTGAGTGACCGATGGATGACCACGGTGCCACAATTGAGAACAACCATTGTCACTTAGCGTCACTGCAGTGAGAAGGTGCAGGTTCCACAATCAATACTCGGCAGGGTTTGGGGGCGTGGCCCGTGTCATGCCAGGTCAAAGCACCATCTCTGCCACAGCTTCATCCGGTACTCCGGTACCCTCATCCATCATTCACCCCACCTCTCTGTATTCATTCCCTCTCCATCTTGGCTGCTAAACTCCATTTGTAACTTGTAAGACAGATAAATAAATATACAACAGTCTGTCTTGGCAACTGTCCATGTTCAGTAATATAATACAAATTTCCTATTATGGTGATTCAATGTGAAAACTCCTAAACTCTCAGAAAAATGTTTATCATCCACTTTCAGATAAAACTCTTATAAGATTATTAAACACAATATCCATTTCCCCAAGGATTTGTCTGTCCCTCTCAGTAATGTTCGTACAGGGGTCATTAGAACAAAAGTCCTTGCTGCATTCTGTGTTACAAGAGGGCGCTTCTCTCGTGTCCATGTCAGTACTTTTACATGTAAATGAGGTTTCGGTTTGAGATGAACTATCTGTGGTGGTAGAAGGCTCGCTGGTAGAGTCCGGAACACAGTCAGACGAATTTTCCTCATCCTCCATTCCACGGATTGTTTTGACGATAGAGTCTGTCATATCGTCTGTTAACTTATCACTACTGTTGAACTGGCTGGGAATCTCTTCAAATAAATGAGGATTACACGACAAGTATCCATTACTGAGAACGTCTTCATAATTACTTTTTCGTTTGGGATTACAAGAAATGTTAAATTCCTCGTCCTTTAGCCTGTGGTAGCCAAATCGGGCCATCTTTTCATCTCTCACTTCCTGCTGCAACTTTTTCACTGTGTTATTGATCAGCACCGAACGTCTCAAGAAGACCTCGGCATCGTCAATTTGGCGGAGTTTTTGCACTGAAATGCGAAGCACACGCCGCCGTTCTTCACGTCTCTGTTTGGGGGTGTTGTGCAGAGGAGAGATCCTTTTAGGCCTACACTCTATGAAGAGGCTGTCGCCTACATCAAGTTTTCTCTTGACTGACCCGTGTGGGGTGACGGTCGTCCGTGAACACGAGCCGGAAGGCGGAAGCGAGGAGGAAGTCACTCGCTTGTTGTTATTGTTGATTATCATTTTATTGTTGTTATTTTCCTGGTGAATGATGGGTCGAGGTGAGCTTCTCCCGCTGTTGCCAGACTTCAAGGTCGTCTCACCTGTCACAAAGAGAAGAAAGAAGATATAGTCACGGTCGGTCGCATCCACAAATAATAGACCAGGAGTCTCTTTCACTTACATTTCCACTGAACACACTTAGCTACCCATGTCTCTTGTGTCCATTTCACTTTCCTACTTAATAAACCATGGAGTCTAGACATGCCTTGTAAACCACCCTTCTTTGCTAATATCATCATCAAACATGATAACAGCTTCCCTCATCCTTGCCGTTTATCACTCAGGCCCCTTTAAACCTGTCTTCAACTATGCAATATGTAATTTACAAGGGGCAATTAGTGAGGATGTATTTCAGTGGAATGGACAAGTGGGCATGTGGCTGCAATGAACGGTGCAGTGTGACCTAGCGTGTATGTGGGTGCAGCTCACGGTATCCCCTTCCTGACCTCCCCGAGTAGCAATGGCAGGGCAGCCATCTCTAAATCAATAGCTAGAATAAGCACACGGCATGTTTCTCATCTTAAACTTCTACTCCTTGATACTCATGTTACCCATACATCACACTAAACCTTTAAGCTATGCGTTTATTGCTCATCTTGCCAACATCTACTTCCTCAATTTCATATTTTATCTTTAAGATGCCATTAATTATTACTCACGGAATATAAACTGCAATTTACTGGTAATTGGTGAACACATGATAGCAGATGCCATCGCTAATGAGTCGGAGGATCTGTGAATGCCAACAATCTAACTAAATATGTTGATAGCTAGTATCAACACATCAATCTCAACTCTAAACACTGATTTTCTCATTCATCTCCATATTCAACACTCACTTACTCTGAAGGCTTAGTTTAAATTTACTGTTGATTAATCAAAAGCTTTCATAAGTTGATGACTGATGTAACAGAAAAGTGGATTTCAAAAAGTGCAGTCCACTTGCTGTTTCTTGTGGGACAGATATGTGCTGTTAACCCTCACAATGCCATGTTAAAAAGTGGGTTGAGTATCCGAGTGAAATATCTCACCTGAGGAGCTAATGTCCGAGGACTGGTAAGGGGTCCACTCCGGGAAGACGGGCTGGTCATCTGGGAGAGCGGTCAAGGCTGGATAAGTGGTCAGTGTTGGGATCACCAGAGTCATGTTGTCCGGATAAAACCTTTAGGTATAATCCCCCTCTTTGGTACTTAATGCTCCATGGGTGCCAAGGTGTAGGTATACACACACGGATCCGGGCACACTAAGGTATGTGTGTATCAATGTGTGGCTGGCTGCCTGCCTTTCTGCACACTGTCTGTCTTACTCCTGTGATGTGTGTGTTATTATCTCTGTGTGTGTATGTGGCTGTTTGCAGTGCTATAACCTCCCACGAGTCCACGGCTGCCACTGCTGAGTGGGCTCACGTACTCTCTCACTCCCGAGTGCAGTCTCCTCTTCTCGTTAGAACCAATATCGGGGCTCACTCACTCACTTGCACAGCTTCTGCAATCAATACAAAATGATATGTCAGATTTCATGTCATGACACAAATGAAATGGATCACAGTTAAATGTTTCCCCCAGATTACTAAGCAATAGAAGTTATCAGACCTTTTTAAAGTAGGCCAAGTTATCACTAGCATAATAGATAACATGCTGTGTGGTGTTTATGGTATGCAACACACATCCTCTGAATAAGACCAGCAACATGCATTGAAATAGCAATGAATTACAGACATAAGTTTCGGTGTTCATTTCCCTGGCCAGCCCCAACCAAGACATCGTTGTCAGTTGCGCCTCTCAATGCCCCCGGATTCTCAAGGACCCCTGGCTAATATTTCCAGATAAGTTCACGGGTTGTTAAGTTATTGACAGTCTGTTAGGCAGGTCAGAGTCAACAGTGTAATGTTCCAACATCTCCAGGGCAGATCCCATAAAAACTCTCAAATGTGTGTGGAATGTGGTTGTGATAAAGAGAGGCATACACATCTGCATGTTTTGTTAATATAGAGACTATGTATAAGTGTGCTGCAGCACCTGATATCCACACCAGTCCCCAGCCTGCCCAAAACACCTGTAGAGGAACAAAGACCTCGCCAGCCTTCCACGGCCACTGTCACCCCAACTTCACAAACTGATAACTCCTCACAAAATACTTGAAACTAATTACTCTATGTTTAAATGGATTGGCAGAATTGTGTATAACGATGGCTTTTTCTTACCTGTGAGTAAGTTGACATGTGTTGAGACAGTTTAAGGTAATAATCTGTTCCTGTGTATAATGTATATATGTATTAAGGTGATATGTGTGTTCTCTTCAGCTGCTCAGTTGTGATTACTTGTTGGCCTACCACGCGTGTTGTATTTGCCTAACAATGCTTGAGCCCGCTGTTCCACCCAGTGGCGGCCCTCCCTCCCACTGTAACACACACTCACTGCCTGCTGACAGTTGGCGGAGGCCAGTCCATTTACAATAGTCACAGTTAAGAGCAATAGACTGTGCCCTTTTAACGACCCAATGACCCTCAATAATTTGCATAATTACAACAACTTAGCCCATCATGTTACAGTCCTATGTTATTAAGAATCAAACTGAAAACCACAAAGGAGATCTTTATCAACATAAGAGACAGAATTGTTTGGATCCATTTCAGAAGATATTCAGAAGCACATGTGTGTGATGTTAAGATCCCTTTGTGTGGAGATGGATCAAGCCAATGAGAAGGTCCCTAAGGAACAACCACTGATAATCCCCGTACTACATCCCTGATGGGATCAAACAAGTATTGCATAATCTGAATTATCTTGACTGGAGACAAGTACGATTGCCAGCATATATATAACATACTGACAATTTTACAGGGGCACTTTTAAGTTTGTTTAGCCACTGGGTCGATCAATCATCAGAGAATGACCCTCTCATGCGATCTGGTGGAAAATTACCGTCTCCTGTTCCCACAATGCATTGCAGCTGAGGCGGCGAGTCATGTGCGAGAAATCCCTTTGTGGGCTGTGGAGTGCCGAGCAGGGATCAGTGGTGCCACCAAAGTGAACAATTTAGTTCACAATTATGGCATTTGATCGGCCCCAGTATCACATCAAGGCATATAAAAACAATATCTCTTAGGTGAACTTTCCTTCCAACACTTCTGTGTTGTCCTTTCAAAAGGTCAATATTATTGTTTACTTTATAATCTTTATCTTGTTTACTCAGATAGATTGATATTTGGACACTGGCATGGCAATAACAAACACCAAATACAATTGTTTTCACCAAAATATTGCACATTTGATGTTTCTTTGAATCAAACAATATGTTATATGTGAATAGGCTAAATGATTTGATGAGATTATATTTATAGACACTTATTTCCAGTTGAAACAATAAATTTACCATCAATATTTATGTCTATGGATCGTATAATTGTTTTTTTTAATGCATAAAAGATAATTGACTTCATAATTTACTTACATTAGATAAGTAATCATATAAAAACAGTTTTTGTTACCGTGGCTACATGAATTTGTAATGGTAATTAGTATTTATCTGGGGCATTAGTTTTTAAGATAATTTTGTACATAAAAAAGTTTAGTCAAATTCAGCTTAAAACAGAAATTATTAGAATAGATTTTGTTGGTAGATAACAAAATAATATAACTTTGCTTTTCTAAGTAATTTGCAAACAGTATTTGTACTTGATGAGTTAATGAAGAAGTATGGAATTAATGCTTTTCAGATGCATTCTTTATATCATATTATAGAAGAATGGTATACTACTTGTGTGTATGAACAATACCGTTCATTTCACTTGGGTATCCCTGAATACATCAACACGACCAACGCACAATGTAATTTACAATGGGGGGAAATGTGAGATAACAGTAGGCAAATTTGGATGTGGATTTCCAGGACTGATGTGTCAATTGTAAATAAGTCTGCAGGCAGTGTCCTTGTGATTGAAGACGGATTATTTCTCTGTGGTTCAGTTTGCCTACCTGTGTGTGCTGTAATGTTATGTAACACATGGCAAGATTTAAATACTCCAGGTAGATTACAGGTAGAAAAAGTGCACACTGGCCTTCACGCTGTCAGCTCAAAATGTGCAACATCAACATGTCGCCAACAGACATTCAACAAAACATGTGTTCACGCAATAAAAATATGATGAACGACCTGATGAGGCTTTTTAAAAGCTGGTGATGAAGTGTGATAAGAATCTGTTGAGAGAATTTTCTGGGGGATGAATGTGATGTGTCGGGCATTGATGGGGGTAGGGTGGGGGGGGGGGGTGGTGAACAAAACAAAATAGGGCTGTGATATGCCACACCCCCCTCCTAGCCCCTGGCTTGGTGTCAGCTAGTGGACACACCACAGGTGGTCAAGGGGGGGGAGGGGCAGGTGGGGGCTTAGGAGGGGGTGGTAGGGGGGGGAGTGGACAGGGGGACCATTTGTATAGGACCTCTATCATCTTCTGCCATGGACAGGTCAAGCAAACTGTCTGGCCTGGTTACAGACCATGAAGATGATCTTTTTACCTGTGACCCTCTCCTCTGCCTGTGAAACTAGACCGGCTTGTGATAAGAACATCATCCACTTTGCTGTAGTGCCCCGAGGCAACTTTTCACCTGGTTAACTTTTCACCCATATGGCCCCCACATGGACCACGACTCACTCCAGTAACAGGCACTGGTCTTCCTTTGAATCTGGGTAATTAATAGCCATTCTCTGCATGTATAAGCCTATCAAAGGTCCGCATATGCAAATATATGTAAATATGCATGCAAGCCCAGGGCATCAGATTACACCTTTTGGAAGGAGAGGTTATATTTAAATATAGCACTGACTGGGCCCAATAGCAATTTGCAGTAATCATCTATTGTTTGTCCCTCCATCAAATCTTGGATGGTATTTATTCTGTCATGAAAAATTATATTCCTATGTAAACATATGTGTGATTGTGACACTGACTTCATATACTAATGGCTTCCTTCCTGGATATGGAAACACACCCAACAAAGTCACACACTGTGTGAAGAAGTGTACACAATCTGGTAAATTAGACAATTACCATCAAGTAATGTAAACCAAAGTCCCCTGCACATTTCTCTTCACCAGTAAACTATTATCTTAAAACAAACAGAGTCAATTAAGGGATCCTTTGCTGTTTCTAATAGATGAAAGAAAGTAAAATTCCAGTACACACACTAGAAAAGAAAGCGTGAACCCTTAGTGTTGTAATTGGGCAGTTTTAATTAGTGTCCTATTTGACTGCCCTGGCAAGGTCTAATGTCTAATCAATAATCCTCTCTCTCTTTCTCTTTCTACATACTACAGTGGCAATAGGTCGTTGTTTTTCTACCAATGAAATATAAATGAAATCCAGTATGACTGCTGATGATGCTAACCACCCAGCTTGGCAATGCTCACAAAATCACAGGTGTGCCATGTACACACGGCCTATGAGATTCTACACCATAATGGCTCACAATAATCGCAAATCATTTGCCATAAAATGATGTTTTGTTGCTGTTGTTTTTGTTTTTGGCTTTTTCTGTTTTTTGTTTAGATTATATTTCTCATTTGGTCTTGGCCACACATACAGCTGTAAAGCAAATCAATATTTGATAAATATTCAACATGATTAATTATTCAGATATTGTTTGGAATGTTGCTTGGACAAAGCAGATATAAAAACATAATATTGCATCTTCTTGGAAATGTATACACCCACTCTGGCCCACTATACATTTTATGTGGTCGTAATCTCTGGTATCCAGATTGAACTACACAAGTTTTGATCTTGGTAACCAAATGTGATTCTGATCATTTTTCCAATCTAACTTATATCATAAGTATTTAAAATTGATCCCATGTCATAATATGATTCGACATGGATGTCCCCTGTATTACTTTTTTTATTTCTTTCAATAACATATGGAAGTAGTACTGTAGGGAAATTACAATTAGTAATTTTGAAGATCAGACACTTTTCTTTGTTTAATGATATCAAAAAGAAGTTCTGGATGTTACCATATATAAATAATTTAATACTCTTGCCTCATTATCTTAAGCTTTTGAAAAAAAAGTAAAGGCAAAAAGATGAAATCTGTGCTTGATTTCAGTTGAAATGATCAACCTTCTGAGTGATTTCTGGCAAGTTGTTGTCATTGCCTGCTTATTAGAGACATCCTGCTCAATAATTCATTGTCATTACAAACACAATTGTCATAACTATGTTGTTAATGAGCTGTGACCATCATCATAAATTTCTGAGCAGCCTATTTAATTTGGCTTTATACAACATTGCGCTAGAAATACAGTTCCGAAATATCGGGCTCAAGCTGGTGAAAACTAAGGGTTAGTGATAACAGCAGTTTAGTGTGGTGTGTGAATCAGGGTGATTTCTGCCAGATTAATTTTGGCCTGACACCCTGTATCCAGCATCAAGGATGGCCTAATTGAGCGCTAATGAGAGAACCCTGGAGTCTCCGCCAGACAGATCTGTGCTGGTAGTGCACTCGGCAGTCAGTAAGTCTGTGTAGCCAGGCAGACCTGCTGGTGACCCTGGCAGACTATACGTCAATGTAACCAGGCAGACCTGCTGGTGACCCTGGCAGACAGCATGTCAGTGAAGCCAGGCAGACCTGCTGGTGACCCTGGCAAACTATACATCAGTGAAGCCAGGCAGACCTGCTAGTGACCCTGGCAGACAGCATGTCAATGTAACCAGGCAGACCAGCTAGTGACCCTGGCAGACAGCATGTCAGTGTAGCCAGGCAGACCTGCTGGTGACCCTGGCAGACAACATGTCAATGTAACCAGGCAGACCAGCTAGTGACCCTGGCAGACAGCATGTC
Organism: Amphiduros pacificus; assembly: GCA_949316495.1. Lineage (NCBI taxonomy): Eukaryota > Metazoa > Annelida > Polychaeta > Phyllodocida > Hesionidae > Amphiduros > Amphiduros pacificus. The sequence continues at coordinate 35,306,739 of OX439005.1, read as the reverse complement.
AGTGTAGCCAGGCAGACCTGCTGGTGACCCTGGCAGATAGCATGTCAGTGTAGCCAGGCAGACCTGCTAATGACCCTGGCAGACAGCATGTCAATGTAACCAGGCAGACCTGCTAATGACCCTGGCAGACTATATGTCAGTGTAACCAGGCAGACCAGCTAGTGACCCTGGCAGACAGCATGTCAGTGTAGCCAGGCAGACCTGCTGGTGACCCTGGCAGACAGCATGTCAATGTAACCAGGCAGACCTGCTAATGACCCTGGCAGACTATATGTCAGTGTAACCAGGCAGACCAGCTAGTGACCCTGGCAGACAGCATGTCAGTGTGGCCAGGCAGACCTGCTGGTGACCCTGGCAGACTATATGTCAGTGTAACCAGGCAGACCTGCTAGTGACCCTGGCAGACTATACGTCAGTGTAACCAGGCAGACCTGCTAGTGACACTGGCAGACAGCATGTAGTTGTAAAGCTTTCATGTCCTCATTATTCTGAGCAGATTCATCCAAGAACCAAAATATTGGCAAACTGGGAAAGAGCTGCTGCCGGAAAAGGGGTATCATGGTTGATTAAAAACAGAGAAAGAAGATTACATTATTCAGGTGCTAACTGAAAACCAAGAAACACTGGTATCAAACAACATGCAAATTCTGCTCATGTGAAAAATAGATTTAGAGCTTTAACAATCAGTCAATGTACTCCTCAAATAATGACAAAGCTCATATGTTAATGAGAGGGCTGATCCAGGGACATCCACACGCTGGGCATGTCTCAGCCCCCTTTACATGCCTCACTTCAGGACATATATTTACTAGTACATATATTTAAATATCACAATGACCTCTATACTCACACCCAGAAAGTACTATGATCTAAAATGTATTTAATTAGTGAATACTCCATCTCACTCATTCCTGTAATTATTAAATGTAGCTTGTTTATAAAGAATATGTTGGCTGACGATAATGGCATCGCACTGATAGAGAAAAAAAACATCATCATTATCTAACATATTTACACAAATTGTTCTGTATAGGTGCAGACAATCATGATAATGATATCATATCAGTCCCTGATATTTTCATCATAGAGGGCGCCATTTGACAGCAACATTTGTCCACTTGAATGACACAGAACACAAAGCATCTGCATCCTCGTCTAGCCTCGCCTTGCCCCGTCTGTATCCTGTTCCCCGGTCTGGCTCAACTACCATAGGCAAACATAACATCATTCTCACCCTGTGCATATCAATAGATTTCATAACACCCCTAACACATTTCACGCATCAGTTTCACATGCCTCGTCACTTTCCTCCTAGAAGCCACTAAGTGCAAATATTCAATAGGTGATTTGCAATGAAAGAGACACACTTACGATTTAAGCACTGCCAAGCATGCCAGTTATCCTAGATATGAGTCCCAGGAAGTCTGCGGGGTAACTGCCTGAGTGAGAGGACCGGGAGGCTGAGGCCTGGCGCAGCAATCAATGAGGGGCTCACCGCTCCACATTATCGCCACTACCACGTCCTATTCTTTCCACTTAACGATATTAATTTACTGATCAAGTGTACTCGCCCTTAATAGATATTCTCAACATTTCTATCACTCAGTTAACATTGAAAGTTGAGATTGGTAACAAACTGGATTTGTTATAAATGAACCTGATATTTGCTTCTTTGTTGTGGTTTATAATAATCTAAGCCAGTCGGTGAGATCTTGTGTTTGCAATGACTACATCTTGCCCCCAGACTGAGTTCAGTGCAGTGCCGAGAGTTCCAAGGTTTGATGTCCGGGTTTGCAATGCGCTCTCCCTTGAAACTCTATTTAAACTGATTTATAGATATGGGAAAGATCTACTTACTGATCGAGTCTGCCTCACAGTTGTGTATCATTACAGAAGCGTGTGTCAGAGACAAGATGAAGATCACTCCGTGCAACATCATTTAACATCTTTTTTTCATCAGAAATGTTGCAGTGAACTTTTCACTCATTCCTTGGTTATGTTCTTCCAAGAAACTGTGACTACATGAGGCAGTCATTCTAATATTTATCTAATAAATATAACACGTCTAGAAAATGTATATAACACCTAACAAGCTGTGGGATGTGAGAGAGAGGTGTGAGTGTTCAAACACTGACCTGACACTTCCCACCAGAACTGACACTCAGTGTCATCTTCATATGACACCAAGGCATAATTCTTGGAAGAATTGATATGTCACAAATATAATTTCCCCCCGACGAATCCTCTAAACAAATTAACAGATAAGCGAGGCAGAAATAACACGGACCAATCTCAGCACATCAAAAGCAATGATAATAACTGTGCAGTTTTTTACGCAGTGTTTTTTGCCTTTATTGCTTTGAGTGTGCAGCTATTATAGATGTCAGCGGCATAGATGCAATACCTGCTAGTCTCACTGTCTGTCCCTCTAACCTACACTCCCACTTTGTTCTCTTATCAAAAGCTTTTTTTCTATTTGAATTTATTGCTATGTTATCAATGCTTTTCTTTGTGTTCAGTTCCAGGTTATTTCATCACACATGGCATTACAAAGCTGACTGATTCATTCAACGCTTTTTACCTCAAGGAGAATTTTTTTTTAAAACATTAAAACAAGTCATATAGATCAATGTTAAAATTCGCATGCTGCACTAACTTTTCATTGCAACTTGTCACAGAAACAATCCGCCATGAAACAACATTGTCACATGCAAATTATACTTTTATACATGCTCTGTACACAGATATAATTCATAAACCTAAAATGACCTGAGGTCAATCTCTGGTCAAATCTGTAATTTGATTACCTGCATATTTAATACAACACATTGTGAATGCTCTATACAATCATTATGAATTCTGTGCATTTCACTCATTTAAATGGAAACTTTATTGCTCTTGTTCTGATTTGATGGCCTAGAGATTGACGTCATGTCATCCTTGGAGTTTAAAAAAGTGAAAGGTGAACAGAGCAAAACATTAAGAACAATTTCCTAAGTTTTAATCATTTGGTAGAAATTTTCTTGTCGCAAAAATATTTCAAAATTGCACAGGATGAAACTGTTTCAAACCTAATCTAGAACTATGTCATTTTCGTATCTATTGAAGATGAATTTATCATGTTTAACTTAACTAAAATGAAAATATGTATATTTACGACAGGGGAAGAGAGACAGGCATTTATTAGTATTAATATCACATATCTGGACATGTCAGAGGCACATTTTCCTGAAAATGGTGATGAATGATAAGTAACAGGGACCTTAAATAAATACAAGATCTATGGTGTTCCTGCAAACAATACCAGCGTACTATAATCTCCATATATATATATATAAACATGCATGAGATGATCTTAATTAAACTGTATTTGAGGACATCTCTGGCATGAGATGAGGCAGGTGTTTTGGCATGGTATTAAGCCTACAGTGATCTCAGCATCACCTCATCTTGCCTGCTGGAGACAAAAGCCCAGGGCTCACCTGTGTAGAAACTAACGAGTGTAACATGATAGTAGTGTCACCAGACTTTCAGATTCATCTTATATCATATGTCTCTCACTATGCATTGATTAGAATCGTTTTACTCCTAATTTACCTGATATGACCTCATCTAACATGCAAGCTCACAACACAGGTAGTTGACAATTTATTATTTGTGACCTGAGTAATATCTGGAGGCTTAACTAAAATTTAAATGTTTTGCCATCAATGAATGATATATGTTAAATGAAGTATTACCTGTGATCCGAGTAATAATATCAGGGGCCTTAACTAAAATTTTGACTGTTTTTTGCCATCAATATATAATTGATTTTTATCATATATATTAAATGAAGTATAAACAGTATGTAATTCATGCAGTATATATATATATATATATATTTGTACAGATGAGATACGTACAATGCTACAATAGACTCAATAAATATCAGCTGCAATATGTTGCTGGCGACTGACAGAGTTATTAAAAATAATCATAATATCTCATCATGTTTGATATTCAGTCAATCACTGGTTTTGCAATATGTTTGATGTATGTAATGACTTCATAACAAGACTGTTACTACTTTTACCTGTTTGTAACATTCCTATTCCTATAGACATATATATATATATCACATTTTGATCTGAAATTGCATAGAAAAATGTATATGAATAGGTAACTTTTACAACAGGTAAATTTTACAACAGTCATTAGGTTGTTAATAGTAAATCTTGTGTGACTTGAAACATGTCAAAACAAACAATGACATGTCCACTTAAACAGTCACAAATCCAAATAAACTGCCACAGGTCCAGATAAACAGTCACATGTCCGCATAAACAGTCACATGTCCAAACAAACAGTCACATGTCCAAATAAACTGTCACAGGTCCAGATAAACAGTCACATGTCCGCATAAACAGTCATATTCAATATGTCCACATAAACAGTCACATGTCCGCATAAACAGTCACATCTCTGCATAAACAGTTACATGTCCAAATAAACAGTCACATGTCCACATAAACAGTCATGAAACCACCGATGAAAACAATTGTTGGGAAGTTAGAGACTGTTTCTTTGTGGAGAATATATGGGTGGGGGGGGCTGTTTTGGTTGTTACAAATTGACAGCCAAAAACAGCTTGGTCAGTTATCAAGCATGGCTCTTATCACCTGACAAACATGTTTATGTGCTAAATGGTATCAGGCATGAAACCCTGGTCAGCCTAAAAGCTTATTTGAATTACACATAGAGGTGTGAAAACCTGCCTTCACTCAGGTGTGCTAATTGCAGCAGTCCAGCTTTCTTTAACCTTTCCAATAACACATTTTTTTGTCAGGGCACATTTTTGGGAATACAAACAGGGAAAGGAAAAAGTTAAATAGTAAAACAAACATTGTGGACCGACTATTACAATCATGAATTTATAATACAAATAAACCTTAGTTCCAACATCATTCTATGGGGTCTATCTCACATGTATCATTATGGTATATCTCTTGTGTTATTATGGGCCTATCTTATGTATCATTCTCCATTTCTGTTAATTTGTAAATACCTGTGAAATGTGGGAAATATTCCCTTTTATCATGAAAATCCAAAATATTAAAGGCAAAAGGTATGAATATTGCATCTTGTCACAGAATGTTTTATCTGGCCATGAGTAGCTTGTCATGAACATAACCTTGAGACAAGACAAGGTCAATTAAAGAGAAGATCAAGTGAAAACCGGATATTTACTCCTTTACATAAAAAATAAAAAACTAGACTGAAAATGTTGGAGTCTTCCTTTTTCTTCATAATAATAATAATAAAAAAGTCAAAATAAGTTTATAGCCAAATTGATTGCTTGTAAATCTTTCCCGAGTAAGCAATCCTATTTCCATCTTTCTATATTCAATAATTGCCAACTTGTTGGGTTTCTCTCAAAATATCTCATATTCTGCACTTGTTTTCTCAGATTTCATCAAGATATATTTGTGTTGACAGCAGGGTTTGAGTTGTGTGACTGGTCTCAGCTGTCCTCACTTCCACCTCATACCAGCTCCATCCCACTCGACTTCCTGCTCCCGCTCTTAATGCTCCACTCCATTACTGATCAAACACAATAGCTTTACTCTCAATAAATACCTAACAGGTAAATAAGTGAACAAATGACTAGTGTATGTATTAATAAGAATGAATATGATGTAAGCAGATGATCAATATTGTACTATTAACAAAATAAGATACTATAATATTAACAAAAGATTGTTTTGATGAAAACGATAACATATTTGTCTTTTCCTAAGAAGTACTGCCTGTTATATTTATCTTTCATCTCAAAAGTTAATAATGTTCACAAAAGATTGTTTTGGTGAAAACAATAACATATTTTGTCTCTCTGCCTGCAATGTTTATCTTTCATTTTTTTTTCAATTTCTCGCCGAAGAAAGCAAGATCTAGTGATGTAACGGCCGTGAATAGGGCAAATAAAACCGGTAAAAACCTCGTGTAAATATTTAAAGAGAATGTCAGACACTCATGCAAAGCAGCTTGCCCGTGCACAGGAAGTGCTTACCTTTTGGTCCCATCATGCATTGCTTCTACGGCAATCTTATGTCGCTCGGGAATACACCCACTTCTCACATCATTTCCACATTGTTTCCCTTTTAATGGCAGAAGTCTGGCTTTCATTCCCACATGCTATGCCCACATTATGATCAAATATGGTATGTGTCGACTCAATTTTATACCAGTACAAGACATTTATATCATCTCCACATAATAGATTAGTTGACATGCATACAACCTTGTCATCTGTGTGCACTGTCAATCCAAAGGTACTTAAATCCTGGTGATAAGCCAAATATACTCATTAATCCAATCCAATGTACCATCCAAATGTACTCACAAATCCAATCTAATGTACCAGGGTAATTGGCCAAATGTACTCATCAATTTGGGGATTTTTTTTTTAATAAACAGGAAATGCCACAATTCTAAAGTTATTTGGTGCTGATTAAATATATCAGTGCAACTCATAAAAGCTTAAAGGTTATAACAATTGAATATTTGTTTCATTGAAAGAGATTAACTCTGTGTCTTAAGACTGTTCTTAATTAAGCTATTCAAAAGCCATGATTTTATTCATCTAATTTTGATCTGATTTCAACAAAATGTATACCTCACTTTTAACTGTATTGACATCACTGTAGTTAAATCTTTGTTATGCATAAAAACATGTTAACATGTTATCAAGGTGTTGTCATCCTTTAATAAATGACAGCTGTTCTGCCTTCATGTGTTCATTTGACATGTTGTTTCACCATGTCTTTCTTCCCTCTGGAGGTTCACAATGCCAGGGTTACTGTGAATTACACCTGTCTACCCTGGGTTAACACCACCGCAGACCCAGGCCTCTGTCTGGCACTCGGGTTATCTCAACCCTGGCTCATCAATCCTTACTTCTGAAGCCTCAAGCAGATCAGTTTCAAAGATCATCTCAAACCATCTTTTTTTGTGTGGAAAAGGCGGGGGTTGAACATTTGTTAATAGAGACAAGGGATACTCACTTACAAAACAAAAACATGGTCACAAGGGAGTTTTATTTTATGGTTGGAGGCACCATTGATGTAAATCTGGCATTCATGACATGGTCCATTTATTTGGTTTGGAGGTCAATCAAACTAGCTCCCCTGGCATGGAGTTTAAACTTGTCCTTCCACTCTGTGATCATTAAGCCAAGATCCAAACTACCATGGCAGTCTAAGGGTTAAACCAACTGACAACTTGTCATGGCAGTGTTTGGGTTATGTCAACTTCTAGCTTACCTTAGTGTCAGGATTATGCCAGCTTTGGCTCCATGCTCACAGGCAAAGGGTTAACCCAGGGCAACTTAGAGGATGCATCACAGCTGAGCACCTATCACCCTCACAGTGTTGGGGTTGAGGCCAAATAATCTAATCTTTACACTGAGGGGGATGAGCCACCATGCTGCTTGTAGTATTAGGATAAAACTATTTAAATTTTCCCCCTTAATATCTTCACAGTGTCCTGCTTAAGCCACCTCACATTTCCCTAGAAAAACAAGATCTACCTGTTAAGCCATCTTTCACGTCACCTCGTAAAGCAAGACTCATTTATCATTGCAGTGAAGCCATTTTACAGTTCATCGACAATGCAAAAATCCACCTCTTATTGCAGTGCAAGGGTCAAGCCTACAGTTCACAGATAACGCACGACCCACCTGTATTGCAGTGCAAGGGTCAACCATCCTACAGTTCACTGATAACGCACGACCCACCTGTATTGCAGTGCAAGGGTCAACCATCCTACAGTTCACTGTCAATGCAAGACCAACCTGTCGTTGCAATACAAAGGTCAACCACTTCACCAACAATGCATGAGCCACCTGTAGTGCAGTGCAAGGGTCAAGCCATCCTACAGTTCACAGATAACGCACGACCCACCTGTATTGCAGTGCAAGGGTCAACCATCCAACAGTTCACTGTCAATGCAAGACCAACCTGTCGTTGCAATACAAAGGTCAACCACTTCACCAACAATGCATGAGCCACCTGTAGTGCAGTGCAAGGGTCAAGCCATCCTACAGTTCACAGATAACACACGACCCACCTGTATTGCAGTGTAAGGGTCAAACCATCCTACAGTTCACAGATAATACGCGATCTGCCTGTAGTGCAGTGTAAGGGTCAAGCCATCCTACAGTTCACAGATAAAGCACGACCCACCTGTATTGTAATGCAACGCAATGGTCAACCATCTTACATTTCACCCTGTAGTGCTAGATCCACCTGTCATTGCATCTTGCAGTTCCCCTCACAGTGTGAGGGTTAACTTACCTTTCAGCCTACTGTGTAGGAGAGTATTTGTGTTTACAGGGAAACGTTATCCCAGCCTGTTTGGATCCCATTATAAGTGGCACTTCCTCTGTCACTCCGAAGCAGATCATATGTCTCCAGGGTGCTGCCTCGCAGTACACACCTTGATAACCCCCCTCAGGTCTGCACGGCTAAATAGACTATCATTTCAAATCTATGAGTAGGCAGTGCCCCCTGGTGTCGAGGACAGTCATAACCTGCCCAGCTGTAGCCAGTCTCCTAGTGTGGAGGAGACTTAGATCATTTGATAAAAAAGACAATGGAAGAAATGGTGCCATGGCTTTGAGAACGACCTTTTCTGTCATTTGGTATCAGATGAAGACACCGCCCCCTGGTGAGTGTACGATTGCTAACTGTCCCATAATCCTGTGTTGGATCTAGACAGCAGCCCTGGGTTATATACAAGCCAGCAAAGTGGGGGATTCAAGCAAACAAAGAGATAATCTGTCCCAGCAGGATTAAGCAATAGGGCAGCTTAGATAATCTGCTCCTCTTAAGTATAATCCATTTGCTGGCTCATATCTCATTATTAGGGGCAATTGGTAGCCATGCATTAAGATATATTCATCTTATGTGATGATGCTGTAATTATCACTCAAAATGCCTCGGAATTTCTGAATAAGCCATGAGTGTGTCAATAAAGGTATATGTACATGTGTGTATTGAATGCCGTCTATTTTGGGAGCATCTATGCAGACACAGCTGAATGACACAATAGCAGATACTACAAAGGCGAGGTTTACAAGTGCCATATTACCACACACACTACAACTGATCTATCCACATGCTGGAAAAACAACAATCAGAACCAACCAACTCAAGCTTTTCTCTAAGGAGCATCTTGTTTACATAGCTTCTGACAAAAATCAACTAAAATCAATTTTTTTTGGTGACCGTAACAGAATATTAAATATTTTTTTAATTTCTCTCTCTCTCTTTTATTTGTTTTTATTTTTAGATTCAAATCGCCTCTATATCTTGCTTCTGTTCTATGTTCTAAATGCCACAAATAATCACAAATCACAAGGAAAGCTGAGGAAAATACGCTGCATCATCTTACTGAGATGAGCATCAAGTGGGATCAATACTCTGCTCTATTCATGTTATGATCTGGTTGTTGTGGCAACCGTCCCGGTCACACCTCATAACATCAGTCTAGTAAACTAGTACACTGTTACGTTTCCTCTTTTTGCGTCAAACATTTTAAACATTATCACTCAACGATCATGACATCAATGCTAATTTGGGACCTACTGTCTAAATACAAAAAAAAAAAGGTTTTGATTGACAAAAATCAGTGGATATTAATGGTGTTAATTAAGTGATGATTGGGGATGGGAGAGTGAGGGATGATGAAGGGAGATGAGACACTGGCTGTTAAGACATCTTGCTTTCTCATACCGATCGATGCCACCCATTTCGACCCAAGATACAAATGACTGTTCTGCAAGACGATGTACAGCCCATACATGCACTGTCATGCAGGCCTGATTTATGACAGAGCTTTGAGCGGCCTTGTCTATATCACATCCATGCTGAATAAGAAATGGATATGAAATATACAGGTAATCTGATCACGCCTTAATGGGTATTGACACGAGTGAAAGAGACATCAAAGTGCATCAATGATGGTCGCCAGAGGGCGCTCTGCTAATAAGAAAGTGTAAACTGCTGGAAAGCGATCAATATATATGATTATAAGAGAAAGCCTTTGGCATCTGTGGTGAAATGTACAAGCATTGCTTTATATGGTGAAATGTATGAGCCAGTCTGGGTACACAGACAAAGTTGGACTGATGCCATATCATACAAAGCAACACAAAGGACAAGCAGTCAAAGTCTAAAGCATTAAACTGACAGGCCGGGGTCTTATGTTATGTCTCATCTGATATAAAACACTTAACAAATTAATAATTAAAAAACAAAAAAAAATCATTTTATAAATCAAATTTTACAAGTACACATCAAAATTTTATCCAAAAATAAATATATATATATATATATATATATATATATATATATATATATATATATATATATATTGAAATATATCATTGTTAAATGTCAAAATGAGAATCATTCAATTATACTGACTATCTGATGAAAGAAAAACGGTCTATATTTTTACATTACAAGTGACTGACCCTTGTTGTATTACACTATTAAATACATTTCACTAGCTGCTAAATGAGTAATATAATGATGTTGTATCAGTTCAAGAGGACAAGCAGGTGAGCTGGTGCCAAGCTTCCTGTGGTACCAAGGTACGCACATCATCTCAAGTGTACAAAACATCCTCTGATACTTGATCCCAGCCCTCTCACTTACATAATAATATACATGTAATTATATTTCATAAGCAACGTTTTTTTATTCCCAGTCATACAATATTCAAGTCACAAGCTGATCTTCACCTACTATTATGTTGTTTTCCTGATGAATATTATGAAGTGATGTTATTTATTATGATATTATTAAATCGGGAATAATATTAAGGATGTTTACAATGGGTCAGCGAATGAAGTATTAATTTGATTTGTGATATGATGAGTATAACTTTAGATGCTAAGATATCAAACAGCACTGTGAAGTACTTGCGTACCACATGTTTATGATCAGTCAACAATCTTTATTTGTCCTGTGTATATATATAGACATGAGCAGTACAGACTTCCTGTAAATATGTTTGTGTCAATCGATGTGGTTATCACAAATATTTCACCACTTGTCATATCCTATATTGTTATTCAGTGAAATCATCCTTCTCCTCCTGTGGTGAGACTGCCAGCTACTTTCATCCCAATAATCACAGTAACTTAATCTGTTTATAATAACAACGACCTTAATGATATTATATAATTAATCCCTCTTATGTTTAACAAACTACATAAAAATTTTTAATAAAAAATACCAGAGAGAATGATTTTAGTTCTAAACATGAAGCAATATTTGTATCGTTTTGTGAGTATACATTAAAAAAGAATCATTTCATTTCATGTAAACAAATGAGTTTAGGCTTAATTGGAAATAATGCATATCATTGGATTGGAAGGATGAAGCGAGTAGCTGCCATTATGTGGGTCAGTGCACACTATTGTATGGCAATTAGGAGCATCATCTCAGCCTGTGATGTTTCCATATGATGACAGAAAAGTTGAGTCGATCAATCAATCGGCCATCATTGATAAAGCTTGCCAGCCCCTGTGGCTGTGTGATGCCGGCCTGTCCTGCTTGCCTCCTGTACCACAGATTTATGTTTACTCTGGGATCATTGGCAGGCGATCATCTCACACTTTACCTGTGTGATCCACAGGATCCAACTCTCGCCAGGCTAGGTGACCTTGAGTCTTTTAAAATTGCTACCAACTTATCAACTCTTTAAGAGCAAAAAGGGGAGAGAGAGAAAGACCTGGATGACCTTGAGTCTTTTAAAACTGATCACAATTTATTTAACTCCTTTCGAGCATAAACAGGTGAAAGACCTAGGTGACTTTTAAAATTGATCACAACTTATCAACTCCTTAAGAAACTAAGAGGAGAGAGAGAAACATTGTCGGGCAAATTAAGGACAAACAGACTGGTGCTTAACTCTATAGGGAAAAGAGTTTCTATGTATATTGGTAGCATTTATGATATGAATTTGAAATATTTCACTGTTACCATGCATTTGCAATGAAGTCTGAAAGTCTTGGTTTTCTGCACGCCAGCCGCCTACCATGAATAAGTGTCACTTGAGTGATGCTAATTAGGAATATTGATATTGCACTGACAAATGTAGTAGCTAGGAAGCGATAAGCTTTAATCCTGAGATATAGGTCACACAATACAGGGATTATCTATGATAAAACCTCAACAATGAGAAGGGTACAGGACATAATTTCTATTATCATCCACAGTGTTGATTGAATAGAGTGAGGGGTCATGGTGTTGTCAATGTGAGATACAAATGACAGTGCCATTTGACCAGCCCCTGCCTGCCAAGTGACAGTCAGCTGAAATATATACATGCTGTGAAAAGGTCATGACCTTCATCTTCGTCCTATTGCATTGACCCACTACAGCCACAATCACCAATCAATATAATGAATGCAATACGGTATCCAAGACAACCTCCATACAGTCCCCAATTTTATGACACTTATATAGATATATAGCTTACACGGAATGTTTTTTTGATGTTGGTCCGCCAATTACAATGCACACACACATACACCCACACACACACTCTGATTTCTAGCAGCTCTGATGGGAATTTATGTAGAATTTGCTCATTTACACACTGATCCAATTCACTTCTGTCAACATACATTTGCCTCTGTATATATATACCTTCAAGCATAAAGCCTGTCATTATATTCCATATGGAAACTGCACTGGCTTAGACTCTAACATAATGAAGTAACTTTGACTCACTTGTTTCAATCATAAAATGACACCTTGTCTGCCTATAACCCGTATCATTCTCACCGATCTGAGGCTAACTGTGTACATGTTCTGACGAGTAGGTTTAGGATCAAAGACTCGCGGACAAAATGATATAGTAAGACATACATACCTGTTATAGATTGTCAAGACTGCAAAATAATGACTCTTCAGTTCACTGACATCAAAATGTATCTACTTAAAATCTGTTTGTGGTTTGGTTATGCAGGTTAAGGATATCGTGCACATACATGGGTATGAAGTCACAAAACCAGATACGCTTATCATGCTTTCGAAGATACTTATCGAAACATTAGTCCTGAACTTGTTGACTTTTTTTCTTTATAGTTTTGAGGAGAGTTTTGTTTATTGGAGTGGTTGCTTTGTAAGCTGAAATCTTGGATATCATTTCATAAGTGCTAACTGCCACCAGCATTTTGAGATTGCATGCATCTATGTTATGTAATTTAGTAAGTCACTGACTCATTGCCTGCCATCCATTACCAGAATACTCGTGATCTTCATTGCTAGTCCCCCCAACCCAACCCATCCCCCCACCACACACCACTGTCTAAACATAAGAGATAAATGATTCAGCCAAAAATGAGGCTTCTATGATGAATTAAGCAATTGTTAAAGAGGGCTTCTTGATTTGAAGAAGTGTTCTAAAAATATTTATTTTATCACAATCAATCAATCTAGATTTATTGATCATAACTGATCAGCAATGCCCCACCACCACTTGATCCTCTCTCAGTTTCAACTGTCCTTCACTGATCCTACACCTGTTTCACCTTCTCTATAATTATCCTCTATTCCTCCAAAATTGGACAGATATTACTTCATCAAACTCAAGTCATTTTCTCTTACAGAGCATGTGTCAGTTTCACCTCCCCATACCGATCCTGTGTCAGTTTCACCTTAGAGTAATGCACTAGGTTATTGCCCTCCCTGTACTGATCATATGTCTGTCTGACTCTAACAAAACTGATTGTGCACCAGTTTCACCCTCCCCATACTAATCTGGACCCAGTTAAACTCTCTCCATACTGATCTTGTGCCGGTATGACCCTCCCTATACTAATTTTGTGTCAGTTTCACCCTCCCTATACTGATCTTATGCCAGTTTCACCCTGCCCATACTGATCTAGTGCCAGTTTGACTCTGCCCATACTGATCTTGTGCCAGTTTCACCCTTCCCATACTGATCTTGTGTCAGTTTAACCCTCCCTATACTGATCTTGTGCCAGTTTGATCCTTCCTGAACTGATAATGTGCCACTCTGCCCATATCAAACCTGATTGTGTGCCAGTTTGACCCTCCCCACACTGATCCTGCATAAGTTATACCCTCCCCTCACTAATACATTTTACCAAGCTCAACCTTTCTACACTGATCTTGGGTCAATTTCTGATATCAACGTGCAAGTGTTCGGCCGTTGTGCCATTAGTTTCTCCATCCCACGAGAACACTCCAGTGCGTCAATCTCAATGCGTGACTCCGCCACACAAAGGGATTTTGCCAATGACATCAATTTCCCGAGATACACCTCAAGAACCTCCCGAAAGGCAGTGCAGATATTAGTCCCATATTGATTATCATCACTTACAACATTTTATTATTATGATAAGCACTGGAGAGAACTGTGGTATGAATGTGGTTTGGCATTTCACGTCATATTAACATTGATGGTCAATGTCCACATCCAAACACTCCATCAATCTATCTCAGCAAATACATTATTGGTGTGACAAAGAAAAGCCAAAGATGCCAAACTCAAATTATGTTATTTTGTAGACACCATTAGTCATATAAAACCATATATCTACACATAAAAAAATATTCAATACTTTAAGGGCATATTGGTTAAATGGTTTAACCATGCTATATGTTTGCTATATTTGCAATCGATCTACATTTCCGGTCAGATTTGGTCATGTGAAAACAGTCCACACATTGACATTATCTTGCAAAAGAAATCATATCAACTAATCATCTTCCAGAAAGTCTCAATATATTTGACACACAATAATTTGTCTACTCCTGATTTGACACACTAGTAGACCCCTATGTGGAATAACTTTATCCTTGTGCAGATCAATTAAATCCAACCAAATGATCTTCATGAATATTAGATACTGGCATATGAATTTACTGATTACATTCAGCAATATTGATGTATATAATTCAATCATGAATAATTCAAGGGAACGATATAGGGGTTGTTGTCCAATAAGCAAACAATGCTTACTGAGAACAGTCCCGGAGGCTGGCGTCATCTCTTAGAACCCATATTTTGCTAATTGAGTCCACTAATTGTGTGGCTTAGAGATATCCTGATGGTGCAGTATTCTTGATTCCACTTACATCTCTTGTGATCCTTTGACATGGGTTAGGTAAAGAAATATCATCCATAAAACCAACATAGCGATTTGGGCATTTAGCTAATTGATAATACTTTATTCTAAAAATGAATAAGTTCGGTTTGATAAATAAATTTACATAAATGGCATCATTTTGCTTTTATACTAACATATGGCAAGAAAATGAAATCAGGAAGTAAAATGAGGAAAGAAAATACAAGAAGAAGGCAACAGAAACTCATCTGAGAGACATAATCTGATGTCAACACAGTTGTATGAGGTCATGGTATCGTAAAAGGAGCAACCGTCTCTTCAATAATTCCTTCAGAGTGACTCATCCCCAATCAAATATGTCCCAACAATACAGAGCACCGACCCATAAAACCTCATTCCATGTCCTGTGCCTCCATTTTCCCTCGAAACAAGATGGCTATAATAACCATAGAACCTCTCAAATACTTATCTCATAACCTCCCCGATTTTTGTGTCAATTCCTAAAATAAATGAAATTCTACATTGGGATTATTACTAAGAGTCAATTAAACATGAGAATAATTATAATTACTCCAAAATTAAACCATGTTTTGACATGTCTGTGCACATTTATTTCTGATAATTACAGTGATAACAAAATAAACATACATCCCACGTTTACTGTGGTGAAATGCACACATGGATGCATGTGCAATGATAACATTTGATTATGTCATGGAATGTGATCACAAAAATCCCCATCCTCCCCACCACACCTACCTACTATGACTGTTTAATAATTCCAAATCTTTCCCTTTGTACATTCCTGGTTTTCCAAGGAATGTTTCTGTTTCTGGCTGTTTTGATTAATGCTAATTAGAGGAGATGGCCTAATACATGGGAATCAGATCCTCATAAAAAGTTACATGCTAAATATTCATCAAAACCTACAGATAACTTGATAAAACTGTGATGAATAATTGACCATTAGCCAACTTACACATATTGGAGTGGAAAAACTAAAAAAGAAATTTAAAAAAAAGAAAGATATATCATTGCTATTTAATTATTTTAATTTGGTTGGCTATTTATCTCTGATCAAAATGAAGTTGGGCCATCTCAGAAAATATAAACAACTCCAAAATGTAGTAACGAGGAAATGTGCTCAGCCAAGTGTGAAAGAATCACTGATCCACATCAAAATCACGGAATGTCAACACGGCCTTCAAACATAATGACACACTCTGTCATAACAATACTTCATTCTTCGAAATACACCATGATAAGCATTTTTCTATGTAACTCTGGCATTTCATAGAAATGTTTGGATGAAAACGATTTTTCTTTTACGAAGCAAAAACTGACACAGTTTTGAATATATTTAAAATCTTATCAGTATATCCTGTGCAGAATCTGAATGACGATAAATATCATGTCAATTATATTACAAACGTCACTATCTTTCCCATTATCTCAGTTCTCAGCTTGGACTTCTATTATCTGGGTATTTAGTATATATCAATACCTCATAAGAGGTATTGTATATATGTATATTGGCAAAATATGTGTCACATAAATTTGCCTGACTTTTAACCTTTTTCATGACTGCACGTTGGTGTGTATAGTATGGACCACCAACAAAACTGAGCTAAAAGGTAGGAAAGAGAACGCTTTGAAGAAAATGTGCCAAAACAAAAATAAATAAATGGTCACATGTCAATGGCACTATTTTTCAACCAAAAATGTGAAACACTAAAATCCTAACAAAAAGTATATCATTTGTTAAGTTGAACTTGTTTAAAATATGAAGGAAAGAAAAAAAAGACATAGCCAGAAAACTGCCCATTTGAGGCATGTTATGTAAACATTGTGTGAAATCGTCACAAGTACATTCTGATAATGTTATTAGACAGATGCAATGATCACAATGTCTAGATAAACCAACTGGTATTTCACAAGTAATAAAACACATGCTACCAAGTTATGTAACAGAGCCCTAGTTGTGTCAATGTGTGTTAGACAGGCTTTAGTTTACATGGCTATTGCATAATAAACTGCCTGGTCTGGGAAATGTCGTCCTTCATACAACATATTAGGCCTGAACAATCTTGTCAATATTTAAAAGTCAACTCACTATTGAAGACCATGGTAGAAAATATCTCTTAGCTTTTTGTGAGAATCTGATCCACAAATGATAAACAATCATCTCTTTAATTGGCGTGCCATTGTCTGTGTAATAGCAATTGGGTTATTTTTGTTTGTATTCAGTGTTATACAGGCCCCCTCAGGGTTGCATTTATCTGAACAAAGAACTATGTGGAGAGAAATCTAAGATTTTTCCTGTTAAGATAAGCATTTAGCAAAGAATCTTTTTTTTCTTATAACCACAGTCAAGTTCTTTCTGGGGTTTACATATAATCAGATAATAGATTTCATATCTATACATTTCACAACACAAGAATATGTGACACTGTATTTTTCTGTGCAATCTTTAACCAGAATTAACACGATTAAAACCAAAAACACTGAACTATGGACATATCCTGTTTGAACATAATAGCAAAATAACAAATAAAAAACAATGTAAGCTACTGCGAAAAAGATACATACCACTGTTATGAGTTTGATGATATGGAGATCTGATGGTTGGAGCTTGTTGACCAGTGGACTGTGAGCTATGAACTGTGGTCTTGGCACATGACTATGCAATGAAAGGAAACGCAGTGTGATGAAATCAACACTGAAATCAACACGTCATGCTTGGTTGTTCAGAAAGATCAGGGAATCCCTGCAACAAAAAAAAAAAAAACCATGCATCATTTTAACCAGGGGTTCATTTCCCCTTTATATCAAAGTACAAATTTTACAAATATTGACAAATATTATAATAAAAAAGTGTATATAGACCAATACTGGAAAAATATTCTTTGGTTTACAAGATTACCGGTATCCCTGTAGTTTGTATGTTAAACATATTGAGAGGGGGGAATTAAGTACAATCAATTCCATATTGATTTTCAGTCTTTTTAAGATCAGGAAAGATAAATGAAATCAATATCAGTATGAATATCAGCGTCTGTTTTGGCTGTTGTTAAGATTGAGGAAACACGAAATTACATTCACATGAAGTGGAGCGTAGAACCAGCGACTGGAGATTTTATTAGAGTAGGATATTAGGTTTGCCCAAAATTAATGTATACCTGTTGAGATAATGTTCATGATCTTTGATAGCATACAGAATTACCTGCCCTGTTTGTACTGCGTGCTCAGAGTCAGGAGTGTGTAAAAATCCAGTAAATCCAATAATAATGATATGTTACAGAGAAATCCTAATGAATGGGAATGGTATAATTTTCTGCAATATTTTATATATATATATCAAAGTATTTTATATATATATATATATTTAAAATATTACAGAAAATTATACCATTCCAATTACCATATATATATAAACATAAGAAAATCATGACTCAAGAGTGTATTTGGTTTCATTATTGGGTAATGTACACAATTACCTATAAGACAGAGAAGTTGCCCTTTCTGTTTGGAAGGTCTATGTCATCATGTGTCTGGTAAATATAGGAAGAATGAACTCTTTGTGACCCCTGATGAGGCTCAAAGAAGGTTAGCACTGTATGATGTCATTCTGCCACTGTCCAAAGGACAATGCTTTTGATGATGTCATTAGTGTATTGCCATATTTCTGTTATGTAATTTAACCTGATCAGGCCCTCTGTTTAACATTTCACCTGAAAATTATGCCAAACAAAGAGTGCTCTCAAATATATGGGTTAATAGTTAGGTTCTTGCTGAAATAAAATTCAGATACTTTGTGCAATTCATCATTCAATAAAGGAAATATAAATGGAAGGCAAAAAATTATCTTACATAATTTTATTTTTGATAAAAACATAAGCAGATTGACAGAAGTCCTTCAGATCTTTAATTTGTGCATTTTGTATTTGTATTGATCAATGTGCCAATCTGGTTTGTATTTTTTCTTTTTCTTCATGAGATCAATTTTGATTTAATCTAATATAAAAATCCAGAAATAAATCCCACCTAGTATATTCTCTATTAGCACAAGTAATAGTTCAAAGCTATTTTTTTTGGCAATTGTTGGTGATCAACTTAATGTCAACATCATGCTCCTGAATGCAGTCTTTCAATAAAAAAAAATATTTCAATTTAATCCTGCATTACTTGATGCTCTAATCAGTTTTAATTTCCTTTCAAAAAAACATTTTTGTGCATTTAAATTATTCACCTCTGTATTCACTGACCCCTGTGTCTCGTGTACTTCACTGTCACTTGAGGTGAGCCAGTCATATTCATCATTGTCGCCAGGATGCGCTCATGCATGTCACAATGTCAATCTGTCAGACCTACCAGTGCCCTCTGGTGACAATATTAGCTGTGCACAATTTGTGACATGTGTCTTTATTGAATATTGCGTATTCAGTTTACATTCATAGTACAATTTTGTGATAATTAATTTAAGAAATATGTATATTAGGTGGCCTTATAAGTGATTTTGTACTTAATATATGGTGCAGCACCATTAGAAATATTATCAATTAATAATTCCAAAATTAAAGTTCCCTTTTCAGATGAAAAGAAATGTCGATGCAGTGCCATTGACCGCATCCACTCCCTAAATAACTAG
This sequence comes from Amphiduros pacificus, assembly GCA_949316495.1. Taxonomy (NCBI): domain Eukaryota; kingdom Metazoa; phylum Annelida; class Polychaeta; order Phyllodocida; family Hesionidae; genus Amphiduros; species Amphiduros pacificus. The sequence continues at coordinate 35,286,940 of OX439005.1, read as the reverse complement.
CCCTTTCCTAAGGATATTTTCTGCTATATTTTATTTGCATTTTAAACATTTTTGAGCAGCTTAGGGGCAGTTTTTGGCCGCCGGGCCCAAAATAAACAAAAGGCAAATTCACTGCTAGAGATTCTCGAGCTACAGTGACTGCAGCAAAGGACGAAGTCACAAACATTCTGGTTTCACATTGGCAGCCTTTTATTGATATCTCTTGCTACTCTGAGCAACATGCTGTATAATTTATTTTTGCTCAAGTCAATGATAACTGAGACTGCAAGCTTGAAAGTTTTTAGAACTTCAACCTATAAATTGTCATACTGGTGAATCGATACCCTCAGCTTCAGCCAATGATCTTCACGGTTTGAACTTTTATGTTCAAAATGGAACAGTTTTGTTTCCCTCCTCGTCTTTGTCAAAAGAAAGGTTTGCACAATGCAATTACAAATTAATTAATATTATTACCTTTTATGTTCACAGGTACACTATCTGAAGGGAGCGAATGATGTTCAAGTTTTACCACGTGACGAAAGTATTTGCAACTTGTTGGTTTTCCCGCCAAAAACTCAACATTTTATACAATGTTTTGTTTGTTCAAGGTTTATTTGTTCGTGCAACATAAAAGAAATTATTAAAAACGATTCCAACAGGAAAACTTTGATAAAATCAGTAAAATAGTTCAGGGAAATTTAAAGCAAATTGTCCAATAATCAAAAAAAATATTTTGTGTATAAAATCTTGGGTTTGACATAAAAAAAAATACACTAGTTAAAATTGAGGAAGAAGTTAAACCAAAATACATATTTGAAATATTCAGCAAAATATATGATTAAATTTGAACTTCTTTAAATGTGAATCTCTGGTCATTTTTTTGTTGACAGTCTATATTGCCCAAGGCCAACACAACAATCAATATCGAATAGAACCAACACACAAGATCGAACATAAAGTAGTAAATTTTGCATAATGTAAAAAACCATGAAGTAAAAGCCACATTTTGTTAAGAGTCATGGGATAGAAATAATGTCTACACAATCTATGGAGTCCCACACTGTAACAAGTCCCACGTTATATATTAAGGGTTACAGGATAATAGTAAGGCCCAGACTATATTAAAGGTCATAGTATTGTAATAAGGTCCAGACTATATTAAAGGTCATAGTATTGTAATAAGGTCCAGACTATATTAAAGGTCTTAGTATTGTAATAAGGTCCAGACTATATTAAAGGTCTTAGTATTGTAATAAGGTCCAGACTATATTAAAGGTCATAGTATTGTAATAAGGTCCAGACTATATTAAAGGTCATAGTATTGTAATAAGGTCCAGACTATATTAAAGGTCATAGTATTGTAATAAGGTCCAGACTATATTAAAGGTCATAATATTGTAATAAGGTCCAGACTATATTAAAGGTCATAGTATTGTAATAAGGTACACACTATATTAAAGGTCATAGTATTGTAATAAGGTACACACTATATTAAGGGTCACAGGACAATAGTAAGGCCCACACTATATTAAAGGCTATATTATTGTAATAAGGGCCACACTTTATAAAGGGTCAGAGGGCTACAAGGGCTACATTTTATGCTGGGTCATGGGACAGTAAAGGCTACAATATATTAGTGTCACTCATTTTTTATCACCATAAAAATATTACAAACTCATTTTGTAACATATATTTTTGCATCATCCTACAATATAATGCTTGTATTTCAATAGATTATTAATTTATGAGCATTTTTATTTTGAATAGGATGAAGATAATATTTACAATAATTTCAGAATCATAGAATTTGTATACATTAAATACATTCAAAATTCTATTTCCAAATGTTTAACATTAATTAAAGTAGATCTATGAGAGAGGAAATTCAATATGAATCACTAAATATAACATAAACTACTTAATAAATAATTGGTATATTTTCTCAAGATCTTACAAATTAATCTTTTCTTTATTGGTCATTATTTTAAACAAAAACTAGTCAATGTTCATTTAAACATCAAATGTGTATTCCTTTTCTTTGTCACATTTGGATGGGGTTAACATTGATGTTAAAACCACCCTTTAGATACTTTAAAGATAAAAGGGTTAAAAAATTCCTTGTTATTTATTAGCCAGGAATAAACCCAAAACCCTAACAGGTAATTCTCTGGGCTTTTTTCAACACTGCTGCAGTTAACTGTCTAGTTACAATTGCACCAGTCACTCCAGATGAAACCCTTTTCTGTTATTAATGCATACTGAAAATAATAGGGTCATGAAAACTGGATGAATGTAGACAATAAAGAATAATATATCCCTGTCTCCTAATTAATGTTCAGTAATACAAGATCTATAAAAAAATATATGAAAATCTCTCTGCTATCTGTATCAATTTCAGCCTGTTTTGTGGGACCTTTCCAGTGCTAATGTTCTGCATGTGCATTGTAAAAGACCAAAATGGTCAAATTTAAGAAATGAATTAAATCAAGGGATACTCAATATCAATTCTTTAAGACTATATTCTAGGGAACAACCTGTCATATTCACAACTGAAGTAATAAATGTTACATAAAATGAAGGTAAATAAACTCCAAATTATAATGCAGGTCAAGATCGTCTTGAGATAATGTGATGTAATTGAGAACATGACATAATATTTTGATATTTGTCCATGAGCAAATATAATCAATTGTTAAATTACTCAACTTTAACAGAATGAATACAATTATAAGAATTTTTAATTGTGTCTTGTTGAGAAGTATAATATTGATTCATTTGTTCAAACAACATATTATTCACTCAATTTCCAGCAAATGTGTCTTGTAGCATTGACAATGAAAACAGTGCTCTCTGTTCATGGGAAATCATGATATTTTACATTAAAATACATTAAAACACATAGGAGCTGCCCTAACTATTACTTTTTTAAAATGTTTATTAACATTTCTTAAAAATGCTTGCAAACTGCCTTAAAATATTAATCACACATATTTATCCGGCTTTGAAGGTAGAACTGTCAATAAATATTTAAAGGGGCATTTTCACAACGAATGCCATTTATATGCTATCAATAATATCTTGACAGATTCTACACAGACAAAAGATATAAACACCTCTGAAATTGTGACAATGTTATACATTGAGATTTATTTTGTGAAAACATAGAATACTTGAGTATATAGCTTTGAGTGAAAGAAAAATTGCCTCCCTGTCAATTTTGACTAAAAGATAAAGAGAAACGAGATGTTTTTACCTGGGCGAACATTGCTTCTGATCACTTTTAATAGTGCTCAATAGATATTCATGTTTTTCTCTCTTTATATATATGAGACTTCTATATGATGAGGGAAGTATGTCAAATGATCCATTAGGATCAAATTGCACTGAAACCGCAGGAAGTTACCGGTAGGTCAATCTGAACAGTGTGCATAATAACACTTTCAATTTACAATACAATGTATGAAATTTACAGGAAGTTTGCTATGATTTAAATTCAAATCAATCTAAATCTTAACACATTAAGATTGTTCTAACATACCAAGTTTGAAATTTGCTTATTAAAATATATATGACAGAAAATGTTTATCTATATATACTTTTTGGTAGCTGTTTTGACTGAAATAAATATGTAAATAAAGCTATTTTTTTATCTTACGTACTGTGATTTAAAATATCAGTACTAAATTAAAAATATGGTTTTGGAAAACTTTCAATGTAGTTCACACTATTAAACCTTTAAAGGTATTAAGCATCAATTCTACAATTTGGTGTTTTTGAAAGCTTAGCCACATATGAACATAATGACCGATTGAAATTATAATAGAGTAATAAGATATGTTGCTATGAGACATAACAGTTGCACTCCCAGCAGAGGTCTATCTGAGCCATAAACTGCACGTGACGGGAAAACACGGGTAGCATGAACTTTATTTGACCTCAATTGAGGCTCAAAGTAGGGTAGCACTGTTTGACGTCATTTTGGTACTATTCAAAGGACAATACATTTTATGACGTCATAAGCATATTGCCACACTCTTATGGCATCATTTTACCTTTCAGTGCCTCTATGATGACACTCCACATAAAAATGACGCCAAGAAAGGAGTGTGCTTTCATTAGGGGCCTATATATTAAGGTCTTGTTCAAATAGGTTTTACAGACAATGATGGGGATGCATTTTTCAAAAGATTTATAGACACGAAAGATAAGGACATTTATTACCAATATGTGAATTTTTAAACGTTTTTTTCAAAATCGGTGCTTAATCCCTTTAACGGTTAATCAAGAGCTAACTTGTTAAAATCTTAGCAGTAGACCCATGTACAAAATGAATTGCAAAATGGAAATGCAAGGCTACTTTGGTGAAAATATTTACACTAATATATCCATTTACATCAGTTTATTGAAAAAAAAAACAACAAAAAAACAAAAAACAAAAAACAAAAGAGACAAAAAAACCTTTGCTGATTAATAATTCATAATACCTGACAGAAAATTCAAACCCGAAGTGTTTCTTTTTTCACAAGAGAATAACCGAACTGCTCATAACTGAACAGCTATTAAAAGGGAATTGCATATGCACCATAAAACTTGATGTTTTGGTGTGCTGGTATTAAAGATCAGTCACCACTATCAGACATCATCTCTGAGACTCCATTTTCTTTTTTGATTTTCCTCATCAGTAATCCTCTTTGCCATCTGTTTTCTCTTCCACCGCTAGACATCATCTCTAAGAGTTTCCTCCGTTTCCCTGTTAAGTTTTCTTCTCCCATGATCCTCTTTGCTGTCTGGCTCCTCCTCCACTATTCCCAGATATAAGGCGATGGCTCCGATCCACAGGATGAGGTGCATGACGGCCATGAAGACCTGATACAGCAGAGATATCAACGACATATTCATCTTGTGCCTCAGACACAGAAGGTTGTAGATGTAGGAAAATGTACCCCCTGCTAAGTTCAGGAATCCCATCATGATGATAACTGCAATTAAAGACAGAATCATGATAGTAAAAAATTGCAATGATAACTGCAATCCCATCATATTATAATGATGATGACCATAAACAAAGCAAACAATGCAAGATTATTGATCACTTAACAGAAACCTTCACTAAATATGAATCAGCATTTCAAATATCATGAATGAAAAGTTATATAATGCATTTAGACACTATATGAATTATTTTACTGTTTTTTTGGTGATCATCATTTCCTGGTGACAGCTATCCTGTTAAGGGGATTATGGTAGACCAGCCAATCATTATTTGTGGAAATGAATTCAATCTTTATTTGTGACATTCTAATCATTAAATAATTCAATTTTGTCAAAATAGATTTTGTAAATTGTCAAAATAAATCATTAAATGACTCCCATTGGTCAAAAGTTTCTATTTCTCAAATGCTTATGTTTAAATAACTCATGATCTCATGGATGTTCTCTTGTGGAGTAACAATTTTCTTCAAGAGTAATTGGGCATATTTCCAAAAAGATATAAAATAAAGTGTGTCTGGAGAGCTTTGCATTAAATTTCAAAAGAGGTTTTCATCTTTATAAAATTTGTATTAACTTGACATTGTGTGCAAGTGTCGATGGTGGGCAGGGTAAAGATTTAGAAATATGAGGGGGTCTCAAGTGCACAACTGCAGGGGTTAAAAAGGGTTAGTCACAAGGATGAATTGAATGGAGTTTGAAACAAGAGTTTTTGTAAATCTTTAATAGTGAAACAATTTAGATAAGGTTATTGCTTACCAACAGATGCTTCTTTGGCACAAGGCACTAATGGTTCTTGAAGGTACATGGTGGCCCCAGCAACAGTTGCAATATATGCATTTCTAGCCCATGACAAATAACCTACAATATAAACATTCATCATTACAATATAGGCCCAATAAAAAAAGAATGTGTGCATCCACTGAGGCCAAAACAATTATCTTCTTTGTTTCCATCCACTAAGGTACTAGATGTTTGAGATTTCACAGATTTACAGACTAACTCCAAAACAGTATTCCTTTTTGTCTTCTGCATGGTTGCCACAAAACGATGAAATGGGAAATATTGGTCTTTTGAGTCTTCTAATTATTCTGCAAATCTCATTTCAACCCAGTGCATCTGATCTGTTGCATAAATTTGTGAATTCTGCAAGAATTGATTTTATAATAGATACTTGTTGCATTTTACTGATGAGCTAAAATATAGAATACATTTTTCAGAGTAAATTTGTGAACTCACCGTTTTCATTTGCAAGCCGTATCATCTGAAAATAAATATATAAAAACAATACAATACAAATCTAATGATGTACATCTAACTTTAATAATCTTTGTACAATGCAGCACAAGGTCAGAGTTGGTCATGTTATCAATATCATGTGCTCACAACTATCATATGGCATACAAAACTATAAATACTGACATATCAAATAATATATTTTTTTCATGTATTTATGGATATTGAACCCATTTGAGTGACTACAGGCATTATCCAATGTATGACCTTTATCTAAAACTTCCTGAACAAGCAGTGCATCTCTTTGTGAATATAAAATAGGAAAGATTTCACATTTCAAATAAATTGCCTTTTTGCTTGATGTTTAAGTATGCCTTTTTGGATGATGGTTAGATGTAATCCTCTTCTATGACGATTAAATTTTACTCTTTGCAATGGTTAGGTTTCATTTGTAACAAAGTTCAATTATTCTCTTTTCATCACATTATAACCAACAGTAATTAAGAAAGGGAACTAGTGTGATTCATTCAAAGGGAACTAGTGTGATTCATTCAAAGGGAACTAGCGTGATTCATTCAAAGGGAACTAGTGATTCATTCAAAGGGAACTAGTGTGATTTATTCAAAGGGAACAAGTATGATTCATTCAAAGGGAACAAGTGTGATTCATTCAATCAGAATCATTGATAACCCTGGAAGAGTTTTAACCTAAATTAAATTTTCATCTTCATATTTTGCATTTGACTAAATCTGAAGTGAACAAACACACAAATTCTATTGTTAGAATGGAATGTAAATATTGTGTTCTGCTAAACTTTTAGACTGATCTTGAGTCTTCATTGCAAATAGCAAATATCAAATTGGTTGAAAAGAGTACATTTAGTTGCCTGCATAAATATTAATGAGAGACAGAGAATCACTTTACAACACTTCATCAATCCGAGAGCAAAACATCAGCTTTAAAGCATTCATGAAATGAGGTTTTCCAGCATTTTTCCTCGCATAATAAATATATTTATACCTCAAACTTTGCAATCAAAAGTTATTAACCATTATATTTCCGCTATATAAATGTCTGTGCCATTTGGAAGGAGGATGAGTCTTCTGCTAAAATCTAAACCATCCACTGAACACTTTGTCAACAAACTTTGTTTAGCTGACCAGTGATCTGATACAAACACCTGCTAAGTGAATTCTTGTTAACAGTGGGGCACCTTTAAATTGGTACAATGGAGTGATTTGGCTTACAGACCCCTGTTTGTCCATTAATGTTTGTCCAATGGTACAGGCCTAACACCACGACAAACCACAATAGAGGTCACATGATTATATACATGTGGCCACCTGGTGGTCAAAAGAGTACAGGCAGTACTTGTCACTTTCAGCAAAACACAATAACCATGGTCAGTGTATTTTGGTTGATTTTAGTGAGAAAGCTTGCTTGTATCACAGTTTCATGGCCACATCATTTAAGCATACCCCAAACCTCTGTAAAATTGTCTGTGACCTCTGGTTTCATGGATGCTTTAAAATACTGCGCAAGACATAAACCACACTGTGCCATACACAAGGTGTACCTGACCAAATAATGCCATACCTGTGGTATAATACAATACCTGTGGTATACCTGACCAAATAATGCCATACAAGAGCTGTGGTATTACTGACCAAATAATGCCAAACAAGAGCTGCGGTATACCTGACGAAATAATGCCATACAAGAGCTGTGGTGTACCCGACCAAATAATGTCATATAAGAGCTGTGGTGTACCTGGCCAAATAATGCCAAACAAGAGCTGGGGTATACCTGACCAAATAATGCCATACAAGAGTTGTGGTATACCTGACCAAATAATGCCAAACAAGAGCTGGGGTATACCTGACCAAATAATGCCATACAAGAGCTGTGGTATACCTGACCAAATAATGCCATACAAGAGCTGTGGTATACCTGACCAAATAATGCCAAACAAGAGCTGTGGTATACCTGACCAAATAATGCCATACAAGAGCTGCGGTATTACTGACCAAATAATGCCAAACAAGAGCTGTGGTATACCTGACCAAATAATGCCAAAGAAGAGCTGGGGTATACCTGACCAAATAATGCCAAAGAAGAGCTGGGGTATATCTGACCAAATAATGCCAAAGAAGAGCTGTGGTATACCTGACCAAATAATGCCAAACAAGAGCTGCGGTATACCTGACCAAATAATGCCAAAGAAGAGCTGGGGTATACCTGACCAAATAATGCCAAAGAAGAGCTGGGGTATACCTGACCAAATAATGCCAAACAAGAGCTGTGGTATACCTGACCAAATAATGCCAAACAAGAGCTGTGGTATACCTGACCAAATAATGCCATACAAGAGCTGTGGTATACCTGACCAAATAATGCCAAAGAAGAGCTGGGGTATACCTGACCAATTAATGCCAAACAAGAGCTGTGGTATACCTGACCAAATAATGCCAAAGAAGAGCTGGGGTATACCTGACCAATTAATGCCAAACAAGAGCTGCGGTATACCTGACCAAATAATGCCAAAGAAGAGCTGGGGTATACCTGACCAATTAATGCCAAACAAGAGCTGTGGTATACCTGACCAAATAATGCCAAAGAAGAGCTGGGGTATACCTGACCAATTAATGCCAAACAAGAGCTGTGGTATACCTGACCAAATAATGCCAAAGAAGAGCTGGGGTATACCTGACCAATTAATGCCAAACAAGAGCTGTGGTATACCTGACCAAATAATGCCAAACAAGAGCTGTGGTATACCTGACCAAATAATGCCACACAAGAGCTGCGGTATTACTGACCAAATAATGCCATACAAGAGCTGTGCTTGACGAAATAATGACATACAAGAGCTGTGGTGTACCTGGCCAAATAATGCCAAACAAGAGCTGTGCTTGACTAAATAATGCCATACAAGAGCTGTGGTGTACCTGGCCAAATAATGCCATACAAGAGCTGTGCTTGACTAAATAATGACACACTATGGATATTGTGACCTTATTTGGCTATGTTTGCCCCTGACCATATACATCATTAGCTCCAAAATGTTATTATATCCTTTATGTCCTCACCAATTAGCAATGTTAAATTGTTGTTTTCAATTGGCCAAATAAACAGCGTTCTAAGTTTCTAGTAGTGTTTTCATCTCATCAAAGCAAATTTCATGTAAAATCGCATTTGGATCATTTTCCACAAGTATTTAAGAGACTTTAAAATCATCATTATGAATCAGAAATATGAGTTACCAAGACTGATCTCAGGATAATCAATATTTCAAAATACATCTGCTTCAAGAGGGGAGTAATGCCTGTACAAGTGTCTCATCTCCTGGTGCTTTATATTTTTGTGTAGGTATATACAATACTCATGTAGTTTGTATAAAATCACTGGGCACCTCAACAAGTGCTTCAAATTAACACTGAGTGAATGATGTTACTGTTAAATTCAAACTAAAATATAACTTTATGCATGATGGAAAAGAAAATGATATAACACTGACGTAAAGTATGGTCCAAAAGACAGTTATTTATGGCAATGGTTCAATTATGAGGGGAAAAGCATTTTTTTCAAGATATCACAGACAATGTGATACATTTTGTTTCAAACTATTCCCATATTCATCATCAAAATAGACTTGAAATCCATTGTTTCCAGAAACACCACGCACTGCCCATCATATTGAAGTTTCCCTACTAAATGAACTCGATCTCCGTTGATTGACTGTTGCAGGGTCCATGTCATGAGGTCATGGCTCTAAAAAAGGAGAAACTTCAAATGACATCAGAATCACCACTGCATTGTGGAGCTTCAGATCATTGCTGTCACTCCTCTGAATAAACTGACCCACTTTCACTTCTTTGTGCAAACTCGTACACAATGGCAAAACTCGTAAACAATGGCAAAAACGATGCTGAGATCAAGGAAAAACAAAGAAATATTTTCTGAAGAGCCTTGCATTTGACGTTGAAAGGAGAACATTGTTTGTTGAAATCCTGTTGCTGGAGAACAAGTTCTACTGAAGTCATGAGTTAATTATAATGGGCAGTGCATGGTGTTTCAGGAAACAATAGATTTCAAGTCTATTTTGAGGATGAATATAGGAGTAATATAGGTAACAAGTGAAGTCGGCCCCTGAGTGAAGTCGGCCCTCGAGAGAAGTCAGCCCCTAGGAGAAATCGGCCCCCAGATTTAGGTAGACTTCTCTTGGGGGCCGAGTTCACTTACCCACGGCAGGGCTGACATCACTTGGAGGCCAAATTCACTGGTATTTGTAACATAAAGTCATTCATCAGAGCAGATAACACCTTAACACTATGCATATAAACCCTTGATATCCACTCACTTCAGGCAGAATTCTCATAGAGGTTCACCTAATAATAATTATTTATAATTTATTTCAGTTATCAAGATGCCTTTAAGTTTACATGTCACTCACCCAGCCATGGTCTGCTTCATGCTCCTGTGACTTGTCATACGGTGATCTGTCACGACTGTCCTCCTCCAAGGGTCTCTTAGACTGGAAGTGTCTAGCAGCAACAAGATTGTGCTTTGGTTGGCAAGAACTGTTATTCGTTGATAGCAACGTATTTGATTCCCTAATCAACTTATTATGCAGTTTGTTTACTATCTGATAAGTGACAGCGGGCGATAATGGTCGATGTTGACGAGTGTGTGACAACGCTGGGTTAGTTCCGGGAATGTATTCAGGTGCACGGCTCTTAAACGTCGTCGTTGTTGCTGTGCTATGATATAATCTTTCCTTTAAAGGCATCCGCATATCACATAAAATCTTCAAAACGTTAAAATCAGTGATGTTTCCCCGAGAAACCCAACAACGCAACATTCTTATGGGCGTCGCCATTTTATCGTCCTTGACCTTTTAATCCAGGTGGCGCTTCCACAAAATGGCGTCTTTCTTGAACTGAGAAAAAATATATTTGGATTTTGCAAAGGGTATTGTTCATGTTCAGATCACTATTTTCAACAACTTACAGTTTCCAAGGTTGCATTGCACACCAAGGAAGCATTCTGACTAGATTTACAAGGACACCACACCTGTGTCCGTCAACAAACATTGGTCAAGTATTTACCTGGCTGTCCCCTGGCTTTGACATCTGCAATCCAAGCAAGAACTTCAGAATGTCAAGTCGCCGTTTCCAAGATGATGGATCCCCAGGTGGGAAGAAGACAATGACTAGGGTACAGGCTGCGACAGCACAAAGAGGTAAAGCAAATCAAATCTTATCATAGTAGGACAGTGTTATGCTATTTTGTGGCAATGGAATTTTGGGTCTGGGAGCTTCTAGAAGTTCTACCGATTATGGTCAAAATAACTGAGTGACGAAGTGGACTGCAGCACCAAGTTCCTATGCATTTTATTTGGTAGCTATATTATTCCTTTCTTTGGTAGCTATATTATTCCCTCCTCCTTTATTTGGTAGCTATATTATTCCACCTGAAGACGGCTGCCAATCTTGTTCAGCTACTTACTGCTGTAATTATAACTCACATGCAGCATATATTTCTGTGAATATTCTCACTTTTAACTAAAGGCCTCGACATTAGCACAGCCAAATTTTGGTGGCCATTTTAAGTCTTCTGAAGCGTAAATAGTATGCATTTCTCAGCATTGTTAAACTCATATTTTCTCCAACCTGTGGATAATTTACACTTTGACCGTGGTCTAATGTGGCAGTTCAGTAGCGCAGTCCACTTCATATTGCGGTTATTTCGACCAGGTACCACTTCTACTACCCTCCGTAGCAGGACTTCTTTGTCATACCACTATCAGTCTCTGCTACCAAAGCTATAAGGTTGCACACAGAATCAACCGCATGTCATCAGTATTCAGTAAAATCTGGTTGTGAACTGATTGGCGGAGAATAAATGCATGGGTGCTGGTCCTCCGTCTACAGACGGATTTCCGTCAAAATTTAAAATCCGTGAACGGAAAATCCGTCAAATCGAATCGATTCCTCCGTAAAAAAAATAATTTCGTGTCATCAAAATTGCACAAATCGACCCAAAACATCGAAAATTCAGTCGTTCGCTTACCGCTTGTGGCCGCCGCCTTGTTTTGGTGTTGCGGGCTGCTTCGGTAGAGTTTGACGGATTTTGATTGGCTAATATTTTGACGACTCGGCTACCCACACCAATCGCTTTTCGGTTAAGTTTGCGAGGCTCGCTTTTCGCCGAAAATGTTCCGTCAAAAATGTTTTTCTCACCAGCACCCATGTAAATGCTAAATGAAATAGGTCCTGTTTTGTGCTGACAGCTGTACTGATTGGTCAGTTAATGTGTCAGTCACCTGATGACAATTTATGACCTGATGTTGGTCAGTTCAGATTTCATAAGTATTTAAAGCATTGGGAATTCCAAATTTAGAATGGTATCAAACATAAGGCAATGCCTACAGAGGTAGTAATTGTATACTACCTATGCAATACAGAGTAGCTTCTACTGGTATAAAGGTAAATGTTTTCCAAATAATAATACAAATCTTAATAATAATAAGATGATTGCCACACACACATCTGGTTCGCTGACCAATCACGGCACTCGAGACAATGACAGGAGACAATGGCAATTATTTAGTCCAATCAGAGAGCAGCTAACAAATGATTAATAGAAGTGTCCATAGTAAAAGTGACAGGAAGTGGCTATCACCACATGTTTTACTTTACATTTCAGCACTGCACAGGTGGAATTCTCAGAATAAAAAATATAGAAAAGTTATTAAAAACTGAGAAAAAATTCAAATTAATTGGCAATAGGGTCATTTGGGGCAGCTACAGGTTGTCTTGTGGATAATCATTGTAATAATAAAGCAATGTTTCTGTCCCAGTGTACATGGATTGAGGAAGGTCTATACTATATCTCAGTAATTTAAATGGATGAGATCCTGACTGAGGAACATAACTGTAAGGTCTCAAAATTCATCAAATCTCCAAGGAGAAGACTATTTGACCTTCACTAACCCTTTAATTATGCTGCACTTACTCAAAGTTCTTATCAGAGTTGAATAATGTAGATGGGATAGATATTTACCGTAAATGACCGTGTATAAGACAAGGTTTTTGTACACAAATCCTTAGTTAATGTTTTGGGGGTCATCTTATACATGAGAGCAACCTGTGGACGAGGATCTACGCCAATAAATTACGGCACTACAAGTTTTAATTATGAACATTCATATTTTTGAAATAACAAATATCGGACATAGTGGATCGATTTTAATTGCGTTTTAAATGATATATAAAGGTATTTACCCAATATTATCACAAATTATACTTTGCAGGTCGAGAACAGAACAAAACCATTCATTATTGCACAATATATTAATATTTCAATGCCAGTTAACAATCGTTTTCGTGCCAAAAACAAGAGCCTCTCCCGCCTTTCAAAATGGCGATCTTGAGAAATTCTCGAGCTGCGAAGCATGATTTGTTATAATATTGGATAAATACCTTTGTTTATCATTTAAAACGCAATTAAAATTGATCCGCTATGTCCGAGGTCTATTATTTCGAAAGGCTTTGTTTTCACTTTGTTCTCACTGATCCCAATTATCAGCGTTCACAGTTTTGCATTTCGTCATTGTTACCATTGCTTTGAGTCGTGTCATCCCTGTTGGCAGAAATACTTTCACATATGGATCGATTTTAATTGCGTTTTAAATGATAAATAAAGGTATTTACCCAATATTATCACGGGTCGAGAATTTCCCCACGAAGTAAAACATAATACAATGTATGTGACGTACATATCTCGACCCGTGACAATATTGGGTAAATACCTTTATTTATCATTTGAAACGCAATTAAAATCGATCCGCTACGTCCGATATTCGTTATTTCAAAATTATGAACATCGTATTTACGTTTTACCGTAAATACTCAACTGTTAAGATCTTGTTGCATAAGTATATTTACATTTCACTTTTAAAATGACCGCCAAACGGTTGAATGGTAGCAGTGTCGATGTCTAAAGAGAAACTGACTCGTCTTATATTCAGAAATTGTTTTATTTTTTCAAGCAAAATAACATCAATTTTGGGGGGTCGTCTTATACACGAGTCGTCTTATACACGAGTAAATACAGTAGCTGCCTTTAAACACAGTATGTGATCACTTTGACTTGATTTAGTTATCAATTTAACACAATTTAAGGATTAATTTTACAAAAAATAAGGTTAGCTCGATAAGCAAAGTTCAGTATTTTAGGAAGAAAGATAATGAATAAACAATAAAATATATTCAGAAATGGTTGCCTGTTTGATCAGAAATATAAACATTTCTTTCAGTGGAAATGATAAAGAGGAACCCTGATATCATTTATTTTCAGTCAAAATCAAACATGTATATAATCATGTATATAGTCATACTGTATGACCAAATGAATTCAGCAGATGGCTACTATTTTGTGTGACCATATAAATGTTTGGATTCAACTGATTATATAGGTGTGCCTCCAAGACAAGCCTTAGAATGTAGTGATCATGCCCTGAGGCCGAGAAGTCATTTGAATGATTGATGTAAGCTTTGAATGGAAATGTGATCGTGTGACCATATAGTGTCACACCTAATGTACTCATCACCATTTGGTGTCACACCTGATAGGCATAGCATCACACCTGATGTAGGCATAGCATCACACTTGATGTAGGCATAGTGTCACACCTGATGTAGGCATAGTGTCACCCCAGATGTAGGCATATCGTTACACCTGATGTAGGCATAGTCTCACACCTGATGTAGGCATAGCATCACACCTGATGTAGGCATAGCGTCACACCTGATGTAGGCATAGTGTCACCCCAGATGTAGGCATATCGTTACACCTGATGTAGGCATAGTCTCACACCTGATGTAGGCATAGTCTCACACCTGATGTAGGCATAGCATCACACCTGATGTAGGTATAGTCACACCTGATGTAGGCATAGAGTCACACCTGATGTAGGCATAGTGTCACCTGATGTAGGCATAGTGTCACACCTGATGTAGGCATAGCGTCACACCTGATGTAGGCATAGTGTCACACCTGATGTAGGCATAGCGTCACACCTGATGTAGGCATAGTGTCACCTGATGTTAGGGTGGACACTCAAAAAATTAAATTGTCTAATTTGCATATTTTATGTGCCTATTGTATAGAGCTCATTGACAGAAATTAAACAAAAAAAAGATGAAGAAGATCTGTCAAACGGTTGCGGAGATATTTAATTTTTAAGCTCCAAATTTTGGCCTTTTTTGCGATTCAGCTTTGGCCGAGGAACAAATTTGGGCTCCGGGCCATTTTTGAGCAGTCACTATTTGCAAAAAAATGATCTCAGAAGTTACCATTTGGTTTAAAATAACTAACTGTTACTACATAAGCATGTTTCTAAGATATCAAAAGGCAATATGTTGACATTGGAGAAATATAGAGGTCCCAAAAATCAAATTTATTGCATTGGACTTTGCCATTTTTATGCGTAAAATTGCAAAAAGCTATTCTGAACATCACTTTTCAAGATGTGATAAAAAAAGTATTATCACAGATTCAACCATTATCTTTTGAAATCTCATTAATGGCATATCAATAAAGAGGGAATTTCAGTTAAAGGTGTTTAAGTTTGAAATTTGATTTAAATATTTAGGTTTAAATTTGTAAAATTGTGCATATCTATTTTTGGACCCGAAAAAAGCGCCTTTTTTTCAACAAAATGGATTTTTTCCATTCAAAATACGATATCTTCGCAATGCATAGGAATATTTACAAAATTTTTGCATCATATTACAGGTAATATTCCTGGCAATATTTTAAATGGGTATATACAAAGTAAAATGCATTCCAATAGCTGAGGTATGACACTGAATCAAGGGAGGTCAAAACAAATATTCTACAAAAAATTTCTAAATTTCAGCGTCGCGGTAAAATCTTATGAAGAATGGAAGATGTTAAAGCTAAATTTCTATAAGCAAACTGGGGGGCAATGAAAAACAAAGAGATTTATTAATATTTAGATACAAAATGATTTTGTTTAATATCATTCTATTACACAATAAGAATATTATTGTTAATGTCCATTATTTTAAGTACATGTTGAATAAGATCTTATTTTTGGTTAATTTCGTGATTTTCTGATGTTTTTCATAAAAAAATTCTATTTTGATTGCAGTGTTCTTTAAGTGATGTTACATCAGTTGCTGTGCAGCCTATCTAAGATTTTAACATGGAAAACATGTAATAATCCAGGTCCTGGCAACTGCATTCTACAATCAGTACAAGGCTTCTGTGACTCCTTATTTGACTTGAACCTCCTCATCTGGAGTCACGTGGCCTAGCCTCGGGAGGTCTTTGGTTTTTTTAGTTTTTTTTGTTGCAGATGGTGGCAGATGTTGTAGATTATACTGCAAAATAAGTATGAGAAGATTAGGACAGTTTCACTTGTTTATGTTGAATGCAATATTTATTTAAATATTACGATGCATGACCTTAACCTCATGAATGTAAAAAAATTGTTAAATGTTTTTTCAGTTCATTATTATAAGTTTTTAATTTTCAAAACTAACTCTGTTATTTGCAAATTAATATGCTGCTATGTTCTATTTTGCTTGCTAGATAAGCCCAGTTTTCTCCAACATACTTGATGTTGTGCTCAAACATCAAGCAACTTGGGTGGTGTAGCCAGGGGATTTCAATAATTACAATGATGTTGTAATATGATCTAAAATTGATAGCAGTCATTTCAAATATGCAATACTGGCTATTCCACTGTGTTGGTCTTTCTGGGTAACAAAAAAGAAACCCAGTATGGTGATGGCTGGCCTTGACGTGGCTACTGGGCTTGTGCGTTACGAAGAAGTCATCAATGAGCAATTATAAAATATTATACTTTATAATTTCAGTACTTTATAATTTCAGGACTGCTGTGGATTTGAGTACTTAATAAGGATTAATAAAATATTTGCAAATGGAATAAAGTTATCAGTAATTGTTTTCTCTTTAAGAAAATATATTCTGAATTACTTTGGGAATCCGGTAACATTAATTAAAGGGGAAGGAAACCTTCGCAAATTGTGAAATAACAATTTAAGTTTTATCAATATCCACCTATTTTATATTAAAAGATTTTTGAGATATCACTTTAATAATTTCTCTCATGGGGATTAAAGTAATAACAGCCAGTAAGAAACAAGTTATGAATTAAATGCAAATTGTGGTAAACACGAAGTGATGACAGCCATGACACCTTTATCCCTTATGCTGACCACAGGAAATAACTTTTCAAGTGCAGACAGTGTTTCTATTGCAGTTATTTTGAGACTTGTTTAAAAAATAATGTAATAATTTAGAAGGCCGAATTCTGAATTGTAGACCAGGCATGTTAGCAATAATAGGGAAGTTAGCTTTCTCTCGATTGTAATTGGATTTCTCTCGATTGTAATTGACTTTCTCTCGAATGTAATTGACTTTCTCTCGAATGTAATTGGATTTCTCTCGATTGTAATTGACTTTCTCTCGAATGTAATTGACTTTCTCTCGAATGTAATTGATATTCTCTCGAATGTAATTGACTCTCTCAAATGCAATTGAATTTCTCTCAAATATAATTGGATTTCTCTCGATTGTAATTGACTTTCTCTCGAATGTAATTGACTCTCTCAAATGAGTATGTGACTTGACAAATTATGTGACTTGTCAAAGTATGTGACTTGACATAGTATGTGACTTGACAAAGTATGTGACTTGACATAATGTGTGACTTGTCAAAGTATGTGACTTGTCAAAGTATGTGACTTGACAAATTATGTGACTTGACATACAGTATGTGACTTGACATACAGTATGTGACTTGACATAGTTTGTGACTTGACAAAGTGTGTGACTTGACATAGTATGTGACTTGGCACAATGTGTGACTTGTCAAAGTATGTGACTTGACAAAGTGTGTGACTTGACAAATTATGTGACTTGACAAATTATGTGACTTGACATAGTATGTGACTTGACAAATTATGTGACTTGTCAAAGTATGTGACTTGACCTAGTATGTGACTTGTCAAAGTATGTGACTTGTCAAAGTATGTGACTTGACAAATTATGTGACTTGACATAGTATGTGACTTGACATAGTATGTGACTTGTCAAAGTATGTGACTTGACAAATTATGTGACTTTTCAAAGTATGTGACTTGAAATAGTATGTGACTTGAAATAGTATGTGACTTGACATAGTATGTGACTTGACAAAGTATGTGACTTGACAAATTATGTGACTTTTCAAAGTATGTGACTTGAAATAGTATGTGACTTGACAAATTATGTGACTTGACATAGTATGTGACTTGACATAGTATGTGACTTGACAGAGTATGTGACTTGACATAGTATGTGACTTGACAAAGTATGTGACTTGACATAATGTGTAACTTGTCAAAGTATGTGACTTGACAAAGTGTGTGACTTGACAAAGTGTGTGACTTGACAAATTATGTGACTTGACATAGTATGTGACTTGACATAATATGTGACTTGACATAGTATGTGACTTGTCAAAGTATGTGACTTGTCAAAGTATGTGACTTGTCAAAGTATGTGACTTGACAAATTATGTGACTTGACAAAGTATGTAACTTGACATAGTATGTGACTTGACAAATTATGTGACTTGTCAAAGTATGTGACTTGACCTAGTATGTGACTTGTCAAAGTATGTGACTTGTCAAAGTATGTGACTTGTCAAAGTATGTGACTTGACAAATTATGTGACTTGACATAGTATGTGACTTGACATAGTATGTGACTTGTCAAAGTATGTGACTTGACATAGTTTGTGACTTGACAAAGTGTGTGACTTGACATAATATGTGACTTTTCAAAGTATGTGACTTGACAAATTATGTGACTTGAAATAGTATGTGACTTGACAAATTATGTGACTTGACAAAGTTTGTGATTTACCATAGCAAGACCACATGTTAAAGCATCTTACCTTAGGAGCTATAATTACCATTTCCTATGCTTTGAAGCTGTGAAATTGGCCTGGGGGGATGATGATCTTGCAGATCCTCTGACGTCACAATGCTGACTTCAAAGGTACCGCATCGTGTCACGTGACTATCTCAAGAACCTGAGCCAAAGGCTCAAAACAAGAAAAACATGCTCCACCAATCACAGTTTCCACAGCTTAGTTTTCAACCAATCATTGTCAAATTTTTTGTCAACACAGTCAAAGACCTCCTTATATGGAATCCACGTGAGAATTTGAAGTCCCAAACGGGTCCAGGTAATGCTGCAAAACTAAACTCTAAAATCAAATCTACAAATACTTAAAATTAACTTTTTCAAAATTCTCAAACGGTTTTAGAAACCTGTTGATTTGAATTTTTTTTTACTTTTTATTTGAAGAAAATCCGTTCATAACTAAGGTGTGGAAATCAATTTGTTTACTGCATCCAAAAGGCCGTTTTTCATTTACGCAAAAACATGACAAGTGAAAAAACGTCAAACACCTCCTATAAACATCGCCGTAACTCCGAAGATATCACAGCAATCTTAATTCTGTTTTCGGTAGGTTATAGTTCTTGGATGTATCTATAATCATGCAAAGTTTCAAAACTGTACATCGTATAGTTTTTTCATATCGGCGGCCGAAAGTTGGGGAATTTTGGTGAAAAAAACCTCTCGTCACGCTCACTCGCGGCTGTCCGCGACCAGCCTACTGATGTAGGCATAGTGTCACACCTGATGTAGGCATAGCGTCACACCTGATGTAGGCATAGTGTCACACCTGATGTAGGCATAGCGTCACACCTGATGTAGGTATAGTCACACCTGATGTAGGCATAGAGTCACACCTGATGTAGGCATAGCGTCACACCTGATGTAGGCATAGCATCACACCTGATGTAGGCATAGTCACACCTGATGTAGGCATAGCGTTACACCTGATGTAGGCATAGTCTCACACCTGATGTAGGCATAGTCTCACACCTGATGTAGGCATAGTCACACCTGATGTAGGCATAGCGTTACACCTGATGTAGGCATAGCGTTACACCTGATGTAGGCATAGTGTCACACCTGATGAAGGCATAGCGTCACACCTGATGTAGGTATAGCGTCACACCTGATGTAGGCATAGCGTCACACCTGATGTAGGCATAGCGTCACACCTGATGTAGGCATAGTGTCACACCTGATGTAGGCATAGCGTCACACCTGATGTAGGCATAGTGTCACACCTGATGTAGGCATAGCATCACACCTGATGTAGGCATAGCGTCACACCTGATGTAGGCATAGCGTCACACCTGCCCAGTTAATCTCAACTAGGAAGTTTGGGACGTGTCCAGCTATTTGTCTCCAGGTCCAAGGAAGGCCACAGCTGGTTGGCTGGATTGTTGATCATTCATGTTTATACAGACTGATGCTGACCAAGTTGACCAGGATGTGGAATAGTTATCCATGTATACTGAGCCAGAGGCTCCTAACCAGTGGTAAATGTCATAATGACATAGATTAGGGCTGGAGATGACATATAGTAAGGACAGTAGCCACAGATTGGGTATGGTGGTCACAGATTAGGATAGTTATAACAGATTAAGACAGATACAGGGATTAGATTAGCGAAATGAAACATAGATAAGTGCCCTATTTATATGTACATGTGAAATTGATACTTAAGAAAATATTGCATTTCTGAAATGAGATGACTGGGAACTCAGGAATGGAAGCCATATAAATTTGCCACATGAAGAAATGGTATTCCTGAATGACAATAATGATAATTACAATTTTGAGTGCAAGGCAAGGGTAATTATTAACAAAATTTGGCTAAAATCAGTTAACAAATGATAAGCAGCAATTGGTCACATGAATAGTTTCTGAATCCCCCCAGAAATGAAACTGAAACTATATACAACTGATATATTGCATTCACAGCAGACAAAGATTTTACCAACATGGAGTGTTGATATTCAGCATCATTGTCTGGCATTTTATTGGTAACAGAATGTGTGGAATATATATGCTTGCTTTGAAATTAAAAAACTTCTTCATATTCCTGCATAGAAAAATATGGAGTGATAAAGGCAGAGCTGGGAAGGCCAAGGGCCAGACAAAAAAGTTGCAAATGAGACGTAAGCAAACGTATTTACTGAAGGGGTCTGACATGCCTTGACATTGTCACATATTGGTGATGAAATGTTGATTGCTCAGTTGGGCCGTGATATAGTTTTAAGTAGTAGCCAGAATTAAGGGATAATGTGAGGCAAATACAGCATGTGCAGTCAAATGTGTACACCAGAAAATGGGTAGGTTTGGGCTAGTATGGG
This sequence comes from Amphiduros pacificus, assembly GCA_949316495.1. Classification (NCBI taxonomy): domain Eukaryota; kingdom Metazoa; phylum Annelida; class Polychaeta; order Phyllodocida; family Hesionidae; genus Amphiduros; species Amphiduros pacificus. Next base: position 35,265,395 of record OX439005.1, on the reverse strand, counting down.
GATTTTGCCAAAGATACATTGAAATCAAGCAGGCTTCATATGTTCTCTGAGATCTCTGCTGAAGTATATTTTTGAAAATATTGTTCCTGAGTAAGATTTGCTGGTGATTGCATTCAAATTTTGAGCAATATTGTGTTTGTTTTTTTGAAAATGTTTGTTTTTCATATATATAGAAAAACTCCACTAAAGCCTGGTAAAGGAAGCAATTGAATTGTGCTCTGGTTATGTTTTTGGTCTGAAACAAAACTGATAATGAACAGGCTTCAGACAGTTAAGTTGGTTTGGGGCAGAATTGGATAGTTTTGCATGATTTAAACTGTAAAATGTTGTTCGAAACCAGTTTTGTGCACTTCTCTGTCCAAAACCTAACCATGGTTATGATTGAAGAAGGGTTTGTGCACCAGTCTCACATGAACATAGGGTGCCATGCATCATGAAGTATGCTTAATCAACTGGATTCTAGCCAGTCAGGTCCTAACTGACTCTGTGTCTAACTATGCATTTGGGTCTAAACATCTGGTTAAAAGCTTTAAAAAGTTATCAGATCTACTGATTTCATTAAAAAGTATCACATATCTGTGTAGTTTTGTTTTCATTGACTGAGCTTCAGCCCCCTTCCTGACCCTCATAGCATAAGAAAAGGTTCATAAGGGATGGTAACAGTCAAGTGTTTTCAGAGCAAAAGCATTCATTTCAGGAAAGAGAATTTCACAGAAGAAACAAAACATTTATTATCGCCAGGTATTGAAGCAGAGTTGTCAAAGAATATGCAAGTTATGTTTTGTGGTTTATGTATATTTTCTATCTTCAGAGAAGTATGAGAAGATGCCACTGGAGGAAAAGAGGAAGCTATATAAATGCAAGTCAAAGTATGTCACCCTGGATGACGTCGTCACCTGGTCAGACGCCTACAAGAAAAACAGAGATAAACTCATCAAAATGGGTGAGCTAACTTATCATATGAATTATTATATCTTTAAATAATCAAAGTATATGCATATATCTCAAATGCCCTTTGCATATTCTTGCTGTCCTCGGTCAATGGTTACATTAACTTTTAGGAATATAATTCATGTTGCAGTCAGAAAGTTTATAAGGTATTCAAGTTTGCCATACATTTGATATATCCAAGATGACCATACATTTAATACATCCAAGTTTACCAAACATTTGATATCCAAGATCACCATACATTTGCTATATCTAAGATGACCATACATTTGCTATATCTAAGATGATCATACATTTGATATATCCAAGATGACAATACATTTGATATATCCAAGTTTACCAAACATGTGATATCCAAGATCACCATACATTTGCTATATCTAAGATGATCATACATTTGATGTATCCAAGATGACAATCATATTACACATTGCAGCCAGAGGGTCGCCCCGGTATCCGGTGAATGAGGAGCTGAATGCCAGAGTGAGCATCTGGAGAGGAGACATCACCAAACTGGAAATAGACAGCATCGTCAATGCTGCCAACAACTCCTTACTCGGAGGAGGTGGAGGTATAGGACCACTCAGGATATTTCTTTTCAATACATTGAGAATTTTTAGAAAGAAATATTTGTCTCAGATTATGGTTCTGCTATTCCTTTTGATACATTGACAAGAAAAATATTTATTTGATATTACCTAAAATAAAAAGTAAAAAAAATTCTGAGTCTACTTGGAAGTTGATGATGTTTATATTGTGTTTATTTATTCAGTCGACGGTGCCATTCACAGTGCAGCGGGGAGCAGCTTGAGAGAGGAGTGTGCCACACTTGGAGGGTGCGACACCGGCGACTCCAAGCTCACTGGAGGTAAGTAGTCTCTCACAGTGCCACACTTGGAGGGTGCGACACTGGCGACTCCCAAGCTCATCGGAGTTAAGTAGTCACTCACAGTGGTATTGGTGTGCCCCTCATCAAATACCTTTTCTAAATCACCTATTTCAGACTCTGCCATGGTTTTACCATACACGTGCCTTACTTATCAAAGCCAACAATTGTCATCCTTTAACATCTTATTACACTCAAGGTGATGACTGCACACACCTCATGTTGACCCTTAATTGATAATCTCAAATATGGCCTTGACATTGACAAGGTCACAGGCTTCAAAATGTCTCCAAAAACTTCACTACATTTCACTATAATATCTTGTCACTTATTTCAGGCCGACAATTATTACCAAGGATGCAGCCGAACTAAGCTTACCATTGTTATTGACCATTTGCTCAAGGTCACAAACTTTAAATTATCACTAAAACTTAAATATTTCACTGCATCTCAATTCCTGCTACATTTCTACAAATATGACCTGAGCAAATATACACTCAGAATGTATTGAGAAAACGTTCTTGAGAAACAATCAAATTTACTTTAATGTTCTATTTTGAGAATAATAATCTTGTCCAGAGAAAATCGGAGCATAACAAGTGTTAGATGTTTTGGTGTGCAAAATGTCTTACATAGGATGATCATAAATTAATTGACAAACATGACTGGTAATATCAACCATTAGTTATCAAAATGGGTAATTTGACAATGTCACTTTGTTAAGATAGGATAATAGAAAACAATTGTACTGTTATGTTTTATAATGCTATCACACCATCATAATAGAATATCCCCTATTTTGATCAAATATTTTCATGTATGGTCTTGATTGCCTCTGCCAAAAGATGTGTTTTTAGTAATATCAATTTTTTTTTTATTTGTAGGTCATAAGTTACCAGCTAAATGTGAGTATGATACTGTTTATTTGATTAATAATTTTACTGAAATACTACTTTCCAAGGTTTTAATATGTTTCAATTGTTAGCATAATTCCATAGCCCAAGGTTTGTGTTATTGTGTCTATGTGATATTACAACAGAAAAACCCTCTTTGAAAAGAGAAGGGCATGGAGTCCTGGTGACAGGCTTCTATCTGATATATATATATATATAAATATATATATATATATATATATAGCTTAAATGGTACTGAAAAGGTTGTTATTACAAATAAACTATATTTTTGAATGGTGTCAACAGAAAATGTTGAATTTAAAACAGTGTGCTGATTTAAGGTGTTCTGATTGCAGACATAATACACACTGTGGGGCCCATCGGAGAACAGGAGTCTAAGCTCCGACGCTGCTACTCCAAATGTTTACGACTCGTCAAAGACCATAAACTGAAATCAATCGTGAGTATGTAGGGAAACTTTCAATCACAGGATATTTGAATCACCTATCAAAGAGGCCATTCAGAATTTCATCATTCTTGCTCTGACCAGTCAATCTTTCCTGTGGTGCGCCAACTATATTATACAGTTATAACAATACCTGATACCTGTCATTGGAGAGTAGCCACCACCATTTCAATTCGATCACTATCTTTTTTATTTTACATTTGATTCTGACATATAAAATGTAAAAACAGCAACACAGTAAAAATTGTCTTTGAAGATGTATGTCATGATTATTCTAATTCATTAGACATTTATATCAGTAAATTAAAGTTAAACGAGAAAGGAAATAAAGACATTGAATTATAATGATAAATGAGAAAATATGGCTCCCAAATTGTACCAACTCCTCCATGTTTATAAAGTATCCTATACCAATATCCTTGATTTGCAACATGCAGATACTTAGCCTGCCAAGATTGAATTAAAAAACACTGAATAGGGTTCTGGTAATTGTGTTTCTTAAAGATTCAGATACCCAGATGTTTAATGAAAATATTAAAAGGAATGATGTCTTGTGCATAAAAGTGCACCCTTGAATATTTTAAATAATCATAGAGAATAGACCTTACATAGGACCTCATGTTAAAATGATTATTTATTTTGAAATCCTCATTCCTATTATGCTTTAAGTGTGGATGATGAATATTTGCTTGATTCTGTAGGCCTTCCCATGCATATCTACAGGAATCTATGGCTATCCTAATATGCCAGCAGCAAAATTAGCCCTGGAAACCACACGCAAATGGCTCGAAGATGAAGATAACTGGAAAAATGTAAGATATAGTACTTGTTATTCTGTCACTTGTAAATATTAATCTTTATATAACTTGCCTCTCATGACAGATGGAGTTGAATTTCTATTTTTTCACTCATGAATGTGATCAAATAAGTTCACATAGGACCATCACATAACTAAGCTGTTCATGACCATAAAGAACCCCTCATCAGCTGAAAGTGACCAAACAGAGTTTCATGACAACCTTGTGTAACTCCGTTTGCTCACATTCATGCATGACCAGATAGTTGTTTGATGTGTGACTTCATATAGTCACGTTCATGCATGACCAGATAGTTGTTTGGTGTGTGACTTCATTTACATACATTCATGCATGACCAGATAGTTGTTTGGTGTGTGACTTCATTTACATACATTCATGCATGACCAGATAGTTGTTTGGTGTGTGACTTTATTTACATACATTCATGCATGACCAGATAGTTGTTTGGTGTGTGACTTCATTTACATACATTCATGCATGACCAGATAGTTGTTTGGTGTGTGACTTCATTTACATACATTCATGCATGACCAGATAGTTGTTTGGTGTGTGACTACATTTACATACATTCATGCATGACCAGATAGTTGTTTGGTGTGTGACTTCATTTACATACATTCATGCATGACCAGATAGTTGTTTGGTGTGTGACTTCATTTACATACATTCATGCATGACCAGATAGTTGTTTGGTGTGTGACTTCATTTACATACATTCATGCATGACCAGATAGTTGTTTGGTGTGTGACTTTATTTACATACATTCATGCATGACTAAACAGTTGTTTGGTGTGTGACTTCATTTACATACATTCATGCATGACCAGATATTTGTTTGGTGTGTGACTTCATATAGTCACGTTCATGCATGACCAGATAGTTGTTTGATGTGTGACTTCATTTACATACATTCATGCATGACCAGATAGTTGTTTGGTGTGTGACTTCATTTACATACATTCATGCATGACCAGATAGTTGTTTGATGTGTGACTTCATATAGTCACGTTCATGCATGACCAGATAGTTGTTTGATGTGTGACTTCATTTACATACATTCATGCATGACCAGATAGTTGTTTGGTGTGTGACTTCATTTGCATACATTCATGCATGACTAAACAGTTGTTTGGTGTGTGACTTCATTTGCTCACATTCATGCATGACTAAACAGTTGTTTGGTGTGTGACTTCATTTGCATACATTCATGCATGACTAAACAGTTGTTTGGTGTGTGACTTCATTTGCTCACATTCATGCATGACTAAACAGTTGTTTGGTGTGTGACTTCATTTGCTCACATTCATGCATGACTAAACAGTTGTTTGGTGTGTGACTTCATTTGCTCACATTCATGCATGACCAGATAGTTATTTGGCTCTGATATGATATGAATATATATGGTTCAGGTGGATCGTGTGGTATTCTGCCTCTTTCTGGACATTGACGTGGGCATATATTACCAGTTAATGCAGTCCTACTTCCCTGCCGAGTCCCCTCCAGACAGCGATGACAGTGATGCCAGTGATGGCGCCACCGCCACCAGCAAAGACAAAGTCGCTGAGAAAGGTAAACATGACACTGATAACAAATCCTTTTAATCATTCCATGAATGTTATGTGTGATAAGTTGGATTTGTCTTTTTGTAAAATGTGACAGACTGATTTGATAGGTATGAGTTGTAATATTGCAAATCTTTATTAATACAATTTGTTGTGAAGGCAGTACTTTTAAACCTGGAGAGAATTTTTTTAATTATTTTGAAATGGATTATGAAATGAATAATTCAATCTATACTTTTTATTGAATTTGCAGATTTGGTGAAAAAGCCAACGAAAGCAGAAGAGAAATCTGACCCCACAGTGACCTCTGGTGGTGACAATGAGGAGATGAAAGTGGACAATTCAAAAATCAAATCACAAAAAGAAATGGAAGTAAAACAAAAAGAGGAATTGAAAAGTGAAAGAATGGATGCAGACATTAAGGTAGAGACAAAGTGTCAAGAAGAAAGCACAGAGGACCGGAACGGTGGCAAAACTGTGGAAGAAAATAAGGACACTGAAATCAAAACTGATTCCAAAATGGAAGGTGTGTCTAGTGGAAATGAGGGAGAAAAAGAAACAAGAGATGGGAAAGTATCAAAAGACTCTGCTTCTCCCTCTAGATCACCCAAGTCAAAGAAGAAGCACCTCCGATCAGAGGAGACTGTGGCATCTCCAGAGTCTCTGTCTGCACCGAGCCAGCCTCCAGTATAATATGGTTGGAAAAAAAAAAGAATTTGATTCCAAGTCAGCTAGTCTGTTGTGATATTGAGTTAGTAGGCTATGTTTGTATAGGTATCTGTATATGGTAAGGTTGCTTTGTATTAATACAAGACAACTTATTTAAGTGGTCAAAATGGTTATGGAAAGGTCAGAAAAAGGTTTTCTTTATAAAAAGATATATATAGACGTCCAGGGAACTAAAAAGATACTAGTATTCTTTGTTTCACATCATTGGTAAGTGCAGAAACGTTTTGATAGTTTGTCATTCACATTTTGTTCATTTTTGTATTGACAAAGACAGTATATTTATGTTATTTATAATCCATCCAGTCACCAAGCAGAAGTACAGCTTTTGTCCAGCCTGTTTGCTAAAATAGTTAGAAATATCTTTTTGAAAATTGTAACTTTATTATTCGGGTATGTAAAATATATCAATCAAATGCACTCTACTGCAGGCATTGTTCAGTCTGAGTTTTGCTTCAATTTTGAGAGGCATTTTTATAATGAAAAATTTCAACCTTTTTTGAAACTCCTCAGATGTTGATCTTGAAGAATCTAAAGTGATTTTGAATCTAGAGTGATCCTTGAGAATTTGGAATGATCCTTGGGAATCTAGAGTGATACTGGAAGACCTGGAGTGATCCACAAAAGTCCAGAGTGATCTTAGAGAACTCAGAATGAATGATCCATGAGATTCTTGAATGAAAATAGGGACTCTGGAGTGATCCTGAAAGATCCTGAGTGATGTAGTAGAATCCAGAGTGATCTTAGAGAACTCTGAATGATCCACGAGATTCTTGAATGAAAATAGGGTGATGCAGTAGAATCCAGAGTGATCTTGGAGAATCCAGAGTGATCTTGGAGAGTCCAGAGTGATCTTGGAGAATCCAGAGTGATCTTGGAGAGTCCAGAGTGATCTCGAAAAATCTGTGGTGATCTGACGTGTTTTGCTGACAGGCTCTACAATACACTATGCAGTCAAAAAGTAAATAAATAAATAAAATGAAATGGCATATATAGTGATAATTTAGTGACAGAAACACATTGAAACACTCAAATAACGATAGATACAGTTGCCAAATTAGGATATATATATTATTTAAAATAAGAAGGGTTTATAATTTGGTCATAATTGCAGCATGTCCTTGATTAAGTCCTTGGATCTAATGTCACTAGGACCTTTGCAGTTTGGTGCTATAATTGCTTGTAAATATGTATGTGATTGATATCTAGAGTAGAAAATTAATGTATGTTTTCTGTCCACTGGATATTGCTTATGAAACAGGTTTTTTTAGGTTAAGGTGTAAAAGCTAATGTTGATAATGATAAACTAAACTTTAAAACTGTTAAATCAGACAAAAAAAATGAGAAGTTCTTTGTTTTCATCCTCTACCTATGGTCCACAAATTTGTTCAACATAAAAAAAACATTTATAATATATGGCTAAAACAGGATTAAACTGTTCTTCTTTCTCAAATTTTACTACAATTGTGAAAAGTTAAATCATAAATGTCTGAAACAGAGAAAAAAAACTATAATTGTATTTGTTTTGTAAACAACTTATTTAAATGTTATCTTTTTTTTATATGTAGTAGAAAGCAATTAAAAAAAAACTTGATGTGCTTATCCAGTTATCTGCAGTACACTGCAAATGAGACTGCTTTCATAGTAAACTTTGACTGCTGCTTTTTGTGGTATAGCTAAAATTCAAATGATGTAAATGTTTGATATATTTATATAAAAAAATAAATTTTCTCAGTCATGAATAGTCGACCTTAACTTCTCAGAATTCTTGACTCACTCTGGGTGTTTCAGATGAACTGTATGCAGAGTGTATGAGAGGAAAGTGAAGGTGTGGATAGGCAGTATAATGTGATCTTTATCCAACAAACTATTACTGTAGAAACCGATGTATTAGATTTCTGAGACTATAATCAGGGATTACCCCAAAGCTGGTGTGGCCTGAATAAAATATCCAAATCATCTTGTGTGAAAATTTCGAAAATTAGAAGACAAATTTGATTAAGGACAAACCATAATTTTCCAATCTGGGTGTCATTATATATATATACAACTTATGGGTATTTTGGATAAAAGATTTTGGAAAAAGAATTGTGGCATGAGCTCATCATATTGAACTAGGATATTTTTGTGCGTGATGCTTTAATCGTTTTAAAAAACAAAATTGTGTCATTTTTGTTTCTGAAATATAGACCTCGGAGAACACCAAGAATGAACTTGATTTGGAGCATTTAACTATGCAATATTTATTTCAAAGTTAGAACTTTATATACCGGTAGTGGTCCTTGCAACCATGACATTTAGAATTTCAATGCAATATGGCTGCCTACTCAGTTCAATTTATTTTATAGTGATTTGTGTATATTTATAGTGATTTGTGTATATCTTTTACACATAATGATTTTTTGTTAATGAATAGTTTGTGTGAAATGTTACAATGAATTAAATTCACTTGCACATATCATAATTTAAACTAATATATATATATATGGCATACATTAAGAAGCATAATTTTTTTTGACAAGAAATAAAAGTATTTTCTACCATTGCTGTTAAAAGTATTTGATTGTTTATATAATTGAACAGTTTCTTTATCTTTTGTATGACTCTGAAATCAAAGGAAAAATATTAAGAAAACATTTGTATATATATTTATAAATATATATGTGCTGTTAAATCTTGTGAACTTAAAATAAAAACTATATTGATCACAAAATGTGTTATGAATTGATCAAGGAATACAAATTTCATATTACCTGATAGTAAAGTGACCTAATATCCTGACCTCAAAACAATTCTCACTGCTTGAGATTCAACATTTGTGATCCACCAGGTGTCTCTTGTATCAAGTACAATGTATGCTGGGATAGGTTTGTAGACATAGCAGCTGGTTTGGTATTACTAATTTTCTGTATGCTGAGAAGGGAATTCATTAATAAATACAACAAATGCACATGCAGGAAAAAAAACTAAAAGAATAGAAAGACAGTTATGGGAGTAATTGATTAAAAGAAAATGACATGTCAATCAGCATTTGCTAATACTTTGAGCAAAGCATCTTGTCTACAAAGTTCACAGGGCCCACTGGTATAAATGCTCATGAGATGACAAGGGTCACATGTATTAATGGTCATGGGATGACAAGGGTCACATTAATGGTCATGGGATGACAAGGGTCGCATATTAATGGTCGTGGGATGACAAGGGTCACATGTATTAATGGTCATGGGATAACAAGGGTCACATTAATGGTCATGGGATGACAAGGGTCACATTAATGCTCATGGGATGACAAGGGTCACATTAATGGTCATGGGATGACAAGGGTCGCATATTAATGGTCATGGGATGACAAGGGTCGCATATTAATGGTCGTGGGATGACAAGGGTCACATGTATTAATGGTCATGGGATAACAAGGGTCACATTAATGGTCATGGGATGACAAGGGTCACATTAATGCTCATGGGATGACAAGGGTCACATTAATGCTCATGGGATAACAGCAAGGGTCGTGTATTAATGCTCATGGGATGAAAAGTTCATGCATTTGAAGGTTTGTTCACCATTCTTACTTTCCTGATATCATTTAAATGACTACAATATGCAAAACAAAAAAAAATTAGTTGTGGTATTCACATCCTTCAAGATAGCCCATTTTAAGAAAAATATCCTCTACAAGATTTCCTTATGTTTTAGATTCTTTGAGTAGGATAGGGGCTACTTTATAACAGAAACAAAAGACAAATTGACTTCAGTGATCAGCAAATAGAAAACATATTGTATATGGAGAGCACATCATACGTTATCTTCCTTGTAATTCTGTGGACAGTGAGGTGTATCCACATACTACTGACTGGCCCCATTCATAGAAACAATGTTATATCTAAGCTTAGAAATCTCCATCCCCGAAACAAAACATTTTATCTGAAAGAGCACCGCACCAATGTACCTTTACTCTCAAAGAAGCACATTTAACAGATATCTATTCTGAAATATAAACAACTAGAACACATTTATTTGCAAAAAGTAGTGTTAGATTGCCCGGAAGCTTTTACACAGAAATCTTGAAGGTAAATATTATGTTATCTTGAAATAGTGAGCGTGTCCGGTATTTAAGCTGGGCAGGGACGATTGCACAAGAGTATTTACTTTCATACTTGGTGAGCTGTTATTTGAAACCATAGGTCAATACCCTCTTAAACTTCTGCTGCAGAATCCGGTTTAGAGGGAAAGGTGGTTCAGTTCAATTCTGGAGAAGTGTAAACAAGCTGAAGCATTGTTACTCTCAAGAGTAATTCACACCTCTGGACTCCATTAATAGGTGTGAATAATCAGCTAATTCCGGATGCAGATCTATAAACCACTTAAGAACATGTAAACTACCTATCTGTAATATCATTATCTGCCAATATTCCATTTTAAACTTTGAGGTCCTTTGAAGAACTAATTATACCATGTTTATTAAAGATGTTTTATGTCTATTGCATGTTTATCACAGAAAATTGCATAATTAGGTTATGTAATGATTTGCGAGGCAATAAATGTCAGGGAGTGTAAAAACAGGGTCGTCCCCTGGTTATACACACCTACACATCTCATCACATCTTCCTTTTTCCACATTCTTAGAGTTTCCACCTGTACCAATCTATGTTTGGAATTTCAAGATGTCTCTGATAACAAAATATTTTTTTCACTTAACTGGATATTTAAATTCAAAGGGTTTGAAAGATGGAAGACAATCCTTGCACTTTGAGTTAAACACTACATAATTGGAGGTTGTCCTTGTGGCTCTTTATATATGACATCTTGTCATCCATGACTGTAATGGTGCCATGCTTGAAACATAAGTAAGTGTCTTATGTGAAGAATAAATGGCATCTAACAAGTCTACTCTACCACAGACTAAACAAACATATCATTAAAATGACTTGCATGACTTGGAATGCATCTTTTTCTGATGCAATTATATATATAATCTAGACAAAACCAAACACATAAATCATCATAATTTGAAATTTTATATTCTAGCGGACACGGGTCAAATTCTACTGCATAACAAACCATTCTTGCATGACTTGGAAAAAGTACAGATAATTTTTAACGTAAAATTATACTGATAACTAATATTTTAATAATAATTTGAAAATTTATTAATCTTTTAGGAGATAAAGTGCTTATGAATTTCTTCCATATGTAAATCATCATTTGGAAGAGCAAGCAAGTCTTTATCTCTACCCTATGGAAAGGGTGACCCAATTAGCACTTTATACAGAATAACCCTTCAGAGGCACATGGGTTGAGAGTACTGCAAGAGGTTGGTGGTTTTTAAGTCTTAAAGTGGAATTAAAAAAATGCAGAAATAAAAAAATGCCAAGAACAATTAATAAATTTTAATAAATAAAATGAAAAGGCAGGGGGTTTATGATGGCCATATGTATGAAAACAAGTTTGAATAAGCAAACCAAAAATTGATACCAGGGGACACCACCAACTGGTCTTCGAGCATCAAAATAAAGTTCTTTTTTTATTTCTGTGAAATGTCACTGCTCCAACCATTGCAATAGATATACCGGTATTTGCGGCATGTTGTTATTATGTACGCAACAATATAACTGAAAGTTGATATGAAGCAGGTCATTATGTGGTTAAGAGTTATGTGCAGACCTATTTGGCAATTGTAACATTATACATACTGGTATATGTTTTTATATTTTTTTCTTTTTCATCATTCCATGCAAAGCAACCATAAAAATACAATAGTTAACTGGGCTGCTATTAGGTTAAGGATCAACCTGTGTATGTTAAATAAGAAAAAATAAACAAATAGAGTATTTCTATTATTTATTTACAGATCTATTTACAAATATTTAAGGGTAAAATTTGATATTTATTTTGCAGTGAAACAAAAAATTACTGCATAAATAAAATCACAAGATTGAAAAGATAGTCACAAAAATTCAGTTTCCTACTACAAAAATGTAGAAGTTGGGGTTGTGCCAATTTTTATTTTGGTACTTTTTGGTAAAAACTTATTGATGTCCTCTAAATAATCTGACTAAATGTCCATTAAAAACTCAAGGAGGTTAGGGATTTTAACAAAATTCCAAGGAATTTAGTTTTTTTGTTGGACTTTTGATGGCTTCCCTGATTTGTGATCAAATCAAGGTTTTTTCCTGCTTGGAATTATTCTTAAAATTGCAATGTTCTGAATATAGAACTTACAAAATATATCTTTTTAAATATCAAACTCATTTTTTCATTGTCCTGTACTTGTTTACATTCTGATGCTGAGTACTTACTATTCATCATCTGACAATGGTCCAAACAGATCTGTCATTAAATGACATTTAAATTTGCCCAATATTTCTGAAATAAACCTAAGGTTTGGGAAACTTTTCACTTTTCATAGGTTAGGATAAAAGCTTTAAATATAGAAAACACAATGGTTCTCTTCATATACATGGTATAAATACAGTAGTTAAATCTACATTTATGTCCAATGTTACCTTTATGTGTACAATCAACAAGGTGTATGTGAGACAAAATAGATAAAATAAATATTATCCGATTCAGAGCATGGTTCAGCCCCAGAGTGAACCTCAAACAGAGGAGCTACAGTTTTGACTTTTATGGTGCTTGATTTACAACAAAATGCTTGTCGTTCATATCTGGCTTGTAACTTATTCTGTGTTTCTATATTAGTGAATCTGGAGTATATAAAGTTCATGTTATGAAATATATACATATTCATAGCTGGAACCAAATAAGGTCAGACAGAGCCAAATAGGGTCAGACAGAGCCAATTAGGGTCAGACAGAGCCAAATAGGGTCAGACAGAGCCAAATAAGGTCAGACAGAGCCAAATAGGGTCATATGGGGCCATTGCCTTAAAACAGTACCAAGCAATAGCTGCAAGTAGCCAGATAATGCTGCAGAAAGGTCATATGTGACCTAATTTGAACACTTTTATGCCAATCAAATAGAGCTTTGGCTCCAACTGATAGGGACAGCAATAGCATTGTTTTGCTAACATGTCTGGTTTTTTAAATTAAAACATTTAAATAAATTTATTATGTTTTTAATACCGTGATTATGGCCATACTTAGATATAAAGCTAAAGATATATACACATATTTAATTTGACTGTTTGTAAAACTATTCCAAATCTCGAAAAGCTAATACTTACCGGTAAGTACATGACTTGTTTTTCCACAAGAGAATATATCTGATTTGTGATATGAATCACTGGAGTGAGAAACAGTTGAGGGGATTTACTTAAAATTTAGTATAGCAGCAAAAGCCAAGCTATGAAAATACTAAACATAACCCCCTAGGTTGATAGCTCTGCTAACTTGAATGAAAACACATGAATTGAGATAAAATGTAACTAGCAAACAGGTTATGGTTTTTCCATGTATGGTTCCAATTCAGGTTTGATGTGATATTCATTGATATCTCTTTGATGACTATGTCAGCATAGTTTCTATAACATAACTACTGATTGGAGTTCTTAGCTATTGGTAGGCAAGATGTTGTATTTTCAGGGGACTAATTCTATCTATTTTCCATAAGGCTCATATCTTTTTCCATTTTTTTATGATTAAAAAAAATATATAATAAATAACAATAATAAATACAATTTATATAGTGCTGATACCAGACAAGTCTGTTCATAGCTATCACTAAGTTATCAAGGAGGCTGCCATTTGGAATAATATTAAAATAGTAGCTGTTGAGAATCAAGATAACAAGTTGGGGCCAAATTAGTAACATGCATTTTGATTGGTCAAAATTACCATCTGATTATGTCTGCTCTTGAAAAGGATTTAAATGTTCATTTATGAAGCATTTTCCAGAAATGTTCACAAACATTACAAAAAAGCAATGCTCAGCTTATTCACTTTTAATGGTTGTGAGATGTTTGTTGCATGCACAAATATTTTGAATTCAAGGTCACTGTGTCAAGGGTCACATGACTAAAAAGTATGGCGAGGCACAACTATGACCCAAGATATTTCTGTATACAAAGCATTAATTTCCTCCTATAAGTGGTTACTGAGATATGCTCCATATAAAATTTGTGACCTCAAGGTCACTGCACCAAGGTCAATGATGATATCACTAAGATTTGAAGGAATCTTAGTGATATCCACCTCTGTATAATATTTATTGTGTATTTATTGTGGCATTTTATGAGCTGTCCTTAACCCTATCACAGAATGAATTTGATGTGTTATGCAAGTCATGAAGTTTGTCTGCTTATTGGCCCACGTATCTTATCCATGAGCATCCTTGACAAGACAGGAAATGTGTGGATGACCTCTGTTCAACTGTTAATGCACTGTTAATGTGGGTGGGTGGGGAGGTCACTCCAAAAAAATGCATGAGACAGATGTGTTATCTTAGGAGTGGGGTCATTCCAAGGATGCCCGCTGCATATTGATGCCTCAAATATAAGATAATGTGGTCACTCCACAAAAAAGGCAAGATGTCTGTGTTATCCTGTTCGTGGTATGGATCATGTGGGTTGGAAGAACATTGAGATGTCTCCAGTATTTGCTGCAGCTCTGCGTCGTTTCTCCGCCTTCCTTTCCACAGCTCTGTCCTTGTTCTGCTGGGCAGTGACAGTGCGGTGACATACTGTGCAGAGAGTGCGCAGATTATCCACGTCACACTCCCCTCCGCCGTCCGCCACTGCCACGATGTGGTCCACATGCCAGAACTGAAATATTAAACAATATGTATGACATAAACCCTCTATGTACCACATAAAACCTAGCATGAACTAGTAAAAGTATAAAAATAAGCATATATATATAGAAAAAATACCATGATTATTAAAATTAAACAGTTCTCCTTATTCAATTTAATACATTTGCAGCCAGTTAACTCCATTTAAATTCCCTTAGCTACACTTTTATTCTGCACATGTTTGGGGTTCTTATTGGCTTAATTAGGAAAAGGGTGATTTTTTAAAAGAGTTGCAATTAAGAAAAGAGTTGCAGTTAACGTTAGGGGGAAGAGTGTCTTCCAAAGTTCCCGATATTTGAACCTCTAAAAATGACAAGGTGCAAGATAATTGCTTTGTATAACTACAAAAACGAATCAAAATTCCCTATATCTAAACTAAATAGAGCAATATTTTGAGCAAATCTGTTCTTAAACTTTGATAATTGAACTTGCAAGTGTTCTCAATTTTGTCATAAAAATCTTGGGAAATTTGGGGAAAAATAATATTTTGTTTAATTCTAATTTTGTATCACTGGGCAATGATGAGGTCCAATGCAGCAGCTACTGGCTAATGGATTAGTCATAAAATATCACTAAATGATGTTTCCATGTGTGCATATAAACATAGTTTCTTCTGAACAGAAATATGTTTCCTATTTAGTTGGCTTTGGTATGTTATAAAGGTGACATATTTCATGTAGTTGAAGGAGCAGTGACGTCATAATGGTTGCTTATCAATGAAACAGTGACGTCATACTTCTTTGGTATATTAGCAACTGTCAATAACAGCTGTGACCCTCTGTATGAAGTGTCCCTGTTCCCCCTAACGTTAAGAATCAATTAGAAATTTTAAAAAATCCCAACTATTTCAGGAGTTTTGAGATATTGAAATGTTAACAGATGTTCATCATCTCCTGCCCACTGTTTCTATGGACTCTTCTTGTAACGGTTTTTAAGGCAGTCTCTGAGTGGTCAAAAAAAAGAAGCCTCCTCCACTTGATCATTGTCTGGGTTGCTATGATTGATCAGCAAACCAGAAATGTGTACGACATTCATAATTCATAGTATTATTAATAAGACATGAGTGCAAGGGTTTTCTGCAGTAAAAAAAATCTCACTTTTATGTCAAGTTCCCACTTTCATCTAAATATGTAAGCATGTGATATGGAAGGGCAAAGTGGTAAGATCAATATTGGGGCTGACTCCATCAGATAACTGAGAGTGTTTTCCATGCAAGGAGGGGGCATACTAACCAGTCCCTTGTTGGGCTGTTTGACCATCTTGTCTTTGATCTCCGCTTTCATCACTTTATATCTGCTCTCCTGGATCATATGTGCTCTTTTCTTCAGATCCCGGGTTGTCCTTTAATTAAAACATATTTTTGAAGAAGAAGAAGAAAAAAAAACAAAAACAAAACAAGAATCCAGGATATCTATCAGGCTTAAATTAGATACATTGTGACAACTGTTAGAAAATGGTTGGGTAAATGTTTATACTGGTAGACAAATTTCCTGACAGCAAAAATAACTGCAGACGAGGTGACTTCCAGATTCCAGACTATTTCATACATTGTATTCTACTTATAATTGTTATGCATTCATGCTGGCATCTGACCTACTGACCTCAGGACAGTTCTGTCCCTGGTCAGTTGTAGTAAATTGGGTTAATATTCTGCTGACCCAACTAATATATACAGAGGGAAATTAAGTTAACCTTCTACTGTATCACTAATAATCTCTCCATTCAACACTGAAGAGAAAGAGATCATGGATATGAACAGCCCTAATATGAGAATGTGTCCTAATTCATACAACTTACCTAACTTTCAGAAAGAATTCATGAGCATCGAGTTCACAGATCTGGCAAACCCCATGTTCTGCTTCAAATACCTGCTGCACGCTGTAGGAGCGACTGTGCTTCATCTGAAAATCAAAAGTATCCAAAGGTCAATGCAATGCTTCTCTGATACAAAGATGGCATCTCACAAGAGCAGGTATCCTGGATACATGTATAAATGAAAGTAAAATACATGCTTAGCCATCAACTTACTCTCTCTTTTTTAAAGAGAAATTACAAACAATTATGAAAATCCTCTTTTCTGTTAGTATCTATATATCACAATTTTAAAGTAATTTAATAGTCTTTGAAATCTTCATGAAAAATCATGTCTCAATTTAAATAATTGAAAATAAAATTTCTGTTGCCAAGACGTATATACACATAAATGTATAAGAAACTGTTTTCAAAATATGAAATTACTTTGATGCCTTAAGAAGGCCACTTTTAACCAGGGCCAGCAATATTTGAGAACTTATTCTATTTCCCACCATTTGACTCATTTCAAGTCATATTTCAGACAATGATAAGAGACACTGAACTTCATCTGCTAACGGACTATTAATGGATAAATCGTGGCAAAACTCACCCAGTATGCTCTGGCACAGGGCATGGAACAGAAGCGGGTGGTCCACGGGTTCTCCTTGACGGTCTGCTTGCTGAGTAGAGCACTCTCATAACGGTTATGACATTGCACACACAGCGGGTTGCCCTCACCATCCACCACCTATAGAACACACAACTACTGCTATAGCTACCACCTATAGAACACACAACTACTGCTATAGCTACCACCTATAGAACACACACACAACTACTGCTATAGCTAGCTGCCACCATATATATATATATATATATATATATATATATATATATATATATATATATATATATATATATATATATATATATATATATATATATATGACCGTCAAAATTCATCAATACTGCACACATATTTTATGATATCCGAATGTAAGAGATTAATAATAACACGTATGATATTTAGGATAGTTACCTGTGCGATGCCTTTCATGTTATCCCAGTCAACCTCTTCCAAACTGGCATTCTCTGTATTGTCATTATGCAGATTATTGGAAAATCTATTGGTTAAAAGCTGTTGATGAGATGTGCTAGCCTCAGATGAAGAACATGAAGCAACTGATGCATTACACTTCTTATCATTTCTTTCAGATGTTTTCTTTGAAGTTTTATGCGTTGGAGGGTCACCTGGTGTCTGCTTGGTGGTGCCACCTGGTGTTTGAGATTGCTTCCTGCCTCTTCCTTTTTTTGGTGTGATATTTGGTCTTGCCAGCACCCTAACAGAGCCACCGATGTTATCAGCTTTACTGACTGCTGCAGCAGCTGTGTCTGACTAAATAAAGGAGACCATCTTCCCATTAATAATCAGTGGAGATGTATATGTGTATTATTTGTGTTACTCCTAGATGTATTATGCAGATGATGCACACTATTATCTGATGTCATATGATATTATCAGAGACATTTAAAAGAGAGATTGGAACAAGCTGAAGTTCTGCATTATCGCTCAGGTGAACTGATCTTGTGGTGGTGCCACCCTGCCACTTCCTGTTGCCATTTGGCCAGCTTGTCAAGGGGATTTTCACTGTTTTTTTGTGCAAATGGACCATGTTATCGTCTTTGGATCATCATGTTGACATTAAGTGGATGCAGTAGATTATAAAGTTACTGTTTTATAGCATTTAGATGAAGAACTGTATTGTAATTTGTGCAAAAACCATGTGAGAGTTGGATGGTGCACCATACTAACACCTAGTGGCAGACCTGCTCTTTCCAATCTCTGTTTAAATATCTCTGATATTATGCAGGTTGGGCGAGGTTTTGAGGTTTTTCTATTGAATGCATACACTATATCCAACTTATATACTGTATTTGTACAACTTAAATTATCAAATCAATGCTCAAGTTAACATTTACTTTGTTGATCGCAGCTGTCTTTGATAGATGGTACCTGCCTTGGATGATCACCTACCTTGGATGTATACCTCTGAGCTGATGGTACCTACCTTGGATGTGTACCTCTGAGTTGATGGTACCTACCTTGGATGTATACCTGTGAGTTGATGGTACCTACCTTGGATGTATACCTGTGAGTTGATGGTACCTACCTTGGATGCTCAACTGAGTTGATGGTACCTACCTTGGATGTGTACCTGTGAGTTGATGGTACCTACCTTGGATGTATACCTGTGAGTTGATGGTACCTACCTTGGATGCTCAACTGAGTTGATGGTACCTACCTTGGATGTGTACCTGTGAGTTGATGGTACCTACCTGGGATGTGTACCTGTGAGTTGATGGTACCTACCTTGGATGTATACCTGTGAGTTGATGGTACCAACCTTGGATGTATATCTGAGTTGATGGTACCTACCTTGGATGTGTACCTGTGAGTTGATGGTACCTACCTTGGATGTGTACCTGTGAGTTGATGGTACCTACCTTGGATGTATATCTCTGAGTTGATGGCACCTACCTTGGATGTATACCTGTGAGTTGGTGGTACCTACCTTGGATGTGTACCTCTGAGCTGATGGTACCTCCCTTGGATGTGTACCAGTGAGTTGATGGTACCTACCTTGGATGTATACCTCTGAGCTGATGGTACCTACTTTGGATGTATATCTCTGAGTTGATGGCACCTACCTTGGATGTATACCTGTGAGTTGATGGTACCTACCTTGGATGTATATCTCTGAGTTGATGGTACCTACCTTGGATGTGTACCTGTGAGTTGATGGCGCCTACCTTGGATGTATACCTCTGAGTTGATGGTACCTACCTTGGATGTATACCTGTGAGCTGATGGTACCTACCTTGGATGTATACCTCTGAGCTGATGGTACCTACCTTGGATGTGTACCTCTGGGTTGATGGTACCTCCCTTGGATGTGTACCTCTGAGTTGATGGTACCTACCTTGGATGTATACCTCTGAGTTGATGATACCTACCTTGGATGTATATCTCTGAGTTGATGATACCTACCTTGGATGTGTACCTCTGACTTGATGGTACCTACCTTGGATGTATACCTCTGAGCTGATGGTACCTACCTTGGATGTATACCTCTGAGTTGATGGTACCTACCTTGGATGTGTACCTCTGAGTTGATGGTACCTACCTTGGATGTGTACCTCTGAGTTGATGGTACCTACCTTGGATGTGTACCTCTGACTTGATGGTACCTACCTTGGATGTATATCTCTGAGTTGATGGTACCTACCTTGGATGTGTACCTCTGAGTTGATAATACCTACCTTGGATGTGTACCTCTGAGTTGATGGTACTCTGCCTGTCTTTAGATCTTCATATACTCTAAGCGGACTACAGAAGATGGCAGCACTTTTGATCACAACTCTTTGCTTGGTTGCTGTCAGGCTGCATGTCAATAATTGTTTTGAATTAGTTCCTCCGGATATGAAAATCTCAGACCAGAATCTCTTCATCATTCAGAATCTTTGAATCTTAAAGTCAATGCCATCTTTCTGTCAAGTTTAAGGAAATATTCTCATAGTTCTGTAAAATTGGTACATTGTTAATACTGCCAATGTCAAGTCTCAGGAAATATTCATAGATATTTCTATAAAATTGGTATATCATTTACAGATGATGGCACCTTCAAGAGATATTTGTTTATTGCCAATGATGACCCTCTGTCAAGTTTCAGGAATTATTCCTAGTTCTGTAAAATTGGTACCTGGTTTATTACCAATGGTGGCACCTACCTCTTCCACTCGCGTACAAATCTTTTGACCACCTTGAGGTTGTCCGGGTGTAGCAGGACATCAGGGAGTGCCGGATAGTTGTCCAACTCCACATCTAGTGGCAAGAAGTTGACATTCAGAGGCTCCTGATCCTGGCAAACATCAAACCATTCAGATAACATTCAGTATGATTATAGCCTAAACCAAATAATGCTGCAAATCATTTCTTTCTTAGGCCTAAAATAAAAAGAAGCTTGTTTCTGATTTCTCTACCTACCCTAGTTCAAACCAGCTACCGAAAGTTGTTGTTTTTTTAACTTACTAGGTGAAAAGACAATGTTGCAGTTATATTGTCCTTTAATTACATGTATATTCATTCTCAATATATTTCATCTTTTAACAACAAATATTTTTAAAAAAATTAATAAAAATAAAAACCTACCCCCATTCTTATTTTTCATGTTCTCGGAAGAAAGGTTATTCATTTTTTTTGCCGTTATTCACAATTAAATCTTCCACTTTTCAATATATTGCTCGTAATATTAAATACCCCAGATGCATTTGGGATTTCACGAGAGATTTTAATCTAGGAATCATTATGGACTCATTACACCATACATGGTTGGTGGTGTTCAATTACCTAGATATGCTAGGATATATATAAGGATAGTGTATTTACCTGACTGTAGAGATATATGTGGATAGTATTCTTACTATCGATTACCTAGATATGCTAGGATTATATATAAGGATAGTGTATTTACCTGACAGGAGAGATATATGCGGCTAGTATTCTTACTATCGATTACCTAGATATGCTAGGATATATATAAGGATAGTGTATTTACCTGACTGTAGAGATATATGCGGCTAGTATTCTTACTATCGATTACCTAGATATGCTAGGATATATATAAGGATAGTGTATTTACCTGACTGTAGAGATATATGCGGCTAGTATTCTTACTATCGATTACCTAGATATGCTAGGATATATATAAGGATAGTGTATTTACCTGACTGTAGAGATATATGCGGCTAGTATTCTTACTATCGATTACCTAGATATGCTAGGATATATATAAGGATAGTGTATTTACCTGACTGTAGAGATATATGCGGCTTGTATTCTTACTGCAGGAGTAGTAGAACAGGGAGTAGACCGACACACTGTCCAGGTCCACCTCGCGGGTCACAGGTCCACCTACAGAGGGCGCCAAATACAGGTCTCATTATTCATCGCAGTAAGGATCAATTTCTTGTACTTTTCATGATTGCTATTTTCATACTAAGGGTTTTTTATTGAAAGATAATTAATGATATTTTTAAAATAGTGGATTAAGCTACAGAAAAATATGAAGATCGAAAGCAGGAAATATTTTGTTGAACTTGGGCATAATGATAATTAAGGATATCTTTAAAATAAAGGATTGAGCTACAAAAAAAAAATCTAAAGCAGGAAAAAAGTTTCTTAGCTAAGTCATTATGCTAATTAATGATATTTTTAAAATAGTGGATTAAGCTATGGAAAAAAAAGATTTAAAGCAGGAAAATAGTTTTTTTTTGCTGAGGGATGATGCAGAATTGCCTAACCTGACTGGGCGTCTTGCTGTGGTCGGCTGGTGAGGCAGCCCTCACAATCCTCTGTGCCTCCGTCATTCTCCTCACCACACTCCATGCACATCCACTTGCATTCTCCACCACTTTGTGATGCCTCAATGTATTCTGAGGAGAACAACTTAGCAGCTGCCTCGGTCTCCATGGCGATGACCTTGGCCTCCGCATCCCCTTCCACATCGTCTTCAAACATATCTGTGTCCACATTTTGCCTTCCAGCATCCCTTGGGTTGCCATCATCTACGTCTGAACCGCTTATATCATGTGCCCTTTTCTGTTCTCGACTCAGAGTCTTGTGCTGCCCTCTACCTTCTGTCTCTGATTCACTGTCACTGATTTCATGAGTGGAGCGGTTAGAATTACGTACAGATTTACTATTATCAAAGGGAGAAAAGATGTGAAATGATTTGCGTGGTATATTGTCAGTGTTAGACATTTCTCTCACATATGAACTATCTATGTCAGTTCCTCCCTGCCCTGACTCATCATCTGTATACGACTCAATAATGGTTGACTCATCTTCCTCATCAATATAACTAGCACTATTAATTGACTCAATATCTGACTGCGAATCAATAAACGATCCTGTCTCACCATCAGTCTCTGCAATAGAGTCAACGTCTTCTCTTGCTGGATCCAACATTTGTTGCTTTTTGAACCCTTTAACTTGGTCCCCGTTTTCTGGATCATTTGCGATATCTTTGTTCTTTGATGAGCCAGGAGATGGTGCTGAGTCTTCAGCTGACCGAGATTTGTTCCCGACCCTCCCCACATTGTCCACTAATTTCACATCATCATTCTTGACATCTGCTTCATCTCTCAGAGATTTGACTAGATTATCACTATCATGACTATCAGCACATCTAATGTTAAATTTGCTATGTGCTTTTTCTTCCTCACCATCTGTGCCCTTATTATGTGTTTGTGTTGGAGACTTCACACATTTGTTTGTAAAATTTGTCATCTGACAAGAAGTTCTCCTCAGCGAATCTGGGATAACAGCTGGATTTCTTTCTTCTCTGAGTAACTCCTTTGAATTCATGTTTACTCCTTTTCTTGTTGGCGTTGTGTCAATTTCCAGTTTATCTTCCCCAATCTTGGGTGAATTCAGGTAATTTCTGATTTGATTACTTTTTGGCTTGCCTCCAGTCTGTGTGCCCTTCCTCGTGAGGCTGCGAGTTTTCTTGTTGTTAGGTGAGTTGCACATTTCACAATAGGGCAATACTTTGTGGTTGAAGAACGTACACATTGCACAACTCCACATTTCTGAAGGAATCTCTTCACCAGATTCTTCTGCAGCTTTCTCCTGACTGGAATCTGACTGAGGTGGTGCCACCTGGTGTCCTTCTCCGTCTCTATTTCTAATGACAGCCATTTTTCTTCGACCAAGTGGGGTCATATTCATGTCAATCTCTGACATTCTCTGTGAATGAGACATTCTTTCCTTATTGTCCTCCTCTTCACCGTTCTCACATTCCTCCCCATGAAGATGTTCTTTTCCATTCCTCTTTTTCCTTTTCTTCCTAGTTATATCTGGCAGATCTATATCTGTCCCAGCTCCTTTCTCTTTTGTTACTTCTATTTCTTTAATATTTTCTCCTTCAATTTCATCACACAAAGACATCCTTGGCTTTACTTGATTTCTTTCCAATATGTTTCCAGTAGATTTTGATGCCTTGTTTTTGTTATCCTCATGGAAATCCTCTTCGTCGCAGTCAGAGTCCAGCACTATAACACATCTCTTCTTTTCTTGCTCCCATTTGCTTTTGTTGTCAGAATGTTGTGTGGATCTCTGTGGTGTTTCTTTGTTTTTCCTTCTCTTGGATTGAGGTGTTTTCATTATTTCATCACTGCCTGAGTCATCCATATCAATGTGTCCTGTGTCATCTAAAGAGGATATGTCTTTCTTTCTCTTTCGCTTTTTCTTTGAGTTTGGGCCAAAGTATTCCAGCAAGCTTTTTTGATTACTTGGCTGTAAATATAAGGTGCAACAGTAGAGATGCATACATCACCTGATCAAATGTTTAATTAATTTTTGATGAATTTAAATTTAAAGTTAAAGTTAACATTGAAACCATTTAGAAATATTACACTCAAGTATATTTGTTGTAAAGAAAAAAGAAGGCCATTGAAATTCAACACTTTTTCTTTTGCAATCAGATGTCTGAAATTCATAAACAAGCAACATGTTCCAGGCAAAAAACACTGACATTGGAAAACCAGTTGAAGAAGCAAAGTTACCAGTGGGGAAGATTGGAAGAATGAGCTGGGTTGATCCTTGGGGGTATTTTTAGGTGGGACCCAGGCATCAGCCTTGGACAGTACATCTATCTGCCCTTTGTTGCCCTTCTCCATGGACAACACCTGCCGCTGACCGTTCAAGGTCGTTGTCACCACCGTGGTCTGAAACATGAAATATCTTCTGTCATCTACAGACGAATACTCTGCCTTCTGTCACATCAGTGGTCACCACAAGTATTCACAAACACAAGCCGAATGACTATTCATATCTTAAATAATTGTGAAAACATGTAGAATCCTATCTTAGACATCTACACTTAAAAGGCACATCTGCCCTGTGGTCTGCCTATTTTGGCAAACACAGGTCACATGAACCAAATGACTTATCTTCTGTCACATCAACCAAATGACCTATATTTTAGCACATCAAACAAATACAAAGCTTGGAATATTTATACTTGTTTCATTTTTTTCTGATTCTGGTTGAGTCTGAATCGCAAGAAGCTTACACCAAATTAAATCAAATTAATGACAGCCAATAGACAAAGACTGTAGAGCTGCTAAGATAGTAATGCAAAGAGTGTGTACACTTTGGCCATTAAGCAGTGAAGTAGAGTTTGTAACATTACCTTTCTGCACAAGGCAGTCTGCATACTTTGGCCATTAAGTAGTGAGGAAGAGTTTGTAACATTACCGTTCTGCACAAGGCAGCCCATACCATGTCATCCAGGGTGCCTTTGGCCAATATGGTAGTGAGGTAGAGTTTATAACACTACCTTTTTGCACAAGGCAGTCTACATACTTTGGCCATTAAGTAGTGAGGTAGAGTTTGTAACATTACCGTTCTGCACAAGGCAGCCCATACCATGTCATCCAGGGTGCCTTTGGCCAATATAGGAGTGAGGTAGAGTTTGTAACATTACCTTTCTGGACAAGGCAGTCTGCATACTTTGGCCATTAAGTAGTGAGGTAGAGTTTGTAACATTACCTTTCTGCACACGGCAGCCCATACCATGTCATCCAGGGTGCCTTTGACCAATATAGGAGTGAGGTAGAGTTTGTAACACTACCTTTCTGCACAAGGCAGCCCATACCATGTCATCCAGGGTGCCTTTGACCAATATAGGAGTGAGGTAGAGTTTGTAACATTACCTTTCTGCACAAGGCAGCCCACACCATGTCATCCAGGGTGCCTTTAGCCAATATAGGAGTGAGGTAGACTTTATAACACTACCTTTCTGCACAAGGCAGCCCACACCATGTCATCCAGGGTGCCTTTAGCCAATATAGGAGTGAGGTAGACTTTATAACACTACCTTTCTGCACAAGGCAGTCTGCATACTTTGGCCATTAAGTAGTGAGGTAGAGTTTGTAACATTACCTTTCTGCACAAGGCAGCCCATACCATGTCATCCAGGGTGCCTTTAGCCAATATAGGAGTGAGGTAGACTTTATAACACTACCTTTCTGCACAAGGCAGTCTGCATACTCTGGTCATTACCTTTCTGCACAAGGCAGCCCACACCATGTCATCCAGGGTGCCTTTAGCCACCAGGTAGTGTACATGGACAGTCTCACTCTGCCCGATGCGGTGTGCACGATCCTCGCACTGTTCCAGAGTGCCCGGGGTCCAGTCCAGTTCCGCAAACACCACCAGCTTAGCAGAGGTCAAGGTCAATCCCTGCAACCACCATATACTGCATACAGACAAATTTTCGCGACCTTTTTATTTTCGCGTTAATTCGCGCCAGGATGTCATTCGCGAAATTAAATGGACGCGAAATTGAAGATGCATTACGCAATACGATGTTCAAATTTTCGAAATAACGAATATCAAATGTAGCTGATCGATTTTAATTGCGTTTTAAATGATAAATAAAGGTATTTACCCAATATTATCACAAATTGTTCGAGAACAGAACAAAACCATCAATCCATTTAAAACGCAATTAAAATCGATCCACGTGTGAAAGCATTTCTGTCAACAAGGAAGACAAGACCAAAGCAGTGGAAACAAAGACGAAATGCAAAACTGTGAACGCTGATAATTGGAATCAGTGAGAACAAAGTCAAAACAAAGCGTTTCGAAATAATATTGGGTAAATAACTTTAAATGATAAATAATTTTAATAGACATAGAAGTAAAAGTAAAACGTAAATACGATGTCCGTGAAGTAGCGGATCGATTGACCACGTGACTCACAAGTCATGTGATCATTGACTTTGCAGATTTGGCAGAATTGCATTTTAAATGATAAATAAAAGTATATACCTAATATAAACACAAAATACGCTTTGCAGGTCGAGAACAGAACAAAACCATTCATCCATTTAACATGCATTACGCAATACGAAGTCGTCATGTTAAAAAGCGGGAGTGACGGGGACAAGCTCTTATTTTTGGCGCGAAATCAATTGGAGTCTATGAACACGCATTGAAATATTAATATATTGCGCAATGATGGATCCCTGGCTTCTCGTGTTGCGGACGTGAAATATCGTGACATCACGTACATGATATTTGCGTTTTACTTCATGGATAAATTCTCGACCTGCGAAGCATAATTTGTGATAATATTGGGTAAATACCTTTATTTATCATTTAAAACGCAATTAAAATCGATCCACGTGTGAAGGTATTTCTGTCAAAAGGGAAGACACAACTCAACGCAACACGTGGTCGCAAATTTGAAAGGCGGAAGTGACGGGAAGAGGCTCTTGTTTTTAGCGCGAAAACGATAGTTAATATATTGCGCAATAATGTATGGTTTCGTCCTGTTCTCGACCTGCAAAGCGTAATTTGTGATAATATTATGTATATACCTTTATTTAGCATTTAAAATGCAATTAAGATCGATCCACGTGTGAAAGCATTTCTGCCAAAAAGGGAAGATACGACTCAAAGCAGTGGAAACAAAGACGAAATGCAAAACTGTGAACGCTGATAATTGGAATCAGTGAGAACAAAGTCAAAACAGAGTGTTTCGAAATTTTTTGTGTTGTTCTGTTCTCGACCTGCAAAGCGTAATTTGTGATAATATTATGTACTAGAAATCGAAAATTCGCGAAAATAAAACGGCGCGAACCTGTCGAAAACGGCGATGGCGCGAAAATAACTAGGCGCGAATTTTTCTCGGTATACAGTACTTCATTTAACAGGAAAATAACTAAATAATTTCACTGCATTAAAATCTTCACCCTGTCTTTGAAAGAAATAAAAAAAATCTTTGACCGAGTTTCAGGCCCCCTCCTCACATCAAAATAAACTACAAATTACCCACCACTCCAGCAGCCTTGATGCTGAGCACAGCCACACGAGTCTTAGGATCGACTTGAAACTGATGCACCAATCTCTATAAATAAAAAATCAGTAGGCAGTGAGGAAACTTAGTATATTTTACAAACAGTAACATATAATTTTTCTTGAGATATGCTAAAAAGATCTAAAACCGTGATTAAGAAATGGTTAAAAATATCTTAAAATAATGTTTGTGTCAAAATGTCAAACCCAAATACACAATATCTTTAATTGTTATAATCTGTCTTATAATTGTTTTAAATTCATATTGGCATAATGCAATCTCCACCAGAGGGCGATGTAGTAAACCTATCAGAGGGCAACGTGGTGAACCTATAATAGTCTGGTGGCCAGTGTGGGTGTAATGCACACTGGCGTATTACATATCAGACTATCCTGCTGGACTGTTGCCATAAATCCTGCTACAGTGCTGCCACCTACCACTCAGGTTTCACTTACCGGCCTATCCTGTTAGAATGTTGCCACACATCCTGCTACACTGCTGCCACCTACCACTCAGGTTTCACTTACCGGCCTCTCCTGTAATAATGTTGCCATACATCCTGCTAGAGTGCTGCCACCTACCACTCAGGTTTCACTTACCGGCCTATCCTGTTATAATGTTGCCAAACATCCTGCTAGAGTGCTGCCACCTACCAATCAGGTTTCACTTACCGGCCTCTCCTGTAATAATGTTGCCACCCATCCTGCTACAGTGCTGCCACCTACCACTCAGATTTCACTTACTGGCCTCTCCTGTAATAATGTTGCCACACATCCTGCTACAGTGCTGCCTCCTACCACTCAGGTTTCACTTACTGGCCTCTCCTGTAATAATGTTGCCACACATCCTGCTACAGTGCTGCCTCCTACCACTCAGGTTTCACTTACTGGCCTCTCCTGTAATAATGTTGCCACACATCCTGCTACAGTGCTGCCACCTACCACTCAGGTTTCACTTACCGGCCTATCCTGCTGGACTGTGTTGCCATCTATCCTAATAAATTTGACATTTTGTTCATGCAGCTGCTCTGATATTGCATCCATCATCACATGGTGGTAGCCGAACACAATAAACTTGAGGCCAGCGTTGTCACACAACATTTTAACATAGTCCTTCATTGGTCCAATCTATAAGGAGCAAAGAATCCAATTAAATGACATTTTATAAATCTGTTTTCATATATCACAAACAAATGTGCTTTATGTTCACAGAAATATAATATCTAATAAAAAGTTAACAAATGTGTGGTTAAATAAGACAGAGATAATCTAAACTAAAGAATCAATTCAAATTCATGTAGAAATTCTTTTTTTTTTCATTTCACTCTCACTGCACACTAAACAAAAAAAAACAAAAATCTACAAACATTTCACTGACCTTGACCTCAGCAGTTTTTCTATAGAGCTCTGACATGAGTGCATGGACCTGGAAGGTTGAACCAGCATCACTAATGCCCTTTTGATCGAGATAACTAGCGCCACCTAACATCTGGTTTATACTTGTCCGTTTATCCTCCATCACAAGATTCAATTCCCTCCATGTGTTTTCCATGTCCTGAAAATATATACAAATTAATTCCACACACCCTTGAGGTGGAGAGTGGGCAGGGGCAGAGAATATATGTTCTAAAGATCTGTGGTCTTTGATGTAGTACTCTGTTCAATGCTTCATTAATTTAAATGCTATTTTCTTTGAAAAACATATCACAGGAAAACACATTTGAAATCTTATAAACAAGATAAATTTGATAATCATTTAAAAATGAAATTAAAAATTTGAAAAATCAAGACTAGTATTAATTGAGATGCCTACTTTTTTCATAGCTGACTCTTTCAGATGGAAAGGTATTTTCTGTCTCTGTTTTGGGGGAAGCTGCTTGAGAACATCCTTCTTTAGTCGGCGGATCATCACGTGGGTTTTGAGAAGATATTGTAAATCCGTTAGATTACTTGCACCGCTGCAACACCAAACACAACTCTTGATCTGCAGCTTTCAACTACAAAGTTTATATTGATTACTGATATTTCTCTCATTGAAATTGTGATTCTTTGACAATATATTGAACTCACTCCGTTTTCCAGCGTTTCTCTCTGCCAAAACGCACCCACTGAGCATTACAATATTTGCGGGCATATTCGTACCATGTCCCAAATATCTTTGGACAGAAAGACAGTGCATCTAACTGTGGGAATAACTGCAATTAAAGGTTTCCGAAAATTGTCAAACACATATTTATTCCTCAATTTTTACTGCAATTTCATGTACAGATCAAGTGAGAAATCATGAGAAAAACTCCAAACTTTGGTTTTGTTCTGGTGTTGCCATCTGGAGGCTATATATGGATAAATTTTACTTCTCAACTGAATGATCTGTTTTCATTCTAATAAATAAACATAAACAGAGCTAAGCACAATTCATGAATAAAGGGTCAATAGAAAATAAAACTGTTGCCAATGTGAAATACATGCCTTAAAGTTTGTTCTCAAAGATGATCCGAGAACTCATCACATAAAATTAGAGCATTTAACATGATTACAAAAATGAACAATAAATTCAAACCATCTGCACAAGATTAGTACGAGTAGTGACACCTTGTGTCACCAAGCCCTACACCAACAGAGGGCATAATTGTAGTCTTGTTTTCAACTAATAAAACCAGTTTGACCAAATTACAAAACTTGTGCAGTCCTTAAATAAAGTAATTGATATCCATTTTTTTTCTGATTTGATAATGGCTAGCTATATTCTCATTGTCAACGTATACATAGACCATGTAGGTATCGCTGAATGATACAGCTGCTAACATAGACAAGATATCTAACATATATGCTAACCTATCTGTCTGTGAGATACTAACCTCCTCTGGTCTGGCCAGTGCTGGAGTGCCGGTCAGCAGTAACTTATGCTTGGCTTGCTGTAGAAGTGGCACCAAGTATTTAGTGGTTGCAGCTTTCCTGTTTTTGATGCTATGTGACTCATCCGCTATTATGACCTTGAAGTCCTGGTTGAGCAGCGCCTCCTGGAGGACGCGACTTGAGGGAATTCTCAGCAGTCCATAGGTCACCACA
Source organism: Amphiduros pacificus (assembly GCA_949316495.1). Classification (NCBI taxonomy): domain Eukaryota; kingdom Metazoa; phylum Annelida; class Polychaeta; order Phyllodocida; family Hesionidae; genus Amphiduros; species Amphiduros pacificus. The sequence continues at coordinate 35,234,551 of OX439005.1, read as the reverse complement.
CTAATCTGGGCATGAGAGATGTCACTGAAAAAAAGATAATAATAATAATAATAATAATAATAATAATAATAATAATAATAATAATAATAATAATAAATCATAGGAGACAGAGCTCAGACATAGAGCTCAGACATAAGTAATCTAAAATATATATCTTCTGCGTACACTGAGTGTAATTTTTGAGTTGGTACATACTGTATATCAGCACCGCTCTGTATGAGGTTGATGTCATCAGGGTTAATCTCTGGGAACCACTTCTCCACCTCCTCAATCCATGGATACCTTAATGATGATGGTACGATGATGAGAAGTGGCCACTCATCCCGGTAGAAATAAGCCACTGACAACGCCTGCAAGGTCTTCCCTAGCCCCATCTACAGGCAACATCTTTATTAATATTTCTATCATTGTTTTTATCATTAATTTGTTTTCAATCTTTTTATTGCTTTCTCCGGTACTTTTTACAGGCTTTCACATCATTTTTATTCATTTTCTAAGAAACTAACACAAACTCTGCTCCATAATTGGCAAATCACTCACCCACTTTTTCATTTTAATCATTAATTTGCATCAAACAGATAGATTGTTTGATGAATGCTGTCATAATGCAAAGCAAAGAACAAAGTTTAGCTTCTTGGAGAATTTAATGATGTCGTTAAATATTTTAGTACTTGCCTCATCTGCAATTAATACCCTGCAATTAATAAAACAGAATCAATAATTTAATCGTAAAGGGCATAACAAATTTCACAAACATGTAATATAGTTTCTTTTCTAGAGGGGGATTTATATCAAATTATGAAGTCACTGAAGCATTGCTACAAAATTCTATTCTGTTCCATGACTATGACATAAAACCATACAATGAAGACCAGAAATCTGAAAGGATTTAATATGATATTAAATAAATTCCATGGTACATGATAGCTGGAATATGAGGACATTTTACTAGGGTCTAATTGGGTCTTTCATACGTTATAAAGAAGTGTTCAAAGCATTATTTACTGTCAATACTACTCTTCTTCGGCATATCACATAAAATTATGAAGTTATTTACTGATTGGTTTACCATTTTACAATCACACCAGTCATAATAGTGAGTGTCATTGTTAAACATTGGCCCCAAATTGATAACAGACAACTTTCATCAAGATGGGTAAACCTTGATGGGTACTAGCAAAGTGTCGGAGACTCAATTGGGAGTCTAATCCCATATTCATTCATTCATTCATATTCATCATCAAAATATACTTGAAATCCACTCTTACCAGAAACATCATGCACTGCCCATCATATTGAATTTTCCCAACAAAATGAACTCGGAACTCCGGCGATCAACTTTTGTACTTATTAACTGTGTCATCATCTTTCCTAATAATAAGGATTCTAAATAAAAAACCAAGCGCTATTTGTGCCGTCTTTTCTCAGTTTTTTAACCGGCATTACACTTGACAATGTAAAATGACATTTGGAAGAGTCCAAGTCATGACGTCATGGCTACAAACAGGGAGAAACAGTATGGGCGTCAGAAGCACCACTGTGTTGTGGAGCTTCTGATCATTGTTTTCACTTCTATGACAACAATTTCACCTGTGTCCTGATCGCGCAAACAATCTGGAAACGATGCATCGCGATGCTGAGATCAAGAAAAACAAAGACAAGCCATGCAACTGATATTGAATGAAAGGACACGCTTTACCTGCGTAGTGACTTATACCCAAAGCCATCGTCAAAATAGACTTAAAATCCACTGTTTCTAGAAACACCTTGCACTGGCCTTCATATTTAAGCCACGACTCTGTAAGAACTCGACTTCCGGCAACTAACAATCAAACAATCATGTTCCTTTTATATGAACATAAGATGTCAGTCCTATTTGAAAAAAATTCTTTGTTATTTCTTCATCTCGGCATCGTTTCGCCAATGTTTACGAGTTTGCGCAATCAGGTGAAAGTGGGTCAGTTTATTCACTGGAGTGACAGCAACGATCTGAAGCTCAACAACGTTGTGGTCCTTCTGACGTCATATGAAGATTTTCCCTTTGCGTTTCCATGACGTCATCATTTGGACTCTCCTAAATGCCATTTCATGTTGTCAAGTTTAATATCGGGTAAAAAACTGGAGAAAAACACTACAGAAAGCTCATGGATTTGCAATTATAGATATTATGACTGGGAAAGACGATGACATGGATCAGAACTGCAACAGTCAATCGCCGGAAGTCGAGTTTAATTCCCTACCTTGGTGCAACGTCACGGGTCACGTGACTTCCCTCGCGACCACGGCGGCCATATTGGAGCCGCTGAAAACAAAGTGAACACACCTATTGCACACAGAGAGAACTTACAAATTTATCACCGTTTATTGCACGAATATCAGACGTAGCTGATTGATTTTAATTGCGTTTTAAATGATAAATAAAAGTATTTACCTAATATTATCACAAATTTGCTTTGAAGGTCAAGAACAGAACAAAACCATCCATCCATTTCACATGCATTACGCAATACTAGCGTGAAAGCAAATATCGGACAGGCGGACTACTGTCTACACGTGGTTGAATATTTCTTTGTGTATTATAAGCCAAAGATATTAATCATATCGCTTTTAATTATTATCATTTATAATATTGGGTAAATACCTTTATTTATCATTTAAAACGCAATTAAAATCGATCCACGTGTGAAAGCATTTCTGTCAAGATGAAATGCCCTTGAAGTGCAAAACTGTGAACGCTGATAATTGGTATCAGTGAAATTTTACTAATTTTCACACCACTGTATGGGAAGACATCAAAGGCAGAATTGAATTGTGCGATATAATTAAATAATAATTTTAATTTTGATAGACATAAAAGTAAAACGTAAATACGATGTCCGTGACGTAGCGGATCGATTGGCCAGGTGACTCACAAGTCATATGATCATTGACTTTGCAGATTTGCCAGAGAATTGCGTTTTAAATGATAAATAAATGTATATACCCAATATTAACACAAAATACGCTTTGCAGGTCAAGAACAGAACAAAACGATCCATTATTGAAAGCATGAAAACAAATATCGGATATGCGGACTACTGTCAAAACAAACACGTGGTACAATATTTCTTTGTGTATTATAAGGCAAAGGTATTATAATTATATCGCTTTTATTTATTATCGTTTGTAGCACTCGATATGCTGTAAATCCCCGTGATAATATTGGGTAAATACCTTTATTTATCATTTAAAACGTAATTAAAATCGATCCATATGTGAAGGCATTTCTGTCATAAAGGGAAGACACGACTCAAAGCAGTGGAAACAAATGCCACAAAACTGTGAAGGCTGATACAAAGAAATTTTGATTATCATGTCAATCATGTCAATGGAAGCGTCTTGGTCCACAGATTCTAAATATCTTTACTTTTTGTTGATATCTTGAAGCATTGCAAAGATATCACTGAAAACGTAAATTTTGAAGGTTTACTGCGGTTTCTTGTCAATGGTTGCTACGCGTTTGTTTTCAGCGGCCAGTGGTTCGCGCTCTGGTTGCCAAGCTGTGAAATCACGTGATGCACTGAGTGACCCGGATACTCCCGGTCGAGAATTAGTGGGGAAACTTCAATATGATGGGTAGTGCGTGGTGTTTCGAGAATCAGTGGATTTCAAGTCTATTTTGCCGATGTCTTTGGGTATAAATATGATGGGCCTTGTAATAACTAGAAATTAATTTCAAGGATGGGCAGTGAGTGCAATGACAATGTATGTATGAAACTTGAAAGCAGTGGAGTGGATTTCAAGACAGCTGTATTCCCTTGCAAATATGAATTGAACGATAGTCAACGAATTATCTACCTTCCATCCTTTCGTATAGCAAAATCTACACCTTCCTTTTGAAAAGGCATCAACCGATCTCGCAATTTCGATGGCAAAAAGTCCAAATTAATCTCAGATGTCTCCCTAAATTTCACATTTGCCGCCATGTTTTGGTTGAGTCACATTCCATACAGCAACAAATTCCAGAAACCCTGCTTTCACACATTGCAGCGTCAAAGTGAAGTGTGATTTCTCACGAGAATCGCAACGAGAATATGGTCACCCAGTGGAACAAAATTTCTACAGACATTAAAAATTTACTGCCATGAGTGAGGTCCCCAGGCATCACTAGAAATGGCAGACATAGGGATATAACTTTTTTCGCTCGCGTTTGTTTTGACTTTAGGTCTGAATGTTCAAGGTTTTGATATGATTAAGCTGTAAGTCTATGGAGAATGGCCAAGCTGGGGTCAAACATCTGTCACGTGATGGATTCCTACATTGTGCAAGTTGCACAATGTAGGAATAAGGTATGCCAGCATGTAAGAATGGCCAAGCTGGGGTCAAACATCTCTCACATGATGGATTCCTGCATTGTGCAACTTGCAAGTTGCACAATGTAGGAATAGGGTATGCCAGCAGGTAAGAATGGCCAAGCTGGGGTCAAACATCTTGCACATGATGGATTCCTACATTGTGCAAGTGCAAGTTGCACAATGTAGGAATAAGGTATGCCAGCATGTAAGAATGGTCTAACTGGGGTCAAACATATGTCACATGATGGATTCCTACATTGTGCAACTTGCACAATGTAGGAATAGGGTATGCCAGCAGGTAAGAATGGCCAAGCTGGGGTCAAACATATGTCACATGATGGATTCCTACATTGTGCAACTTGCACAATGTAGGAATAGGGTATGCCAGCAGGTAAGAATGGCCAAGCTGGGGTCAAACATATGTCACATGATGGATTCCTACATTGTGCAAGTTGCAATGTAGGAATATGGTATGCCAGCATGTAAGAATGGTCTAACTGGGGTCAAACATATGTCACATGATGGATTCCTACATTGTGCAAGTTGCACAATGTAGGAATATGGTATGCCAGCATGTAAGAATGGCCAAGCTGGGGTCAAACATCTCTCACATGATGGATTCCTACATTGTGCAAGTGCAAGTTGCACAATGTAGAAATAGGGTATGCCAGCATGTAAGAGCATTCCTGTATATTGCCAAACTGGAAAGACCGATTACAGTAAATGTAAATTGAATTTGATGTATCATATTTAATATCTAAAAATTGATCTATTTATCAAAATAATAGGTATGTATGTTCACGCTGATGACTTCTTCGTAACGCACAAGCCCAGTAGCCACGTCAAGGCCAGTCATCATTTACTGGGTTTATTTTTTTGTTTCCCAGAAAAACCACAGCAGTAGCCAGTATAATATCACAAATCCTTAATGATTTATAGCAATTGGTTTCAATGGATGATCTAAACATTTTCCCTCACAAACCTGGCTGTACCACTGTTAATGTTTGGAGGGTGAACAATCACCAAGCATATTGGAAAAAACTGGGCTTATCTAGCAAGCAAAACAGAACTAAGCAACAGATTAAATTGCAATGTAAAACAAGCCAAATATAAGTACTGCATTTAACAATGTGAAACAAAACAAACTAGTAAATACATATTAGTAAATACACAATGACATCAATATATCAATATGGTGATTATGATGAGGTTCTTAAAGATGCACTTTCTCGTCAAAAAGTCCAAATTAATCTCAGATGTCTCCCTAAATTTCACATTTGCCGCCATGTTTTGGTTGAGTCACATTCCATACAGCAACAAATTCCAGAAACCCTGCTTTCACACATTGCAGCGTCAAAGTGAAGTGTGATTTCTCACGAGAATCGCAACGAGAATATGGTCACCCAGTGGAACAAAATTTCTACAGACATTAAAAATTTACTGCCATGAGTGAGGTCCCCAGGCATCACTAGAAATGGCAGACATAGGGATATAACTTTTTTCGCTCGCGTTTGTTTTGACTTTAGGTCTGAATGTTCAAGGTTTTGATATGATTAAGCTGTAAGTCTATGGAGAATGGCCAAGCTGGGGTCAAACATCTGTCACGTGATGGATTCCTACATTGTGCAAGTTGCACAATGTAGGAATAAGGTATGCCAGCATGTAAGAATGGCCAAGCTGGGGTCAAACATATGTCACATGATGGATTCCTGCATTGTGCAACTTGCACAATGTAGGAATGAGGTATGCCAGCAGGTAAGAATGGCCAAGCTGGGGTCAAACATATGTCACATGATGGATTCCTACATTGTGTAAGTTGCACAATGTAGGAATAGGGTATGCCAGCAGGTAAGAATGGCCAAGCTGGGGTCAAACATATGTCACATGATGGATTCCTACATTGTGCAAGTTGCACAATGTAGGAATATGGTATGCCAGCATGTAAGAATGGCCAAGCTGGGGTCAAACATCTCTCACATGATGGATTCCTACATTGTGCAAGTGCAAGTTGCACAATGTAGGAATAGGGTATGCCAGCAGGTAAGAATGGCCAAGCTGGGGTCAAACATCTTGCACATGATGGATTCCTACATTGTGCAAGTGCAAGTTGCACAATGTAGGAATAAGGTATGCCAGCATGTAAGAATGGTCTAACTGGGGTCAAACATATGTCACATGATGGATTCCTACATTGTGCAACTTGCACAATGTAGGAATAGGGTATGCCAGCAGGTAAGAATGGCCAAGCTGGGGTCAAACATATGTCACATGATGGATTCCTACATTGTGCAACTTGCACAATGTAGGAATAGGGTATGCCAGCAGGTAAGAATGGCCAAGCTGGGGTCAAACATATGTCACATGATGGATTCCTACATTGTGCAAGTTGCAATGTAGGAATATGGTATGCCAGCATGTAAGAATGGTCTAACTGGGGTCAAACATATGTCACATGATGGATTCCTACATTGTGCAAGTTGCACAATGTAGAAATAGGGTATGCCAGCATGTAAGAGCATTCCTGTATATTGCCAAACTGGAAAGACCGATTACAGTAAATGTAAATTGAATTTGATGTATCATATTTAATATCTAAAAATTGATCTATTTATCAAAATAATAGGTATGTATGTTCACGCTGATGACTTCTTCGTAACGCACAAGCCCAGTAGCCACGTCAAGGCCAGTCATCATTTACTGGGTTTATTTTTTTGTTTCCCAGAAAAACCACAGCAGTAGCCAGTATAATATCACAAATCCTTAATGATTTATAGCAATTGGTTTCAATGGATGATCTAAACATTTTCCCTCACAAACCTGGCTGTACCACTGTTAATGTTTGGAGGGTGAACAATCACCAAGCATATTGGAAAAAACTGGGCTTATCTAGCAAGCAAAACAGAACTAAGCAACAGATTAAATTGCAATGTAAAACAAGCCAAATATAAGTACTGCATTTAACAATGTGAAACAAAACAAACTAGTAAATACATATTAGTAAATACACAATGACATCAATATATCAATATGGTGATTATAATGAGGTTCTTAAAGATGCACTTTCTCGTCAAATAAATTCCATAAATTATGTGATTAAATGATCATAGATGTGTAAATGCATTGAAATTCATAGACCTAAAAAATTAGTCGGTAACCATGAAAACACAAACCAACATTTAAAACTCATCTTGCAACCCCCATAAAAAATGATCATTTATTACAATACATGTCAATGATGTCATCGTGGGGGATTTAATGCACGTGCAACTGAAGCTGCAATCATCTTCAATTTTATAAAACTTGTCACAACTCGGATTTTCATGCTTCTTACACCAAAATGTCACATTTGTCATGTTTTTTCTGATGCACATAACCATTTTTTAGCATGTCTGTCCTCAGACTGAAAATCGTAACATCGCTCTTTCAACTACATTGCTGTTTGTTAATTAATTAATTATGTAAGTAGGTAATTGTCCCACGATGACGTCACTCTTTTTTTTCCACCACGTGCATCAGAAAAAGCTATATGATTGTTCTTAAATTTTGATTAAATGTCCTATATGCATATTTTAAATAAACTTACAAGCGGTAATGCTAATATTTATAATCACATCTACTTCATGATTTGTATGGTTTCTGGTAAAGATCCAACTTGAGGTTTTATAAAATTAATATATTGAAAGTGATGAATAGGATTTAATGTACCAATTTGAATAAAAGATTTGCATTCAAAGGGAATAGCTTGATGTTGAAATGTTAAAATAATGGGTCTGTGTATGCTCACATTAATGACTTAGTCATGCTTATTGATGAATGTGTAACACATAAGTCCAGAAGCCCTGTCAAAGCCTATCATCATTTACTGGGTTTCTTGTTTTTTATTTACAAGAAAACCAAACAGGAAAACCAAACAGGGGGATAGCCAGCAGTATTCTATTATATGTTCTCTCAATGAAAACCTTAAATACCTCAAATATTTAATGGAAGTGGGTTTCAAGAAAATTGAAATATGTTTTCCTTGAAATACCCTTGGCTACTCCACTGTGGGTGAACAAGTCCTGCATATTTTGGAGAGAAAAAAATAAGGGCTTACCACGCAAGTAAAGCAGAACATAGCAAATTGAATTGATTTCAACAGTATTAAACAGAACAAGCATAACATATGCAAATATAACATTATAAAAATATGTGAAATATAACAAGGTAACAATGTGTTCTTGCGAACCAATATTGAACCTCGGTTTCCTTTAAGAATGACACCGCTTCCACCCATTACCTGCAATAAATAATATTCACAAAAACCAAATCTTTTGTTTGACAGTACTCACCTCTGCCAGCGACAAACAAATTTGGTACATGTACATGATATGCCTTGTATGTATCAACTATTTAAATGTTTTCATACCTCTCTGTTGGGACTTGTCAATAAGCATTCTCTTCATCTTATCATTCAATTTAAGTTCTGCTTGTAACATGACTGAATGGTTAATTTTTACAAGAAAATTGAAAGATTTACACTTCAAAGCATTATCAGAACTGGGTTTTAACAAATAATTTTTTCTTCAAAATATATGGAAATGATTGACAGCTCCTATGGCATCAAGTTAAATGAGTAAGTAAATCATTGTTATTCATTTATCGCGAATGTACATAACTTGTACTATCAAACCTTCATTCTTCTGATCTCACATATTTAAACTCACTTTTATATATATATATATATATATATATATATATATATATATATATATATATATATATATATATATATATATATATATTTATATATATATATATATATATATATATATATATATATATATATATATATATATATATATATATATATATATATATATATATATATATATATATATATATATATATATATATATATATATATATATATGTCAAACAATTCTTCACATTCAAACTCAATTGGAGCTGAGAGCGATAATAAATATTGTATAGTTACATTACTCTCAGCCTGGAGATCCCCCCGGGTGGAAATGATCATGATGATTGACAGCTCACATCACAAGTTGATCAGCAAATGTATCAAATATTGAAACAAGTTGGTGTTAATGTAACAAATATGTTGCAAACATAAATAAATTGGATAAAAACTTGTTACATTACACTGGGATGACTGAAACAAAGCATTTCTATCAATATATTATATGGGTACAAGTTGTCTTGGGTGCGAGATTGATAGGGTGCGACTTGGAAGGTGTGAGTGTGTAGCAGGTACAAGTTGTCTCGAAAGCCTTTATTGTATGATGTATGAATGACAGAGCTTGTAGTACCGTCAGCTATGCCGGGTTTATACAAGTAGACTTCATGCATATTAATAGATATATCAGATAGTTAAATTAAAATATGCAGATGAAAACAATTCCTATTCTGAAAGTCATAATATAGAAATATTCTGAAGGAATGGATATCGAAGGTACATAAGTGCCAGACAATCTGAAATGACACAGAGAATAACATTGTTACAAATTGGTTACAACACCGACAAATGTATTTCTGACAGCTCCTGGATTCACACACGTGATTAACGAATAACGAATATTTACTTACCATATGTTGAAAATAAAGGATTAACAAACATATATTCACGTCAAGAAGAGACGTTTGGATTAGTGTGGTTTATCTTATGAAACATGAGACCTACATTTGTATTCCTACTTATTTGCGCTAAGTAGGAATTCTTACTTTTGGTTGCGCGATGTAGGAATCATTCCCACATCGCGCAAGATTCCTACTTTGCGCATGACACTTGAAGTGACCTTTCAATGACCTTGAGAATAAAAAGCCTATTTCCACGAAATTATCTACATGTTTTATTATCCTATCATCTACATCTTTCAGATACGAGCTCGTTGAGTCCTTATTCATCAAAATCTGGTCATAATTAACAATTTGAGAGCAATTTATAGTTTTGTGGTCAATCTATAAGGGAAAACAGAGGAAAATACTATAATACAAAGTTTTTTTGAAATAATATAAAAATGCCAGCTTATTGGGGGTTAGTTTATGAAAATATATAGAATACTGCACAGAATAACACATTAATACTAAAAAGAAATTGAAAAAAAAAGTCCGTCAATTTCAAGATTTATTATGAAGCTAAAATGACTAAAAATAGCTTAAATCGGTAGGGTTACAAAAGTGACAAATTGACGGACTCTAATTTGACCTCACATTTATTTTTGAGGTATTAGATAAATTGAATTTTAATCTAATTTCAGAAAATAATCGGCAATAAGTTGCTCTTATCATAATAATACCTAAAAAAGAAGAAATATTCCCTGAAAAATATGAGAAAATTAGTCATGAATAGAAATTATTAAAAAAAGATATAATAAAAAACATATTGAATGTAGAGTCAATTGGGTTATAACATTTAGTAGCTGATGTATTTCTAAAAAAAATCATGTATTTAATTTTTCTCAACAATATAAGGAAGTTAGTGAAGTTGAACACTGCCAATATTAAATGTCACTGAAAGTGCTCTGCAGATATATAAACCTGTTACATGCGCTATGTCAGTCATTCTCGCTGATGGGCTAGATATTTGATATATTCATTAATGTAAATAGAGTTAACCCCTAAATGCAAAAGTGTGTGAGTTATTAAAAATGGTTGTGCAAAAGATACAGTTCATAATCCCACAACTGACCTTGCTACATTTTAGACTTAAGGGGAGGAGGGTAACATCTACATCTACATCTATATGTTTACTCGGCAAAACCAATTGGCATCCCGCCGAGAGTGCAAAATTGCACTAGGGGTGCAGCTGGTCAATACCAGCTGCAGACCAGAATTTACACTCTGGCAGAAGGGTTCCTGAAAGATGCCGAGTTACCAGATTCCAATGTAGTTAAACCAGAGGGAAGATTATCCCAGTCAGTCACAGTCCTTGGGAAATAGCTGTATTTATATTGGTCACAATTGGTCGCCATTTCTATACAGCAATTTCCTTGGTTTTTCCTTGTACAGGCTGATTTCATTTTGACATGTTCAGGTAGTTTCAAAGCTATTTCGCCATTAATAGCCTTATAAAATAGAACCAGCCTCTGGGTCCTCCTTCTCCCTGCTAGTGAATCCCAATTTAGGTCTTCCAGAATTTTTGTTACAGTGCCTGCCTCTCTCTTCCAATTGCTAGACACAAATCTAGCAGCTCCTCTTTGCACTGATTCTATTCGGTCAATATCTTTCTTAAGGTTTTGTTTGTTTGTTTGTTTGGGGCTTTACATCACTTTCAACATTATTTCAGTCATTTCGTGATGAGACCTACTTGTAGCAGATATAGTGCTGCCTCACTGAATTTTCATGTCGCAGGTCCTTGACATGACAACCCACCCGGTCACAGATTTACAAGGACAACGGGTTAACCCTTTAGGCATGGGCCTCAGCTCATGTGGGAAATCATGAGTTCAATCCCGGCACGGCCGGGGTTCGAACCCAGGACCTTTGGATCACCACAGAGGAACTGGTGCTAATAAGCTGGCGCTCTAACCAACTGCGCCACGGCCTGTCCCACCCACTTGATGCATATTCTAAATGAGGGCGCACCAGTGTATTGTAAGCTGCCTCCTTGATATTTCCTGGGCACATGTTGAAGTTCCTTCTTACAAAACCCAGTACATGATTTGCTTTGCAGCCAATGTTATTAATATGTTCATCCCATTTCATATTTGTTTATAGCTCTACTCCAAGATAGGGGTGATGATCAACATGTTGCAGGGTGTGACCATTTAATGTATATTTCCTTGTATCAAGAGCTTGGCTTCTTTTCTCAGGGTGTAGCATTTCTGAGCATTGAAGTCCATTTGCCACTCATTTGACAATTCCTCCAGTGTGTTCAGGTCCTCTTGCAGTTTTACTGCATCATCATCACTTTGAACTATTTTATATAGGAGGCTGTCATCTGCAAATAGCCTAATGTTTGAATGTTTTAGTTTCTCTCCAATGTCGTTAATATAGAGTAGAAAAAGTATTGGCCCCAGTACTGTTCCCTGTGGCACTCCAGATTTCACATGTACAGGGTCAGATTCTTCGCCATCAATAACTACCTTCTGTTCACGGTTTGAAAGCCAGTTTTTAATCAATGATCCAACCTGCCCTGAGATTCCGTAATACTCAAGTTTATTATTTAGTCTTTCATGACAGACTGTATCAAAGGCTTTACTAAAATCAAGGATGAGCATATCAACATTTTTTCCCTCATTTCTAACCTTAAATATATCCTGTAAGGTCGTGATTAACTGTGTTTCACATGAGTAACCTGTTCGGAAGCCATGCTGAAAATTTACCAGAATATTGTAAAGTTCGCAATGGTTCATCATATGTCTGACAATTATCTGTTCCAAAATCTTACATGGCACAGATGTCAAGGAAACTGGCCTGTAGTTTGCTGCACAGCTTTTATCTCCTTTTTTAAAGACTGCGACAATGTTTGCTGCACGCCATGCTTTTGGTACTTCACCTTTGTCAAGTGAGTCTTGGAATATTTTTTGTAGTATTGGAGCTATTTCCTGCGAGCATTCTTTCAAGACTCTTGTTGGAATTTGATCTGGCCCATTTGCCTTTTTGCAGTTAAGGTTTGAGAGCAGCTTTTCAACACCAGCAACTGTGATGATAATTGGCTCTATTTGTGGAGAGGTGGGTTCACCTTTGTCGGGAATATTTTCCATGTTTTCAGAAGAAAATACAGATTTATATTGACGTGATAGAACTTCTGCCTTGCCTTTACTGTCTTTCACTTCAATACCATTTTCCGTTAATGTTGGTACACCAACCGTATCTTTGCGTCTTGATCTAATATAGTTCCAGAACCTTTTTCCCATTGAAGGTCTACTAAATTCAATGTCTGGTAGATCAAGTAATCCAAGAACATATTCATCATGGGATTCTCTCAACTTATGTTTTATGTGTTTTCTAAGGTTTCTGAATTTACTACGGTCAGAATCCTTTTTGGTTTTTTCAGCTTTGTTGTATAGTCTTTGTTTTCTTCTAATTTGTCTCTTGATTTCTTTTGTCATCCATGGCACATCCCATCTACCAGATATTTTCTTGGTTGGGATATGTCTCTTGATTGACCCCATAAGCTTTGATGTGAACTTATTGTTCAGAGTTTCAACTGGAAGGATAGAATCTTTGATCTCATCTTCATAAAAGGTAAGCATATCTTTATTTAATCTCATTCATGTCTCCTTTGTTGTACATTAGCACATTTCTTGGTTTTTCTTGGCTAGTGTGGCTTTTGCATTGATTTCTGTTATTACCACATCATGGTCACTCATGCTAGGATGGACAGATACTTTATTTACTAGGCTAGGGTTGGTTGTACATACTAAATCTAATCTATTTCCTCCCCTGGTTGGGTGAGGATTTACTTGAGAGAGGCAGTGTTCATTAAAAGTATCAACCATTGCTGTATTAAGGTCAGTCCCATATGCAGGGCTTGGTTTACAAGACATATTCTCCCATGCTATATCTGGTACATTAAAATCCCCTGTGAGCAGAATATTTGGAGTATTTGTATTAGACTGGGGAATCTTCCCCAGAGATGCATTGAGTTCACGAACATTGGTTATATTTCTGTCTGTTGGCCTATAGTAGCATCCTATAAACAGAGGTTTTGTGCCAGATATGTTAAGTTTTCTCCATACTAGTTCAAAGTCAGTTTTTAAGCTTTCCTCCTTTGGGTCTGACAGCCATCTTTTGTGGATTCCAATCAACACCCTACCACCACCCTTGCATCTGTCTTCTCGCCCAATATCATAGTCAGGGTGAATGACACAGTCGGCAATAGTGTGATCAATGTGGGATTCTGTTATGCATGATATGTCAGGGTAGTTGTGCTCAGTTATTAGTTCCTGTAGCTCCAGTTGTTTTATGGTAGAGTTTAAGCCTCTACAGTTCACTGTCATGATCTTAAGCTTTTGAATTTTTTGTTTTTTCCTGCCTTGCTTTGGTCTAGTGGTGTGGGTATTCCCAGTTGATTGGTCCTTAGTACTTTCCTCACTTATGGCACTTTCATCACAAAGTGTTTCAAAAAAGTTGTTTGTTTCAATTTCACTGTCAAAGAGATATTAGGTAGGCAGCATTTCCAGCACTCCCATGACAGCCATCTTTGTTTATTGAATAATTCATAATCTTTATTTGTTAGCCCATCATATTCAATGTGTACAAATGTATCACATTCATCACACTGCATGGCTCTGTGATTTTTGGCAACTGGTCTTTCACACACGCCACAGGGGTATCGCACAGGCCCTGGGTGTGGGTGAACATCACAACATAAAAGGAGTAAGGATATTTTGAAAAGTAGCATATAGCTATTGCCTCTTTTCTTCAAATTAGTTTTATCCCAGTAGCAGTAATTTTGTTTCCTGTATATAAAACTGGCTTGGTGTGAAGCAATACCCAGTATTGGGTTTCTTTCAATCATACATTTCTTGTGTATCATGTCATTAATGATAAACAACGTGGTACTTCCAGATTTGTACGAAATATTGGCAGAATTTCTTGCATGGGTTATGCTTGCCACCAAGATACAGGCAAGACAGTTTAGAATCAGTTTTGGGAGATAATGTTTCATCCTGTTGAGCGTATTTATTTATTTATTTATTTTATTTTCTAAATAAGGATGTAAGTATTTTGGATAGGGTTGTAAGCAAAGTATATTTCCTATGTTACTGAGTAGTGCACCGGTTGACCCAAGAATGTGGGACAAGAATGTAGATTGTGGATATCAGAGTGGGAAGAGTGTCCCAGGTTACAATCTAAGAGTGTAGGTTGTAAATTATCAGAGTGGGAAGAGTGTCCCAGGTTACAATCCAAGAGTGTAGGTTGTAATTACAGAATTTGTAATATTATCACCGGGTAGATTTCTTAGAAGAGATAGAGGAAAGTACAGGTAGGGTTCGGTTAAGATTTGCAGTGTGTACACAAGAAAGTGTGTATTAGTTTCAGGGTACCAGGTAAAACCGGAGTGTCAGAAAACTTCGTAATATTTCTGGATATTACGTAATTTTATATCGTCAAACCAAGAATGTGGTTTGAAAGGGCCAAGTCAAACTAAGAGTGTAGATTGACGGGTATGTAGTCGGGAAGAGTGTCCACGAAAGTGCCAATATGCACACCTTTCTGGCTGGCAGCTTGTAACTAATGCATTTCATTTCCAGCTGGTATGTTTACCAGCTTGGAACTTTTTTTTGTATGAACCAACTGGCTCAAAATACATTTGACATTTCAAAATGGCCTAGCTGACAGACAGATGAATTTAATTGGCTGGCTGGTAAATAAAGTATTGAGATTTTAACACAAATTGGCAATTTCACCATTGAAAACCGCAAAATAAAAAATAAATTATATTATATGAACATTATTTGACAAAGATTGTTCAAGCCTAATGATATTTCTCCTGTAATTATAAGTTTTAACATTTAATTATTTATTAAAGAAATTGGCTCATTACCAGCTGTTAAAAGAAATTTGGCATTGACAAACATCCATGAACAAAGTTAACAGCTGTTAATTCCATACAAATTCTGAGCTGGTAAGTTTAACAGCTGTTAAAAAATAACAGCTGACAGCCAAAATCCCAAAGTGTAGCTGGCTGGTATTTTTTTAAATTATTTTCTTCTAGAAAATACTAAAAATGCATATTTGAAAAACAAATTTTTAGCTGAATGATATGTTGTTCACAACATTCTATAACATACTCTGCCCAAGTTTCACATCTCCATCTCAATTTTTATCGAAGTTGGTAGAAGTGGGCCCCTGACTCGTAGGATAAATAATTTACTCGAAAAGACAGAAGGCAACAGAATGGCCGCGGGATCTGTGTTTTCATAAAACAGTATACTCTCCAGGTCACGCAGCCAGACCACTATGCTACCAGTCAGTTCAAGTCGTCGGAAAAAACTGCCTTTGTTCGGTAAAAATGGCTCCAAAATGCCACTGATGTTGAACAGAACAGTATGTAGTGCGCTCGGGAGTCGGTAGGGATTCAGGTAAGATGGTATTAGATCCAGTAAAACGATATTTAACTACGAAAAGCGGGATTCCTAACTCCAATGTCAAGTGTATCAAAATTATCATTTTAGGTTGGCTATTAACCACAATACTTAAGCATCAAAATGAGCTATAGTGAGGTATATTCCTCAAAATATTTGGTTGAAAAGTCTATTTTTGTGAGGTATTTAGGTCTGAAATGGAAATACTGTTTTGCTAAAATCAGTATAAAACCAATCAATTTCCTAACAAAACCATAACAATTCTTATTTATATTGTCTGGATACATCTGTTGATACTCTAGTGTGGATTTGTATATCTTTTACTGATAATAAACTTGTTTATAGCTTATTAATGACCATCTTTCATATAATCGCCATTTTGTAAGTTGTGAAAACCTAAGATCATGGTGCAAAAGGTTGTTTGCATGATTCAGAATGTCTACCCTGATTTACGTCACTCCTTATGCCATGCTTAAACATAATCTGAGGTGAAACTCTATTGACATAAAAATGCACACAGGACCTATGCCAGCTGACAGACTACATTCTATAGACCGATTGCCGATCTCCATGTTGTTTTTTCCCCATTGTACACCGGAACTGTACAACTTTACCGGAACCAGAACTGTACAACTCCACTTTATTTAATCATTGGTCGGAGAGATTGGCAGGGGGCCTATTGCCACCCGTGTTTCACTGCCATAAAGAATCATGCATTTTGGCCTATAAAATACACAGACAGGTCAAGCCGAAGACAGTAAAGCCACAGTAACTTTATTCAATAAATATATGTACATTACACATTAATGTGACATGGATTGCACCCATTTAAATACCTGAAAACTGATGATTAAAAAAAAAATTCTGTGTTTCCTATGATAACCCTCCATTGCTGACCCGTAAAATACTCAAAGGTCCAGTGTGTATATGTTTAAAAAAACAGGGCCTTCTTTCCATAGCCTGTTGAACATCTATGCAGTGTATGCTCAATACAGCAATAATGCTCGTGCTCGGTGGTATAAGAAGAGATTCAATCTTCTCATTGTTGGGATACAGGAGTCCTGTTATTGAGGGTACAATGATCACAGTGAATCAAGTAACAGAAGTGGATATCATATGGAACTTTATTTTAAAATAATCGATAAAAGTACTCCTGATAAAAAATTCTGTTTTTTTTTAGTCAGGAGTAATCTTTTTCCCAATCGCGGATTGTAATCTCAGTGACAACAATTTCATCAAATTAGCAATAACTATTTTTTTTCTTGAAGTGTCCTTTAAGATTTAATTTGTGAAAAGGTAACAGAACTTGAATAAACTAAATATAACAAAAACTGTAATGGCGTGTATCAAAATTCACTTTCTCATTGGTTCATAATCTTTGATCTGATCTAACTGCACACAACAAAATAACAACAGTCGTCCATTCGTCTTTAGGTTCAGGCCACAATATTCCTTTGTTCTCTTTTACTATGAATTTTCTTTCTTCATCTTTTTTCACTCAGGGTGGATCTTGTTTCTTCCACCAAATCTGTAGTCGTCAACTTGCCTCAATAAATGTTCTATGTCCTCCTGAAAATAATTTAAGACACACGAAAGTTAAACTGTTTGTGGCATAAGCAACAATGTGATAATCAACAATTGCTGAGCAAGTTACAAATACTGAATAAAAAAATAAAAGTCTCAATCTAAAAGAGTGGGTTTAATTCCATTTATTTTGAATGAGAAAAGGGCAAATACACCATTGTACTCAGTCTTCTATTAAAGGAATGCGTTTATTTAAAGTATACTACATTTGATGTTTAGAGACGCAAAAAGATGTTTATCCACCAGTGAAATAATACAGAAAATTATTTGATAACTTGAATTGAAGAAATTAGTCTCCTAAATTGGAATTATTCAAAAGCCATGTGCCAGTGATTGCATTAAAACAAATCAAAGCTCCACTGAATATCTCAGTAGAGATTGTTAGTGAAGGCAGATTAGATAAAATACATTATTTTGCCCCTTACTGCCACGAATGGGTTCAATAGGAATAACCATGAACATATTGAACCCACCAGGAGACTGACTATTAGGCCAGGAAAAATAGTCTTGTTTCTTGTCTCCTTCATACCAAAAAATGTTTAGAGGCCTCTGCCAAGAAAAAAAAGTTCAATCTTTGGACATCTTTTTACACACTCTCCATTCTTTTTAAGAAATGGCTAAGAATCAAAGCTCTCATATTTTCCTGGCCTGAGGTTTTGTGAATCCATACCCCTGTGAGTTCCGTCTGTGTGTAATCTGTATGATCCAGATTGCCTTTGTCTTCCTCGTCAAATGTAGATTGTGTTTTGGTTTTCGTTATTTTCTCGTTTTCATATCCCCCGATGTAAACTGCATAAAACTAAATAAAAAATAAAAAAATAAAAAAATAAATAAAAATAAATAAATAATGGAATAAAATAATATAAGTTGGCTCTGTAAACAAACTTTTCATCAACGTGCAGTATTCTATCACAATTCATAAGCATTTTATATATGACTTTCCATGACTTCCCAAATGAAGAAAAGCTAAATCAAACACATAATTAATTAAAATTTACAGAACAGGGCAGGCCATATATTGTCCTCAGATTATGACCATTCTTAATTTATGCATCAAATAGTATCGTAATAGTATAATAAATTTTATTCTAAAAAAACCCACCGAATTAGAATTGGCCTACCTTGGGTACAAAGATCAGGAGCAGTGTTCCGGTGACAGATATCTGTTGATAGAGGAAATCTATGGCATAGAGCGCATCCGGACCCACAGGAACACCAATCAGAGCTCTGTTAGCAAAGAAAAAATAGATCTCTCCAAAAAGGAAATAATAGTGTGCTATTCAAAAATATGTTATTTACACATTCATTTATTATGTTTTAATGAAAATTATCGAAATAATGTTTCAAAAAGAAATGATAACTATGTGAAACGAACAACCATTATGTCTGGCAAATGTCGTCTGGTTAATAAATTGATGCGTAGTGATACGTTTAATTACACTGGGTGACTTTTTATTGCTTTGACAAGAAAATGTTCTTTCATCCTTTTGGAGCGAAAAGCGCAATATCAAAAAAGATAATTCTTGCAAAGTTCAACATTATGCGTAGTTGCCCAATCCAAATATATTATACCTGACTTGTTTATATTCAGATGAGCACGAGAAACATTAAATAATTTTATTGATGAAATTATACTTAATGTAGAATATTAATAAATGTGAAAGTTCACCTTATAATATGTATGAAAGATCCAATGATGATATTGTTGTAAATGGCCCAAGTGATATATTTGCTTTCATTAAACATTGATGGAGCTTTTCTCACAACAAAGCTCAGGTACGCTCCCCACAACAGGAAAAGACATTCACCTGTATCATAAAATTGTATTATTAAGCTAGGTGAACACAAATTTCAGGATGCCGTGTCATGTTTATCAATACATAGACCCAAAACCCAAATTAGGACTAACAAAGATCAATATATATTTACCTAACAGCGCGCCATAATCCCAGGCGGTAGTAGAGCAATCAACAAATTTCAGATTTGTTCCCTGTGTTTTTCGCCATACCGTATCTGGTTTTCCAATCACTGACCACACAAGCAGGTAGCCAATGGCAATGCAAAGTATTGGAACCAATAACTTGAGTAACTTCCGGTCTGGCAATGACAACTTTCTTGCTGAGGTCACTTTGAAAATCTGAGATACTCTGTAGAAAATATAAAAAAGAAAAACAATTTGGTTTCTTTTTCTTAAGTATTTCTCAAGAAAAATTGGTACCAAAAATGTTATATCTTTTGTTTATTCTGCTCTTGGATCAAACACGAATGCAGTCTCCTGTTTATTTACCTCCAGGTTTTTAGCAGAAGCGAGGAATACAGAAGAACAAATCCAATGTGTTGACTCCATACCTTTACAGTACAACTGATCTGATCCGCGCTTCTATACATTATCAATATCTGTAAAATAGTTGAGAATCAATAACAATAGAAGATAGAGTCCCACGTACATATTTAAACAAATGCCTGTATAAAAAATATGCAGAGTGTGGGTCGCCATCTTGCCCCATTAAAAACAACATACCGGAAGTGCACAAATAAATCGGAAGTGCTCTAAAAAAGCTCCCTAAAATCTAATGATTAATAAATAAAACAAGCAAAAAAACAAACAACAAGCAAAAAAACAAACAAAAAACTTCAACAAAAAAGAAACAATATGGTAATTCGCAATTATAAGTATATGAAACTACATGGTAATTCGCAATCGCACTTATATTTGAATGATGCCATGATTTCAAAATTTCTAAATAACTGCAATAATGATTTTTTCTTTGCATAAAAGAACTCACAGGTAAGTCCATAAGGAATGCCCCCGTGATCATGATGTAGAGGAATAACGGGCTGGCAGATTTGATAGGCTGAAATTATTAAAACGTATCACAATTATTTAGATGATAAAACAGATTAATCAAAATATCAAAATATGTCAGAAAAATATGTAAAATGGCATTGACAAAGAGTTATAAAATGTGAAAGAGCAGAACTTATTGATATCTCTATAGAATACTGCAGCTTACCCTTTTCCCTTGATGGATTCTAACTGTAATGATAATGCCTACAATCACTAGAATAAGGATCAGTGTCAACGTGAATAAAGCAGATCTGGCTAATATATGGGCGCTATAGAGGCAGGGGGAGTTGTCCACACAGACATCACATCCCTCTGCACAGGGCTTACACTGAAACCCACTCAGAAACACAGGGTCCAAGTTGCTGGAGTTGGTTGAGATATAGTTTTCCAAGATTGAACCATTGAAGGATTTGTTTTCATCTGTGGTGTTGGGAAAATAGAAGCCGTCCTCACATTCACATCTGTATGCTCCTCGGACAAATCCATGACCAGTCACAGGAACACACTGAAATATCATACAAAAAGGTATATGCCTTGTCCAGTCACAGGAACACATTGAAACATCATACAGAAAGGTCTATGCCTTCACCTGTCACAGGAACACACTAAAACATCATACGAAAAGGTCTATGCCTTCACCAGTCACAGGAACACACTGAAACATCATACAAAAAGGTATATGCCTTGTCCAGTCACAGGAACACACTGAAACATCATACAAAAAGGTATATGCCTTGTCCATTCACAGGAACACACTGAAACATCATACAGAAAGGTATATGCCTTGGCCAGTCACAGGAACACACTGAAACATCATACAGAAAGGTATATGCCTTGGCCAGTCACAGGAACACACTGAAACATCATACAGAAAGGTCTATGCCTTGTCCAGTCACAGGAACACACTGAAACATCATACAGAAAGGTCTATGCCTTGTCCAGTCACAGGAACACACCGAAACATCATACAGAAAGGTCTATGCCTTGACCAGTCACAGGAACACACTGAAACATCATACAGAAAGGTATATGCCTTGGCCAGTCACAGGAACACACTGAAACATCATACAGAAAGGTCTATGCCTTGACCAGTCACAGGAACACACTGAAACATCATACAGAAATGTCTATGCCTTGTCCAGTCACAGGAACACACTGAAACATCATACAGAAAGGTCTATGCCTTGTCCAGTCACAGGAACACACCGAAACATCATACAAAAAGGTATATGCCTTCCCCAATCACAGTAACACACTGAAACATCATACAAAAAGGTCTGTTTAACTAAATTCTAGGCTGGGTTGTTATTTGCATGATGAAGTGTAAACCATTTAAAACATTTAACTAAGCATTTTGATTTCCATTAAATGATATATATGAGACATTATGACTGGATACCTTTGTGGTCGGTTGGCAGTTGTGTGTTCCTCTGAATACATCTATTGTGTGCTCCTTGTTGCTCCCATCTGGCATATCTTCATCACATTGATTAATATCTATATTCGATAGCTCAATGTCTATACTGCAAATACCCCTACAATAGTGAAAAAAAAAGTGAAATGGTGTTTTACGACTATATCAGCAACTATGGCCATATCAGGTCGATTTTCGAACCTTTTAACCAGTGTGAAAGTAACACTGCTGACAGTGGGAGTCGAACCCACCACCTCCCATCCTCCACTTATATAACCAACAACCTACGCACTACCAACTGTACTAGTGGCGCCGGTTCACAATAGTGAAATAGTATACCTCGCTTAATTTGGCATGATTATTTGTCACGCGGCATTCCATGCAATATACATCATTTGTCATGTAACAGATATGTCATCAACAGATATATTGACATTCCATGCAATATACATTATTTGTCATGTAACAGATACGAATAAAACATCTAAACATGAATCTAAAGGTGAGTGCAACAAGGAATTTACCGAATAACAAATATGCAGGTAATGAATAGTCATATTTGTAGTTATATATTTAAATGTTTTTAACAATATAAAAAATCGCTTTTAATGTTGTATTTGTAAAGGCTAGATAAACATAATTATTATAATTATTTCCATACCTAAATATAACAGTAACATTATCCAGCATGCCAAACATTGGAGCACACAAGGTAACCATCCAAATATCTCCTCCTCCACAGTCGAAGTACGGCTTGGTCCAGTAACAGTCCTGGAGTCGAGCCATAGGCTGGCGATAGACTTGTGGCTCAGGACTACTGAG
Organism: Amphiduros pacificus; assembly: GCA_949316495.1. Classification (NCBI taxonomy): domain Eukaryota; kingdom Metazoa; phylum Annelida; class Polychaeta; order Phyllodocida; family Hesionidae; genus Amphiduros; species Amphiduros pacificus. The sequence goes on along the minus strand of OX439005.1, from coordinate 35,211,517 downwards.
ACCGTCAACTCCTCTGGAAAAATAGGTTGATTAAAATTCATTAACCTTGTCAGTACTCATTATCTGACAAGGACAACCAGAACTTATTGTCCTTGTCAGATAATGGGTAATAATAAACCTTGTTGTCCTTATCAGAACCCATTTTCTGACAAGGACAACTAGACCTTATTGTCCTTGTCAGAACTCATTACCTAGTGAGGTTAATCAAAACGTATTGTCCTTGCCAGAACTTATTATCCGGAATGGACAACCAAAACTCATTGCCCTTGTCAGAACCTTTTCCCAATAATGAAAAACGTCAAGATATAGCCGTGAAGGAAAATCATTTGTTTGTTAGTTTGTTTCGGGTTGTACATTACTTTCAACATTGTTTCAGTCATGATGAGACCTGCTGCCTCATTGAATTGTCATCTCGCAGGTCCCTGACATAACAAACCACTTGCTTTACAAGGACAATTGAATTAATTCTTTGGATCAAGAAATTGTTTTTAATACACTTGGGGAAATGTATAATTTAGCAAAATATTAGGTAAAATATAAAATCAATATGATATGATTTTTATTTTTAAAGAAATGTAGTTCACAATAATCGTTTTCTTACATACCTGTATGTAACATAATTGGTTGTTATATGACTAAAATTGCTCCAATCTCTTCCTCTTAAAACTGTTATAAATTCACTTTCCATATAATTGTAGAACAAGGATATATCGTGTGCATGTGTATCTGTTTTCTTATATGCATATGGCAAGTTATACCTGTAGTCTGGGAACACATAAGGTTCCAGAACAATACCAGACCCGAATATGGGGGTATCGCCATCTACATTGTTTCTGACTAAATTATAAAGAAATTCTTGGTTCACATTTTGAAGTGTATTATTTCCCTGGATGATAATTTTGGTGAGGAGGTTGGCCATTCTTATCGCGACATCTGAATAGGAGTCCCAAATGGAATGATCAAATTCAATGGGCAGGAGTTCTTCTGTCCCTCCGGTACAGGGACTGTTTTTCACACGGTCCACGTATTCCAATGCCTTGGTTGCTTTCTCTGTCTTGCTCAGTGTTTCTATAATGAAAGAAAGAAAATGTGATATATCTGAAACAATACATTCAATAACAATTATATAAATTCAGATGCGAAAACAAAATACAAAAAAAAACAAAAAAACAAAAACAAAAACACAACCCCCCCAAAAAAAACAAAAAAAAACAAAACAAAACCAAACACACATGAAAGCAGGGTGATGTCACTAATTTTTTGGTATTTCACTAAACCAGGAAGTCTAACCAATTTCTGATATGTTATGGTATCCATATTCATAGCTTCCTTTAATGTAGGCCATCTATTTGTTCATGTTCACATACCATTATTTGTTAAACATGAATTCTTTTCAGCTTTACACGCTAGTGTAGTCTCAGTAAGATCAATTAATGTACTTGGAACAAAAGTTATTTCAAATAATAAGGCATACAGAGTCATGACCGATTTATGTCTTTATGACAAAAATGTGATGTTGTAGATGATCTTGAACACTTCTATGATAGTTGCCCTGACAAGAACCAATTATGGGAACACTTGGAAAAATGGTGGAAAGAATCCACTTGCAATATCACCCCTGCACAGAAAGATGTGAATATTGGTTTTTATCATGACCTTAATTACTTCACTGTAGTAAATTATATCATATAGCTAACAAAGTATTATATCTATGACCAAAAACAATATGATAGTGTTGGAAAAACTTTAAGAATTCAAGGATTTATTAATATGATAAAAATAACCTTGATGTATTCAACAACAAATGGCGTGGAATATATGATGAGTTGTAAAGACAATAATACTGACTTTGATCTTGCACGATCATATTCAATGTCCTATTAGATACATTAAAAAAGAAATAAATAAAAAAAAAAAAATGAAAAAAAAATTAATGAATAAATATAAGACAAAAATGGTGATGCTTTGGAAATGAAAGCTGTAAGATACATTGTTAGGCAATTCCCGTAGCAACCTCTAAGTCAGTCTCTTGTCTCCTCTGCTTGTCTTGTCTCCTCCGCTTGTCTTGTCTCCTCCACTTGTCTTGTCTCCTCCGCTTGTCTTGTCTCCTCCGCTTGTCTTGTCTCCTCTGCTTGTCTTGTCTCCTCCGCTTGTCTTGTCTCCTTCGCTTGTCTTGTCTCCTCCGCTATTTCTGCATATCACGTCAGGGTTATTTTGCTCAGTTTTGGTTCCTGCAGTTCAAGTGTTGTTTTGAATGAATTTCGTTCTCCACAGTTCTCTGTCATTACTTTCAAGGTTTTGAATCATTTATCTTGTTACATAAATAGCAACTTGACAAGGGGGGGGGGGTCATTTCACTGTAATTAAAAGATGCTATAGTGCTGCAGTCATGGAGAGCGTTCTGCAGTGACAAGAGTGGTGCAGTCCTGACAATAATTCTGCAGGCCATGCAATATATTAGTCTTTGAACAACTATTGTGGAAATGACATAAACATTGGTTTTAACACCTCCTCTGTGTTCAGATCTTGCTTTGTCTGATAAATTTTCATATTATAACAAAATACTCAATGATTTATTTAATCTGGTTTCTGTCTAATCATACTTCCCTTTGTCATCTAGGCCATTTGATATTTTGTCTTAACGTTTGGGCGGTTGTCAAGCTGAATCCATGTTCAAGACCTTTTATTGTTATAAAGCTATAAGTATTTTTAGATCCTGCAGGTTCTAGTTCTTGGATCTGTTTCTTATCATATCAAATTTCGCTTATTGTGTATCAAGCAGGTGTGTGGCAGTGAATAACAACAGATCCAGACACACTGCCTGTCGCCAGTTTAGCTTGTTGTGTGCTCGCACTTAAATCACATTTTGACTTGGCTTTGATATATATGTATCTTGCAATATTGTCATACACTCTTTGTGACTTGAGATAAGTGGGGTTTGAAAGTTTCTTTAAATATACAGGTCACGCATTAGGCATATGCATCTATTTATTGGTAGTTATATGCACTATACATGATGGCAACACAGTTTGTGCAAAAATCCGTTTTGTTGGAAGTGTTTGTGACGAGCGGTAAATGATTATCACTCCCACTACATAAATGGTCATAACTTTTGAACAGATCACACAACGATCTCATTTCTTATATGTACTTGCAGTTCTTACTCTCTACTTTCATGATAGTATAAACATATATATTAAGAATTAATTCTTTATGCTGGAAAAGAAAGATTAGCACTTGGTAACTAAGTTAGGAAAAAAATTAACACCTGTTATGTGGTGGGATATGCAAAGTTATATAACATGCGGTTCTTTTTCCAAACTATGTAAATATTATTCAGCATATGATTTTACTATATCTAACTAAAACATCCCCAAATATAAAAAAAATACGCATTATTCCACTGATGTGCAGTAACTGAGTTGCATGGTAACGGAGTTGCAAACGTTTCACTTCTATTTTTTGGAAAGCAGAATAATACTAAAGCTATTAGCCAGACCCAGCATATAACGAACTCCAATAAAAAAACGGTCTTGCTTCTCATCGCTTTTTTTCTTCAAGAGAATGGGAACTGATGAATGGTTTTTTAAAACAAAAAGTCCAATGGATATTTTGATTGGACTCGATCTGGAATAGCTACACAGGAAGCACGCTTTTTGTTACTTTAATTAGTTTTCTTTGTGCAATGGTCGCAGTAGTTAGATTATCAATATAGTTATTGAATAAACCTATTGAAGTGCTTCACAGTTCTGTCATGACAATCATGACAATAGTACTGCAGTTCTGACGATAGTTCAGCAGTCATGACAACAGTGTTGCAGTCATGAAAAGAGTGCTGCAGTCATGACAATAGTGCTGCAATCATGACAAGAGTGCTGCAGTCATGACAAGAGTACTGCAGTCATGACACTAGTGCTGCAGTCATGACTAGAGTGCTGCTGTCATGACAAGAGTATTGCAGTCATGACAAGAGTGCTGCAGTCATGACAATAGTGCTGCAGTCATGACAATAGTGCTGCAGTCATGACGAGAGTTCTGCAGTCATGACAACAGTGTTGCAGTCATGACGAATCCCATTTGAGACAAGTACTTTGGCCTTGCTGCATGGTCGAGAAAGCCAGATATATGCCACTGTTTCCTAGTCCTGCTAGTGCTACATGACTGGTTACCAAAGGCCGTGGTTTGTGTTATGTTTAAAAAACTTATGAATTTAGCCTTCATCCCATCAGTTATATGTGATACAGATGTGAAATGAAATGGATCATACATTTTCCACAATATCTTTGCTATTCAAATATCTATGATCAGACTAAACAAAGTTAAAATGCATTTGGTAAAAGAACCATCTACAGAGTAAACAATAACTGTAAAGCAGAGTGGCATAAGAGAAAAACGAGGAACAAAATATCAAAACAGAAATCAGGGTGCTAAGGGGTTTTAATACGTGCACGCCAATCTAATAAATACATATACAAAGGACGTCAAACTGTCTCAATCAGTAAGTATGTTAATTGATCGCAAATCAGTGCTCACGATTTGAGTGGGTATTAATATGGTTGAGTGCATTTATTTTATTATGTCCATACAACAATACTTAAAGGGTTCTGTCTTTTATCTGCCTTGTTTTACATATCTTACCATGTGAGCAAATGATCAGTTGGTATAAGTATATTGGGCATATAATTTCTGTCACAGACTTTGGGAGTTATTTGTGCTGTTTTCTTATTATTGATATCACATTTACTGATACTTAAATTGTATTCATACGTGGTATAACACAATATACCAAGCGTTGGCACGATCCACATATATCAAGATATAAGTTCTTAGTATATGAACTTAATCATACAGCACTTTGCATATGTGTTACCAATTCAGACAAATTACTGTCTTGTGGAAATACAATGCGTCAGCCAATTTTGTATTTGGCAGCGCACCTGCCTTGGCCTCGTATTAATCTACTATACTCAACACTTCAAACAAGACTGACAATAACATATAATCGTGATTTTTCATGGAACACCTTACTCTACATAATTGGATAGACTCATCAGCCTCTATAGATTGTTATGAGAACCTGGTGTCAAAGATTTGAGGAAAGAGTCAGGAGTGCTCTAAACTGGTCTTTTTTTACTTTATCATATTCGTATTTACTGATGCTGATCTATTTCTAATTGTGTTTAGGTTCGAGGATATTCCTTGAAAGAAATAAAAGCGGCTTCCAGAACTTGTCTTATGGCCAAACCATGCATGGGTTTAAGAGTTCCACTGCGCTGAAGGGAACAGGCTTCGTGATGGATAGGAAATATGCAACACTGGAACACCCACAACACACCCACCATTCACCCACCACACACACGCACACGTACATGTACACACACAGATGTCAAACAAAGCCAAATGATACTGCTGTATATATATATTATCATATGATTGTCATTCCGGAACAATTTCTCATAATAACACCCTTACCATATCCATTATTTGTTACATTGTTACTATTGGCTTTCATTTTTGACACATTTGGCTATATCAGATCAGAAAGAAAAACCAGAATCTTTGTACCGGGACACAATGTCCTTCTCTTTTCAAAGAATGTCTGGGATCTTTCTTTTTTTAATCAACTAGACATGATAACACAGAATACAACACCTATAAACCAGTTGTTATGAAGCAATACTTGGGGTGAGAAACAACTCGGGTGCAGATCTCATATGTTCTCAACCTTGCAACATACTTATAAAATAAATATAAATTCATAAATAAAAGCAATAAGCAATAACTTATAATATAGAAAAAAATACAGCTGGGGCATAGAGATCTTACCGTACCCATCATATATTACATATTACATATAACATAATGACAACCAGTCAGGGACGACATTTCACAATAGCATCTATACTATATCCATTTGATGTTATTATATGATGACCCCCATGCAATATATATATATATATATATCTGCCAGTTCTCATGGATAAATATATATACTTATGTTATATACTGAATTTTGCTCTAAATCAATTTGTCATAAATACCATTTATGGGTCGATTGCGGTGGCCATACCACCCCATTGAAAACAACACACCGGAACTGCAAAAGCAAAATCGTAAGTGCCAAACAACTAAAATCCAATCATTAAAAGGAAAGTCAAAATGGTAACCCACAATCGCACTTAAAAATAGATAATCTTTTTGATTCCATTCAATAACTCACCACGAAGACATGAAATTCAATATGATATCAACATGAGAAAGGTGTTCAAATGATATAAAAAGACGGTAAAACTATATAAATGGGTATATAGATTCTATATAAATATCTTTTCACTCACCTGATGACGAATTGACAATCTGAAAGGAGAATGTCATTCCAAACAGTAATAAAAATGTAATATTTCTCCGCATTCTGGATTCTTGCCACTTTGAGCCCCAATGCGCTTGTAATTGAATCTTTCTTCGGGTCTTATATTTAAATCCAGATGCGCCTTCCAATTATCATACTGCAAAGCATATGCAAATGAGGCGGTTACCGCCAGACCGGGGAACCTATCAACTCTCTCCATTAGTTTAGCTGACACACATAGACAAATATCATGGACATGTCATTATGTGATTATCAAGGATTATATATTCTGTAGTGACAGTATGATTGCGTGAAAAGTGGAATCAGGTTCATTTATCTTTTAATATTTCATCGTCTGACTTTAATGTTTTTTTATTAATATGAAGGGATATGTTTTTTTAATCAATTATTGAAGCGCATTACATAGAATGTGTGCCGACTTAATTCCACAACATATCGGTGGATTGTTTCAAAATTCTTTTTAAAATTCAAAGAAAATGTCCTTGCAGATATATTACCATTTAGCTGGTCATAGCAATATTTTTGCCAACAAAACATCAAGGTATCTTTACCAAAGCACTATGACAAGTGAGGATAGCAAATCTTGACTATGACAACAATCCAAGTAACAACCAGTAGCTCCTCAATGAACCTTGTAACAACCAGTAGCTCCTCAATGAACCTTGTAACAACCAACAGCTCCTCAATGAACCTTGTAACAACCAACAGCTCCTCAATGAACCTTGTAACAACCAACAGCTCCTCAATGAACCTTGTAACAGCTAATCAATGAGCCTTGTAAAAACCAGCAGCTAGTTAATCAACATTGTAACAATCAACAGCTCCTCAATGAACCTTGTAACAACCAACAGCTAATCAATGAACCTTGTAACAGCCAACAGCTCCTCAATGAACCTTGTAACAACCAACAGCTCCTCAATGAACCTTGTAACAACCAACAGCTAATCAATGAACCTTGTAACAGCTAATCAATGAGCCTTGTAAAAACCAGCAGCAAGTTAATCAACATTGTAACAATCAACAGCAAGTCAATGAATCAATATTAGGTCAACATAAACTGGTTAAATAGATATTTAAACAATTAGCTGGTTCTTTAGATATATGGGCCTTGTAACAATGCGCAGTTGCTGCAGTGTGCCTTATGATAACCAACAATTGGCAATCAACTGTCGAAACTGTGAGCAATGTAACAACCAAAAGTTGCACGATGAGTCTGGCCACAACAACCAACAGTTCAGACTATGGGTCATGTAACACCATACAGTTAGGGCAATGAGACATGTAACAACAAACATGTAACAACCAAAAGTTGCACGATGAGGCTGGCCACAACCAACAACAGTTCAGACTATGGGTCATGTAACATCCAACAGTTAGGGCAATGAGACATGTAACAACAAACATGTAACAACCAAAGGTTGCACGATGGGTCTGGCCACAACAACCAACAGTTCAGACTATGGGTCATGTAACACCATACAGTTAGGGCAATAAGACATGTAATGACAAACATGTAACAACCAACAGTTGGAACAATGAGACATATAACAACAGCGAGAGAATGGGCTATGTGACAACCAATAATTCCAACCACATCATTTTCAAGGCCAAACTATGTTCAGAAAACTTCTTAGTTTAAAGTTTAATTGAATAACATTAATTACTTGTGTAGCAGGACGACATTGCAAATTTGGATAAAAAGGTAAACTATAATTTTAATATAAGATGCTCGTCACCTTAAAAATGGTATCCTTTTACTTTCAGTATTGTACTTGAGTAACTAAATCGTTTTATTTATGAAGTTCCATGCTTCACAAATTTACGTTTTGTATGCTCAATAAGGTGAACAACTAGCTGACTCTCAAAACAAACTGCTACGTGTGAAAATAGGAATTCTAGCTGAATAAGAACAAAAATATATTTAAATATTTATATTATACGCATTTATTGTGTTACATTTTTTATGTGATACTCCGAGTGAGTATTATGTAATATGTTATATACACCAAATTATTTACCCGATAGTCTTCCAATATGGTTAACAATTAATCAATGAAGACAGTGTGCTGATATGATATCCCCGCTGGACCACATAATACGCGCAGGTATGATTGGAGAGTTGTGCCAATATACATAAATATGTATAGATCACAGATCAACACATCCAGATATATGTATACGCTATCGTGTTACCAAAGTGAATTCAATTCAATATATATGAAACCTTCCAGAAATTGTATAACGTTAGTTATTGTTTGCCAATGTAACCTGCTTTCAAGTAAGATAAAGTATTCTTGATTGATAATGAAATAAATATACGCTATATACAAGATGTAATGGATTGATTTCCCGCCCCTGATAGAGTTGCTATTTTACATATAGCCGGAACCTGGTTCCGTTCCGTTTGTACTCAATAAAGATTACTATGATATATGCACCCGCAATGGCAGCGTCTTGTTATGATTCTCCTTGATCATTATATTTGGCGACGAGGATTTGGCTACTTTACACCCCGGACAATCAAAATAAACTGTGTAAGCATGAAGATGGAAGTCTATAGCATATGCAGGACCGGAGTTTGGGTGAGATAATTCCTTGTAACAGGCCCCCAGAGATGTGTGAAGTTGGCCCAGTACCCACGGAAAGCCTCCCGCCGTCAGAGCACGTGTATCGTCTGCTGCTGCCAGCCCAGCCAGCCTGGCACGTTGTAAAACTTGGGGAGGAACACTCAGCACGGATCAAGGGACCGGAGTCAAAACAAACTGTGTAAGGCTGCCCCATCACCCAGTAGACTGTGTGAAAAGACAATAAACAGTGTGTATTCCAGCCAATCAGTCTGGTAAATGTCAAAAAATGGTAACCCTGCCCAGTGAACAGTGTCCAAGAATAAAAAGACAATGTGTATCCAGTCCAGCAGCGTATCCCCTGTGTGTAAAGTCCAGTTTGGGCCCCCAAGTGTAACTTTGGTTGTGTGCCACTGGTGAAGGGTAAGTCCAGTCAGAGCCCCCATTTGTCTATGGTAGCGTGCCTACTGGTGAAAATCTGCTGTTCAGTGTGGACCCCATGTCTGTAGGTCTGTCAGTTTGGTAGTGTGCCGACTCAGTGTAGTGCGTGCCCCCAGTACTGTAGATCGGTCAGATTTGGCTGTGTGCCAACTGTGAAAAAGTCCAGTCAGTGCCCCCAAGTACTTTGGTTGTGTGCCACTGGTGAAAATTCAAGATGGCTGAAGGGATCCAGATACCCCCTGTCACCCTGTTCGACACTGAAGCAGGGACCCAGAAAACCAACTTGGGTCCAAAGTGGGACCAATGGCTGCTCAGGTTCGAGAACTTTGTAGCTGCTCTCGGCATCACTGGAGATGGCGCCGACGCGCGCAAGAGGGCGCTACTCCTGCACTTCGTGGGACCGAAGACCTTTGAAGAGTTCGAGACCATTCCTGAAACTGGTACTACCTATGCGAAGGCCAAGGAAAAGCTGACTGGACACTTCAAGCCTCAAGTAAATGTGGAGTTCGAGAAAGCGTCATTCAGAAGGCTGCGGCAGGAAAAGGGTGAAGGCATAGACGCGTACCATACCCGTCTTAGGCAGCAGGCCAAGGCGTGTGCCTTCCCAGCCGGGCAGCTGGATGGCGAGTTGAAGAGTCACATTCTTCAGACACCAAAGGTGCGAGTGTCAATGCCATGCACAAGCAGACCAGGTCAACGCCCCAGAGGAAAATGGGTCAACCCCCCGCAGCGGGTCGACCGGCACAGAAGAAAACGTGCTATAACTGTGGCCAGGCGTACCCGCACCCTGGTAGCCCGCAGTCCTGTTCCGCATATGGAAAGGACTGCCACAAGTGCGGAAACAAGCATCATTTCGCAAAAATGTGCAGGGCTACCAGTGCTACAAATACCTCAAAAAGACAGAACCAGCACCAGAGAAGACCTCGCAGAAGGCACAACAAAAAATATAATGTCCATGAAGTCACACATGCCACTGGTGATGCGAGTGAAAGTGACAATGACAGTGACAATTATTTGTTTAATGTAAATGTAAATTCCAATAAACAACCAAAATTTGAGGTAGCTATAGATGGGGTCCAGGTGCAGGTGATGGCTGACACAGGCGCCACCTGCAGTGTGGTAGATCACAAGACCTTTGTCAGATCTTTGCAACAGTATGTCAGATTAGTGAGTACAGAGGAGAGCATCACACCATATGGGCAAGAAAGTGTAAAACCAATAGGTGTTTTTTCAGCCACAGTATCAGTCAAAGACACGTTCATAGAAGAGAAGTTCTTTGTCATGCCTGGTAAGAGTGGATGTCTCTTGTCTGGCTGTGCCAGTGAGAAATTAAAACTTGTAAAGATTAATCATGGCCTGAGGGTTAATACAGTACAAGCACAAGAGAGTACTAGTGTAGAGTCGCTCCTGCGTGAGCACCCAGAGCTTACAAGTGGTATTGGTTTGTTAAAGGATTTTGAAGTAGACTTACACATTGATGAATCGGTGACACCAGTGGCGCAGAGACACCGGCGCATACCATTCCATATAAGAGCGAAAGTTGACAAAGAGTTGCAGCGCTTGATCGATTTGGACATAATCGAGCCGGTTGAGGGCCCGACGCCATGGGTCTCCCCGATTGTTGTAGCGCCAAAGCCGAAAAATCCGGATGAGGTCCGTATATGCATCGACATGCGAGCGGCTAATAAGGCGATAATCCGTGAGAGGCATCCGATGCCCACGGTTGATGACGTCATAAACAAGCTGAATGGTGCGACCGTGTTTTCGAAGATTGACTTGCGAAGTGGCTACCATCAGTTGTTACTGAGTGCGCGGTCGAGGTACATAACGACCTTCACGACACATAGCGGCCTGTACCGATACAAGCGTCTGAATTTCGGTATATCGAGCGCTAGTGAGGTGTTTCAGAAGGTGATCAACGACACGATTACCGATATCCTTCGGTCTGAGAACATCTCTGACGACATCATTGTCGGCGGAATAGGTCAGCAAGACCACGACAGGATCTTGCTTGACACGCTGATCCGACTGCATGAGCGCGGACTCACCGTGAACCTGCCGAAGTGTGTGTTCAGTAAGCCGAAAGTCGAGTTTTACGGCATGATTTTCTCGGAGCATGGTGTAGCTCCTGCGATGGATAAAGTCGAAGCACTACGCAATATGAGTACACCTGCGAATGTGGGCGAGGTTCAAAGCCTGCTCGGAATGGCGAACTTCAGTTCTCGGTTTATTCCGAACTTTGCTACCGTCACTGCGCCGCTGCGTGAGTTGACCAAGTCTGGTGTCAAGTTTGAGTGGAGTGACGCTCAACAGAAAGCATATGAGCACATTGTGAGTGTATTGTCAAAGCAACCTGTCCTAGCTTATTTTGACATAGGTAAAAAGACTGAAATCTATGTGGACGCATCACCAGTGGGCCTAGGAGGAATCCTCACCCAAGTGGATAAGAGTGGGAAGAGGAAAGTGGTGGCGTATGGGAGCAGGTCGCTGACAGAGACAGAACAGAGATACTCGCAGATTGAGCGTGAGGCGCTAGCTTGTGTCTGGGCATGTGAAAAATTCCATCTGTATATCTATGGAAGCCCAGCCACTGTGATCACTGATCACAAGCCACTGATCAACATGTACGGTCAAGTTGGAGCGAAACTGCCGGCGCGTATCGAGCGCTGGGCGCTCCGTCTCCAGCCTTATGATCTGCAAATCAGGTTCGAGCCAGGAAAAAAGAACCCTGCAGATTACTTGTCCCGTCACCCGGAGAACAACGCAGACCCCGGCAACAGGGCTGAGAAGGTCGCAGAGGAGTATGTGTGCTTCGTATCCAAGGAATGTGTCCCGAAAGCGATGACAATGGAAGAGATCACTGAAGCCACAGACCAAGACGCCACACTGTGTGCCGTGAGAGATCTGGTGAAGTCAGGACGGTGGTACTTGGCGGAGAAAATGTCCCCTATGGTTGACGACCAAGCTGTCGCATCATACGCCAAGCTGAAACATGAACTAAGTGTGACTGCACAAGGTGTAGTGCTTAGGGGAACCCGTATATGTGTCCCAGAAAACCTGCAGAAGAGAGTTGTAGAGATTGCCCACCAGGGGCACCAAGGTGTAAATAAGACGAAAGCTCTAATCAGAGAGAAAGTCTGGTTTCCAGGACTGGACAGTTGTGTGAAAGCTGAGATCAGCGGCTGCGTGGCGTGCCAGGCCAACCATGATGCGCGACCGCGCGAGCCGCTACACATGACTGAACTACCAGACCGGCCTTGGATTCACCTGTGCACTGATTTTTTTGGGCCGCTCCCGTCTGGACACTATCTCTTGGCCATCATGGACGAGTATAGTTGGTTTCCAGAAGTAGAAGCAGTGAAATCCGTAGCTGCATCAACTGTCATACCTATATATGACAAAGTGTTCTCATCACGAGGCATACCTGAGAAACTAAAATCGGACAATGGTCCACCTTTTCAAGGTGAAGAGTTTCAGCAGTTTGCCAAGGAAATGGGTTTTAAACACCAGCGAGTCACCCCATACTGGCCTGAGGCTAATGGCCAAGCTGAATCATTCATGAAATCGCTGGGAAAAGTCGTGAAATGCGCACAGCTGGAAGGCAAGCCATGGCGTAGAGAGCTCCAGAGGTTTTTGCGGAGTTATAGAGCCACGCCCCATGCGTCTACAGGCGTAGCTCCCGCCACTGCCTTGAATGGCTACCCCATGAAAATCCAGCTACCAGAAGTCACGGAATTCACTCACCCAGGAGATGAGAGAATTCGACAGAATGACCGTGAAGCAAAAAGAAAAATGAAAATGTACGCTGAGCAGAGAAGGAACATTAAACCTAGTAGTGTGGAGCCCGGTGACGAAGTGCTGATGAAAAATGTCACTAGTAAGGGCAAGACCACCTCCAAGTTCCACGCGGAACCGTTTCAAGTTGTGGAAAAGAAAGGTTCCATGATAATTGCAGAGCGTGGAGGTGAGAGGAAGGCTAGAAACTCAGCTCATTTCAAGAAGATTCACACTGGAGAGAAGCCATATAGTGTTGATGATATCCCAGAGCCTGCTCATCTGGAACTTGAAATGCCTGACCCATACGAGCCACCCACACCACATATCCCACATGTTCAGTTGCCAGAGCCAGTGCAACCAGGATCTGAACCTATCCCACAGGTTCCACCACTGCCAATTCTGGCAAGTCCTAACACTGTAGGAACTCCTGTGCGCAAACAGCCGGCCAAAGCTGTTCCGCACACCCCGCCAAGGTCAGTCCGTCCCAGGAGACTGACAAGGCAACCAGCATATTTGAAGGACTATGTGACCAAACCCTAAGTTCGAAAGTGAAATTGGTCAAATGTGTGAAATGCCACATATTTTCATGACATTTTATGTTTAAATGAATGATGTTATTTTGAATTTGCTAAAGAAATGATCCAAAGACAGTTCAGAGACTTTAGTTTAAACTCAGAGACAGTAAAAGTAAAGAGAAATAATTTTATTTTAATTTCCATATCTGAATATGACATTGATGTGAATCTATGCTTTTCATTCAATGAATATGGTAAAAATGATTTGAGTGTGAAATCTATATTTTTCATTTAATTACTATGGTAAAATCTCTAGCATGAATGTTTGTAAATGTTCAACTTTAAAGGGATATTTTTACTTTTCTGTTCAAGGGAAAAGAGAGTGTATTATAGAATTGGAATTGAAAATGTATATTTCACTTGATAGCAAAATGTGAGAATGGTTCATTGTTACCATGTTGTGTTCAATTTAGAATTATTGGTTAAAGCATAAAAGTAAAACAAGAAGGTTTGAGCTTCATATTTTATTGCTCAATGTTTATTTTACAAAACAGAAGTATTTGTTTATACAGGTATTTTATTGGTACAAGATATGTCTAAAAGTTTGGGGAGATGTAATGGATTGATTTCCCGCCCCTGATAGAGTTGCTATTTTACATATAGCCGGAACCTGGTTCCGTTCCGTTTGTACTCAATAAAGATTACTATGATATATGCACCCGCAATGGCAGCGTCTTGTTATGATTCTCCTTGATCATTATATACATGTAATGCACTTTCAATTCTTACAGGTAGAGCAAATGAAGTGGATTTGCCTTTCATTACTGGAATTGGGAGACATTGAACATGAAACGGGTAGTTCAAGATTTCATATTGCAGTGGGTGCATAGCGTCAGCATAACAGCGCCAAAGGAGAATACATTCTCTGACTGAAACACGCATTTATAAAATGGTACAAGCATCTTCCCTATATTGTATACAATAATAAATATCTGGAAATTGGAGAAATATATCCGCTATTAAATGAAGTAATCTACTTGTGTCTACATTTAATACATTTTTTTCATCCGATCTTTTTGCAAATTTGATTCCTTTGATTAAAAAAAATCCTTATACTAATAGGAGTTTGTTTCCATTGACTCTTATGATTAGATCAACTTATAAGGGGTGATAAGGGTATAAGGGATAAGGGTATTTCCTCAAATTACACCTAGCATGTACAAGCTATTTTAAATTAAATTTAGGCCTGTTAATAAATCTCAAATTTGAGAGTAGTTTTTAATTTATGTTCAGAGGTTTTAATCATGACTTACTTGTATAAACTAACCACTTTCAGGATGTTATTATAGATAATAATTCAAAATAGTTCAGCATGCAATTTTCCTCTAATTTCCCCCAAAATATTGATCTAAAACCTATCAGTTGCTATAATATTGTTAATTATGAGTGGATTTTCATGAATAAGAACCCTATGAGCTCATGTATGAAATATGCAAATGATTGTATATTAAAATGTATAATAAAAGCTGCGGAAATAGAGTTTCATTTTCAAGGTAATTCATAGGTCATTGGAAATATTTATAGATATAGCCTACAAAGGTCCACATTCAGTCAAGAATCATTTGTAGATGTATCCCACAGAGTAAACATGTCATAGACTAATGTCTGTCATTTCTACTGATGTGTGTGAAATTCAGCCTACTCTGAATAATACATGTACTTGAACATGCAACTTTATTATTCATCATCCTTTTTTGTCTTCATGGAAAACTATTTATACTTCCTTATGAGTATTTCTCTGCCTTTGATGTTTAAGAATTGGCAATGGATAAAACAGAATTTTTGTCCTTGATATTTCTACAAGGAATAAACAACAGTCATCTGTAACAATAGTTCAGGAAGCCTTCATATACAATAAAGTTAATGTCAAGATTCAAGATTCAAAATATCTTTATTGTAGTTACAAAGAATATATACAATTTACAAAATATCAGAATCAAACAGACTCCCCAGCCATAATGGCTTATTTGTTACTACATACATTACATAATATAAACAGGTAACATTAATGATGTATCATTTGTCTTCTGAACATGAAGCCTTTATAGGCAAATTTTGAAATAAGTATCTGGCAGGATTCCATTAGGTACATTAACTTTTCTCTATTATGCAGATCATTAAAATTAGAATATATACCACAAACCTTCATATACAGATTTAACCTATCATCTCTGTATAATGGACATATAATGTGGAATTCATATTCTATCTCATTACGATCACATAATTCACATATTCTTTCTTCTAATCTAATATTGCTATAATGACCAGTCTCTATTTTCAGAGGAGGAATACCATATCTACGCTTAGCTAAAACTGAGCTTTCACACTTTGGAAAATGACTATTATTACATATTTTTTCAACACTGCGATTCTCTTAAAATTAACAAATGTTCTCAACTTAGGCTTGCTGATTACTGATGCATATATTATAAGATGACCAGCTATTATGAATACGTGCTTGAAAGTAATCCCATTCAAATATTTTCTTAGTTAATCTCGAGTTGGACATATTAACAAGTTTATTACAATATCTTAACATATTTACCCGTCTGAATCTCTGTGTGTGACACTGTCCAAACTGTCCCAAGTGCAGGCATCGAAGTAAATCTGTGAACTCCTAAATACAACCGAATAACTCTTTCCTGTATAGAATCTGATATACGAAAATTCATATCTCCCCAAATTTATTTGAACTGAGTCTAATACGTATACTAGAAATCAAACTATATATATATATATATATATATATATATATATATATATATATATATATATATATATATATATATATATATATATATATATATATATATATATATATATATATATACCATCAGCTAGTACCTGCAGTTGTGTAATATGTTTGTTACAGTAATCATTTTTTTCCAACCTTAGAAAGACTGAAGTATTTTTTCACCTTCTTCAACCCATTTGCTTTGAGCTTAACATAATGCCCTGAGCTCTGTGTCTTGCAATCATTTCCAATTCTTGTTGTGTATTGTATAATTTATCGAAATATTTATCTAAGCAAAGATTATAATCTCCATTATAATCTTTGTTTGGGTTAATATTTAGATAAATTTAGATCTTTGCTTGGATACAATACATTATTACTGCACCAGGTATTCCTGCATGCAAGTACAGTGATCTGGGTACTGTGTGTCTCTTGCAGTAAAATTATCCCTTTGTATTTTGTTTTAAAATAATGCAAAAAGTGCTGTTCTCTTTGTGGAATCTCCCAGCCTATAACATTCACAGAGAGCACACATATAATACAGTGAACTTTTCTTTTCATTTTAAGTACTCTGATCATTCACTGAATGTTAGCCATCATTTACTTTGCACTTAGTAACATGCACTTAATAACATTTTACGATAAATTATTTTGTAAGAAAAAAAATGATACTGCCCTAAAGAAAAATGTACAGACATGAATTCTCCAAAATCCGAATACATGCATCAATGCTTTACAAAAGCAAAACGCACAAAGCCTTTTATACATATACATATCAAAGCTGTCATAAATAACTCATTCACGTTGTAAATCAAGATATACTTATGGAAATTGACAAGAATAAAACCGATTCTGGTGTTTTTGAATATCTCAGCGGCAACTACTCTGAAAGGCCTTAAACGTATGACCTGACCTAATTATAGCACGATATGTACTCATCATCCTTTCTTATGCCTATGACCTGACCTAATTATAGCACGATATGTACTCATCATCCTTTCTTATGCCTATGACCTGACCTAATTATAGCACGATATGTACTCATCATCCTTTCTTAAGGCCTCACCTACTTATAGCACCACACGTTCCCACGCATTTGATTATGATCTGACCTAATCATCGCAACATATGTTCTCAGCATCCTTTCTTATGATCTGACCTAGTTATAACATCATATGTACCATATTATACGCTGATGACAGTTGAACAAATTTGATCAAGTGTGGCTTTGTGGGTGTCTTAGATCTGCTTTTATGTTTGGAAGGTTTATGCAGTTAAATCAAAATAGTTACCTCAAATTAGGGAAAGGATGTAACAATCAACTCATTTGCACTATTTCCCTCTGTATGCAATGTTCTGATATACATAAATGGTTGAAACAGAAAGAGACCTCACCATTATCATTTCCACAAATTATATTCATGCAATTATGTATTATTTATTATCATCTTTAACTCTATGATCAAAAGAGGTCATATTATTTTAGAATGGGGCGATATCTCTGTACAAACGCCTGCTCTCCATTCAAATCAAACATCTTTTGGCAATCAAACATCTATATTGGCACGCATAGATTGTTATAGCATAATTAGATCATAAAGATATATGATATATTATCCATTATTTAACTGATATAATGTCAGTTATATGAGGAGTTTGCCGTGAATTAGTAGCTTCCCTTCACGCAATCCAATGTTCCCACTGGACCCTTGCCCACCTGACTCATGCCAATTAAATAGGCCTGCACTTTAATTAAGCTGACGATGGCTTTGCCATGGCAGCCGCCATCTGTTGCCATGCGAGACTGGGCTGCTGGTGCTCGGTGATGCAGAAACAGATGCCACAAGTTAACCATCTTAATACCGCATCATGTACCGATCATCTTAAAAGAGATCAAATTACCTACTTTTACTTAATGAAATAAACGCCATAACAACCAAAGGTAAGTTAATACTGTTATTGAGCAAATGTTATCGTTTACTAAACAACATTATATTGTGATGATTAAGCATTACCAATCAAAATTCAAAGGCAGGTTTTATTATTATATTTTATTGTTGTCAACCAAACACACAGTTTACTAAGCAACATTATATTGTGAAATATAGAGAAGTATTGCCAATCAAAAATCAAAGGTAGGTTTTCTTTATTATATGTTGTTGTTGTCAACCAAATGTTATAGTTTACCAAGCGGTTTACAAAGAAGCATTAACATTCAAAGGTTGATTTTCACTCTTTTTATTGTAATCAAACAAAGGATATAATTTACCAAACAACATTATATTGTGATATATAAAAAGCTTTACCAATAGAAGCATTACCAACCAAAGGTAGGTTTCCTTTATTATTTGATATTTCTATTCAAAACCATGACTAAATCACCCACCACTAATTAACAATGTCTCAAATAAGGTCTGGCTCGGTATGGAGCATTTGACTTTACTCTAATGATCAAATTAAAATCATAACGCTCAATATAGACTTTAGTTTAATCCTTTATCTGTATAATCAACATTTTATGGCGGAACAGAATCAATTTGCAGATTTGACAAAGTTTGTTCAGTAAATATCAGGATCAGGTTGTCAAAATTTCCTGTTTACTTAATATAGGTGTCACGTGGGCTCATCAAGTTTGTTTTACAGATATTCGAGAGTAGACATACACCCATATGTACATTACCGTGTCAAAGTTTCATTGTAACTTCTTACAGGCAAAGTCAAAAATGTGTAGAAAAATGTTCTTCGCAATGTAAAAATTCATAAGGTTGTGATTCATGTGCTCATAAATTTACCAAAGGTCTGAGACAAATAAGGGAACAGTAATATGAATTTTCAATTTTATTTATGACTCACTCTTTAAGTATATAATTCACTATAGGCTGTGCCTTGCCGTTTGATTTTTAACAATTCCTGTTATGAATCAAATTCCCTATATTTCTGGATTTTGTCTGTATCTATTAGTTGAAAGTAAACCTGAAAGTGACCATTGAGTTTTGTCATATAATTCATAGGTAGTTTCTGAGAAATAGGCAGTATCTATCTGTTAGGAAATCCATACCTTGAGTACTAAAACACAGATTTCAGTAAAATTGAGAGGTATCAAAGAAGCAAAACATATTATACAGATCACTTTAAAAATTGATAACTGGAAACATTTTTTAAAATGCCAAGGAAGTACTCAAATCAAGCCGTACCCGATCCGAAATTTACCTATGGTGGTAATACTACTACTACTAATAATAGCACAACCAGGATGGAATTCTCTGAAACATGGAAAAAGAAGAATCCGAAACGGAAGAGGAGAACGTCTTCACTACTGAGTCAGAAATCGAGGCCTGAGAATGCTAAGAAACAGATGCTGCATATTCTACTGAAAATGGAGCAGACGAGAAGTCACGGGGCAGACTTATATGCCCCGTATGCAAGACATCCCCACAGGGACGCCAGCCAATGGCGGCATGCTTATAAGCAGGAATGGCGAGATAAATATCAGAGACTGATGGAAGGTCTAGAGCGGGAAGACTTCCGGGAGGAGCTGATGGACGAGTTACCCTGGTTAAGAAAGGTCTGTGTTGATGATACTTCTGAGGATGGAGGTATGGATGAGACAATGGGAGATAATGCTAAGCTTTCTTATGAAGCCCAGGAAACTGTGGAGATAGTCCCAGTATATTATACTACTCACCGACCTCAGGAACCATCAGCTAATACTGCTCAACAAACTCAAGAACCATCAGGTAATACTGCTCAACAATCCGAGGAACATATAGTTCACACTAGTCAAGAAACGCTGGAACCATTAGCTTGTATTGCTCAACAAACTCATGATCCATCAGCTAATACTATTCACCAACCTCAGGAACCATCAGCTAATACTGTTCACCAACCTCAGGAACCATCAGCTAATACTATTCACCAACCTCAGGAACCATCAGCTAATACTATTCACCAACCTCAGGAACCATCAGCTAATACTATTCACCAACCTCAGGAACCATCAGCTAATAGTGTTCACCAACCTCAGGAACCATCAGCTAATACTGTTCACCAACTCCAGGGACCATCAGCTAATACTGTTCACCAACTCCAGGAACCATCAGCTAATACTGTTCACCAACTCCAGGAACCATCAGCTAATACTGTTCACCAACTCCAGGAACCATCAGCTAATACTGTTCACCAACTCCAGGAACCATCAGCTAATACTATTTGCCAACCTCAGGAACCATCAGCTAATACTATTCACCAACCTCAGGAACCATCCCCTGATACTGTTCACCAACCTCAGGAACCATCGGTCCATACTACTAAGCAGACTCATGAATCTTCGGCTCATACTACGAAAGAGACCCAACAACAACCTCAGGAACCATCAGCTCACACAGGTAATAGTACGAAACAGAAACGACAACCATTAGTTAATGCTACAAAAGAAACTAAGAAACCATCAGGTATTACCGCAAAACAGACTCAGGATAACGGTAATACTCCTAAAAAATCTCTGGAACTTCTGGAACCACCATCTAATACTGCTAAACTAACCCAGGAACCATCAATTGGTGAAATAGACCCCTTTGCAAATTGTAATATTGCTAAACATGCTCAAATACCAGTAGAATATGATACTCATCAAACTCAGACATCATCAGCTAATATTACTCCTACAAAACAGAAATCATCAGCTCATGCTATTCAACCAATTCAGGAACCATCCTTGGAAATACATCCAAACTTAGAATACTATACTACGGATCAAATTCCGGAATCAGACGTGGATAAACCAACCATTGTAGAATCTGATGAAAACAGAAAATTTCAACATGCTCAGCTTTTGTGCTTGGCGAAAAACAAAAAAGGCCAAAATATTTTATTGCCGGTTAGGTCTAGGTCTAAACCAATGTTAATGGCTTCCTTTACAAAGGCCTCTAAATCGGAAAGATCTGAGACCTTGAAACTGGTCATAAAACATAAGAACAGTATCGTGCTGAATAGAAGAACATATGAAAGCGATCCAAATAGGCGGGTGCGTTTTAGCCTGCCACATATACATGACATAAGTGGGGCAAATGTTAGTACTCCTAATGTAGATGACAGGAATGTGGGGGTTTGTCTTCCTGGTATTAACGTGAACAGTAGCGCAAACGGAGATGCAACTAACCAAAAGGGCATTCTCAAAACTAAGGACTTGAAAATGTCTAAGGTCGATGATAAGCCAATGAAAGGAACTCAAATAGGACATGAAGCATTTAAACCTGAAGTCAAAGCTGATACTTACCACAAGGCTGAAAACCCAGAAGATGAGACCAAAACTCAGACACCCCTCTCCAATGTAAGTCAGCCATCGTCTTTATACAACAGTTCCAAAACAGGGCTAGTTTTTCTAATATTTTATTTGCAGCAAACTATGTATTTCTCTCAGATGATTTTGCTGAACCTCAATAAAAATACTTTATTCAGAAACTTTAATTACACGGCAATAGGAAATACACAAACAAATCACATACATTGATATTCTACAGAAAAATTCGAATATGTCAATGTTATGTAAGCTATTTAAAATGAAAAGATTCTGCTGGCATTGCTCTATTGACACATTCACAATGGAAAGGCATTCCTCGAATTATTAACATATTATTGAATTAAATGTGAAAAGTGTGGTTATGCTTATCATCATCATCTGGACTTATTTATTAAGCACGGTTTGAAATTCATTCCATTTCTAGATATTATAAAAACACATCTGTGGACATTGTACAGAAACATAAAGTGTAAGGCTACTGGTGAAAGTTTTAGAATTTGTTTATTTTTCTTCCGAGAATGAAGTCAAAGTAAAGCAAAGTGATTTGCGGCCTGATAGGCTACAAAACAAATTAGAAAGTAAATACGAATAATAAAAAAATGGTGTCCAGTGCGTAAAAGTGCCCCCTTGACTATTTTTGATAATCATAGAAAATATTCATTTTAGACTGAACATCTAGTCATCTTGGATTACACCAATGCAATTCACGACATCCTAAAACTTTTGATAAATAGATAAGAAAAAGATCAAGTAGTGTATAAACAGAACAACAGAAATTAGTAAAAGTGGTCCACTTTTTGTCTTCTATGAAGATTTTAAGATTTTTTTTCATAACGTTTAGTACTTTAATGAGTTAATGTCTAGTTGGATATTGCTCGCGATGATATGTTCATTAGAGTAACATTTATCTCTTTGGCCTTACAATATAATAAGTATTCGCACTCTTTTACATTGCAGATGACATCAGAAGACTGGAATGCTATGCAGGTGAAAATACCCTCCCACAAAAATACGTTTTTGTATGGGCGTGGTCTGGGCGGTGAGGGCGTGGACTTGGATGATAGTGATGAGGAGATCCCTATCATAGACATAGTGCCAGATGCTACGCCCAGGGTGAATGCCATGCCGGGCACCTACCTATATGCCCACGAGGTCAGAACCGCAGAAACCGTAGAGACAGACCCCAGCAGCGACGAGGAAGATATCCCAGTTATTGAGGTACCAGAGTCCCCTTCAAAACTTGATAACATTAAAGATACTTACACGTATACACCAGACACAAAGACAGGAACAGAAGCGTACAGCTCACCCACTGTGACTTGGCGCAGCAGTGGAGAAACTTCAAGCAGAGCGGACTCTACACCACTGTACTATTACGATGAAGATCTTGGCTTTGTTGATGGGTACGACTCTTCAGACCAGATGGATAAATCCTATAAGACACAGAAATTACCACAAAGCAGGCCTGGGCAGAGAAAGAAAGACGACTATAAAAAGCCTGGAGAAAGAGCTGAAGTGGTCAACAGGAGACAGAAATTTCATCGTGGATTTAACTATGTCAGAGCGAGATATCCTTCTCAGTTTCATCAAGATGGAAACGGGACTAAATCTGCTAAGCCAGCTGGTGGGAACTTTAAGCTGCCAGCTAGTTTGCGCCCATCAACTCGGTACGGGAAAGAGGCTAGAGTGGTGAACACAAAAGATAGGAAAGATAAAAAGAAGAAATGGCCAGAACCCCCTGTTTACCCAGCTAGAGAGCGAGTGCGGGATGCAAGCGTGGAGTGCCATATACTGAAGATGGTGGAAAAGATGGACATTGGATCTCAGGCCACAGTGCTGGTGACGGACACAGGAGTTCAGTGCCCCCTTGCGATGACCAACGCATCTACTCAGTACCCTCGTACCAAGAAGAAAGCGATGGCCACTCAAGCGGACACTCCCAAGATGGTGACCCAGGGGACACAGAATGTAGCGGAGACCAAAAACGCCATGGTTGAGACTTGTTACAGATTGGTATATGCCACGCAAAACTTTGTGGTGACAGATGACGCCGGGACACAGTGTGAGCTGCCATCTGGTGAGCGCACCACGGCCCTCACGCCTCCACCTATGCCAACCAAACCCGCCACCAACCAGGTCCTCCCCATCACCATAATAGAAGCGCCCACTGACGAGTCTTACGAGAGTGGCGCCACCTCGTATCAGAGTGATACGCTGTCAGCAACTGAAGATGGCACCACCTATGAAGCAGACGACACTTCGGATGAGCAAGCAGGTGAAAACTGCCCAGTGGGAATGGAAGATGATACAACATTGCCGGATGAACTTCGATACAGTCGTCTGTCTATGGAAACATCACCAGGAGATATAATGCCACGTGTTTCAGATCCAGGTTCACCTAGAAAGGATTTTGCTTTGCATTTGGCTGTACCTGATGATGAACTAGATGAAGGCAGACTGGAAACAGAGAGCACCCGAAGCGATGATGTTGCAGTGCTCGCTTTGGACACTGACCGGAGTGATGTGGAATCCGCTCACTTGACCTTGCCCACTCCAGCTAATGGTGCGTACAGTGATGACTCAGACTGGGAAGACACACCCAGACTCACTGGAAGGACTGGTGTCGTAAATGGCAATGGAACACATGGACAAGCAGATTTAGATGACCTGGATAGTGTTAGTGTGGCAATAAGGGAAGATGCTCACAGTGACTAGTCTGGGTGATCTAGATGCTGTCAGAGTGACAATAGGGGAAGATGCTCACAGTGACTAGTCTGGGTGATCTAGATACTGTCAGAGTGGCAATAAGGGAAGATGCTCACAGTGACTAGTCTGGGTGATCTAGATGCTGTCAGAGTGACAATAGGGGAAGATGCTCACAGTGACTAGTCTGGGTGATCTAGATGCTGTCAGAGTGGCAATAAGGGAAGATGCTCACAGTGACTAGTCTGGGTGATCTAGATGCTGTCAGAGTGACAATAGGGGAAGATGCTCACAGTGACTAGTCTGGGTGATCTAGATGCTGTCAGAGTGACAATAAGGGAAGATGCTCACAGTGACTAGTCTGGGTGATCTAGATGCTGTCAGAGTGACAATAAGGGAAGATGCTCACAGTGACTAGTCTGGGTGATCTAGATGCTGTCAGAGTGGCAATAAGGGAAGATGCTCACAGTGACTAGTCTGGGTGATCTAGATGCTGTCAGAGTGGCAATAAGGGAAGATGCTCACAGTGACTAGTCTGGGTGACCTAGATACTGTCAGAGTGACAATAAGGGAAGATGCTCACAGTGACTAGTCTGGGTGATCTAGATACTGTCAGAGTGGCAATAAGGGAAGATGCTCACAGTGACTAGTCTGGGTGATCTGGACACTGTGACAGATACTCAGAATGGCAAGCAAAGTTTACCCAGATAGTGTCAAGGTGGCAGTAGGGCTAGGTTCCAGCAGTGACAAAAGGGACGGGTTCTTACAATGTCTTGCCTTGCTGACCAAGATAGTGTCAGTGTGGCAAAAAGGACAGATACAATAACTGGATTTGGAGACTTGGTAAAAGGTAAAAATTGAATCAGGCACTAATATCGTTTGGTGATATTAGAATGCTATTAATATTTTCATAATTCCTTATTGTCTACTTTTGTCTATAAACTTGTTACAAATTAAATGCAAAAACATTAATAATTTAAAACTCATTAAAACTGATAATCTGCATTTTGTTGATGTGAATATTTGAACCACTGTGTTAACTAAGAAAAGCCTTGAATTTGAATAGTCGTTAATGATGAATGTTATGCCTTATTATGTGAGAAATTAATGTGTCAAGAACATCCATATATCAAATTGTAGATCTGCCAAATTTATGAATAAATAAAATTTTGGTATATTTTGTCCACAGTTTATGTCAGCCGAGGTTATTTAGTTTTAACTTCCCTTGTTTTAGGCATGAAATACATTTATACCATTATCACATACGAAATTATGGCATCATGAAAGTTTAAATGTAGATATATTCAAAACTTAAGAGGGCAAACATTCTTTATGAATTAAAAACTGACCCTATCCTATTTTACTATAATTCTGTTCTAAAGCAAATTACAACTCCTGTTATTTGATCAAACAACAAAAGGCAGGTGAAACCACGGGGGCACAGCTTGTGCCTGGCAAATTGTCTCCAACAAAATAGTTATTTTACTATTTAAGGAAAAATTGGGCAGAAATATCATTTTATGCCATATTAGGTTACCACCCATTGTTTGCTTTCATAAAATAATGAAGGTCACAGGCAGTTTTACCTTTTGATGTATTTTTAAATGGTGGGTAGTCATGGAACTGATACAAACAAGGTATCTCCCTGATATCTTGGAGTGATTATGAATGGAGGCGCGACGTCGTAAAATCAAAAGGGACATCATGAAAAGTTTGTTTTTTTATACAGATTATTGAGATATAAATTTCTGTGCCCCTACTTGCCATTGTCTTTTTTTTATAGGCATGACATTCTATAAATTTTACAAAATGAGTGATAATCTTCTTCTCTCAGTTTATGATTTCTACTTTCAAGAATTTGGTTATATATAACATTATATTGAATTAATATATTCTAAGCTATGTTAACTTTTCATATTGCTAGAACTCGTAAACTGTAAATTTATAAAATGTACGTAATCCCGCAAAAAACCCTAAAACACAAAACCAATCTTATGGTATACATCATAGATTTCTTTTAAAAATACTACTTTTTGAAAATGATGTCATTTACTTACACATTTACTCAAAAAGTAGACTTTTCTTAATTTTTTACAACGAAATTATGAAATCATAGATACGATTATACATTCATTCTATCATTTGAAGGTTTAATGAGACAAACTATACCTATATATTGATCTTAAGCCGTCTTTCAGTTTGTATGTTGTAGTTGTTTTGATAATTAATTTGCCGGAAATACAAAGCTGGTGCCATATTTAGACTGCCATGAGCGCCAAGAAGAAAATGTACGATATCATATACGGCAACACGTATATCTTGATCTTTCCTAAATAAGTTAACCTTAGGTGAACATTATTTAAAGTGGACGTTGCATCTTAACCGGTAGGAATAATTAATTTATATTACACTGGACCATCAATAGCTTCCCCGAATGACCCAGTTGCCAGTTATTTTTTTCTCAGTTGTTTAATGGTTTTTGTCTATTATTTATTCTAAGAAAGTCACCTATGTGATGCTGACATGTAGACATGTGGTGATCACCTGTTTATGCCATTGTTACAATGGGCATTTCTTTTAATTGTTTGTTGGCTGGCTCTAGGGGTCAAAGTTCAAATTGATGGAAATGACATTTGTTGGTAACCCATCCAGATATTAAAACGGATATACTATTTCACAGTCCTATCCCATCAACATTTGCATTGGACCATTTTGATAATGTATTACTGAATTAGCAATAGAAAGAAATCAAGTGATAAGAAATGTATGAAATACAGACACAAATGAACATTAAATTTTCATATATTTATTTGTTTTACTACGATAAGAGAAGACACGAATATTTTCTCATGAATATGTGTGTAACTTGGAGAATGTGTTCTCTTTTTGGGGTCATTAATGCTGGGTGAAAATGACGCTATATACCCACTGCAATAGGAACATTTGTACATCCCATTTCATGTTAAATGGCTCCCAATTCTAGTAATGCAGTCATTATCCATTGGATATTTGCATGACGGCCCAGGGACCGCTCATAGTTGACGGCGATTGGGTTCAACACCTTGCCTAGACTGGGTTCGCTCTCAAGCATACAAATATAAATAGACTCATGATTGGGGTCGGGTACGAGACTACACCTTGCCTCCCATAGTGTTCTCCAATCACCAATCAGCAAAGCCCAGATAGGTGATCTGGAGAGGTCTGAGTTTATTGCTTTTTAGGTATAATCCCGTTTGCATGAGATTTTGTAATTACCCAACTCTTTTAGTGATAATTCATATTTTATGTCTGATTATATCTAAAATCTACCAAAAAAGCTTGATTACTCTTTGAATGACATTAAATAAAGAAAAAATAAATACTGGATATCAGTCGCCAGCTGCAAAAACCCGTTTAAACAGCAGCTGAAACGAGTTCAATTTGGTCATTTAAACTGGTTAGACTCAGTTTTGCAGCTGGTGACTGTCAACTATCAACTCCACTAGAGCTCTATCAACTCCAACAAACTTTTCCTTGGTTGAAATAGAAGAGACCCTGCATGTTCCACAAACCCCTCCAGATCACCTATCTGGGTTTTGCCGATTGGTGATTGAAGAACACTATTGCTTACCACCATTGTCTTGACTGCTGTGATTGGTCAGCAAACCGGATGTGTGTGCAGCGCTCATGGCATTATTATTAAGATTGGCATAAATTTACTTTTTCTGTGGCAGTTATATGGTTATATATGTTTCGTGAAGCCAAAATAGTTTGGTACAACATTTCCTAAATATATTTATGCAAAGCCCACATTACTCCTGTTTTTTATGTACATTAAAATAATTTTAACAAGGTCAACAATTATCTGTAGAAACATAACATGATGGGCATACATAACGTTATGTACACAACCTAAATTGTGTTTGGTGTTTGTGACAATACCAGCAAAATTATGCTCTAAAAAGCATTTTGTGCAAAATTTAATACAAACTTGCACGGCTTGCAATCACAAAGGGTATCTTATACATAAATCAATTTTGGAGATAATCTTTGGTTTTGGAGAGAATATTTGTCTTCAAATAGGTATTTGAGCCTTTAAGAGGCCACAGACCATGGCACAGTTGGTTGCAAGCTTAGTGCAAGCATATTAGCACCAGTTTCTCTTTTATGATACAAAGGTCATGGATTTGATTTCTGGTTGTGTCGGGTAGACTGCCATGTCAAGGACCTGTGATATGACAGATCAGGCAGCACTTTATCAAATATAAGCAGTTCTCATTATGAAATAACTGAAATAATGTTAAAAGAAGTAGCATAAACCTCAAAATAAAACAAATGAGACAAAACGAGACAAAATGCCTTTTAGACATCAATATTTCATTTCTCTTGAGGTATTCTGATGCCAAAATACGGATGCGATAGGGTTAATTTCAAATCCAGTGAATACCTATAAAATTGACAATAATTGTTTGGTAAAGTGTTAATATTAAAACGATTACATTGAGTTATTAACCCATATTTCTAACTCAAAGTCATAAAATTGACAATAATTGTTTGGTAAAGTTTTAATATTAAAACGATTACATTGAGTTATTAACCCATATTTCTAACTCAAAGTCAAGTATCTGCCCTTCGCTCTCATATGCATGTTATTTTGTTTCTGCCATTTGCCCAGATATATCTTTTCGTAACTGTATACACATGTAACATTTTAATTTATGGCTTGGTCCTCGATAATTGATTAAGTATTAAGATGACATTAATGATGTTTCAACCACATCTATTTTCTGAAGCATTTAACTGATTAATTGTAATTCACCATAGATGGATTAAATTTCCATCTTTCAGTGCAAAAGTAAAGATAATTTAAAATGAAAATAACAATAATTTCCTTTTTCTTTTCTGGCACATCCCCCTGAACAGTTAATGAGCTGTCCCTCATATATTTAAAATATGCAATAAAACTCAGCTTTCAAAGATTACTTTGTCAGTTTAATCAATGATCTGCACTTTCAAATTAGCTTAGATACCATATTAATACACAGC
Organism: Amphiduros pacificus; assembly: GCA_949316495.1. Lineage (NCBI taxonomy): Eukaryota > Metazoa > Annelida > Polychaeta > Phyllodocida > Hesionidae > Amphiduros > Amphiduros pacificus. Next base: position 35,182,026 of record OX439005.1, on the reverse strand, counting down.
AGATTATAAAAAATGAATATTTATTTTTTCCATCACAATAGATGGGACACGAATTAAGGTCAACTGACTGATTATCACCACTATGATAGAAGTAATAACATTTATCTGACAGAAATAATTCATTGATAATCCTCACATATAAAGGCATATGTATCAGAGCAAGGTTTATTGGTCCAGCCAAAAGAGAATACATTGGTAACAACACATTGACCCGAACCGAAAGGTGATGAAAGGTCCCAGTTTACAAATTCAGCTGCAGCTTCTGTTGTCCCCCATATCCACGAATCCCTCGGAACATCAAAACGCAGGTTCAACCAGATATATGCTAGCCTCCTGTCTGATGGCACAAATGATGCAGCATTGCAAAATAATAAATCATAATGAATATATAAATATATTCTAGTAAAACTAGCACGTCAAACACAAGGTAAAATCACATACATTTCACTTTAACTTGTGAGTGCCTCAATAACACACACACACACAGATATATATATATATATATATATATATATATATATATATAGCATTATATATATAAATATATATATATATATATATTTATATATATATATATATATATATATATATATATATATATATATATATAATGCTCTTTTTCTCAAGTTGAAATGTAAGAAAAACTTACAATAACGGAGAAACAGTTTTAATTGCATCCACTCATCCATGGTTTCAACTGCTAGTAGAACTCTACCTTCATCCTTACAGATTTCCTTGGAAGTATTAAATTTCTCATTCTCATCTTTAAAATGGTAACGGCTTGGGCACAGCTCTAGTTAAAAAATACTTAAATCAACATAAATGCCAGGATAGTCTGCCAGAGTAAATGCAAGGAAGATCATGATTTCAATATAGGAATATTTACTTGAACAACTGGAGACAAGGAATTTAACATTGGGATTGAATTATCCATTATTTCAGTATCACTGATCTTAAAATGGGTTTATATAAATAAGAGACATATAAAGTAGATTTGAATTTTATTAACAAATTAATGTCATTCAATAAATTCTGAGTGTTATTCATTAATTATTTCTGTACTGTCCCAACCATAATGTATATTGATATTAGTGCAATCTTGTTAAAATGCCTTGGGTAAATATATTTCTGAGTACTAACGATTATTATACTCACCCATTTTATTGATATCAAGCTTCTCTGTGGTTACTTTAATATGTCAAGATTAGTAATGTTATAGTATATATGCCACACAGAACATTTACATTTTGAATAAATCAATAGTTTAATACATCTTTAAGTAAGGCAGAGACTAACTGATTGTCATAATCCAGTTAAACATATTTTATTTGAAGTATATTAATACATTTGCGATTTGTAATAATATGACAAAAGGAATTTAGCAGATATCTGTACTCAAAAGAGTCAAAGGAAGGGACCTCAACATATGTGGTCATTAGTGCAGAAACAATGGACAGAGACAATTAGTTGTGAATCTATTAATTATTGATTGTATATTCTTTCGACATAGTGTGCATTTCTATGGCGAACACTTGATCTTGGTCTTTCTGATAGACTTGTACCTGTCCACATGGCAACTCACTTTCTAAATTCATGATTTTTAAAATATAAGGAAATTACATGATGTGCCAAGACCCTGTGAGATATATTGACGATATATTATTTCATATCCTATAATACTTTATCCTACTAAATCAATACAGGTAGCTAGGGATGACAATTGCACCCCCTGTCTGAAAATGTAATTTGAACTGAAAGTCTTGTCCCTACCTGTATCTGTAAAATAATCCAAATGCAAGTTATTGCCCATGGTAATATTTCTGCAAGGATCACCTTTCAGCATACATCCATTAGTAGATATAAAAAATGCCAGACAGAATATGTAAGAAGTGCACAACAAAGCACATTCAGTTTTCCTTCTTATACCTGACTCTATTAGTGTAGTTTTTTGAAAAGAAACTGAGAACAATTTTCTTTGCTCATAGAGTCTGTGATCACTATTGATAAAGGAATTATGAATTAACATAACAAGTAATAAAAAGGAATGAAACTTCATCTGAGGATGATTCATTGTGAAGCTGTTTCTCCTCTGCATCAAGAATGTGTAATGGGACAATGGCACTTCTACAATAGCTAACATCGAAGCAGCACTGTGACAGTTTGTTGTCCATGGTTGCTATTTACCATTGTTGTCCATGGTTACTATTTACCATTGTTGTCCATGGTTACTATCGTATGATAACTAATTGTGAAAAAAGGCTCTTGGAAAACACAGAGCATTCACATTTGTTTGGGGTGTGTAATGTGATTGTTATAGCCAAGCAATGGAAAAGAACAGAAACCAAAATGGCTGAAAGTTGCCTCAAAATCTCTAAAGGCACAAACAAGTAATGCTAGATTAACTTTAATCATCAACTTTACAATTTTCTTTCATATTCACTAACTCTGACTTTGTGATCCAAATTGTGTATCAGTTACAAACAGCTAAATTCAGCTTCATTAGCAGCCCTCACTCTTGTAGTCGCTGAAGCAGCAGACACCATCTTTCAACAAATTTCAGGTGAGCTTACAGTTTATCTCGAACCCCACAAATATTCATTGATTGACATGTATATGAACAAATAGATACAAAACGATTAAAAAAATGTTTACACTACAACTCCTGGTCTCTTTGACATGTTTCTTGAATTTTACTTAGAATATCTGTCAGGTAGACCAATTCAGGTCACACCATTTACCACCCATCCAGTAATTAGGATGGGTATGCTCCTCTTTCAAAATGACCATTAGCCTTTCCCCGTACCTGATTGGCATTTCCCTGTATTAGACACGTATTAAGAGCTGTTTTTGATGATGTCACAAAAGGCCCTTTCCCTTTCTATTGTGTGCATGTCGATACAGATGGTAAGCTACCAAAAAGTGCTGAAGGATACCAGTACTTGATAGGATTCTGTGATAGATTTAGTAGGTATCTTATACTTGAACCTGCAAAAACAAACACAGCCAAAGAAGTGGCCTAGATTCTAATCGATAGACTGATTCTCATCTATGGTTGCCCAACAAAAATTCACTCAGATCAGGGACAAAATTATGTCTCGCACCTTCTACGCCCTTTGTATAAAATGTTAGGCACCAAAGCTACACATTCCAGTAGCTTGCATCCACAATAAAACATTGAAACAAAATGAAAACATGTTGGCCCTGCCTGTGTGTGAAAAATTTGTGTGAAATGGTGTTTTTACGACCCTTTCAGCAACTATGGCCATATCAGGTCGACTTTCGAGCCTTTTAACCAGTGTGAAAGTAACACTGCCGGCAGTGGGAGTCGAACCCACCACCTCCCATCCTCCACTTATACAACCATTAAATGCACAGATCCTGCACTCTACCAACTGTGCTAGTGGGGTCGGTCCGCCCTGCCTGTGCCAAGTACTTGTCATCTCACTTAAACTGGCCACATTGCATTTGTCTACAACTCATCACCAAGTGAAGCCCTTGGGGGACTCAGCCCAGCTGATGTTGTCTTTGGTCACCCTCTAACCACCCCACTGCAAAATCAACTCCATGTTCCTGACAATATTAATGTAGATGTCCAACTTTACGTCAAAGACATCAAGTCAAGGATAGAAACGACAGACAAATTTGTCACAGAGACATTAAAAGAGAATCATGTTAGGTCAGTCTCTCAAAAAACCAAACAGAGAACACTACTTAAGTATGATGTTGGTACACCTGTTGCTTTTTTCTGTCCAACTCTCACGAACAGGAGGGACCACACACCAAAATTCCATTCCGAAATGGAAATTAGGATATAGGGTGTTGGAAATAAAATCCAACATACATGTAATTCTATTTGATGAAACCAAAAACTGTGTTATGCGAAAACCAGTTCACATTGACCGTATCAAGCATGCCCCAGTCAGAGTGCCGCCTATCACTGCCGATCAGCCAAGGATGGCTAATGGTGCGGGCATAGCACCCCACTTCAATGCTGTCAATTTTGAACGCTCTGCATGAGTATGATGCCAGTCCATATAGAATTAGCAAGGTTGTCTCTAAAAGACAAGATGAGGATGGAAACTGGCAATAAAAGTGCCAATTTTATTCCTTTCCTCCAGATTATGCAAGGTGGATTGATTATGTCCAGTTGCCACATACAATACAACAAATGATCAAAACTGCCCACTTTAAAGTGAGAACTACACAAAAAGACAAATTGGAAATCTAAAAACTGATAGTCAAAAGGACACGCTAAAAAAATGTGTCATAGACGATCATGTTGAGGATGTTGAGATTGAAACTTTTAAGCTTAGGGATTTAAATGCAACCAATATGTTACAAGTCCCCAGGAGCAAATTAGCAACAAGATTGTTCACCCAAACTTTCTTGAAAAACAAAGCTGCATGCAGTTTGAGAAGTGTTGGTAGGCAGTCAGTGTCACATGAACCTGAATAGTTTTGTGACATAATACTGTCATGTCAGGTTATTAAGTTTAAATGGCTGTTCATGTTTTCAAATATAATAAGTTAAAGTATTGAGAATAAGTATTGAGAAAAAGTATTGAGCAAAAGTATTGAGAAAAAATATTGAGCAAAAGTATTGAGATAAAGTATTGAACAAAAGTATTGAGATAAAATACATGAGATATTGGGCCCCGAGTAATGTGTGATGTGTAAAGTACAACTTGCAGTGCTGCAGCTATTAGTTATGTTTAACACTGAGGTGTGATGAGATAGCATTTTTATCATGAGATAATGTTCTTTCCAATAAAATTTCCAGGATAAATTTTATAATTATCTCTGATTATCTCTGCCCTTCTCTCACACTCAGTGATATGAACACAGGATCCTGGAAAACCAATTAACATTTGAAGCAAGTTGGTTGTACTCACTGACCAGTACACATAATTAATGATGGAATAGAATGTTAGCACTTTCGTTAAGCTTCTATATTTGTTCATATAGGTCACCAGGAAGCCACTAATCTTAGGCTCCAATCTGACCACTCACTGGGATCATTTGCATAAGTAGACCCTGTTAAATTATGGGTCATCTGATCCCTATATTGCCCCACCCCCATGCACAATCCTCCCCCAATCAAGCCATGTCTACCCCAAATAAAGGCTGCAATTCTGCTTAACTGCCTTGGAGGACTGGCCTGATCATCTGCTAATCAACTCGCTACCTGAGCCTAGTGGTGATGCCAGGCCCTCTGTAGCCCAATATGGCACCCAAGCCACACAGGACCTCAGCTGCCTTGCTCAAAGCAGATCCCCCTATCCCCCTACTGTATAATCGCCTGGGACCTTCCAGGTTTCATGAATGCTTTAAGTGTAGGGACAAATGGATTACCTCAGTGAAAAGCTGATTTCTTTCTGCAAATTTTCAAATATTTTATTTTATTTCTTCAATAAAAGGAAGGTGCTAAAATAAGTTCTTAAGTATGTATATAAATTGGAGAATGTTTTCTATTTTTGGTGCCATTTATGCTGGGTGAAAGTGACACCATGTACCCACTGCAATAGGAAGTTTTGTACTACCCATTTCTGGTTCAATGTCTTCCATTTCTAGTTTTGCCATTGAATTGTCAATTCAATTTCTCATAATATGCCTTTTATATCATGTTTCATTTGTCTTGAGGCATTCCGATGCCCAAATAGGAATTTGAAAATCCATTGAATATTAGTATAGTTTGCAATAATTATTTGGTAAAGTTTTTATTTGGAATTAATTAAATAAACCCATATTTCTAACACAGGTCTCAAACACAGGTTTGAGTGCAAGCTGATTATCACCAGTTTCTCTGTGGTGATCCAAAGTTCATGGGTTCAATCCCCAGCCATGCCGAGATTGAATCCATGACACAATTTCACATATGAGCTGAGGCCCATGCCTAAAGAGTTAACCCGTTGTCCTTGTAAATCTGTGACTGGGTGGGTTGGACTTGTGACATGACAATTCCTTGAAACAGCACTTTGTCTATAAGTAGTTTTCTTCATGAAATGACTGAGATAGAGTTGAAAGTGATGTAAAACCTGAAACAAACAAACAAAACACAGTTCAAAGTTATGCATCTGTCATTTGCTCTTATGCTTTTTATTCTGCCATTTGGGCAGATATCTTTTTCCTAAATTCTATATTAATGAATTATTTTGATTTATAGCTTGGTCCTCGATAATTGATTAAGTACATGCCATTAATGATGATTCAAACCACATCTATTCTCCAAAGCAGAGGTGAGGTCACTATAATTCAATTGATTTTAATTCTCCTTATTAAAGAGAAAACCATTATTCATTCAAGGGGTGGATTATATTTCAGAGTAAAAGTAAGCATTATCTAATTCAAAATAAAAGAATCAATAACTTAATTTTCCCCTGGATGATTAATGGTCTTTCCCATATCTATTTAAAAAAATTGCAATCAATATCTCAGCTTTCACTTATCATTTTATTGATTTGATTAATGATCTACATTTTTCAAATTAGCTTTAAAAACCATGTTTGTACATAGCAGATCATTAAAAAGAACATTCTTTATTATTTCCACAAGTGCCTTTGACTGGGAAAGGATGCTGTCTTTCACTGTTGTAGCTATCTCTCACTTATGCAGCTGTCTCTCACTTGTGCAGCTATCTCTCACTGCTATACCTGTCTCTCACTCTTGTAACTATCTCTCCCTTGTACAACTATCTCTCACTGATGCAGTTGGCTATCACTTGTGCAGCTATCTCTCACTTATGCAGCTATCTTTCACTTGTGCAGCTGTATCACTGTTGTAACTATTTCTCACTTGTGCAGGTATCTCTCACTGATGCAGCTGTCTATGTTTTATTGTTGTAACTGTCTCTTACTGTAACTATCATCTATGCAGCTGTCTCACTTATGTAGCTGCCGCTCACTTGTACAGCTGCTGCTCACTTGTACAGCTGCCGCTCACTTATACAGCTATCTCTCCCTTATGCAGCTGTCTCTACCTTGTACAACTATCTCTCACTTATGTGGCTGTCTTTCACTTGTACAGCTATCTCTCACTTGTACAGCTTACTCACGTTTGCAGATGTCTCTACGTATACCTTGTGCAGCTATCTCTCAATTATGCAGCTGTATCACTGTTGTAACTATCTCTCACATGTGGAGCTATCTCTCACTGATGCAGCTGTCTATGTTTCATTGTTATAACTGTCTCTTACTGTAACTATCATTTCTGCAGTGGTCCCACTTATATAGCTGTTTCTCACATGTGCAGCTATCTCTTTGTTGTAACTGTTCCTCACTGTTTTAACTATCTCTCACTTATGCAGCTATCTCTCACTTATGAAGCTATCTATCACTGTTGTAACTGTCTCTCACTTGTGCAGCTGTCTCACAATCAAAACTGTCTCTGTAATTATCTCTCACATGAGCAGCTGTCTCTCAGCTATGCAGCTGTCTCTCACATGTGCAGCTGTCTCTCACTGCTGTAACTATCTCTCATTTATGCTGCTGTCTCACACTTGTGTGGCTGTCTAAGTAATGTTATGAGATTTATCTTTGAAGGCCTCCACCGGCTCAATGATTAGGTCAATAATTAGGTCAAATTGCCGATGGTTGAAAACAAAGCTCTAATGCAGAAATATAGGCATATTGTGGGCAATATTTCACATCTAACATAATTCTGACAAAAAATAAGTTATAACTACTCTATATCTCATATACATATTGCTCAAACAATCACATAAACTTGCAAACTGAAGTGGAGACTGGTGTAGCGTCTGCCAGAGGGCAATGTAAAAACGCAACAGCTAGATCGCACACTCTTATCAGTGGCGAATTTGAACTCGGCCAATACCACATATAGCAACTTTTTTTCAAATCTTGCCACACTTCCTCTCTGATCACGTTCATGCTTTTTTCAATATATATGTAATAATAATAACAATAGAAATGACATAGATCATTCCGAATCATGTGGATGAAATATTTTGACAGTTGCCAGACATAAATAAATCTAACCCAATAGGGTGAAATAAGTGCATGTACTTCTGTAAAACACATGCCTCAAACCCAGATTCCAAAACTTCATCTTGGAAAGCCCAATGATGATATTCTTGGAGGACAAATGTTTCAATTTAGTAGTCACATTGTTGACTGATGACCACAATATTAGATAATTGACTGATAAACTAAAACCAGATTATTCTGTTACATTATTCTGGTCCTGGTGGCCAATTTAGAATGAAAGGATTTTTTTTATAAAGTGCCATGTGAATTTGAATATTTTTTAACAATGTTACTTTATAGGCTAGAATTCTCAAAATTAAAATTTTTATGCATACTTTTTAGATATATCATTATTAATTAATATTTCAATTTAAATTGCAACAAATGTTACACTTTAAATATTTTAGTCAAAAATGACATGGTTTTGTAGCCTGCAAATCTGAACTTGCAAAGTGCATCAAAGTGTATATGGCCACATCAAATATTTTCAAAATTAAATTTGTAACTAATCTGATTGATCAGAATTAATCATTTGAGAATTAAAAAATTGTAAAACAACTTTGAAATCTTGAAATAAGTTGAAAATTTTGATCTTTTCCCTTTTTGAAGGTTAGCCATATTGTGTATAAGATTGTAAAACATTAAAAAGATTAAACAAAATTTTGATCAATCAGATTAGTCCCAAATTTGATCTAGTTTATGAAAAGGCTTACCTGCTCTCAATATTTTTGTGTATAAATGCAGAATCTGCAGGCTACAACACTCACATTTTAACAGCTGACATGTAAATAACCTTTCTTTGACTTGTAATGATATCATATTACTACTCACTGAATGGAGGACAAGTTCAGGCCTTTTGGGATGTTTTAATTGTGATCATATGATATATTCAGGTCACATATATAGAGCCAATATGTTTGTTTCAAAATATCAGTCTCCATTGTTGTATAAATTGTTACAACAGCAGGGACTTTACTACTATGTAACAATTATGAGTGATTGGGCCAACTTCACATTGACCTACTTTATTTTGTCAAAATTTGTGATGCAATAAAAGACACATGCAGGACACAACATAAATAAAACAAGGTGTGTTATATTGATTTTATCAAGGCTTTCACTCATTATTTCACATTAGTTATAAGCACATACATGTGTAGAATAAATGTTGTTTCCCAAGATTTTTATATTTTTGGTATAACTCAGTGAAATTGAAAGAATTCCAAAGGGGATAATTTCTGTAAGAAAATATTCAAAACGGAGAAATTTTAGTCTGTATTGTCAGTGCATATCATAATTTCTAAGCAGTAAACAATGTAATTTTTGTTATCAGCCTCTCAAATGTTGGCCTTATTATATCTAGATTGTTATGTGGTACCAAATAATTCAGGGAAATGTATGTGTTCACAATATGGAAAAAAGTTTGACATGGAAGGGCCACTTTTTCATGATAAGGTTGTAAAGCTTAGGTTGCTAAGCAAGGAGAGTCCATGGTTACTGATAAGGGGATGTTCCTTTTGGGGCTACTTTTTAAAAATGTTCTTCATGTTTATTCTTTGCAAAGCATTTTTCACATTCAGCTGACGTTTTTAATTTTAAAAAATGGCAAATTTTCTCACTGCTTTACAGAGTAGCTAGGAAGTTATTATTTGCAAATGTAATAGAGAATTTTCTTGGCTTTCTTTTGGTGGTAAAAGTAGCTAAATTGGATAATCAGTTATAAAGTTATGAGCAAAAATGTGAGAGCAACTTTTTCTGTATGAATAATTTGTCAATAGCTCTACTTTAGAGTTTGGGTGTTGTTCATATTGTGATTTATTATATAGTCAATTTCTCTTAAAGATTCAATAAAACACATATGCATTGCACAAATATATTAGGATTATAATCAGCATGAAATATTGTTATTAACAGGAAATTTTTTAATTATTAATCATTATATATTTAATTAACATATTTGAAATCCCCTTATTAGCCAATGGGTCCCCTAAAAAGTAGTTCCAAGATAGGGCCTCTTTTGGGGACAAATATTAAATATTTTGGAAAAACCCCTTTGAAAGATGGAGGTAAACCTTTAAGCCAAATAATTGACTGATAAACTTAAGCCAGATAATTGAATGATAGCCTTAAGCCAGATAATTGAATGATATGACCATTGTAATAACTGGTCACGATATTATGTTTATTGTTGTCTGTATATATATATATATATATATATATATATATATATATATATATATATATATATATATATATATATATATATATATATATATATATATATATATATATATCGTCTTCATAGACTTCAAATAGGTCTCATCACGAAATTACTGAAATAATGTTGAAACCCCCCAAAAACAATAAAACAACAAGATAAACTTACAATAAGCAGTTGTTTTAATAATTGTAACCACTCATTCTTCGTCTCAACTGCTGGTAGAACTCTACCTTCATCATTGCAGATTTCCTTGGCAACTGAATGGTTCAGTCAACATGGTTATTACTGGAGCACAGCTCTAAATGAAAAATAGTTTATGGTGCACATTTATGCTTTTTATTGGGAAACAAAACATATATGCAAAATGTAAATGTTAGCATACTCTTTCAAGGAGTAAAACCTATGCATTTTGCTTGAGTAATAGTTGGAAGCTAAAACAAATGAAGTAGTGACTTTAATATTTTACCTGAAAAACAGTGACAAGGTTTTCAAACTAGGGATAAATTATCTTGGTTTTAAACATTCACAGACTTCAAGAACTTTTAAATCTAAAATCTAAAATGGGTATATTTAAATAAGGAGAATATGTAATGAAGATTTAAATTTCATAATCATAGTACAAATTAATTTCATTCATTGAATTCTGAACATTATTTTTTAATTATATCTTTACTACTTCATCCACAAAGTATATTAATATTAGGGCAATCTTGTGGAAATTTCTTGGTAAATATGATAAATAAGTAGATAGGATCACTATACTTACCCATTTTATTAATATCAAGCTTGTCTGCGGTTCCTGCAATATATGAAGATTAGTAATGTTATGGTATTTCATATCCTGATTGATATAACATGCCACACAAAACAGGTGACTGAAATAATGTTGAAAGTGATGTAAAACCCTAAACAAAAACAAAAAAATCCTGTCTGAAGATGTAAATTGAACTGAAAATCTTGTCCTTACCTGCATCTGTATAATAATCCAAATGAAAGTTATTGCCCACAGTAAGATTTCTGCAAGGATCACCATTCAGTATACATCCATCAGTAGATGTATAAAATGCTAGGCAGGATATGTAAGAGGTACACAACACAGCACATTCACTTTTCATTCTTATACCTGACTCTATAAGTATAGTTTTTTTAAAAGAAACTAATAACAATTCTCTTTGCTCAAAGAGTCTGTCCTCACAATTGATAAAGGAATTATGAATTAACATAAAAAGAAATAGAAAGGAAGAAAACTTCATCTGAGGATGATTCATTGTGAATCTGTTTCTCCTCTGCATCAAGAATGTTCAATGGGATAATGATGCTTTCACAATAGCTGTCATCAAAGCAGCCCTGTGACAATGTTTGATTTCCATGGTCACTATTTACCACTGTTGTCCATGGTTATACTATTTGCCATAAGAATTTTGCTAAAGTAAATCATACATTATTTTCATGTGATTTTTACTGAAGATAGCTGTGAATGTTGTAGTTAAATGATGTTAAATATTTTATATATGTCAGATTGGCAATCATTTGGTAATTGTGAAAAGGCTATTGGTCACTATAGAGAATTCACACTTTTGTCAGTCAGGGGTGGGGGAGAAATGACATGTGATTGTTTTTGCCAAGTTATGAAAGCACTGAAACCAAAATGGTTGAAAGTTGGTTGCAAATTAGCAAAATCTCTGAAGGACCGAACAAGTAATGCTGGATTAATCATACTCTAAATAAATAGATGTTGGAAACAATTTAACTCCATGTTAAGGTAAATGTCATGCTGTATGATTGGAGAAAATATATAGTTTGGTTGGCTATCACTTCAACCAATTTTCCTACAACTAGTTATCAATTGTTTGTTGTACAATTCTAATATGGTGGTAATGTATTAAACATAAATGACAGGTTCTTATCTTATGGAGCTAGATACTTCACTGTTTGTACAGATAATTCAATCACAGTCTGACTGAAATATGATTTATCATCATCAGCATTGAAATTTTCAAATCATGGATGTCTTATTTTTGTCATTTTTTATTCATAACATGAAAAGGTGTGATTTGTATTTTGTGATAGGTTTTTCACCATTTCTTCACACATTTGGCATACATCATATATGCGTCTTTATCAAAAGTTTTGTCATTGTCAAAGGAGTCTGAAGCCAACTTTCCAGTGGTTCCTCTGTGGGGATCCAAACGTTGTGGGTTTGATTCCCGGCCATGCCGAGATTGCATTTATGAAACAATTTCACACATGAACTGAGGCCCATGCCAAAGGGTTTACATGTTGTCCTTGTAAATCTGTGACCGGTAAATCATGACACAATTTCAAATATGAGCTGAGGCCCATGCCAAAAGGATTGACCCACTGTCCTTGTAAATCTGTGACTGGGTGGGTTGGACCTGCGACATGACAATTCATTGAGGCAGCAGTTCATCTGCTACAAGTAGGTCTCATGACTGAAATCATGTTGATGATAAAGTGATATGTAAAACCCCAAATAAACAAATTTGTTTTTCCATATCCAGAACTTAAATATACTTCGAAGTTATGTTTGTTGCATATATAGAAGAAGGCATAGCTTTATTGGTATAAAACTAGATCAGACACAATATTACAAAAATGCACTGGTGACACAAACAGCAGGTAAGGCATTTGGATTGGCAGGGAATGGCAAGAGTTGAAGGCTGGAATTCGCCAGAACAGAACTCAACCATTTGAAGATGATTATAGAGGTGGGTACATTCTAAATGCCAATTCCTAATAATGTTATGGATACATTACTTGAAGTAAATCGATCCTATCATATTGTACATTTATCACTATAATGAAAAGGATTTTGGAACCCTTGAAGTGATACAAATGTGTTCTGCTCATTTACAGAAGAGATAAAAAACAAAATAAATAAAGAAAATAAAAACAAAATCAATAATTGTCCCTTGGAAATGTGAAAGAAAGATATGCCAGCAACAGGAAGTGGTAAAATGTGCTGGTATCCTCATTATGCACCTATGCCCCCCTCCCCCCTCTCCCCCCCGCCCACCGAGAGGAAGCTGTTGCCTCTGCATTTTCTGGCTGCTAAAATGCTGAGGTTGAATTGTGGGAATTATGGAAACGGCACGGTAATAACCAACCAATACCTAGCACAGATACATTGTTGCACTATATGGAGTTATGATCATTTAAACCCATTTATTCTCTTTTCACGTAAAAACAGACTTGTTATATTTAAGTTTCTATGTTGTGTAATGTTTAATTCTCAGTCTATAAAGGGAACTGCTTTTAGGTGGAGACAACTATTAACAGGTCGAAATGTCATATCAATACCCAAATAATTATCCAGATAATTGCTGTGACACTCTTCTTTGGGAACTTCACATTAGTTTGGGACAAATTGGAATGAAAAAGTGTTTGTTACTTTCGGATTGGAGGAAATATCAGCCTTTTGAGCAATACTTATCTCAATATTTATGTCAGAAACAAGTTTTATATATCAAAGGTGTTGACATATTTTAAAAATAAGATTTCTTGAATAAATGTATACATTTTTGTCATTATTTATTACTCTAATTGAAATTAAATTATTCCAACAGTACCTTTGACACCATCTAATACTGCCACACCTTGGCCAGTTGACAGTAACATATTATGCACATGCATGCATACAAAGTAATGGACATTATTATTTGTTCATATTGTATTTCTTTAGTGTGATGTTACTATGGTACCAAACATATGAATATCATAGAAAAACCAAGATTTGTTTTTGGTGCCCTTCGTCAGCTCAAATATAAATTTATACCTGGCTCTGCAAGTAAACAACATATTCGATTCTTTGAATGGGTGCCCAGAGGCCAGAAGGGGATGGACCATTAATCCTCAAGGGAGGAGGAACATAAATCTTGACTTTTTCTTCTTGGGCGAAGCTAATATCACCATGAAATGACTGAAATAACGTTGTAAGTGATGTAAAAATCCCGAAGTTATTGATATCAATGCTATGCTTTTTGAACCAGATGTTTCAAATATATCCCCCTCCTAAATTATGAATGATCCATTCTAAATTACTTTTAAACACATGAAATGGGCATGAGCACGTGTACAGTTGTGTTGTTGTGCACGAGCACATACATGAGCTAACCAATTGGCCAACTGTATGGTAATTGCATGCATCTACATTTATAAGTTTACTCGGCAAAACCAATTGGCATCCCGCCGATGGTAATATGTGCGGACCGAATCTGAGCAAGGAACAATAGACTATGCAGTCCATCTATATGGACATGTTACTAGTGTCTAAAGGAACAACGTATTGCCGCAGAGGAAGTAATGACTCTACCTCGCAATGCAGAATGCTAACACGCTAAATTTTTGCCTTGCATTTAAAATGATGCATTTGAAATTGCACAAATTAAATTAAGTCTTGTTCAGTCCGGTTCTGTCTCCAACAGCTCAAAAGCCCAACATTTCTCAAGAATTTTAGTCAATTATGTTTATGATAGGGAAATCATCTGCACTGTAAAACCAAAGGTTTTTTAAAAACTACAAATCAAATGTTTTTTAAAAACTACAAATCATGTTATTATTGAATTTGCTAATAAATCCAATCCCAAATGTAATGACAAGATCAATTAGTTCGTTATTTTAGCTTATTAAGAATATCAAAGTAACTGCTTTTGTGGAGCCAAACTAGTCTTCTTTATCTTTGTCTCGCTGACCAACAGGTGTCACTTTAAAGGCTACACCTTTACACATAATGCACCTGATAAGGTTAGACTTGTTTTAGAATGGAAATGTGATAAAAACAGTAAGTCCATATATATGGAGATGCATCTGCATCTTTATTACAAAACCAGAAATAGACAATTTGCTATTTAGTAGATTGAGAGTGTGTCAAATATATCAAACAAACAAAACTCATTAAAATGTCTTCAAGTGTTATTTTGCATGCAGAATTTTATTTGCACAGCCACTGTTTATATCTGAATGAATTTCCTGTAAGTCATCTCCTGGTGTAGAATTTTGTACATTAGTTCTCTTCCTTTTTGAACGTTTTTCTTTCCAGCGTTTTAACAAGAGCAACATTAAGAGTAGGAACAGTAGACAAGCAACCACTATCGCGATTATCTTAACTAAATCTGGCTTATCATCATCATCATCATCATCATCATCATCATCATCATCATCATCATCATCATCATCATCATCATCATCATCATCATCATCATCATCTGCTATTGTTGTAAACCAGGTAGACATGGCATCAGGGTCAGGTGTGATGTAGCTCTCCGTGTCAGAATGGCAATTCGTTGATTCTGTGCATAGAGGACTGACATCTGGTGGCACCGTGCACCATGTGCACATGCTTAATGCAACGCATAAACTGAAATATAAACAAACATCAGCGAGAATGAGTGACATAGTGCATGTAACGGGTTTATAGCAGTGGGAGGAGCGGACGTCCAGAAAGCACCCTGCCGAGCACTTTCAGTGACATGTAATATTGGCCGTGTTCGACTTCCATTCACTAAATCAACCACACAGAATGCCATTTTTTTCAAAAATTATCCAAAAAATAGTATTTAAAGGAAATGGGCATGAAATTATCCAAATAGTAAAAGGGTCATAGGCAATTTTAATGATTGGCCACTTTTAGTGATGTGTTTCATAGACATATTCATAAAAGGATTTCACTAACTCTCTCATATTGTTCAAAAATTTTAATTACATGAAAATTGTTAGAAATACATCAGCGACTAAATGTTATAACCAAATTGACTCTACATTCAATATAATTTTTATTATATTTTTTTCAAAATTTCTATTCATACTAATTTTCTCATATTTTTCAGGGAATATTTCCTTTTTTTAGGTATTATTATGATAAGAGCAACTTATTGCTGATTATTTTCTGAAATTAGATTAATATTTGATTTATCTAATACCTCAAAAATAAATGTGAGGTCAAATTAAAGTCCGTCAATTTGTCACTTTTGTAACCCTACCGATTTAAGCTATTTTTAATCATTTTAGCTTCATAATAAATCTTGAAATTGACGGACTTTTTTTTCAATTTCTTTTTAGTATTAATGTGTTTTTCTCTGCAGTATTCTATATATTTTCATAAACTAACCCCCAATAAGCTGGCATTTTTATATTATTTAAAAAAAACTTAGTATTATAGTATTTTCCTCTGTTTTCCTTCATAGATTGACCACAGAACTATAAATTGCTCTCAAATTGTTAATTATGAACAGATTTTGATGAATAAGGACTCTACGAGCTCGTATTTAAAAGATGTAGATGATAGGATAATAAAACATGTAGTTAATTTCGTGGAAATAGGCTTTCTATTTTCAAGGTCATTGAAAGGTCACTTCAAGGTCACTGGCAATATTTGATCAAAATAGCCTAAGAAGGTTGACATTCGATCACATATCATTTGTAGATGTATATTGAGTAGTAAAAAAATTATATCCCTATGTCTGCCATTTCTAGTGATGCTTAAACTTAGTCATTTGCAATCTCATGTGCAGCATTTATCAATTTCATTATAAAACAAAATGTAAGGGTTTTGCCTGTCATTAGCGTTTCGAAACGCAAATGTGGTGTTTATTTGACAAGCCTTGATTCATAAACACGATATATGCTGATTCATAAAACCAAAGGCATTTGGCCTTAGAGCTATGCTGTTCGTTGCTTTTTGTGAACATTTCCTGGAAATACCAGCGAATTACCTCATAAATATTCATTCAAAGTATTTACCCAGTTTGGCAGGCTAAGAACAGTCAATGTGGTAAAACTAATATATCCAATAGCTGATTCATACACCCCACATTGCTTTATATTAAAGGTCTTAAACTGAGGCGATATCAAGAATGAGGCACTGGATATTCTAGGTGTATATAGCCCAACAAAATTCACTGATAAGAAAATGCCCCCTTGCCCCGGAGGCTATGCTAGTCAACATAGCTGAGCTAAAAAGTGTATTTATCTCTCTCATCATCAAATTAAAGTATTGAAACAGTTAATTTACCAATTATCTCATTTAGTGGGGGTTAAGGCTTTGATGAGAATAACACGCCAACAAACCTCGATCATTCAAACATTAGTGCTGATATATCATTCACACATTAGTGCTGATATATCATTCACACATTAGTGCTGATATATCATTCACACATTAGTGCTGATTTATCATTCACACATTAGTGCTGCTTTATCATTCACACATTAGTGCTGATTTATTGTAGGAAAATAAGAAAAGCTATGCGGAACCTGTAGTTGTATTGCAGACACCTATCAGGGAAGCAGTTATCCAGAGTATATGCCTGACCCCAAATATCTGGTGATATTCCAAGTTTATCTGAAAAAGGCGATTGGGGCAAACAGCCAGGGCCTCCCTCTCTGCAACACATCATCAAACATGAAAACACATATCACTACCCTCTGTCCAAACAGGGTCCTAACAATACATATCGTTATGGACCCTGTTTTTTGGTGATAATTATCGGTTGTTTGGTGATTAGTTTCGTTTGTTTGGTGATTAGTTTCGGTTGTTTTGTGATTAGTTTCGGTTGTTTTGTGACTAGTTTCGGTTCATCATTAAAATAAATGATTGGAATTGTTTTCAGGTAAAACGGGAGTGTATTGCTCAGCATTGAGTAAGGCTTAACACATATTGGTGACGTTATGATTCCTTAAAAGTATAAACCTTACAAACTGTCATTTTCTACAGGTTATAATGTATCAGGGATTAAATATACATTTATAACTTACATGTCCAGATCAAATTTGTCTTTGCAAAAGTCATACTTGACGGATGTGTAACATGGACATTCACAAGCACCTCCGCTGCATGGACCGCTGTCTCCACTAGAATGCTGCTTAATATGGGATACACATTGAATTGAATGGTTTACAGTCATTACCCCAAAAATTGCCTATTTAAAATATTCTCAAAGATCTCTAAGTTGAGGTATTGATAAGATTATGTCATATATTCAGATTAGGAAATTTCTATTTTTGGGTTCCATGACTTTGGAGGTGAAACATTGGGTGAGCAACAGTCCATTGGGTGAGCGCAAAATTGATTTATATTTCATAGGAAATGTATAAAATGTATATTCATTTTTGTGAATCAGAGTACACAGAACAACATAATCTGATGATGAACACAACTGATTTAGGTCATGGCAATAACATTGAAATAGTCTTCTGATTTATTTGAAAAAAATATTCTGTGCTGAATAGATTCTATGCTGATTTGAATGGATTTTGTGCTGATTTGAATAGATTCTGCGATGATTTGAATATATTCTGTGATGATTTGAATAGATTCTGTGATGATTTGAATGGATTCTGTGATGATTTGAATAGATTATGTGCTGATTTGAATAGATTCTGTGCTGATTTGAATGGATTCTGTGCTGATTTGAATGGATGTTGTACTGATTTGAATGGATTCTGTGTTGCTTTTAATGGATTCTGTATGATTTGAACAGATTATGGTCCAGTTTAAAGCAGATTCTGTTCTTATTTGTCATACGTTTTTTCCTTATTCTGAAACATCTTTTGTCGATAACAAACAAGGAAGATCAAACATTGATTCTCACATCTTTCCTTTGCAAGTCCAATTTGTTTGTGTGGACGTGTCAGTATATCAATATAAATGCTTAGAGTTCCTTTGTCAAATGTTTTCATTCGTTTTTTTTTGTTAATGTGTTGTTCGATGTGTGACCTGGCTTACCTATTCACTGGGGCCATGCTAAAAGGCTGGTTTAAATCTTGTTATTACTGCCGTCTAAATATCTAATTTCCCAATGAGACCCACAAAGCCAGTGTTTAAAATACTCACAGCACACGTGCAGGCATTGTCTGAAATCTTGTCCCTGGTTCTTACACCAATAAATATGTTTGTTTCTGGCACCTCACTCAATTCATACGATGATACCTTTAAATAATTTGTTGGCGCTAAGTCAACCTGAAAAAAATAAATAAATAAAAAATAAAATAAATAAAATAAATAAAAAAATGAAATAAATAAATAAATAATAATTATTATAAAAGAATAAATTAAAATAAAAAGATTAAAAAATTATTAAAGGTTCTGATTTATTCTTGATATCATCGATCATCGACGTATACATTGTATTGGATGACAAGCATACATGACATGGTAAGAGGTTTAAGTTTTTACAAAACATAAATATGTATTGCGATATAAATAAAGTATCGTGGTCACAATGCTTCTAAATTAACACTAACACTTTGTATGTGCATTCATAACACTACTTCTCTTTTTCCCGAGAATGGGACACAATTATGGTTGACTACCTTCCAGAAATGTTTTTTGTGGATTGATTCAAAGTCCACACAAGAATGACGTGTCATCTTTGCGTTCTCCACAAGGATTTTGGCCAGTTCCGGTTCCTGTATGGAATAATGACTTATATGCATTCAAGGACCTCTGGTAAATATTACATACATTACCTTTAATGTGTACATATCCCATATAAGCCCAAAAGCACAATCACATTATTGACCACTTTGACAGATTAGATGCAATTAAACATTTAAACAATTAAAACAACCCAGACCTGAGTACCATTCTATTGCTAATGTCTATCATTCAATATCGATTATTGTATAATAGGATCGCACCAAAATATGTTAATTTCAATTGAGGCTTATAAATTGGTTACAAAATAACTGATGAAATGCATCTGAAAAACGAAGTGTGTGTTTCTTACCTGTGTTGTTACATGCACATGTTCTATTCCAGTTAATTTCAAGTTTGAATCTTCATACCAGTCTTCATGAAAAATGAATTGGCCGCTAGTATCAATAACAAAGCATCTGAAAATAATTCATATCTATTATTGATACGATTCCTATTTTTAAGAGAAAAAATGGCAAAAATGTTTGTAATAAATGACTTTTAATGAACGATATTATGGAAGATAGATCTCCCATTACACCTTAGGCCCTGTCAAGAATTTCAGACCAACTTAGAGCCGCAATACATGCGAATACACTTGCCGCAATACATGCGAATACACTTGCCACAATACATGCGAATACACTTGCCCAATACATGCGAATACACTTGCCACAATACTTGCGAATATACTTGCCACAATACATGCGAATACACTTGCCACAATACATGCGAATACACTTGCCGCAATACATGCGAATACACTTGCCACAATACATGCGAATACACTTGCCGCAATACTTGCGAATACACTTGCCGCAATACATGCGAATACACTTGCCGCAATACTTGCGAATACACTTGCCGCAATACATGCGAATACACTTGTCGCAATAATGTGAATACACTTGCTGCAATACATACGAATACACTTGCCATAATACATGTGAATACACTTGCCACAATACATGCGAAAACGCTTGCCACAATACATGCGAATACACTTGCCACAATACATGCGAATACACTTGCCACAATACATGTGATTAACACTTGCCACAATACATGCGAATACACTTGCCACAATACATGCGAATACACTTGCCACAATACACGCGAATACACTTGCCACAATACATGCAAATACACTTGCCACAATACATGCGAATACACTTGCCACAATACATGCGAATACACTTGCCATAATTCATGCGAATACACTTGCTGCAATACATGCGAATACACTTGCCACAATACATGCAAATACGCTTGCCACAATACATGCGAATACACTTGCCACAATACATGCAAATACGCTTGCCACAATAATGCGAATACACTTGCCACAATACATGCGAATACACGTGCGTACATTTTAATCTTCCACGTTGGTTCCAAACCAAAGCGTTTCCTTTAAAGGTTTGGCATTTCCTATTTAGAGAATAGGATGCCATGATATTATATAATTGATAAAAATACAGTAAGACTCACGTTTTATTGTTGTCAGAACAAAATGGATACTGTGAGATGAGGAGGTCATGGAAATACTGAAGGGAGAAGTCCATACCCATCACACCAATGGTAATGTTAGATGACCTAATTACACAAAGAAGTAAAGGCAATAATGGAAATCCATGATCTCTTTATATATTGAACATGTCTAAACCATGGACATCTTTGATCTTTCATTATATTGAACATGCCTAAACAATGGACACCTTTGATCTCTCATTATACTGAACATGTCTAAACCATGGACATGGTTAATGAACATATTTGTAATTTCAAATTTGTAATTTGCAAATAAATATTGTCACTGATATATATTAAAGTTGATAGCATTAAGTAATGACTTACTGGTTGTCATACAGAGCTTTGGTGATCCTCATAACATAACCAGCCCCACTCTGGTCCATATAGGGACCAGAGAGTGCGATAAGATTAGTCTGGCTAATAGCTTTCTGGTACCTGTAATTAGATGGTATGCTAAATATATAAAGAATATCTTAATTAACATTACATTCAATCAAATCTAACGAATAGTGTTTCGGTGAATAATTGGTGTTTCGGTGTCGTGCAGGTATTTATACCCAAGTTAATTTGTTGTCAGCAAATCTGCAAATAACTTTATGGATGAGGAAGAAAATATTTGATATATCGATCTGTTCCCACCAATGATATAATTGATAATATCTAAAAAGGTTTCTGTATTCTCTAAAGGTTTGTCATACTTCATCACACATTTTTTATTTAAACTTGATAAAGGTCCACAAATGTACCATCACTAAAATTGATTTTATAAAATCAAGCAAGGAGCCCGAATGCTCACCATGCAGTCTTCGTGTGATCAAATATTTTCTGAGTGTTTGTTCCAGGCAGTGTTCTCCACACCCCGTCTTCTGTGCCCATGTATCTCCATATGATGTTCACACCTGCTCCCTGGGACCACAAGGTGTCCACATATCCGGTCAGGGCAACCGTGTCACGGATCCCTGGCTTACAAATGCAATAACTGCTTAAAACATATCCACTAGCTTTGGTAATAAATACTGAGTTAGATCTGAATTAATAAGGCCTTCTACTATATGTAAACTTTGATAATTTTCAATTCACTGGACTCACCAATAGTTTATTATTACTTTGAGTTACTCCAGTCATGTAGGCCTCATAGATATTAATGTCATTTACTGTCTCATTTAGTTGCAAATATTCTTTGGGATTAATGTATGCAGCTGCAGTAAATTTGATTGTTGACATATCTATAAAAATAGCAAAAAAACAAAAACATCAAATCTTTAATTTAGTATCATTAACGCTGATGCTTAGATATTCTAAGGTGGATATTGATTTTCCACAATCTTTTGTATTTGTCTGTAAGAGCAACATTACAAACAGTTGGAAACTGTTTATCTTATCATTATCACAAAATAACAAATTCAGATAACTGTAATAAAAACAATTACCACCTCTGTATTTCCTACCTTTGATTGCTTCTCTCTTCAGATATTGACACGTTGGTACCATTGATTTTATGTCTAGTCTGTGGTAATTAAACCTGTCCGGGTAATTTATTTGTGGGTTGATGTGAGCAGTCAGAGCATCTTTTGAAGTGACCACACACACTGAAAACCTGGTACCTTCAATCTATAACCAACAGCACAGGATGATTTATTCTTAAATATTGATTTTATACATTGATGTCAAATTGACAAAGCAACTAGATTTTCATCTTGTGTACACGCTATCCACTGTTTAACGTGAAGTTTTATATCATAAAGAAGTGCAGTTCATCAAGTTAATTTGTTTATATACTTACAGGTTTCCAGTCATATTTTGAGCTAACATCTATGGTGTACACCCCTTCATTGTCCATGTCTCCCTGCGCACGCACATGTGTTGAGATCAAATCCCTACTTCCGGATCCTCCTCTGAATGAAGAGTCTTTCTCATTTATTAGGCAAAATATACTCAAAGTCAAGGTATATAGCTTTATTTAAACCCACTTGTATCTTGGAATTGAATCCAGATACAATGCTTACTTTCATTTAAACAGTAAAATCATTTAAAGATTTACGGATCAGGTTCCAAATTCATAGCTATGATCATATTCCTTATCCTTTCTTGACCTTTCCCTAACCGAAAAAAACCGTTTCTAGAATTAGCACAGCTCAAAATAAGATAAGGAATAGTGAATTTGGGATATTCTAGATATCATTTGTCAAGAATACTGAAAAGTAGGGTGTTGGTAATGTCACGAATTTAGATGAAATTTAAATTGTTAAAATCATTACGTAATTGAAAAAGAATAACAAGATCAGTCGTAAGTGGAATAAAACATGACAAAATGATCAAATGCGAAAAGGTCATTATATACCTGATCTATGCAGATGACCTTACCTTGTCATATTATCAATGATTTCCATCACTTCAGCATTTCTCTCCAGAGAAGATATGTCCACAAAGACAGGATTCTGTTGAATATTATCGGATGTTGGTTGTAATGGATGGGCAAGGGTACGACCTGTCTCGTCTATTACAAAAGCATAAGACAGTGCCCCCTGGTGGCGGAAGTAGGTCACATCTGAGAGCAGCTCATTCACTGGAACACCCACACACGTCACTCCAATCAGCCCATCACTACCATAGACAGCCTGGCAAGCTGACGTCATCAACCCTAGACATCACATAACCATATAAATGAATGTAGTGTCCCTTATACATTGTATGGATGAAATGTGTAAATGACTATGTTACTCTGTTTGTGGTAGGTTACCATAATATATAGTCCAGGAATTAATTGAGTATTTTTGGTAACAATAAATGTTTATAATCATACTCAATGGTCACAGTTCATGATCAAACATTTGAAACAACGATATGATAATGATAAACAAGGTATGATCATGGGCTCTTGAGTTTGATGTATTTAAAAACAAAAATCTGTCCTAATACAATTCTGTTCTGACCAAAATACATCCCAAAATTAATAAATAGTATCAAAATGTCTAAGATATAATATCATAGTCATCCATGTTAAATGTAAAAATATGATAATAGAAAGGGAGATATTAAACGAATATGACATAAGAGATATGTTTACCACTGCCAAATGTATCCAAATAAGGCACAGAGAAGATAATGTTGTCACTTCCGGTGAAATGGTTGTAGTAGGAGGTCATGGCAGACTGCAGATTGTTAGGATTCTCCACCAATGTCAACTCACCTTTCTGAAATACCACATTCCAGGCATGCATTTTTATATCTTATAATATGCGTTTATTTGATCATGTTATATTTATTCAAAGCCACTGAAATCAGGTGAATCAAAATGAGATTGACATGCACCTGTGTTTACAAATCAGTTTTAGTAGTCTCTTAGTAATGAACACAGAATGTACATACTATGATAGGTCCATGGGATTCATCTGCAGTTTGCTGTTTGGCCATTTTATCCAAGATATTAATTCCACTAGAACCAATACCTACAACGATTAAATTAAAATTATTATTGTGCATGCAACAAGATGGCAAAGCATGCAACAAGATGAAAAAGCATGCAATAATATGGAGGGTATGCAATAATATGGCAAAGCATGCGATAAGATGGCAGAGCAATTCTTTTGTTAAAGAACTTTACAATCACCCAATAATCATATTTAGAGGAAAATAGATTTCCTGATAGAGAGGTACAACACTCACCTGTTCCCAATCCGTAGGTAAATATCACCACTCTGTTGCCTATTTTGGAGTTTTCTGTTCTCAACACTGTCATGATGTCGTATTCCTGATCACTAGGATTTCCGTCAGTCAGAAACAATATCATTTTCTCTAAAGTGGAAATATATTTAGTATGATTACACAAATTGAAGAATTGGTTTTTCTTCTGATACCTTATCATGTTTCTATGAAAAAAATATGGATTGTGTAAAGCGCCCATGTTATTTGGTTGTAGTAAGATATAGCAAAACTAAACAATTCTTTGTGATAGATTAAAGATTAGAAAAAGTTTTCTGAGCTAGTGTTTCCAGAACTGAAAAAGTGTTTCCGGAACTGAAATATTGCTGGTTAATACATTTTTCTATAATATTGTATGTTTATCATACTCCTCTGGCCTTCATCATCAGAAACTGCTGTGTTTTGGAAAAGTGTGAAAGCGGATTGCAAGCCCTTCCCATAGTATGTACCGCCTCCAGCCTGAAGCCCATCTATGAAACTATATAAATACTGAATGTTTTCTGGGGTTGCGTAAGAAAGCTCCGATGAATAGCAGAAATTAGTATCAGAATCTCCAGATGGGATTTGACCTTCATTAGAGAATGCAACAACATTGGCCTGAAAACGTAAAATGAGTAAATGAGTCCATTAATTTATTTAATGATAGGCAACGTCAAGAAAAATACCAAAATGCTCAAATAATCAAATGTTCAAATATTCATGACCATACTGCTGTTGAACTAGATCAGTAAACTTGCAAGCAGCATTTACCCTGTCATTTGGGTTGAGAGTTGCCAGGACAGCTTTTGTTGCCTCCTTGGCAGCCAAAATGAGGACTCCATCCATTGACCCAGATTTGTCAATCACAATAACCACATCCTTTGGAAAGGGTGAGACAGCCTCTACATACAAGGCTCTGAAATGGGAAGAAGTTATTTTAACGATGCTGTTTTGATTCTAAATGTTGGAAAAGTATAATGCACAGGTTTAAACTGATATGTGATATGAGTACATGCTAATTTTTGTTCATATTAAAAAATGTTATTGATCTCATGCGATCATTCTGTTATGATATTTAACTGCCATGTAAACGATCATCTAAACTAGTAATATACTGTGACTAAAAAGATTAAAATAAATCAAACAAAAAAGGATTTCACCGATTGTATGTTAATTTTTGAGATTCTTATGAGACCGTTAGCCACATTTGATGGGCACTGGCGCCACTTGTTATATCAATTTGTTTAAGCAGTTCATTTAAGCAGTTTGTTTAAGCAGTTCTTCTATCTATTCATATATATTCTATCGCAAATTAACCATTCAAATGTATTTAACTGGACTTTGAGGGTGAAACAATGGAGTAAGGAATAGCCGTGGTGATTAAAACGTTGAAATGGGCATGGCGGCGAATGCATTCGCACGTTTTCTGTTACCAGGAAGATCACCTGTGAGAGCTGGAGCCAAGCCGTGGAAACACCGATACCAAACTGGCCAAAAAGTGGGTTGGAAAGCGCATAGAAAATTGAAATGTAATATTTCAACCTTATTAGAGCATGAGCGAATTTGATAAAACATTACTTTTGTCTAGGATGCAGGTTGCTTGAACAATAAGACTGGGATGGAAATAAAGTCATGCCGCCCTCTTCTGAAGTAAAGTACTGCCATTTGAGAGAGGACATCCTCTCATAGTTGTCCACCATGACATCCAGCAGAGAGAAAGTTGGGTATAATATCTCACTAGTGTTGTCTCCACCAGCATGGCACATTGTTTGCAAATTGACCTACAATATATGAATTAAATGCTGTTATTATATGTATAGGTTTTTGTTCATCATTTAGCTTCTGACGGTAGTCTGGTCAATTGATGACTCGTTGGTACAGAGATTTGAAATAATCAAGTTGAAGTTAAAATCAAACCTTTTTTCTGAACGTTTGACCTGTGGACATTTTTTGGTCCGCAAGATATATCATACTCATTTCACAACCGCTACATTTCAGACTAATCACCTGTTTCTTGAAAGTATAGCTGGTCTGATGGTCTCTGATCCTGCAGCACACATCACTGTATAATTCCAAAGATTCAAACTACTCACCTGCTTCATAAAGGCTTGAAAGCACATATCATACTGAGGAACTGGTAAACTACTCACCTGCTACTCACTACTCACCTGCTACTCACTACTCACCTGCTACTCACTACTCACCTGCTACTCACTACTCACCTGCTACTCACTACTCACCTGCTACTCACTACTCACCTGCTACTCACTACCCACCTGCTACTCACTACTCACCTGCTACTCACTACTCACCTGCTACTCACTACTCACCTGCTACTCACTACCCACCTGCTACTCACTACTCACCTGCTACTCACTACTCACCTACTACTCACTACTCACCTGCTACTCACTACTCACCTGCTACTCACTACTCACCTTCTTCGTGAAGGCTTGACAACACATATCATACTGAGGAACTGGTAAACTACTCACCTGCTACTCACTACTCACCTGCTTCGTGAAGGCTTGACAGCACATATCATACTGAGGAACTGGTAAACTACTCACCTGCTACTCACTACTCACCTGCTTCGTGAAGGCTTGACAGCACATATCATACTGAGGAACTGTGGTAAACTGTTCATATGTGGACAATATGGCTTCTCTCAGTCTCCTCACAGCATCTGATGCTTCATGAAACTTTCTTCTTAAGTTCATCTCTAACTGAAATTGAGAAAAATGTTTAAAGCTAAATTATTTCTTTCATACTTAGGGGACGTAATCGAGAATAATATATATGTACCAGGCTTCGAAAGCCTTGATTCGGGTCATTATAATTTTGAAATTAAAATGGGATCTAGATAACCTGGGAAATTGGTTCTTGGTAATCTTAAATATGAGCATTGACTCATCACTTGCCTTATTGAGGTCTGCTGAACCATTCATAGCTTCTGTCCTATAAGCTCCAATACTGTTCACATGGTCCTGGAATACAACGATTTGAATAAAATGTGAAAATGATTATAACATGCAGTGACAGTTGAGATTTACATATCTGATCCTTTTCTGTGAGTTGGTTGTAACAAATTTTGGCATTATGTAATAATAAATATTCAACAAAAAGCAATAATGCTATATTTCTGTACAAAAATAACAATACCATTATTCTGTTAAAATGGTGTATTTATCTGAATAGTTTCTCTTATTTGTATATTTATACAAACTACAAAATATAATTAGAAATATATAAAATATGTAACTAAATGTTTACTAAAATATTAAATGTGATAAATCCCTTCACCTGAAATTGTTGTACCCCAAGTACATCATTAAGGAGAGAGGTGAGGGATGATGTGAAGTGAGAGCCTTCTAAATCTGCCACAGAGACACCCACTACTATGCACAACACTTGCAAGCCAGCCAAAAAGTATCCCATATTCATATGCTTAAATCCAGGAACAACCATATATTATATTTCATGTGTTTTATCTACTTCTTAATAATTCAGCAATGAGATGTTATTAACTGTTTGAGTAACATCAAATAATAATACCATTTAGCTTCATGGTAATTCCAACCTAGGGGCCATTGGTCTGCAGTATGACATTAGCCAATATACCAGTGGAAATATGTCTGCAACCAATATGCCATTACAAATTATAGATAATACAAAATAATAAACTAAAGATTAGGATATCGTGTTCTATCACATTGAGAATATATGTTTATTAATATAAGAGTAGTAAATGTTTGCATTGATAATAAATAGTTTGATGATAAAAAGGATGTACAAATCCTCATTAATGACCACGGTCTTGCATAATATTTTGGCATTATAACATGTCACCTACATATATCCCCTGCTCATTTAGACACCAAAGCATCCACCACTTGATACATGCATTGAACAGACATTGACAGATATGTGACATGAAATAAACATGAATGTAGCCAATAAAATAGAGTCACCCAACAAAACTTACCTGAATGGTCATCAGGTGTGTCACAGGAGATAGTACAGGTAACTAACCCAGTGTATATCCAGCAGGCACTTCTAACTGCTCCTTGTATCACCTTTACTGAATAGTATTGGTCATTCTGCCACTCTGCTATAGTTAGGCTTAGAGGACAACACAAGCCTTGATCACGCAAACCTCAACATGAGATATTGACCCAGAAATCCCTGCATGCTGAGTTTTGCTATTTAATTGACATGGTATAAAGTGATTATGAATAAATGGAATTTTCCCATCGATTTTTTTAATGTAAAAAAGTCTGTCTTAATGCTATTTGATTGATGCCTTTTAACGAACCTAAATTTCATGTATAATTGTGAACATCATGACATATATAATGCATTTTGTTTAAAATGTGCTCAGCAAGAACATAGATGATTCTAGTATGATTGTGTATTAATTAGTGGAAACCCAGGTATAACATTAATGACTATACTTTCTATATGACGTAGGCCAACTCTGATCGCCTTGCATAAATAAAGCATTTTATAGCCAGGCAAATACTCCATATTAGATACAAGTTATAGTCATCAATATCATTATACAGAATATTTTCACAATTTCTATTTTTTGTTTGCATAAACCCAAAGAACGTGCCATTAAGATATAATATAAGGACTCTTTTGCCAAAAATCCTATATGTTTTACCTGTTATTATTTCTATAAGTATACTCAAGATGCCCAGCCAACACAATCTACTGACCCATATTGGGCACTAAAATGACATTTGTATTTATTTTTTCTCATGACCAGTTGTTATAGCACCATAAAGATTTTCCTATTTTCTTATTATATTTATAACAGGAAACGACCCCAGGGGTTTAACCGCCGACGAATCAATAAATGATGCCTAACTAAATGCATCAGCTATATATTTGTATTACGACACATCATATCTTAAAACCGGAAATGAATCTATTATGGCACAAAACGTGGTGCATTGGGCATAATGTGGCCACATATATATATATATCTTTAATCGCTGTTTATATTCAGTCCAGTATGAATATATGAGAGGAGCTGCTGGGTATTTTGATACTTCCAACATATCTACCATATCACAGTTATAAAATTGACCAAAACTGGACATAAATTATACTAAACCTCCAATTTTGCCTTGAAATAGAATACCTTTATGAATCAGTTAATCGGGATATCATGAAATCTTGTAATACACATACCACAATTTACAGTCAATAAATGACAAACGTTTGTTGGTATTTTCTAATTTTCTATCAATAAAATAATAATAATATTGATTTCCAATACTTGCAAAAATATCTGACTTTGGTTCAATGATGGTTGGAGACCCAGACATGGTACCAAGTTATATAGATTTGCAGATGTTGGAGCAATATAGACTTATTGTGCAACCTTGATAAAATTCATGTCAAGGTTAACTATTTCATAAACACCATGATCGGTTTATCCACTTTCTTAAGATAAATAATATACTGAAATATCGTTATTTATAGTAAATGTGGTCAATTTCACATGAAGATGGTTCAGATCTTTTGCCTCGCATTGTAAAGAATAATAAAGATTAAATAGTTATATTGTTACCAAACACCCATTTTGAAAAATAAATCATACCACACTATTCAAAGATTGTCAAAAAATAAAACAATTCAGTTTTACCCTAGTTTTAAACATGTGTTTAAGGAGACATTTTACCTTTTAACAGAATATTTTGCATTTCATCTACCACAAAAATTTATTGCAAACCCATTACCTTCTCAAACCTAGTTTTGTAAGCTAACAAAGGGTGCACATTTGATTTAATGTGGATAAAAAGGCAGTTTTGTTTGGGTTATTTTTCACCTATAGTAGCAAATATCATCTAGAGAGCTAATGATAAAATCGTGACGTAATATCTGTCTCTAACACCTGACCATGCACCACATCAGCAATAAAGCCAGCAGTTATCGTGGCGGCCAACCTTCGTGACAGCTACAGTGTGTCGCTCACAGCAGCAGACACCACACTAGACTCAGGGGAGCGACAATCTAGTCCATCCCATATTACCGTCATTGACGGTCCTAACTTGGCATTCATGACAATATACACCACACTGGACTCAGGGGAGCGACAATCTAGTCCATCCCATATTACCGCCATTGACGGTCCTAACTTGCCATTCATGACAATATACACCAGACTGGACTCAGGGGAGCGACAATCTAGTCCATCCCATATTACCGTCATTGATGGTCCTAACTTGCCATTCATGACAATATACACCAGACTGGACTCAGGGGAGCGACAATCTAGTCCATCCCATATTACCGTCATTGATGGTCCTAACTTGCCATTCATGACAATATACACCAGACTGGACTCAGGGGAGCGGCAATCTAGTTCACCCATCTCACTTCCACTGACTGCATAGAGGAGCGGCAGTCTATTCCATCCCATCTCACATCCGTTGTCGGCCCTATAGCTGGACTATAGCGGCCTTATAGCTGGACTATTCCATCCAACATTCAATCATAATTTATATTCTACAATTCATCTTCTCAAATGTCCAAAAAATAGGATCGATACACTTTGGAAAAAAAGTTTTTCAAAGCAAATTGTCCAATTGCTGCGATAGTAAATATAACCTGACCCATTATGGAGCTCTCACAATTAGACTATGTTTAAAAATGCATTCTGGATAGGATGACCCTCCCTCCCGACCCGTTCCACGCACCAGTCACTTTCCCATTTCTATGAGTCTTGGAGCAGTATGCAGTAAGCAGTATCACACACATCTGACACCTCAAGCCAGCAACCATGTACCGACACAGGTAATCAGTGAATCCTGCTAGCTATGTTGTATCCAGTTGTGGTGTATGTGTATCTACAACGCCCGTGCTTCTAATTGCATCTGTCGTCTACTCAGTATGTGGCTGTAAGTATTGCTTTTTCGGTGAAATCAGTGGATTTGCTTTCAGTTGCTTTTGCTGCATCTATTGTCAAGATGCAGGTGGCAGCTCTGTAATTCCTTCCGTGGTATTCCATATAATCACACGTTATTCAAACAAGCGCTTGCTGTGTTATTTATATTTGATGGCTTCAAGATGATAGCCTTTGTTTTTCATAAAGTTATTATGTTCTTTGTATAAAAGCTACATCAAGGGGTTTATTTACTATCAATATGGCTAATTTCTGGTCTCTTTTCCGATTGATGAATGAAAGATCACTGAACTCAATTAAAATGGCGATTATTGATATCTGCATTATGAACATTTATCACACTTTTAAAATATATCCAAAGAGTTGTTCAGACCCAGTGTCATGAAATATTTATTTATTTTCAAAATTTAATATTTGTTCAGCATGAAACAAAAGATGCACTTTTGATTATTGTGTGTGAATCGTGGTAAACATGCTTTCTTACAAACAGCTACACTTTTCCAAATCTTTCTCGTGTATCATATATGGCATGATACAAATCATGACATACAACATTGATTTCTGGTATTTGTGGAAATTTGCCCATCTCTCACCTGTGTTTGTGATCACCTACCTGGGGTAGAATCTCAGCAAACGGCTTCAGTTTCTGTAAAAGAAAATAATCATATTCAGCAAGGGGCATATTTGTTTTGACCACTATGAAGATACTTTTGCGATATATAGACTCAGTGACAGTTTATTGAGATATTTATTGACAGCTTACTGAGATGTTTACTGACGATTATTGAGATGTATACTGACAATTTATTAAAGGATATTTACTGACAGATTATTCAGATATTTCCTTACAGAATATTGAGATGTATATTAAAAATTTATTAAAGGATATTTACTGACAGATTATTCAGATATTTCCTTACAGAATATTGAGATGTATATTAACAATTTATTAAAGGATATTTACTGACAGATTATTCAGATGTATACTTACAGAATATTGAGATGTATACTGACAACTTATTAAAGGATGTTTACTGACAGATTATTCAGACATATACTTACAGAATATTGAGATATATACTGACAACTTATTAAAGGATGTTTACTGACAGATTATTCAGACATATACTTACAGAATATTGAGATGTATACTGACAACTTATTAAAGGATGTTTACTGACAGATTATTCAGACATATACTTACAGAATATTGAAATATATACTGACAACTTATTAAAGGATATTTACTGACAGATTATTCAGATGTATACTTACAGAATATTGAGATATATACTGACAGAATATTGAGATATATACTGACAACTTATTAAAGGATATTTACTGACAGAATATTGAGATGTATACTGATAGCTTATTAACGGACAGATTTGTCAAATGTTTACTTACAGAATATTGAGATATATACTGACAACTTATTAAAGGACAGATTTTTCAAATGTTTACTTACAGAATATTGGGATGTTTATTGGCTGCTTTTTGAGATTTTTACTGACAGAATATTAAAATGTATACTTGCAGCATATTTGGATATTTAAAGCCAATATAATAGTTTAACCAAATTATGAGGGGAAATACTGTTACTAATAGCTGAAAAACGCGTAGATAACTGATTACATTTCTTCTTAGACGAGTCTCCTAGTTTCTCTATTGTAAGAAGCCCCATTCACCTTTGAAGATTAGATTACTTTGTACATCTGGTGAATTTGATCTAATCTATACCTGATGGAAAAGATGGAAAAACAACACTAATTAATACTAATCATTCATATTTATCTTATATTTTGTACATAGTAATGTTATATGATAGATACGTATTGTATGTTATGACTACAATAGACAAATTAATCAACCAAACCAGAAATATACATCATGTTATTAGACGGGAAAAAAACAATCGCAATCGTGATTATTTGTCATAGCTTCGTGTTTTCACTATGGTTTCAAGCTTCATTGTATTTGGAAGGAAAAGGCAAAACGCACTGGAGTTGGCCAAGAAATGATTTAATAGATCCATGATAGGATTATAAGTATATAATGATAAATGTAGAGTAGACTGTCCAATTACCTGATATATTTCTATAATCTATTGTTTATCAAATAAATGCTTTCTTTAATAAGTTGAAATGGTTCACAAATGGTCATAAAGCAAAAGAGGTAAATTGATAGGAGAGAGGGTAGTTAAAGATGAACCTGAACAGGTTTGCGTGTCTATCTCAGATGTTCAGGTAAAATGAATGACTGTGAGGCAGTCAGAGTACAGATGTAACCACCTCAAGACATGCTATATGAAAATGAGGATATGTAATGCCAGTGAAAATATTATTATTGGCTTTTTACAGAATCCATGTCCATATGGTTTTATTAATCCGATTTGTAACGGAGGCCATAAATCAGTGTATTTTGTGTCGTGCTAGGAAATGTTTTAGGAGTAGATCTAATATTTGGATTTATGATAGGCAAAAATATGTACATATGTACCAGTCATAAAGTCCCTCTTTCTCTCCCTCATATTTATTGGATAGGTGCACTTATTCACATTTTGAAAATACATTACAATTAATCATTTTTATTGTATCGTGAGTGAAGAAGATACATATCATGGCAATGTATCAGGGAAAAGAGGCTATGTTACAACCCAAACATATGTTGAGGCAACTTTCAGCCACCACAATTTTTCCTTTTTCCTTCATAGCTTGGCTACATCCAATCACAAGTGATTGTGTTGCTGACACAATACCTGTAAATGCACTCGCGACACTTCCCTATCCAACCCTTTATTACCCTCATGTGCCTGTTCCTTACTCCAACAGGATTTCGCCTCTGAAGTCAGGTATGTTCTCTTAAAGGCAAAACATGCCATGAATTTAAGCTCCACTCTTAAAAAAATGCTAAAATTGATGTAAAACCCCAAACAAACAAAAGACAAACAAACACAAGTAGGAAGGATATACATGTAAGTAGTAGTTGTGAACAGTGTTACATTATCTTTATTAATGTTTATGTCTTGTTTTACAGTAAGAACACGGAATTTAGTGAAGTCATCAATAAAGCGACTCCGTATGTAACACATGACTGAATTAGATGTGGAGTATTTGATATATCAGTCATAAGCGGGAAACATATATTGCACTGTACAGACTGGAATGATAAAGGAATATGCTAATTTTTAACAGTCAACAGTGAATGCTAACAGTCATTCGGAAATAAGTGACTATTTCTTAATTTAGTGGAACCGTTTTATAATGATTGCAATTGCTCAAACTATATCCAGGAACTGTAAACTTATACTTTGGAATTTAGTTAAACGAAACATGCTATTATGGATTGGTAACAAGCCAAAAGGAATTGCAAAATTAAACTGCAAAAACTATATTTTAAATTTATGAGCAAAGCTAAATCAGTAAATACTAATCAAAATGAGCTGAAATATATTCCATATTCCACACATTCTAAGTAAATTTGGAATAGAGTATATATTCATTATCAACTGAAACTACAAGAAAATGAACATCAATCCATTTCTGTAAAATTATCAATTAATCCAATGAATTAGATAGATTGGATTAATCTACATGTATTCAAGTATTACAATTCCATACAAGTCCATATTGAAGCTTTTGTAATGAAAAAGACGGAGTACAAATGGTTTACAACGGTATGTGATTCAGAAGATCTTTGGTGGGAAAGGCTCAAATATTTAATCTTCATTACAGAGAAGAATTAAGAAAAATGCATATTAGGAATTTCTGGGGAGTGGGGGAAGACATCCATACATGCAGTAAATGATGGTGTTCTATATGCAAAATGAAACTGATAGATAGAAAGATTGTATCAGGATGATAAACAAAGCTTTATGAATTACTAGTTATGCTAAAAATAAAAATAACGGAATATCTATGCACTCAAAATGAGTTAAATGTGTTAATCAAGTTAAATATAAATTACTTTGAGAAAGATTAGTGCCGAATTCTGTATCCCAAACCTCAAACCGTTTTGTCCAAATCTTCACAAATGGACACAAATAATGAAGACAGAAACATATACATATATATAATATGTGTTATTTATTTGATACGGAAATAAATGTGATTAAAATACACAATTCATGCATTAACCCCGGGGCATTAACTGCAGGGCAAATAGCAGTGGATATTACAGGGTGTTAACTTCCAATATTATCAAAACACACTGAATCCATATAATGCAATTCAGGCATTGTGTTTAGTCATATTACATACATCATGTATAACACGTTTTCAAATGCTAAATGAGTCAATCTGAATAATATATTTGCAGTGATTTAATTATTGTAATATAGGGCACCTGTTATTTATGTCAAACATCCAGTCTAATGTCGGGAAACCGATGAAAGGAAAGCTTTCACTGATCTCATTTGCAACTATTGTCGATAAAATCTCTCTCTCTCTCTCTCTCTCTCTCTCTCTCTCTCTCTCTCTCTCTCTCTCTCTCTCTCTCTCTCTCTCTCTCTCTCTCTCTCTCTCTCTCTCTCTCTCTCTCTCTCTCTCTCTCTCTCTCTCTATATATATATATATAAGCATATATATATACATATATATATATAAGCATATATATATATATGCTTGATACGGCGCTACAGATAAATTATTACTATATGTAGTACAGAGAATGTGGTCCAAACAGATAGACTGTGGTTTATTTTACAATATGCCTGTTGATTTTCAAGCTGATATATATATATATATATATATATATATATATATATATATATATATATAAGCATATATATATACATATATATATATATAAGCATATATATATATATGCTTGATACGGCGCTACAGATAAATTATTACTATATGTAGTACAGAGAATGTGGTCCAAACAGATAGACTGTGGTTTATTTTACAATATGCCTGTTGATTTTCAAGCTGATATATGGACCCACACCTGTCACATGCGCTACAGGTGTGTACAGTTTGTGCCTATCTAACATATCCCCTGCGCCATCAGCAGCGATCGGGTATCTCTTAAGGTTCGTTGATATTCTCACCTTAGGATGGACACATTTGCCAGGCACGAATTTAGATCTACCGAAATCATGCTCATATGAATAATGTGACATTGATCATTGTTAGAACACACATGAGCTGAATATGTTCAATCAATCTCCTTAAGAAATGTACATTATGTATTTCGCTATCCATTGCAGAAAAGCCATCTAATGTTACAAATAATTACTAGTTTTCTATATCAGACAAGACATTTACTGTCTGGGCATTACATAACATCTGCACTGATACAGAAGCCTATATCTAATGAAAAAGTCGGATTGGTGCCTAGACTTGCCTGTGATAATGCTTCTTTGACATTCAGACTTTGTCCATATGAGAATCATAGTTAGATAAACCATGACAATTGAGAGTATCTATCTTTGATATTTTATCATATCTGGAATATTTGTTGTTGTTGATAAACTATATTTATTACTTGATAAAATGAAGGATATTTCTCGTGTATTGTAGTAATGTAATTATGTCATTTTATTTGTTAGTTTGCGATTTTAAAACATTAAACAGCACTTTAAAACATTATTTCACTCCGTTTCATGACGAGACCTACCTGTAGCAGCTATAGTGTTGCCTCATTGAATTGTCCCACGAGAAATTGTATCATGAAGGTCATCTCGGCTTGGCCAGGAATTTAACGCACAACCTTTGGATCTTCACAGAGGAACTGTAAAAAGTTGAATAGAGGAGTGCGGTGAAAGCATTCGCATATATTTTACTACGGGAAAAATCAATTGTGATTGCTGTAGACAATGTTGTGAAAGCACAGGACAAATGGTGGCCCTCAGTTGGTCCAGTATTGCGTCAAAATCTCATTATGACACATTATAAAGTTACTACCAAATTGTGCATGCCAATCCCATACACACAGCTTGAAGGTATCTAAATGAATGATTATTATTCGATTTATGAAATACTAAGTTTCAGGCCCCCTCCTCAGCACCTGGGACCCAGGCAGCATTGATAAGGTCCTAGTGGGATGGTAACAGTCAATATGAAATGGAATATTAGCTGTTTTACAAGATGATAAAATTTTATCAAAGTAATAATGATAGTAAAAAAAGATGGATATATGGAATGCCCTGGTTTTGGGATTGAAAAAAAAACTAACCGTTTACAGATATATCATGCACTAAATGATCCTAAGCTTATTGTTTTATATCTTTTTCTAGTAGGATGATATATTATTTTTATGTCATTAAAACATAATATTTAATATTTCATATAACATTTTATGTTTCATTTGTGACACATATTCTGATATTTTCAGTTTCCGGCCCGGCATAGATTGTCACATGTGTCGGCCGTATGCCAAGCACGGGAGAGGTCCTCTGTATGCCGTGGCCGAGAAGGGCCACAGTAGACTGGCCGGGTTCTTCCTGCTTCTAGGGCATAACCCAGACCGACCGGATTCATACGGGATCACTCCGCTTCAGATAGCTGCATGGAATGGACACTGTAAAGTGGTCAAGACACTGTTGGATTACAGCAAGGATGTGAATCTGTCAGACAGGGTTGGACACAGTGCCCTCTTTAAAGCTGTCTGGAAAGGATGTAAGCATTGTGTCGAATGCCTTCTGAATGCTGGGGCACACCCTAACATGAAGGACAAACTTGGAGAGACTTGTCTCATGCTGGCAGCAGAGATAGGCTGCGTCCAGGTGATACCCCTCCTTCTACAGGCTGGTGCCGACCCAGACACTCAGAACCTCAGGGCGGAAACGGCCATGTATGTGGCGACATCTCACGGCAACACAGAATGCGTCCGGGTCCTCGTGCAAGCTGGGGCCAACCCTAACATTCCCAACTGTGATGGAAACACCCCAATGTTCTGTGCCGTCAGCCGCAAGTGTTCTATAGGAGCTATGGAAACTATGAAAATTTTAATCTGGGGCAATGCAAGTTTAGAGGTGAAAGGCAGAGATATGAGCGTCCTCAATGGGCGCCACCTATCGCCGTTTGAGTATTCCTGCCATGTAGGTCACCTGCTTGGGGCCTGGCTCCTGCTTGAAGCCGGGTGTGACCTGTCTGCAGTCATAAACTGGTCTGAGACTGATGAAGTACCACAGTCCTTGCAAAATAATAAGGAATTTCATGAATATTTGAAGGAATGGGTTATAACTCCCCCAGCATTAATAAGGTCATGTAGAAAGGTCATACGCGGTCACATGAGGTCTTTAGAGGAGATACCTAAGCTGGAGATTCCACATACACTTATAGATTTTTTGAACTTCACAGAACTAGATGAAATTGGATAATTATAATTAGTCTAAACCTCAACTCATGAAGCATTGAAAAACTTTTGAAAATATTTTGTAATGGTATTTCCAAAGCAAGTAAAAAAAGGTCTTGTTTCTTGTTGCCGCCCATATCTGATTTTTTTTCAGAAAGGATTAGTTTTCTTTGAGACTGGTTCAACCATTTACTCACAACTATGAACACCAGAAGCTTTCAGTCATGGTTCTGAGGATAAGATCTTCCTGGTCAGCCATGTTGGAGGACTAGTTAGGCCTCAGATGAACCAATGCTGATTTTTAAATCGAGAAAAAAGAAGATTTCTTTCCTCGCCTTATGATACCTTAAGTGATATTATTAAGCTGGCTTTGAGATGATTTATAGTGCAGTCCACTTTAACAAAGCCATGGGCAAAGAAAGCCCTTGCGTAAACATTTATTTGTTATCAATTAATGAGCAAAACATAAGATATAATTTTGTTATATATTATTACATACTCAAGCAAATGACATAACATAAAACCGATCTCGAATCTTTAGGTGAGGGAATATGCAATTCACAGTTTTGATAATTAACTTCTACTTTTTTTTAACTTTTTGACACAAAAAGTTAAATAAACATATCAGGATAGATTATTCATGGATACGTTTGTCAAAAACAACATAATATAGTTTGAATTCCTTTGTAATATCTTGAGATGTTTAAAATAATTTTAAATCATTGACCTGATATTCATACCCTATCATAATATTTATTCAGAAATACAATGCAATACTCATAATTGGGATCACCGCAAGGGTGTCATAATTGGGATGGTCCGCAAGGGTGTTAAGGCCTGTACCAGTAGTCAAACACTAACTAAGAAGCTTAATCATGCCTTTCTAAGCCAAATCACTGGCCAGCTAAGCAATAGCCAAACATTAATTAAAAAGCTTAAGCATGACTTTAAGCCAAATCATTGGTCAGCTAAGCAATAGCCAAACATTAATTAAAAAACTTAAGCATGACTTTAAGCCAAATCATTGGTCAGCTAAGCAATAGCCAAACATTAATTAAAAAGCTTAAGCATGACTTTAAGCCAAATCATTGGTCAGCTAAGCAATAGCCAAACATTAATTAAAAAACTTAAGCATGCATTTAAGCCAAATCATTGGTCAGCTAAGCAAGGCTAATTAACAAAGTGTTCAATGGATGATTTATATTTTAGCAGAAGACTCGTGTCCTTTCAAATGGCACATTTATTATGACTAATGAAATTTGATCAGAAAGTTTAGGGTATAAATACATTAAATATGAAAATCTGATTTCATGAAAGCTTTAAGAGAAAATTCCAAACTTTGAAGGGAAAGTCTTTGGTCTAGAACCAATGCATTTGATAGGGGCATATTTGCGAATGCATTCCCAACTATTGTCTTATGGTCGAAATCATTTGTGATGACCATAGCAAAGCTTACCCTCCATAGCAGGACTTCCCATCACATCAGACCCTGCCACCAAAGCTATGAACTGAGAGCAATATAACTCAGCTATAAATGTGGACATAGCAAAGCTTACCCTCCATAGCAGGACTTCCCATCACATCAGACCCTGCCACCAAAGCTATGAACTGAGAGCAATATAACTCAGCTATAAATGTGCGCACAGAATCGAGCGCAAGTCATCAGCATTCAGAAAAATCTTCCTGTCAACTCATTGGTGATCGAAAACATATTAACAGATTTGTTTTGTAGTGGCGGTTGTACTGATTGGTCAGTATACATGGTCTATGTTGGTAAAAAAATACATCCGGATCTCTTGAGGGTCTCACATGTATTGGCATATCCGAACATGACTTATATCACATGCAGGTGACATGCAACTTGTTGATTTCCATCATGGCTGACATGGCCAAACTTGGACAACTCCACATTTTGAAGATTTTGAATATAATTGTTTTGAAATAATAATTGGCTGATCTGATGGACTCTACACCAGCATGAGTGTTGTGTAAAGGTATTTGTTAAGGATTGATGCTTTGTCATGACATCTAGGATTAGTACAGCCCATATTTGTGTTGAAATAAAAATCCAGGGAAAATGTTGGGATGAGCAATACTGCAATGAATGAAAGTAAATGCATATAATCAGACCTGTGAGATACAAACTTTCTGATATAACATTTGGAACTGTTGCTTTGCATGCACTGGACATATTCATAACTTACCCCAGATCATTTCAGTGTCACCCCAGTACAGAGAAAATCACATTTTATTTATTACAAAATCTACAAAATGAGTGAAAGGGAATTTGGTTTTTAATGATTTCTTTTATCCGGGAACTACATCTGTCTGCTTTAATGTAGCATGCATATGTTTTTCAGCTGTGATTTATGCATAAGGTCAACCTTAACTCCTTTCTGTGTGTGATTGGCTCTATTTTACAAAATAAAAAAATTCTATGAAGTTGAAACTTTGAAGTAAAAGCTATTCCGCAGAGGTATAAAATGGGTTGAAATCAATAATGCTATACCATGAACAACCTATCTAATTTAATTTCCCCACATGAGAACCTCTATATGTCAACTAGCTCTGTTCCATTATCCAGACAAAAGCAAATCATGTGACATAATTTACAATAAAAATGCTAAATAATTATTATATACAGAACCAATTCTCAGAAAGGTCTGTATACAATAATAATAAAAATAATTAAATTTATAGAGGGCTGATACTTCCTGGGAAGTGTGTTGTCTACTCTTGAATGTGTTAACTAAAAGACTACTCCTTATGTCAGTAGGGAGGGAATTCCACAGTTTTGGAGAAATAGCAGAAAACGCCCTATCCCCCGTCATCTTGAGGTGGGTCTTAGGAACAGACAGGTAAGCACTATTATTAGACCTGAGGTCTCTATCGCTCGAGCTCTGTCTAACAAGGAGTAGATCTCACAAGCAAGGGGATGCCTTCCCTGTCAGGGCCTCCCAGGTAGTCAGGAGAATTTTAGAATCAATTCTGACACGTACAGGGAGTATGGTCAAATTTTCTGATCTTGCCCGCTGCACGTGCTGCAGAGTTCTGCAGATATTGCAATTTCTTAATATCTGCATTTGAGAGATCAACCAGAAGACCATTCCCACAGTCCAGAGTGGATGTACGCGATGTGACAAAGGCGTGGGGTCTCGGCAGTTTTGTCGTCTAGACACTGTCTGATGGCCACTATATTCCTTATATAGTAATGTCCTTTCTTGAACATTTAAAAAAAAATTGAGCCTTCATGTCCAATTTTGAATCAAAGGTGATGCTCAGGCCAACCACAGACTCACTTGGTGAAATGTCAGTATCGGCAATATTCACAGTTTTGATGTCATGTTTGACAGCAGTCTGTCAGCACAAATCAGCATCAAAGTGTTTGCCATCTTATTTGAGATTAGAAAGGACCTTACCTCACGATTGCAACATTGATGTCTAAACATGTCTACTTGATGTCTACTGGCATAATCCACAGGAATGTTGATCTGGGTATCACAAGCACAAATATGATAGCTGAGCCCATATTTTGCAAGTATGTCAGCAAGTGGGGTCAAGCATATTGTGAAAAGGATGGGTCCCAGGACGAGGGACTCCCTGGGGTCGGAAAAATATTAAAATAGTATTTTTGGGTTTAATTGTTCCATTATATTGTTGTTTACGTAACATATTAGCTTTAAAATACATAAATCATGAATTATTTGATACATTTATTGCAAGACAAGGCATATGCATTAACCATGCATTGCTGCAAACATATGTTTCAATGAGATTTAATTAATTAACTCCTCTGATGACAACTGTTTTATATCTTTCCCTGTTTCTTTGCAAGAACAGATAAGAATTTTATATTTTCATACTTTAAGAATACTGTTGTTGTAATAAGACGATAATTAAAAGACATTAACATATTTCAATATGATTTGTTATTATTTAGGCACATACTATTAATCATCACCCAGGAGTTAGAAAAATGGCACAGAGAAACAAAAGAAAAGAAAAAAAAACTGCCATCAAAGTTTGAACATGTATACTAAATTATAAGTTCAATTTTTGGGTAAATCAAAAAACAAATAAAAAAGGTCCAAGTATTTAGAATCTCTTACATCACAGTGATATCAGTAATATTTTAGCACATTTGGTCATTTGTTAAAGGTGAATAATTGTTTTTGCTACAACTTTACTGAGAACT
This sequence comes from Amphiduros pacificus, assembly GCA_949316495.1. Classification (NCBI taxonomy): domain Eukaryota; kingdom Metazoa; phylum Annelida; class Polychaeta; order Phyllodocida; family Hesionidae; genus Amphiduros; species Amphiduros pacificus. The sequence goes on along the minus strand of OX439005.1, from coordinate 35,138,764 downwards.
TAAAGTGATAACTAGTTCAAAATACTAAAGCCCTTTTTCAATTTCATGTAAAACTAAACACTCTGTTGAGTTCATAAGAAGTGTCCAATTCTAAAAAAACGATCTATGTTTCATCCCAACGTACTACCTCTATCCAATTATTTTGTGTTCCTAAATATTTCAGACAAATTCATCTTTCAAAACTGAGACAAATTGAGTTAATAGACATACGCGTAAACTTCCAGAAACTACAAGTTACACTGGGACTACTCCAAGCTCGGATTTTGAATGATCCAAGCTCCAAGGTTTTAACCATAAAAAAACAAAAAAGATTTTTAGGTTTTGGAAACCTTTCAATCCGTCCCTATTAAAATAATCCAACCCTATTCAGTAAACAGCAAAGAAAACCAAATTTCAAATGTGGTCCCTGTGAAATTAATTTGCGTCAATATTGCGCGCTGTGCCATGTCGTAAAGGCCAGTCAATCAGGAGTCTGGAACATTGAGGTACTCTTTCCCAGCAATCACCGAGAATCTCTCAAATGTATCCATATTGAGAGGGAAGGTGAAACAACCGAGCAACATGTGGAGAAAATGGCGACCTTTCTATTGAAGTGTACATTTTCGCTCAGATATTTTGAAGTTTCTAAGGTTATTGTAAACACTCAAAGACATTGTCGGGTTTCATTTTCAACAAACAAAACATGTAGATCAAGGCAAAAAGATGTCAATCCGTGGAAAGACAATGCAAAAGGAGGAGAAATAACAATATCGGTAGGAAAAAGGTGAGCATGTGATTTCATTTAATTTTTTTACTACACTTTAATGTCTTTATTAAGATATTGCGTTCAGCAGGAGTCATAGTTGCCCTCTCTACCATAGTTGGTCTCACTTGCTCCTCCAAAATTGAGTGGAAAGAGAGACCTGTCAGATCAGCTGTCAGAATGTAATTACAGGCATAAAATGGCTGAAGCTGATAGAATTTATCACAATTTTTTTAACCATTTCTAAATATTATTGCAAATGTAAATATACAACTGTTACTGTCATATTTGTAGTTGTTAACTACCTATAATTAAAGAGCATACAAACATTGGTCATGACAAGGAAATCAGGGGCATGTATACTAAGTTTATTTTAACAAACATATCTGTGTATAATGCATTTTCAATTTATTGCAGGTTTTCTTGCTTTGCAACAACATGTTACACCCATATTCATTTTCAAAATAGACTTAAGATCCAGTGTTTCCAGACACACCATGCACTGGCCATCATATTTAAATCACGATTCTTGTTGAACTCGTTCTCAGGCAACAGGTTTTTAACAAACCATGCATTTCTCTCCTCAACAACAAATGCAAAGTTTGTTAGAAAAAATTTCTTTGTTTTTTCTTGATCTCAGAATCGTTTTGCTATTGTTTACGAGTTTGCACAATTAGTTGAAAGTGGGTCAGTCTAATTATAGGAGTGACAGCAATGATCAGAAGCTCCACAACGCAGTAGTGTTTCTGACATCATATAATGTTTCTCCCTGTTTTATAGCCATGATAGCATGACTTGGACTCCTCTGAATGTCATTTCACATTGTCAAGTGTGATATCACGTAAAAAAACACAAGGAGGAACATTATAGAATACACACAGATTTGTATTTAGAGATATTTTAACTGGGAAAGACAGTGAAATGGTTCAAAACTGCAACAGTCAATCGTCGGAGGTCGAGTTAATTTAGTAGGGAAACTTCAATGTGATATGGCCAGTGCATGTTTGTGTCTCTAATCACTGGATTTCAAGTCAATTTTGACAATGAATATGGGTATAGTCTTTGTTTGCAGTCTGCAGAACAGTTTTTTTTGTTGATAACTGTCCTAGTTTATATACCAGTTTCCCTCACTGTGGCATGTTTGTGCCATTGACACATCTGAACTCTTTCTGCTTAAACAGGTAGTGCGCCCCATAATGAGTGATGATAGGTGGGTTGTAGAACACAAGAATTCCGAGAGAAATATAGCTATTATATATTATTGTTCTCAGTTTTATTCTGGTGATTTCCAGACTACTTTAGTGGGTATCAAACAGATATCTATGTAGATAATCAACTTTATGCAAGAATTAGATGATTGCATGAGATTGATTTAACTTCACATATATACAATCAAACAGCAACTGTGTGAATTTGACCCTCAGAACACATCTACACTTAAGTTATAATCCTGGAGCCTAAATATACAGTGTGAGAATAATTTTCAAGCAGTCTTATGATACCATTAATGTAATTGTATCATGGAGTAATAAAATAGGCAGTTTGTGATAGGTAGTAGTTTCCAACAATGGCTTTTCCAGAATCCCAGTGCAGTTGGCCCCCAAGTTAAGTCTAACTCACTGTGGGTAGGTGAAAAAGAAAGCATTATTCTTATAATGTAATTACTTATATAAATCTGAAGACTCCAATTTATATTTTCATCATGGTTGTGACAGTCAGTAGTTTCTGACAAGGACTTATCCACTTCAGGATAAACTGGTTGACTAATAGGGTAGTAATATTGTCCTCAAAGAACAAAGAATGGGAAAATTATTTTTTTAAACAAAAATAAGTGGTGTTCCAGTGGAGGTTTGACAAAGAGGGCAAAATAAATTCAGCAAACAAAACAGAAAGTGAAGTCAGAAAACAAACATTTAATCAAACAAAACAAGCTCCACAAGGTGTCACCATTTAATACCATGTTGTGTCTTATAAGTTCTGTAAACAAAGTGTGATATCATTGCTCACTATATAAAGACACACTGACATCATAGAACATTAATTTCTACTTTCTATGGGCCCAAGACAAATACTCCACCATTGACCACATATTGACCACTGAAAAAAAAACAGTTTACAAAAGTCTACTTATTCCCCAGCAAGTCCCATACCACTCACAGAGTAATACAGATAGTTAGAAGTTTTATGCAGTAGATGTCAAAAAAGGACCATCTGTGTTAAAAATTTGGTAAGTTGGAAGTTTAAAGCAGTGGATCTAAAAAAGCGACCAACCATGTAATAAAACTTCAAGCTGTTTGGAGGTTTAATTCAGGAGAGAGTTAGATTTGACTCAGCACCTTTTTGTCAGTGTTTTATTCCTTACTTTGACAGAACATAGAGTATGATTATGATGCTCGTGTTGCAGGAAACTAAAGCTGAGTACAGGCAGACTGGCCAGATTTGCTGATGGATGTGCAGTGGCCCAGGTGAGCAACCTCACTCACTTAATTTAAGATGGCTGCCATCAGTGAGCATATTATCATGAACCATGACTTATTGCATCATTTTGTTTGGTTTGCTTTGCTCCCTTTTGGTTCACTTTGCTTGGCATTTATATCATAGATACCACCTGGCGTTTTTAATATCTAAAAACAATTTATTTTTTTCAAATTTATTATATAAGAATTAGATGATTAAACAATCTTGATTAACTTCACATATATACAATCAAACAGCAATGGCTGTTACAGTTTTCATGTTTATGATAAAGGTGCTTCTGATAAAGTAGGTCACACATTATGTTAGATGACCTTGACCATTAATGCAAGGTCACAGAGGGCACTCCTGGGCTGACCATGGAGTGAATAGAAACTGGTTATTGTCATCACTTTGTATTATTCATTGCAGTATTTGTTGTATTTCAGATGGGGGACACCTCTGTCATGGTTACCACTGTCAGCAAGAGCAGAATGTCCAACATGAATTTTTTACCCCTAACAGTAGGTCAATTTTATATCTCTTATTTTATTTAAAAAAAAATACAATCAAAATAGATATGAGAACAACTTCTTAGAATTTTCTTCCCACTTTCTTGATATGGTTTTGTTCCGTCTATTTCATTTACCTTCTCAGCTTTGTTTTAATGTATCTGTCAACAAGAAAAAGTGGTGATCCACATGTAACACGGATGAGAAAAAAAAAATAACAAACCAAAATTGACAACAAACAGAACAAAAATTAAAATAAACAAAACAAAAATTACAACAAACAAAACAAAATTAAAATAAACAAAACAAAAATTACAACAAATGACGATGTTGTCATTTCGGTGGGATGCCTATTGGCTTTGCCGAGCAAGTAAACTTGTAGATGAGCATTTTGTCATCACTCACTTCGTAATCTTTGTTTACAAGTTATAGGAATGCATATTATCGATCAGAATTTCATGCTCTATCGATTGGATAACATTTCTAAGCAATGTGAACTGATAATTTCGCACATTGATGGGCAATGATGATATTGCCGTCTTCCACTTTTTGTCATCACACGCTTCTTTATCTTTGTTTGATTGTTATATAATGCATGCACACGATGAACACTCCACAGTGGCGTCAGTTGCTTGAACAATATTCACCACAGAAAAATCCGAATCACAAACCACAGGAACTGATTACACGCTTCCCATGATCGTACCGATCACAGAATAACACAGATAGTCCATCCGTGTTACAAAAAAATGAAAAAGAAATAATTATTTTTAACAAAAGAAGCACTTTTGTATTATATGTAACTGATGAACACAGGACCTACAGGATATAGTGTAGCATCTAACAACAGGTGGGGGATCAGAGACATTTAGAAATGATATTATATGTGCAATGAATAATGTTTCAGGTAGATTATAGACAGAAAGCAGCAGCCGCTGGCCGTATTCCTACCAACTTCCTGAGAAGAGAAATGGGTGCCTCAGACAAGGAAATTCTTACCAGTAGAATGATAGGTGAGGTGTCGACAACAGATTATATTAATTTCAGAAGATATTCATATTATTACAGAAATTATTTAGATCAAAGGCAAGAATCCACAAGATATTGAGTCAGGACCACAATTCAGTCTCTGCCAATAGAATTGTATATACAAGTCAATTTAGAATTCTAAATTTTGAATTTTTTTAAATACATTGTCTTTCCATTTTCAAATATCTGATGGCCTTGGAATGAAGTTGAAACTTTTTGAAATAATGCCAATAATCAGAAGAATTTCTTATTTTGGGCCAAAGAAAAAATAACTATTATCAAAGGGTAGAATTTGCTTCAAGATTTATACCGGTATGAATATTTGTCCTGCATTTATCCTAATGTTTGTGGTACTTGCAGACCGTTCCATCCGGCCTTTGTTCCCAGCAGGATACTTCATAGACACCCAGCTCATGTGCAACCTACTGGCTGTAGATGGCATCAATGATCCAGACATTGCAAGCATCAATGCCGGTAAAATAACTGCCGCATTTAATATAGCAATTTAATAACATCAGACAAAATCTAACAGTTTTGTCTTCAAATAAGCTCTATATTGATAATTGACAATAATTACTTTTTCAGTTTCTTTTACCAACTTGTTTCAGTGTTATTGGAACAGGTTAAGTAACTTTTTATTGATGTTATAGGAACAGGTTATGTAACTTTTTATTGATGTTATAGGAACAGGTTATGAACTTTTTATTGTTGTTTCAGCCTCTGCTGCACTTGCAATATCTGATATACCATGGAATGGACCAATAGGTAAGTTTATGAATTTGTGTCTTGATCCTCATCTGCTGGGGTCATGACAATCATGTTCTAGCTAATCCGTTACCAGCATACCAAATCTTTGTTCTCTCCAACCATAGTCTTTGATCTCTGTCTATAATCTACATCCTTTGTATCTCCAGTCTTTGATCATAATCCCTATTCTATGTTCTTTTTCATCTCCAATCTGATCAAAATCCCTAATCTATGTCCTCTCAATCTCTAAATTTCTAATCTATGTCCTCTCAATCTCTAATCTGTGACCACTCTATCTCACCTATGACTTATCATATATTCTAAGATCCCCAATATGTGACCTTCCATCTATCGATGTCTGTGTCCTTTCATAAAGCTAGGACTATTCATCTCATTAACAGCCCTAATCAGAGTCTGGTGACATACCTCAGCAAAAGTGACCAACCTTTTGTGTTTTTTAAATTGGATATAGATAGAACAGATTAACAATGATGATCATAGATAAATGATGGAAAGGGCACAGATTAGTGCTGTACGTATTGTAGATATTATGATTAGCATTTTTGTTTTGTTTCATGTTCATACATGTGTCATTTTGGATACGTAAATATTGCATTATTTAGTAAGAAGATTATTTTATCTGAGTAGAGATTTTGTTGACCATGATATGTGTTTATATTGATGCTAGGAGCTGTACGTGTTGGCTTCGTTGACAGAGAAGTGGTGATAAACCCGACACGGAGAGAGCTGCAGAAAAGCTCACTGGATCTCATAGTAGCTGCAGCAGCAGACTCCAAAGTTGGTAAGGTTCATGACAGAAGGTTTCAAACAGAAAAAAATGTTTCGTGTATGCTGACTTACTCATTTTTGTGCTTAGAAAGAATCAAACCCAACTTGTCCTCTCAAAATGATTAGCATCAGTGATAGGTGACAATATTTGTCAATTGATGATTAAATTCATTTTGAACTATAACTGTGTGTGGGAAAAAAGAAGAAGTGGTGATTTCAGAAAAAAGTTAAACAGAATTTGCAAATCAGTCTGGTAGGATATCAAAAGAAAATAAAAAGCATGGTTACGCAATAATTTCAAAGGTTTTTTCATTTCACATCATCAGCCAGATTTTTTTGTTTGTTAATGGCCTTTTGTTTATATAAGGCTTAGTTTGAAATAAATTACATTCTGAATTACAGTGAATTAAATTCTGGTTTATATTTTAACCAGTGTTAAAGTTGTTGATCACTTCTGAAATTTTTAGACTTTTCAACTTTTATAAATTGTTGGCATTGTTATTGTTTTCAGTGATGCTGGAATCATCGGGTCAGAATATATCCATGGCAGACTTTCGTCAAGCTGTCAAGGCGGGTGTAAAGGCAAGCCAGAAAATTATTACAGCCATTAAAGAGTTCAGCCAAAAGTATGGTCAAAAGAAACGGGAAGTGCCTGAGGAAACATCTATGATCCTGCCTCAAGAAATTATTCAACTCTTAAAAAAGTAACCTTATTATTAGAGTTATTAGAATTCAATAAAAAAATTAACCTTATTATTAGAATTATAAAAACATGTCAACTCAACAAAAAAATAATCTTATCAGAGTTATAAGAACATGTCAACTTAACAAAAAAGTACTCTTATTATTATTAGAGTTATAAGAACATTTCAACTCAACAAAAAAGGAATCTTAATATAAGAGTTATAAGAACATGCCAACTCAAGAGCTTTAATGCTAGATTTTAATCTTAGAAAATATCAACCAAATATTAAATTGATTGAGGAATGGTTTGTATTGCAGTATGTCAACGCTGAGAATCAGGGAGGTTTACACTGACGCAGAACATCATAAGGTATGATGCTGAAATGAAAAAAGAAATCCTGGAGATGGACTGATTGACCTCTCTTTGGCAACAAATTATAGCCATTTAGAACGTCAAACACAATAATTACTGAAAGTAATTGCTTAATATGATGTTTTGTGAGATGGTTAAGTTCTATTTATATGAATTTTAGATATCGAGAGATCAAGCCATACAAGAGATCAGGGAAGATGTGATAAACAAATTAAAAGGTAAAATTTCTTTGTATGTAATAAAGTTATATTTCCAAACCAAATTTGATAAGGAGCAGAAGATAACTTTGGCTTTAACAGATTTGTTATTGAAGTGATTACATTCTGGGTTATCTGGTATCAGTCACTACAAGGTTCCTGACCATAAGCATTTTTTATCTACATTTTGTAACTATAAAATCAAATGATACCTGAATAAAAAGAAAACAAGATAATTATAGATAAGACCAGAAGTGAGTATTTTTGGTAAAATACATGCCAGATTTTCCATGAACATGACTACAGCAGAGTTGTGGTAAATACTAATTGTGACTTTTTGAAATAGTATCAGTGTGCTTGCTCTGTGTTTATAAAATAAAATGTTTTTGAGTGTTGTTTTTTTTCCTACATAGTAATAAGAGATATGTTGTGATATGACACCCGATTCCTTTGTTTTATGTCATGATGCTCACTTGCCAAATATCTGGATTTCAGCTTCATATCCGGAGATCAATACACAACTCGTATCAGATTACCTTCAAGACTTGGCAAAACAAATATTTAGGGACTTGATCTTAGAAACCAATAAAAGGTCAGATATGTTTTTTTTAAATCATGTTTATTTCAAATATCTGTCTGCATATTGATTTTTAACATTAAGCAGATGGTGACTGGTTGTTTTGACTGTTCCCCTATTCGACTGAACCTCTCTGACCATGCCTTTTCTACCGTATAATACCAATTACATTACCTACTTTCAACTTTTTATAAGAGCAAGTCATAATTCTTTCCCATGGTCGAAAATGCCATGGTTGAACAGGAGAATGGCCGGAAATGCCAGCAGCAAAGCATATTTAGTAGTATATTGGTTGTGATAAAAGTAATTATTAATTCAGTTGAACATTTCTCCTGGCACTATATAGTGCCATTCAGAATCAATTTCTTCATTCATTCATTTGATAAAAGTCATTGAGAATTCTGTATAAAACATAGTTTATACTGTTAGTCTGTGTTTTGTTAAAAATACAGATGTGATGGGCGAGGTTTGAAAGATATTCGACCAATCAGCTGCCAGACAGATCTCTATCAGCCGTTGCATGGGTCAGCACTATTCCAGAGAGGTCAAACACAGGTCAGCAAACTTTCACAAAGGAAGAAATGTAGAAATTCATTGGTGTGCCAGAAAATGTTTTGATAGAATTAAAAGTATGATGCAAGTATTATTTAGAAAAATGAATTATTAAAAAAATAGAGAGAAGTGTTGATTTAAAAAAAAAATCAAGCTCGCGCACTTGCAACAAAAGAAAATAAAGTTAAGACTGTATTTTGACAAATCATGATTAAGGTCGAGTAAAAGCTACCATTCTCAACAAAATCTCAAAGCAAACGTGAACTAAACAAGATTTCAGCTCCTCCAGCAAATCCAAATCACTTTTCAATCGATCATGTTATCAATGCTCAAGTGCCATCTGATGGTGTAAACAGGAAAATCACGGTCAAAACATGGCTGCCATGGACCGATAATACCAGTATGCTCCATAGACTTTCCGCTTAATCATCTTGAAACCTTGAACATCCATCCCTAAAGGCAAAACAAACGCGAGCGAAAAATAATTAAATTATTTACCTTTGCAGGTCCTCTGTGCAGTTACCTTTGACTCTCCTGATTATGCAGCTAAAGTTGACACAATGTCGGCCATCACAGGGTAAATATAAACAACTCTGACATAATAACATTGAATGTCAGATCTGGGATTAAGAAGGAGGGATCTGAAACAGTCTCTCAAGTATGGTTTATATAGCAGAAATTAAATTTGTATCAGGTGTTCAGGAAACAAATGCAAATTCAGTGAAAATACGGTACATGAAACCCTATAACTGACCATATTTGATACCTAAAATACCCCAAGAATAGTCACTTTTGATCACATTATTTTTAATCACTTGAGTTCTATATTTATTATCTGCTAATAGTGTTTGATAATAACTGGCTAGAATTTGGACAGGTAATCCCTGGGTCTCAGGGCGAATACTCTACCAATTTGGCTATTTTGGCCAGTTAAAGGCTCTGAGTGCATTTTTTAGAACCAATCATGTAACCTCAATTTATACACAAAAAAGAGTTCAATTATATGAAAATAATGTCTTGCTGTTATTACAGGGGAATAAAAGAGAAGAATTTTTTCCTGCACTATGAGTTTCCACCCTACGCGACCAATGAGACTGGCCGGCCGGGAATCGTGGGCAGGAGAGAACTCGGACATGGTAGCTAACGTCATTTTTTGTGGATTTATTTGCTATTCAACCTGGACTCAACAGAGCGGACCCTCTGTATCATAAGATCCATTTTTCCAAACTAACTTTATACTTTATAGGACCTTCTTTTCCATAAGCTTGAGCATGATGAGAAAATTCTCATTTATGAATACTACCTAAATATAGTGTACTCATAGTCAGTGGAGTATATATCGTTTTGAGATATTTATATACCTGTCTTAGTTAATATGATTTTTTCCCACCAGGTGCTTTGGCAGAGAAAGGTGTGAGACCTGTCGTACCAGACAAGTTTCCATTCACGATTAGATTGACGGCAGAAGTACTGGAGTCTAATGGTTTGTGTCTCATCTGTTAAAACCTCAGGCACAGGTCTAAAGATCACTAATTGGGATGTATCACAATCATATTTGATGCTTACTTAAATATAAGGCACACAATTTATGTAAAAATATATTTTAGACATTTAATTTTTTTTTTCTCTTTCTATTTATGTACTTAACGGGCAATGCCTAATTTCATTAATGAATCCTTTTATATTTTACTCCATCAAATATAAAACTTTACAGCATGTTTCACAAAAGTTGTTAGATATTGGTCTGAATATGGAGGATGCAATATATTTTAGGTTCATCCTCAATGGCTTCTGTGTGTGCAGGAAGCCTGGCCCTTATGGATGCAGGTAAATACATCACAACCTTCTCCACATTGTATACTGAATTAACTAAATATAAGACAATCTTCTTATTGTATAATGTTAACTAAATATTACACAACCTTCTCCTCATTGTATAGTGTTAACTAAATTTTGCACAACCTTCTCCACACTGTATATTGTTAACTAAATATAACACAATCTTCTCCTTATTGTGTAATGTTGACTAAATATAACACAATCTTCTCCACATTGTATAATGTTAACTAAATTTTGCACAAGCTTCTCCAAATTGTATAATGTTAACTAAATATAACACAACCTTCTCCTTATCGTATAATGTTAACTAAATATAAACCCTCGCCTTATTGCTTAAGGATAACTAATTGTACATGTAGGTATATTGTTTTGGGAAACCTATTATTTTAAGGCATATATTTTAAGCCTAACTTTATGCCTAATAACACTCCTGTAAAACTCATTCCTTTGAGAGATCTCATTACACTTTGATAAATTTCATCACATTCTGTAAGATCAAAATACACTCTGAAAGGCTTAAGAATAGACCACTGTTATCCTGAGATCATAACACATTGAGGCTTATAAAGGTTTTGCTTGTTGTGTTGTATTTTTTGACAGTCAAAGCTATTAATAAATTAAAATGTATGTTTACTTATGATAAATGTAAAGATGTTGACGATTTGCTCAGGTAATGATTTAAGTTTGGAAGCTATTACTATAGTGTGGCTGAAGTGAGCTATGTATTTTGGCAGGAGTCCCCATCTCAGAGCCAGTGGCAGGGATAGCTGTAGGTCTGATGAGCAGGACAAACCCTGACACAGGAGAGGTGGAGGAATACCGCCTGCTGACCGACATCCTCGGCATAGAGGACTATGCAGGCGATATGGACTTCAAAATGGCGGGCAGTGCAAATGGTATCACGGCTTTACAGGTTAGGCACTCTGTCTTCTGTGTAATATGATTATTACTTATATCTGTGATAGCAGATTATCACCCGAGGTCTGGGGGCTGCCAACCCTCCTTCTGTGGGGTCATGCTGACCAAGGCCCAAAGCTGATATCATGGATACAAGGGGTTTATTGTAAAACATTTGTAGTTTTGAGCCATCAGTAATATTATATATGGCTATAGACATATGATGTCACAAAGTCTCAAATTCTGGGCACAAAACCTGGGCAGTAACAACAAGTGTTATTGCCTGGGTTCTAATCCCGGGGTTCTAATCACAGGCTCCAGTGCATTTCAGTGGGTGAATATAGAGGCAGCAGTGAGGAATGTGATAAGGTTACCGGTATATACAACAAGATACTTGCAAGGCATTGCTTCTTTCCTAAAATATCTTTAACTCTTGTAAATGTCAATCATTTTTGTTTCTGGCATATATATATATAAAAACTTTATTAATTTTTTGGTAAATTATAATACTGTTCTGACAAGTAAAAGTAAAGTTTTAGAAACAGAATGTTAATGATCTGCAAAAAATTATAACAACAAATATCTGCAGTCCCTGACCAAGTTTTGGCCAGCTTTTGTGAGAGCAACATATTTATTGGTTGTTATTATTATCAGGCTGATATCAAGCTGGCAGGGTTGCCACTGAGCATCGTGATGGAGGCCATAGAGCAAGCCATGGACGGTAAGAAGCGGATACTCAACATCATGAACCAGTGCCTTCCTGCCCCGCGCAACACTCGCAAAGACAACGCCCCCGTCACTCACACCCTCGACGTGCCCATCAACAAACGAAACAAGCTCGTTGGCATCGGAGGATTAAATCTGAAGAAACTAACTGCAGATACTGGTCAGCATGTTATTATTATTTTTACTGCAATCAGTTTTCAAGAGCACCTTTCATATGTCTGAGAGACAGTTCTTGTCTTAGCTTGTGGTGTAATTTGATTCTTCTTTGAATCTGTTTATTTTGTTTTAATAGTAATTTCCAGATTTATGAAAAAAATCATAATGAAAGCTTTATCACTATACAAATGATCTACATAACAAGAAAAAATAATGTGCTTTTGATATTTGGAGGGGTTTTCTCAAGAGTGTTTTTTTCTTATAAAGGCGTTTATTTCTGATAAATTAAAAGAGCATATTATAAAAAAATATTTTATGTGAAACTCATTGAAACTGAGTGAGTTCAAAACTCAAAATTGCAGGTGTTTCGATCTCACAGACAGATGAGGTGACATTCCAAGTGTTCGCACCAAACCAGACTGCCATGGATGAAGCCATGGAGAAAATTGAGGAGCTTCTTGCCAAGGAGGTATGCACAGAGAGGTTAAAAAAAACCTTCATTCGATTAGATTAGTTTAACTGAATTAGTTAAAAAAAAATTTTTGAGTATTCTTTGAGGCACTACAACGTCTTACAAAAACGAAATACTCACTCACAGGCAGCTTTGAATTTCTTTCTAGCTTAAAAAGTTCAGTAGAAAAAAGGAAACGAAAAGAATTTAAAAAAAAGAAAACATACGTTTTTATGGCATTTTAGAGAAATTTACTAACTATGTTAAATCATGAATTTGAAAGATTCTGGTAAAGTATATATATCAAAGAAGGGAATGAAATAGTATATCATTGGGTTATCATTGAATGATTTTTATTATTCAAATAGCTGTTTCTATTTTACTATTTCAGAGGGAACCAGAACTGGAATTTGGAATGATATATACAGCAACCATCATTGAAATAAGGTACTGGCATTGAACTTTTATAATTATTCACTACAATGTTATTCTGTTCGTATTCACTTGTAAAAAATTATCAAAATCATGGTTTTGATATAAAATTAATTTAAATTAATAGTATTTAAGAGAGCAATTCATCTGACCATGTACATTTTGATGATGATGATTGCAGGGACTATGGCGTTCTGGTGACTCTCTACCCCACCATGCAGCCGACCTTGCTTCACAACTCACAGCTCGATACCAGAAAGGTAATCACTCTCCTCCTGCTCACTGTGTAACATACAAACCTCCACAAAAACTAACAATAAATACTTAAAGATACTGGGGACGCCACTCTCTTGTAGGACTAATATAACTATGACTCTCTTGTGAAGTTCTTTTCCCCTGTTAAAATGACCTTCAAGGACAAACAAAAATATGACTCTTATGAAATTCTTTTCTGCCTCTTAAAAATGACCTTCAGAATTGAACTTATAAGTCAATATGCTTTGTTAGCAGTTCAGATAGTTGTGGTTTTACAGACTGTATCATATTTCTGTCATATTTTCTCCTTGCTGTAAGTTGGTTGGCCAAGTTAAGGGTTCTGATACATTTGAGAGAAAAGAACCTTTTTACATAGCATATAAAAAACAGAATTTGAATCCCACGATGCATTCTAATATTCCAGAATATTTTCAACTCTTTATTTAATTTGAAATGTCACTAATGGTCCTAAATATTGTATTATTCTCCGAGGACGGGGGCGATACAAAAGTATTGAAGATCTAATAAAAATATACCTGACTGAAATGTATCTTATTTTAGGTCAGCCATGCCAGTGTATTAGGAATGGAAGTCGGCCAAGAAATATCTGTCAAGTACTTTGGAAGAGATCCGGCAAGTGGTAGAATAAGACTGTCAAGGAAAGTTCTTCTTGCTCCACCCACTTCAATCCCGAAAAATCTAGGTGCCAAGAAAGAGAACGGATCTGGTTCATGACGAGAGTAATTTAACTAAGTAATATGTTTGTCATGCATCTGCTTTCTTCTATTGGTCACAGCAGATCACATGGACTATTTCTGGTCAGGTTTATGATAATCTGATTTTGCCTTTCCATTCTCATCTGATGAGTTTACTTCAATTCATTAAAATATCCTAAGAAAATAATGTGATGTAGAAGAAAACTGTTGTGACTATTTTGATTCAGTATAATTATGTTTTATAGACATTTTCGTAAATCAATCAAAAAACAAATAAATTGCAAAGCTTACAAGTGAACTTGATTGGCAAGTAATATGTATTAATGTGAAGGTAAAAGTGAAGAAAAACATATTTATTACTAGTCTTGTAAATAGCATGTAAATAAAATAATTAATACCATATATGCCTCATTTGAATCCCTTCATACTATCTATTTATTACGTGGTCACAAGTTGTCATGAGATCAGAGAGAACTTCACCAACCCTAATTGATGGGAAGGATGTTAATGATCATAATCTCTTGGGCTGCAATTTGTTACAATGTAATCATAATAATGACGTCAGACTGCTTGAATCGTGAAGTTTTGGCCCCAGCACTTGGTTGAGCATATTGAATAACCATGGTTATGAATTTTATTAATGTAGAATGTAAATACACTAGTTCAAATAAAATTTATTTGTCCTGCCAATCAATATATTCAAACAGGCTCGTCTTTAAGGGGTTAATTACTCACGCTGCATCTGAATAAATATGCTGAAGCAGTGACATAATGATTGATAGAACACCTTTTTTTTTTGAGAAATTGTAATTTTATTAAGATTTCATTCTTGCACAAAACATTCATATAATACAATTTGTTCTTTATGTTGAACATTTTGACAATATACAAAGATTAATTAACAGGTTTTCACCTGTCAGCTCAGTTATTCTATAATTCTTATTCATTTCCCAGCATCACATTGTAACCCTTTCATTCTGGGTCTTACTCTGTTTGGCATTTAAATGAGCAGAAATATCTGATTGTTCATTTGCATACAATGAAAAGTACGCATCAATTATAAATTTTATCCAATTACAAATTTGATGGAATAAAATGATTTAGCACATGGATAAGATCACAATCTTGGGATTAAATGAATGCTTTAAATTATTCTGTTAACTTGTCTCAATCTCTACCTGGAAGTCATAGCTACATTAAATACTCCACATTTCTCAACTTAAACTAACAGCTATCTACATTATGGTTTAAAGATTTTATGAAATATAATGGACATAAACAGAGATCCATTGACCCCTTGTAACTTAGCATGACTGAACACAATCTGACCAGATCTTGACAAACATTATACTAAATCAATAATAATAATCTACTTCATTGAAATATAGGTTGAAGTTCTGTTTTGCCACTTTTGACCACCAGGGGATGCTTAGTAAAAATGCAAGAAATTTGACAACTGAACATTAGGTTATGTGTGTGCAAAACTTAAAATATCATTCCTTATATCATTTAAATGCTCAACATATATTGAGTAGAAACAATTAATTGTGACTTTATGTTGAATGTAAATTCATTACATTCAACAAGCAGTTTCTAAAGCAGTTTCTAAATTATATCTGTAAGGACTTCTCAACGGCACATAAACATCAATGCCTGTAAATGAATTTAAATTCTTTTGTGAATTTCAACAAAACCAAAGTAATTTTTTCATCAATCTCAAAAGGAAAATCATTTCCCTTAAAAAATCAGCCAAAATATTTCTGAGACTTGTCATCATGAACAAATCTTAAATATATTTTGGCAAACCTAATATCAATGGTCAGTTTTCTACAGTTTATCAACTGTTCACCTAATGGTTTAATACAAATTTCATAATCTACAACATACAGTTTAAACCTATAAGCTACTTTCTGAAAGAATTATTAACATCAGTGACCAAAAATGTTACGGACAGAAATATTGTCATCTTTCAATCCAAACATATTCTCATGCATAGCCCCCATGCAAATTACAATTTCTCATCTCTCACTTTTGACTACGAATTTCATTTGAATAATATATGGATAAAAACTTCTGTGGTTATTTGTGTTGGTCATATAATATGCAGGAAGCATGTGACTTGACATGAGACAGTGATATTTTAAGATGGGGCTGGTGTTCTCCTCGGCGGGGGGAGTTCCCAGGATGAGTTCATCCCCATCGTCACCGCTCCAGTCAGTGCTCCTTAATGTTGACAGCTCTAATATACAGCAGTAAAAGGATACAAAACCCAGAAATATTTCTACATCTTTCTTGTCAATAAAATAGTGAAAAAAACCTTTGCCTGCTTCTCATTACTTAATATCAGTACAATATAGCAAAGCCATTTTTTAGGGTCAAATATACTTATTTACAAAGGGAAAGAGCATGAAACACCAGAGACTTTATTCATGTGATTGCAATGAAAATATAAAATAATAAAAATCTTTTAAGAAATGGAAAAAAAATAATGGTATAAACAAAATATCTTGAAATTTGCCATAATATTATTTGGGAAAATACTCACACAAAAATGTTTTGACTGACTTCCCCTTGTTCTTTATATATCTTAGCAGGGATAACTTAATGTACAATACATATTAGAAGGGTGTGCGTCCATTTTACCATTTCTGGTGAGTATCGTTGATCAGACTCGTGTCAGCTGATTAAATTTAAATAATTTTGCAGAATAAAATATTCTAAAAAATAATAATTTAAAGACTTTTCAACTGGAATAATCCACTTTAAAGTGCACATATTTCAAAATAATCAGCAACAGAATACAGGGCCAATGGGTTTGTTACAGTTAGGTTTTAATATATTTTTTGTTTAAGAAAACTGTTTCATATATGGAGAGGACCATATAAATTCCATCTTAAGTATCTAAATAATGTACATGAACAAGATTAATAGTCTTCTTATCCTTACACATTAATAAATTACCCTCATAAAACCTAGCTCAACACAATGGAAATGTACACCAGGCTGAAATTAATACTGAGATGTACTTATCGCTTTATGATGTACCTTAAGTATTGCATCTTTAAACGCAGCTTAGTTTGTAATTTACACCAAATTTATACCAGGAAGGTATATTTATTTATACATATGCCATATTCAAATCTGAAGTCACCAGGAATTGCATTTTCTCTGATTGGTTCATATTCACTTTACACAACAGTCATCTGGAGTTTATCACTAATTATTGGTTTGCTTTTTCTTCTCTTTATTTAGACCACATGTAGAATGTGTTTAAAGTTTAATATATATATATATATATATATATATATATATTATATATATATATATATATATTATATATATATATATATATATTATATATATATATATATATTATATATATATATATATATATATATATATATATATATATATATATATATATATATATATATATATATATATATATATATATATATATATATACATATATATATATATACATATATATATATATATATATATACATATATATATATATATATATATATATATATATATATATATATATATATATATATATATATATATATATATATATATATATATATATATATATATATATATATATATATATATATATATATATATAATATTTATACATCCAGGGAAATAAACTTTTGTTGGTTGCTGGCAATTTATTCAGCTTGGTGCTTTCAAATTGCATAGAAATATGAAATGTAGATCAACTATAACCATCAGCATTATTACCGGGTAACAATTCATAAATGATCATTGATTTTGTTGATAAGAAAGTGTGACCCAAGAATTAGAACATCCTAGTCTTAGCACTGTTATCAGACAAGTATTTTGAGGGCTGAAACAATATCAAAGAATTTGAAAACTACCCCATAGTTACAACATTTGTTTTTGTAAATAATCAGATTAGTTTCTACAATATTACAGTTCTATATTCCTTGCATTAGTCTAGTTTTAAAATTAGGTTTTAATAAAATGCAGATTTCATGGAACAATATTAAATATGCTGTAGTAGATCCCACAAACAAATCTATCTGACCTTCAATACCATCCACTGTCAAAACAAGGCTTTCGTCTAAACCTAAATATTATAACATTGAGATTTCTTTTCCAATACAGTGAAAGATCTTCCTTCAAATAATTATACAGGAATAAATCACAAGAGATTCAGATCATATTTTTTTAAGGAGGGTAATTTTGTTTTTTTTACAATTAGTTAACTTTCAATAGGTAACCTAATTTATCAGATTTTGAAATAGCAATCATGAAAAATATATCAGAAAGCCGGTTTGAAGTTTAAAGCTTAAAGAAATGAATGAAAAATAAATTATTCTTTTGAAAATGGGTGGTAGAGATAATTGCACCAAGAAAAGTTTCATATTACCGGTGCATCACTATATTACAGTTAAAACTCTTCAATGTGAAATCGGAAGTTTTGTGTTCTAAAACTGGACTTTAAACATGAGGGTTTCTAAGATTATTAAGTTCTGTGTGAAATCTGGATTTTACTTTGTAACTTTTGGATTTTTAAATGTAAAATTATAATTTTTGGAGAACCATATATTACATTTCAATGTGGTCTCATAATTGTTATAAAAGAAAGAGTTTTGCATCTATAATTACAAAATTAGATAAAACACTTTCCTTTATTCATCTGTTTTCCATTGGAGGGACAATTTGTAGTATCATTCGACAGCAGATTTTCTGCGGCTGTACTCAACACATCATAAGTCTTTATCTAACTTGCTAGTCCACCTCTCTGGTGGCATAGATTAGTTAACCAGAAATATGTGGCGAGTATAAGCCAAGAATGTTCATGGACTAATATTAGGCTATATTTAAACCAATCTGGATATTGGCATCTATCAATAGATGAGACTTAACATATATCTGACCATGCATAAATAAGATGAAACCCAGCCATTGTGTGAATATATATGCTATATTGTATATTCTATATTGCCAGGGGACCACATGGAGTCCTCCTGTGCTATACTGTGGCATGCCAGGGGACCACATGGAGTCCTCCTGTGCTGTACTGTGGCATGCCAGGGGACCACATGGAGTCCTCCTGTGCTATACTGTGGCATGCCAGGGGACCACATGGAGTCCTCCTGTGCTGTACTGTGGCATGCCAGGGGAAAACATGGAGTCCTCCTGTGCTATACTGTGGCATTCCAGGGGAAAACATGGAGCCCTCCTGTGCTATGGGACCACATGGAGTCCTCCTGTGCTATACTGTGGCATGCCAGGGGACCCCATGGAGTCCTCCTGTGCTATACTGTGGCATGCCAGGGGACCACATGGAGCCCTCCTGTGCTATACTGTGGCATGCCAGGGGACCACATGGAGCCCTCCTGTGCTATACTGTGGCATGCCAGGGGAAAACATGGAGCCCTCCTGTGCTATGGGACCACATGGAGCCCTCCTGTGCTATACTGTGGCATGCCGGGGGACCACATGGAGTCCTCCTGTGCTATACTGTGGCATGCCAGGGGACCACATGGAGCCCTCCTGTGCTATACTGTGGCATGCCGGGGGACCACATGGAGTCCTCCTGTGCTATACTGTGGCATGCCAGGGGACCACATGGAGTCCTCCTGTGCAATACTGTGGCATGCCAGGGGACCACATGGAGCCCTCCTGTGCTATACTGTGGCATGCCGGGGGACCACATGGAGTCCTCCTGTGCTATACTGTGGCATGCCAGGGGACCACATGGAGTCCTCCTGTGCTATACTGTGGCATGCCAGGGGACCACATGGAGTCCTCCTGTGCTATACTGTGGCATGCCAGGGGACCACATGGAGTCCTCCTGTGCTATACTGTGGCATGCCAGGGGACCACATGGAGCCCTCCTGTGCTATACTGTGGCATGCCAGGGGACCACATGGAGCCCTCCTGTGCTATACTGTGGCATGCCGGGGGACCACATGGAGCCCTCCTGTGCTATACTGTGGCATGCCGGGGGACCACATGGAGTCCTCCTGTGCAATACTGTGGCATGCCAGGGGACCACATGGAGTCCTCCTGTGCTATACTGTGGCATGCCAGGGACCCCATGGAGCCCTCCTGTGCTATACTGTGGCATGCCAGGGGACCACATGGAGCCCTCCTGTGCTATACTGTGGCATGCCAGGGTACCACATGGAGTCCTCCTGTGCTATACTGTGGCATGCCAGGGGACCACATGGAGTCCTCCTGTGCTATACTGTGGCATGCCAGGGGACCACATGGAGTCCTCCTGTGCTATACTGTGGCATGCCAGGGGACCTCATGGAGTCCTCCTGTGCTATGGGACCACATGCTATCTCAATATTCTGTATTTATGCATGGCCATGTAAATGTATTTGTTTCATCTTTATTCTCGGGTTGATTGAGAAGCCATATTTTCCACAATGAATTCAAACTGTACAAATATCTAAGTATGTAGAAAATGATTTCAATGCAAAATGAGAAGAATGTCATAAAAATGGACCATTATAACAGACTCATGCTGCCCTCTATCACAGACTATATAATGGCCAGGGGGCACCACTCTAGCAGCATCAGTTTGGGTTGTTATATTATCAGTCTTTGGTGTTGACAGAACAAATTACACAATTTAATCTAGATTTTTTTTCTTCCTTTTGTTACAATTTCGTTAATTGTAAAGATATTCTGAGCAATAACAAAACATAATCAGTTCTGTTTACAAATGGATCCTGATTAGCTCATACATTAATATATTCCATTGTTAAATTCATGTAAATAACCAGGAAAATTGAGATGCTGAAAGGAACTGCAAGATAGAATAAAATTATGCATATAATATTTTTATATTTACACTGCCCTTATACCTTTGGGTATAAAATTTCAGAAAATAAATGTATTTTATGAGGCATAAATGGCAGGCAAATATACACAAAAGGATCCTGTTATATTTTTTCACATCTTTGGACTTAAAGTAATAGTCTCTAAATTGCAACCAACCCATTTGATAAGAGAGAGGCAAGTACTGGTAAATATCTATGATGCTACGTGCAACCTAAATCCTCATCTAATGCCCTATTTTTCTTGGATGGAAAAAACATGTATTGAATGTGTGTATTCCTCCCCAGATCTCAGACTAAACTCAGCATTACCTCTAAAATTGGTCCTACAAAATGCCCTCATAAAGTTCCATAATATTCAATACTTATTACAAACCAACCCCATATGAGAAAATACCCAAGCCTTGAGAATTTTTTTTTTACAATTGATTTTTCACCTCCAGTAGGTGGCGACAACAGCAGTTGCTAATGACGTCCGGTGGCGCCATCGTCTTGCGAATGTCGCACACCATCCTGGTCATCGATTGCATGCTGAAGGGCAACGGGAGTGAGCCACTCCTTAGGAATAGCTTTCTCTATGAACGGTATGCAGGAGCTGACGTAGGCAAGGCGGTTAATCCAACTCGGAGGCTCTTTACCACACAAAATCTGGAAAATTCAAAAGGAATATTGATACAAATAAAATGGACACACACAGACAAAAACAAATAAAAATATATAATATGCAAAATCATATCATGAATTTTTACAAAAAAAGAAAAGAAACATAATTAATATTACTTGTATTAACACTCATATATCAAACACTTATCCTAAATAAAATTACCAAATTTGTCACATTTACTATTCAAATTTGATAAACTTCAAAAATGCAACTGACCTGTGTTACGGAGGAAGAGAAGTGATTGCAGTTTTTGTTGAGAAGATGGTACTGGTCCCCTTTGAATTCTTTCCCCAACTGCTCCACAATGTTCTTCACATCGGAAGGTGTGAAGTCAGTCGTACCAATCACTATAGATTCCCTGTCAAAAATAAATAAATAAAAATAAAAATAACATACTTTTTACAAATTTATATATTTGAGATTAATCAATGTTTATTTTGATGACTTGACCTTTAATTACAATAAAAGAACAAGTCGTTGTGGCTGGGAAATCTCTTAGATACTTTAAATAATCCTGTCCATTAATTATTTGGCAAACTGATTTTTCATAAATCTTATGGTAAACATTAACATTAAGAGTGCATCAGAATCGGAAATAATCTATTCATCTTACCACTGCAAAACAAGAAGCTCAGAAATTGAAAAACAAAGAACTGCAAGTTCATATCTTAAAGTGGTGTTGACAATGGAAACTGTTTAATTTAACAATCAACAATTATTTTTTAACTAAGGTATGGGTACTAATTTACCATGGTTTCCTAAAAGATTCATAACTTTGTGGGGGATAAGAGGGTGCACAACTTGTGAGTTATCACAAAACTGCATGGCAAATTGTTGGTACATTATTGAGTTTGAGAAAAAAACTGCCTGAAAACTGTGATTATATTTAACCAATGTGTGACCAGAAATCTGTGACAAGTGACTTGGCTGGATATGACTACAGATTATCACCAACTATCTTTATATCCTATTAAGCATTCATGTCAATCCAGTAATATATCCATGGAGTAGATTTGGAGTTTTAATCATGATATGCCATACACACGTGGGCTCTGATTGCCCTTACCCAAGCAGAAATATCTATTCAATTTACTTGTAAAAAGTGGCATTTTCCAGGAAGACAAATAGGCCCCTGTACATTTATACACAAGGGATTTTCATTACTATAATACAAGCAGAGATACAATGATGAAGGAAGCCAAGGCATCGCCATGTGGTAGTCTTACTTCCTCACCACACAATTCTCCAGATCCCCTTACTTCACCTCCTCCTTGCCATCTGCCCCGGCCCAGGGCTAATTCAATCATGTTCCTTGCCTCTATATTACCTGTATCTAATTCCCGAACATGTCAAGAGGCATAATGCTTCTCACTGCTTACACTATACAAGATTCCTTGTTCCACTCTACATGAACAAAAAGCAATTAGCATTAAAAAAAATCATATTAAGAGAGAAGTGGAACTTTATATGAGATTATAACAGAAGATGTGGATTGAAAATTGTCAAGATACCTAAATGACAGCTCTGTTTTACAATTGTCTATCCTGCCTATTGCTATGGACACTGATTTCTATCTGGTGTTGTAACAGATCCTCCGTGTCATTTGTTACCTTGGCAACAGACAAGGGGACAATGGAGCGGAAGGTATCAGCTGAAGGCCGCTTTCTGTGGCCAGGGACGAGCCTTAGTTGCTAGGCGATATATTGGATATCTGTTAGCGCTGCTGCTTACCAAATCTTATTTTACACATTTTAAGAGGCAATTGGGTATGGCTGATTTAACATTCCTGTACTTTCCATTACTATGGAAATTACATGACAATATTTAAAACCCACACTAGGTAATTCTCTATATCAAAAGATTTTTCTATCATTCTTTTTCCCTGACAAGGTTAAGTATGAAACTATGGGCTTTTGAAACTACTAAAATACAGTGCCAATTATAAGTAAGATGATGAAGATCCTTTGATTGCTAATTGTGTAGTTGTTTATTTGAGTTCAAGTGAGGTCATGCAGGCCCATCAAGTGACCATATTTTTTCAGGTATGTGTGAAATAGTGCCATCAAGGCTCGCCATGAATATATGACATGCATTTTAATCAATGCATGACAAACTGGATGTTTGGCTCTGCAAATGAAAATTATTGATTTTCTTTTTGCTATTATTTCTTTCTTTTCAATATCATGTTTCAAAATAAGTTCACTGGCTTGAAAAACAGCTGATTATTAACAGTGACCATGTTTTAAGTAAAATATTTTAAATCACATTTAAAACACATTCTTGTAGCAAAATCCACATTCTATTAAAACTCATTGGCTCTCACACAATTACCGTAGATCTGTCTGAGATGTCGATGTGAATGATTAAAACACAAAAGATGTGAAGGCTGTAAGATTTATTTGCTATTTTATCATTTTCACAAGTGATAAAATCATCACCCATTGGCTCTCACCAACACATTATTAGATCTATCTGAGATGTAGATGTGAATGATTAGAACACACAAGATGCGAAGGCTGTAAGATATATATACTATGTTATCACTTTCACAAGAATTTATAAGAATTCCTATGTGGCCCTCAAGATGAGGTCCTGGACATCTGTAAGGCTGCACAAAATACATTAGTGAAGCAGACAGACATTCGTATCTACACGGACACAAAAAAACAGTTCTACGTGAAGCCTTTCCATGAAGCATTATATTAAAACCACTCATTTTCTATAGACTTGTGGAACTTCGAAAGAGACACACCTGTTATGAATTTGGTACATCTCAGATAATATTTCAAGAGATGGAGCATTTCTATCGTTCCTTAGAGAGAGAGATATGCAAAAGGATGGCAAGACAATGACGGCACCTTTCCTCCAGAGTTAGGCAGGCATAAGTGTGTTCCTGAGCACAAAAATTGTTGAATATATAATTAAAGTTATGTTTCGTCACTACACTCTATGGCTGCCAACAGCTTGTTTATAGATTTTCCTGAGGGCTATGCTGTGGGTTTTTATTTTTTGAAGAAAAAAAAAATAAATTAAAAAAAAATTTAAAAAAAAAGATCAAACAAAAAAATATTGTTGAATAGATCACTTACTTAAATTTGAACTGTTCCCCCAAATCTTCAGCATCTTTTGGGGCAATTTCAAAGATTCCTGAGAAAGGGAAGGGGTGGCCTCCATACGCATACTCTGAAATAAGAAGAAAAATATTGATAACAGACATCAACTTATGGTCATTAATAGCCTTTTATATACTGAATATGTAATGATTATTGTTACCCATACTTCACCAATATAACCATCATTACCCTGGACAAACTTTCAATTTTCCCTTTTTTTCCACTCTGTGAAAGCCACCTAGCTTTGGACACTTATTCCTCCATGTGTAATGCACTTGTGTTACGCTATGTTACATTATAATATGTAATATTAAATAAAGAATTCCCATAATTTGTTATTGATCAATTATTATTCATAAGCTGATGTAATAGCCAAGCTACAATAGAATGAATTGGAGGGCTTTCATGTAAAACCTCAACAAAATCATAAATTTGTCAAACGTATGTAGCATAAATTCCAAAAATGACTTGTTCATTATCTTTTATTATCACCATTATAGACATACTGTATGTGAAATGATGAGGTAAACATAAAAGCTAAATCTTATAACTGCTGAATGAGCTCAGAAAAGTATGTTTCTTCAGAAACCATCTATTTTTCACCTAGGAAAAATTATCACTTAATATGGAGATAAAAAAAAATGGAACTATGGTAGCTGTCATAAAAATACATATTGGTGGTGCTGAAGGGTAATAAACTGTGAACTGCAGTTCTCTATCCAGACTTTCCACAGTATTCATTTTCTATGAGTGATGACAGTGGAAGGATCCTTTGGGTGGCAGTTCCTGACCATACCTTAGATGAGAAAAACAACCCATTTCTCCTGGCTGGGATGAGCCTTTTTTTTTTACTATGTCAGAGTATCAGGAGCAGTATCTTTGAAGTAATGGACTGAAATTTAGTAATAGTCCATTTGCCCTGTGATAAATCCCTGCAGCTGAGAGGAACTATATTGCTTTGGGGGTGGGTGGAGGAGCAAACATAGAAAATAGTGTAGTATGACCAAAAAGCACCGAAGGACAATTCAACTGGGTCACCTTTTTTAAGGAGCCATATCTTTGAAGTAATAGACTGAAATATAGTAACAGTCCCATGGCCATGAGATGATGCTCTGCAGATGAGAAGAACTAGAGCACTTGGTTTGGGGGCAAACACTGAGAACAGTAGTAACCATGAGTGTGGTATGTCTAACAAACTATTATGGCAATGTGAGGTGTGATTAGCATGCATATCGGCTTCATCTTGTGGCTCACACCTCCGTGGGATGCTAGAAGACAGAGTGCATGTATGGCCTGGGGGTGGGCAAGGCTGGGCTTCTGCAATCACTGGATTATATCTCCCTCTCACCAGGTGGCGCTAGACATATATGTGGTCATGCATGAATGTGACCAAGTTAATCCTCACAGGGTCACACGTTAATGTGACCAAATTAATCCTCACGTTTCACATATTAATGTGACCAAGTTAATCCTCATAGGGTCACGCGTTAATGTGACCATTCATGCAGGGTCACGCATTAATGTGACCATCCATGGAGGGTCATGCATTAATGCGACCAAATTGATCTATGCAGGGTCACACATAATTGATCCATGCAGTCATTGTATGACCACAATTTGCCATTCATGATAACCGAAAAAAGAGGCACAGAAATTTACTAATTGGGTCCCATTTTTGCATGATCATATAAATATTTGGCTTAAACTCTTGTTGCTCAGCATCTCGCATATCATTCCCCATGTTCCCACCTGTTTCAAACACAATTAAGTGGGAACCATCTTCTTAATATCAACATGTTTTGAGGTAAACATTTCAATATGTACCACACAGCTCTTTTAATTTGATCATTTTATGGGCATGTTGCATGTCACCTTATCTTTACCTCCTTATCCCTATCTTTTATCCTTACTGGGATCATCATCCTTAATTCTTATCTTTATCCTGACTGGGCTGCTCAATATTGTAATCATATTGAAATATATGTGCCATAGAATTAACTGGCATGTTGGAAAGCAAAATCCCAGTCAACAACATTACATATATATATATAGTTGGGGATGATCAAGTGTGTTCATAAATTTTGTGAGATGTGTATGTGCTGACTTGTTGTAAAAATGGCATTTCTAATTCATCTTATAGCCATTTACATGTATGTGACCTCTTACATCATGTGCAAGGTGCATACATAGCCATGCTATTACCCAATCCAGAGCAATGACAGAAAGACACTTGCCAAAACCAGGTGCCAAATCTCTTCAGCTCATAAGAAATTGTTTTTCTCTTATATAATCAACACATCACTTGCCAAGATTCCTAGTTTTGGTTGGCACTCTTAAAATTGGTTCCTAACCTGGCAAAAAAATGCTGTGTAGCTATCAAATGATTTTTTTCAAAATGTTCTAATTTAAGCCAAGAATTGCTCTCCCTTTACAAAAATTGTAAGGTTGGCTTGTTACTGTATACATATATAGGCATGATATCAAAATATCATTTGTTTTGAATTTCTACATACATGGTAAAGACCAATAAATTTCTAATTAACAGAAACATGTATAAGGGTTATATAGCTTTTTGTTATAAATAAAAATGAGTCAGTATTTAAAAAAAATAAACCTGACTGGTTAAACATTCATAAATGTAAAACTCTATTCTCTTTAATTTGTATTAATCAATCTTGAATGACCATATATTGAGTCTGTAAACATTGTAATAGCTTGAAATAGCTTTGATTTCCAAGACCCCCCAAAAAATAAAATGTGATAAAATACTGTTCCTGGTGATGAATATTCTCATTCTTGCAAAATACAGAAATAAGGGTTTCAACTTGAGCTGACAATACCTACAGGTGATAAAATGGTGCTAAAGCTTTCCTTTTCTTATTCATGACCTTATTCTGAACAACTGACTTTACGCCCCTTCTGGTAATTAGAGCTGATATTGATAATTTGCATAAATCATTGTTTCCTCAATAAATCTCTTCATGGCAAGTTGGTATTTATAAAGATTATCTTCTATGTGATGCACAAATAAGACCATTTTGAACTGGACTGAGATTGCAAATGGCTGAAAACATTTTATATGACAGGCATAATCCTCGGAGCTTAAAAATCTCATCTCCTGCAACATTACAATTTCAGCACATACAAAATTACAACTGGGCTGAATTTCTTGTGACACCGCATCAGACTATTTGAACTAAATATCTTTAATGTGCTTCCAACTTAGAAAGAGCAGTTGGCTCACAAATGTCTTACGAGTGATATTTCCCTACAACGCGATAGACATCCAATATTGATATATTATTATCAAAGGTCCAGTTAGGCTGCCCACCAATGCTTTACGACTGTGCAATCTTGCCAGTTCCTGTTTGAGTGCAAGTTGGTCATGGCGCAGACTGCAGCAACCTATAGATACAACTCTGCTCTCATCCCATCTTAAGGCCTTATCACAAATAAGGAAAACAATCTGTCCTCACCAAAATCTCAACATGAAAGCATCTCAGTGGTGGAGTTGTTCTTGCATCTTATTGAATAATTGGGTCAAATATCGTTTTTCATAAACTTCCAAAATAAAATCATAAAGCATCTCATCAGCACCTTATTAAGTTCTGCTTGACCTAACAGACTCAGATATATATGGAGCTGAGGCATGCATGATTTGCAATAAGATACATTTGCAATAAGAGCTGGACGATAAAGAGAAGAATTTATGAAGGAATCTTATAGAATCTTTATGCACATTGTTTTTATAACACATTTATGGACTCAGTATGGTTGGAAATCAAGATCTCAGAGATGATGACTATAAGCTATTAGACCATCATCAGACCATCATAATTTTAGATTTGGAAACTGGCCAACTGAAGAAAATAATCTCAAAGTTCGGTTTGAGCACTCTCTCAATTTACTCCCCAATTCCAACTTAGTATATTTGGATTGCCTGGACTTCCCCTGTGTATGAAATGTGCCTAAAAGTTAGTGCACTGGAGTGATGGGATGATCAGCCATCTTTGATGCCATGCAAGTTTTCTATTTTTCTCAATATTCCAAACCTGATTAGTTTTTTGGTCTACATGCATTTGTTGCCATAATATTAATGTATTCTGATCACAGAATACCGACTGGTAGTTATCATATCAGCCCTCTATGAACTTATTGAAAATTTTGGTTATTATACAGGAAAATCTCTAATTTATTTAGTATCTGCCTAGACTCCATATTCTCAAACTCTAACCTGGACCACAGAACTGTTTTTTTTCCAAAGCAAGTGTGTATATCTATGTAATTTTTCACTGATTTTCAAAAAAACAGTTTGATAACCAATACACATTAGAGGGGGCAGCAGCCTCATACATAATCTGGAATATAGGAACATTTGATTGAACATATAAAATACAGATTTTCAAGGTGGTAATTCTGGTGGATCAGTAAATGAAGAGTTTGCATGACTACCATCAAGGTCATGGCAGATGGTCATTTTACAAAAAAATAAGATTCTATGGTTATCCCTATAGAAGATGGGATAATCTTAAATGAATAAAGAAAGACAAAATCATGAAAATAGCAGACTACCATTTTGTGAAGTATGAAGAAAAAGCACACTTTCAGTCCACATGATCTTCCTCTATCACCTGATCAATGTGACGTGACTTGGCATAAACAATTTATTAGATGTGGTTCCTCACAGTGCATGAGTTGTGTGGTTTAATAGCATCCCACTTCTCATGTTT
This sequence comes from Amphiduros pacificus, assembly GCA_949316495.1. NCBI lineage: Eukaryota > Metazoa > Annelida > Polychaeta > Phyllodocida > Hesionidae > Amphiduros > Amphiduros pacificus. The sequence goes on along the minus strand of OX439005.1, from coordinate 35,109,299 downwards.
ACAAAACAGATCTCCCTGAGGTTAAAGCCCATCCTCATAGGAATATCTTCATGAGCTGATGAGTATCACTGCCCTTAATTTCTTTCCTTTTTGCGGAACAATTCATATGGGTCAAACATCATTTTGGTCACGCATGAAAATGACTCAAAAAGTTGCAAATGGCCATCCAAAACAGGACTTTTCTTCCATGTTAGTCCCTGCCACCATTGATAAAAAGATGCATACAGGATCAAAACCAAGTCATGAATATTTATAAAAATCTGGCAGTGAACTGATTGGTTAAAGAATACATGTTTATTCATACAGATTCTAACTGATTAGCATCTGAGTCAGCCAACTGCTCACACATCATTACCTGAGGCTGGTTGATTCTGACTGGATGATATTTTGGTGGGCATGAGTCACATGCATGATTGGAAATGGTGTTCCAAATTACAAACAACATCATTAAGAAGCAATGACAGCGAGAACATGAGTGAGAACATTGAACAACTGGCATTACTACCTGACAGTGTGTAATACATAGGAATCATATATCTATGTCTGTTCATATGTACCTGTTGCACTGACTTATTTGATTGCTTATATTCCACACATTAATTAATGTGATCAGCGGGGGACTCAAATTCACCTCATTTCCTATTTATTCTTTCAGTCTTCCTTGGAATAAAACCTCATCACATGCAGTAATGACAAGAGCAATTATCTTCAGATTTATCTCACATGTCCTGTAATCATTAATAGCTTCATTTATCATTAAAATAATTGCTAATTAGCATCTAAACTATAATTACCAAGCAATAAAGAAGACTGAGGAAATGCAACTAATTTCCAATATGGAGATAAATTATGACATCCCAACATAAGATGTTATTCTATTTTTATTAAATTCCGAGAATCTTACTCCACAAGTCACAGATCATAGAGCTCAATATTTCATTAATACACACCCACACACACATATGATTTGATGGATATGTATATATATATATAAAATTTGATAGACATGCACGTATAATTTGATAGATAGGCATTTAAATGTTATTTTGTCATAAGCTTCATTTGGCCATGAATGTTATTTGCTGGACTAAAGTTTTCAGCGAGTGCCAATAACTGAGCTATAGTCTGAGACAGGAGACACTGTTATCATCTATAGGACAACTCAGTGAATCATCAGACCGGCAGGAAGATAACACCAAATAGCTTTGCATGCTCAGCAGCACCAGAACTGAACCACATAAACTTATTACAATGAACAGAAAAACAATCGCATGCATCTATCCTGTAAGTAGCAAATGTTGATTGGGGAATATACTTTGAGGCAGATATTGGCTGAGGCAGAGTGTCTGTGAGTAATCGTGTCTGATGATGTAAGCTGATAAAATCTCATCATCAATTATATCTGCTTAACAAACACTCAATATCCAAGCCACAAATAAAAGCTGCTCACTGGTACCAATGCTGATAGCAAATGCTCTGAGTACTCATCTCACTGGTGCCAGTGCTGATAGCATATAATCTGTGTGTACTGTTCTCACTGGTGCCAGTGCTGATAGCATATGATCTGTGTGTACTGGTCTCACTGGTGCCAGTGCTGATAGCATATAATCTGTGTGTACTGGTCTCACTGGTGCCAGTGCTGATAGCAAATGCTCTGAGTACTCATCTCACTGGTGCCAGTGCTGATAGCATATAATCTGTGTGTACTGTTCTCACTGGTGCCAGTGCTGATAGCAAATGCTCTGAGTACTCATCTCACTGGTGCCAGTGCTGATAGCAAATGCTCTGAGTACTCATCTCACTGGTGCCAGTGCTGATAGCATATGATCTGTGAGTACTGGTCTCACTGGGGCCAGTGCTGATGGCATATGATCTGTGAGTACTGTTCTCATTGGTGCCAGTGCTGATAGCATATGATCTGTGAGTACTGGTCTCACTGGTGCCAGTGCTGATAGCATATGATCTGTGAGTACTGGTCTCACTGGGGCCAGTGCTGATGGCATATGATCTGTGAGTACTGTTCTCATTGGTGCCAGTGCTCATAGCATATGATCTGTGAGTACTGTTCTCACTGGGGCCAGTGCTGATAGCATATGATCTGTGAGTACTTATCTCACTGGTGCCAGTGCTGATAGCATATGATCTGTGAGTACTGTTCTCACTGGTGCCAGTGCTGTTAGCATATGATCTGTGAGTACTTATCTCACTGGTGCCAGTGCTGATAGCATATAATCTGTGTGTACTGTTCTCACTGGTGCCAGTGCTGATAGCATATGATCTGTGAGTACTTATCTCACTGGTGCCAGTGCTGATAGCATATAATCTGTGTGTACTGTTCTCACTGGTGCCAGTGCTGATAGCATATGATCTGTGAGTACTTATCTCACTGGTGCCAGTGCTGATAGCATATAATCTGTGTGTACTGTTCTCACTGGTGCCAGTGTTGAAGTCAAATGATCTCAATAACTAATCTCAAAAATAAATACTGTATGAAAATGTGCCTACACATAAACTCTGCTATTACCACTGTCCAGTACATTGTCATTAAAAAAAACAAAAACATATATGTATGTACATAACAGGTATGTTCATTTGCCTTTATTGCCATATGGATCCTATTATCACAACAGGTTCATGCCATACCTTCACATAGTAATAATACTAATCATCAATTATTGAAATGTAATTATTGGTGTATTCTGGAATGGGCAACATAGCAAGTCAGTTTTGGTATATGCCACATAAACATGATTATACAATTACAAAATCAATACCAGAAGATACTATATTAGTTTACCTTGATCAGTAATTCCCATACATTTGAGAGCATATGGCATTATACTTGTCCTCACTACTCATCATTCCTATAGTCCTCACTACTCATCATTCCTATAGTCCTCACTACTCATCATTCCTATAGTCCTCACTACTCATCATTCCTATAGTCCTCACTACTCATCATTCCTATAGTCCTCACTACTCATCATTCTCATAGTCCTCACTACTCATCATTCCTATAGTCCTCACTTCTCATCATTCCTATAGTCTTCACTACTCATCATTCCTATAGTCCTCATTACTCATCATTCTCATAGTCCTCACTACTCATCATTCTCATAGACCTCACTACTCATCATTCCTATAGTCCTCACTACTCATCATTCTCATAGTCCTCACTACTCATCATTCCTATAGTCCTCACTACTCATCCTTCCTATAGTCCTCACTACTCATCATTCCTATAGTCCTCACTATTCATCATTCCTATAGTCCTCACTACTCATCATTCCTATAGTCCTCACTACTCATCATTCCTATAGTCCTCACTACTCATCATTCCTATAGTCCTCACTACTCATCAATCTCATAGTCCTCACTACTCATCAATCTCATAGTCCTCACTACTCATCATTCTCATAGTCCTCACTACTCATCATTCCTATAGTCCTCACTACTCATCATTCCTATAGTCCTCACTACTCATCATTCCTATAGTCCTCACAACTCATCATTCCTATAGTCCTCACTACTCACCATTCCTATAGTCCTCACTACTCACCATTCTCATAGTCCTCACTACTCACCATTCTCATAGTCCTCACTACTCATCATTCTCATAGTCCTCACTACTCATCATTCCTATAGTCCTCACTACTCATCACTCCTATAGTCCTCACTGCTCATCATTCCTATAGTCCTCACTACTCATCATTTCTATAGTCCTCACTACTCATCATTCTCATAGTCTTCACTACTCATCATTCCTATAGTCCTCACTACTCATCATTCTCATAGTCCTCACTACTCATCATTCTCATAGTCCTCACTACTCATCATTCTCATAGTCCTCACTACTCATCATTCCTATAGTCCTCACTACTCATCAATCCTATAGTCCTCACTACTCATCATTCCTATAGTCCTCACTACTCATCATTCCTATAGACCTCACTACTCACCATTCTCATAGTCCTCACTACTCATCATTCCTATAGTCCTCACTACTCATCATTCTCATAGTCCTCACTACTCATCATTCCTATAGTCCTCACTACTCATCATTCCTATAGTCCTCACTACTCATCATTCCTATAGTCCTCACTACTCATCATTCCCATAGTCCTCACTACTCATCATTCCTATAGTCCTCACTACTCATCATTCCCATAGTCCTCACTACTCATCACTCCTATAGTCCTCACTACTCATCATTCCTATAGTCCTCACTACTCATCATTCCTATAGTCCTCACTACTCATCATTCCTATAGTCCTCACTGCTCATCATTCCTATAGTCCTCACTACTCATCATTCCTATAGTCCTCACTACTCATCATTCCTATAGTCCTCACTCCTCGTCATTCCTATAGTCCTCACTACTCATCATTCCTATAGTCCTCACTACTCATCATTCCTATAGTCCTCACTACTCATCATTCCTATAGTCCTCACTACTCACCATTCCTATAGTCCTCACTACTCATCATTCCTATAGTCCTCACTCCTTGTCATTCCTATAGTCCTCACTACTCATCATTCTCATAGTCCTCACTACTCATCACTCCTATAGTCCTCACTACTCATCATTCTCATAGTCCTCACTACTCATCATTCCTATAGTCCTCACTACTCATCATTCCTATAGTCCTCACTACTCATCATTCCTATAGACCTCACTATTCATCATTCCTATAGTCCTCACTACTCATCATTCCTATAGTCCTCACTACTCATCATTCCTATAGTCCTCACTACTCATCATTCCTATAGTCCTCACTACTCATCATTCCTATAGTCCTCACTACTCATCATTCCTATAGTCCTCACTCCTCGTCATTCCTATAGTCCTCACTACTCATCATTCCTATAGTCCTCACTACTCATCATTCCTATAGTCCTCACTACTCATCATTCCTATAGTCCTCACTACTCATCATTCCTATAGTCATCACTATTCGTCATTCCTATATACCTCACTACTCATCACTCCTATAGTCCTCACTCCTCATCATTCCTATAGTCCTCACTCCTTGTCATTCCTATAGTCCTCACTACTCATCATTCCTATAGTCCTCACTACTCATCATTCCTATAGTCCTCACTACTCATCATTCTCATAGTCCTCACTGCTCATCATTCCTATAGTCCTCACTACTCATCATTCCTATAGTCCTCACTAGTCATCATTCCTATAGTCCTCACTACTCATCATTCCTATAGCCTGAACTCCTTGCCTGTTGTCTGTTAATGACTCTCAATTGTCACGCAACAATATTGTATGCAATTCCTCAGATAACAAAAATTTGAAATTGGATCTCTCCAGGAAAATGTCCTGGAATGGCTTGAGGCAATTTCTTGATAACTCATTCAGTAAATTAAATTCCAAAAACAGCAACATCATTTTGGTGGTAAATACTGTCATGCATGTGAATCATACAATGTGAGTAGCAGATGTTATCATTTCTGTACATGTATATTGGAAAATTTCAGTTTGCTGCACTTTGCAGTAAGTTGTCCACAAAACACCTTGCATGACTTACATAAATCATGATGAAAATAGCATGTCAATACTAATTTACTGTTCTTAAATGATTAAGCTTTATATTTTTCTCTGTCTCATAATGATGAGAGAAACAAAACCAGCAGAGTAGACCCAAAATATATAAATCCTGTTACAGCGGTGATTTCTCTTACTCATACAAAATTCAGCCAGACTAAATAGAAGGGTAACCTTGATGTGGCTCAAAAATCTGGCTGAAAAAGAACACCCCATTCTCAGGTCATTCTCAATGTCTTATTATGAGAATCTAGTGCCCAGTAACATGAAGTAGCCAAAGAAAAGAATTAAAAAACCAATGCCTCAATCCTACCTTTTATTCTCTTTTGAAACAAGATTATTTTTAAATAAAAAGTTTTTTTCTTGATTCATACAGAGTTTGATAACTTTATCCATTTGGTCAAGTAACTCAATAAGGTGTTCACATTCATTGCCTCAATCTCTCAGGTTATGCTTAGTTCCTGAGTGGCTCCATTTTATCACAAATACCAGGATATAATATGATCAAATTGATGTTTGTCTCCACCTTCAGATTATTGATACTCTTAAGCAGTGTTGTTTAATTAACATGATTAGATTATTCTTATCTGATTTGGCCAAAAACATCTTTTGGTCACACAATCATTGTGTATTATTAGCAAATAATGTTAAGCACAGATAGTTTGAGCCAAGCAGCTATTTGGTCATGCATAATGTGATTAATTAAGGTCACATGCGTGTTATTATGTGGTCATGCACAGAGCTCTGATATGTGGCATTATTTGGGTATGCATTTATTGAGTGTAGCACAATATGGTCATGCAATAACCATGCATGACTCAATCCACGTCCACGATACTATAAGATGACCATGTCCAAAACTGATACACCTGACCATGGTCACCCAAATCCATCACTTGACTCTATATGGTCACACCCCATACATGAGGCTTGACACAATATGGTCAAATATGGTCATAAATCGGCCGCCTCAATGATTATTCTTTTTAGTCATGTTCATGTGTATTTCTATAGATGTGTGGCCAATTCAGATATGCAAGCAATGTGATATAAATGACAATGGCCTTCTGGTTGGGAGGTCTGGGCCCTGCTGATATCCTTGCCAATACCTGATCTGCGGTGGCTTCCCCGCAGCCTGGTTAATACACTGCTCTGCATGCGTGTGCAATCTGAATGCTAAATAGAGTGGAATGCCAAAATCAAATGCCTTTGAGATAAATCTGCTTTGTACTCAACACTCAATGCCTGCCAAATATTTTTTTATAGAAGTCAAATGTATATATCATGTTAAGTGATGTGCTCCATTTAAATATTCCCTTCATATACATGTATGCTTACTCTTTGTACATAACACTATATATTCTTCTGTGTTGAAATGTATTGGAAATGTTTTTGTTGATATCTCAATTGTGATTGACTGATATCTGGTATGCTGTTCAAAATGGCTGCCAACCTGACAAATAAGTGATAGCTATTAATTTTGTTCAAATCATAAAAATGGAAAAAATAAATTTGAGTTTAATTTGTCTGAAAATAAATGTGCACAAATCAACTTATCTTCTAGCACTATAGGTTATTTTGCACACGAACTAATATTACCACACACACACACACATACATCCATCCAAAATGTGCAAAAAAAAAGAGGTACAACTAACTGTGCAAAAGAGGTATAACAAACTAAATAACATAAAAGGATTCATATCTAATATTTGAAATGTGTATATTGTTCAAAGACAAGACTTTGTGCCTGAACCGAATATAATCTTATCAGTTAATGCCAAAGATCTATTAAGGTCACACATGGCTAATATGTGACATCATCTGGTCATGCATAGCTGTCGCATGCCATTATTTGACCTCATTTGATCACATAATTAATAGCCATGTTTAGCACCAATTGCTTATACAACTGGTTACTGTATACAGAGAAAAATTCGCGCCTAGTTATTTTCGCGCCATCGCCGTTTTCTACAGGTTCGCGCCGTTTTATTTTCACGAAATTTTGGATTTCTAGTACATAATATTTTTAATTACGTTAGAAAAGATAAATAAAGGTATTTACCCAATATTATTGGTCTATTATTTCGAAACGCTTTGTTTTGACTTTGTTCTCACTGATTCCAATTATCAGCGTTCACAGTTTTGCGTTTCGTCATTGTCTCCACTGCTTTGAGTCACGTCCGCAACACGAGGAGAAGCCAGGGATCCATCATTATGCAATATATTAATATTTCAATGCGTGTTGATAGACTCCAATTGTTTTCGCGCCAAAAATAAGAGCTTGTCCCCGTCACTCCCGCTTTTTAACATGACAACCTCGTATTTGGTATCAAAATGACCGGGAGAGTCCCCTCTTCAATTTCGCGTCCATTTAATTTTGCGAATGACGTCCTGGCGCGAATTAACGCGAAAATAAAAAGGTCGCGAAAATTTGTCTGTATACAGTATATCAAATAATCTGTCTTGAGACATTTTAATTCTACTTAAATTTTCCTTCCAATTAATACCGAAGAATGCAAAGAGAATACTGTGAATATAAATATAGACTGCAAATCTATCTTATCTGCCTACATATATTTTCTATATTATACTATCAATTTTCTAATGAGGTCTTCACCTCTCCTGTGAACATGGATTAAGCTATGATGTCTATTTTCACTGTATAAGATCCGACACTGGCAAGCTATTGGCTCAGCAGGTTGTTCTTTTATTCGCTTTCTCAAGGACCAACAAAGCCAAGCGTGTTGTGTGGTGCAGTCACAGAGTCTGAGCCTGGAATTGACACGGCCTTGATTTGCCATGGGAAGGCACTAACCAGACCTCTCTCTGTATAATATTCACATGTATACACAATTTACAAACATCAAATCTAATGTGACTTAACCAAATCTAATGGGTTTACATAAAGACAGGCTCACACTTTTAATGAAATCTTTTTAAATGTTTAAAATGTGTATATTTCTAGAATAATATACTGGAATTTTAAGATGTTGAAAAGAAATGATATAGATTTTTTTTAAAGTGACAAAATGGTTAGAGCAAGATTTACAACAATTCCAATGACAAGGTGGGCCTATACTCCCATGAATTGGTGAATATGTATGCTTGCGGTACTCAAGAACGTGGGAGTGTCAATATTATTGTGATAATATTGCCAAAATCTGGTCCTTTCAAGCTAGACTTATGATCATTTTGACTGTAATAGATTTTCTTGAAAATTAAATAATAGTATGCCAGACAGGATCAAGTGGCATAGGCCAAGAGAAAAATCTTGTTTCTCCCCAAATATATTTTGAATATGGGAAATGAGGACAGCATTTCTTGTTTAATTTTTAAAGTTCCAATTGTTCTGGCTTAATGATGTCATTTTGTAACATTCAGAAGGGGTGCAGCTTGTAACAACGTAATCAATGATTTCATATAGCTTGAATCATGAACATTTGACCCATTGAGCACATTTACTAACCAAGGCTATAAATTTGATCAATTTAGTATGTAGATACACTAGTCCAGAAAAAAAATTAGTTATAAATTAGTTATTAATTTAGATAGGCTAGTCTGTTAGGGGTTACCGGTAATATGTTTTAATAATTATACATAATAAATATTATTCCTTCAGTGTTGTGAAAGGAACCTATTTTTAGGTGGCACCTGATTGCATAAAAATAGGGGAAGTGTGGTCATGACAAACAAGACTATTTTCCGGCCACAAATCTAATTGTATACTTAAAAGAATAGTGAATACTTACCCACTCCATAAACTTCCACCCCTGAATGAAAAACTCCAATACCTAATGATGAGGTGTACTCATTTATCCAATACTGAAAAGAGAAACACAAAAAGGTCTACATTCTCTGTACTTGCATTAGTTTTCTGTAATGTTATACATGTTTTTAACATAAGATGGATTCTCTTAAATAAACATGTGTATAGAACTTGCAATTTATGAATCTAAAGCTAACTCATTTTGGTAGTTTTGTGTGCTAAAAAATGTTTCTAGGATCCGATCAAATTACAAACTTTTTAAAGGGATTAAGCACCGAATTTGAAAAAACGTTTAAAATTCACATATTGGTGATAAATGTATTTGTCTTTCATGTCTATAAACTTTTTGATTGATGCATCGCCATAAGTGTCTGTGAAATATGTTTGAACATGACCTTAACATATAGGCCCCTAATGAAAGCACACTCCTTTCTTGGCATCATTTTTATGTGGAGTGTCATCATAGAGGCACTGAAAGGTAAAATGAGGTCATAAGAGTATGGCAATATGCTTATGACGTCATGAAATGTATTGTCCTTTGAATAGTGCCAGAATGACGTCAAACAGAGCTACCCCACTTTGAGCCTCAATTGAGGTCAAATAAAGTTCACGCTACCCGTGTTTACCCGTCACGTGCAGCTTATGGCTGAGACAGATCTTTCCTGGGAGTGCAACTTTTATGGCTTATAGCAACTTATCTTTTTAATCTATCATGATTTCAATTTGTCATGATGTTCATATGTGGCTAAGCTTTGAAATACACCAAATTGTAGAATTGATGCTTAATACCTTTAAAGGAAGAGATGTGGGTGGATATCAAAATTTCTATTTCCAAAATTTCTGACCTCATATTTCTTTTCCATTTTCATAAACTCAGATGTTCATGTTTAGTTCTTTTTGCATACTCTTCTCATAAATATGACTATTTGAAATAATAAAATACATCATTTTACATTAAGCCTGATAAACTAAATTAACTTTTCACACCCCCTTCTCGTGTCAGGTATGGACCCTCACAGCATAGAAATGTTTATTAGGGATGAAAACAGTCAAGATAAACTATAATTGATGAAACAGTTTTTTCAACATCTGGTTTACCATGCTTATTACAATTATTTAGAAGGAACTGCAAGACATTTGAGCTATTAAAAATGTGAAACTCTTTATGAGACATAAACATGAACTGCATTACCTGTGTGTAAAGGTAAAGCCCAGAGTAGGTATATAATATTAAAGGAAGAGATATTTAAAATATATATTATATATTTTAAATTCAGTAGAATATCATTCTGAAGCTATTCATTTAATTTTAATGACATCATAAGACAGTTTACAGTTGGGTTTTATGCTACCATTTGAAGGAAGATTTTTCACTCATATCAGATTGTAAGATATATCTCTGTTCATCTTGCTCTTACGATTTTAGCCTATTTGAATTATTTCTTCACAGCTATTCAAATAGGATCTACCGGTAAATAAACAATTTGAGACTATCATTTGGTGAAGTGTCAAAGTTATCAAGGTATTTCAAGGTAAAATGATGTCATGACTGTATGGCATTAAATAACTTTAAGCAACATCATTTTTTTGTCCTTCATGTCTACTAGAATAAGTGCTACCTTACTCTGAACCTCATTGGTGGTTACAACGAGTAAATGCCACCCATCTTTACCCCTCACAAGCAATTGTGGGCAGAGACATACATGCAGAGAGTTTAACATTTTATCATATCATTCTACATTGAAGTGTAATGTGGCATGATGTCCAGATGCTTTCAATATAATAGATTTATGGATTTCTGCATAATTAATCCCCGTAACCATAAACAATGACAACAATTACCTTGCATACACATGATTCCCCAGAAAATTAAAAAAATTCAGAAAAATGTATGATCATTACATAAAAATATTGCACATAAGCATTTAATCTGAATGCACCTTTTAATAAACAGCATTTTAATTAATATGTTGACCCTGGAATAAAAGTATAGTTTATATAGTTTCATATTCTGGCATCATTCAGCAAGTCCAGGAAATGAATGGAACTTTGGCAGCTGTCAAGAGTATAATTCTTTATTTGTGTTCTTTTGTCACTGTACTTACCATGTCATAAACATTTAGAATCACTGCTTCTTGTGCCATGTTTAAATATTGAACCTAAATAATCACCAAACTTTGGTGATTCAAGAAAGTAAATGCGGAACAAAAGAAAATGTGGCTGTCAACTTTTGGCAAGCAAAAAAGCTCTCCCTCGCCCAACTGTCCCACCAACAATGAACTATCCAGAAGGCTCACATGTCGAAATAATAAACACAGGAACGTGTATGAATCCTTAATACTATGATAAATCCATTTTTGTGATTCAAGTGGCGTTTGAATGAGAGAATAGTTGAATTTTCAGGAAGAAACAGTCCACACTTTCATTCAATCCGTCACCGTCTGCGTATTTTGACCTTTACGTCACTTCCGCTTTGAAGAACACAAAAAGTGGTGACGTATACCACACAGCACCTGTCAACATGACATCGAGAATAAGAATGTTTGGGCCAAGTTTTTGTCGAATTTCATCTCTTTTACGGATTCAAAGACAGTTAAAAACACATTTGAAAGCAAGAGTAAGTAATTTTGATTGTCATGCACTAAATATTTGAAATGTTCTTTTCACAAATTCACAGAAAATGGATATAATGTCTGTGTCAATGGACCCCCATGCACATTCATACTGTCAAATTGGATAAAATTGTGGATTCAAATAGTTCATGCAAAAAGCTTAAAGGTCATCGACCCGCACAAGATGTCATGATGACATGATTCCTATTTATCACTGAATTATATTCTAGTTAAAATCAGTTACGATGTGATATGTCATGATTTTAAGCTTGTTATTTTGAAAAAAAAAATGTTGTTGATAAGATGTTAAGATTGAATTAAACTGGGTAACTATACAGTAGTGCCCGCAGGAATACCAATGAAGTCGGCCCTGGTTACTCTTTAAAGGCTCAAAACTCACCAAATCTCCTTCGAGAAGGCTATTTCATCCTAAGGGCATTAACTAACCCCAGGGACCCTCAGAAGCCGTTAATTTTCTTCCAGTAGATTGATATTCTAGCCACCTAAATCTGGGGGCCGACTTCTCCTAGGGGCTGACTTCTCCTAGGGGGCCGACTTCATTTAGGGGCCAACTTTACTTGTTACTGGCCCTGTTTAGCTTATAACTAAATGAACGTGAAAGTATACAAACTGGCTTGCACATGGCCACGCGTTCACACTCAAGGTGGCCAAGCATTAAATGCATGGGGAACGTGTCACTGACTTTCTTTTGTTCTGATGATTTCAAACATATATAAATCATATATGTAAGTGTATTATTAGCCGAGATATTAATGCGAAATCTTCAAAACTATAATTAACATCTTGTTATATCTTTCGCAATTACGGCAGTCATTTTCAGAGCCAAAACCTAGAAAAATCTACAAATATATATATCTTTCTCCTGTTCCCACAATTTCAAATATATATTTAGAGATAATTTCATCAAGTATATTATTAGCAGATATATTTGTGTGAAATCTTCAAAACTATAATTAACATCTTGTTATATTGTTTGCAATTACGGCAGTCATTTTCGGGGCCAAAAAGTAGTACAATCTATAAAATACATATACAAAGTTCTGTCTTCCCCTTGTTCTTAAGATTTCATACATTTTAAAATTTCTGTTCATATATAATGAGCCAATATATGAATATGAAATATCATAAAACTACCATTAACTTTTGGTTTTAATGTTAGCAATTATTCTTGTGATATATAGACTATTCTTTTGAAAAATATATAGACTCTTCTTTTACATTGCTTTTTCATGTGTTGCAGGTACAAGAAAATTGCAGAAACAAGAGTTTATTCTATGGTCATCAAACATCTTTAAAATATTTTACCTTATCAACAAAAATAATTCTTAATTGTTTATTTTTTATTTGTACTATGGTTAAGCCACCCCTAAGATACCAAGTTGCATGTTTGGATAGTTCCAGAACCCATCCCTAAGACAGATTGCAAATGTGTGCTAAAATTGGCCAAATCTGTGATCAAAGCTTATTCTATCTTTGTTTCCACAACTCAGCCCAAGCAGTCTTCGTAGATTTTACTTTGTTTTGGCCCCAAAAATAACTGCCGTAATTGCTAGCGATAAATGAGATGTTCATTATAGTTTTAAAGATTTAACATATATGTATTTTTTTGATTGGCCCTGAAAAAGAACTGTGAACAATATAACAATATGTTAATTATAGTTTTGAAGATTTTTGTTCATTGTATGTTTTTACACTTATCATTCGTTTACATTTACAAGTTTTTAATCCATACATTAATGGCACTGAATGACCTTAATGTGCTGATGTCCTGATAAGAATTTATTCATCCATTCATTCATTGAAGATTTCATATTAATATCTCAGCTAATAATACACTTACAGAAATGATTTGAATGTTAATGAGATGAGAACCAGAGGAATACAATAGTGTGTATTATAAGCGCGTTTGCGTGTACTTGCATGTGCGTCCGCATGCATGCTCCTGTGTGTGTGGGAAGTGAAACGGAGATACCACTGTATTGTCAGTATTTTATGTAAAAAAACAAGTGTTCACTTAAGAATTTTTTCGTGTCCACTGACAATGTGTAATTTATTCTTTGTTGATATATTCATTGTTTTATGTTTTAAGTGTTTTAGTGCTGCTCCACCACCAGAGAATCAGTCCTTTAACCCCGAAGATAAACCACAATTTCCTGGCTCCAGATCTCAGTTCTCAGAGAAGCTCAAATTCCTAGATCCCAACCAATATGAAGGCATTCCAGTGTACAGGGTCATGGACAGAAAAGGCAGTATTATCGATCCAAGCCAAGATCCAAATGTATGCCAAATAGATAACTTACTGTGACATCATTTACACACAATTATTTTGGTAGATTTACTATCACTGTTCTTGAACATATTTAAAGCTAACAATTACAATGAAAATAAAACATGTGGAATTGGATCATAAGTTAAACAGATGAGTACCAATACCATAAAAGTAAAATGATTCATCAGGTGTATATATATATATATATATATAAAACTATAATTATAGATTTTTAATATATATATATTTATATATTTATAAATGTGTATGTACAAATGTGTATGTACAAATATTTTGCAGCTTGACAAAGACACAGTATTGAAGATGTATCGCACAATGACTCTGTTGAACACTATGGACCGAATCTTGTATGAATCACAGCGTCAGGGTAGAATATCTTTCTATATGACAAACTATGGGGAGGAAGGAACACACATTGGCTCAGCTGCAGCACTTGACAATAAAGACCTTGTGTTTGGCCAATACAGAGAAGCAGGTAAACACTGTATTTTTATAAAAAAACTTCATGTAATAAATCTCTCAAATTTTGTGAACATAAAAATGTAACATATAAATCTCCAAATAAATGAATCTGAGTAATGCAAACACCTAGTATTATTTTGGAAATTTGGAAAATATGTAAAGGAGTGTGTATGTTATGTGTGTTCCTATAGGTGTGCTGATGTGGAGAGATTATCCTCTAGATAGCTTCATGAATCAATGCTATGGTAACCATCTTGACCTTGGCAAAGGTCGTCAGATGCCCATACATTACGGCTCAGAGGAGCATCGCTTTGTCACAATCTCCTCTCCCCTTGCCACACAGATGCCACAAGGTAAGGGTTAAACAAGAGGACAAATACCACAAATAAAACAGAACCAATTGAAAACAAGAATATATAACATAATAAAAGTATCAAACATATTGATACACTTTTTAGCTCTGCTGAGACTTTAGCTCACAGAGCTTTAGGAGGGGGGAAAATGTCTGTCCGTCCGTCTGTCAACATTTCTTTAAAAATCTTCTTCTCCAAAACTACCAGTATTATATCTTTCATATTTTATATAGAGGTAGATATATAGGTGAAGATTCAGATTCCTTCAAATCTTAGTGATGTCACCATTGACCTTAGTGCAGTGACCTTGAGGTCACAAATTTGGTACTGAGCATATCTCAGCAACCACTTAATACAGGATATTAAAACTTGGTATGCAGAAATGTCTTATGTTAAAGCTGTGCCTTGTCATACAATTTTAGTCATGTGACCTTTGACCTTGACACATTGACCTTGAATTCAAAATTTGTGAACATGCCACATCACAACCATCAGAAGTGAATAAAAAACACTTCATATCTGTTATATACTAACACTATGTTTAAAAATCTTCTCCTCCAAAACTACCAGTAATATTTGTTTCATATTTAATACAGAGGTAGATAGAGAGTTGAAGATTCAGATTCCTTCAAATCTTAGTGAGGTCACCATTGACCTTAATGCAGTGACCTTGATGTCACAAATTTTGTAAGGAGTATATCTCAGCAACTACTTATAAGAAGAAATTAAAACTTGGTATACAGAAATGTCTTAGGTCATAGCCATGCCTCATCATACTTTCTTAGTCATGTGACCTTTGACCTTGACACATTGACCTTGAATTAAAAATTTGTGAACATGCCACATCATAACCATTAGAAGTGAATTAAATGCACTTCATATTTTTTATATACCAACACTTTTTACACAGAGCTAGATAGAGAGTTGAAGATTTAGATTCCTTCAATTCTCAGTGATGTCACCATTGACCTTAGTGCAGTGGCCTTGATGTCACAAATTTTGTAAGGAGCATATCTCAGCAACTATTTATAAGAAGAAATTAAAAATTGGTATACAGAAATGTCTTCGGTCATAGCCGTGCCTCATCATACTTTCTTAGTCATGTGACCTTTGACCTTGACACATTGACCTTAAATTAAAAACTTGTGAACATGCCACATCATAACCATTAGAAGTGAATTAAATACACTTCATATCTTTTATATACCAACACTATTTTATACAGAGCTAGATAGAGAGTTGAAGATTCAGATTCCTTCAATTCTCAGTGACGTCACCATTGACCTTAATGCAGTGACCTTGATGTCACAAATTTTGTGAGGAGCATATCTCAGCAACTACTTATAAGAAGAAATTAAATCATGGTATACAGAAATGTCTTAGGTCATAGCTGTGCCTCGTTATAATTTCTTAGTCATGTGACCTTTGACCTTGACACATTGACCTTCAATTCAAAATTTGTATACATGCAAAATATCACAACCATCAAAAGTGAATAAACATATATCAATGGCCTTTGAGCTATGCATATCATTATTTTTTTGTAATATTTTTGAACATTTATTCCTACATGATCATTTAAATCCTTTTCAAGAGCAGAATTGAGCAGATAATGATTTTGACCAACGAAAATGCATGTTACATATCAAATTTGGCCCCAACTTGTTACCTTGATTCTCATTGGCTATGTTATTCAAAAAGGCAGCCTCCTTGACAACTTAGTGATAGCTATTAGATTTTTGAAAAAAATCACAAATTTTGTGCATGAAATATTGCATTGGTAACATGATAATGATTTACAAAATATTAATCAGTGAATATCTCATCAAAACTGAATTGGGATCTTGTATCGAAAATCATAACCTGGTTGCTTATTGCACTTTATCTCAGTTCATGTGTTTTCATTCAAGTCAGCAGAGCTATCAACCCATGGGGTTATGTTTCACTAAAGATTTTTGCTGTGAATTTAACCAAGTGTCAAAGTATCTCTTGACTTTGGAGTCAATAGAATTTTAATTGTCAATATGTTGATTGTTTCACAAAAGCATTATGTATAGTTATTATGCATATTACAGCTTTACTCTTTTATATTGCAATAGCGTTTAATGTTTCTTCAAAGTGGTTGAAATTAAAAATTAACACTTAAATCCAAAGATTAGAGAAAAATGATCATGAGTTAAGAATAACATCCTTAATTCTTTTTTATGTAAAATTATTGTTATTTAGCATCAGGGGCAGCCTATGCTTACAAGCGTGCTCAGAATGGTTTGTGTGTGGTGTGTTACTTTGGGGATGGGGCAGCTTCAGAGGGAGACGCTCACTCAGCATTCAACTTTGCCGCCACTCTTGATTGTCCTGTGATCTTCTTTTGGTAAGTTTCAGAACAGATATACTCTGTAGATCAAGTCTTCCTGTGAATACACTCTTTAATGTCACTGAGTTCGTCATGTTTTTATATTTCAACAATGAATGATTGAGATTTTGTCTTTACATAGTACCATCATTTGCTTTCAGTCGCAACAATGGCTATGCAATTTCAACTCCAACATCAGAGCAGTACAGGGGAGATGGCATTGGTGAGTTCAATGATAAACACTTTATTTTTAAAAAAACTGCTCATGGCCTTGAGAAGAGCTGATTTGAATAAATTATTTGATAAGGCACAGTTTGAGAGACACTGTTGGAACAAGATTCTAAATATTTTTCTTATGATAAAGGAAGCAGTCTTTCACAATTAATCTCATTATCATCAGCCAATTGATAATGCCCATTCTTATATATGAGGATGAAGCCCAAGAGAAAATCCCAGGAGAAAGTGTTTTGCATTACAAGAAGACATGCAGCATTTGTTTGATAATAATAACAATATTTATGTAATAATTTTACATATTTATTGACAGTTTTAATTTTGAAATCTATAAAATGAAAAGAAATTGTTGACCAGTATATGGTCATGAGGCAGCAATATCTGATTGTTAATAATAGTGACAAAATGCATCAATTATAGGAAACAAATGGTCAACATTCAATGCAATTTGTGTTTGCAGTTAGCAGGGGACCAGGGTATGGTATTTCCTCCATTAGAGTGGATGGTAATGATATATTTGCTGTGTATAATGCCACCAAGGCTGCCAGGGACATGGCAGTCAACCAGTGGAAACCCGTCCTCATTGAAGCCATGACATACAGGTCAGTTGCACTTCATCCCATAACTACCATTTCATGTATTATATGCAGGGGGGAAAGCTGATCATTTTAGATTAACCTTTTCACAGGCACGTGTATTTTGTATTTTTGAAAGCTTTATTAGTTTTATTGGATTGCCACCATCCCTTATGAATCCTTTTCTATGTTTTGAGGGGCCATAACTATCTTTGAGAGAGGGGGCTGAAGCTCAGTCATTGGTTTTATTGGAAAATCAGCATTTTATTTTGTACATACCAGAATCTGTTTGTTTTAAGTTTTTGTTTGGAAGTTCATCTATCCTCGTTATAGTTCACAGTTTATACATTTTGCCCAGTATATATCTCAGGATATAAGATGGTTTACTCATAACATAGGTATATATATAAGACCATATATATATAATATATGTGTAAACCATATATTTCCCAAAAATAATTCACAGTTAATTTGATATATATCTATGGATGTAGTGTTTTACACACACACACACACACACACACATGATGATGAAGTCTGATGCTATTGAGATTTGCTGTTTGACAGGATTGGTCATCACAGCACATCAGATGACAGCTCAGCCTACCGATCTATGGATGAAGTGTCATACTGGGACAAGGAGGATCACCCAATCTCCAGGCTGAGATATTACATGCTCAACCAAGGCTGGTGGGATGAGAAGCAGGAGAAAGGCTGGATGAAAGACACCAGGAAACAGGTACCTGATTATTGAACAGTAATGTGACTGCGCTTTACCATCTTGTTTTTTTTTATGATCAGATTTTAGAGAGCGTTTTGTGCACTTCTGGGATGTTGTTTTCAATGGGAAAACATGGTAAAACGCAATCAGCTTATGACAAATTAATGCAGGACCTCAAAAAAGGCAGGACTGTGGACAATGCATGCAGTTTGAATATATTAGAATACTTAGAATATTATTTCAGTGGGTCAATACGCTATTCTTTTACTTCTTAATGGTTACAATTAGGCATCTAAAAATCAAAAGAACATTGCAGCTGTTGGGAAAAGCTGAACTGATTTAACATTTAAAGATCATCAGATAAAAAATATCCTTCTCATGTGAGGGACGTCACTTCTTGTATGAATTAGTGAAAACACGATTCTGATTGTTTGCCTTTATTAATGTTACAGATTTTAGAAGCATTTGGAAAAGCTGAGAAAAAGCTAAAACCCAACCCCGAGCTTCTTTTCACTGATGTCTACGAGGAACTCCCCACACACTTGCAAAAACAAATGAAAGAAATGAAGGAACATGTCAAAAACTACAGTGAACATTACCCAGTGGGCAATTTTCAAAAAATGTCCTAAAATATCTGGCAAAATAGTTAGATATTTATAAAATATTTGTAATAATAGTTATTTCAATATTGTTTATTCAACAAAAATCAGTTGTGTTATTTCACAGGTGTATTGTGTGAGTGAGCTAACAGCTTTATTAATAGGAAATTGCTGGAATGATTTATAAATTGTGGGGCTTGTCTTCACAGTTGATTGAAATATTACACACATATTCCATACAGCAGCTGAGTAGCTAGATTTAAAAAAAAAAAGATATTTAAACAGATAGACGAATTAAAGGTGAAAAAACCTATCCAAGCTCCCGGATAGTGATCTTTAAATATTGATCTGACTGGCAATTTATCTGATATTAGGTATCAATCTAATCATGAGATTCTAAATTTTGATTTTATCAAGAAATCCCAGTTAATGACTGGACTGAGGTCCAATGAGAAAAATATTCTGAGTTTCTGGAAAAAAAAATTGGGGATAGATCTGAAAATTTGCTTTGATTATAGAATCCCAGAGATTGCTCTTTGTGTGAAATTCTAGATATTGATCTGAATGTGTGAAGTTTTGAGATTTATCTTATGTATAGCTGGACCATTGGTGCTAATAAGCAGAGAGTATCACGATCTTTTGACTAAACTGATTAAACATTTTTTAATCATCATATCTTTATTCTCACTGAAACAATTGCACTGGTCAAAGTTAACTGTGTCCTAAAATTGTATCTAGTCTTGACTGAGTTGGTCTGACAGGCAACAATGTAAGTTGCCGAACGCAAAAAAGTGAATGCTATATTTGACGTCAGGATGACTTTTTGTCGACAAATTTTGTTCCTATGTTTAAATAACTTATTGCACAAAATTGTATAGTGAATCCTTTAAGTAAGTTTGCCTCAAACGAGACCTAATTTTTGAGCATATAGGTATTTGGTTTTTAAAATATCATGAGAAAAGTCAAATGTGCTGGTAAGTGTAACTGTTATGGTGTAACTATCTTGGCTTTAGATAATACAGGTATGTCAAAAATCTAAAATCGCAATCTTCCTCATAAGCACTTTCCATAAAGTCTCAGTTCTGTCGATGGAAGTGATATGAAAGTCAAGTGTGTGATCTTAGATCCTTATATGAATAATTCCAGGACACCAGGATCTGTTCATTGTATCAATGTATATCACCTAATGTATATTCACAGAATTCTAATATTTTGATAATTAGACATCAGCTGTTTAATGTGGCCATATTGAAAATAGAATATCAGAATAAAATTATGCTTTTTTAAAGACATACACTTTACTTTCTTGATTTGGATACGTCTGCAGTACCTTGTTCTTGACTATAAGGGGGTCAATATATATAATGGATGACAGATCTGTATTCTCTTAATATGTATGTATTCAATACTTACGAAAAAAAACTTTGAAGGTTAGAATTCTTATAAAGTTTTAGTGAAATAAATCTATTATCTTTTGTGGTTTATATTTTAGTTAAAGAATTGAATGAAATTATTATCAGAGGGAAAACGTATTCAAATGTCAATGTAATCTAGTGCAAAAGATGTGTTTAGACAATGATGAATGCTTCCTCTAACATGCAGCACTAGCATAATAAATTAATGGCATCTTGTTCTTCAATGCAGGCAGATGTACATGTGGACAGAGTGTTTTGGAAATTGCTAAATTATCATTTTTACATAGCTAAATACTGAAGGTTAGAATTTGTTTAAGGTTTTAGTGAAACAAATGTGAAGTACAGTCCATTAACATTATTAAACAGTAATACCTTAACAGTTTTAATGGAAACATCCAACATTTCAGAGCACTTTTTGTGAAGTAGCGATGTTGATGTTTCATCCGTTATCAGCATCAAGGCAGCATGGTCTTATGTAGATTTTGTCCTTTTTGTGAATAAAGATAAATTAGGTAACGATAATTAGAAAATGGATTTGTGGCCAAAGGATAAACTAGTATACTATGGATTAATTGGTGAATTCTTAATACAAGTACCTATTATAATTTACATCTTACCTGTCACTGCAATGGATCATGTCAACTAAAAATAATAGTGCACTAGTATGTGCTCACATTCATTTCCCCAAATTCTCTTGATCACCATTTTGGGGTGATGTATTTTGTATTTGCACACAGGTACCTTGTCAGCACAAACCAATTTGTGGAAAATTTCCCTGAATCAGGTTTATTTGAAACCCATAAAAACTTGATTTATAACAAAGTCCTATGTTTAATAAAATCTTTTGTCAAAATGAATGGGAATATATCTTTTCAAACCTTTCAAGGACTACAAAGATAAAATGCTGATGGAATCTGCTTTATTATGGGCACACAATACATAAAGCCTAGATTGTGGTATGTACAAAGCAGAGTTGTATTTGTCTTTGTTTTTTTTTAAATGCAAAAAATAGATAATAAACCTGAGTCATGTTTCTATATTAAAATTTAAATCAATTGTAGAGTGATTGCAAAGTTATATAATTCATTTGTGCCTTTTAAAAAAAAAGAATTTACATTTACATCATGTTTTTTTAATAATTTTGATTGATAATCGACTCGGTTACTGAGAAAATAATAAAAATGGGATACACGTTTTTAGCCAAAGTGTTATGTATATTTATAAAATCTAATAAACAAAAAATACCTCCTATGACCTTGGTTATATGTTATGTAAATATAAAAATGAAAGAATTATGGGGAAAATATTTCCACTCACTCCAGGGAACAAGCCGGGTCCCAGGCAAAAAATGTGATTTTGAATTCCTATCATAACAACCCCCTGTCTGTGGTTTTAGCATTATGGTAGTGATGACAGTCAGTTGCTTAAATTCCTCAGTACACATGCAATTAACTAGGTCATCTAAATTAAGAACAGCATATTTGCCAATTACCTGGCCAGCCAGTGACTTAATTGCCTGATCTAAACATGGTACTGGGAAGCTAATTTTGACACTTGTACCAGGGAGATGCATTTTGTGCTAACCAGTCAAAGCTGAATTTGACTGTAGTGTAATAATTGTTAGAGACAAGACAGAAGAATTTGCCACTTTGAAAAAAGTTAACTTTATTTTTATTTCATCAATATAAATTATTATTGTATGTTTATATATACAGATGATTGAAAATATTAGCACCATATTTTGTATACCATAGTTACCATATTTTGTATAAGAATAAGTTACATACATTATATTTCATTCCTTATCATTTCTATATATAAATGATCATTTAATATTTTGATATCATAAGGATACGTTACATACATATCACTTCCATATTTTATATACAAATCATCATTTTATATACAAATCATCATTTTATACACAAATCATCATTTTATATACAAATCATCTTTTATCATCATTTATTATCATACACTAACATTGTTACATTTTTATGACAGGTTCAGCTTTCTCTTTGTTATTCTCCTTCGTTTGGTGTCACATTCATTGTGACTGGTTGTCGGTGCTGGCCTCTTCTGGCTTGCTTGGCGTATGATGGCTGCTTCTTCTACATGTGAATGAGGTCCCAAATAAAAACTGACATTTCCCTGTGCAGATTTCACAAGGCAACCTGGGGCCAGGAAGTCAGGTAGAACAGCCTCGGGATCTATCTCCAGCAGTCATGAGATAGCTCAGCTGAAGATTTGTGAGCTTGGCCATCTCAACCAGTGCTGTGACAGGAGGCATCCACAACTGGGGATTCCTGTAAAGGCGCTGCAGCTTTCCTGCCTTCTGTGTTTGGATGGTAGCAATGCGTACATCATTGATGTGTGTTTCTGCAGCATTGAGTCTCTTTGGACAATACAAGAATTTGATGAGCTCCAGGTATATTTCGGTATTTAGGGTCACATGTCCATCTCTAACAGAGATGAGCCTCTGGCAGAAGTAAGCATTGTTCATAGCTAGTGAGGCTATGGCCAGATGTGAGATGCCAAAGTACCCCGGCAGGAAGTCATTGCCTCCCATACAGAGAACAGCTGCTGCTTTCACACCTCCCTGGGGACCATACTTGTGAGCTTGTGGATGATGCTGGTGACATTATAAATGTCATAACGTCTCCCAGGCTTCTGCAGGAATACATGTACTTCACATGGAAAGGATCCATCATTTCTTCGGGGACACTTCAAGGAGATGGCAAATATGTGAGCAATCACAGCATCAATGTCCCCAGATGTGACTACACTGACAATGTTCTCTCCAGCAGACATGTTGTTGACAACCCAGTCTACTTGTGACATTTCAGCCTCTCCTTTCCTCTGCTTGGTGTCATGATGGAGCTGGGTGTTGGACTGTCCATTCTCATTAAAAGTACATCGTACAGGGATGGCAAACCTGCTACACTTGCATACTTCTTCATCACAAATACAGTCTGACAGATGAAGCTCACTGTCAATATCTAGTGTCACATTCTTGAGTGATAGTCGTGTTGCATTTGCAGCCAGATACTCACTAATGAGCTGTTTGCCTGATGAAGTACCAGTGATTGCCTCCCTGTCAAATTTGTCATCACTAAGAATATCACTTGGTGAGTGGAGGTGCACGATACCAGATTTAGCACCAGCCTGCCTCTTGTTTCTGGTTGCTGCTTTGAAGTCATCTGGAGTGAAACTGTATTTCTCTTCACAGAGAACAAATCTCCCTGCATGAGGAAACATGACAGTGAGTGGTTTTATGACACAGTTCTGGACATATCTGATGTATTCTACTCCTGACTCAGCATGAACTTTGAACTTCACTCCTGCAAACTCCATTGTCACAAGCTTTACTCCTTTTCTGAGTTCTCTAGGAGCAGTGTCACAGTCAAGGAATATAAGGTTCTCATCTGAGAGTTCCTGTTGCACACTTGCTGGTGAGCGAGAGTTTGTGAGTAAGCCGGTCAGTGCAGCTGGAACCCCACTTGATTTCTGTGTTACCCTTTTATCACAGGCTGAGTTTACCAAAGCCTGACATGCATTCATCTTTGAGCTCATGGCCTCTAGCACCTTTACATCACAAGCTAGTCTTTTTTTGCGTTTCTCTTCTTCTACCTGTTGTGTTGTTTTTTGAATTTTCTCCGGTTTCACACTGCTTCTCCGTACAGTCACTCCTTTGCTGTTCTTGGCTTTCTGGACAAGTTCTTTTGGGCCTGTTATACATTCAGGTAGGTCACTCAAAGTGTAGAATGATAATGATGTTGTTGGTGTGAGGTTTTATAGCCTCATAAATGTTGGGTGTCATATTTACTGACATTATTTTTTGTGTAAATTAATCATGCCAACATCATACTTGCTTATGGTAAGATGACATGATCTGCTTCTAATAGTTGATTTTACCTTGTTAACAGTATATAGTCAATCACAGCCAGTGTCAATCAGGAGATTTGCCCTGTTAGCATCTCACACCCCAATCTGCCTGACAGCTGGCATTTCACGCTTACAGTGTGATCAGAGACCCAACACTGACTAGCTATCTCTGACTGACACCTGGCATCTCACAGCTTTGATTTTCCCTCAGTAATCAGAACAAATTATTTTGACACCTAATTCACCACTTAATGTAATGCAACTATAGATAAGTTATTTCAATATAACACAGTAAAAATATTCATAAGCTAGTATGTGTATCAATTGTATGCAATATACACATTTTACACAAAGAATATGTCACACCACTGATATGTGTCAAAATGCTGGTCACTATCTTTCAGTCAATTGCACAGATTAGAGAAAGTTAAAGTTTGACAGAAGTTGGTCTGGCTCACACATGTGGCCAGCAAAATAATTGTTTTGTGTGCTTTATACCTGGTGCAGGCTATATCTAGCTTCCCTTATAACTGGAGTTACATAAAATGAACCCTGGTTGTTAATTGGTGATGATATGAATTAAGACAAATTGCTTGATGCAACAGGGCAATTAACAGATAACTGTAAACCAAACTGAGCCCCCAGATGGAGGGGTGGATGGCCTGTCCACCCTGATCCGGCTTGTTCCCTGGAGTGCACTGGCATTTTTTACAAAATGTTATTGGTAATTACAAAATAATGAATCGCAATGACATGACAAACCACATAATTGTAGATTTACAAGGACAACAGGTTAATCCTTCAGGCTTCACATGGACAAAAAGTTAATCCTTCATGCGTGGGCCTTAGCTAAAATAAAAAAATGTGACATGAATGCGATCTCTGGAATCGATTCCACAAATGTGTATCGTCACAGAAGGAGTGGTGTTGGTGTAAATGTGCTCTCACCAACTGCACCACAGCACCAGGCCCAGAAATCCATCAAGTATGGGTTACCATGAGGATCAGCCTTGAGATTCTTGAGATTTATCTCATTTGCTGTTTATACGTTTCTCCTTGCTGACATCATTGCAAAGTGTGGACTGAGCTACTGCACCTAATCAACTGCCAATGCTCATGGTTAGAACAAGATTTAGTCCCCATTTCTCGGCTTGACAATGCTGCATATGCTAATATATTGTCAATTGCTATTTTCTGCCCTTTCATTGATATCTTAATTTTGAGTAATATAACATTTAGATAGCAGTGGGGAAGGTAGATGTGATATTCAATAATTTATGCATACATTTTATGATACTTTCTGACAATCTTTTAATCTGTTCTCAATCTTAAGATCTGTGCATGTTATTAATGCAGTACAACAAAATAAAGTTGTGGTATTGATTTATATTCAATCATTTAAAATCTTCATTTCAAAACGAACAAAATATTAGGACAAATTGTCAATTAGCTGTCAATCAAATGTCAATGAAATGATCATGAAGTCAATAAAATTATTCCAGACATAAAGAATGAGAAAATAACTACACGATTTTCTACAAGGAATTTACTGAAATTTGATTCTGACCAGTCGAAATCCAACAATGACGTACCTCCATGGAATTGGTAGTTGGAGAGAATGACATACAAATGACATACAGATGGATATGAATAACAATGAAACTGTAATGTTAGTATTACTTGACCTCTCTGTGGCCCTTCCCAGCAAACAATTATACGTTTTGAAAACGTCTTGAAAACGTTTTGGTTTGGTTTCCAAAACGTTTTGACAAAACGTTTTGAAAACGTAATTGTGTAGACACTCCAAAACGTTTTGACAAAACCTCTTGGAAACGTCTTGACAAAACCTCTTGGAAACGTTTTGACAAAACCTCTTGAAAACCTTTTGACAAAACCTATTGAAAACCTTTTGACAAAACCTCTTGGAAACGTTTTGGCAAAACCTCTTGAAAACCTTTTGACAAAACCTCTTGGAAAAGTTTTGATAAAACGTCTTGCAAATGTTTTGAAAGAACCTTTCTTAGACATTCCTTCAACCTTTTTGAGACTTTCCTACAACCTTTCTGAGACCTTCTCACAAGCCATGACATTATAGTGTCATCTGACCTCTAAATTTGTATAAAAAGAACATTGAAAAAACATTTATTTTCTTGCTTAAAAATATTTATTTACATTATTTTAGTTTCTAACTAATGTTTACATATATCTGAGAATGATTTCCATGATTTCTAATAGTTTGAGCAGTTTGGAATGATTTAAAATTAGGTGATGATGAAGCTTTTATGTTGAGTCCTCTTCAGATGAGTCATAACAGATGGAAACTGGTGTGGTGGGAGCAGACCCTCCGGATCCCTTTGCTGCACTTTTCTGAAACAGAACCAACATTTTTTAAAGATTTAATGTCAAACTTTTGATATCACAAGAAATGCTCCTTTAAATATTTAACATACCATATTTACCAAACAACACTCCCCAAAAAGCCACAAATTGTACAGATATTCTAAAATATCCTACCTGATATTTTGCCCCTCCAACCTGGTTTGGGGCATTTTTTAGGCTTTGCCCCAAAATGGTCTCATAATGAGCTTGGTGTAATTTTGGATGAATCCTACGACATGCTCCTGCAATTATCAAATTCAAAGATTTAAAACTTCTTCATAAATAATACAAACATATCATTTAAGACCTAAGATATGAATTTGAATTTAAGGAATATAAATGAAAGTAAAATAGATGACTGCCAAATATACAAACTAATTCATTTATTATTTATTGTCTCACTCACATATTGTCTACATTTGTAATTAAATGATAAACTGCAAGAAATGCTGATGACAAACTTATGAAACACTTACTGAATACTACCCTGTACAGGGCATAGGAGGTGAATGCTAGCTTTCCTTTCCTCCCCTTCAAATTAAAATTTGACCACAATTTGGAGGTTCCCAGTTTCCAGAGAATCCTTCTTATTGTGTCCCCAATGTCCTTTCCTCCGATAGAGCTTAACAGAGTGACCTGAAATAAAAAAAACATGGCAATGCTTTTTTTAAAAAAAGAAAAGAGTTTACATGAAGAGTTATTACATGTTATTTTAACCAGGTCCATGACTGATTCACTGACAATGTACATAAAAATAAGAAATCTTGTTTCTCAGCTCCGCCTGCATGTATTTTTAGGGTAAAAAAGTGATCCCCGACAATGTGTAATTACTCACAAAACAAATGTTATCCATAAAAAGAATAATATGCTAATTCAGATATATTCAAAATCTAATCCAATCCTCTAATTTTTCAAAAACAGATTTGATCAGACAAGACTTAGTTCTTGGCACCATAACAAATGTATAATTAATCCTCAATAACTGCTTATTTTATCAACTTACTATTTTTTTCCTGAATTCCGCATTCTCTATCTTCACGCAGAGACTGTCCATTTGGTCAATGGTGTCCATCTGACCTGGCATGAGATCCTCTAGTACGCCCGAAACATCATCAACATTCTGCTTTTGGCGCAAAAGCAAAATCATTGTTTGCTGGTTCTTGATCATGACCTGCTGATTTGCAATTACTCTCTCCATGCAATTGCATTTTGCTTGAAATTCTGAAATGAATCAAATATGTAATAGCTGAATAAGCATTGATGCACAATAGTTCACTGAATTAATTTGATACTGATATTGATAATTTTACATGGACCATTTATTATCACCAATAAGTTTCTAAGATTTGATTTTTATATTCTTATATTGTAAATTACAATCATACCTGGTGTGCTTGCAAGCTCCTTTGGCTGTAAATCATTTGAATCTGCATTACCAACTGAAACAAAAATGTGGATGTGGATAAAACAAACAGGGACAAATGAATGAATCTTTTCAAATTACTTGAAACAGATTGGGAATCTCTTAAAAATCAGGAGGGAATTTCATGTACATTTTGAGAGAAATGTTTTTCATTGCACAAACACAACAAATGGAAACACAAATACTAGATAATCATTTTTTCCCCAAGACCATTCTTTAGCATTATACTTACACTCAAAATCACTCAAAGCATTGGATTCCCTTCGAGTTAAGGGAGTGGCCAGTGGGCTGGGACCTAGTTTCTCTTTTGTAGTCTCTGTAGGGGTTGAATTTCTTGGAGTGTTCAGGGGGCTGTCAGTCATCTGCTGTTGTGGTTGTGGTGGTGGTGGTGGAGGTTGTAATCTTGCTGTCATTGCAGGTCTCTGGTTGGTAGCACTTGATTTGGCCTTCTTTTTGACTATGTTGCTTTCACTTTCATCTAAAACAGGCACAGCTTTATTTTAAATAAGTTCAGTATATCTACAGTTGTTAATCTTTAATCTATTGGATATTATAAGCAGAATAAACAATAAATTTATTTTAAATAATTTTAGCTCACAGTTATATGTATTAATGTTGAGAATGACTGAATTAAGTTGTCTCACAAGACAATTGTTTGGAACAAAAATCAATTTAATTTTTTCATTTGAGAGTAATATTTATACTGACCATCTCCATCAATTTCAATGTCATATAGATATCGCTTTGTTGGCACTCTTTTCCTCCCTTCATCTTCCTCCGTCTCAATATGGTCTGTCAGCTCTGCCCTTTTTGCATGACGCCTGGCCCTTTCAAAGTCATCTATTTCAAAGTAACAATTTTAATTTTAACAAAATTGATTTATAGCAAAACATTTAAAATGATCTACAAATTGATCTTGTATGTATTACTTGTTTATTTTTTTGTACTTGGTCTGATTTTTATGTCTAACACATAACAGATAGAACTAATCTTAAACTTGTGTTTGGGCCACATATCTTTTAGGACATTGTATTAAAAATAGAATTCATCGTTTAAGTAAGATAGAACTTTCTTCAAGATTTGTCAAGAACTGATTTATTTTATTTTTTAAAGCTTACCTGTGTAAGACAGAACACAGACTTTATGTTGATGCCAGCTTTCTTTGTCAGGAATCTCTTTCTGCGTTGCCCGCATCAGCTGTCTGTCATTTGGCCAATAACAGAACATGCTCTGCAGAATGCCGAATTTGACTGATTAGTCACATATTGAACATTGAATATTTAGATTATTAAGGGAATTTATAGGAACAAAAAAGCCTGATATTTAAAAGGCCTAACATTCATAATTTTAATATCTTAGTCTTGAATAACTGTAAGCCTCTGAAATATACTTACACCATTCTGACTGTTGAGCCAGCTCACATGTATTATAGACACAGTGTTCTCCTCTTCAAACTCCACTACCGCAAATTGTGAAACACTCATCTACAATTTATTTTAGAAAAATTATATGACAAAATATTGTAAAATGTATTGTAAAATATCTATACTTTAAAACTACATTTCATAAGTTGTTAATCAACTACATCAACATCAGCTCAGTGCAAGGTCTTTTCTAAATTAATGTTATTCTATGATTTAAACATGCAACATACAATAAAACTTACACTACTAGAAATCATGAAGTACTACCAAACACATATATTTGTCATGACAAAGGTCAATCAACATTGCCTTGGAGGTCAGATGTCTCAGGGGTAGTAGCCTCATGTGGCTGTTCCGTCTGTGGACAATAAATGCCCCAATCATTGTGGAGTCACAAGGCTCTGAAAAAACTGACATTGCATTTTCATATACTCTGCACAAGTAAAGCTTCTCCCCTGCGTCATCATTTCCTTGGATATTTACAACCTCACAACATGACGTTTCACTCAATATGAATGCATTATTTGGCCTTCTGAATGATATTTTGTCCTTAGTTAGAGGGTTGTAGATTTCATCTGTTTGTTGTGATTCTTGTAGCCTTTTAACAATTTGTACCATTGGGTTCTTGGAAGAACGTACCATTCTTTTCAATTTCTGAAGGTAGTTTTCAAAGGGAAATGCAGAGCAGTTATCCAAACATCCATATGCTACTGCATCACTTGTCAAGTGCAATAAGCTGTGGACATTGTAAACCAAAAATCCTGTTCCATACAATTGACGACTTTGGTCCACAAAATATTCCAATAGCCCTTGTGCATACACACTGTACTTTTCCACCAGATTTGGTGAGATAAGGATGCACATAGCAACATTCAAAGCTAAGAAGTGCTGATAAAGCTCTCTCGGCAAAATTCCCTTCAAAACAATCTTGCCTGTGTACAAAAGAAATTGTCTGTACTCTGTTGCCTTCCACCTATCTATTTCATCCAAGCTGCGTGGTTTACGTGCAAACAGTTTGGGTACAAATTGTTGCAGGCCAAGTAGCCTTTGGCTTATTTCTTTTACTTGAACAGCAGATATTCTAACTTCTTTTTTTCCACGTATCCATGCCAGAAGAAGTCTTTTCATCACTCCCAAACATACCTGGTGCATGTAGTCTGCAGCAAAAGTATCAATCATGTTTATTGGGAGATTGCAAAATGGTGACGTGCCATGATGATACTCAGGTTGGTCTTGATTCCGAAATGAGAGATCTGTCCTGAGTTCCAGGTTATCTATATCTTGATAGGTCATCCTGCCTAGGTAGTTACCTTTTTGACAGCATCGATCACAACCATAATATCCAGAGTACAATTTGATTGATTTAACCATTGCTTTAGCAGGTGCATCGCAAATGACTCCTTTTAAGGTAATTGTGTAAGTTTTGTCACCATCTATGAGACCACTTTGCAAAATTCTGTTGAAGTCAGTAACTGTGTCCTCTAAAAATGTCCGGGTGGGGAATGTCCTAGGTGGGGAATGTCCTAGGTGGGGAATGTCCTAGGTGGGGTGGGGAATGTCCTAGGTGGGGTGGGGAATGTCCTAGGTGGGGAATGTCCGGGTGGGGAATGTCCGGGTGGGGAATGTCCTAGAACCATAATGTTGTCTCTCTCTTACATGATATTTATTTTTCAACAACTAAATCATGTTTGTCTGTAAACCAGGTTAAATTTCCCAAAGTATTTCCGTGTATGGGGCTCTATGGCTCTATGGCTGTGATGTGTATTAAATTCTAGAGCTGACCAAGTTTTAGTACATTGTAAGAATCGGGTGGCCTCACAGGGTTCTGGGCGTCACCACACGGCATGTGCAAGATTAAATGGTACTCAAACATCTTATATATACGACTGATATCCTAAATACGACTGCATCATCTAGTAGATATCCGGAGGATATACTAAAGACACCATATCATGTTTGTTTGCAACAGGGGAGGGTTTCTACTCCACATTACCCTCATTACCCTGTTTTTGATATCATAAAAACTTGTCTTGCTCACCAGAAAAAAAAACATCTAATCCAAACTCACCATCAGGTTATAGCTTGGGATCAGGTGCCTAACATAAAAACTGACCAATCAGTACAGTTGTCAGAACAAAGCTGAGAATCTATTTTAGAAAGCTTTCATTCCTCACCAATCAGTTCATAGCCAGATTTTTATGAATACTGATGACTTGCAGTCGATATTGTGCGCACCTTTATACCTTTGGTGGCAGGGACTGATATGATAAACATACCTTCTATGGAGGGTAGAGGGTTACTTCTCAGCAAATTCTGTTTATACCAGGCTCTGCAAATAAAGGTAGTTGAACAAAAGTTTCAGGAGCCGACACCCAAGACTAGCTTTATTTTAGCAGCCAATAGGCATGGGCTTATTGCATTCGGCGCGTAGTGCGCGTTTATGCGCGTTGTGTCAGTTATGCGCGTTGTGTCAGTTCTGGTATTTTTGGGGCTTTTGGGATCAAAATGTTTGAATAGAAATGTTTGTATGTACATACTAGATAACATCAAACTTGGATTTAAATCATAAAACCCAACCATTTGCAAGTTTTAAAAATGACACTTCACTGAATTTGGTGGGAATCAGCTTTTGTATATTGGCGTGTCCAGAAATGGATATTGAAGGGGGTGTTCAATTTAACAAATTTCACAATTTATATCATTTGGCATTTCTTCTTCTTATAGGACTTTGTATGATATTTGTGAACACAAATATGCCAAAAAAATAATAAATACTTGTACAGAAAAGATGCTGTAGTGTACCCCATTTTAACAAATGTAAAACCCTGGACCTGCCACTGATGCCTTTCACACACTGTCCTTGTGTGACGTCACACTGATACAAGTCACTCCGTGTTGAACGCGCCATTTATCAAACGCGCAACGTGCCGAATGCAATAAGCCTAGGCATGGCGTCAAATGTTATTGTACAAATTAACATGGCCAATGACTGAAATAATGTTGAAAGTGGTGTAAAAAACCCAAACAAATTGATATATTAATGAAATAGTTTTTAACAAGATATTTCCAATATAAATGATCCATTCTAAATTATTTTTGAACATTATGTACAGGATGAGGTGTAATTCTGCCTCGACAGTCATCAGTTTCGAGATTCTCACAAAAGGTTGAAGTCTCTGCCAACAGGGGTCCCATAGTTTAAGAGAAACGGCATTTGGTCCTCCTTGTTTTCTTCTGGCTAGGCTGGTCGGAGCAATATGACCGACGTAGCCTCCAGAGCTCTGCTCGCGCAAGTCGGGGTTCCACAACTAGGGGTCCCATCTGTCTGTGTTTCAAAGTTCCCATGACTCAAATCTAAAATGTCGTCTGCTCCAAAACAAACCCAGACAGTCATCATGTTCATTTCAGAGAAATTAACACATGATTTGTTGAAGAACTGGCCTAGCGAAGACTGATTACATTTATTTTATAATGGATAAAATATTAAGATATTTGTACATAAATATATTTAAACAAACATTTTATTCATTCAAAATTATGTAAATATGAAAAGAATCTTTAAAAAAGATAAAAGGAAAGTAGTTCGGCTGATTGAGGGATAATCTGTAAAAGTAGTTCGGCAGAGGGGTGATCTACAAAAATATCTCATAGGTGCAGAACATTCTCTTGAGGCACCAAGTATGAGAAAATGAGGCGGAACCCAGTCTAATGTGACTGTGAATCTTAATATTTTCCCACCCAATGTGCTAAATGTCACAGATGGGAACACGCCATCAGTTTATTATCTGTCAGCCATGTGGGTATGATAATTTTGAAAATAGGTATTGAAACCTCCCACAACCTCAGCATTATGCATCAATGCCATGAGAAATCTATAGTTTTGTCTAGGAAGGAGACAAATGTCATGATCAGTGTAATTTTTACCTGACAAACTGAGACTTTAAGATCCACATTGCAAGGGAAAAACATATTTGCCAAACATATAACAAAACATCTAAAACAACATTTCTGGAGAAATTAAAATGTGTTAATTCCACCTGATTTTTTATTGTATTTTAATCAGATAACACTGTCTCGGACACATTACACCCTTATAAATGTGACACAGAAATTATGCTAATGGCAGAAAATACTTCTGTATATGATTTCGATAATTTTATTGTAAACAATGAATCTGATAATTATAAAGGTAGTTCACTATATCAGTGTGTTCAACAGCACAGTAGAATTTCTTTTTCAAAGAACCCTTTTTATCTTTAGATTTATTATGTAATGATGGGGCAAATTAAACAATTTGCTTCTGAATTATATATGTGAGAAAGTTCGTCTAGTGCTAGAAGCTACTGTGACCTTATATGCATGGTTTCCCAAGCAAAGCTATATTATAAAATATTTAGTCCATGGCCAAAAGACCAAAATGTTGAAATATATATTGTGTCATTGAGTAAAGGATATTTAAATTGTTATGATATATAATGATATATGGTGATGGAATGGACTATTAAAATTTGAAATTTTCATTGTTATGATATATAATGATATGTTACAGTCTTATAGCAACAACTCACGTCATAGAGTAGAACATTACAGTTATAGAGCAAGACATCACAGTCATAGAGTAACACATCAGTCATAGAGCAACACATCACAGGCATAGAGCAACACATCAAAGTCAAGGTCCAACACATCACAGTCATAGAGCAACACATCACAGTCATAGAGCAACATATCACAATCATAGAGCAACACATCACAGGCATAGAGCGACACATCAAAGTCAAGGAGCAACACATCACAATCATAGAGCAACACATCACAGTCATAGAGCAACATATCACAATCATAGAGCAACACATCACAGTCATAGAGCAACATATCACAATCATAGAGCAACACATCACAGTCATAGACCAACATATCAAAGTCATAGACCAATGCATAGCAGTGATTCTTCAGCAGTTTGATACATACTTGAATGCAATTCCAAAATCATTGTCACGTTATCATCTTCTCTGAGATTTATTGTTCTTGATAAACACTCAAACTTAAGTGTTGTAAGTGAGGTAATTTCCACGATGGCAATATATCTGTTATAATTTATTTAAGTTTTATAATGTGTGTAGGATTAATCTCCCAAAGGCACGTTTGCATTTGGCATTTATCATTTGAGAAATATACTGTATAAAGAATATAATTATTTAGAACATACAAATGAAAGTTTACACAATGTACAAAGAAGATGGGTACTCTATGAAGCATTACGCCAACCTAAATTAAAGCATGGGATCTGAAGAGGGTTGGTGGTACTCATAATTGTGCATTGGATGATTTTAGTGCATCAGGAAGCACTTTCATGAGATAAACACCGACCAATTTTTGTTGATTATAACGGGACAATAAACTGCACCATTACATCTAAATTGTTTTACACTTTGAGATTTAAGAATCCTCTTTCCCAACGTATTTTCTGACACATTTTTGAAATATGCTTCACAAATAATTGTAAATTTAACACTTTATTCTATTGAACTTTATTTGTACCGTGACATGTTTTTTTTTAAAACTTGTTTTGGCTTATTTGGCCCTAGACTAATCTGTCTATCATGCTGTTTATATTCATGGAGGAGCGTTTATGAAATGAAGGTAACATGGCATGGAAGACCCCAATAGATGTTTTGCCACATTGCTATGCTAAATAATCCAAATTGTTGAAAGATATTCTTGTAAAGGGAGAGGGAGATTTATCCCGTGCAAAGCATGCATCTTTTTATGTTTGGAACAATAATTGTTTGAAAAAAACTAACCTTTGAAACAATGATCATTTTGATCTGTATTGTTTTAATTCTCTCCAATATCATCATGTATAATGAACAGTGTCACATGATTTTCTCCTGGCCCACCTCAGATTAAGGGTACTGAACCATAATTTTCAATTTCATAGAGGGTGAAATGGTTACTAGGTGTTTTACGGTAATATAGACCACGCCAGGTCAAGCTTCCAGTACATGTAGTTATTATTAAGTTAGTCTAAAAGTTATTGCTGGTAACAGTGAGATTCGAAGCACATCACCCTTCCTCTAAAATTATCATACACACTCTGTGTCTCAAAATGGAGGTAAGTGTATTTTACAGTGTCTACTGGTAGCCTTTATAGTTTTTCAATAGTATTCCTCAACTAAAATCACAAATGAGGACTATGACAATGATAAACATGACTTGTTTTCTTCAATAAGCGATTATACTTGACATCAGAGGTGAATCATGGAAAAGTTGAAAAGGGCAGACCAGTACAGTGCTGTGCCAGCCTCAAATGGTGAATGAGCATGTGGGTCTGGCTAGATTTAAGGATTCTATATAAGTATTATTGTTGTCAAAGTATACTC
Source organism: Amphiduros pacificus (assembly GCA_949316495.1). Taxonomy (NCBI): domain Eukaryota; kingdom Metazoa; phylum Annelida; class Polychaeta; order Phyllodocida; family Hesionidae; genus Amphiduros; species Amphiduros pacificus. Next base: position 35,072,844 of record OX439005.1, on the reverse strand, counting down.
TCCACAGCAGACCCAGCATTTATACCTGGTATATGATAAGTATTGCAAAGTCCTCATTAAACAAGGGCTCCCGTGTATACATTTGAGAAGTTGATGTTTATTGCAATTTCTTGGTTTATTGTATGTGTTTGGATTTAGTTATGGTAGATTAATTTAGATATATCATTTGTATGCAAACTCCATTTTCTTGTTTAGTCTATATCATTAATTGATTATTCTGACTCCAGGGTCATTCGCGAATTAGCTTGTTTAAAAATAAAACTAAAGAAAATTGCACATCACGTGGCTGCAATCTATTGCAAATGTGAGTGTAACTGGTCTGGGGGGAAAAAAGAGACTATTTCATTGACCTACTCCTGTCAGTATGAGAGTGGATCCCATCTTTGAAGTAACTTATGATGATTATCGTAAAATAGATGTGTGACAATAAGACAGGAGATAAAAAATGAGACAAAAAAAAGCCAAAAAAAAAAAATGTAAAATTTACGTCTTGAAAATTACGCCTGAACCTCATCTTAAATCTAGACCAGATATTCATGTATTGACAGACGTTATGATCTGGTTGTCCACGAGGTTCTTAGATTCCAACCAAATAACCACATGGATTTCACGTCGCCTGTCTGCTAGTTATTAATGAGTTGTCCAAATATTAATGAGTTGTCCAAATCTTGACCACCCAAGGGCTGAAAAAGGGAAGATAGAAGAATATAAAGGGATTTGCGAAATAAAATGATCTATATTTTTTTTACAGAAAAATGGTTTGCAGCCAATCGAAGGTTTATTGAAAGTTGACCACATCACTTCACCTTCCACCAAAGATGAAGTTCAAACGATTGACAAAAGGCAAACTTGGGGTGGAAGATTGGACTTTTTTATGACAATCTTGGGGTTTGCTATAGGTATAGGGAATGTCTGGAGATTTCCATATATATGTTATAGAGATGGAGGAGGGGCTTTCCTTATTCCTTATGTAATAATGCTGATAGTGGTTGGAATACCAACCATGCTGCTTCTTTTAGCGTGTGGACAATTCTGTAGTTCTGGTCCAATTACATGCAGAAAATATTCACCAATATTTAAAGGTGAGATTTAAGAAAAAAAACCACATTCAAACTGTAAATTGTTAATTGTGTATGGCCATTTCTATTTGAGTTGGGGATTGTGCTGTTATGTTTGACAGTTTTGATGTAAGATTTAGTGATGTAAAAGAAGACCTTTTGGTCCTCTTTGAAAGATGACCTTTTGGATTTGATTCTAGCAAGTTTTCATTGCAGGTATTGGGATCAATCAGGTGCTAAGTTCTTTCATTGGACAGAGCTTGTATTCTGTGGTGGTTTCATGGTCATGGTTCTATCTATTTGCCTCATTTGCCAAAACATTACCATGGGACACATGCTGGGCATCTTGGAACTCTGCGGGTATTTATGTAATATATATCACTTAACTACCTCAAAAGACTTCGTATCATGCATAACATGCACAAACAAGCTTTAGGACATCTACTTCATGATATTATGGTGGCAATAATATGTATTTTTTGGCCGCAGAAAGTCTACAGAAATCATATAGCCATAATATTTTGGCCTGTCAATTGATAAAATGACATAATAAGATAGATGGATATAAGAAAATAAATTATAAAACTAAACATTTTAGTGATGACTTCAAGATGGGCAATAATCAAGTTATTTTCCTGTGTGAATACAATATGGACCTTTATGCACTATCGACCTTTATTACTAGGTGTGAATACACAATGGACCTTTATTACCAGGTGTGAATGCCCTTTATTACTAGGTGTGAATGCATTATGGACCTTTATTACTAGATGTGAATGCACTAAAACCCGAGTTCCATAGAACTTGATATAAAAGTGAATTTCTTCTCATATTAAATATATCAAAAAGAAATGCCAGAAGATTTATAACAGGTTTTTTCCCATACCGATTGGGGAAGGGACTGTAATGTTTTATTACAGTTGTATAAAGCATTGTTATGTTCCAAACTTGATTATGGATGTGTGATATATGGATCAGCACGTCCATCTTATAATAAACTGCTTAATCCAATTCAAAATCAAAGTTTAAGATTATGCCTTGGTACATTTCGTACATCTCCTGCAGATAGTTTGGTAGTTGAAGCAGATGAACTGCCTCTTGATTTAAGAAGAGAAAAGCTTGCCCTTTAATATGCTGCAAATACTGCTGCTTGTCCAGACAATCCTGCACATGATACCATATTCAATACAAATTATGTTGAACTTTTTAAAAATAAACCTAATACAATACTGACTTTTGGCACTTGCATCAAAGAATCTTTACAGTCCTCAAATATAAATCCAAATCAAATTGCTAAATTTCTATATCCAGAAACACCTCCAGGGAAATTTACAACTTTAAATATTAATGTAGCCATGTCAGAATTAAAGAAATACTCAACAGATCCATCCCTTTATATAAATAGATATAAAGAAATTAAATTTATTTTCACTGGATATCAGCGTATATACACTGATGGATCATTCAATGAAGACAAGGCTGCTGCAGCTGCTGTCAGGGCAATCATATTTATGCAGAATATCTGCCAAAAATCGTCAATTTATTCTGCCTTAGATCATGTGGAGACTTCTCCACATCAGACAGTTTTAATACTTACTGATTCTTTGTCTTGTTTAGAAACATTGACATCAAAGGATAATATAGGGGACTTTATGGTAAGTAAAGGTGATTAAGCTCTGTACTGAGGAAAATAAAGAAATTCGTTTTTATTGGATTCCCAGTCATATTGGAATCCAAGGAAATAAGGGGGCTGACCAAGCTGCCAAAGCAGCATTGGAATGAAGGTGTTTTTAATAGGTTGCATGAAATAAAGCCTGTTCTTGGTAAAAGTAAAGGTGCTAGTATAAGGAACCCAAGAGAAGAGTCAATTTTAAGTCATATAAGAATAGGACATAGTTGTTTGACTCACAGCTATCTTTTTTAAATGCGAATGTATTGGCTGTCAAAGGGCTTTGACTATTAAACACATTTTGATTGATTGCATCGATTTTGATAATATACGAACTCAATGTTTTAATGTGTAAGATTTACATATGTCATTTGATACTGTAGATCTTTCTGTGATAGTATCGTTTTTAAACCAAATAGGACCGTACAACCAATTTTAAAGTTGGAGCTCTTAGGTCATTGACCTATTTATCAAGAGCTACAAAACATCATATGATATTTAAAGTCTTTTAATGTGTATAACTGATATATTGAAAGATTTTTTTTATATATTTTGTGTTGTTAAGATTGTTTACATATCATAGATTTTATAAATCATATATCTTGTCAAAACGTTTATGTTTTTACCATTTTTAGGCACTAAATAACCTTGGATATGGCCCTAAGTAACCATTCATTCATTCATTCTTTCCATAGAACTTGATAATATTGATTAACATCTCATACATGCCCACTGCAACTAAATGATGATAAATCACCTTTTAGCATTAAAAGTTCTCAACCATTAAATAGAGGTGTGTTATGATAATTTCTTAGCCTGCTATGACCGCCTGCCAGACGTAGCCTGTAATGAAACAGGGAATGTGATGTACGGCAATGGGACCTGCTACAATGGAACAGCTCTGATAGGTGTATGGGATTATAGCTCATTTGTCAATCAAACTGGCATAGAAAGAAAACTTGCTGGAGAGGAGTACTTCAGGTAAGAATAATTTAATCATAATATGCAAAGGTGAATTCAGTGAATTGTAACATGGTGTTTTTGTATTAACATCTATAAAATCTTTGAATAGCATGTTTTCGGTGTGTATAAGAAATGATACAGTGCCACACCGTCATGAATGTCAGATATCTTGGCTATTGCCTTGATATTATACATTTATTCGGATGATATAATCTGAAGTTCAGTTGATATCAGAGCATGAATGTATATTTTACCTTTGATATTTTCCCAACGATATCCGACAGACATCAAAGTCTGTGGTTTGTATCATGCCTTTGTGATAATACATGATACTCAGTCACTCTTCGAAAAGAGTGTGATATTGAGTTGCGGTGACAGGCTTCCATCTGAACTGATATAACCTGAACAGTGCTAATATAAAAAGGTTATTAACAGTCAAGTAAAAATAAATAAATAAATAAAACAAATGGTTTGTCCCCAAGTAGATCATACTCGCTTTTCTTAGGAATCAAACCTCAGCCAGTAAAATTCAGCAGTTTTGTAGAATCTTAAACTTACCATTGCGTCAACAATTTTGGTTTGCAGTAACAGAGTGCTTTCCATGACGACAGGAGTACATGATATTGGTACAATAAGATGGGAGCTCTCATTGTGTCATATGTTTGGATGGGTTGTGATATTTTGTTGTCTCATCAAAGGCGTAAAATCCATAGGAAAGGTTAGAGGCTGAATATTATTTTCTTTAATAACATATTAAACTAATAATAACATATTATACTTATGATGTGAGTTATCAACACATCTGACGTCCATTGCCGGAAATATGAATGTGGAGATAAGGTGACACAAAAAAGCTATACTGTTACATTATTGAATTCCGAAAAACCATAAAGAAATAATTGGGGATGGCAGCACATATTCAGCTCATGGAAACACTTGAGACAGATTAAAAGGGAAATTCTTATTTAGAAATCTTTATTGAATACTCACTATTAGAGTGGGCCCGACTATCACCTCCTAATCATACATTCAGTGTTAAAACATAGGTGAACTATGCATATGTGCAAGCTTGGCTCATAATCGTAACACAATTTACATGTCATTTTCTCTCATTCGGCTCATTCGGTTTACAAAACTACTGTATTTCTGTTTTTAAGATTTTTTTCTGCACGTGCATTTGTTGCATTTGATGCAATATTTATGTATTCCCTCTACAGTACACAGAATGAAAGTCGTTATTTCAGTTGTCATGTCTATTGACCTATCTCAAAATGAACTGAGAAACTCAGAAACACTTTCTACGTTCTATGCTAATGTTTTTTGAGAATTCTGACATGAGCATCATACTCCCAATCATACATTCAGTTCTTTTTGTGACATATGATAAATGTGTAAATTCTTTATCTCACTAGGTGGCATATGTGACAACATTGACTCCATATATTCTGCTCTTTATTCTACTTGTGAAAGCCGCAACACTTCCCAATTCTCTCATGGGAATGAAATACCTGATGGTACCAAAGTGGCATCATCTCAAAGATCCAAGGGTAAACATATGAGTAAATCCTAAGTAACTTTAGAATGATCAATTTGTTCTGTTAATTTGGCACCTAACCACACCGTGATGATTTACACTGCTAACCATTCTATGTTATTGATGTTTATCATAGAAGGAAACAGAATTATCTTTGTGTAAATATCTATCATATTGTGAAAAGGAAATATTGCACAGGCCTTTTTACTGATACATGTCACCCGGTAAAATTAAAAATCCTTCATAAATTACCCCAATCAATGGTTAGATAGGTAAGTAACAGTAATCCTTTTAGCATGGGAGCCAAACTCTTACCAGCTGAGCCATGTCCCATTCCTACCGGTCATTGATTTAGAAATACATATGTGGCATAGAGATATATATTTTTTTCATTTCTTACCTTCTATGTACCTACCTCATGTAGGTTTGGTATGATGCGGCATCGCAGATATTCTTCTCGATTGGACTTGGAGGAGGAATTCTTATCACGTGTGGGAGCTACAACACCTTCCATCATAACATTATCAGGTATTTATAATTTGTGCAAATCTCTTAACTGTAAAGGAAGAATTAACTGAATGTCATAGAACGATTTAGGCTGCTTGCGTCAATTGATATTACATCATTGCTATTCATTTTATGTGTTTGCAATCTCAGGCTTATCTTTATCTCAATTAATTTGTTGACACAATAACATAAAATACGTCAAATTGAAGTATCTATCTATAATAATTCGTATCTATCTATAATAATTCGAGTTCCTTTCTTTGTGCACTTTGAAAAAAGTGGTGCGGGATTAAAAGGTTTAGAACTAATTCTTGAGATATCACACAAAATAAAATGAATAATTAAATGAATGGATGAATGAAAAATGAATAAAAAATTAATAAATAATGAATAAATAAATGAATGAAAAAATGAATAAATGAATGAAGAAATAAATGAAAAAAACGAATGAATAAAAAATAAATAAATGAATAAATTAATCAATAAATGAATTAATAAATACATTTATAAACAAATTGATAAGTATATTAATTAATGAATTAATAAAATAATTAATAAATGAATAAATTATAGTAACTTATTTTGGCATAACCTTCATCTTAACGTGGTGACCTGAAATTTTCAGAACATAAAAAGAAATTTATCAGATCATAATAAATAGGTTTTGGGTTTTTAATGGTGTAATTTTGGATAATTTTAATTCAATATGTACTTCTCTGCAATATAAGTTGATATATACAAAGAAAGGTTTCAAAACCATAATCAGAGGAAAAGGTAGAACAATTCACTTGTGATATGTCTGGGTCTGAATACTGTCAATGATGGGTCAATGATGTCACAATGTTGAGAAGCGCCATATTAAGTTTTCGGCTTAAATTGTGCCATAGGACATTGGCTTAGAGGTAACACACATTGTATCATTGATCTTATGGTGTCACAACTCCAATCTATTATACTCCAAGATACATATATTATGAAGGACTCTTCCTCCGTTTTTGATCTGATTGATTTGTTTTATTCAAATATCCTCCAGTATTATTTATTTTCTGAAATAAAAATGATCAAGTTGGTTCCTATAAGGATGTACAAACATGTGCCTAATCTAATATATCCATATGTCGCTTTAATAATATTTATTCATACTGTGTAAAATATGTTTTAATCATACTGTGTAAAATATGTTTCTTTGTACAGGGATGTTATGATAGTTCCAATATTGAATGCACTATGTAGTTTATTTGCTGCATTAAGTGTGTTTGGGTTTCTGGGTTTTATGGCTTTTAAGATGAATACTTCTGTTGACAGCATAGTGGCTGCAGGTACAGTAACAATATAATCATTTACAAGTCTTTTTCCATTTGCATTTTGTTATGCAATAACATGTATATTTGAGGCCACCCCATGTAACACACCACGTAGAAACAAAGGTTTAGTTGTCTTTCTACGTATTTAGGAGGATAACGTTGTGGTCCGACCTGGTAACAACGTTGTTGTTCTACATACTCAGAACATTGTCAGCACATTGTCTTACATTTTGCAACGTGCTTACAACGTGGTGACCACGTAGAAGAAAACTCCTGGTGGTTAAATTGGCCAATAGATGGCTGCAGTACCATAGAAAATGGCGAACTGTAACAACCCAGTTGTTAGGTAATTCAATGTAACAAAGAATTTGATATATAAGGCATTGTTCTGAATGAAAAAAAAAATAACAATGTCCTTTGTTGCTATACAAGTTTATTGCTATTATTAACTGCAAAATATACCCAAATAATTTCAGACAATGTCAACAAATTATCATAACATGCGAGTTAATATGCTAGAAGAGATTGCACAAGGTACAGTCCTAACAGAGAAAGTAGATTTGGCATAAGACATGCTGAGCACATAACCTTTTATCACAACATGCTCACAGTGTTCACAGATCTATTTCCTTACAATGTCAGGTTACAAAGTGCTCACAACATGCTAGAAACGTGCTGACCACGTGCTCAGAACGTTGTACCACAACGAGCTGACAATGTTATCTGGTATTCACAGATCCAGGTCCATAAAACGTTAGGTTACAACGTGCTCAGCACCTGAAAACAACGTGCTCACACATTGTACATGTAGAATAAAATTGTTAGCTGGGATGGGCCATTGGACAGTTGATTAGAGTGAAAGCTGATTAGCACTAATTCTTCTGTGCTGAGCAAAATGAATGAAATAATGTTGAAAGTGATATAAAACCCAAAACACATAAACAACAAAATATGCTTATTTGAGAACATGAATTTTAATGGAATATTTCAGGGCCAGGGCTAGCATTTATTGCCTTTCCAGAGTTGGTTAATGACATGTCAGTCTCTCCAATGTGGTCCATTTTCTTCTTCTTGACCCTCATCATGCTCAGCGTTGGATGTCAGGTAATGATTATCAATAGAAGAGTCTTTTGTGTAAATTTTGAAAGATAATTGAGTTATTTCACAAATAGTAGATAGTAGGTAATTTGATGCAAATAATTTAAGTTCAAGTCAGGTTAACTCACAGAAGTAAATATCTAAATTTTATAATAGTATGAGCTTTGTGAAGACAAACAATCATTTTGAATTGATAAATGTTATTTTGGAGAGAAGAAAAACCGCTCTGCAACATTATGAATCTCTCTTCAACATCAAATTCTACTCCTGAAGTCTTTCATTTTTGATATATAATAAAATGGAATTGAAAAATAAAACTGAACTTATAGAACTTATAATCGGTAATCGAACTTATTCCAAATTCTTAAATAGAAATTTAAATTTCTTTGCTGGTGTTCAGATGGTTACTGCAGAGAGCGTCAGGACTGCAATAGTTGATGAGTTCAAGATCCTGGGGCAGCATCGAAATAAGGTTGCTGCTGTTATGTGTTCATTGTCCTTTCTTCTGGGATTACCCTTAGTTACACAGGTAAATACAAACAAATAAAGACAACAAATGTCAAAAAACGATATCAAAATTTAAATATTGAATCTGATGTTTTTACCATCAAATCCTGTTTGGTATGCAGGTTGGCTGATCCACTCCCCTATATACGAGTTTTGTTAATAGTACTAAATGATACATAGATAAGCAGCTGTATTATAACTTCAGGTGTATCATATTGACTCAAATGTACCACACAATTTAACTCCAGATAGTGTCTGTTTATAGTGCTGCTTAAAGCAATGTGATTGGAACATGTACGTTTCTTTAATATTCTCAACTGAAATATGAATGAATTTAGAACAATAAGGGAGCAATAACGGAGAAAGCTATATCCCCTATAGTTTTCCACTGGGTGCGGGTAACCCCACATATAATCACTTTCAAAGCAGACACTTAAACACGCTGTTTCCTGTGTGCTAGGTATTACTTTAACCAATTTAGGGCATGCCTGGTTAATTGATGGCTACCAACTCGTTGAAGTTTTCTTAGAAAGACACGTTACACTGCAGCCATGATTCATTCGCTCGGGTGACCCACCCTTATGCTTGGATAAGCTTAACAAGAAGATATTTACAAAAATGATTTTGTTTACATATATGACATTTAAGTCGGTATTGCCTGCGTCTGCTGTTAAGACAATATCAAGCAAATATTTTTTGCTGAGATCGCTGATTTGGGCACTGTTTTAATTTGGCTGGAATCAAATAGAAAAAGAGAAAAATGTTTTGCTGTCCCTATAATGCTTCAATTTAAAACAATATTAGACAATAATGTCAAAATTCAACAGCATGGCTTATACACTCATATGGTATGGACATGAAAGACAATAAATGATTTATCTTGTAGGGAGGTGTATATCTGTTAACACTGTTGGACCACTATATTGCTGGTTGGCTGTTAGTTGGAACATCACTGATAGAAACCATATCAATTGCATGGGTGTATGGTACGTATCAGTGAGATACACATAGAATTAACGATCAGCTGAAAAGCATTGAGTGACATTAACAATAAATGAGACAAAAACACAAAAAGAGTGTCTTTATTTGCGGAGGTAAGAATTCTCGTGACTCATTTCAATTCATTCCAATTAACTTTTTTTGTCGATATAATATAATTAACAACCAACAGAGTCATCCATATGTTAAGGTGAATTTGTCTTGGCAATCCTAATCAGTAACCAGAAAATAATGACATCGCAATCCTAATCAGTAACAAAAAAAATAATGACATCACAATCCTAATCAGTAACCAAAAAGTAATGACATCACAAACCAAATCAGTAACCAAAAAATAATGACATCATAATGAGTAAAAAGAAAATAATGGCACCACGATCCAAATAAGTAACTTAACAAATAATGACATCACAGTCCTCGTAAAAAATAAAAAAATAATGACATTACAATCCTAATCAGTAAACAAAAAATAATGACATTACAGTCCTAACCGGAAACCAGAAAATAGTGAAATGACAATCCTAATCAGTAACAAGAAAATAACGACATCACATTCGCAATCAGCAACCATTACATATCGTACTGTGCTATCTTATGCATTCCACAAGATACATCACATTCATTTCATGGACTGGGCATATTTTATATATATATTTTTTTCTCCTCATATATTGGGCCACAAAGAAGCATTGCAAAGTTGAACATCAATACACTACATTTCCTTGACAAATTCACAGTCAGTGAAAGGCCATTGCAAGCTGTCCTGACAAAAGGTTATACTACCCGCTGTGAAACAAATGTCGACAATGCAAACAGTAATGCATTCACTCTTTAGAAATAAAAGCGGGAACCGTAGTGAGGTCAACCATTAATTCTTGAAGAATTCTTGAAGAAAATAGCTTAATCTAAATGTGCTCGGGCATTTTGTTTATTTGTTTAATTATAAGCTTATGAAATCTTTCTTTTGTCTATTTTAGGAATAAAACGTTTCATGAAAGATATCTCAATAATGGTGGGATACCAGCCATCCTACTGGTGGCAGTTAAGCTTGGCAGTGTTGTCACCATTAATCATGACCGTAAGAATCTAAAGATTTCTTAATGTTCTAACACACCACTCTCAGTGAAATTTAGCATAATATTTTAACAGTATTCTGTCACACCAAATATCACTGTCAGTACAATTTAGTATATCATATAAAGTGTCAAATTACGGGTGATGAGGTGTGTTCACATTTCTCATATGTTCATTTAATATTGCAGTTTATCATGCTGATGCAGTTTGTCACGTACCAGCCCGTGCGTTACGGGAGAGACTACTATTTCCCGGCGTGGGCTGACGGGATCGGCTGGATCATGACTGTATTTGTCATGATTTGGATACCCATCGTCGCTATATATCAGGTGGCTACTATAGGAAAAGGTTCCATTTGGGAGGTCTGTATATCTTTTTTTTAAAGTTTCTTTCTCCTAATATTGGTCTATTCTAGGTGTCCAGGTTAATAATTAATACGATTAATAATTAGTTTTTTTTGTTATATCTGCAATGTACAAGCATCTTAATGCCACAAAATGACCAATTCAACTTATTAGTTGTTGAACCTTAAAAGAATATGACAAATGGTTATTAGTTAACGCTGTAAATAAATATCGACAATCTAGCTTTAAATTGATTGGTATCATGGTACATGAAAAGTTAAAATTTAAAGACAAAAGAAAAAACATTCTCGAGACGTCCTCACATAAAATGTATATAATTGGTTTAGAAAGATATTTTTATGTAGAGAAAAAATGCAGAACTTTCGTTCTGACAAATTTCAATTATTGCAATCTAGTATGAATTTCTTCAATTCAAAAAAATGAAAGCTACTGCAATATGAGGTTTTCAAAAGCTTCTTTGCATTTAATCCTTTTCTGAATCCTTGTCAGAAACCATCTGATATTTTTGTCGTTTTGTAGTCGATCAATTGATGCCAGATAATTGCTGTCTCGTGATTTTATAAACAGAAAGTATAACATGACCATTATTCGTACAACTTTTCTGTGATATTAAATTCCTCTTCTTTCTGATTTCAGAAAATTAAAATGGCATCTCGTCCAACAAGAGATTGGGGTCCGAAAAGAGTCCAAGATAGGCGTTTGGTAGATTATGTTGACAACTTTGTTCTTCAACCTGCTGTCATCCAAGAAGAGATGGAACTCTTTAAGTGAAAATGCCACTGATTACGTACTTATCCAGAAATGAATTGACCCTTGTTATAGAGAAAATACAAAACCCAGAAAAGAGATGGCCCTAAAACAGGACCTATAGTTACTCTTTTGGTCAATGCTGACACCTGGTGGCATAAATGTGACTAACACTGATAGATCTGGCCCCCGTAGCTTTGTTTATTGGTTTAACTTTTTTTTACATCTACATCTATATGTTTACTTCCCAATATAAATTAAATTCCCAATATAAAGATTTCATCTTTGCTTTCTGTATAAAATCATTATTATTTTTATATTTTCTATGTTTGTAAAAATAATTAAATTCTATGTGGTCTCATGTGCATATAGAATCCCAATATGAGGATTTCCTCTTTGATTTCTGTATAAAATCATTATTTATTAAGATATTTTCTATATGTGCAAAAATAATTCAATTCTATGTGGTCTCATGTGCATATAGAACCCGTATATGTGGATTTTACCTTTTTTTCTGTGTAAAATTATTTTTCGACATTTGCAGAAAAGAAATCATTGTAAATGTTCTGACATGCAGATCACTCAAATAAAACCACGATATGAAGATTTCTCCTTCAGCATGAGCCCCAGACCTTTGGCGTGGGAGATAGACGCCCTACCAACTGCGCCACATCCCACGTAATCCCAAAGACGAACGCGCGACTGCGCAGTTAGTAGTCAGTAGTTACGTCATCAGTACCAAACTATTTCTCTTCTTGTCAATTATCGACGATGTAAGCTATTCTTTTTGGAAAATATTATATCACATGTTTCCAGTATCGTTCTCTGAGATGCAAAAACAACATCAATTTGATCAAAGCCTGGTCTTTCCGTCTCTCTCTGTTATTTATGATGTTTATAGTTCGCCTCATACAAGAGCTTTGACCAATAGATGTTTTTATTTAGCAGTATTGTATATTCTGATTAATATCACCTAATATCATGACCCGATATTCTACAATTCACCAAGTACTCAAGCAAATACCAGAAACCTTTTAATCATAAAAATGAAGGAAGAAAAAATGGCTTCACTAAATTATTTGAAGGGGTCTATATGTGAACTCACAAGTTAATGTCATTAAAAGTTAGTAATAATACTGCTTCTATCGATATTGTGATAACAACGATGGGTTTAATCATTCATATATTTTGAATTTCTACAATGACATGTGTTCATTTTTAACTAATGTAAATTCCCTTCCTCATTTGCAAATATAATTTTATGAAACGCAAAATCATGGTTTTCATTGACGTGGTACTTCTATAGATTTAGATCTAAAGTGCTCAGTTTTAATAATGTATCATACAGATATAATTCTCCATTAATCGTTTGAAGGTGAATTTCAAATCATTTCAATAATCTGTTCTTAAATATAACTGTATGACTGTAGAAGGTTTGACAGACAGGGATGAGTGAAGGTGTGAACAATAGTACCCATGTACCCTAAGACTAAATCAAATCAAAGTACTTGGCCGTCTTTAAGAATGTAGCAGTCGTAGGACAGGATGAGATGTTACCTAAATCATTTGACCACCAATATCAGAGAAAGAAGTTTCATTTTTAATTTGCTTATTCTTCATCCGCTTACTAAGAATGGGTTTCCTTCTTCTCCTTTGATGCTGAACAGTAGATCCAGAGGAGGATAAACCTATTTGCTGTTCATATTCCTTCCTATCCCTATCTACAGTATATATGAGTCCCTTGGAGTTAACTTGGGAGGTTCCCATTGACATAGATGGTAAATGGAAAGAGGGCTGTGCTTGAGGAGGGAAAGGAGCCCCAATACGTGGCAGTGGCATGGAAGGGTTGTTAAAGCCAGACCGTTGAAAAGCACCGTCCCTTGGCATGGCTGGGATTGGATTCTCAATCAAAACATCAGGCTCAGAAGACCCATATATAGGCGATAACTTTGCAGCTTTAGGGATATTCACACGCAGAAACAAATCGCCCTCTCTAATATCTCCTATCTCTATGGAGGGCACATCAGTTTTTTCTTTTACTTTTTTTCTTCTTTTTCTCAGATATTGGTGTCTTTTTCTTTTCCCTTTGTTTTCATGCAAGTTTCCCTTTCCATTTCCTGATGTTTCTTGCACATCAAAAGGCACAGTGTTTTGCAGGTCATTGGAACTTGACGGTACAAGATTTCTTGATTTGGCCGTTGAAAAGAAAACCCTATCTTGTGGGTAGATGGTTTCCACAGTTTTTACACTATCAGCGGTGAATGTGAAAGAATAAGCATTACTTTGGAAACATCTCTGTAACGGCATCTTGATGCTGGGGTCTGCTGGTTTGGGAGGCTCCACAACTATAGGTGAGTGGGGCTCTGGAATATGCTGCTGTTGGTTCCTCTCGGGACTACTGGGCAATGGGAAATTATCAGATGATATAAACTCGTCAATGATGATGTCATCTGCGCACCTCACTGAGCATGCGTGTACAAGCTCTCTGAGGTTTTGCCGGAAATGTTTATTGAGATAGCCGTAAATAATAGGATCAATGACAGGCTGAATTTTTCTTATCCAAAATGATGTGAGAATGAAATATTCTGAGAGTATCTGGGTTGGGTTGAAGTGGCGAATGAAGAGGTAAACAACATGAGGCGCCCATAAGATAACAAAACAAAAAACCATCAAGAGCAACATCTTCAATAATCGGATTTCAGTTTTGGAAGCATAAGGCACATAGGATGCATTTCTTGGTCTCCTGAGCACCTGCATGACGTTGACTTTGCGCTGACTGACCCTGAAGGCTTTCCACACCAGGACATAAGCCATGCAGGTGATGAGGAGGGGCACGAAGATGGTGAGGACGGTATAGGAGACGAGGTATGCCTGGGCCTGGACCACACTGCTCCACTGCTCGTCACAGGTCTGAATGTCCCCACTACCCAACGTGTAAACCTACAACATGGCATCCACATAACAAGTTGGGGACAAATTTAATATTTAACATGCATTTTGATTGCCCAAAATTATCATCTGCTCAAGTCTGCTCATAAAAAGGATTTAAATGATCATAAATGAAGCAATTTCCAGAAAATGTACACAAACAATATAAAAAAGCAATGATCAGCATAGCAATAAAGGCCATTGGCCTTTGCTCTAATACATGAAAATGTCTGGTGTTAGTTACTTATTGTTAAATTGTTGGTACATGGATGAGGGGACAGAGAGGGAAATGGCTAAAGTGTATACCTCCCACGGTAGCAGTTTACCAGCTCACAGTACCAAGTCAGTCTGGCCTGTTGACTAAATGGGCGAACATAGTTATAAAGGGAAAACAGATTAAGACAAGGATGTATTACCTTGCACACAAACAGTTTTGGGAGACTTATAACGGCGGCGTGGAACCAGCAGTAGAGAACCATGAGGTGGCCCTTCCACAGACATAACTTCCTGTCAAGAGGATACACCACTGAATAGTACCTGCATATAAACAATGTCAATGTTGATTTAAACATTTCACATTTTAAATATAAACATAAACCTTTCCGACAGTATAATTATAATTTCTCCTCATTTTACTTTTTATTTCGCAGTGTATCAAATAAAATTGTGCAAAAGAGGTTGTTATCATTGCCCCCCCCCCCAAAAAAAAAATAAAAAAACTAATGCCTCAACAATTAGACCATGGCAACTTCACGGCAAGAGAGACAATAAGGAATAGACTTACCTATCAATAGCTATGGCACTTAATGTGAGAATACCATCTGAAGCAAGGACGTAGCTGAGATATTGGATAATCTTACAGAGAGGATCTCCCAGAACCCAGTTACCACCATTGAGGAAGAAAGCGGCCTCTACCGGCACACAGAGGATACTAATCAGAAAATGAGCTACCGCCAGGTTCGCGATGAGAGTCGGGGTGACATTCTGCGGTATTCCCTTTCGCCCCAATACTATCACAATTAACCCGTTGCCTACAATAGAGAATAAACGGATGACATTACTGTTATAGCATAAGTTTAGTTTCAGGTTATCACAAACAAGCAAAGATACTTTGATGATATTGATATTTTGTAATTATGGATAGATTGGTTCGGTTTAGCTACCTGAGAGAGGTAAATTGTTTGTGGCTTCATACTAGTTACTTTATCTGTCTACATGTAGTTACAATACACTCTCCGACTTTTGCAGGTAAAGGCAGTTTAACTAAAATTTTCGGCGACCACGCCCATTACAAGCTTTATGTAGGCAGCCATTCTGAACTGAGTCAACTATTTTGTCACTTGTAATAGCATGGTCAATTCCCAGGGGGGGTACTCTCATAGTCAGCGTTACCGGGGAAGCTGGGCTAAATAGGGTCCTTTTCGCTGATATTTTCCCTAAAACAGGTTAAGATATTTCATCATTTCCCCTAAAACAGGGTACTATTTTTCAAATTTCTCCCTAAAACAGGGATCACAATTCCCCTTTCCAAATCTCCCCCTTCTGCATCATCCCTAAATGAGGGTATCAAAAATTCAGCTAGTCCTAAATCAGGGTACCAATAATGATAGAATATTTCCCTAAATCAGGCTCTGGGGTTTTCAGTTCCATCCGGGTTAAGATATTTTATCATTTTCCCTAAAACAGGTTACTGTTTTTCAAATTTCTCCCTAAAACAGGGATCACAATCCCCCTTTCCAAATCTCCCCCTTCTGCATCATCCCTAAATGAGGGTATCAAAAATTCAGCTAGTCCTAAATCAGGGTACCAAATTTCAGCTAGTCCTAAATCAGGGTACCAATAATGATAGAATATTTCCCTAATTCAGGCTCTGGGGTTTTCAGTTCCATCCCAGCCTCCGCGGGTTAAAATCATGAGAGTACCCCCCCCCCGGGGGTCAATTGGTGTCATTGCTATGATAAGAATAGTCCCACATACATAGTCAGAGAAAAATCCTCTAAAACCTACCCTTGTTTCGTTTTTGATTTCAGATAATTCACAATTAAAACAGCTTTACATAACAAGACCTGGTCCAACATGGCTGTTGTTTTCCCTGTCATGCGTGTTTCATGGATTTCTAATTGGTTTCTACTGTAGCCATGGCAACAAAATCTCATTTTATCTACTGGGCATGATTATGTGGTTGTATCGTGATATTTAAAAGCCACATCATGGAAATTTTAGCATCTGCCATAAAGGAAATATAATAATATCTCAATGTATTTAAATCTGTGGATACCCTTGAATCCAGCCGCTTTTTAACATTTACAATAAATGGTGCGGGAGAATAGGTTCTCCAGTACCAATTTTTCTTGTCCAGGTAATAATGATCGAATGTTGAACATGTTAACACAGAGAAGATATGGAATATACATGTAAATGGAAGGAGTTCTTTGCAATTCCTATATTTATTCCTTGTGTTTAGAAAGCATTATTTTCTACACGACTATCTATTTATATGATGTATATTTACCGAGACTCTTTTAATGATATCTGTTTCTTGCCAACAAATGATGAGAATCGAAAATAGCAACACAATGTAAATATAATGCACCAAGATCACACTCATTATTTACTTTAATCAATCTTCTTTGGTCATTAATAATTGATTTCATATGATCAAAGATTTGAATTCATATCTTCATTCATTTACCAATGTCTGTATATGCTTACTTAAAACAAGATTTCAAAATGTCTTGATTAAAATCTAAATATCGGGCGATTATTATGAAATCAATTGATCCTGTTTAAACATTTTTCAAAGCAATGAGCTGTAGCAGTAAAACCCCGATGCTGACTTTGATCTTGTCGGGAACCTGTGTTATTGACATCTAATTTTGATATAATCATGACGTACTTGACGATTTACAGAATCTGAGGTGAATTACAGGTAAAGAACAGTTGTGTGGGATTAAAAAGTTGAATTGGGCATACCGGCGAAAGCATTCGCACCGTATCTCTTATCTTGGTTGGTCGAATATTGCTTAAAAATCTCTTTAAGGGACGAACGGGTAATGATGAATATTATTAAATTGAATATATCATGAAAAGAGTCAGACCATTTACGTAGGCTTTATTTGAGATTCCCTATCAGCAGTGGGACAGATTTCATTTGATTCAAGAAAGCGGAATCAAAACGATTCAATGTTCTATAATAGATTCATGTTGCATGGTTGAGAAAGGTGGATATCTGCCTGTTTCCCATTCCAGCCAGTGCCCCATGACTGGTCATCGAAGGCCATGGTTTGTGTTATCATGACTATGTGATAATGCAAATTAAAGATTGTGTAGGGCATTGAATCCCGGTGGCAGGCTTCCATCTGACCTGATATAGCCCTCACAGTGCTGGACAGGTCATTAATACAAATAAACACAAACACCATAATCACGCTCAAATCTCCTTCAAAAATTAAACTGAGACTGTGCCTTTATAGGGAACTAAGGAAAGTTTTCAGTTTTATTCAATTTCAAAATGCCCACAAAAACCTGTACTCCTTCCTACGTGTACATGTTTGGCCATTGCGCAGTTGAGGGTTACAATTAATACCTTATTATGTGAAAATTGTTGATAAAATTAGCTTCATCGTGCCTCTTCAAATGTATACATTAATATCAACACAATATATAGTATGCTTTATACAGTTATCTACAGTCATATAAACATTTGAAGCAAACCTATAACTATAGAAAAACATTTTTTGGGTACAATATCATATTTAAAATCTTAGATAGGGTAGATTCTGTGACTCTGCAGACACTGAGGCGACGTTCGTGTTCAATGTATTTCTAATCATCTCAACCTATTAATTCCAGTGACATCTACCCTAAAGCCAATGACCTCAATGAAAACTCGTTTATATAGAAAATACAATATATAATTTCCAACCTGTTGCTCCCAGTATTGCACAGCATACTAGTAGAAGGCCTGACACGGAATAGTACTGCCCACTGGCCGGGTCTGGCGACCACTGGGGCGGGGTGGCAGCGAGGTTGCCGTGCCATGGATCCCCGATCCCTGATAAGTTACCTTGCTCGCGTAGAACACCGGTCACAGCTGAGGAGGGCGAGGACGTAGCTGTCACAATATGATTTGTGAAGTCATCAGTCCACGTAGAGTAATTACCTTGACTATCATTTCCACTATTCATCATAAATTGTTTTGTCTGTGTGACTCATTTCTTCTGTATGGAATATTAAGAAATATCCTGTATTGTCATGATAGGCTTATCGTGTTCCTGGTCGGAGAGGTAGGAACATACCCAGTATATCATAGCATGCATTGCACAACATAGTGTGTCACACGCTCCTACCTTAACATCCATATCTCTTCTTCATTTGTAGTATTTTGATATGTAATGACAAATGACTGCCAAGTTCTCAGTGTTTTCCACACATATGCTGAACACAAAGACATGCGTGGTTGAGTGTCTCACTGCCAAAATCGATACATCTATTGGCGACCAATCAGTGATTAAAGTCTCGCGGATTTTTGTCAATGATAGGTCTGCTTCTAGGGTTAGCAATGGGTCTTTTACCCATGTCGCCCTCTGTTTCCCGTCAATGCAAGCAAGGAAGCGTGGCCTGGGAAAACCAACTGGGCACACCTGAAAACTTGACAGCTGCTATCCACCTGGTTGCCATGGCTACCGCAGGTGGATCACGAGCACTACTCTGAGTAGAGGCAATGCAAATAACTATCTCTCAACAGGTGAGACAATGGAAAGTGAACTTTGGGAACGAAATCACCATTGCTAACGATGCGTAAGCAAAACCAACATAATCATGAGCACTACATAAACATAGACACCTTTTGCAAAATTCAGTTTGAGAGAAAAGGAACATTTTTTGGTTTTGTTTTTATGTTAAAGAATACTGAATAGCCAAATTACCCGATGAACTACTTGTCTTAAAGGGAAAAAAACTGCACTCAAAAACACAATTACAATCCCGAGTAGAGGTGGTTACAAACACAGTGATACACATGTGGAAGAATATATTAATTGGAAATATATTAGAATAATAAATTGATCATGTGCAAACATTTTTTATCATGGTCCTCAAATTTACATCTTTGACCTCTGGCTGTACAATCCACAAATCAATTCAGTCAACGACAAGTCATTCACCTATCTAAAATATATAAAATATCTAATAACAGTCCTAAGATAATTCTAACAGTCCTAAGATAATTCTAAGATATGCCTGCGGGACACTCACAGGTCGGAGGCACAGCAACAGCACAACCATATATGGTTTATAAGAACATTTTGAATTTATCAACTTCAGTTGAAATCAACTTTAATTTAAATCTAAGAGAAGAGTATACAAACATTACATTTTGACCATACAGGCTTAGATTAATGTTTGGTGTAAAACTAATCAATAAAAACCTTTTTATATAAACATTATTTGCATCTGCCTTCTATGTAGATAAATGTAGTGCCACACCTTGAAAAGCCAAATGTATACTGGTTCATTTGATGTTTCAATACAAGAGAAACAGTAAATCCCAGAGTGCACACAATAAGCTATGTGCTCAGTTCTGTAAATAATGCTATATATTCTTGTTATTTAACTGCTATTTTGAACACTATATCCATTTGATGTTGATTGATGATGTTTAATCAAATGATTGAAATTATGACTCACATTAGTGGACCTAATATTCTTATAATATTCTGGGTGTTGCTGTATTTAAAATAACCTACAATTTTGTTGATTTGCTCTGCAATCAGCTTTAATGCCTGATTTTTTGAGTTGGTATGTTAATTAAGAAAAAATCAGGTCACAGAATAGTTTCTTTGTGACTTTCTGTGGCACCATTTTTGCTGTGCATTACCTGCAGGTTCGTCTAACTGGTTGCCATGGTGACGGCCGCTGCTGCAGAATGGGCAAGGCAAAACTGCAGTTAATTGTAGACTCTTCATCATGGAAGATGTACGCTGTCAGGTGTTATGATGTTGAGCAGAGGTTGGTTTCAGATCCATATGTTCATGCGGAATACGTCAATGAGAATGATATAATGACTACCTCGTATCTTGGATTGTCATCTAATTAATTCAGGAAGAAATTATTAAATACATTAAATACTAAAAACCTATGGATATTTATAATGATTGTCTACTGCAGACAACCAAAGTTATAAATCTGAACAAGACAGTTACTAGCCTTTCAAACGGTATATTACATGTGCTGTCACATTGACGCTACTTTATAAAAATGAGACATTTTGTGTTATTGTGATAAGCAAAGGTTTGCTTTTCATAGGATGTAATTGATAACATTAATGGGATGTAATTAATAACATATTTGGATAATCACAATATATCGCTTACAATGTTAACACAATGCTGACAATGACAAGTAATGAATAGATATTACTGTTACAAGGCTTGTCTTGCCTAATTGCTATTCCATGGCCTACACTGCTGATACAGGTGACAATCATGTCAGGAACCAAACCGAAGGATGAGAGAGACAAAGACACAGTAAGATTTTGCCACCGGAAAGATTCAATACAATTTATTATCATATTATGTTGTATTCTTCAAATTTCATGATATAATTTATTTTAATTCACTTTGTCAAAGTCTACATTAAGCCCTATTAAGATTGTAAAGCAATATTTGACCAACTTTCGGCCGTCTTGGTACAGCTGACTTCACAGCTTGGCTCATAAATCTAAAAAAAATCTGTGCATACAGGTCCTAGCAGCAAACCCTCTATTTTGCAATCAGACAGGTTGTTTTAATGCCAATTTCTGAGTGTTAAATATTTTGATTAAATGTTGATTAATATCTCCTCATATTTCGTTTTTTCACCTTTACATAACAGTATTCTTCGTATTTATACATGTTTAATTTGTTTTAAATATATCATTTTGTCACATTATGTACTTAAATATTACCTAAATTGAGAAAAAAAAACAAGCTGTAAAGATGTCCAAAAGAGATTTTGTCTAAAACATAATTCATTACAGTCACAGTTAATCCTGAGGTCCTGCAGTCAGGTGTTTTGAGTCCCCTTCCCTCGTATTGGCAATGGCAATGTGACTGTAGTCTAGCTGTTCTCCTGAATATTAAATATAGTAGCAAATGGGTCAAGCTGGAGAAAATAATCATTCAGGCCCTTCAGGATCAAAAAGTGATATTCTGCTTTCAATTATTTTTCTAATCATATATGCATCCAAATAAAACATTTTGCATACCTTCCAAAACCCTTTGTAGAGACTTAATTAAGTACAGTACCTCAACTTTCATATTCGATTTACATACTTATGAAGAAAACTTATATTTCCTCATGATTTTTATATTTGGAAAATGGACTCAATCAAAACATATTAAGGGAGCACTCTTAAGTAAAGTTATTTAATCGCATAAGTTTTCACAAATCATTAATTAATTTCCTAAACGTATTACATTTCATAAAGTTATCAAGTTTCATCCAGTTTAAATAATTTCAATATCATCTATATGAGCAAATGGAAGTTCAAATGATTGAAACCAAAAATATCAAAAGGATTTGACAAATTTCATCAATTTTCTTTATATGAAGTCTTGTCTTGATCTACGGTTTATTCACCTGCTTATCAAGGTGATTTTTGCTGTACTATATCTCTATTATCTACTTAAATTTAATGAACTTCAATGTTTGCTCCTGAGAATGGTATTCTGTGTAACTAATGTAAGTAATAATAATACAATATGATCAGTATGATATTATGAGAAAAAAAATGTTGAATTGTTGAATTGACATTCTTTAATTTTCTGTTCCAGAGACGGTGATTGAAACCTTTTGCTATATAAACAGAATTGTTCATGAGAAGATACAATCTAGCCGGCATTTATCTACGTTTTTGTACATTGAGGGCCGACAGCATCAAATGTCACATGTTATCAACATGGATGCGACGTCAGGAGATGGAATACCTAGCATGCTCGCTATGACGACAGAGACCGCTAATTACTCGGTGTCAGGTGGTGCAGGAAACACAACTGTATGGGCAACATCACGGGCCTCGCAGAGTATAGCAGTGCATGGAGCAGTTAAAAGTATCTCTACAGTCATTGCTGTTGTTTCTATTGCTGCAGGATTCTATGGAAACGGGCTAATCTTAATAACCGCTGTTAAAACTAAAAACCTCAAAACCGGCTTTGGTTCACTGCTAGTGAGTTTATCTGTGGCTGATGGTTGTCTGTGCACAAGCCTGGGACCGCTCTATTTAGTTCTCTTGCATTCAGACTATGTGGGCACTCAGTCGTCTTGTACAGCCGCCACCACCATTTTCATGTCTTGTTCCACGATTTCTTTGTCCACAGTGGATCTCATAGCCATCCAAAGGCAAATCAAACTAATCACTGATCAGGGTAAAACTGGATGGAGTTGCTGCAAAACATCCTCCATTGTCGTATTAATGTGGTTATTTGCAGTTGGCATTGCAACAGTAGCAACGGTGTACCAATTAAAACTGCGGACTGGGGAGGATGGAACAATGGTCTGTTTTCCCGTGATTCACTCCTCGTATCCACATGATACTAACTTTGTGGTATACTTCATCAGTTCTCTATATTTCATAAGCCTAATGATAAGCATGGTTGCTTACTCCAGGGTAGCAAGTGCTGTTATCAAACAAGGTAGGATCAAGAGAAACCCTCCATCGTTAGCAACGACTCCAAGAGACAGTCCAGTGAAAATACAGGGTGACGTCACTGCACCTGTTGGCGACAACACGTCACAAGTACACATGTCTAATATCTCACTTCAGAAGGAATCAAAAGCCTTAGCTATGTGCCTCATTGTTGTAATGTCAATTTTCCTCTGCTGGAGTCCTTTTGTCATTGCCCACTTGTTGGAATCTTGGCTCGGTTCTTCCTCTCTATTGCTGAATGCGAAGATATACGGGGGAGCTTCGGTGTTACTAAACAGCTCCCTGAATCCATACATTTATGCCCAGCACAGTTCTAAATTAAGGCCACCAACAGCTGGAATGCCTGTCAATCGTAACACCTCCAGACTTTGTTGTATAGCTGGGTTAGGGCACATCAGAGCCAGAACCCATCTCAGGGCAATGGGAAGAAGACACCTGCAAGAAAACAGGATCAGGTCCTCACATGAACAAGAAACCAATATATGGAACCCCTTTTCTCCAGCAGAAGCCAAGAGAATGGCGGATAAGGCAGTGGAGCCAAGCAGGACTCTGGGTCTGGGTCAAAGGGCATTCAGTATCACGCGCTCCATTGGAATGGCATCTGATGTGGGCTCATCATGGACTGATCCGTCTGTCACGGTTCACAAGGACCTGGTTTATAGAGTTCACACTTTTGACACCAGGGCGGCACTATCACATAGTGCTACTCATAGTAGGTGGCAGCACTGGACACCACACACTTGGCCTGGCCATGCGATGTCTTCAGAACCATCCAGATATTGAATATCTGAGCATATTCGACGTTATTGCTATTTGGTCTCATACTATTCATTTGATATATATTTTGCCTAAGGCACAATATCCTTAACAAACATATTTTTCTTTCATCTTATTCAAATATTTGAATTATTTTTCCCTATGTGAAACATGTTTGGATATAAAATATGCTTGTAGCATACAACATATGTGGGTTGTGTCATATTCAAATGTATTCTGACTGAAATTGTCCAACAATGTGGGGATGACACTTGACGTTTTCTACCCTTCATAATAGGACTTCTCTATCATATCAGTCCCTGCCATCAACGACAGTGACAGAATAAATAACTATTGATACAGACTCTTCTTGGTTAGAGTCTTACTCAGCCACCACTTACAGGTCATGACCTTGACAATTCTAATTGTATGAAAATTTGGTGGGCGAGACTCACGTGCCTGACTGGAGATGGTGGTAGAGATTTCAAACAATATCAAAACAGGCAATGAATGTAGAGGTCGTGAGAACTGCCGATGTAATGCAGAGAGTAGCAGTTTTCAGAAATGTATTAAACAAAAAATATATTTTTGGCGAGTTATTAAGGTTAATAAAGCAGTACTTAATCATGCAAGTCTGTACATATTTTGTCTGTAACAGTAGAATGTAATCTATTGCAATATTTCCACTCTAGCAGCTGTGTGGGCTCTGAGCACCCATGAGAGTTGAGTGGCCAACTTCACAACATGACATTTTTCCCCTGAGCTAAAATATCTGACATGAAGAGGAAAATCTCTGGGCAGGATACCAGTGGTTGAGATTAAAAATATGAGCTGGCGTCATGCTGAAAACACATGCTTGCTGTAAATGGGTGGTCAAATATTTGATATGTTTTTTTAAATATAGAAATTCTATCTTTTCATTGTCACCGATAAGAAAGTGAAAAAAGAACTGTGAAACTAAAGAACTATTTATGGAGGAATTGACACCATTTCGAGAGAGGTTCACCCGTGAGCACAAACACTTCTGGTTGATCTCAGAGAGCACAACATGAACAAGATGAACCACAAGAAACCTTTTCAAAGCATGATATCTTTGGGTATGGTTCAAGCTCTGGACAAAAACGTGACACTGGGAAAAAGAGTGAACTTACATCCTATGGAAACTGTATATTGCTCCTTGGGTGATATAGGACGAGTTTGGTTCTTGCAATGCTTCCGATGGGTTTTATGTGTTTGTCATTGCACTGGTTAACCTTATAGTAATGAGTGAGGACACTTGTTGTCAGATTTGCATGATTCATGATTGTGTTTCATTATTGCTCTCAAGTAATTGTGATTAAAAGACTCCAGAATTTGTTACACCTGTATCATTTTAAAATGAGGAAAGATGTACTATGAAAGCGTTGACCATGATAATTTGATTTTTATAAATATCTACCTGAAGTAAGTAAGCTACATTATATTTTATATAGATTCAAATGTACATTGTTGACCCAATATATCAATATAACCAGATATTTAATAAAGATTCTGCTGGCCGAAATGACCTATTGAGTTCTGTGTTCTTTTGTGACCAAGATATGATCAAGTGGATAAGCTTATGACAAATTATGAGAGGTCTACTGGGAAAGAGTCTTTTTCTGTGGCCTTATAATCATATCTCAGTAATTGTATGAGCAACGTTAATGTTGCCAAATTATTTTACAATATTGCTAAAGTTACCAGACAACTATTTTGTGTAATATTGTTAAACCCCAAATAACTTGTTATCAGCAGATTTAGCAGATATTTAAAAAAAAATTAGAATAGAACTTTAAGCAATCAAAAGGAATGATTTAATTTTCCCACTGATATATCAGAAAAATGGTTTTATGAATTTTTTCAAGTGCCAGCTGATAATTTAAAGATAGCAGTCCAAATTAGATCAAAATTTTCAAAGGGTATTTTGGCCTCTGCTGGTATCAGAATTAATGCAAACAGAACAAATGAAGCTGATATCTTCAATCCGTGTTTCACATTTGAGTCTGAGGCACCATTCTCTAGCTGATTCAGTATATAAGCTAACCACGGAATTACATACATTGTATGTGAGTTGGGTTATATGATATCCCGACAAATATATCATATATTTAACTCTGACTTTAAGAACAGAATATCATAAAAGAAATCAAGATGGTCGAAAAAAGGTTGGAAATGTGCTTGATTACTCTTAGGAGGACAAGCCATGTTTGGGTCAGATTTGGGGTAGAAACATCTTAACTAGAGAGAGAAACATGCGTAAATGATATCAAAAAATTATTGTTATTATTTTTTTACAATATCTTTATTTGCACAAAGTTTAAAAAAAAAACATTGGCACATATATAATATTCATGTTATACAGACAGATATACATTTGAGAAAAAAAAATAAAATAAAATTTAAACAAAGTAAAGAGAGTTAGCTCAGGGTTTCACTTTACACAAATTGCTTCGATCATTTCATTTACATCATCCTGTGAAAAAAATCAAAGAGAGAAACTCCATCACGTATATCAATTAATTCTTTTACCGTGACAGCATTGCATAAATTGTCATCATTAATACTTTCATACCATCTTTCATCGATGACACTTAGATCAATATCATTATATAATTTATACTTGTGCTTTAACTGGATAAAGTTCATTCCCATGACTGACATTGGATTAAAAACAGACATCTTTGTCACATTTCTTACAAGAGATGATTTGCTATTTATACAACTTAAATAGAATTTGAGAAATCGTTTTTCTAAACTTATCTCAAGAGGCATACAATCTGCCACCAACGTAATTATATATCTATGAGTCATATAGGGAACTTTTCAGATAACCCTTAGTGCTTTACGCCATGCAATGCAAGCATCTGACACAGCCTTACAATGACCACAATGATGCACTATAAAAACTGAAACAATATATTTTGAATAGCTTGCATTTCACAAATTTACCTATATGACCAAAATCAGCCATAAATAAATTGAAACTTTTCCAAAAAGTACAAATTGAATCTGATACAATGCAATTCTTATCTACTGTAGAGACTTTATGTCCCAGATGTTTTGCTGTTGTTACATTGTATAGATCACTACCGTTTACTCTAATAATGGAATCTCTTACAATACAGCCCTTTCCCTTGAAAACTAAGAACTGACTCTTTAGATCATTAAAAGCTACATTAAATTCCCTTGCATACTCCACACATATTTTTCATTACGTGTTTTTCCCTTAAGCCAACATACCTGACAAAAAGAGGAAAGTCTCAGGTAAGGGTACCGTAGGTAGAGATTAAAAATATGAGCTGGCATCCTGCTGGGAACACTTGCTTACTGAGATTAGTACTCAGATTAGTGGGGTGTGTAGTCACTTTCACATGTCAAAAATAGTGGGCAAATCACTGAACACATATCTGGCATTATTACTACACATGTTTCTTATTCAAATTGTGGTTTTATTTGACAATTAAAATAATGATTGCAATATTTGAATTTATTTCAAATATAGAAATTCTAATTCTATATTGTTAGTAGTGTTTAAACAACTGTGAAACTAGAGAACTATTTTAGAGGTATCTACACCATTTCCAAGAGGTGATCTTTGCACATATGAGTACATGCATTGTTGGCTGATCTCACTGGACAACAGAGAAATGCACATACAGGTGACATGTGACCTGTTGATTTCCATCCTGTCAGTGACTGATATGGTCAAATATTGACAACTACACATTTTGAAGATCTTGAAAATTGTTTTGGAATATATAATATACCAATCTGATTGAATGTATTTAAGAATGAGCATTGTTTGCAGGTATGTTGTTTTAAGTGTTGATGAATTGTAACAACACCTTAGATAGGTACAGTCCATGTTTATTTTTAAATGTGGACCCAGGTGAAATGTTGAGTGAGCAATCCTGCCATGAGAAAAGGTCAAAGCATATCATCAGACCTGTGAGACACATAATAATCCTGAAACATTGGGAACTATTGCATCGCACTGGATTCATTCAGAGATGCTCAAGGTTGGCCTCTTGATCAACTTACTCGAAGTTTAAAGTCTATGATAAATTCTTGAAATTGGATCCATCTTATAATTCGTTTTTTTTTCTAAACTGAAATAAAATTGGAATGTGAAGATTTCATATTTGTTTTCTGCATGTAATTACTATTTTTTATATTTTCTATGTTGGCAAAAAACATATTCAATTCTATATGTTCTGACATGCATATTGCTCAAATATTACGCCAGTATGAAGATTTTATATTTGTTCACTATATAGAGTCAGTATTATTCATATTGTCTATGTTTGCAAAGTAAAATAATAAAAATTTTATTCTTCTAATATGCAAATTGCTCAATAAGAACTCCAATATAAAGATTTCATTTTTTGGGGGGTATCAAATCATTTCTATTATTTTATATTCTTCTGCATTTGCAATAGACAAATCAATTTATGTTTCCTGAAGTACATATCACTCAAACAGAACCCCAATATTAAGATTTCACCTTCAGCATGAAAATAATACTTTTCCCAACCAGGATTCGAACCCTGGACCTTTAGCATAGAAGACAGACATCTTAACCACTGAGCCATGTATCACCCTGTGTCAGTACTGTAGAAAACTTGGAGTCACAGCATTGTATGAAAATTGAAATTATTCCATTTCTTTGCTAATAAAGACATTTTATTTCATTTTTTTTGTATTTTCTCCATTTGCCAAAAAAAAACAACAAAAAAAACAAAAGAAAAAACAAAAGAAAAAACAAAAGAAAAAACAAAAGAAAAAACACATTTTATGTGTTCTATCTTTCAATCTGCTCTAAAAAGACCCCAACATGAAGATTTCACCTTTGAAGATTTCACCTTTGTTTATTGTATCGTCATTATTTTTTATAATTTCTATCAAAATAAAAAATGTTTCAATTCTATATGTTCTGATGTGCATGTTGCAAAAATAAAACTTCAAAATGAAGATTTCAGTTTCAGCATGAATAAAAAAAAATCATATTGTTCCCGGTGGGAATCGAACCCCAGACCTTTAGCATGGGAGACAGACATCTTACCCACTGAGCCATGTTGATTAGTATGATTTGACCTTCTCACTGGTAAATCACACAAATAGTCAACATCTTTATCACTTGATCAAGTTATTTTTATAAAGGGATATTCCGTTATTTCACACAGCAGCCTAAATTAAATTTATAGAGTAAAATTTTACAAAAATATGTTTGTCTAAGATGATATCAATAGTAATGCAAATCGATAAAAAGAAACAGATATCTATAACTCATCTCTCATTTAAATCTAACCATTTTCTAGTTGATTCTCTGTAGGTAGGTATATAAGGTTAGCATGTAATAATTTATATTGAATGTGAGGTGTGTCATATAATGTCCATACACATTTTATATATTTAACTGGAACACATAAAACAGAGAATTGAAATTAGCCAAAGAAAATCAGTTACTGGAGTGGTGCACATTTTTCTGGAGAAGTCTTATGGAAAGTAGTCCGGTAGGATGTTGATTTCATAGGGAGTTAATGTGTTAATATGTACTCAATGAGTTCACTCATAACAGAAATCAAGATGGCCGAATGTTGGTTGAGAAAGTGCTTGATTTCTCTTAAGGGGAGTACACGTCATGTTACCATCTTCTGTAATGCCTGTAAGGTTGGAGCTAACAAACGCAGGTCATTTGCAAAGCCCAGACCTCCAACATATTGATGTCCCATATGACAACCAATACCACTTTTCTTCAAGCTAATAAGCAGACCATCAATATATACAGAAAACAAAATAGGTGAGAGTACACCACCCTGCTTAACACCATTTTTTACTGAAAAAGAACCAGATTTACATGATTTCCATTTTACCTGTAATTGATGATTAGTATACATATGTATTAATAATCTGATAACAAGAGGAGACGTTTCACACTTAACTAGTTCTTTGAATAATTTACAGTACATGACACGATCAAATGCCTTAGTAGAATCTAGCAGCAAGGCATAAACATTACTTCCATATGCACTATAAAAACTTACAGTGTCAAGTAACATTGATGTGCACTGCGTAGTTGAAGATTTCTCTTTAAAACCAAACTGCATATCAGAGCTGTTAAGAGCATGTTGTTCTTTAATTTATATAACCCAGTCAAATGTTTTACTGAAAATACTACCTAATGCTATAGATCTGTAATTATCAGAATTATTCAATGGTTTCTGTTTACATTTGTGTATTGGGACCATAGTACCAAGTAACATAGCATCAGGGAAGGTACCATGCAAAGTCATAGCATTATATAGAATGGTTAAATATACATACAATAGATGTGGAGCATTAATTAAATGATCTGAATATAGATTTTCCTCACCTCCAGATTCACCACCTTTCAGATGAGATACTGCTTTTAAAACATCAAACACAGAAACTGAGTATGAACATTTTGCATTGGATATCATAGAATCAATATAAGCATTTATTTCTGACATCTCTGCAACATTATATGGCACACTTTTATACAGCTTTTCATACTTATCATGAAAAATACCTGCTACATCCTCATCTTCAGTACATCCATCAACACTAGAAACATTAACATTACCTCGTCCTTTTAGCCTTCTAGCTTCAGCAAAAAGATCCCTGTTACTATTGTTAATTATTATAATAGCATCAACCATTTTACAAGTCCTAAGGTGAGATTCTTGTCTTTTTACATCTCTGACAGCCTTATGGTATCTTGCTTGACTGATTCTCATAAGCTCAGCCACTGGACC
This sequence comes from Amphiduros pacificus, assembly GCA_949316495.1. Taxonomy (NCBI): domain Eukaryota; kingdom Metazoa; phylum Annelida; class Polychaeta; order Phyllodocida; family Hesionidae; genus Amphiduros; species Amphiduros pacificus. The sequence goes on along the minus strand of OX439005.1, from coordinate 35,041,852 downwards.
ATTATGTGGTTTACCATGGTCGAGCCAAACTCCATGCCAGTATAATGATTCTTTTTTGTGTGATTCAACATAACCATTCCATTATTAGATGTGACAGCTTAGATAATTAGATTATTTGACATCATATCAATTCATGATATGATGTGAACATTGAAATCCTTCTTCCGAATCTTTATTGGTATTATCTTTGAAGGCATTTATTTATTACCAAAATTGTTCATTCTTTCATCATATTCTGCAATAAAGTGCCAACATTCTATACTTATCAACAAATGTCTCTCTTGGCCCTCTCTGATGCTACCATATTTATGATTTTTATTTTTGGATTTTTAAAAATTTTCTTTTTTTTAAATATTGATTCATTATTTCAAGAAATGAGGAGCTAACTACCAGTGTTAAACTTATCCAGAGATATCGCAAATAATGATTTTTAGTGCATATGTATATCTGCATTTAGCAAAGGTAAAGTTGAAACCAAAATGACTATGACAGTAAACTCAGGGTCATATATCTTTTCATTTTAGGCACTTAAATGATATATCATATTATGCTTTGGGTGCCCCTGAGCTGAAAATCAACACAGAATTAATTTGGTGAGATGATCTCTGGGATCTCAGGTCCAAATACTCTAGAATCCAAAAAATAAAGAATATAAGGTCAAACCCACGCGTCTTAAATGCGTTATAAAATTATCAACAGATTTACATGAAGGGGCAGGGCATTCCATGTTTTATGAGCCTACACCTCGAAAGCCCGATCGATACCCATACATCTTCATATTCTACTTAGGTAACGTATATATATACATTTACATTATAGGATTCTAGAATTCCCTCACTTGTAAACAATCCTAAATGATCAAATACACCTCAATCAAATTCGCAAATGAAACTTGAAAATCGTCACACATATAATCCTGAAAGAGTGTTCACTATTTCCATAATTGTTGGGTTGATTTAGAAACCAGTTTGTACAGATTGGTGAATGTCCAGTTCCCGACCATGTCCAGTAGCCTTCATGTTCTTCATCAGTTAGACCTATCCAATACCGTCGCAGTTGGTTAGAGTGCCAGCTTATTTTTGCACCATTTACTCTGTGGTGATCCAAATGTCGTGAGTTCGATCCCCTGCCAAGCTGAGGTAAGACTCACGATACAATTTCCCATATGAGCTTAGGCCCATGCCAAAGGGTTAACCCGTTGTCCTTGTAAATCTATGACCAGGTGGGTTGTCATGTCAATGACCTGCGACATGACAATCACGAAATGGCCGAAATATTGTTGAGTGAGGTAAAACCCCAAACAAACAAATTAATAAAACCTATGTTATGAAGGGTTTGCTTCATTATTTAACTCCCTGTTCTCATCAAAATGAATCAAATTAAAGATATTTGACTGCCATTGGAACTTAATGCCCAGTTGTTCCAATTAAATAACTGCTGTCATTCATCTCTTTATCCAGGCTAAGTGAATAACAAAAAATACAAAACAATAATGTTATACTGTATGTCAATGGATTTCCAAGATTATATTGCACTAATAAATATGACCAACGACGTTGTCAGCAATATTTGTTTTATCAACCTTTAATTGTTGTCGAGTCGATCAAGTATTGAGTGCATATGCTTTCTATTTTCTGGAAAACCGAATCATGGGAATTGAGACATTATGAAGTTAACTCCTGTTTCACATTTTGGTTTCGTATTTCTTCACTATATGGGCTTTAAGAAACTACACAATTCTAAATGATGCATCTCTTTTTCAGAAATCCAATATCATTAGTAAAATAATTGATTATATTCTATACTTTATCATGGCGTAATGATGTAATTGTACAAAAAATTGGTACTAAATACACCATAGCGAAACACTTCAATGATTCCTTGTTTAACATCAGCACGTAACCCAGGTGGCGCCATGGACAACACCTGGAAAATTGATCAATATAAGTATACACAGAATACTCACGGAATATATCACTGGCATAATAATGATAATGATAATGATAATGATAATGATAATGATAATAATAAGAACAACAACAACAACAACAACAACAACAACAACAACAACAACAATAATAAAATTTATATAGCGCTGATACCAGACAAGTCTGTTCATAATGCTTCTTTCAGGACATTTTTCCTGAACAGATCTATACGTCTTCAGAAACTGTGGTTCTAGTCCTAATAACACTAGGGGTGGCATTCCATAGATTTGGACCAATAAATGAAAATACTCTATCGCCTATCGTCTTAAGGTGCGTGCCCGGGACACATGGGTAAGTTCCATCATTTGATCTCAGGTCTCTGGTCCCATGTTTCACTTCCAGTAAGTCGATCAGGTAAGTTTGCGCCTTACCATCCAGGTTGTTAATAGAATTTTGAACTCTATTCTCGCATGTACTGGTAGCCAATGTAATTCTTTTAATTTTTCAGATATATGGTCAAATTTCCTGATTTTGCCCACCATGGGTTAAAGTAAGGGCAGTTTTCTTGTCTAGACAGTCTTATTGATGCAATATTCCGGATATGATAATATCCCTTTTTGCATTTCTTTTTTATTTGTGCCCTCATATCCATCCTTGAATCAAGTGTTATTACAAGATGCAGACCAGCATTTCTGTCTTCCCATCATTTATCTTCATTAATATCCATCCTTGAATCAAGTGTTATTACAAGATGCAGACCAGCATTTCTGTCTTCCCATCATTTATCTTCATTTTATTTATTAAGAATTTTCTGACTTCTTTTACACAATTTTCAAGTTTTTTCTTGCTAATGCATGATTGTTAATCTGTGTTTCTATCCACAGAAGATGATTATAGAAGACAAACATGGTTTTATCACATTAGGGCTCCGAAAAACACCCAGGTTTTTATGATGGCTTAGAGGCACTTTAAGGCAAGTTAGTGTAGGGAGCAGGCGATCTGGACGAGCAGGGAACTCACCCCACGTCAGCATTAAGATTAGCCAGTTTTCACCAATGATATAGTGCAATTGCCCCGGTCAATTGCCTAAGGGGAGACGTCACTGGTCAGCCCAGTCGAGTGATCTCAATTGCCTGGGGCAATTGGCTAGGGGATGTCAATTCCACCGCCATCTCAATTGCCCCGGCCAATTGCCTAGGACCCGCATCATGCTCATTTCTCTTATTATTTAAGGCCAGGGCAAGTTTGGGATTAATATTATTATGCATGCTATTATTTATCTAATTATTATCATATATATATATATGTATTTTTGCATAAGATGGTGTACCAAAATGTTCAAAAGTCAATTGCCTCGGGGAATTGCCCCATAAGGTATGTAAGCGTAATCTCATTTAGCTAGGGCGGTCAATTGCCTCGGCATATAAATGTTCAATGGCTAGGGGCCGGCATTTGCCCCACAGTCAGTTTCACGATTATCTTAATGTATTAGTTTATGATGTTGTAACGATTTGTATGTGTGATTTGTAGTTAATTGTGTGACTAGTCAAGTGTGTTATCAGTGTGACTCTGCATTCCCGCTTTATTAATAAAGCTATTTCCCACAAACTATACATGCCTGCGTTGCGTCATCCAATTTAACATTTTGGTAGGGTTTCGACCAAGCAGTTATCTTGCGGAAAAGTCCACCAGATGACACTGCTACATATTTCCATTGCACTTTCTCATCATTAGATTCCAGAATATTTAGTTTATCATGCAATATTTAAGAATAGCATGTCATTGGTACACTCTTTTATACAAGAAAAGTTTATACTTGAGTTTAAAAGATTTTAAACAAACACAAACGATCAGTTAAGCTCGCTGTAAATCTAGATAGTTGCATGGAATGGGTGCGTCAGATCTTTCTCCATCAGTAAAGAGATTGACAGACAATAGCATAACAATATTTTTACAAATGCAGTGCAGGAAAAACAAAGGCAGACTATTTTGATATATATATATATATATATATTATGCTTTTTGTATGTATTCCCAACATTTGAAAATCACTTGGCACAAATAATTATTCAAAACAGTGTTCACCAATGACAACTGTGTAACAAGCACGTTTCCAGGGAGAAGTAGTTGACAATAGGGTATTCTACGCCTCGTTCTAGCTATTATTTGTCCACCGATAAAGCATCATCACGGTAGGGGGCAATGATTTGGACATAAATCATTCACGATATAAGGGATTCACTGACTTTAAGCTTTCAAGTGTAAATGATTTTATCCGCGTGTCAATTCTACTATATAGATATTACTTGAGCAAATCACTTACATCTAAAAAATTTACTGACACAAAACGCGTTTGCCTTTTAATACAGTGGTATTATTCAATGTAACCTACACAAATCTGTCAAAGTAAAATATTTTCAACGTGTTGAACATTTTGTGCGGGAGGCATTAGTGAACGGCCAGTTCGCACTGTCTCTGATGCCCACGCTTTGTTCATATCTCATTCTGAATTTGTTCTGTCTGTGTTCTGTCTGTGTTCTGACTGTGTTCAGTGATATTCGCTGAATCCTGCATTTATGCGAAAAAGGTACAAAGAAGACACGAACAGATACGGAGAAGACATGAACAAGGAACGGAGTTGGTCAGAATAAGATGCGAACAGAAAACGAACGTCCGTATTGGTCAGCTTCTCATTCGTGTTTGGCCTGCAATACATCTGCATTGTCCGGGTATATCTGTATTTGTACACTTTCTGTGCATGCTTTCTCCTGAATACTTTCGTTCTATATATGTATTCATCTGCATTGTTCGCTTTGGTCTTGTCCGCTTGCTTTTTTCGACATGTGCGCATCTCCAAAGCGCACAAAAACGCACGAAAACGCACAAAAACAAACAAAAGCAGACGCCTGACCCGTTCGCTACAGTGAGACCAAGCCTATCACATTATCCCCACGAAATGCATATCACTTGTTTTTGTGACCAAACAGGTTTTCCCAATGACTATATACAAGTGAGGCCCATATAGGGGGGGTCTGATGCTATGTGTTATGTGGAAATTTCACAATTTTGCTATATGCTATGTGGAATATTTAGTCAAATGCTATGTGGAATAGTTGAGGTCAGTGCTATATGCTATATAGAAATCATTGCCAATGCTATATGCTATATGAAATTAATCACTTATTGCTATATATAATAATGATCTATAATGTAAATCATTGAGCCAGACAGCCATAATTAGTATTCTGGAATTACATTTATTCAATATCTACTATATTTGCTGAAGTACATCAGAATTATTACGTAATTCATGTTTCACAATGCTTTGTATGTCAAATATTTTTTATCTAACCAACACATGGCAGTCAAAATGACAAGATGCATGTACATATGCTCATATGATTGATTTCAAGACTACATTCACTTTATATTTCACATTTGGTTGATAAGGCAACTGTGCCATTAGAGAAAATCATTAGAAGAACACAATGTGATTATACAGTGATAACATGAATAGACCTTACAATACCATTAATAGTCAACCACCCTGTACATCATGTACCTTTAATCTGTGAAATATAAAAAGTTGGTGTCTACTTTCTGGCGCCTAGCTCATCCATATCGTGACATGGTTGGGGCAGGAATATCTCTTTCCTCATGTTCCTGGGGGATGTCTTCCTCTCCAGGTGCAATTACATCCCCAGAGTCATGTATACTTGTCAGTATATCTGTTAGGATATCAGCAGTAACTAGTATTTTGTCTTTTTGGATGGTGCATTCATCTGAATCAACTGTGTAGAGAATATTTTGACACTGGACTTGTAGAATCTCTGAGAAGTGAAAAAGTATGGGATCATCTGATGACTGATGGAAGATGGAACACTTGATAGTCTGGCAATCATGGAGATGATTAATGTGTTCTGGTGGTTCCATAGTTGTAGTGAGATATGCAGAACCACAACCATACTCTGATACAGAGGATGGTTTAATGCAGTAGAGGTGGAGTCTATCCTGTCTTGCTGTGTTGGGTGTATCTACATTTCCAGCTCCATCTTGGACAAGATCACTGTACTGCAATGGCTTAGGAGTTGGCTCTTTTGCCACATAGGCAGACAATGGTAGTGTTCCTGGCTTATCCTTTGTTGTCAGATTGCGTACTGTTACCTGTTTAACACTCTGACCATTTCTTCTGGCAAAAGCCCTTAAATCTGACAGCTGGGACTTGGTAAGGTGTACTCGAGGTTGAGGAGCCATGCTTGTCAGATTATTGAAACCTATCTGTCTCTGCACTACAGGATAGAAAGGCTGTTTCTCACTAGTGACATAGTGAAAGGCTACACCAGAAAGTTTTTTAAGCAACTCGCGTGTACATCTTCCAAATCGTTGAGCAAACTCTGTAACAAGAGGCATGTCACTTGCACCTCCCCGCATTTCTGAAAAGAGGTTCTCAGTTACAAGAGTTGTCAGACTTGACACATTCACCCTGTATCCTGGATTTACCTTACATATGAGTGAATGGAGGGACTTGAGACATTTCAGTTGCCATCTTATGTCTCTTCCTGTCTGTACAGACAGTGCTCCTTCTGGACCTTGTGGCTCTCTTTGAATCTCGTAATGTGTCTGGATCTTTTTCTTTTCTGCATCAATAAGGTCCAGGCAATGACTTATTCTATCTATGGCTTCTGGTAGGGACACACTCTCTTTGTCTTCCTTTGTAGTGTGAAGACCCCAAGTCCGAGTATATTGTCTTAACATCTCTAAAAAAGAAGCAATATCTTTACCAGGAGTTGTCATCTTCACATATCCTGTGGAGGAATCTGTAATGAAGATTGTGTTCTCTTCAACACATATCCCAGCAGGCTCATCAAGGCTGCAGTTTGCCCCATCTTGTGTTCTGCCATTACCACACACAACTTCAACTACTGGGTTGTTGTGGTCTTGGTCATTGTTGATCTTTATCCTCTTGACTGTCTTTTCTTTTCTGTCTGTTACAATGATGCTGCCATGTTGGAGAGCCACACCATGGAAACACTGGCCATCATTGGTGTCGATAACTGTAGAAATGGATTCAGGGTCATAGAGTTGATCAGGTCTATGTCTATGTAGCACTGATAGACCTCCTTCGTGTGTGAAATACATACATGTATCCGTAACACATATACCATACAACGATGTTGTATTTACACTGATGCACTGAAGGACATCTCCATTTAGACACAAACCATCTGCTGTAATGGTCATGAGGATGATTTTGGATTGACCACTGTCAGCTACATATAGCATTCCCCTATGAGACTGAAGTGCTGTTGGACATTTGAGATATCCTTCTGGTAATTGTAGAACATGCACTTCTTGTTTCCTGGGTCCAGTACCCTGCAGGAGGTACCTTTTCTTTTTCTTCATCCAGACTGACAACTTTGACTGTAACTGCTCCTTTCTTAATTTTGCATCATCTTTCTTTAAGACTTTTCTCTCCTTAAGGGCTTTCTTCAGCTTCTCTGCACTCATTGTCTGGGCATTAAGCATGACATCACCCCCCAAATCAATGCAATATATACTACCACTTTCTGCATCCGCAATATATGCTATGCCAAGCATGTATGCTACTGCTATTGGCCTTTTAAGACCTTGTGCAAGTTCACTGACATCCACAGGATAATGTAATCTGGCTGAAAATAGAGCCTTCTTTCTGATGTCTGTGAATAACAAAGATCCATGTGGTCCAAGACATATATCAGTTATTGATTCTGTCATGCCAGCCTTGTTACCATCATAGAGTCTATATTTCTCAGGTATGATGGTATGAGTGACTGTTTTCACATTTTCATGAATGATTCTGATAAGTGATTTTGATGATATTTGAAGCATGGCATCAACATCCATCCTGTCACGTAATCTACATGCTGATAATGATAAATGAGGCTGAATCGTATCACATAGGTTTGGATCTGATCGCAAGACACGGAGCTGAACTCATAGCAAAAACCAGTTTGTGAAGTGGCAGTTCATTCGTTTCCCCACATGTACTCCATCTGGTATACAGCTGTGATCATCATCCTTCTCCAGAAGATCTTGTGCTCCTCCATTTCTTGACTCTGAGTCAAGTGCTACTACAAGTGTGGCAAGTTTGATGCATTTGGTCTTGTTTTCCATGCATTTGTTGCATGGTCTCAGTACAGACTCTGTGAATGCATAACCTGCATCCTTGCAGGTATCACACACCTCACTATTAGATATGCATAACTCACAATGTGAGTAACACCTTTGTCTATCTAACTCAAATATCCCTGCATTAGATGGGATTGATTTGAGACATTCCAGGCAAACCGTTGTTACCTGTTGACTTTCCTTTATCATTTCCTTTGTCTGATATTTATCTAATTTTCCAGGAATATATGTTACTCCAAGTGGTAGAGTAAGTTCATCTCCAAGTGTTGTCAGACACAAAGCTTCTGCTTCCTTGATGAACAATCCCGGAGATTTTCAGGATTCGGATTATTCACTACATATGTGTGATTTATATTCAAAGTGGTGCCAACAACTTTTGCTTGATGGCTGTCAACTTGCATTCCCGGTTTAAGTGCCATGCCATCCTTTTGTGCAGATACTGGGATTATTTTTATGAGATCATCTTCATAAAGGCTCTTTGTACACCAGGTGAGCTACTTGCAATCTCCAAAAATGATTTCAAAAGATGCTTGTGAACACCATTGGCAGTAGTGTAAGCACCTGAGTTTTTATTGCGAGTTGTTTTCCCCGGTAGTGGCCAATTCCAATCTGTCCATTCAAATGCCTTCACTCCTCCCTTTCCAGTTCCAGTAAACCCTTTTCCCCTCAACAAATTCAAAACCTTTGCATGTCCATGGTACTCTAGTGTCTCTGCAAAACTTACAACATCATCCAGTCTTACCCTCATGTATCAATACAAAACAGTGTGTCTTCATGGATAGTAATACAATGCAGAGTCATCTCTATAGAGGTCTATTACTCTGCCCTCTATGGGGAAAATGGGGTTCATAATTCTGTCACCAGAGGTCACTGAAGGAGTAACTTATTCACTTTATATAGACTCTTACCATTTTCTGGTGACCATATCTTGCTGAATGTGGTATTTATTTTTCTTTAATTTTAAAAATTCATGCTATGAAGATATGAAAAATAGAAGCCAATGCTATGTGCTATGTGGAAGTGAGGACCCTTTGCTATGCTATTTTTGCCTCAATGCTATGTGCTATGAGGAAACCCTATCGCGGCCTCACAAGTAGTACGCAGACACTGTTCCGCTCTTCTAAAAGACAGTTCTACATTTATATGTGATTTTTTGGATAGTGTATGTTTATCGGTTTCATGTATGAAAGTTGTTTATTGTTTAAATTGAAGAAGTTTTGCCGGTTTTCGTGGTCAGTCCCTGCCACTGGGAGGATTGGGATGACTACAGACTGGTGCTGCCACCATCGGCCAAATGCAAGGGAGAATAGCTGTCCTTGGATCAACCCGTAAAAGATATTTAGGCCATATATGATAGTTTCCCTTTGTGTAAGATCCCCAAAGGACTAACACAAGAAAATGTAGAAAAACAAAACATAACAAAGGTCTTTCATAGTATATGTTTGAAAGCCTTTCTTAAAGTATCTTTGCTTTTGTTGAGGGTTAAAAAATGTGTACTTTTATCATATGCAAAAAGAAGACAGTGTATCTAGTTCCCAGCATTCATTTGCATTAGTTCAAACATTGGGTTATCTGTAATCTCTCCAAATGTGATTACTGTTTTCAGCAGCTGGTATGGTCAATGTAGCATTATTTTCATTATTGACATTTTACTTTCAGCGGGATGCTCATTGGCTTTGTCATGTAAACATATATGCTCCCTCCAGATGACACATTGATTCATTCTAAGAGTAGGGTGTTGTTTAAAAGGTATGTTAGATTCAACAGAACTAATTATAGAGACGTGTGATTCTTTAATTTGAATATGGGCAAAAATCGCTTCACTATTATTTGAAAAAGAAATTGTATGAGTTGATGGTTGTTTCAAAATTGTGATTAAATGTGATCATTTACTATTCAATATGTATAGACACATATAGAGACCGGAAGTGTGTCCTGAATGATGTCAATTCCGGGTGGAAATGTCAAGGTCACTTGGGCATGTGTGGAACATCTTTAACATATTATAAGTAATATATGAACTTTACATCTTGGTTCTGTTCTATTGATATGAAACATCTAATATCATGAACAAACTATCGGCTTTGAATTTATATACATTTGTAAATGTGTATTTACAATATTGCTAAAGTAGTAATCATATCAAATACATACATATTTAGGATTCCAAACTGCTTGATGTTGATATTCGTTTTATTTCATACAAAGTAGAGAGTATTATTAACTTTGAATTATGCACTATCGATAAATGAATAAACGGATGAAACTATAAATGTTGCATTATAGTATGTATTTGAATTAGCATGTGTGAAACTCACGATCACAGTGATTTTACCCAATCTTATCATTGGACCTCAACTAATTTTGTTACATACAAGTTTGCAAAATAATGCCTTGTTGACAAAGACATTAAGCAAAATGTTTTATGGATCAATTTGAAACAGCATCTGAGTTTAAGCCCTCGTTATGACGCGGTTTCCCCATCAGAGAATGTTCCTGGCTTAAAAGAGGCTCAACTGTAAACGAAATCCAATTTTGTGGATTAAAAAGATGAATAATGTTGTGTTGGAGAAACATTCATATATATAGTTTGAAGGAGATGTAAATAAATGTAAATAATGAGGGAAAACTGTGAGCGCAATTGCCTCAATATTCATTAAGGACTTAACACGTAATGAGACTAATCTCCTGAAATTATGTGAGTCTTAAACACTGTTTAAGGTCCATTTAGAGATGAGGTGGGCAGCTGACTTACCAACTAATCGGCAATCTGAAATGTCATAATTTGGGTTGATATATATATTTACCCTTCGGTCAAAGATTTATGATACCTGTTGTTTTGTTTTTCCGTCCACATAAGGTGGTTGAAGCCAACCTTCCACTAATCCTGTTAGGTCAAAGAGGTCATTGATTTTCTTGGCAGAATATTAAAAAACCAGATATGTATGCAATATACATATCGCATAATTTATGTTGGGCATTAGAATTCTGTTGGTTGTTTACATATAAAATATTTCCACTCTTTTGTGTTGAACATTAATCTATTTACCTAAAATTAAGAAAAATACATTATTAAAAAGGTCCATCTCAGACCATGATACCTTGATGGGATGTTTTCTGAAAAAAAACAGGATAATAATTGATTCCCTCTATTAATAAAACCAAATGCGTCTAAGGTCTTCACAAAAGTATGGTTCAATTTCACGTTAAAAACAAAAATAAAAATGAAAATTAAGATTCGGAAAGATGATTAAGTAAATAAAAGAAATGGATGCCCGTTTTATTGTCTCCAGGGGATATGTTTGTGATGTGTAATCTATGAACATTAAAACACTTATCCAGGATAGAATCTTATTATGCGGTTCTAATGGCTTGATCATAAACTAGAACTATTTACATAGTGTTCACATCAGCAAGACTGATGAGAGGCTGAAGCGATGCGGACATGTTGAGAATACATAACCAAGGCTTTGTCAACATCTGCATTCAATGGCCATCTCTAAATCTGTATGCTCTACGAATATGAAGGATTGTATTCCTTGCTAAGAATAGATATTTCTTTTACCCATGTTATCTTCCAGATATGATCTATATCATGCAAAAGTATCCTCACATAGTTTATAAATATAGTTTGAGATGTTCCGCAGAAGTATTTCTGGTAAAACATATTTCATCACAAGATATGCATCTTATTTTACTTTATATTTCTCTATATGGACAGACCGTGGTGCAGTAGATTAGAACGCAAACTTGTTTGAACAAGTTCCTCTGTCATAATTCAAAGGTCTTGGTTTTGATTCCCGCTCGTGTCCGCATTGATTTCAAGATACAATTTCACATATTAGCTGATATCCGTATCCGACAGGTTAACTCCTTGTCCTTGAAATTCTGCGACTGGTCGGGTTGTCATGGCAAGTACCTGAATTCCAATCAAATGATTCAATTCACATGTAAATGTGTTGTTTGTGGATAAAGTATATATAATGAAATTCCAAAGAGGTTGAATCAAATATATTAAATCTCAAATGCAAGTAGCTCAATGGTAAGATGTCTGTAAGATGTCTGTAAGTGAATTTATCATTCAGTGCCCAAGACTGGTAATAGTTCTTATGTGTCAATGCAAAAAATTAATCCTCATCGGCTTTTTGAAAAAGAGTAGGGCATTGAGTTCCAATGGCAGGCTTCCATCTAATTTGAAACGGTCCAAATGTGCTGAAGAGGTCTTTACTTTATAAGATGCATTCACATTATTCATATTTTACTCTTTGGTTGATTATTATTTTTCATGCATTCCTGACCTGCCCTAAATTAGGTTTGTTTCCTTCCTCCTCATCGTCTCAATAATAACTTATTCTGTACATATGATATATAAAGTGGCGTTCATCTCTGATTGTCTCTATTTTATAAATAGCCTCTATCAATAGCTCCGATGACGATAACCCAAGAAACATATAACCCGTATAAAAAGAGTGTGTGTGTGTGTATGTGTGTATGTATTATGTGTGTGTATGTGTGTGTATGTGTGTGTATGTGTGTGTATGTATGTATGTGTGTATGTATGTGTGTGTATGTATGTATGTGTGTGTATGTGTATGTGTGTACGTATTATGTGTGTGTATGTGTGTGTATGTGTGTGTATGTGTGTGTATGTATGTATGTGTGTATGTATGTGTGTGTATGTATGTATGTGTGTATGTGTGTGTATGTGTATGTATGTGTGTGTATGTGTGTGTATGTGTGTGTATGTGTGAGATGCATGTTGGTGTGCAGCGTGACCCGGCCGACCCATCTTCCCGGCGTGCCGGCAGGTATATCGGCGGTACTTGTGTGCTGGGCCTGCTTGCCTGGCGGCCCGGGGCACCTAAACCTAATATACCGGTACGGTGCAGCCCATGTCTCACTAAAATCAATACATTAACGATCATTTTCTCCTCATCTGCTGCGATTAATATACCACAATGTTCAAAAGTATCAGGACCCGTGAAACCCTTGCAATGTCTTCAATCTCCATCCTGACATGACGCTTTGTGTCAGGTTTTACGTCTGACACACATATTATATATAAATATATATGGGTCTGACAAGGAGAACACCTTCTATTCTTCCTTAAGTTCCCGACCTTTCTCCGCAGTTGCTTGGTGCGTGTATCGCTTTGACAACAGTTCGCCCAACAATACATATTTAATTTGCCTACAATGTAAGATCAGGTGCAATGGTAGCGTCAGCTGGCGCATGCGCACTCAGAATCACTTGATTTCTCTCATTAATAATTCAATAGTGAACACCGAGCAATGGAGATCTGCAGACAGCAATGTAACCAGTATGAGGGACGCTGCCCATTTACCTCAACGAAGAGTGGATTTTCACTGAAAATGGGATAGACTAATGTGTCCAGCAACCTTAGAGCTGTCATGGCGGCTTTTGAAAGGATTTACCCAAACTTTAAAGGCTGGGAAGGAATTACCGTTCACCTGAAGTAACTAGCCTCACCTGGATTTTTACTAGGAGATCAACAACATGCCGGCGGGTAGAAGAGGGCTCGTCGCCCCCCAAAACACATTTCTAGAAAATATCATAAGAAGATCAAATGGCACTCGTAAGTTGATATTCATGACACACATCCCTGTAGGTTATAAATATAACGTTATATCGGTGTTGTTATGACTAAAAAAATACACTTTGTTTTCAAAGATGTGGCAACTAAGAGAAGAAAAAAAAACTTTCTGGCTCGTCCACAACGTATGAAATGTCATTATTGTTCTGTGAAAGATATATTTTATGAAATATTAAGCAAGCAATAATTGTTATTGCCAAACCCTATTGTAGGTATTGTGATACTTTATGTCCATTAGGCATTTGCACATAGAGTTATTTTGTAATGTTACCACCACATTGTTGGTTGAAAGGATTTTACCTGCGTATACGTCTGTCAAGAATTAAGTACATTCGAGGCAGTGGATAAATATGTTTTTCTCATTTAAATTTAACCATTAATATCAATAATGAACTTGATTTTTGATTCTCACATATCTTACAAATGACAAACAATTACATAAAAATATACTACGTCTCATCAATATCATTATCTTGGCTTGAATATATATTTAATTAGGAACAAATTCTGTTCTTTAATGCCCATATACAGTTTTAGATATATCCAAAATACAAAATAAGATCTTATTTGTGTTTGTTCAGCCGATTCTGATTTGATATTATAACTCTGATCTTAGGAAAACTGTTTAGCTGCAGCGTGTGAAATAGTTCAGATAGATCACACAGATACCAATAAACCGTTTATAAATCATGAAATACTTTTTTTAAATCGCAATAGTCTGATATATATATTTCTTGGCCAGTTAAAGGAGTTATTGTATAATTGAAATGGCGCCGGCATGATCACATTATTATAGTTTGGCATATTTCCCGAAGACCTCAGTTGTCCTACAATTGACAGTTTTACTTTCAGCGAGTGGTTACGAGCTGAACACTTCCAAGCATATAACACTATAAAATACTTAGTGAAAAGACTGCAAAAATAGCGCCATTTGATAACGACTGGTTGATTCAAGCCCATTAAAGCTAACAAACAGTGTTTATATCTGTATGCAAGAGCAGGTGACAGGTGAACTAAGCCTTTGAAGCCGGAGCCTGGTTGTGGATGCGTTGATCTAGCTCAGGTGGGCTATAGTTGAGGATGGCAGATACACGGATCTCATGACTAACTTTGAACATCAATGGCGTATAACTCGCCATTCTCAGTCATTAACAAGGATTTATGTTTAAAGCCAATGCTCTTATTAAGCCTCAGCATCTCTAGAAAAAATACACTGGTCTAATCAACAAAACGCTTTTGTGTATAACACAGATATATGAGGTGTGGGTGTCTTTATGAAATTGCCCTCTATCACAAAACAAATCACAGGTGGTAATTTGGGGCCTCCACAATTTGTCAATTAATTCTGTGACTGAGATGACTAAAACACCTGCATTGTCCTTTCCACCTCGTACCTGGTTTTAAGGCATCTTATTGCCGTTATTTGATCAATATAAGGCATCTCCCTACTTTAAGGTTTATAAGGCGTCTTATTGTCGTTATTTTATCAATATAAGGCATCTCCCTACTTTAAGGTTTATAAGGCATCTTATTGTCGTTATTTTATCAATATAAGGCATCTCCCTACTTTAAGGTTTATAAGGCATCTTATTGTCGTTATTTTATCAATATGAGGCACCTCCCTACTTTAAGGTTTACAAGGCGTCTTATTGCCGTTATTTTATCAATATGAGGCACCTCCCTACTTTAAGGTTTACAAGGCGTCTTATTGCCGTTATTTTATCAATATAAGGCATCTCCCTACTTTAAGGTTTATAAGGCATCTTATTGCCGTTATTTTATCAATATGAGGCATCTCCCTACTTTAAGGTTTACAAGGCGTCTTATTGCCGTTATTTTATCAGTATAAGGCATCTCCCTACTTTAAGGTTTACAAGGCGTCTTATTGCCGTTATTTTATCAATATAAGGCATCTCCCTACTTTAAGGTTTACAAGGCGTTATAGTATCAATAGGCTAGCTTACCTCGCACCAACCAGGTGAGAATTGCTGTCTCGTGTAATAAGGCGTGCACATGTATCAGGTTATCACTTTCTAATTAGTTCAAGCTGCCCTGATTAAGACATTAGCATAATTGTCGATACTCGCCTGGGTCAATGTGTTACACACAATGCCTTGGACGTAATATAATAAGGCAAGAACATGTGAGTGTCGTCAGCGTCCAGGTAGACAGGTCTCACAAGTTGGTTTAGGTGGATCTCACAAGTCCGAAGGCCGAGGGAGATCCTTACACTTGAACCATCTGTCTCCCCGGATAATACACGAACGTAGTCCATGTGTTTAGGTCATACTCTATATTTGTAATATATATTTGCACTCTGCCATCTTGAAGCACCAAGTACAAGATAATATGTTGTATTATGAGACAGAAAAAGACGTTTATTTATTGTTTAAGTAGCAATGCATGAGGAGGCTCTATTGTACTCTATGTAAAATAATTCAAAATAAATACTAAAAGGGATCGATCCTTTCGCATTGTAGTTTTCATAAATGTTTCTATTTCAGAATACTTAAAATTACTCATCAAACAATTTTTATATTGATTTACGTAAATTAGAAAATCAAATATAATATTGAAAGTTATCTCGTTCACAATATAATAGAATCATTCTATCTGGTAGATCTGTATTAATGCTCCCATAACACCATTCTATCTGGTAGATCTGTATTAATGCTCCCATAACATCATTCTATCTGGTAGATCTGTATTAATGCTCCCATAACATCATTCTATCTGGTAGATCTGTATTAATGCTCCCATAACATCATTCTATCTGGTAGATCTATATTAATACTCCCATCTTATCATTTTATATTGAAGATCTATATTTATGCTCCCATAGCATCATTCTGTATGATAGATCTGTATTTATGCTCCCATAATATCATTATATATATAGAAGATCTGTACTGTAATGAAACAATACCAATTTCCAGATCAATCACCCCCGTCATGTACCAACAATAGCGTTACATAACTTTGCTTGGCAACAGTTTGACATTAGTGGACAAGCCGTATTCCCTGGCTGCTCAGTGAAATCCCAGCTTCATTATGACTCAAACCTCAAGAGTGGCATTACATGTATGTACATTAGCTCATGACTGAGAATTTGACCGGCAACACAACCCCCAGACACCGCCAAGTAACGAGCCATTGCTCAAACATTATTCCCTCTCTGACAAAGTCTGGCTCATCAGAATAACACACTGTCAAAACCTTCCTGTCATGACACTTGAGTAATTTTTACTAGGGACGACTCCTTCTCAAATATATGCGGGAATATTGAAAAACACTCCTTGTATTGATCATATGAGAAGTCTATTGTAAAAAGTAGCCTTGCGAATCGTGAGGGCACATTTTAAAACGTAATTGAAGAGCTTTTTAGAAATCACATTGCAAAGAGCTTTTAAAAACCTTAAATTGAGTATATTTAAGCTAAATGTTGTTTGCAAACTCAGTGATTGATCAGTTGAATTAGTTTTGACCAAACCTGTTTATGTTTAAAACTATGAAACACATACATTTGTATTGCTTTGTACTTAATGACATGATCACTTTGTACAAATCCGAGAAGTTATATTGCTCTCAGAAATATTTTTTCACCTAATCAGATCTAATATCTGAACATTGGCGTTCAATCTGTGGCATGGTGTACATCAATAAATTGAAACAGCATTTAAATTATTTTGATACACCAGTCATTAGATTGACTGATTGTCCTGGTTATGAGTCTGTCAATGATGACTGCAACTCGTAATTACACTACTTGATCAACAACACGTGTATTTTAATATATATATATATATATATTTATATATAAATATATTATATAGATGTAATGTGATATGATAGGCCTTATATGATATGATAGGCCTGATCACAATATTGATAATCTACGGCAGAAATGACTTTATCCCGCCTGTACTCGATATAACACATGCACCTTTGATACACAATTGTTTGTGCAAACACGTGCGAAGAGATGCACAAACATAGTGGCAAAGGTCTATGCTAAACATTTAGATTGAGTATAGATTTCAACACATACACAGGTGGCAATATAGGTCGTTTGTCCTCATCGGTTTGTACACCTGCTTGATTGCGGAAGGACAATCTTCTGCTCATAGTTTGCATTGGGAGGTGGACCCACATCATACAATGAAATTAGAAAAAAAACCCAGTATTATTGAAAGTGTTCTATGACTCAATATTGATACTTATATTGATACTTATAACAGTAACAGTATCTAAAATAATCCTCTAAAAAAAGTCAAAGTTACTTAACAAAGTTACTTATTGAGTTTTGCATAATGTATAACATGAATAATAATTCGTTTAGATATTATGGTATTATTCAAAGGACATATTTCATCTGATTTAACATTATCAATGCATTAACTGATGCCATTGATAAGATCAATGTCGTAAGTATGATCAGATTTATGAGGATGATACAATAAAACAGGCTCCCCCTTCTACATTATTCAAAGGATAAATGTCACTTAACCAATCAGCGATCAATATCTAATTGTGCTCAACATATAAAACGTTAATTGTCTAAAACTATTCCGATAGGTCAATGGCAAGGAAGGGTAATAGACTACAATATCGATAAATTTTCACTTTATATATTAATTATTAACACCTTTAATTTGATCAGATATAAGGCAAATCAGAGGGTTGATATGGCAGGTTTGTGACAGTTATCATTAATTATTAACATAATACAGAAATAAACCAATTTTAAGGTCTTCTTTTACTTAATAAATAAAGAATTCATCAATCACAATAGATCATAATAATGTACACTTTGTCAGATGATGCACAGCTGCCTGAAAAACATTAGGCGTCGCAATATTATATTTTGGCAGTTAAGCGATGACAGTATATGATTTAAATCTTTGGTTAATGAGGGATCATAATAGCGACATTCTGCGAGTAATTTAATGAATTTTTTATGGCCGACAATAACCATGAGAATTCTCATCAGCTCAAGGTTGAGGCTGTGAAATTAACCATCTACGTACGAATAAGAATCTATAACTTGTTATTCAAACCTGTTATTGTCCTTTACATTTATCATAGATATTTTAATTTCACAAACAAGCTGTTGTTGAACTCCATAAGAATTAATCCTATTAAACACAAAGCGGTAATTTGATCATTAGGACACTGGTAAGATGTTAATAGATGTACCTTATCTCTTGATGGACACAACTTTAAGCCTTTTAAGTATATATCACATTACCGAGATCATTGGGTTAAGGGATTATGGTAATGGATTATCCCTGTGGACCTTATTCGTTTTCACGTCTTGCTGATCGAACTTATTTTTATGGTTCCACAGACAGATTGGCAATTGTCTGAAATCAGACTCATCTAGAAAGACAGAGAGAATAGAAAAAGTAAACGGGACGACTTGAAACGAAACGCACTAACTGCGAGAAGCAATAATTGCCTTTGGATTAAGTAGGATTCAATTTCACAGTATGAATCGATTATTCAAATCAGCAGATGGTTGTATATTAGTAGTCTAGTGTGATGTCCTATCACAAGTTATTGCATTTTGACAGACAATTATCTTTAATTCAAATAATCAAATTCGGCCAAAACAAATGTAATACAGATATGAAAGCTTTATACGTTTTACTTAAACCCATCCATTCGAAACATTTTGAATTCTCATATTAGAATTAATAACTATTTACGTGCTTCAAGTGATTTTTTAACATGTCCTTGTATTGTATGAACCGTTATAAATATTCTCAATATTTTTTTACCTTCATCCATCTATTACTTATATCTATTCATGCTAATTATTTTGAGAATTGATATCTGTTTATGTGGCTTTAAATGGTTTTAACATGCGTTTGTATACAGGTATTATGAACCGTTAGAAATGTTATCAATACACTTACATGTATAATACATATAATATCATCGCTGAATAATCATTTCATAGGGCCCTAATATCAGGGTCAAAAGGAACATGTCATTAACCTGATTTTAATACGAGACTCCAGTGCATTAAGAAAATTTTCCTATAATTTCAAGGCAGCAACACAAGTATTGGTGATATCATTGATTATAACCATTAGCGGGTTATTTCAAGGAATGGAAATTACATTATGGCGATGGTCATCTCAGATTAGCTTAATAGCTGCCGGTAATGTATATGTGCATCTTTAACCTCGCCTTGTAATTAGTCAAAATTGGTGGATTTTGATGGAATTTGTGGTAATTGTATTCGCCATTCTAGCGGTGATCACAGCAAGCAAGGCTGGCGCTGGTCCATGGGGACGCGATTGTCCGGAGGTTATAATTTACGACAACATGTTTTCCGACCCTGCCCATGACTTTTCCGCTGCCTGTTTATGTCTGCATTTCAGGGCACACCTAACATAATAGTCATACAATAGTGGGTTTTTTGCTATTTTAATTATGTATCTAAATATCCTGGTTTGGGAAATTTCATAGTATCATTTTACGGCAATGACCTCTATCTGCTTTGACGAGGACGATAAAATGCAGTTTTGTTGCTAAGGGCGGACCCAGTCCTGAATGCATGGCAATGAAACATCAAGAGCAAAGTTCTTATCAGCTTAGGCTGTTTGATGTACAATCCAAACTACACTAAATTAGTCCTTAACCTCCTATTCCTGGCGGATTTGATATTAAGTACAATAGCACTATACGATCAATAACAAAACTTAATTAATGAATCGTCTCGATAGAGATACAGAGGGGTATGCCATGATGCATGGCACTCAAAAGGTCTCCCACATACAACACGTGAACCATAACCTTAATTTTAAGACATAAAAGAAACCTTGCGGGAGAAATAACAAAAGGAGTTATACACTGAACATCAAATCTATATTGATTTATAGAGAGTATTTGTCAGGCGTGGATGTCGGACTGACCTTTGTCTGAGACGATTCCTTTGTGTCTTTGAGCTAATCCATAGTTTATGCGGCAGAAGATATGAAACAGGTTTTCACATGGATTGATGGATTGTGAACTGATAACAAGTTACTTTTATCACGTTTATTCTACAAAAGAAAATACGCACATCAGATAATATTGAAAAATGTACTGCTTTGGCTCTGCTAACATCCTGATATGGCTGTATATTATTTTCTCAGCGATCTTTGAAGCTTTGTCTTCACCCTTGAGATCCATAGAAATAGGTGGTAAATGAACAATAAATGGTCTCACTTTTTATATGGGGAGGAGAGCATTAAAATGTCCTTTGAGAACATATTGATTCCTCCTCAGAAATAAGACTGCGGAATGTTTGCGTTTTAGCGATAAACATGCTTGTGTGAGCCATTATTATAGTTTCCCCAAGTGTGAATTGAAACACGCACTCAACAGGAAATTGTTAAACATCAATGGAATCTTCATTTCATCGTCATAATTGACATCAGTAAAAGGTACATGCGTCAGGAAGCTATTTTGATGGACTGGATAATAGTTGAAAATATATATTTTCAGCAATGAGCATTTCTCACACAAAATAACATACCTAAAACTTTAACACTATCTTTTAGCAACTTAACCTATTATTTGACAAAGTTGTTTGTTTGAATATTCATCTAACATCATATTTATCTACACATCTGAATATATAAGTGATATTGGAGACCATATCTCTTCTATCGAAGCAGTACATATGATATTCAGATTTGTTATTTCTTCAATAGAACTCAGCCACATTTACAGCCTCCATTCAGTCATTGGGTCACATATATTGCAGTATAGAGACATCAGTAAAATATAGTTGAGAATGTTTATCCCCAAGACTGGCTGGTGACCTGATAAAGGTTCCTAAAGTGTGGTGGCTTCTTTCATTTAAACATGAACACTCCATGATTGCATCAACTTTATCATTTCATGTGTTATCTAAAATCCATAAATGCGAAATACTTAAGTGATTGTGTTGAATACTTTCATTTAGACACCGGGCTTTTGAGATGAATTACTGTCTGCGCCTTTCTGGTAAATAACATGAAACCTGACCACTCAACAAAAAGCTGTTTTATTGACCAATCGTCATTTCATGGCCGTCTGAAGGAGACACTTGATGGGGCTTAGTAAGATATCTATCAAAGAAAACCTCACAGCAAGTGGAGATCATACAAGATATTAGAAGCCGTAATCAATATATTCTTGGAATAATAGATATTTTTTAAAAATCACATTGTTACGGCGCCTTTATGTCGTCAAAGTTATTCCCTCAGGTTGTACTTGAGCACTGCTTTCGTAGAGCAGCTCAATCAAGAACATGACTATAAATTATCCATACATTCTTGGAATTATAGACATTTCACAAAGACAGTGGGATAAAACATGCTCTTGTAACAGCATCATTGTTTATTCAAGGTTACACCCAATGGTTATATTATATGTACTTTACTTTCTCTGAGTGACCAATTCAAGACACTATTAAGAGTTCTTATGAGGACAAACTCAAATGCTAGCAACGAAATGCTAGCAACAAAGTTACTCAAAGTTTATCAGAAATAGATTAGATAGGCTTTGGGCGAGACAAAAAAGAGAAAACTAGTGAAAATACTCACCGATACACAGGTGTTTGGGCAATCTTGGGATTTCATATGGAATCGCGCCAGAAATGATCAAAAATGAGACGCCGGAGTTGCGTGAGCAGACGAAATTGCACTATGAGCAGGAAGAAATTGGCAACCGGGCGGGAAAAGATAATAGTTGGAAGATGTAGGGCCCCTACAGGTGAAACACTACTGGGTGATTAATTTGTTGTTATGGAAATAGGGCCCCTACCGAGGGAAACACTACCAGTTAAATAGTTGGTTGTTATGGTAATAAGACTCCTTCAGGTGGAAACACTGCTAGTTATATAGTACAGTGACACTAACATCCAACGTACGGAGTATACCTATTAGTTAATTGAGATGCTTTTACGGATAGTAAACTAGAACTGGGATTTAGTTATATGTTTATAGGGGTATCGCCCTAAGGTTATTTTATGATGATGTCTTGATCAGTAGCATGTAGATATGGGTATACATTTATTTTTGAGTCGTGACACCAAGTAGTATTACGCGAAGAAGGTAGTTTTTAAAAATCAATAATTGTAAATCACCTAATATAATATCAAGAGCAGATATAATGTCAAGAAAATGAAATAAACACATAGATTTTTATATATATATATATATATATATATATATATATATATATATATATATATATATATATATATATATATATATATATATATATATATATATATATATATATATATATATATATATATATATATATATATATATATATATATATATATATATATATATATATATATATATATATATACAGGAATAATGCAGATTCTCCACAAACATAAAGCTTTGTTAAAATGATTTATACTCACAATAATATCATTACACATGATAACTTACAATTTGTAATAAACTCTTTATGTTCACTCTGTGGGAGTAAACATCAATTAACTCTCACCAGACGTAATATTGACGTTTGGGGAACAAACAAATGGCTATATTGCCCCGTTATTCTCAGGTCACACAATCAGACGATATTGATCTGAACCAATGCTACTTTATCAAAATGCTTAAGGCTCAAATCATGTAGATCTGTAATGAGTGAAATTTTGCACTGATAGAAGTGAGGTTTTAAGGCAAGAACATATGAGTGCAGTGTTGAGGCTTACAAATCTCTCAAGTTGGTTCTAGTGGAAGGATCTCAATAGTCCGAAGGACCAATGAGAGAGATTTGTTAACCTGAACACGGCACTAACCAATGTTCTTGTCTTTATCTCATACTCGTAGAGTCACTCTATATAGTGTGAGGCCACTAACAATATAGATCCATACTAACAATACAGATCCATGGGTTCAGGCAGTATTTAACCTGACAGATCTCTTTTGCTGGTTCTGGCTTGGAGTAACTATGAAAGTAATTACTCCAAGGTTCTGGTGAAAGGATCTCACTCGTTGTTTAGACAAGTGAGATCCTTCCACCAAAATCAATAGAAAACAAAACTATAAAAGTAAAAAGAGAATAGTTCGGCAGAGGGGTGATCTGTGAAAGTAGTTCGGCAAAGGGGTGATCTGCAAAAAAGATCTCATTGGTGCAGAACACACTCTTGAAGCACCAAGTATGAGATAAAAAAGAATATCAGTGCACTTGCGCCATGTGTATGTGCTAAATTGAGTCAAGCAATTCTTCACTATTCATACATAAAACGTTTTATTCATATGTGCACTGTGTAATGAACAGATGTTCCTTATATTATACATCTGTGGTAAATATTTTGGCATTTCCCTTGAAATATATGTAAGGTAGTTAAGTCGTATCTATGGGGATGTTGCTTTGTAAAGGTGAGATCATATCAGATTGTAAGGGCTGTATGGTGAGGAAACAGACCAATATATGTTTGTTGGTATGAATTAGAATAGAATATGTTCTGCTTATTCGATTAACACGTTTTATCTGCCAATAGGCCAATCAAGGTAAAACTGGCTGACAGCTCTGTATACCTTATACACAAGATAACTGGAGTTTGTGAAGTTTATTTATAGATTTATTTAGAATGGATGGTATATTGCCAAAGGCCGTGGTTTGTGTTATCATGTTTATGTGATAATGCAAAAGAAAGACACCAGTCACTCTTCGAAAAGTGTAGGGCTTTGGATCCCGGTGACAGGCTTCTATCTGACCGGATCTGGCCTAAGCAGTGTTGAAAAGGTCGTAACACACCACATGTAAGTATTAGTACCATGACCTCGCACGACTGCGCCAAACATCACTGGCTGTATAGTGGAAACATTTGGGGCATTTGCTTTTTGTGGAGGATGTATTTATAAGCGATGTTTCCTCCTTAAAAATTAATTTCTTCCCCATTCCATTCAGTAATGTATTATTTGTTGTATTTGTAGTGAGCATTTTAAGATATCAAAGGGAAATTGAGACTTCAATCTCTTCAATTATTTTGAGCAAAGCTTTAATCCAAGTATATCCGTTGTCAAATACTTTCTTTTTTAGCTTTTGTTTAAACTTTTTAAGGTCTTTGCATATAAAGATCATAATTTAAAGTTTGAAAATTTCATTCGAAAGTTAGACATATGAAAAGGTTTAGTCTGATATTGGATCATGATAATGTGTAGAACAAAGAGGCTATTTTGTCCAGAAAAATACGAGTAAAGGGTGTGTAGATCATACCATTTTGATCATACACCTGCACTATAAAATCAAGTTAGATTGGTCACCCTGACAGATCCAAGTATTTCTCTGTTACCAACACATCACTTATTAGCTTTAATTTATGAAAACCATAAAACAAATACCAAAATACATTGGTTCCTATGCTACTCTTCTCGCCGGCCCCAAACATTTCAGATTAGACAGACTGAAATTTATAAAGAAAAGAGCGTTGTAATGCATGTCAAGAATTAAACGTCAGACAGGAATATGTTCTTACTTCATGACAGTTGTGATATTGCCCAAAGGTAATTCTCTATACCTCCCTCTCTCGCAGCGCATACTAAATTTCGTTTCAATATGTTTTATCTGAGTTAAGCTCAGATAAGGGCTTGTCTCTATATACCAGACATTGTGGTAATTCTATGAATTACCCTGTTTTTTGGTCTTTTCTCTGAATTTTTGCAGCAACAATATCCCACTCCTCACAAAAGCATAAGGTACGAATGACTTGGTTGTCTCAAAGCTCTAACCTCACAGTCTCCTGGGTTTGGGGTCTACCGCCGAGAATGTCCTCAGACTGTCTCACAAATCGACCAAGCGCGGAATATGATTTACTCCCCGGGGAACTCCCGCGAGCCCCGGGAAGCCCATTTGGGCGGTTTTCCCACCAGGTATTTGTTGCGGATCAGGAGAGTATTTGTTCGATGAAGCTGTCCCTGGGTGGTGTTTCTTGTGGTGATAAGCTTAATATAAACAGGCCTCTGTTGTGCGCTGTGATCACAGTTTTAATACAGAAACACAGGAGGTGATCAAGAAGTCAACAGGAACAGATCAAGTAAAGAAGCGGTAATCTCGTGGTAATTTCCTTCATCGCCTTTAGTATGTTGTTTGAAGTGGAATTTGTTTGTTGTTCAGAGTAAGGTGAGGGCAAAGCATTATATTTTAACAATCATATGCTGAGTTAAATGAAAGATCAATATAGGTCTCAGACAGGGTCCTGCATGGAGGAATAGTCTACCAATCAGGTCTCAAACACAACATCGCCATAAAACTACATGTTGGTGGCAAAGCCTCTTTACTGTACAAGGGCTTGACTGCAGAAAGCGATAGGTGGGTGGGTGTTAAATATAGAAAATTAAAGCCAACCTATCAGTTAATAAAA
Organism: Amphiduros pacificus; assembly: GCA_949316495.1. Classification (NCBI taxonomy): domain Eukaryota; kingdom Metazoa; phylum Annelida; class Polychaeta; order Phyllodocida; family Hesionidae; genus Amphiduros; species Amphiduros pacificus. The sequence continues at coordinate 35,015,775 of OX439005.1, read as the reverse complement.
AAGAAAGTCTGTTTGGGGAATTTTGCGCCATCTTGGATTTCATAAGCATGATTTTAAGGAATTATTCACTAGCTCAAGGGTGAGTGAGTATTTGTGACTGGTATCCGAGGCAGATAGGTTGTGAGAAAGACACAGTCATGGGAAACATGTTTGTTCTTTAACATGACTTCACTGCAATGGTGGCAAATCTCACCGGCAATCAGATCGATAATAGGTAAAGATCATAAGAAGTCCTGTGGTTATCATTGCCCTCGGGTCTGTATCCTCACAATCGGTACATATAGGATGCAACTTCAAGATCAATGCATGTGTTGTCTCAGTGCATTCGCCAACTATCAAAGGCCCTCCAAATCATGCTCCATGTTGACCATTCCCATATACTGCTGACCAAGAATTGTGAGCGTGTTATGTAACAAAGGCAGAGCCTTGCTATCCTCTACAGATGCTTTATATCGACAACACACCCACCAGGACTAACATTAAGCAGCCCATGCGCAGGTATTTTTTTGTGAGTATAGACCATGTGACCAAAGCAGATTTGGTGTCTCTGCCATGGAGCTTATCCCAAGGCGTGGATTAGCTCTGCACAATAGCCTGGATATATTGACTGTTTCGATTATATAAGCATGACAATGCCTCATATTGTTCCGTTCTTCTGCACATATGTGTAAAGGAACATCTATCACATTAGCAGCATATCACACAATACCTTCAGCCAACCTTGTATGCTCGGTTCAAGGTGAATGAAGCCTTTGTGGCCACACTTCTCATCTCATGCCCCTAAATATTTTGAAAGGGCACGACCAAGGCTATTGTTGTTATTATCATAGAAAGACAAAGGAGCAGACGCGGTGTGCTTGGTCCATGCAGCCAAACCAGAACACAGAGATGCATCCCAGACTCTGGCTGCATGCAGTGTTGCGATACATTGTCCAGGTCAAGGTTGGCCCACATTATCTATGGCCTTACCTTTTATGGCATTCTAGCCTGGGACTGCTCTCCTAAAACAAGACATGCTATATAAAAACTAGGGCATCGTGGAATTTTTTTTCCTCAAGCCAATCTGGTAAAGTTGTTGAACATATAAGAGAAAGGTGCAAAATCCTGCAAATGTATGTTATGTGAATGCACATACATACAAACGTTGTTTATGTGACCTTGTTGCACTAAACAACGCTTCACCACAGGTTTATCACTATAAGATTGTTTTCATACCCATACTCTCCAAACCATTATCCTCCTTAATCTAACTTTTATCACATTACTGTAATATCGTAACCTCAGTATGCTGACATTGCCTTTATTAGGTCGTTGGCGATGTGATCCCAGACCTCGGCATTTCCGGTCTGCAGTGCCCCCTGGTGTGGCATCAGTGGTGGACAGACACGGTGATATCAGGCTAATGTACCCTATAATGGGTCCAAACCTCTTTCGCTATCATTTGTTACAATAACGTATGAACATAATTGAAAACGACCAAGCGCCATCTAATTTCCTTGCCATTAGTTTCAATTCGCCGCAGAAAATATGATACAGCCTATACATCTGCTTTGTACAACTCCAACTCTACTAAGGAAGTAATGTAGATTTCATGTTTATTTCTTTGGAGATTTTTTTATCCAAACATAAGGCCAATAATGAAACAAAATAATATATATATATATATATATATATATATATATATATATATATATATATATATATATATATATATATATATATATATATATATATATATATATCTTGTTAAAGTGATTAGCCGTATTGCTGTTAGGACTGCCGTCGTCGTCAACCAAATATGGTATACCATTCCCTTTTCACACAGTATTCCTGTGCGCAGTTTGAGACCTTTTGTCGAGTTGATATCTTAAATGTGAATTAAAGCTAGCCAAAACAGCTTAAAACCAATTAGCGTGCAATTGAGCGTATGACAGTGATTATGCATAATGAAGTGTAAAAAGTGAACACATTTCCTGCAAATAAAATACATAATGGATAAACATACTCAGTCAAGCAGACTGTTACCGAAGACCCATACAATCACGGTTATATCATGAGATGTTGTGTACTCTATATTAACTTATGGTGTTCTGAGATTTACCGGGTAGCATTGTCTAATATATCCGTCATTTAAGAATAGAGTATAATACCTCAATGGGGTTCCTTTAAGCTTGAAGGCTTTCTGTTCAAAGCTTTGAGACATAATTTCTTTTGTTGTTCATTGGTATTGGCTAAATAGACTTACTGATGCTAATTTCAATTCAATTAGGTCAACTTACTAATAAATGATCAATCAACAAGTTTTAAGTGGCGAAGCAAAATAACATGTTTATATTGCATGATTTTCTCAGCGATGAATATTATATATTATTTCGTAAATATGTGAATTTCCATTCAGTGAGCCGTTCATAGGATTAAGATGAGAAGTCGCCTAGTTTCGACTCAACATTACGATGGTGAAATCTGCGGGCTTTGTGAGGCACACATATCGAACACCAAGAGCACTTTCTAGATCACTGAAACATAATATAAAATCGATCTGATTCGAATTGGCCTAAATTATACATGGCGTGGAAATGTACGAGATATAAATAGATGCTTTGTTTTACTGCTTGACATCTCATCTTGTGTGCATTAAATAATACTGATATCAATACATGCTATTGTAATTCTAAAGTGGTGCGGGGACTGTACCGTCCTTTGGTAATCGGGCTGTGGGACATGGCGCAATTTGTTTGAGCGCAAGCTTATTAGTAACAATTCCAATGTGATGATACTAAGGTCTTGAGTTCGATTCCCTGTCATGCCGAGATTGCATTCATGTTACAAATTCTCATATAAGCTGAGGCAGGTGCCTGAAAGATTAATCCGTTGTCCTTGTTAATCTGTGACTGGGTGGGTCCTTGACATGACAATCCGGTGAGTCAGCACTTTATCTGCTACAAGAATGTCTCGTCATGAAATGTATGAAATAATGTTCAAAGTTATGGAATACACCAAGCAAACAAATACACCTACTGCATGGTCATTAAAGCCATGTATATAATTAGAAGCACTCTGAAAAATGAGTACAGAAAATGTAGCTTTCAACGCAGTGTGTAGTACCTGCAGCGATTTGTAGTGCACTTGAACAAATCTCCTTTATGAAGGACATATGAATCTAAATATAGACCATAGCGTGTTTGATGACATTTGGAATGGTCATTTAGATACAATGTTTGCTTTAGTCATGCATGGTTTGTGGCTTTGACTGAGGACAGGAACATTTTTAAAGAAAATATATTAAACATATTAATCAGTGCTGAATACTACATTAGTACTACACAGGTATTATTCACTCATTTTATGTAATGCATGTGTTTTTATAAATGTGTTTTATTTAATATATCAGAGTGCCACCCATGCGTTAAATTACTTGACGTTTCAAGAGTAAGATTTACATTCTAGCCCGTTATGAGAAGAAGAATGTAATTTTATTGATGAGAAAATATTGATGTTTTAACAAAATGAAATAATATCTACTTATGGGTATAGTCATGCACATATGAGGAGCATCTCTATATTATCGTGGCTGTAGACATGATATACAGCTGAATATGATATGCAGAGGATGAATGTCATCTTATTGATGAGAAAATATTGATGTTTTAACAAAAAAAAAAGCGAACTACAAAATGAAAGAGTGTCTACTTATGTATACAGCCATGCACATACTAGAAGCATTTCTGACTACTATCATGAAGTTAGATTTAATATACGGCAAAGTGACGTTATATTAATACACGCCGGAGTGTGATGATGGATGCAGGCTCACTGTGCTGACATCCCTGGCCAGGTAGTAGTAGCAACCGCCTGAGTTTACCTGTGCTTTTACCTGGTCATCTCCTCACCTGTGTGGGCAGAAAACCCACTATTCGTGTTACTTGGATTATTTCTTACCTGTTTAATTTTAACATGTCATAAACAGACGGGATGTGCATTTATTTAAGGTTGTGAATGGGCATCCAAGTAATCACATAAGTGCTTACAGGTAATCTATGCATCGAAGGCTTGTGTCCCAGGTACAGGGACACCCGTGTTTATTATTGCAGAATCTACTTGACAGAATGCCTGAATTATTATGAACTCTATATTGTGTCTTTCTCACATATCCCTTCGGAAATTTAGATTTAGATTCACACATATAGATCATCTTATATTTGGCAAAAGACAGCCATTCAATCAATCAATCAATCAATCAATCAATATATATATATATATATATATATATATATATATATATATATATATATATATATATATATATATATATATATATATATATATATATATATATATATATATATATATATATATATATATATATATATATATATATATATATATATATATATATATATATATATATAATATGGTTTTCTCCCCATCAAACAACCGCCATATGGACCTTATTCACGGTAAATTCTAGAGTCTGCGTCCTGGTCAAATCATGCTTGGCCAAAGGGCTACAGTTTATTAGTAGCCTTCATTTCCAATGCCTGTTGGCCTCTCTTTTCTCTTTCTTTACCTTTGCAAGCGAGTTGCTCTTTGTTGGTCTGATCTGTACCCATGTCCATGTCATCTGAGGGTCATCTGAGGGACATATCAAATAGCCAAACAATCTAGTGACCTGTAAAAAAGAATTTTATGATACCCAAACTGAGGCCCATGCCTGAAGGAATAGCACGTTGTCCTGGCAGCTCGCTATCTTCTACAAGTAGGTCTTGCCACAATATAACTGAAATAATGTTGAATGTGACGTTGAACCCAATACGCACACACACCTTCTGTTAGTCAAACTTTATCCTGTAGTCAAGCTAGATATAGGCCAAATGAATCTTCTGATAGGCAAGTAGCAAAATTAAAATAACCTTTCAAGGCCATGCACATTTGCTGAATAGTGATACATAATGGGAATAGGAACTTCTGATAGTCAGGCTCTAAGGTGGCCTATCAGTTTATTTGATAGGTTACAGGTTATTAGATAGTCAAGGTATCTGACTAACCAATGTAAAGAAATTGAAGATAATCAGATAGATGGATGCGTGATTTCATCATTAAAGGACTGGGTCCTGTTCACTGTCCATACATATGCATCAGTCAGTCATGTCAACAAGCATGTGTCAGGTAAGCTAAAACACAAGATTAGCTACATTAAGCTGCCAATCAGGCCAATCAATAAATAGTTTACCCTTTTTCTCTGTGGATGTTAGCAGATGGATGTTAGCCCAATGTACATGCACCCCAATGATAACATGATACTCGGAAAGTTATTAGTAACACACCTGCTTGGACAAACGTGAGAGTGAGTTCACAAATATCATTCCAGTGTTGTGCAACCCATATTCATCAGAGACACATCATGTGTATTACTTAACTACCTTAATATAATATGGCCATGGCATTTTTATACCCGATTCCTTTATTGGTCATATATGAATGAATCTGAATGGCTTTGCGAATATACTCCATTACAGTTACTCACACATATGCGAGATAACGTTCCTGAATACATCAGGGCATCCCCTTAATGCTGCAAGTAAACTGTGTCTAGTCTGGTAGTACCGATGCATATACATTGATTCGATAAACAAAAGGTATGGTTGCACTTCACTCTGATTGTACACTATTATTTACACAAGATAATATTGATCTGTCCACTCTACACTGTAGACGATCTCGTATATTTCTCTCAGACAATCAAGACGCCATCAAAACTGTGGAAATGACCTTTAAAACATTAATGTAACAACTTCGGGTTGGGCATACAGAGGCAGACGTGAAGAGACGAGGATTTGTATCGGTGACATTATATTTTGAGTTGCCTATTAGAAACACAGCTAAATATCACTGTCTCTGTCTAATCACAATCATAATTAATAATTAACTTATTTCAATACATTTCTAAATTCTCTACAGTCTGAATAATCAAAATACCATTAGCAAAATATCTCTGATTATACCTTATCATTTAATATTTGAAGCTGACATCAGCACATTCACCTTAATAGGTAAATTGAGTACATGCACTTCTACCTGGCATATACCTTTCACAGACACCAAGTGATCAATGATCTCAGATCAAAGACAAAAACATGCCTATCTGATGTCTTTTCTGTTCTATATAACATATTGCACAACAGTTTGTTTTAAAGTTTTTATATATATATATATATATATATATATATATATATATATATATATATATATATATATATATATATATATATATATATATATATATATATATATATATATATATATATATATATGAGAGCATTGGACTAATTCACTCATAAATTCATAAATTAGCCGGTCGCCTCAATATCCATTAAGCTCAATGGCTATTGGGAAATATAGCTATCATATTAATTGGTTAGATCGATAAATGACATTGGATGAGATCAGAAGAAAGTCAAGGTTGGTTTAGCTGTGGTCACTTTTATGCTGCCTATGATGATGTATACATATCCTTGCCCGATGAGGGCATCACACTCGATACAAGACACATTGGCAAGTGATGCATATACCAAGGTTATTTCACTCCATTAAGCTATACAGTCATTATAAACGCCTCATAGAGTGTGAGTCCTTTATGAGAAGCTAGATGGATCACTACACCATCAAGGCCTGCTACATTTAATCACATCACCATCAAAAGAAGAAAGATGCCTTTGCTCTAATCCTAAAAACATGTTCAATATCTCGTACTGTTATTGCAGTGGCACATATATGTTTTACTCATTATAATTGCTGGTTCTGGCATGGTTTTTTTTCAAATCAAATACAAAACAGCATATTATTGTTTTGATTTAATTACTAATTTCAGAGAGGGCTAATATTCTACAGTGCCTCTCGGTTTGACAACAAATCAGATACTGTTGTCAACATATTTTTTATAGTAAGATTGTATCTTGCGTTTTGTTAAGGCACTCCATACCTGTAGTGTCTTATTGATGTGAAGCGGCTAATTATTTCGTACCGCTTGATCTCAGGCATTAGTACCCTGTATATGAAGGTTTTTGCCTCTTGTTATTGCAGTTTGTCTGAGATCTGAGTTTTGGCAAATACACTGAAGACATGTCCCTTTTTTGGTCGGCCTTATTTGATCAGTTCCTTATGATGGGATGCTGTTCTTGACAACATTTACTTCACAACTTTACATCTTTACATCTATCTGGACTTTGGTAAAGTCTATCTGCCCGTTTTTCTGTCCGGAACCAATATAAACGAATCAAATTAATTTTACTTTGAATTGTTATGAAATAGTTCCGAGGGGTAAATTCACATAATTCACATCTTTTCACATGTGCTTTCCTTATATTTCAATGAAAGAAAAACGGCCTTTCGTATTATAGGTTCATGAGGTGAGCACATACGTCAGGTCAATCAGCACCGATCGCCAAAGAGTGAATACACAAACAAGTCCTTTCCTTTCATATCTTCATCTTAAGATGAATACTTCTGTGCTAATAATTTGGTCATAGCAGCTGAATAAATTGGCGATATTGATTTTCAAAGGTTTTTTTAGTGTGGATCTTTCTTCTGAGGCTCAAAAGCCCTTAGTTTATGTCATCATGTATATGTGATAATGCAAAAGAAAGACAGTATCAAGTCCAGGCATTCTATCCAGGTGACAGGCTTCTTTCTGATGTTGTATAATCTGAATTGTGCTGAAAAGATCGACAATACAAACAAATTAAATCAAACCTCATCAATCGAGCTACCGTCCCTACATTATGTGACAAACCCTTAAGACATTTTAATCCATATTTCGACCAACTTTCAACCACAATATATTTAGTGCTTTGGGTGCCAATGTTACACATGATTCCGCTGCAAACAAAATACCTGTGAATGCTTTCGCTCCTCATCCCTATTTAACTTTTTAATCCTCACCACTGTTCCATACCAAAGACTTTCGATTCAAAGATGGTTATATTCCGAGGGAATAACAGACTATGTTAATTTTTATGCAAATTAAATTTACTAATGTTAACATACAACTGAAGCTGTACTAATCGATCGTTCTTGGCATTAACTTCTATGATACTGCTTAATTCCCTTTTAAAGCAATATTTCTGTATTCTGCAAATACTTCCAAATAGAGCCTTCCAGGTTTGAACAACATAAACGTAAGATATTCTCAAACTACAATTATTTAAGATTTAAACCACAAGCTGCAATATACGCAATTAAAGAATGATTGTTAATTTGATATCAGATTGTCGTACTTGGATTCTTCACCAAAAAGTTTAATGGAGGAAGCGTTTCTAAAATGAAATGTATTTTGTCATCTATTTATACGATAAAAAGCTTTGATAATTATGATTTATCTGGGCCTAAAGGCCCTAAAAACCATTGGATTGGGGCCTGATCTTTCAAATTTAAATCTGTGGTATACTGGTTATCTCGGGTGCCTTGGGGGTGGCCGATCTAGAGGTTGCCAAGGTGAGTCAATTGACTTGGTAGTAGTTGCCAGTAGCCTAATATCGCTCAGGCGATTTGGGAAGAAAACTGAGTGTTAAGAGCCCATCTATGGCACGCATCTTAGATTATGGTAATAAGCGTGCTGTGTGTTCAGGGTGTGGCAGAGATCAGGTCCCCAGGGGAGGTGTGAAAGTCAGATATAAGCCCAATACAAGCTCAGCCAGCCATAGTTTAATAGCCCCCAAAAGGGTCGGTTCCCAAGAATATTCCCATAAATGGTCTCAGGTGTTGCAGCTTGGAATATTTGATAACTATATGATCGCGATTTATAACCTTGCTGTGGCCAGTTCCAAGTTGATATATTTTTGATCAAGCAGATTTTGATTGTGCAAGCAGAAGGTTGTTTAATCATTAATTTTATTACCTACATTATGCTCATTGTAGGTTTAAAAGAAAAAGAAATCTGTGCCTGGCATCCCGGGCGCCGGGGAAATTTTTTTCATGAGTACAGACATTAGAAGCAGGCACTGCACGGGCGGCGCTCGGCCAGCACTCGGCCAGCACTCGGCCGATGCTCGGCTAACACCTACCGAACTCTGGCCAAATATCCCGTGGACACTGTAAAGTTCCAGGATATCAGCTTCCTTATGATTGCCGTACAACACCCATACAATCATCTGGCGGTCTGTAGTACACTTGCTGGGTACGTCGTGACCAGTTCGGGTCAGAAAAAATCGCATTGACATCGGTAACTTTTAACTCTCAGCTAAAAGTTTCCAACTCATGCATCATCTACAAATCGGCCCATAAAGGCTGATAATCCGCCAGTATCCTTACGGTTCCCTGGCTTGCCAGCCGATAAGATAAATCATCGCCCAGGCACCTTTTTGGAAATCGACACAAATGTTCAACTTTCAATGTATAGGCCCAGTTGATAGTTTGATTTAGAATACCGTGTGCGTTAGTCTGACATTTATATGCGTTAGCCTAACATTCATGTGCGTATTGCATATAAATGAAGAGTAACTAGGAATAAGTTAATCAATCAAAACATTTAGCACCGAATGGACTAATTGTCACCCATCTTAGACATTTATTGGTTGAACATTTTGAATCTAAATGAATTTATATGAAAGGTCCACCATAAAGCTGTTCTATTTTTCCGGCTGCCTCGATGAGCTCACAGACCAGGTATGACTACCGAGAGAGATATGGAAGTTCAAAATATTGCAATGTTTCAGCGGTCCTTGTCAATCATTAAACAGATATACATTATTATGTGTTACACAAGATTGAATGATATCTGAAACGCAGGCATCATGTCAAAAAATAGACAGAAATGGTTGTCATGATCCTAAGTACACGTCTCGTGGTATTTACTCATACCTCAGATACATAAAGCAAGTAAACTGAGAGCGAACATATATGTACTCCATGATCTCGAGTATAGGTGAGCCCCGCTTCTGAGTCGACACTGCTCTCTATGAGGATAACAGGATACAGAAGATGATATTTCGCTCACACTAATGCCATGCAAGGCATTATGTCTTCCCTTTCGTTTCGTATCAATAACAATGGCCTTGCAAGTTTTCTGGATCTAGCTGTAAGAGAGCATGTGTCATATGTACAGATTATATTTCATACGTGACGATGTTTTATGTTTGTGACATGGGTTCTTTACCATGATCTAGAAAAAACCACATGTGAGAAGGAGTGGAATAACATGAGAAGGAGTATCTCATTAATCTCCCAGAGGTTCTCTCAGTACCATTTTCCTGATCATGTCAGGCTGACCTGTGTGAAGGTTGTCTCAGTACAGACCCCCAGATCATGACAGGTTAGCTTTGTGGAGGTTCTACTCTCAGTACAGTCTTCCTGATCATAACAGACTGACATGTGTTGAGGTTCTCCCCGTACAGTCCTCCGGATCATGACAGGTTAGCTTTGTGGAGGTTCTCTCAGTACCATCCTCCTGATCATGACAGGTTAGCTTTGGGGAGGTTCTCTCAGTACCATCTTCCTGATCATGACAGGTTAGCTTTGTGGAGGTTCTCTCAGTATAGTCCTCCTGATCATGACAGGTTAGCTTTGTGGAGGTTCTCTCAGTACCATCTTCCTGATCATGACAGATTAGTTTTTGTAGGGATCTCCTCTTCATCATGGCAGGTTGACCGGTGTGGCATGATAAATAAGAAAGACTATGCTTCCTTTTTAAGGGACACGCATGCTTAAAAAGATGACTTTTATCTATAATTACAGATAGTCACAGGTGCAATTTCTGTTACTATAGCAACAATAACTCTGCCTACAGGTGACCATCCTAGATTCACCTGTGCTGCCATTCAAGGTGGTCTTGACACAAGAATCACTTTTTATTCACCTACTTACACCTTCAGTTTTAGAGTGATATAACTGTTTGATTCATCGTGTTTTGAATATTTTTAATACCACATATAGAAAATATAGTTTGGTCAATCATTAGAAAAACTAGGAATATTATGACAAACCTTATATAACAAAGTATATTTAATTATTTCAGGAAATTATGAGCAATAGCATAGACAAACGATAAATGTTTATCCCAAACTAAATTAGAATATATATGATTATAATTATTTTATCATGAGGTTAGATATATTTGATTACGTTGTTAAACAAAGCCTGGATCCTTAAATTAAGCTTGATTTATATTTATGAATAGGCTTTACATATTTTATTTGATCATTCAGATTTAATGTTCTTAACATCCAATCTTGTTTAATATCTTCATTCATACCATTCAAAACCATTCAAACAAATTTACAGGATCAAAGATTTCAACCAAGACACATTTCTTTGATCTTTTCAAGTTATGTTTAAGACGCTTTGGCTTTATCAGACAGATTTCATCTACAAGCTTCCCGTTTAATCATTCAGAGGTCAAATGTCTTGAATCATAGGGACCTAGAGAATGCATATTGTTTTTTATCGTCGGTTAAGAACACAAAGGGGTCTGGCTTGGGTTTAACCAGAGTTCTTGCCTTTTCACTATTTGTTGAAAGTAAGGTTGTACATGGGATAATAAATCAATGCTTTGACTGTGAGCTTTTTTTTCCTCATTAGTTTCTTATCATTTTCCAACAATTTATAACTTGTTCATGACCATTCACTGCCAATCAGGATTACCCCTGCTACAAGACAACATTATAGCAGCCCCTGCTCCTGTTAAACACTCCACTAATTAACCTGTGATATAACCACTTTGTAACAGTACTCCAACCTTTGAAAATAATTTGGGTCGAACATACATGAGAATAAGACTAGCAAAACAAGGTACATTTGTGATATAGCCATTTTGAACCATTGTCCTCTCACGTGTGCTACCTAAAAGTGTACCGTGTGCAACACTGTCCACCATTGCTTTTTCTGAGGTACATTTGTACACTGGACACCTTGTTCTACACTCTGATATTATTTCATGAGTTCATTTGTATGATGGACATCTTGTGCTACTTTCTAACATTAAGAAAGTAGCATTTCAAGGGTACAGTTTTATGATGGACACCTTTTGTCACCTTATAACAGAGCTATTTCTGGGGTCAATTCATATGATAGAAACCATGTAGTGTAGTGTCAATTAGTTATTTCCTGCAACCCTTTACGGAATTGCAGTTTATATGCACCAGTATAGATCTAGCAATTAATGACATTATTCTCTTATTAATGGCTTTATTAAATTAGTACCAGCCTGATCATCGATATTAATCTCACTCTCTTGAGACTGTCTGTAAGCATCATACCTGACCCTGTACATAATAATTGGCCAGTTAACTTATGCAAAGAGAGGGACATGTGTGTTTTGTATTAATATTTTCAATGGTGTCAAATACAGACTCAGATATAAAACCTAGGTAGACTCTATACAGATTGTTTTAAAAGGGAATAACCATTGCAGATTTTATTGAAAAGGAAAGCAAAAGTTTTCATTTGTCAAATCTCCTTCTTCTTGAGTATGGTGTAAGATGGGATAGAGCTTAGTGTTGGACTGATCAGGGCAAGATAGCTCCAGATGGGGTAATCACCTGCTGCGGGAACCTCGCCCAATATAAGGGCAGTCCAATGTGTTAAATATAAATGATAGGCGCTATTGATCATACGACCATATATCAACCACACCTTAAACACATTGATCCACTGAGCCAACATTATCCAGATTTGGTGGTGCAGCAAGTGCTTGGTTAATAACACAGACCTAAGTATTTCATGGACACGATTATACACATTTATCCAAAGTATAAGGGCCACGTGCTTTTATATCCATTGTACCCACAGTATAAGGTTGATATGGTGCACTACCCAACATACCCTTTGCATATATGATTCACGTACTTTTTTATCCATTATACCCAAAGTATTGGATCCATTTGCTTTTTTATCCATGATCAATAGTGTAAGGTTCATTAGGTTTTTTATCCAATGTACCCAAATATATGCTCCATGTGCTGTTATATGCAATGTACCCAAACTATTGGATTGTGGTTTATTATCTAATGTACCCATAACATATGGTCCATGTGCTGTTATATCTAATGTACCCAAACTATTGGATTGTGAAGTATATGCTTCAAGTACCTTTTTTCAATTGAACACAAGTAAAGGATTCATGTGTTTATTTTGAATTTATAATTCAAAAATAACATCGTAGAATGTATGAATATTATCCACAAGGTGTTGCACATTATGAAGTAGATGTCCCCTATCATCTAAGAAATGCCCTGTATCAAATGTTATATGGTCTGTATCATCAGGTAGATGGTCTGTATCATCAGGTAGATGGTCTGTATCATCAGGTAGATGGTCTGTATCATCAGGTAGATGGTCTGTATCATCAGGTAGATGGTCTGTTGTGCTACTTGTATGGCCTGTTTTAACAAGTAAATGGTCTGAATCACAGGTTAAATGGTCTGTTTTATCGAGTAGATGTTCGCTCTATTTTTAGTAGATCGTCTGTTTTATCAGGTTGATAGTCTGAATTATCAGGTAGATGTTCTGTATCACTTGTAGATGGTCTGTTTTATCAGTTAGAAGGTCTTTTTTATCAGTGAGTTGGTCTGTTGTATCGGTTAGATGGGCTGTTTTATCAGTTAGATGGTCTGTTTTATCAGTTAGACGGTCTTTTTTATCAGTTAGATGGTCTGTCTTATCGAGTAAGTCTGTCTTATCAAGTAGACGGTCTGTATTATCAAGGACATGGCCTTATTTTTCAATACCCATTGAGGCAAGTAGATGATTACATTGACCTTTCGAAACAGTGGAATAATGCTGTGGTGATATGAATCATTACCAACAAAGGACCTTTTAGACTTCCCCATTCTTTACATAACAGGCTAGTTACGGTGTATGCCACGGCACAATGAAGCCCATATGAGACCATGTCACGTTGTTTGTAGGTCCCCTGTTGTACCACCATCAGTCTACGTAGCATGACATAACGCTTAGAAGGTCTATTATCTTGTCTCATAGCATGCACAGCTCCGCGAGTAGGCTTATGGGCCCATCTGGGCCCTTGTAATGACATTATTCTCCAAACTGGCCGAATGACTGTATGGGCCCTAGAGATCTGCATAAATGACAGGCCTCACAAACATGGGTCGACACAGGAGGAAGCTCATGGCCAGGCCTCGCTGATCCCCACACGCCTAATGGGTCAGGTACAGGCCCCAAACAAAACTTCACCATCAACAAAACAAATCTCACATTATCGGTCACAACCACGGTTGTGAGTAACTCCCCAGCGCATTCTGTTAAAACCGCTCCATCTCGATGGCTTTATACAAAAGCTGAACTCAGAAATCGTCCGCCAAAGGTGTGGTAACTGGGATTGGCGGAGGTGAGATTATAATAGGCAATTTATACAATTTATGGCAATGCACTTCCATTATTTTATTAGACCCAATGTTCTGTATCTTGGGGCCTTTATGTTTTGTAAACACGAACAAGGTCTGTGTGATAGATCATCAATTTGCGCAAACATGCTCATGAACCTGTGATTGAATTACAAACTTTATTTTTTGTTAGTGTCAGTCTAAAAAGTTTATTAACTCCAAAACTGGTAGAATGAGCTGAGATAAAGTCAACACATTTGAAGAGGAGCAGTTATCAATTTTCATTTCATGCTGATGGTGCACTTGCGTCGTTCTCAAATAACTGTCCATTTATGTTTCTGGCAACCTCACTGTCACCCCCGATTATGAAATGTGTGCACCACGATGCTGTACTTTTTATGTTTTTGATATAATCATAATGATACAGCCATCTAAGATCTGCTGACAATAAGTTCCCAAATATTTGGCACTCTATGGGTTAGAATATGTGTTGCTTTCATTGAATTGAGTATAGATTCTCTTCAAGTTGTGAACCACAACTAATTAGATATTGGTATTCATGCACTCACAACAAAAGTGACAAATATTAAGATTTTATTTCATGTCAATCGCAAGAAGAACTGGCAATCTTAGATCTGCATCTATATTTAGTTTAATTATGTATACGCATATCTCATTTCTACAGGTAGACATCCCTGAAGGTAAACTGAGAAGGCAATGGTGTCCATTCTAAATATAAAACAGAAAATATATATCTCCAGGTAATTGGACCTACACGATGATGTTTATTATAATCCTGCTTTTTACACCTTAGAATCACTGAACAAATATGAAACTTTTTTGTGGAGGAGAAAAAATATAATCATATACAAGGGAAGTGATGTGTTTTCACGCTACAAAATAACCATCATACAATATAACTAACATCCTCCCCTTCAGCCTTGTCAATGACTGTTAAGATCAATGTTCAGTAGCATTTGTCTGAGACACACCCAAAATCTGGCTATACATTATTGTCTTATGGTTCAATATGATCAGTTTTGATGACCACAGCATCACTCATACTGTTCTTGCACTAAGTACTGTTCTGTGACCTAGCTTGGTCACATGACACCTGCAGGAACGGTACCATCCGTTCTCTGAAACATTTGAAAGGATTCGTCCCCTCATTGATGTACATGCAACATCCTTTTCATGTGATGAAGAAAGATTAATATGCATTCAGTCATCCCTTGAAAGTTTTTCTTCCTAGCATTGGTATATCTATTTGGTTATCAAACTACATAATCTACCTCTTAATCAAAGGTTTCCTGTCAGTACATGTTACAACTAACTCATTACAAATATGATACCATCATATTTGTAAATATCAGGTTTGTCAAGATATACTAGTTATATGAGTGTCTTTATATATAAAAGCAGATTTCCATCTGTCACTTAATGATGTTTTACATAAAAGATATCATCTCACAAAGAGACGCGTTATTCACCAACCAGTCTTTTATCCGCCTCTTATCAAATGGTACACCGATACTTGAATGCATGTGGGATACGCATGCGTAAATGCAATTGCACCTATTTGTGTATTTGTTCCAAGCCGTGAAAGCACTGAAAACATGTAGGTTGGTCGAAGGTTGGTCGAATATTGCATCGAAACATCTTAAGGATACAACATATTATGACAAAGTGGTATAAGATATAATTTAAATTCATGATTTTACATTTTACATGTGTATGTGTGTGAATAACACAAAATATGATTAATTATTTTTAAGGCCGATCTTCGACCTACTCTCAGCAATTTTCGTTTCACAGCATTTTAAAATTTGCAGCCACAACCAGAATTGACTTTGCTTCCCTCCCAAAAATGTGTGAACGCGCTCTCAATACAATCCAATTGTTTTGAATTTATGTCCAGCAGCACTAGGAACTCAATTACCTATTTTCAAACCGTATCAAGCAATTCCCGAATCGAACAGGCTGTAAATTTTACAACAAATATACATTTACCCTCCGAATTAAAATATGCATGGAGTAGTGTGAAGGGCAGATTAGTGTTCAAGTAGCAATAACTGTAAACATCTCGATTTGATACAATGGCTTAACCGAATCATTGACCCATACAATAACAAAAGTCACACTGTACTAATTTGAAATTGGGGCGATCTGTCATGAAAGATAGACACTGTATGAATCACCCCCGTTGTAGTAGTTTCTGGGGAGGCAGGTAGTAGATGTACCACTGTGTGTATATTCTATGGGCACTCGCCATAACAACAAAGCCAGACAGTCTACACAGCCTTGTGGGGATATTCCAGGGAGGTATCCTTCTAAATTGACTAGATATGCTGTGACCTCCCCGGACGTCCCATCACATATCTGTACGGCGCCTTCAACGGCTTGGGCCTCTCCAGTGGTGATCAGAGTTTAGCTGATTTCCGTTAGACATATGCCGGGAGGATAGTCATATGGGATGTTCCTTGTGTTCAGGAACTAGCTATTCAATTTAGATTTAGAATTAAGTGATGTAAACCAATACCAGGACCCAGTGTTCTATTTGCCAAAGACGATCCTAGTCATTAACAGCTTAAGTGTCTCACCATTTTTTATTTGAAAAATAAGATATTGATTCAGACAACATTTGTTAAGATATACCAATCAATGACAATGACAAAGTCATCCGGGTATTGTTTGTCATCTACAGCGTCTCTCTCTTTAGGTATATATATGAGGGCGATAATAGGGTAATTGATGGTAGGGTATCTGATTACTGAGAGTGGACCACTTATGAGCTGCTCTGTAACCCTTGGTTGCATCAAGTAAGCCAGCCAAACACAGCCAAACAGTGTACTTATGATTCACACGCCTCCACACGCTTTCAGAGGCGGATAAATAAACAGATTTCTAAATATATTTTTCATTGTCGATGAAGTGAAAGATGTGCTTACTCATTCGGTTCGGAAATAGATTATGTACAATGGGCTGAAAGTAATTTAAAAGATAGATTTTTCTCTCACATTTGTCTCACATGACAGGTTCAATGTTAGAGTGTTTATTAGCTCAGTAAAACAAGTAGCAATAATAGCATTGCAACAAAGAGACCGCTATGTGGAAAATACATTTTGAATAATATTTGCGAAAAATGATGATATTTATGAAGATAGAATTATAAAATGGTTGATTACAAAGAGTATATTGATAGTATGGCCATAATTCAACTGGTATAAATAAGCTGTGGTATTATGACTTAGTTGTTGACTTAGTTGTTATCTTTGGTTTTAGTGATAATTAAACTGGATATGCAATTCTGTAAGTCATTATGTAAATCCTGTAGATATGAACTCAGTGATTGCATAAATACATTTTATCGAGTACATTACTTCAATATTTGACTGATAAATTTCTTTTATATAACTCATATGCAGGAACATGCCTCTGGTCTATTTAAACGAGAATCCCTTGATATTTGATTGGTGCAGTATAAATGAGCTTGTTTAGTCAGATATTTCCGTGTCATCTCCATTGCCTTTCAACCAGGTGTCTTCATAAGATTCTACATTTCAATAAGTAATAATTGTTATTCCGTTCAATACGGAGTTGGGACCTGACTATTGTCATCCCTTATGGACATTATTATGCTGTGAGAGCCATACAGCCTTTTCTTGAGGGAGGGGACTGAAGCTCAGTCAACAGATTACTACTTTCCTGACGCATAACCCCTTCGTTTCAGATGAAAAGCATTTGGATTCAAACGATTTCAATGATTCAGACAGGTGAAATCTGTACGTTATACAAATCATTTATTTAAAATCTATCATAAAAAAAAAAATTATAGTATTCTGTACACCTCATTATCAGCATTTGTTGATTGTCTGAGACTTTAAATCGATAATTTTCATAATGTATTATGCCTTTTTTACTACAATGTTTGATTTTAGAAGAAAAAAGTCTAAAAGAATTACAAGCGCTCCTTTGCTAACATTGTTCAACGAAGTTTTATTCACCTGAGCATGAACAACATTGAAAAACATGACAAACAGACTGAGCACACTTAAAGTCAAGTCGCCATAGAAAAAGTCCCGCTCAGTGGTAAACAATATCATATTGTGGAGATGGTTGCTTTGAGAGTAATTCACACATGCATAACTCACGTTTTTATTGTGTTTTTTACGACAACCAGTCAATATGTTTGCCTCACATGCAATGTGGAGTTACATCACTCGGCGGCCATGTTTGGTTGATGACATAGGCCGAGTTTGGCGGCATAAGTCGTCTGTTAATATCGTTGCCAGGACGTGAATTACATCACACAACTGTGAAGTTGAGGACACGTGAGGTTGACGCTTTGTTCTCAGTGTTCACTCCAAACAATAGACCGTGTTCCGTCTTAATCCTCCAACTATGATTTGGGTCGGGTACACGACTATTTAAACAATCAATCCTTTTATTTTCACTGCTTGAATTGGTCCAAAAATACTTTAAAAAAAAAGCAAAAAAGATAAGATCTTTTTAGTTGTGCTGATTTTGTCAGCATTGCCTATGAAATGGAATGGGGGAATTTTCTGAAAGTCTGTCTTTCCGTCAAAGCCGATCTCCTTCTCTGAAACTACCAGGTGTATTTCCTAGCTTTTTGGCCTTTGGCTCACTCTTAAGTTATGTATTAATGATAAAATATGTGCAAACCATGATGAATATTAACATTGCATAAAATCTAATACCCAAGCCAATATTACTAAACCTCCTATATCTTAATGACGTCAAGAGAAATCAGCCGCATTTTAACCCCCATTCAACCTAATCAAGTTTTTCTTATTGTAGTAGGTTTTTCCTGTGTAAGAAATAAAAATCTTAGAACAGTACAAATTGATTCATGAGAGGTGTGACAGATGGTTATCTGCTATATATATATGGGTACACGACTATTTAAACAGTACATATATTATAAGATATTGAGTCACTCATCTGGCAGATATGTATGCTGAGATAGCATGCACCTGACGTTAATACATAGCATCGTGGGTTTCTAATCTGATGCAGTTATAATTTGATGATAAGTACTGACAAAATAAACACGATTTAGATGTAGATAGAATTACCTGCCACACCACATCCCAACATAAGGAAGAGATACATTCAAATGAAGAGGAGTGTTATTTTAGAATACTCCTATGAAAAAGTGATCAGAGATCTCCTTAATACTAGTGATGGAAAATATATCATCATAATTGAAATGGAAATGAATCTCAAAGTAAAAACTGTATCATCAATCTCCTACATTCAAGAAATATCACTGTAAATCTTTCTTCCTCCGGGCACCTAATGCTGTGAAGGCTCTGAGGGTCCATGAGACATAAGTGGTGTGGCCAACTTCACAAATCAGACGATAATTAACCAAAGATTCTCTACTATTTTATCTGACACCAGCTAATTAAGATACATATATATATCCACTATTTTGTATTCATCCCCTTTAACCGTGTTCCAAACCAAATATCAGGTTTTTTGCCATGAATCACACAACACATATCACATTAAATTCATAATCATTTTTTTTATTTTATTGAAAAACCATTAATATCATTATAATGGCAATTAACATGGAGTATTTAGTTGGAACATTAAATAAGAAAAATTGCCAAGAAGAAAAATGTGGAATTCATCCATAAATATACATGCACGATTAGAAAGAAACGAATAATTACATAATTTGGATATTAGCATGTGATTTTGAAATGCATTTGCAATAACCTCCAACTGACCAGTATTCCCGGCCCTGAAACAATGTTGACATATCATGGACATCCCTCTGAAACAAATAGAAATATTATTTTCATTATTTGTCAAACATTATTTTGTACTTGTTTATTGTAAAATTGTCTTTTCTTCTTCGGTTCCTATAGGTGAAAAAGTAAACAAGCTTTCCTCTGGTTAGAGCTGGATTCTTGAGAAGATTAATTATTGCAAAGACTGAAAAAGCAAAATAGTGATATACTTTTAGGAGAAGATTCACCATCTCACATAAATATGTTGTATACTTTATTTATTTTATTATTTTGATTGAAATAGAGCTATTGTGATAATTCAATGAAGTGCTTTACCTTCAACTTGGGGCAGATAATGCTCAAAGAAGGCACACTGATGGGGCCTGAGACTACCAGATTTGATGCTCTCTGGTTCATACATCCACTCTGCATTGAGGTCCTTGTACTGACGGATGCCCTTGGTGTAAAGTGGCCACTTGGATGCCATCACTTCTCCATCATCGTCTATATTGGGGTCCCTAGCCAACAAAATAACGATACCATTCTGACATTATGATGAATAATTTCACAAAGAAAATATTTTTTGAATTATAACTGACCATTAAAAGAAATGACATCTCTAATGATAATTCGAAATAATGTTATTCGAAAGAATGAACTCATTAATTGAAATATTCCATACCCGGATTTTGCAAAGTTTGCCCAGTGTTTCATAACATCAAATGAGAATTGTCTTTCCTCAGAAGTGAAATTGAGATTAATGTCATAATTTGGAAAATCGAACAAAACAAACAGATCATCAGCATGAGCAACCCCAATCCACTCTGGATAGAAATGATTCTCATATCTGTGAGTGAACTGATAGAAATATACATCCTGATCTGCATCAGCATACACATCAGCCATCCTCTGACCTCCACAGACAAAGCCAGCGTTACCATAGGCATAGTCCAGTTGTGCTACGTTAGCAGCGTCGTCTTCAATGTCCTCCCAGTTTGTGAATTCAAATAATATAGCATCTATCCCAGCCTCACTGATTCCTCCGGGAACAGTAAATAGTGTAAATAATGTTTTAATACTATCAATGAACTGAGTACTATTCATCTTTGGTGATGTGATTGTAAGATTTAAATACTCAGGTAGATAATTAGCTACGAATATCGATCCTTCATTTGTGTTAGAACCAGCCAAAATTGGAACCTTGTTGAATTTCCCATTTTGCAAACTCTCACCTGGAGGCTCCAATAAGAAATGACCATCTTCTGTGATAAGTGTTGGGTGATATTCTGATATACTCTCTACATTTGGTAAAAAGTCAGTGGCTGGGACAGCAAGCAAGCATTCCAGAACTTGGGAGGAATCTAAGTCACCACAACCTACATCTTTAGTTATTTCAACAGAAGATTGTTGATTGATATGACGTGGTAAGTAGGCCCAGAAGGCTGTTGGGTCACCGCTCTGCAGGATAGCTCCCTTAAAAAGGTTCTGACTGAGCGGGGACACCAGGTGAAAACCTACACTAGCTGCACCGGCTGATTCTCCAAAGATGGTCACCTTCTTGGGGTCTCCTCCAAAGTTGGCTATATTCCTTTGGACCCATTCCAATGCAAAAACTTGATCCATCATTCCAGCATTTCCGGGCACACCTTCAATTTCCAATGACATAAATCCAAGGGCTCCAAGCCTGTAGGCTACATTAACAACAATGACATCATTGAAAGCTGCCAGGTAACCTGCATCATATGTATTAATATCTCCTGATACAAATCCGCCTCCATATATCCAAACCATGACAGCTTTATTTGCTGTCTCAGTATTAGGAACAACTATGTTGAGATAAAGACAATCTTCATCACTCACAAAAGGACCTATTACTTGTAGTTGTTGGCACATATTTGGGAAGTCCGTTGCATTGTATACATCAAACCATGGGGTAGGAGGTTCGGGGTGGCGGAATCGACGTTCTTGTATAGGTGGGGCTGCATAAGGAATGCCCAAATATGAGTCAACGATTCCAACATTATCATCTAAAACTCTTTTCATTCCCCTAACCTGTCCATACTCAGTATGGATGACATCGGTGAAGATTATATCCTGGGAATGAACCAAAGAAAAAGTTGTAAATATGATTAAAGCAATCATTTTTAAACAAATATTCTAAACATCCAATTGATCAATTGATATACAAAGAGGTATGAACTCGTACCTCCTGTGCGTGGGAATATGCAGCCATGTTATTTGAAGATAGCATGTGAAGATAGCATGTGAAGATAATATGTGAAGATAACATGACCTAATCGGGATAGTCCCTATTACAAAAGAGATAAAAAATGAAACACCGCTTCTATCACTCAATCTTTTATCAGACCGTGAAATTGTTGTAACATATACATATTGTTTTCTTAGACAATTGAGTTAAAGAGAGATGAAACAATGGCATGAGTAAAACTACCCTTCTAACAAAAAGATTTTGAAGTAAAAAGAAGACTCTTAGTCCCAAATGATACATACAGTTAGTGTACAAGTGTAGTCTTATTTAAATGCGGAAGGGGCGATTATAGTGATGAGATATGTATGCTATATCACCATATGCCAGGTAAGAAGGTCCAAAAAGACTGAAAGATAGAGATTGATCACAGTCCTCAATCAATAGCTATAACTGCAACGACAAGCTTCAGAACAATCAATGCCATCGGAGACTAGAAAATGCAATTGATTTCAAGATTGAATTCTACAGCAACATAACCTCAGATCCAGAAGGTTGCTGAATTGCATTTATAATGATGACGAGTCACTGCCTTGAGGGTAGCCAGCAGTTAGTATGTGTAACTGACAAACTCTGTCTCGGTGCCTTACAATATTGACCTGTGCCTATCTATTAGTATTTGATGGTGGTTACCATGGGTACTTAAACCTAACTGCCTTTAACCGCTACTTAAAACCTCAAATATTTAGATGTGATATATGTTGGTGTGGGATGCCTCTGGTCTACCCACGGTCACACCCATGTCGGCTGATTGGGCGATGATAAAGCTTTATTATTCCCATAGCCAACAATTGCTGATGATTCCACATAATTATATCGTCGATATCATGAATAAATAAGTTTCCCAAACTTTTATTATCTCTCTCAAACATCCACAGATAATGAGGATAACGGTGGCGATGTGAACTTTCTTCTTGCTTCCGGAATGAGTGACGCATGCGTGTGAACGTGATAGTTTTATACAGAATCAGGTGTGTCTTTGTCATTGGGGGAATCATGATTACTGTGGAAGCATTAAATATAGAGGAAAACAGACACGCATTGGCATTGACAAGATTAAATGTTTCTTGGAACTCGCAAATAACTTACTCGCAAGCAACTTACTTCGCTTTTAGTTTAAAAAAATAAATTGTAAAAGAATGCCATTAATTATTTTATGCTCGTGTTAAACAATTGAACAATTTGCATTTATATAATTCACCCTTTTCTGATAAACCATTAGGCCATGCAGAAGATATATATTCAATTAATTATGAAATATATATTTAAATGTAATTTATTTCATAAACAGTATATTTGAAAATTTCAGAAACACGCTTTAATCAATATACAAATACAAAGACTAAGAAATGCACAGAAATGGGCTTCCTTTCATCAATGATTGCAATCACGTCTTTGGAATAACGGGTCCAACATTTTATCATCAGACTACATATAAACATCTCTTTAACCCCTATTATCGCTCTGCTTTTTATTCACTCTTGCAAGTCCTCCTCGTTAATCTTTTCTCTTCATTTAGCATGATGGTTATTTGCCTGCTTTATTCCAATGGCTTTCATGTCAGACAACCTGGGCGTCTTGCCTCTTAAGAGTGGCTGAAAAAAGAGACATTTTTCTGAATATTATTAAGGTTTCGCACATGACTCTAACTTACATCGAATGCACACCTGGGCACTCAAGGCATTTAATTCATTATTTCATAATGTGGTAGATATTTCCCCCTTATTGGCATCAGTTTAAAAACTAAGAATCAGTGACTTCCATTTTCTGTTTCCCTTTTCTGTTATTAACAACAACTCGTTTCTGAAAATGATAATAAATTTAGGAATTTGGTGTATTTCTTATCACCTTGAATAGTACAACCATTTGGGAAAATCAAATCATTTGTCTCAACTGTAAATGTGAAAAAATATATTCATGATCTTTTATACAAATTCCTATACGATTTCCAGCTTTATGAAAAGGAAATTATGAAGGAAAAGAAAAAGATGAGTGTTATGGCTTTCACTAAATGTTGTTTCATGTACAAGTATATGTAGCAATATAGCATATAGTTCAGAATCGAGCTTAATGAAATGTTCTTGATTGTACTCACTACCATTTGATACATCCTCCTTACTAGGAAAGCGTCTCGCCATCTCTAGTGTCAGAGTATGCCATTCCTTAATGGCCATACAAATAAAGCAGTAGTTCATGGTTATTATTTAAGTCCAGTAGACATATTATCATGCCAGTCAAATACAGCAGTTATTCATGTTTATCAATTAAGTCTAGTGGACAATGTATGATGCCAGCCAAACACAGCAGTTATTTCTGGTTATTTAGCGGACAAGTTATAACAAAGTATGAAGAAATATGGCAAAAAGTATGACAAAGTATGATGCCAGCCAAATACCGCAGTAACCGTTATTCATGTTTATGAAGCTGGTCTTATGATGATAAACGCAGAAGATTAACTGATTTGTTTCAAACAAATGGTTTCAAATATTACAAATATTGCATTAGATTAATTAAACTCTTATGTTGCCTTAATTGTTTGTCTTTACAGATAGCAGTTTTTTGCTTGCGAATGCCCGGATTGTGGACTATCCCATCGTATATTGTAACGATGGGTTCTGCAAGCTGTCTGGTTACAACCGGGCGGAAGTCATGCAAAAGTCCAGCACGTGCAGGTTTATGTACGGGGAACTCACGGACAAGGACACCGTCAAGAAGATAGAAGAGGGTCTGGATTCCCAGGAACAGGCTCAGGTGGAAATACTGCTATACAAGAAAAACAGTAAGTGTTGTCAATAAATGCTCCGAATATGATAAAAAAATAAGTATGATATATTGAAACATTTTAATGATTCTTACATAAGGAATCTTCTAGAAATGCAACGAAATTTGAATATGGAATCAAATGCTACCCGTAGGGTTGGCGATTATGTTAATTTGTTATTCAGATTTTTTCCCCTTAAGAATGACTTTCAATGATGCTTACTGCATAAGGTCCATGACACTCTATTTCCAGATAGCAATATCTGAATTGGGATGTTAGATAGCAGGATCAAGATAAATGATTGCTATCCATAACTTGAAAATAAAACCAATTAGGTTTTTGTTTAAGATATCCAGATTAACGCTTTCAAATGTTAACATCAATAAACATTTTCTCAAAATGTTCAATATTTAATTTTCTCTATCGGTTCTCGGATGGCTGCAAACATTATAGCCAACGATTGACGTAAATGTCCAAAGTTTTCATAAATTTAATCATTTGAAAGCATTTCAAATTCATGAATCTATTGCAACTGACTGCGGCAAAGTAATTAATATCATCCAAATTTCTATGCGAAATGCATGAAGTAATTTGATACAACAGGTTGCTATGACAAAATACGACAAAAAATACCTGAATTCGTTTTTTTAATGAGTCCATTATTTCTATAATAAGCATTCTTTCAACCAAATGATGAAAACGAGACGGTATGACATTTATACAAGTTTCTCCTTTCCGATTATATTTTAATATCATGGTGATAATGTGTAACGTTTCTTTAGATTAAGTGTTTTTCCTTGTTTCATAAAGGTAATTTATCTTTAGTTCATAAATATATCGCTCTAATACAAAGGACGAATGATGAATAATGAAATATCGGAAAAATCTCATTATGGTACATTCTAAATGGAAATCTGAAGTGGTAAATTAATATGCATGACGACACAATAGCAAGTTTCTCATTAAATATTAAATAGTAGCAAAGGGCCCAAATTCTGGATAAAATATGGTGAACGAAACCTTTCTGTAAGTTGAACAAAACCGTCAACTGACAAAATCGAGCTTTCCAGGAAGTTGTTAGTGTTTCCACATCTTGGCAACAGCTATCACAAACGATTTTGACCAAAGCAAAATAGGTGCGAATGCATTCGCCGCTATGCCGTATTCAACTTTTTAATTCCCCACGACTGTTCCTCTGGTGTTGCATCTCTGAAGTCAGTAATATTCTCTTTTGGAAATAACACGTGGATTTTTGTCACAAACCCAACCATCGTGTGGATAGGATGATAAATTATAGAGATATGTATGTGTATGTTCAAAACACTGTTCAGCGTTATTTTGATAAGATATAGACCACCTTTTTACAAATAATAAAAATCATGAATCATGTGATATTGAATATTTGACGGAAGTACAGATAGTTACGTTTATATAACTACAGATAGTTCATATCATTTATTATTCAAATCCTCCCGTGTATATTTAATGTAGCGTTGGTAAACTTCATAAACAATATGATGGTTTCTCTTTTTTATATCATGTGAAAGATGATATCTCCGTTATGTACCTTGTTGACCTGATACAATACATGCACATAAAATATTTGAATCTTGAGTTAATATCTTTTTCAATGAATATTTTCTAAAAAAAAACAAACAAACAAAAAACAAACAATAAAATGGTTAATTTTTTATGCCTTTGCGGGCTTGGTTAATTAAAAATATTCCTTGGTGGAAAAGTTGAATCTGATATGCACTTAAGGTTTTAGTATGTAGCTAAATTCAGCTGAAATTACCCCAAAAAATTGATCCATGTCAGAAGTGGATAAAGGCGTAATTCAAAATAATTATGGTTAAACGCCATATCGTTAACCGCTACTAAAAGCCTCATATCATTTTATGAATGTAGAATATAAAAAGAATTATATTCCTTACAACCTCTGAAAGATGAATGTAAAATGTGTAACTGACAGAAAAACATTAAAATATACAGAAAAGCCGGAGAACACAGCCAGCACCACCTTGATGCGGCTAGCCGGAGTAGCCATACAGGGTCAGTTGTTCAACCTTGATAACCCAGTTATTAAACCAGAAGATCACGTGGTTACATTCGCACTTATTACCCGTGTGCCACAACCTAACGCTCTCTTGCAAAGTGAAGCCTCTTCAGAATCTTATCTAAATGCTGTTTCTTGTGATTTTGTCACATATTTACCAAGTTCACTGCACGAGTGCGTTGACAAAACCATGTGATTTTATAATTTGGGTAGGTATGTATTCATTCAATAGTCTACATTTTATTATTCCAGTCCTTTCCAGTCCCACGTATTAGGATCTACGCAGTACTTCAATAAAACCTATTGAATCACTCCCACATATGCATCGTAGACCACCGTTTTATTTAGTTACCCACCAGATTGAATAGTATTCATTGTTCTGTAAAAATAATAAAAAGGCAGTACAAATATTTCACTATTTCCGGCCTGTCACTTCTCATCCCGTCACTGAATGCATGCCTAGATAACGTTGATCATTACTAACATCTACATTTTATTGACAAAACACATTCATATTCTGACATATATAATCATTCACAAATTACAAGATATGGTATGTTAAAACAAAAGTGTCCTTGGTAAGGGAAACGAACAAGTACATTTTCATATTTGATCGATTTTATTGAACCAGTTTGACATGCAGCATCATGGAATGAAACTAAAACAAAGAATATACTTTTTTCCAGAAACTCCATTATGGCTTCTTTTACACATCGCACCGATCAAAAACGAGAAAGAGGCCGTGGTTCTCTTCTTATGCACATTCAAGGATATCACTGCGCTGAAACAGCCAATCGAGGACGACAACGGACGGGGTAAGCCGGACTATTTTCTTTGATTTTGATTATGATGATTTAATCAAGTTGTTTATTGAGATGATTTGTTAACAATGTTTTAATCAAGTTAACAGCTGTGCTAATTTGTTAAGAAAGTTTAAAATATGCTAAACACTGACCCATATCTTGCTTTGAAATATCTTTAGTTAACAAATGTTTTCATACCGGACATTTGAATATGAATGCTTCTCAATCATGAATGGGATCCAATTTCAATCGTTTTAGTGAAATCCCTTGACACTTTTATTAAACTCTCCAATGAAATTTATATGTGAAGGATAACATTTAAAAAAAGTCTCTCTAATATTAATTAACTAAACCTGTCTCGCATTTCACCATAGTAAACATATACTGTTTAAACAAAATAATGCTAATACTTACAATACACTAATAACATAATAACAATTTTGTTTTTATTTCTTTATGTTTTACATTGTAAAATGTTGCCTATTCTTAAGCTTGTGTTGCATAATTTCTTGTTAATGGTTCCATCTACCATTCAATGTTTGACTTGTTACATGGGCCAATATTTTCCATTGTGTCTTTCATTATACAGTGACAGTAGCAGGTAAAGAAACAGCAACTTCACTTAAAGAGTGTGGGCTTTAAAACATTAGTTGTTAAACACACCTCAAAACCATGTAGATCTGTATCCTTTCCTTCTACAGACACGTACACATTATTCAGAGACAGGTCATAGACTCATAACTTCACACATGATGCAAATATTATTTATTAGACTAGTTGATGCATATGGTCAAAGCTTAGCACGTTCTTCATATGAAGAATAGTTATGCTAAGTTACCACAATAATTCAATTTACATATCGCAAATTAATTTCTCATTTGCATGAATCTAGATGTTGACGTTGAATCTAATATGGAGATAATTCTTACTTGTAAATTAACAAAAGGAAATTTCTCTCGGTGTGTTTGAATATATGTGTTCTATTCCTGTCTCCAAAAACCAGTGACCAAAAAAAAACTGCAATTGCACTCTACACATTGCTTGAACTGTTGTCTCCAATATTTCATCATATTAAAAACTAGACATAATGCAGAGACCACAACCTAAAGCAAAACATAACATAAGTAATGATTTAAAATCCCACTTATTTGTTGTTTTGTGTTTTATATTGGTGATTTAAAGATTGCGTTTCGCGTATTGTTTTCTAATTTATATTTTAATCACTCTTTATGTAGTCTTTGCTGTATTTTGGACATATTTTGACATCAAAAGAGTTCTTTAGGAACTGATATGTTTATTTCATCCTGATTATCATATAGCACATAACCATTTTCTGGACAATTTAAAAATCAAATCTTCACAAGAATTGTTTATCATCATTCCTAGCTACTTCACTACTCCAACCATAGAGTGAATTGCATGCACTTCCTCCATGTTAAAAAGAATAAACTAATTTGTGCATATAATACCAATGGTTCCTTTAATATCAACACACTTTTAGCAATAGCAAACATGTACAGTACCCATTTACACATATGCATGTTTCATTCAGTATTTTCTCTCAGAAGGCGCCATTATATTAATTTTTATTAAAAAACAACACATAGCTAGCCAGTAGATTTGTTTTTGCTTCCAATATAATACATATTTGTTATTTATTTAATGCCACTATATATATATATATATATATATATATATATATATATATATATATATATATATATATATATATATATATATATATAATTGAGTGACACTTCCATAAGCATATATATATATATATATATATATATATAATATGATTTCAATTGTTACATACTGTGCATGACAATGTTAAAGTTAATACTGTTCTCCTTCCGAGCCCTGTGGCAAGTAATTTTCTCACTTTATTCCGCTCCATGTAACTCAAGCTTACATAGGCTGTTGAGAACACAATATGCCTCAAGTGAGAAATCATTGCTGTAGACTAGATTGCATTGCCTCTAGAACATTTCCCATTATTCTGAAATGGTCTCATTCAAATCAGCCAACTGCAAAAAAAAATAATGCAATATATCCTAAATGGCAGGAGTTGTGGTTTGTTTGTACAAGCTTTTAAAGTGGATTTAGAAGTTGTAAAGTTTACAAATGCTACTCAATGATGCCACACTATATCCGGGTGGAATTGGACCTGGAAGTATTTTAGCTCATACAAATGGTTGGCGGTATCCGGATGCAGGAACTACTTTCTCTGTGGAAGGTTACAGTCAATGTCGGGCGATCCTCAATGAATATCGCACGCTGTGTCCCCGGTTTCCATCACAAAATCATTCCGCCTCAGTTAGCTACTGAGTGAATAATTGGACGATTATTCCATATATTTGATTATGTTTTATATCATTCCATGAATGCTATAGTATATTCCAATGTAGAATCCACACCACGTTTTCATCAGCAGAGTTAATCAATGCATTCCTTTGTCAGTAATCAGTCCTGAACCA
This sequence comes from Amphiduros pacificus, assembly GCA_949316495.1. Taxonomy (NCBI): domain Eukaryota; kingdom Metazoa; phylum Annelida; class Polychaeta; order Phyllodocida; family Hesionidae; genus Amphiduros; species Amphiduros pacificus. The sequence continues at coordinate 34,985,314 of OX439005.1, read as the reverse complement.
TGTGAGGCAATTAGATAATGAGAATTGTGTGTTTATTGCAGGCCAATTTTACCTTTAAACTCAATGAATGGAACTTAGTTTATGCAAATTTTCAATTAGCATCTATCATTTGTCAATATCATAGTACTGTTGTAAACAAAACACTAGACTTGGCATGTTATATAATAATGAAAAGGCTGCATGAGTGAAAGAATACAAGCATGTGAGAATAGAAGGATATGCAGCTTATTATTCTGTAGAGGGGTGATATTTGTGATGTGCTGTTTAGTGAGCGAGTGTGTTTGCAAGATTACTAATGTCTACCATTGCCCAACATTGTGTTAATGCAGAAGCCATCAGTAAGTATGAGAGAGTGATCAGCATGTCAATTGGTAGATAGACACTTTTTGTTTGAAAAAGATCTTGATTATCTACACATGATATATCATGTTTCATTCTAAACCTCACTTAATATCCTGTAAAAAAAACAAATATAATCACTCAAATATATATTTATATCAATATCCACTCTCACGATATATATCTACATGTATTGGTATATATCTATCAATATATATTACATAATAAAACACCAGTTATAAAAAAACACTTTCCCGTGCGTGCTCCTTTATCATAATTATCATTTTTACGTTATAAAAAATGTATATACGATACAAAATATAAACATTAATGTATCTCTTCACTTTCCATTTATAGTGATACATTATTTCCTATATTTAAACGTGTTTGAGTTTTGACATTAAGGTTTTATACACATTTGCAATTTGATATCAGCTTCCCACACAGCCGCTTATACCGGGGTGTTTAGAAAATCTTTGTTATTGATTATTTGACAATGCAAAGTATTTTTATATCCTTTTTGGTGTGTTCAAGGATTAAGGCTGCTTTTTGACGCAATCGTTTGCAGTGTTTTGTTTTTGTCACGTTTAACCAAGTTTTGAAGATCTGAGTTATTTCAAAACTATATATTCATCACATGCCTTACATATCAAACTAACAATGACATTCCTTATTAAGTGTGGCTTTTATTCATTAAATTGTTTGTTGTCATGATCACTTGAATATCATTGAGATCGTTTTATTATTTTTAAAATAAATGGTCCCATTGATTGATGCCATTGGTAATATTAAGGGAATAACCAATCTTACCAGGAAAATGCTAACTTTCACTTCTTGGTGAAAATCTCTCCAATGTCTATTGTGAATCAAATGAGTAATTCTCATTTGAGATGTAAATGTCTTGTTTATTCTGTGTCGTTCCTTGCCTCTGAACATTTGAGAAAAAGATTTATAAAAAAACAGGGTTTTTTGACCATTTTTTTCAGATTTGAAATAACACAGTGTCTTCATTTTTTTTAAATACAGGGTTGAGCAAGTTCGCTCGCCTCGCCCGGTCGGTCACCCGGAACCGCTCCGTTCTGCTCCAGTTCTCATCGAATGTACCCAACACCAAAGTAGATCCGGACTCCAAACCTTCACAGATAGCGAATGTAAGTACTCAATCTCACCAGTCAGCAAGCTAAACTCGTAGTATTGTATATACTTGTAGTCAGCTTCGGTCATTCAAATGAATGCCACCGTTTAATTTGTTTTGATTTATAACTGAGTGACACTTCCATAAGCATTTTATTCATAAAAAAAAAATTTAAGCGAAGGGTACAAAATACGTTTTGACGTATCAATACAAGTTATGCTTTAAAGGGACTGACAGGTGTTTGGGACCGCTACCAAATCCTATTCGATTTTTTTCGCAACCAATAATTCTATCTCAGGCTAGCCTCATGGGGAAGGTTGGTGATAGATGCTCTCTGTTAAAAAGGGTCGTCTAGCCATTTGACACCCTCTTGGAAAGGGTAGTCCAGCCATCAGACCATTTGACTGCCTCTTGGAAAGGGTGGACCAGTCATCTGACCATTTGACTGCCTCTTGGAAAGGATGGACCAGTCATCTGACCATTTGACTGCCTCTTGGAAAGGGTGGACCAGTCATCTGACTATTTGACACCCTCTTGGAAAGGGTGGTCCATCCATCAGACCATTTGACTCCCTCTTAAAAGGGCATGCTCTAATGTCTAATAGCTTTGTAAATAGCTTTTTGTAGAAATTGTAAATAGCTTTTTGTAGAAAAAGGTGAAATGGTGAATTCATCAACATTTGTTTGAAAACAAATGATTACGATGATTGATATCCTTGACACCCTTTGATAAAAGGCCAAATCAGGTCGCCCTTTTATCCTTTTGACCAGTGTCATCTCCCATCCTTTTGAACATAAACTACGGTATATGTTATTAGAGGTATCGGATACTAAATCGTGTGGACTGCACAATACTAAAAATAATATATATATATATATATATATATATATATATATATATATATATATATATATATATATATATATATATATATATATATATATATATATATATATATATATATATATATATATATATATATATATATATATATATATATATATACCAAAAGCTTTGTCTTATCAGATTAATGGTATCATCTAGATAACACTGTTATACACATGCCATTGCCGAGGTCATCAAACCTCTTCCTACCTTATAATAATAGGATGAAAGAACACTCTTGTGGTATTACCTTAGTCGCCTTTAATCAAGCCGCGGGCACTGTGGACAATTAATTGGTGTCAAATGTATGTATAACATGCCACATAATAATTCTGTGAAAAAGAACTTAACGCTACAAACCTGTGAGTTTCGAAGGTTATTTATTCTATAGTAGATATTAGGTGAAAGATGGTTTGCTCCTTGATATATGTTCATTTGAGACTATAGATAAGCAATGGTCACATAATTGATTATTGTAGGATCTACAATGGTTGGCCTTTTACTAAGATTTTCTTATATCTCCATTGTACAAATTGAGTTGAGTGTGTAATTGAATAATTCTTTAACTCTCGCTGTCAGTCCCTTAATCGAATTGGTCCTTCGCAAAGGTATTATTATATTCATTCATTATGCTACAAGTCAAAGATTGAATTCATCATTTAACCCTTAAGGCTCGTGACACAGAAGAGCATGAGCTGATGGCAATTTCATCTATCATGTAGTAACATCTGAATTAAATATGCAGAATGTTGCATGTTAGATGGTCTATGGGGAATGAGGGCAAATCTCTGGAGGAGAACAGCGTTAATGCCGAGGGTTACTGGTCAAAGTAGGGCGATGGCGATGTCCCCTGTTTTGACCTTTACGTCACTTTTCCTTCATTAACATCAGGATGGCTGTACTTTGAAAGAAATGAAGTGAATATGTAATTCCAATTGGGTGGCAACACTAAAAACAAATATAAGTTATATGTGTATGTGCTGTGGCTGCCAAAGCTTTAAATAAGCAAGGAAATATACATTTGCCAGGTGCAAACCGATTTCCATTTCCCAACGTCCTGAAGCCGGTAGCAACTCTCTCCATACCAATAATAAAACTAGCCAAAAACATTTATAAAAATATGCAATAAAAATGTTAGTTTAATGTCAGAGAGGGTTTTGGACATTGCCTTATACCGATTTATTGACATTGTGTTTATATGCCCCCATGTGCAATTAAGAGATGTGAATTTAACAAAAAAAGGGGTCAGACACAATTCATTACTTTTTTCACAAAAGGGGCAAATAATTTGCTTTTATAAACAACGATGACTATAACTATAGATTTATTCCTACTTTCAACTCTGCTTTTATGTGCAAATGAATAATGCAGGTATCAGTTCTGATTTTTTTTTATATAAATCAATAGACAGTGTCCAGTTTGCAACTTCATCTCTGGGACATATGCCAACTGAAACATTACTCCCTAAATTCCTTGCCAAAATAATTTCAATCATTTTTTCCACTTGTAACCATTTGATAAATGTTATTATTTGCTTCATCTCTGGGACTGTATAACTCCTCTCCTCAGAGAGTATCAAGTGTAAGGTCTCACAGTATTACTCCTCTCCTCTGAGAGTATCAAGTATAAGAGACTTACAGTATTACTCCTCTCCTCTGAGAGTATCAAGTATAAGAGTCTCACAGTATTACTCCTCTCCTCTGAGAGTATCACGTGTAAGAGTCTCACAGTATTACTCCTCTCCTCAGAGAGTATCAAGTATAAGAGACTTACAGTATTACTCCTCTCCTCTGAGAGTATCAAGTATAAGAGTCTCACAGTGTTACTCCTCTCCTCAGAGAGTATCAAGTGTAAGAGACTCACAGTATTACTCCTCTCCTCTGAGAGTATCAAGTATAAGAGTCTCACAGTATTACTCCTCTCCTCTGAGTGTATCACGTGTAAGAGTCTCACAGTATTACTCCTCTCCTCTGAGAGTATCAAGTATAAGAGTCTCACAGTATTACTCCTCTCCTCAGAGAGTATCAAGTATAAGAGACTTACAGTATTACTCCTCTCCTCTGAGAGTATCAAGTATAAGAGTCTCACAGTGTTACTCCTCTCCTCAGAGAGTATCAAGTGTAAGAGACTCACAGTATTACTCCTCTCCTCTGAGAGTATCAAGTATAAGAGTCTCACAGTATTACTCCTCTCCTCAGAGAGTATCACGTGTAAGAGACACAGTATTACTCCTCTCCTCTGAGAGTATCAAGTATAAGAGCCTCACAGTATTACTCCTCTCCTCAGAGAGTATCAAGTGTAAGAGACTCACAGTATTACTCCTCTCCTCTGAGAGTATCAAGTATAAGAGTCTCACAGTATTACTCCTCTCCTCTGAGAGTATCACGTGTAAGAGTCTCACAGTATTACTCCTCTCCTCTGAGAGTATCAAGTATAAGAGTCTCACAGTATTACTCCTCTCCTCAGAGAGTATCAAGTGTAAGAGTCTCACAGTATTACTCCTCTCCTCTGAGAGTATCACGTGTAAGAGTCTCACAGTGTTACTCCTCTCCTCTGAGAGTATCAAGTGTAAGAGTCTCACAGTATTACTCCTCTCCTCAGAGAATATCAAGTATAAGAGTCATTTGAGAATAAGAGTATTTGTTTCGAATTCTACCGTAATGTAAACAACTTCTGCGTCGGAGAAAAATATGAAAAATTAGATTATCAAAATTTTATTTTCGAAGTCTGCCCATTACAATTTGATCAAGTGTAAGAGTCTCACAGTATTACTCCTCTCCTCTGAGAGTATCACGTGTAAGAGTCTCACAGTATTACTCCTCTCCTCAGAGAGTATCAAGTATAAGAGTCTCACAGTCTTACTCCTCTCCTCTGAGAGTGTCAAGTATAAGAGTCTCACAGTATTACTCCTCTCCTCAGAGAGTATCAAGTGTAAGAGTCTCACAGTATTACTCCTCTCCTCTGAGAGTATCAAGTATAAGAGTCTCACAGTCTTACTCCTCTCCGCTGAGAGTGTCAAGTATAAGAGTCTCACAGTATTACTCCTCTCCTCAGAGAGTATCAAGTGTAAGAGTCTCACAGTATTACTCCTCTCCTCTAAGAGTATCACGTGTAAGAGTCTCACAGTATTACTCCTCTCCTCAGAGAGTATCAAGTATAAGAGTCTCACAGTCTTACTCCTCTCCGCTGAGAGTGTCAAGTATAAGAGTCTCACTATATTACTCCTCTCCTCTGAGAGTATCACAGTGTTACTCCTCTCCTCTGAGAGTATCAAGTGTAAGAGTCTCACAGTATTACTCCTCTCCTCAGAGAGTATCAAGTATAAGAGTCATTTGAGAATAAGAGTATTTGTTTCGAATTCTACCGTAATGTAAACAACTTCTGCGTCGGAGAAAAATATGAAAAATTAGATTATCAAAATTTTATTTTCGAAGTCTGCCCATTACAATTTGATTTTTGGAAAATACTACATAACCGTTGTGATCAATAATGCCTGGAGCTGTATATCATAACAGGTGATGCCAAGTTATATGATTAATCTAAGACACTGGACTAGGTGTTTGTGTAGAAATCTGCGGGATTTGTTTAATATTTATTTCGTGGTGTTATATAAAGCTTGGTTTGGTAGTTTGTGTCACGTAGGTGAGGGATGAGGGGAGAAAACAGACAGAACTAATCGATAATTATTAATATGCCATGGCGATCTCCCTCTTGACAACACCATCCATTATTGATTTGTTTGGTCTTGTCGATCAGGCGGCCATTTTGTGACGTCATGGCTGGTAGCTATGCAAATGGCAATGGATTAATGCAGAAGATTAGTTAGTTCTTTGTGCAAAACCAGCTTGTACTCATGCAAGTTTTAAAATTATATTGTGGTCTTTAGCTGGATTTGCACCTCACATCTCCCAGCTTATATTTTATATTTTAAACCATCGTAGACGATGTTTGTCCTTCAGGTACAATCAGCAACATTTTAAAATCAAATAAAATCTCATTCCACATGGAAATCCATTTCTTTTAGTTAACTTCGTGACAACTAGTAGATCGCATTCACTCAAGGAGTAATTGAAAATACGATTTCTTTGAAAATCTTTGCTTTAACATGCAAATAGAATTCTGGTAATTTAACATTATTTCTCATAAGGAGCATGATTATTAGATAGGATAATACTATTTGTAGTATTCACGTAACATACGTGATTATTATTCTCGGAAACGTATTCTTTTATAGATGTATCGCTTCTAAATATTAGCTTTACCATATGGTAGGGCGCACAGTATGCCCAGTAATACATGGGAAATAAATCAAACGTCTCACAATTATGTTGTTGAACATACTGATATCATTTCCGATTATTAATCACAATGAAGATATATGAAATATTTCATAGAAAGAGCCTCTCCATTTCATCATTCAATATCAATATCAATTCTATATTAACATCTGGGTCATATTCATTTCACCAACTGTGTGCGTAGAGCGCCTTGTTGTTCTTGTTCAGATTTTTTTCAATATATAGCAAACAGGGATATATGTCATAAGATGACGAATATCAATATAAGTCTGTTTGAACAGTCACTGTTAGGAATGTTCCAGCCTTCCCATGTGTAGACGTGGAGCCGCGTTATTCAATTTGTATTTGATTACATTATCATAGAGAAACCGGGGGGAGTAGTTCTGGCGCATTAGGACTTTTGATTAAGTCTGATGAACCATTCCTGGCTAATATAGGATTGACATATCAGCACCCAGACCAGTATATCCTCCTTTATAATCAATACCCACCAAATGTCAAACAGAGAGCTGCAAGCTTTGATCTGAACTCACCTGGGCAACTTTGAGACCAGCCCACTTTGATGGAGCAGGTGGGCCGACCCACCAACGCTCAGCCCTATGCTTGTTCCGACTCTTCTTGCTTTTAATATACAGTTATATCAGCGCAGAATAGTGGAGTCTGTGTTCAATTTCTTTGATGCTATAAGGTTAAAAGTTACTACCAGATTTGTCAGCAAATTTGTGGTGTCTGTATTCATCAAAGTTTATATTTCGATAGGAAAAGTCAATAGGCAATATAGTCAATAAGGCAATATGGTATTTGGATATCTAAAAAAAATCATTTAAAATATCATGCTAAAAGGTCAACATAGATATCATTCTAAATGGTCACCTTAGATATCGTGCAAAACTATTAACTTAAATGTCATCCGAAACGGACAAGAGTAAGATATAAAATGCAACACATTCTTCACCAGGGTTATCTTTTAATGGTCGACAATTTCGTTCAAAATTTAAAGGTTAACAACAAAATACGTATGAATAACAATAAGCAATTAAGTACGCATGTTGTAGATTATTTTTGGGACCGTAAACGGATGAGCAGGATGCCTCCTGTTCCGGAACTCAAACAGTAATTATGGTCCTGTCTGTTTCCAGTAATGACAGAAAGCAATAACGGAGGTAACACTGTTAAGGATTTTAAATGAGGTGTGAAAAAGGATGTTTTAACCTTGCCTCAAAACAAATACCCGGTAACAGTTGTGTTATGTTGTGTCATAGGTTATTGAAGGAGTTGGAGATTGGCAAGCCATATTTGAAACTCTGCGTGGCTTTAAATGAATTACTGGCTCTTAGGGTCACGTGACTCCAGGCAAGTGATTCCCCAGTGCCATACGATAATAGAATTATGGAATGTGGGGAAACGGCGACTAATCCCGAGCTCAGGGTTGTCTGTTATCTTGGACGGGTATGGGGTGGAACATTGAGGCAAATAGAAAACATATTTAGACATTTCAGTTATTTATCGAATGTTTCAAAGTTAGCTTAAATATAAGGATTATAATAGGTTGGACAAACGTGTTAATATAAAGCCTAGTGTTTTATTAGTTTAACTCAACTTCTGCATAAGCTACTTCCGTTCAATCAATTTTGTATTACTTGACATAGCTTGAAATATGTGCTGCTTCTGTTGTATGCCCTCCTCTGAAAATGAACAATTTGGCTAAAAAGCTTGGTTATGGCTGTACCTTGGTTATGGCCGTACCACGTTGAGGAGACGAACAAAATAACAATGTAGTACAATGATCATAGGAAAATTGAATTTGATAAAATGTTTTTCTCTCCTTTCATGGTATGCAAAATGTACAAAAGGAATATAATCAAATGTAAAGAGAAAAAGGGTGACCTCCTGCATTCCACAACGTGTTTCCTCTTCTGCGATACACATTTCTTTGAGCATGTAGTCCCTCTCGGCGGCGCCACTTGCTCTCTTGTAGTTTCTGTAACCATACATCAAATCTAATGCTGCATAAGAAATTCTCCAATTACCAGGTATTAAATAAATGTGGTCAGACACTGATATACACCATGGATACGGGGTGGGGAGGTCAGGGGTCTTTGAAGTGCCTTGGACAAGCACGGAAGAATGAGTCAGACAAGCGGGAGCAAGAAGGCAAGATTGGCGTAAGGATACAATGGCAGGGCCGGGACCTTAAGATGGCCGCTTCTCTCTCTGATGGATCGTCACAGAGAGCTTATGTATGGCCTCTCCACGGCAATTACGCCACAATTTAGTGGATGCCGATCTCGATGAAGCTATCCACAGGAGACAATTGTCCCCGATAGGTGGCAGTCGCATGCTTGTTGACATGGTCTTACATCCGGGGTTGCTGTCCTGTTGCAGACTCCACGTAGGCCTCATTCCTATTGCAACACGTACTAAGACATCCTCACTTGAAACAGTTAAACAAAACTCGATTAAATTAGCAATAATAGAGTACACAAGCGCAGATTGTGTTTTAGACCCAGGTGGTTCTGCCTTGGCTGTCCCGATTGAACCATTATGTGAACGGATGTATATTTGAATTATTGATGAGTAGATATATCTTGTTGCCTCATCACAGGAGACAGGGGCGGAGATGAGGCATTATCTTACCATAAGACAACCCACAAACAAAAGGAAGTGTCACAAGATGTTCTCCCTCATATTATATTACAACTAATTCACCATAGATCTCATCGTGATTTATCTACATATGAAAACTATGGCGTGTCCAGAAAAAAAGATTCCTGTGTATTTTTCATTTTGGTGTTTCTTATTTAATTTGTTTGGTGATTATAGAGAACAATTTTAATGGATTTAACTATATTTTTCAAAGGTACCTTGTCATTGTTTCATTTTTCCTCATTCCTGATATGTCTAAACAAAAATATGTAGTATGAAAACACATAAAATATACCGATGGCTGAAAAATGTACCCCTTCCTGGTTAAAACATATGGAAGAAAGAAGATTAGTGTTTTTTGCAAGATGCCTTTTTTGCTATTGTGGCTTGCGCCAGGACTTGGCATGCTGGGTTCAGTATGGGACCATGGGTCATGGGAGGCCTGCCAGACCCCACCCGACAGCATCCATTGATCGCTTGTGTCTTAGCTACCTGAGAGCCAACCCATCCCCATGGGTTTAACAAACAGACTTCCGCCAACAACATACAACAACATTCTCCGTTCAATATGTCTCTATTTTAACCAAAGCCAGCCCTTTTTCTCATTCACATTTTCAACTGATTGCATAATCCATAAATTTATTAATTGGCAGTTGTTTTAATTTTTACCTGTTTTGTCTGTTGTTCGTGTATTCCCAATGAGGATTAATCAGATATTGTTTGTAAAAATAACCTTGAATAACTTGAGTAATTTTAAAATTTTGTCAATAATTTTATCAATAAATTCAATTTGATTTCAGACGGTAGGGTATTGCACCAAATACGGTAATGAAATACTTATAAAAAAACATATCACTGGTGGATTGAAATGATGAATTAACCCGCTACAGATTAATAACATCCCATCACAACCCATTTCCCAACAGAATATACAAACAAACATACAAACCATGCTTCTAAGAACTCCTCTGCCATAAAAAATTCCTCCTGATTTCTTATAATCAAATTTAATATAGTATGCGTCTTGGCTTCAACATATAATCTTTCCTACGTATACCCTTTCTTACCCTTTTAACATCCACATATACTCAATCCTATGTCAAATATTTTTATCCTCACACATGTATACATATATATTTATGGACATTTTAACCATCGTATATACCCATATCTTGAATGGCCTTTTATCCATCCACACATATATTCAATAATTGTCTTGACATTTTTACAATCATATATACACATTCCTTAAACAACTAAGCTTTTGACTCATTCCAACTAAAGTAAAAACACATGCAGATTCAAATTGAAATTGAAATTGTTCGGGTGATTTGTCATTGCTTGTTTTGAAAATTGATATATGTTGATTTAAATTAATGGGTACGAGTTCATTTCTCTGAACATTCAATTCCTTTCAAAAAGATGAGGACAATAAACCATATTATAACAAAAATTTCTATGCAATACTTCAAACTTACAATATGTGTCAACCCAGCCTGTATCTTTGCCAACCCACCCCGTAACTGCATCAACCCACTCTGTAGCCAGGCCAACACACCCTGTAACTATGCCAACCCACCATGTATCAGCGCCAGCCCACCCCGTAACTACGCCAACTCACCCTGTAACTGTGCCAACCCACCCTGTAACTGTGCCAAACCACCCTGTAACTGTGCCAACCCACCCTGTAGCTGTGCCAACCCACCCTGTAGCTGTGCCAACCCACCATGTATCAGCGCCAGCCCACCCCGTAACTACGCCAACTCACCCTGTAACTGTGCCAACCCACCCTGTAGCGGTGCCAGCCCACTCTGTAGCCATGCCAACCACCCTGTAACTTCGCTTCATCAACACGTATATGTGTGTCTAGTGCAATTTTATACAATTTGATAGAGACGAGGAATGGTTTTGCTGAAAATTGTGAATATTTCTTCCCAATCCGTTTGTAAGTTTATGGCCTGCAAATGTATCGGTAGAAGTGATATGAAATAATGTTTATCATCTAGCACATCACATAGACTGTAATGATCACAATTTAACTAGTTGCTTTGGCTAAAATAAATTATAACTTTGTACTAATTATAACCTCACCTTTTCACCGAAGGCGGGCGAATTATGTTTGACACAATTATGAGATATATAATATTAATCCTGCAGTTACATATAAAATATGATAAAAGCTAATACAAAATACACATAGTTATCAGTTATATTTGAAAGTATTTAATTGTGATTCTGTCAACTTTTTTATATATTTTTGGAATGTTATTTTTTATTAATATCATTTCTGTGCGGTTTCCAAAAGAAAATACTATATTATTTTTTGGCAACTTTTTTTTTTTTTTTTTTTGGGGGGGGGGCACTAAATTTGCAAGGTGGACTTAACTGGTGGACATAACTGCATTTCACACGTGCATGCACAACTCATTTATCTGTGTATATACTAGTATGTTTTCCTGCTTGGGGGAATCATGAGTAGGTAAGATGCTGTCACTGTTATAGAATGAAGTAATGATAAAAAACTTTCATAAATAAGTAAAGCATCACAATGTCCACACTATCTGAACACACCTCGTAGAAACAGGCTTCATCCTTATTATATATGTCACTTTAAAATAAACATTAAATGATTAAATGAACAACTGATTTTTAAAAATCTATCAATAAAACAAATAACATCCTAAGATTGATGTACTTAACATAAACAATCGCTATCGAAATAATTACATATAATAATAACAATAATAATAACAATACATTATTGAATAATATCAAAATGTTATGGAAAGAAACACGCTGGTTTTGACACAATTATTATGCAAGGCCATGAAATTAATGGCCAAGACAAAAAGAGGATATACATAAGTATGTATATGTATATGTATATATAATTATAAATATTATATTATATTATATCTTGGAGTAATTACATTATTACTCCAAGATATTTATTTATATATATATATATATATATATATATATATATATATATATATATATATATATATATATATATATATATATATATATATATATATAATCATATACTTCATGCCAAGTGAAATATGAACAAACCTATCGATGTTTAAAAAACTTTTTCTATTTGCATATATTTAATGTGTATTGCAGATGATGAATCTGAATGCAGACATCTTACCGCAGTACAGACAAGAAGCCCCCAAGACGCCTCCCCACATCATCCTCCACTACTCGGCCTTTAAGGCGACCTGGGACTGGATCATCCTCGTGCTCACCTTCTACACGGCGGTGATGGTGCCGTACAACGTGGCCTTCAGGAACAAGACCATGGAGAACGTCGCTCTCTTAGTCATAGACAGTATCGTCGATGTGGTGTTTTTTATTGATATCATACTCAATTTTCACACAACGTTTGTGGGTCCCGTGGGCGAGGTGGTGTCCGACCCGAAGATTATCCGCATGAATTACTTGAAGAGCTGGTTTGTGATCGACCTCCTGTCCTGTCTACCTTATGACGTGTTCAATGCCTTTCAACACGTTGATGACGTAAGTAACATTACCAAACCAGAACCATTCTTTGAGCGCCATAAGCAGACCTAGTCTGATTTAGCGCTATATAAATGTTTATTATAATCATATAAAACTATTCTACAGCATACATTTAAGTAAATCTTACATAAACCAAACTCTAAATAATCTTAAATAAATAATAAATATATACAATGAAAAACGTATTTTTTGTTAGTGACTCAAAAGTTTATTAATTACTTGTTATGTATAATTAATTGTACATAATCTTAAAAGTATCACATAAGATGATTGGTGTGATTTGCAGGGGATCAGCAGTTTGTTCAGCGCGTTGAAGGTGGTAAGGCTGCTCAGGCTGGGGAGGGTGGCCCGCAAGTTGGACCATTACCTGGAGTATGGAGCCGCCGTGCTTGTTCTTCTCATCTTCATGTTTGTTCTCATCGCTCACTGGCTGGCCTGTGTCTGGTACAACATAGGAGACACCGAAGCCAAAGACGGCGTGCAGTACGGCTGGCTATTCACGCTTGCCAAGGAGATAGGCAAGGATTTCACCAGAGTGAATACTTCTGAGAGTGAAATGTGGGTAGGAGGCCCCAGTAGCACCGACGCTTATGTTACTTCTCTGTATTACACCTTGTCCTGTATGACAAGCGTGGGCTTCGGAAACGTGTCTTCTACCACTGGAATGGAAAAATTATTCAGCATATGCATGATGATTCTTGGATGTAAGTTCTTTACAATTTGCAACACGTTCCATAATTTGCAACACATTCTACAATTTGTAACACGTTCCACAATTTACAATTCCTTCTAAGAATCATTAATTTTAATTATCGATAAAATAAAAATTCCATTAACTAATGATTATGCTTTATTGTGAAGATTATGGAAACTATGCAGTTTGTACATCGATGCAGTAGATGTTGTTAAAATCACAAAGTAATCTCTCGGCATAACAGCAGGAAACTTAATTGATTAAAAATATAAAGATGCAGATTTCAAATTAGTTAAATTGCAAAGAAGCTTGTATTACATCTGTTAATATTTAAGAACATCGTGATTTGTTTGCACTAACATTTTAGAGTCATTGAGTAATTATAGTTTTTTAAAAAAATGAATAATAAAGATATGGCTTCCAAAAAGGGCAAGATTGATAAGTGCGCGATAAGTAAGGAAGGACCGTCCTACTCTAGCACTGTAGGTTTAGTGGAGAACACGTCAGCTCTCGCACTCACACATGAGATCAGCAAGTGAGACTTGACTCAAGTGATAGCTGAACAAGGCGTGTCTGGTTTGATGAAGAGTCCTGAACAGACATGCAGAAATTACAATCCAATATCACCCACTATCAAGGGTACATAGAACAGAGAGATAGGGCTTTACATGTAATTGATACACTTAGTTTATACTCCACATTGAAATTGCAAGGATAATACAATTTTAACACATATTTAACAATATGTGGAGTATGGATCGCATACTGGTGGTGATGATATTGCGTGAGACCGAAAACTCAAGCAATTTTAATATTCTTCATTTATAAATAAAAGACGAATATGTTTGTCTCTAAATTATTGGTGGAAAAAACAATATAGAATCTTGGACAAAATAAGCATAATACAAACAATAATATAACCGAAAACCTGAAAAAATAATTCCCCGTTTATCATTTGACTTTAACCCCCAATTCTCTTTTATCATTATAAATATATATATATATATATATTGATTGCAGCCCTACTGTACGCGTCTATCTTCGGTAACGTGACCACGATCTTCCAGCAGATGTACTCCACCACGGGGCGCTACCACGAGATGTTAAACTCCGTGCGAGAGTTCATGAAGATCCACGACGTCCCCAAGGCTCTCAGCGAGCGGGTCATGGACTATGTCGTCTCCACGTGGGCCATAACAAAGGGCATAGACACTGTCAAGGTAAGACCGTGTTCTCTTACAGCTTTCTTATATTTATTTAAGAAAAATAAAATTGATCAAGTGATGAATATCAGGTAGTTTGCATTTAACTTTTAAATGATTTATACAAAGGGCGTGAAGGTACGAACGTGTACTCAAGAATTTCACAACAAAAATGATTTTTAATGAAATAATATTTTTTTACATTAATCTTTTACATAACTTACAGGTTTGCTGTCATCCCCAAGGTTATTTTTCTATTTAATTGAATCCAAATAAAATTTAAGACGCCTTGACAGATATTTCATAATGAAAGGCAATGATAAATGAAACACTGCACTCAACTAAATCAAAATGGCCTTTTGGTATTTTCATATTATTTGAAATGTTTTCCATAGGAATGACTTCCGTGATGCGTTTCCAATCAAAAAATATTTTCTCTATGTTGTTCTCGTCCAAAAATGATTGTTTGCCCGGAGCACATTTGCACAAGCAATAGTAAGATGAAAAGTGTTTATGATCAAATTCTCAAATTTAATATCTCATACATGAGGAAGGCTTTAAACCTGCCTAGAAAAAAGACCAGATTAAAATCGACCCAAACACTCTAGTGCCTGGATTGCTCATCAACACAGATAATAGAAAATATTTTTTCAGCTTATTGAGAAAGGGTAACATCAATGGCACATCTGTCCTGGGACATGGGAGATCTAACATAAGAAATTCCCTTTCTGTCACTTAAATCTTCAAAGCGGAGGTCACAGGCAGCAAATAGTCTTGTCTGGGGAGGAGGTCAGGGAAACGAGATACAAAAGGAGAAAGAAAAGAGACACGTGGGACAATCTACACGTGTTCCATTAAATTGGTTCTAATTTTAGCACCTTGTCTGGTTTCCACAGGCAATCGTAATACAGGAAGTAATGATACTGCAGTCTCTTTTTTATTTCTTAGCACAAAGACACGCCTAAAGAAGGTATCGCAATTGCTATATCTTTCAAATGTGTTTCAAATATGAATGCGGAGATTTGTCACTGTTGTGTGGAGCTGGTGTCGCACGGAAGATTATTACAAACAAAGTTTTCATCACAACTTTCAACCCAGCCGTAAACTGCCACTTACAACAGTCAGCAACATTTTGATACAGAGCAATGAATATGTTAGAGAAAAAACCTTCTGTTCCTCACACAAAGGTGGCGATCCATCAAAACGTTCTAGGTATATCTACCCTTTGTGTCAACCGGAAGTTTTTTTCCCATACAAGATATATGCCCAGGGACACTTCCTTGATTGTACCCTTATTGTATAGAATTTGATGAATTATCTCCCAAATCCACATAGACTACTTCTGCAAAAGCACTAGGTTTGCAAGAGAAGCAACGTATGGACATATCATGCATATGATGAAAAGAGACTTTCACCGTATTCAAATCTCAGGTAGAACAATATATATGAACAATATATATATCATGATGGGCCAGAGAAAGTCCGCATAAAATATCTTAATTATCTATAAATTTGGGCATAAAGGTTAACGCCTTTGACGTTCACAACTTGACGTGTAAAACAAAAGTCTTATTCTGAAGATATTGCATTCACATGTTATAAAAACGTCTTCAAATGCTGTTTTTAATGGCACTGTTGACACTGTTTGTCACTACACACAACCAGGAAAATCGATAATGAAACCATAAAATGATTTGTCACGAGAAACTCCCTCTCCTTTATTAACGTGAGATCGCATAACATTTCACATTTCCACGCATTTTGTTAATACATATGGCGACAGGATGCCAATCACCTGTGTTCTATCACCTGAATCGTGGAAGAGGTGTGTCATGCCGTCTTCGAGGAAATCAAAGTGTCACAACCAGCACGTTTTAAAAGCAGTTGATGAAACCAGTGGCGTTATGAGGCAAAAAAGGCCGTATCAGTTTCAATCAAGCTTCCCTAACCAGATTATGTGACATTTGTGACATCTGTCTGCAAGGTGTAAGTCGGATCACTCTCTGCATGTGTAAGAAAAATTATCTCCCCCCAAAATTCAATCTTCATAAGCTTATTTTTTCAGTATATTTCCATAATAATTTTAAAATATGTTACTTCGGTCTTTGTTTTTTTAATATACCTCTCTCATATCTTTTTATCATTCTAATTAAATTTTGATATCGACAATAAGAATGTACGAATCATATCAACATAATACACCAAAACATCACCTGATCCTGCGGTATTAATATAAATGTTTATTCCATCCCAAAGTAAACATGATGCATGGTTTAATATATGGCATTACCCCTAACATAGGAGCTCAGTTAAGATATATAATACTTACACAGATCATAAGATGACTCATAATTAAGACCATTCTTACTCATCATTAAGACCATTCTTACTCATCATTCAGACTTACTCATCATTAAGATCATTCTTACTCATCATTAAGATCATTCTTACTCATCATTTATACCGTTCTTACTCACCAATAAGGCCATTTATATTCATTAAAATCCACTTCTATTCTTGAAGACCATTCTCACCGTTCAATATAACCATTATTTATCATCAAAAACAAAATGTTTACTCATCTTTATGATCATTCATACTTGACTCATCATGTAAAATATTAGTCTAGATCTTTATTGTATCTTTATTCCTTGCTAAAATCAACAAGGATTTTTCCATACCACAAATGACTATCTTATTTTTGATACTAGTCAAACAATTTTTTTTGTAATATTACGATTGCCCTGTGACAGGAACACATGGTTTCTCATATAAGTTACAGGTTTTATACTGCCTCTAAGAGTTGCACCTGAACACATGAATCAAGCTACATAAAACATGCTCTGCATTCCGGAATGTACTTCCTATATGAAAGATATTGACGTCCACAGTGAAAATAAAGTGGAATGGTTATGCAGATGCTGACAAATCGTTCCATAAATCAATGAACTTGCTTTATTTTGGTAGATGCGTGTTGAATTTAAGCTGCATTGATTATAACCATTGTAATTCTGAAAGCATTGAAGGCCCATGAGGCTGTGTTAGAAGTATTGTATGCACTATTCAAAACACTGTTCAGCGTTATTTTAATAAGATATAAACCACCTATATGACAACGGAAGTAAAGATGTGAATATATGCAAGCATTGCAAATGTTATTTTGTGATACCGATATATATATATATATATATATATATATATATATATATATATATATATATATATATATATATCATGCTTTGCCTACGGCTCATTAAAGTCAACATAACATGATAATAAAAAAAAGCGAAACCGATTTCAATATAGACATCTATGGTCAAGTAGTGTTCTCCAATCACCCATCGGCAAAGCCCAGATAGGTGATCTGGAGGGGTTTGTCGAACGTCCATGGTCTCTACCAACTCCAACCAAAGAAAAGTTTGGTGGAGTTGATTGAGCTCTAGTGAAGTAAAAACTCGCCAGCTGCAAAAACTTTGGTAAACCCGTTTAAACGTCAAAATTGAGCCCGTTTCAACTGCCGTTAAAACGGGTTTGATTCAATTTTTGCAGCTGGCGATTATTATCAAGTATTTATATTTTCTTTATTTAATGTTATCCAAAAAATAATCAAGCTTTTGTGTGAGATTTTAGACATAATCATACATAAAATATGAATTATCACTTAAACAGTTTGGTATTTAAAAAATCACACCTGAACGAGATTATGACCAAAAAGCAAAAATCTCAGACCTCTCCAGATCACCTATCTGGGCTTTGCCGATGGGTGATTGGAGAACACTAATGGTCAAGGAAGAGGGCTTATACAGTTCGCCGATCTTTCACCTATTATCGCTCAAACGCTAGAGAGCACCCTCTTTTCACCACTTCCGGGAGTAATGTTTGTTGCGGTCAATTATACATATTTTCGCCCATGTAAACAAGGCCTTTAAACTGTGTTTTCAAGTAAAATAATCACCAAGAGACATTAATAATACATGCAAACTGTGAATAATAGTTTGTTTTCTCAACGGGACATACAAAAATGTTTTAATGTCGAACATTTCCCCATTGAATGTGCATTTGAAATATTCTCTGTTTTGTTCAACGACTTAAATTCAATATGGCAGCCAGTAAGCAGGAAGTTCATGTTCTGCACATGCTCAGTTCAAAGAACAGCAGAAGGGTTGTGAACTGTATTGGAATATGTTATATATTGCATCATAGATTTCAATTAAGAGTGTGATAATCAAATTGGTCAAAACTTAATCATAAATGACATTTACACAGGCTGGTTGTAAACATCACGGGCATGCTATATGATTCTCACGTTGTGTTATATTTATTTCTCTATTCTCTCGCCGAATCAAGTCTTCTTAGTTGCCAATTGCGTTGGATATATAAAAAGAAGTTTGAGACTTAAAGTTTGATACTTATATGCACTTTCTTCTTAAAGTTTGATACTTAAATGCACTTTCTTCTTGACAGGTGTTGAACTACTGCCCAAAAGACATGAAAGCAGACATATGCGTCCATCTTAACCGGAAGGTGTTCAACGAGCATCCGGCCTTCCGGTTGGCTAGCGACGGGTGCCTGCGAGCTCTTGCTATGCATTTCAACATGAGTCACAGCGCCCCGGGTGACTTGCTCTTCCATCAGGGTGAAAGTTTAGACTCGCTCTGTTTTATTGTCTCTGGATCTTTGGAAGTTATACAGGATGATGAAGTTGTTGCCATACTCAGTATGTATATTATGTTTTTACAATCAAGCCAGTTTTTTTAAATGTTCTAGGTTATTGGCTGAGATAGTCCGTTGGACCACATTAGACAGAGAGAGTAAAACAAAGCTTAAAAGTGTTCAACTTTGTGCTAGATCTCACGTCGTTAACGTTTTTCATAAAATATAAAATGATGCATGTTTTTGAAGTGTTTTAGCACGTTGTTGTGGCAATGCGTTGCACAGTTTCTTGAAAATATATCATAATAACATAGATGCAAAACTAATAACTTTGTCTTGTGGGGAAACTTTGTTTGTTATCTCTCTTCGATATGGGTGACCTATAATATCCTTATCTTGTTGTAACATTTTGTACATCTAATAAATCGGCGACTTTTGAAAAAAAAGACCCTAATAAATTTTCATGACGCGTTTTCCTCATAAGAGATTTATTCATGTGGAGGTTTCACACTATATTCTTATAGTCCCCCCATGCTTGAAGGAATGTGCCGCTGAAGCCGATTTATCTTCAGGAAACAACACATGTTAATGCTATAAATGAATCCTCCTTAGTCCAAGGGAGATGGACATAGTTTCCTTTAAGGATATAGATTGGGCAGAAAATAGAAAAGTTTATGCCTATTATGATTGCTTCTTATATAATGATAACAAACTACATTGGAAATGATCTTTTTGATAAATTAATATATATATATATATATATATATATATATATATATATATATATATATATATATATATATATATATATATATATATATATATATATATATATATATATATATATATATATATATTCTGTTTTCTAACTTCACATTGAGAGGTAGAATTACCCAACATAAGGAAAACAGGTTGATGACAAAAAATGAATTTTCCAAATTACCTTAACATATATCCAATGTACTTGTGTTATAATGTTTTATTCAACTAACATAGTTTTTCATTCCAAGCACTTGTAGTATTTGATGATGGAGAAAATGTTCAATGTATGTGTGTGTGTGTGTGTGTGTCACAACAATCCATGTCTGTGTTGGTTTTCAAGTCAAACTTATCCATGTCTGCAGAGACATTTTTATACTATCCTTGACTTATTTGATTTGAAAGGATCAGTCATGAAAGTTGAATCTAATACTCGTTCATTTTATCCACCACAGTTTACTCACAGATATACTCCTTTATTTAGATTTTCCATATATATATATATATATATATATATATATATATATATATATATATATATATATATATATATATATATATATATATATATATATATATATATATATATATCCACCTTAACATATCACAGATAATATGCATATACACATATTTCTATGTATTTCTACTACCAATATCATATTCATAAGTCGATGAATGTATACTTAAAGCTCACTCATACATGAAATGTTGCTACTTAGGTTAGAAAAGATAAATTTGTTGACAAAGAAAAATGTTCTGCTCGAAACCTTGTTTTTTGCAGCTTTTAGAGTCAGTGACCTTTCTAATTTCGGATTAGATTTCCTCGAACTCAAATTCTCATAATTGATTACTTTAGTCGTTTGGTATGGATAGATTCGTTTTTTAAATGACTTGATAATGATTTGATAATTGAGGTAATATTCTCAAATCATTCTTGTACAATGAAGGTCACGTGACAGAATCTCCGTGTTTATTATTTTATGGCGAGATCCATTACGAAATCAGACAATCTTGTGAGCATTGTGTGTCTTATATGCATGCCATTGCCTAAACGCAATACATATCCAAATCATGTATCCAAATCATGTATCGGCATTTATATAAAACAACATAGCCATCCAAATTAAAAGCAATTTGCACTCTGCCAGTTTGTTCCCCTTTCCCTAAAAATATAATTAATACAACTCCCTTTTCTTTAAAGATAAAACCATTTATTTTTTATCCCAGTACTAACCATGGTTATGATGGAAATATAGTTATTAAGTATCTTAATTAAAAGTTACATTCAATATGAGCTAGAAGCATCGTAATCATATCAGTACCTAATTGATAAAACAGTTAATATATACCTCAAAGCAAGCAATAACACTAATGATATCCTCATCAGAACATATATCCTTTAATATTTATGAACAAATATAATGATTAAATACCTTGATTAAAACAACATGAATATAGATATAAACTGACTTAACATTTAGAATAGCGCTGTGCATACCATTTCTTGGCAGTGGGATAAACAAGGTCTTGTTAAGGTGGATGATCCACACAAATGTAGTTGTGGGAAAAATACAACTAAATATATTCCTTAAACGTTCTCTAAATAACCTGTGGGTAGTTTGTTTCTATAGATAAAGTATAAAACGACAAAAACGAACAATTATTGCTTTGATGTTTTGATAAAGGAATAAATCAAATGAAGAAATCAAATGAAGAAATCAAAGGAACAAATCAAGATATATTGAAAACGTAATGTTCATTTGTTATCCTAAGTGCAAAATAGTCTCAACTTTAGGAGGATACACGTAACAGAAAAAAAAAATTTGATTAAAAAATCAAACTGAATAAAAAAAATATATTACCATGTGAGGGGGGGGAGAGGACTTTCACCTTAACAAGACGGGCGATCTAAGTGCCACAACTAACAGTGATCTTATGTTCCCATCATAATGCTTATTTCAGGTACAGGAGATGTATTTGGTGATACAGTATGGAACAAAACAGGAGAAGAAAATACTCAATCTGGTGGTCAGTTCTGCCATTTTATGTAGTAATCCTTTTTTACATCCAGTTGCTCTGATTATATAGGAGTTACTTTTTTCACAAATGCGACGCAAACGTGATGAACGTTTCGTTTGCACAGCCACTTCCCCATTTGTGGTGCCAAGCTTATTTATTGCTTTATCTCTTTCAGATTTTTTGTGTTCACAACAATTATCTTTTACGGCTTTACATTATCTGCTTTCACGTTTGGGATTTTGTTGTCACAGTTGAAAATGACATTTTGAGAATTTATTTCTTTGTTGCCATTTTCATACATGAAATGAGTTTATAATATGTAAATGTTTGTGTGACAGTATAAAAGTGAGGTTAGGTGGCAACACCATCACGCAACCGATTTTTATACTGCTGTTTGATTTTATACTGCTGTTTGATTTTATACTGCTGTTTAATTTATACTGCTGTTTAATTTTATTCATACATCATACATCTATATATAAAACATAATTTTTAGGAATATAAATACAATAACACAAACAGAAAAAGAAACACATAATAAAATGTCGCGTCTTACTGTGTTGTGTTTTATGTCTCCTTCAGATGAGTGCCTAGTTTTGTTTGGTATACAACCCATTTCACCTGACCGACAATAAATGTATGATGTTCAATCAATATGTTATATCAAGTTTATCAATTCACAGGTCGTGGTGACGTTTTTGGAGACCAATTCTGGCGAGAGGGAACAATTGGACAGTCTACGGCGAATGTTAGGGCGCTTACATACTGTGACCTTCACATCATCAAGAGGGACCGTCTCCTCGAAGTCCTGGACTTCTATCACGCATTTGCCAACTCGTTTGCAAGGAATCTGACACTCACTTATAACCTCAGACACAGGGTAAGCTACCTCATCTGTTGTGAAAGACAGATTATGCATGCTTTGACGTGAAGTGCTCTCCAGTAAGTTACCTGGCATAAAGTTACCTCTCACATAATAAGCTACCTCTCATATTTTAAGTTACCTAACTTATTAACCTATTGGAAGCTGCCTCCCATGTTGTAAGTTACCTCCACATTGCAAGTTACCCATCACAATACGTTACCTCTCCTACTTTACTTAACCCCATATATCAAGTTACTTCCTCTACTGCCTAAGATTGTTAATGCACTGTGTATTACTAAGTTCCTTTGCTCAAAATATTAACCATACGTCCTCATATCATGCCTTGGACCCTGACTACCTCATCCATCATCCTGTTATACAGCAAGTGACTGTGCATATTGTATGAGAAGACCCAGATATGCAAATTGTAATTGTTGACATATGTATAAAAAATGTATAAGACGTTCGTGAATATAGGTAGGCCATGGGCATTGTGGATCGGCAGCAGACATCAACCAGAATGCTTGATCTGGTGAAGTGGAAACCACTGCGTATTTAAGCATTAGTCAATTTCATAATACTATTCTGTTTGATATCACTTCATTCAAATGTAAAGGAAATTGATAGACATTTGACTGGTAACTGTTCGTATTATTGCAATTGGAAACTCGTATTTTTCTGAACAAAAAGAAAAGGTACATAGATCGATAAGGAGTTTTCAAAAGGTAAATGGAAACAGCATATTTTATAATGTGTGAATATGTTACACGTACACAAAACAATGAACACTAATGCATAATGTATTCATTAAACAATGGAAACAAATCCACAACATATTTTTCGACCTTCTTGAGCTTGTAAACTTTGTTTCTTTCCAGCTCATATTCCGAAAAGTGGCTGACGTGAAAAGGGAAAAAGAGTTAGCTGAAAAAAGAAAGAATGACCCTCCGTTAGAACTGGCATCAGACCATCCGGTAAGAAAGCTGATATCTAGATTCAGAAAGATCAGTGACAACAAAATGACAGTCAACGTGGATGCGGTGGAGAAGGGTGACCAAGTTTCCAACAATGTAGGGAACTCCATAGATCACAATTCTACAGCTAAAGTCATTAATGTAAGCGAGAGAAACAAACCGGCTGCTGCCAAAGCATCAAAGTGGGGCAAGTTCTTAGCAGGAGCAGCTGATGCAACAGCTGCAAATGCAAACCATGTGGCTCCACCTACAGCTGGCACACCTCAAAACAATGCCAAAAAAGAGAACGCTGCTCAACCAGCTGCTCAGCCAGCAGCAGCACCACCAAAGCCAGCTAAGCCAGCTGCAAGGGGATGGGGCAGACTACTGGGCAACAAGCAGCAGGCAGAACCCATAGAAGAAAAACCTGCAGAGGAAGCTAAGGCTCAGAAAGAATCGATGCTAAAGACTGGCGCAGCTCAGCAAAAACAATCTAATGTTAAAAAGGCAGAATCGGAAACAGAAGAGAAGGCAGAAGTGCCAGTAACTCAGAGAGACATTGTGTTTTCAGTGGGAGGAGTTAGTAGCAATCTTTCTGTGACCAATGAACATCAGATAATTGCTTCTCTTCAGGATATCAAACTTGAAATCAAGGAAGAGATAGAGACTCTTAATCAGAAAATGACAAAAATTGACTCACAAATAAGTGAAATTCTTAAACTCTTTACACCTTCGTCGTCTCCGTACAGTTCTCATACATCGAGCTCGCTTAGTTCACGAGTTCCCTCATCCAATTCTAGCAATAGTAGTACAGGTAGTAACAGTATAGTGACCTCACCCAAAAGTTCAC
Organism: Amphiduros pacificus; assembly: GCA_949316495.1. Classification (NCBI taxonomy): domain Eukaryota; kingdom Metazoa; phylum Annelida; class Polychaeta; order Phyllodocida; family Hesionidae; genus Amphiduros; species Amphiduros pacificus. The sequence goes on along the minus strand of OX439005.1, from coordinate 34,960,488 downwards.
TGCCCTCTTCACCATACAGGGCCTCACTGGATGGCATGCCAGTAACCAGTATAGAGAGTGGTAGTCGGGTCAATTCCCCACCTTCCAGGAAAGACTCACTGGGATCGTCTGGTTCAGGCTCTGGGCCTATATCTAAGAGTGGTAGTCAAGATAGCAGTAGTGGAGGGTCAAAAAGATCCTCTCCAAATCACTCAGACGCTAGCAACGGTAATGATAGTGCATCGTCAACGCGAAGTAAAAGTAGCAAAAAACGCAGATCATCTGCGGGTAGCCGCATTCGTGTGGCCCCTCTTTATCAAGATGACTCTAATCAAAACTTACAACCCCCACCTGCACCCCATCAGAAGGAACAACAACAACAACAACAACAACAACAACAACAACAACAACAACAACAACAACAACAACAGCAACAACAACAACAACAACCAACTCCACAACAACAGCCAGCACAGCAAAAAACAAAACAAGGCACCGGTACTGTTTCTCCTGCAAAAGATGATGACAATGTTCCAATCAAAGACAGGGATTTGGATATCTTGTGAACATAACTTACAGGTTACTCAAGGGGAAGATGCGAAATCAGTGGAGATATATTGCTGGGTTACTTCTCAAAAAGTGAATGATAATGCCTCCAAATCATTGGTTCACCATAACAGGAAGCAAAACATTTTGTTTAGAAAATAGAAAGGTCATAAGCAATAGTCAATACTGCTGTGATTGGTGGTAATCAATCATACCTAGCTCATAGTAGTCCGCCATCTTTCATCACATGGTACAAAACGAGATTCCTTTGCGAGATTTGAAGTATAAAGCAAATTCAAAGGTAAAGGAAGAGATTGGTGATCGACTAAACAAATGTTTATATGAAATATTTATCTATTTTTAATGATAGAAAACTGGTAGATCTGCGAAAGAATGAATGATAGATTTTCTACTTACCTTTTTCGACAAATATATGAATAGTTGCTTTAAAATGGACATACAGAAAGGCACGGCAAAGAGTTGTTGATGATGTAGTGAACATTCTCGCTTGCCTTTACCCAGTGATTTGAGGATACATTGATCTATGCCTGCTATATTACAGGTATTTTTTTCCAGACAGCATCTATTCACTTGTCACGGACAGTATGCTAAGGGTATGGCAAAATGCTGGTATGTCAATCCTGGTGGTTATCAGTACACAATGAAAACATGTGTTGGGTTTTTTATAATAATTGATAAAAAGTAAATAAAACCCCACATGAACAAATGTAAAATTGCACTGTACATAAAAGTGTTATGGACACATGAATAACTGAGAACAGGGAAAGGTAAGGGCTGTTAATTTGTACCTCCCAGCTACTTAAGGGATATCCAATACAAAAATACTAAAAAATAACAAAATCACACTATATCAACAAAATTATCATTATGGGTAATTCAAATCATAGGGTATATTGGTTTTGAAGCCCTCAAATATATATATAGAGAGAGCACACTATGTGTGCGCATGTCGTATATCCCATACATATCACAGGTAACAAGGGATTTATATTGGAAAATTCCATATTGAAAGCAGTCTACATTCTAGCTGTTTAGGTGGTTACTGCCTGAGACAAGTATTTGCCTTTCCCTGGTATGTTTGTACATATATTTATATTTTTTTTCTCAAGACAGGATTTACTTGTTTACCTGTTTAACTCATGTTTTCTGTTTTGATATGTGACCACCAATATAAAGAAGTATGGATTGAAATGCAAAATATGTATATATCATAAAGAATAGAGGTCTGTGGTCACATGAATAATCTAAATTGATGACGTCAAATGTTAATTTTGTGGTCATTCTAACACAAACGTTCAATAAAAAACATGTTGGAAAAACAGAAAGACATTTAGAACACAGGTTAATGAATTTTGGTGTGCAGTTACAATATATTCTATCAAAAACGACATCTCCTGTACACTGTAGTAATAGTAATCATTTGTAAAAATGAAAATGTGATGTCAAATATTATTGTCAATAAAATAAATACGCCATCAGGTGTAATATTGTGACCAAATCATACCATCAGGTTATTGATAAACTTTCAAGAATGGTGATCTGTAGCATATTTGTTCAGTCAACATGTATTTTTTTCAATTCCACCTACTACACATTATATTACTTACATCAGAGCTTTGTACAAACAAAAACACACCGGCTCATAAATCTGAATAAGTCAAACTTGAGAGCGCACCTGCACCTAGCAGTAGGATTCAAAGGATATGTGTTCAGATAGGTTTTGCTTAAATCTAAACACATGTAACAGCATATGACAAAGGGATCATCTCTGATCAAAAGTCTGTTATATTTGAACATACTTGGTACCTTATACAGGAAGCAAAAATGTCATCCAGCTCATGTTTGTTGATATTTCACTGTGCCCTTTTTCACCTTATACATCCGTCATAGGGTCTCTCTTTGCATTTCAGTTGACCAATTTCATACTGCAAGCATTTTAATTCCAAAGGATTATTCTCTGAGAATATTTGATTGCCTGAAATGTGAGCAGGGGTGTTAATACGGGTGTATGTGGTGTGACATTATTATTTTCACTCTGTACGGGTTAAGCAATGCACCAAGTTTCTTATATCAGGTTATACATATATATATATATATAAATATAAAAGTAAATTTGCATTTAAGTGCTCTTCAAAGATAACTGTGGTCCAACTATTATCATAGTGTTGGACCCAAAAAGCATATCATACATTTCCTTCCTTGAATACATCCTTGCTGCTCAAATTATAATTGTTCTCAAAATCATATATTGCATTTCTACAAACAAAACAAAAAAACCCTGTCCAAATCGATATCTTAGACATAAATCATTCATAAATATATATAAAACCTTCATTAATTTGACAAGATGATATCACTAAAGTAAATAATTATTGTTTAATCTACATAGGTAACTATAGAAATAAGAACAATGGCAGCACGAATGGTTCAAAGGAAGTCTCGTGAATTGCGAGAGATTCCAGCCTTTGTTGGTGTGTACCATCTTGATCATACTAACCAAAAAATCTGCAGTTTCGTGCATAGCACCAGCTTTTTAATTCAGAAATATGTTCTTTTGAATACATTTTACTTGTAGTTTTAATGTAGGAAGTTGATAGGATATTAATAATTCTCTAATTTAAACCATTCGTATTTGATAATTATCTTTAGTATTGGTATTTTATGGAAAAATATTTTCCGTAAAGTTGGTAATTAAATACGTTTGGTTTAAATTGATTCATCGGTCCCATTTATGAAGTCCATACTTTAAATAGGATCCTTTGGTTTTACTAGTCCATTAATATTCCACACATTTTATATTGATTAAAAGCACTTTTCACATTAAAGAGTCTAGAAAGAAAAAGTTACCTTAAAGTTACTTTATTAAGTACAAATGCTTCCGCTTATTAAAAGGTAATATTTCTAATAGTATTGTAGGGCTAAATTGGATTTGATTAAGATAATCATTAGTAATATAAACCTATTTTTCTATATGTTAATCATTCCAGTTGGCCAAAGAAAATGCAATGTGATACAAATATCAAAACAAAACTTTTGCAGAGAGATATATAGGGAGCTTGAGTTTCTATAACAACCAAATGTGTATATGCCTTATTGCAAGGGAAAACATATCTATGCAATCACACAAAAGGACACTCCAAAAGTTAGTCCAACACCTGTCAATTCTTAGATTATTTTTCCCAATAAGCCAACAATATTATCATAGGGCCCTTGCCAGTCGCCATTATTGTTGATTAGTGTCAATGAAGACGTGCAGTTCAAGTTCCGGTATTTTGTACAGTTCCGGTATTTTGTACAGTTTCGGTATTTTGTACAGTTCCGGTATGTAGTTTTTAAAGGGTGGATAATGGCAACCTGACAATCGGCCTTTAGCAAAATAAGCCCATATTTGGTTTGTCAGTATCTTAATTTTTCAGTATCATAATTTTTAGAAAGAGGGTATTCTTTCTATTCATTTACAAGAAGTAAACACTTCTTTGGAAGTAGGATTAAAATTACTAGTAATCAAATGCCATTTGATTTTCAATTTTATTTGAGGTTGTTGGTATAATTCAAGCTCCTTATAGTAGATCTACACCTTGCAAGCATAAGCCTAAGAAAACACACCCTCTTTCTGTGAACACCATATTGAACAAGTTTGAGGATGCCCCACTAGCAAACATAGGTGACTGATTGTATAAACGAAAGCCTCGTGTGATGTGGGAAGTGAGAACAGAGTTTCCATATGAGGCATCTCTCAGGAAATACAAGTTTCATTAAATATCATTGACAGAACATGCTCCACAAATATTTAAGAAATGTGATTCTAAGGCAGAGGATTGTGTCTGTTATGCTGCAGTGATATTTAGTGTTGCAATTTGTTCAAATAGGAAATGTACAAACCTGCAGCATAAAACGCTTACGAAGGGAATAGCAAGAATGTCTGTAGAGGGCCACGTTGCAGTGGTTTGGTTCTTCTGACTTGATGGAAGGCCAACAAAACCGATAATTCAATCTAATGGCTTACCTACACATGATTCATGAATTCAAATAAATCTGACATTTGAAATAACAGATTTCTGCGAGTTTACAATGAATTGAAATAAATGAAGTTAAAAGGTGTGGTTCAATTATTTGTCCTGAATAGCAAAACAGATATCCTAAAAGGACAAGCGGTATCAGGCCGATGAGAACCGAGCCAGTCTTTATTTTTGGCCTTATAATATCAACAAATAGAAGTTTTACAGATATTCTTGGTATTGCTGGTATACATCGCACGGCACTTGTAAATTATTTATGCGGTCTATTGTTACATATTATACGTTTTTATACGTAAATAACTGTTCCATTTTACATATTTGCGAAATGTTCTTCTGCAGATGTAATCTAAACAATAAATAAACTTCTTTAAATTGAAAGTATTTATATGATGGCGTTGTGTTTTATTTTCTTCACGCCTGACGAAGAAGAAGTAGAGTAACAAGCGGACAGTCAGACATGTTGGTCCTCTGTCCTGGTTAACATAGTATACAGTATGAGCAAACAAGGCTACCCAGGCAAGTTGAATTAATATAACCGTTTGGTAAATGATTTTGTTTGTTTGTTTGTTTGGGGTTTTACATCACTTTCAACATTATTTCAGTCATTTCGTGGTGAGACCTACTTGTAGCAGATTTAGTGCTGCCACACTGAATTGTCATGTGGCAGGTCCTTGACATGACAACCCACCCGGTCACAGATTTACAAGGACAACGGGTGAACCCTTTGGCACAGGCCTCAGCTTATATGGGAAATTGTATCATGAGTTCAATCTCGCCATGGCCGGGGATCGAACCCACGACCTTTGGATCACCACAGAGGAACTGGTGCTAATAAGCTGGCGCTCTAACCAACTGTGCCACGGCTTGGTAAATTATATTTGTTAAACTCATAATAATAAAATTTGAAAAGTAGGTTGATAATTATTATATTTTTGGACAAGGAAGAAATCTATCTGTAAGGCAATCTAGAATTGACTTTATCTTGACCTCAAAAGAAATTAGTCCTAAAGCTCCTTAAATGCTCCCAAAAGGCTATCTGTAAAGTATTTAGGAAAGTAATGGAATCTGTAGGGCATTTTGACCTTGGCCTAATTGCAGAGGTAAACATGTGATGAAACGTGTCTTAGTAGGATAGTTTGGTGCCATTCCAGGTATTTTGGAATTTTGAAAAAGATAGAGCACCAACAAGAGATTATGGCCATGACCTTTTTTGGACAAGCAGCGCTAATTGGCAATCCGTGCTATCTTTTGGAAAGTTAGAGTTGGAGTCTGCGAGGAGTTTGCAACCGACAGATGACCCACTGGACAGTTGAATGGACACGCAGATGCTGCTTGTTTTAATATTAAATGAATCACAAGCCAGGTGATATAGGACGTAACTGCAGCATTCAACGTGGATTATTTTTCTTTTGGATACAATAATAATAATATCACTATATCACTATTGCAGCCATATTTTCTCTATCAGGTGCACAAGCTCTTTTATCCTTTCTTTTCTTTTACTGGTTACAAAACCTCATTGAATTTTGTAAAAATGAAATGAATCGAATAGTGATTCTATTGTGTAGTTCTGCCTAAAAACGTCGCCAGTTGAACATAACATAACAAAAAAGTGTCTTGCAATTCACCGGAAAGAAAGGGAACATGGCCGTCTGTGCGCCGCTTCCAAGCTGAGCCTCTCATCCGTATGATATATCAGTTTCCATCTGCTTTTATATACATACAATCTGAGATTTATTCCTGAAATACTCAAGGGGCGTTTTGAAAATGATAATTTCTAAATTTAGCTAATTACATGAATGAACAGCACCATGTTATATCTGCGGTGAAGGCTCCATTCTTGCAGGATTCCTGGAGGGAGGATAGATCTTCTGACTTGTATATGAGCCAGAGAAAACATAAACTTGATATGTGAAGGTAAATCCATTATGATTTACATGCTTAACATTAAATTGGTGGCCTTTATAAGGCGAACAACTGTGACTCATGAGTTCTATATAATGCATCGCTCAAATCAGGGTGAAATGTTATTTACATATTCAATTATATTGCAATTTGGCACAATCACTATTGTTGCAAGAAACAGCTGGTTAAGTGATCAGGATTCTCACATTAACTGGGGATGAAAAATTTCCTGATATTCTTTTGGTCAAAGTTTATCAAAGACGGATCTTTGTGCAAATATACTGAAGATGTATGTTTGTGAAGACAAATCGCGATTGTCCCCCCATTTTAAGGTATATATACATGTGCATATTATACACATGTAGTGTGTACATGACATTTTCTAGAGTTCACTCCAGATGAAACATTAAACCATTTCGCTAATTCTTTCCTGAGAAAAAATGATAATGCCATACATGCCAAAACTATTTTTTTTAAATCTTGGTCAGGCCTTTCCTTCGATATTCTTTTATTTATCATCCAAATGCACCAACACAAATGAGTGACTGGAGCCAAGTAGATTTCCCAAGCACCTATCACATTGCGCGTTATACCCTTAAGAGATTTTGAATCATTTCGGCCAACTTTTAATTCCAAACCATTTAATTCCAAACCATTTAATTCCAAACCATTTAATTCCAAACCATTTAATTCCAAACCATTTAATTCCAAACCATATGTTTGGTGCTTTCCAATAAGTGAATAACAAGTCATGATATTGGCCTTACAAATCATCAATCATATCTGAGAACTCCATGTCGTAAGAACAATGTTAGTTACTCAAAGGCCAGAATCAATAGTCTTAGTCACTCTCCAGATTTTTTTGTATATCGTAATGCAACACAGATCTTCACATAAGAGACACCCAAATATGATGTTGCAAATTTTCTGTTCAATATCATAGAATTATAGAAATGTTGTAGCTCTTGTTATTCAGATGAGGTGTGGGACGGGGCTAGGTTGGCAAGACGACTCTCTGGCATGAAAAAGGTCTAGGGTCAGAATTCCGTTTGGGATAAGTACTTTGACCATGCTGCATAGTCGAGAACTGTAGATATCTGCTCCTGTTTCTTCTAGTTCCAACCATTGCTCCATGACTGGTTATCAAAGGTCATGGTTTGTGTTATCATGTTTATGAAATAATGCAAGAGAAAGATCCCCAGTCACTCTTCGAAAGGAGTAGGGCATTGGGTCGCGGTTACAGGCTTCTACCTGATATCGCCTAATAATATATAACTTAAGTATTGCTGAAAAGACCGAAAACGCAAACAAATCAAATAACACATTTCTACTCCCACATATACATTCAAATAATGAAACATTCGTGGGATTCTTTATAACCCTGTCATTTCATATATAAATAATAGCAGAAGAACATATCCGATCCTCCAAATTGAGGTTTTATGGGGAAGAGTGGATGAACGAACAGACCAGATTTACAAAAGCCAATATATATGACAAAAGCAAATACATACCTGTCTCTCGTTCAGATCAAAATCAATTCTAAGTTGGAAACGTGTGTGAGGAAGACTTAAGAAATGGTGCTATTGTCTGCCGAAGCATTCATCTCACATGCATGCAAATATACTCTTGATAATTAGTAGCAGGGTCGGGTTCTATATTAGACAAGGGAGGTGCCCATGAGCGATCATATCATGCGAAACATTGAAGTTGAAAAAAGGATCAATTATGCGACTCTGCAGATCTATCATTTGAAAAACGGCTTACATTACAAAACATTAATAAAGAATTTTAGAAAAATGAAAAAATCTAAAATATATATTTTAAGGTTGTAAAACATAGATGAATGGATAATGAATCTCCTTCGTTGTGGCAGGGAGGAACACATTGCAAAGACTATCAATAAGTTCAAATGACATTATATTGAGTGACTTCTTAAATATTTGAAGAATATGAACAATCAATCTCACATTTCATTTTATTTTGAGTTTTATTTGGAATCACTATCCAAATTTCAGCTTCATTCTAAGGCTTTAATACCAGGCCATACAATACACTAATATATTTTTAGAAAACTGCAATCACTATAATCAACACATTTTATCTTGGTGTTGTCAATGAAGAATATGGCCCAGTTAGTAAGACATCTGTCTCACATGTTAAAGGTCTGGGGTTCGAATCCTGGTTGGGAAAGGCCATATGGTCAGGAAAGGTGTATATCTGAGTTGTTTTCTCATGTGATGGACTGAATAGTTTGATATCAACATTTTCTGACATTGCCTGATATTATAAACTGAGAGCAATATAACTTATTATTGCTCTCAGTTATAAATCACTGCTGATAATCGTGAATCTTGAATAAGACATGAAAAAGCAAATGTCAATTAATGATATAGTGATACTGAGCTGTCAGACGTCTTGCTTTATACATGCATGTGCATGTTAATTAATGTCAGGTAATGATAACTTCTATGATAAAATAGCATACTTCAAATGACTTACTTTGTGTATTGTCTGACAAACATTTTATCTAAGCTTATGTAACCCTCTGACTTTGTTTTGATTGAGCCTTTTGATTAGGTCTATAAACACAACTAAATATATGTGCAATTTTATGTCATAATTTAACAAATAAATTTAGCAAGGGGATTTAATCATAAATTGCATATTTTGCTTCTTGAAGGCCTGCCAGAATGAATAGGACAGAGATATAGCCTACCTGCTTTATGAGGGTTTCAACACCACCTTAATTACTATGTGAAACATTCACATTAACAGCACAAAGAATGATGCATGTGTAATTCATTGCTATGAAGCAGGTTAAGTATCACTTCATTGTGATTAAGTGGGATAAGTATCACATAATGGTATAATACTGTGGTCATTCAGACTCTGTATTATATGTCACAGAGGGTCATACCTTTAAAACTATGCCAGTCAAACATAATAAATATTTTTCACTGGGTGTCTTGTGATACAAATACATATTTATTATATACACCATGGGGTGTTTCCTATGCCAGTCACATGAAGATTATATACGCAATAGGGTGTCTTTTTTGGCAGTCACACATATATTACATATGCCACAGGGGTTTTTTTTCCTGCTATGTCAGTCATGCAAAGCCATGACACAAATACATCAGCACATTACCTGTGGCAGCAGGTGTAAACAACTAACTTCTTAAGACCAGGAAAAAAATTATAATCTTTCTTTAATGTGAAGGGCGATTGCTATTATCAGGACTTTAATCTTTTTGTTATATGGGCTCAAATCACCTTTTTTGTAATAATTATTGCGGAGAGACTCAGGTTTGTCTAGAATCTTTTTCTTTGATCTGTTGATCAAAGCTCATTTCTCTTTCTCAAAACTGGGACTGGGCGTAATGAAAAAAACAAGCCTTTCCTTTATCAACCTGATATTGTTTGGACAGGCATATTTCTATCCCTGATATCTGCAGGTGGATCAGGTTCCTACTTTTGAATATACAGTTCATACATAGTTCAACAAGTTCTACAAGGAGAAAACTGCAGTTTGATATAATGTGGTCTACCATCTTTAAATTGCCATTTATTATTCATTGGTTTGAGTATTTACTACGGGTAGTCAATCATCGGTCTCCAATCTAAATGTAGACTGTTGAAATGCACCAGTATTTAACAGTTACAGCACATCCCAATTATTTCAATTAATGAAATTATATCACATGTCAGTTGTTTGTATTAACAACCTTTTAAGCGAGATAAATCGAGCAAAAACACATACTAAAGCCTGTTTATTTTACTAGAAGTGCCATAGGAACTGAATGCCCTTCCCTTTTCTCAGTGACAGGGTCATTTTTTTGCATCATCATAAAAAATGCCTATGATAACTATTCATAGATTTAATATCACTTTCAATAATAACTCAGTCATTTCAAGCTGAAACCAATTTATAGAAGATAGTGTGCTACCTCTCTGAACTGGCATGTTGCAGGTCCTTGACATCACAACTTACCTGATCAAAGATTTACAAGGGCAATAGTTTAAACCCTTCAGGCACAGGCCTCAGCTCACAAGAGAATTTGTAACATGAATTCAATCTTAGCATGGCCGGGAATCAAATCCACGACCTTTGGACCATCACAGAAGAATGGATGCTAATTAGCTTGTGCTCTAACTGTACCATGGGCAGTGGTCATCAGTCATATAATACTGGCTGGGGTGAGAAACATCTTAGTAGCAGATATCCTCCTTTCTTGACCATGCATAAATATTAGATTGTGGCTTACAGTTGTTTTAACAACATTTTAAAATACTAGTACAAAAAGCTCTATGGGTCTTGACACACTGAACCTGTATGATTTCGTTTGTATTATCAGCCCTTTCAACATTGTATCAGGTCTCAATAGAAGCCCGTCGCTGGGGCTCAGTGCCCTAATTATTTTCAAAGAGTGGCTGGGAATTGTTTTTTGCCTTATCATAAAGACATGATAACACAAACCATATTACCTGACATAAGGTAAGACTTAGAATGTTAAACAGATGAGGGAATGACTCAATAAGTTACAGACTCATAATTCTATAAATGATCCCATTTAATGACCACAATGTTAAATGTACAAATCTTAACATGTATCATTATCAATATACATACGGTATATCTGACTAAAAATAATCTTGATCCTACATAAAGTTTTTTGATTTTGATAATAATGTTAACAACCATCTTGACTTAGACATCTTGATTTTATACTTGATATCAAGCATGCACACACTCACACTTTCCATCTCAGGGTTGAAGTTCAAGATTAACAGAGTATTTCTCACAATCAGATTTCTTCCTTTCAAAATATATAGAACATAAGTAAACAATAAATTCATAGCACCAAAATGCATGGAAAGAAGAGCACAGACAATATCAAAATACATGTACATGTATATGATTACATAGGATTTTGCTGACACATTATTACTATAACACAGAATATATGTATTAAGAATCAAACCACAACTATAATATCTGATATCCCATATAGCACCTTTTTGTGGTGACATAAACAGTAGTGTAAATAGTTTGTTTCTTTAAATATCTAAGTTTAAATGATTTGCATAGCACCTTTGGTCCAGCAAACATCACTGCATTGAGTGCATATTTGGTATGTTCAGTATTGTGTACATCACTTCAAGACCCAGGAATGATATTCAAATTTCAGTCAAATAAGTAGCCCTAAGCTAGTTAATAAGCAAGAAATCAAAGTATGTTATTTTATTGTGGAGTATTTTCCAAGGAAATATAAAATCATAATTGTTATTCATTTATTACATAAGCATGATAAACAAGCACATGGCAGTTTACTTTAGTGAGTAAAGTATATTTCAAATCCATTTACTACTACTAGATTGCGAGATCTATTCATTCATGTCTGGATGCTTTTACACTGTATATTCTTCACACAGTTGGTTTTGTTCTTTTTGATTTATCACCCTTAATCAGAAGCATCTGCATTTCTACGTATTCTGTTTTTTTAAAGTCTTGTCTCTGATGTTATTGTGAATCTAATCCATACGCTGCCTTGGATATTGACCTGTGATATATTACAGCAGCACAATTCTGCTTTGTTTACCAGGCATTTCACATTCATCTTCTTGGTGGATTACTTTCTTCAAAAGAAATTTAAAATAAATCATGGTTGTTTAAATTGTGATTATCTACAATCTGTCTATTATGCCAAATACCCATTGTTATATATATTTCAATTAACCATAATTTTCAAATTAAAAAAAAAATATATAAAACACATAGGTTTAGTGCACTTTGTACAGCCTTACTCATAAAATTACCCCTCTTTTCTATTTTATATATTTTTAATCTCAATTCTCTGGAGATAATGCAGTCAAACATGGTTACCAATTCCTTCTCATACATGGCACATGTTCCCATTACAGATTCCTGCCAGACTGCATGGAGTTATGACAAATGATGTCGTGTTATGATCACTGTGTCTCTGCTCTCTGAGAGGCTGCCATTTGGTTGCTTCAGAGTGATGCTTCTTTGCTTCGATTCTTTTCATCATTCCACTGGCTCAGTCACCTTTTGCTTTGTGTCGCTCCCATCTATCACATTCGTATGATGTCTGAACAAAACAGTACAGAGCTAGGTATATCGTGATAGGAGACACCGGCCAACCTACAAAACATCCATATATAACGTACAGAGCTAGGTATATTGTGACAGTAGACACTGGCCAACCTACAAAACATCCATATATAATGGACAGAGCTAGGTATATTGTGACAGTAGACACCGGCCAACCTACAAAACATCCATATATAATGGACAGTGCCAGGTATATCGTGACAGGAGACACTGGCCAACCTACAAAACATCCATATATAATGGACAGTGCCAGGTATATCGTGACAGGAGACACTGGCCAACCTACAAAACATCCATATATAACGTACAGAGCTAGGTATATTGTGACAGTAGACACCGGCCAACCTACAAAACATCCATATATAATGTACAGAGCTAGGTATATCATGATAAGAGACACTGGCCAACCTACAAAACATCCATATATAATGTACAGAGTTACATGTAGGTATATCATGATAAGAGACACCGGCCAACCTACAAAACATCCTTATATAATGTATAGAGCTAGGTATATCATGATAAGAGACACCGGCCAACCTACAAAACATCCATATATAATGGACAGTGCCAGGTATATCGTGACAGGAGACACTGGCCAACCTACAAAACATCCATATATAACGTACAGAGCTAGGTATATTGTGACAGGAGACACTGGCCAACCTACAAAACATCCATATATAACGTACAGAGCTAGGTATATCATGACAGGAGACACCGGCCAACCAGAAAACATCCTTATATAATGTACAGAGCTAGGTATATCATGATAGGAGACACTGGCCAACCTACAAAACATCCATATAAAACATATAGAGTTGGGTATACTGTGACAGGAGACACCGGCCAACCTACAAAAATATCTGTGCACCTCATCCCTGAAAACCATGGTTAGCAGTTCTTTATTTATTTGGCGCTTAAGAGATTGTGATAAAATATTTGATATTTTTAGAGCTTTGACATCTTGGCTGCAGGTATTACAAGTCATTTTGATGCTAACACAATATATGCAAATGCATTCGCGACGAGGCCTTATTCAACTTCATTCTTATCCCTCCCTAAATCTCCCATTGCGACAAATCAAAAGGGGCATAGGCTTTGTGGTGCTTGTTGGTAGGTAGTCAGAATTTTGTTCCTGGATGTCTTGATGATAAGGATATTTACAAGGACGACAAAAAAATCAATTGTTACTGGTTGACTAGAGAAAACAGAATGAGAAATGCATTTCTAGGGTGCACTATTTCATCTGGCGAAGATTCCTCGCGGGACGAGTTTGGCATATGATGCATAGGTCAAAGATGGTCAAACTCTGCACACAAAGGACCTCAATGTTGTTTCTTGCGGATGCCCTGACATTTCAGATTTGGGTGTCAAGTATTTCTTCCGGGTGAATATATCTATATTCCTGACAAAAGAAAGATCTATCCATCAGGGTGGCTGAACATGGCAAACGTAACCTGCCACCTGTTCTGCCAACTTCTGAGGAGTGAACGCTTCTCTACAATCCTTGCATCTGTCATCAGCAAAAGTCATGTATATTTCATGACGCCAATACATTTCCTACCCATCATGTTTGTCTGAGTAAGAATGGTAAGTATCAAACCCGAGCAGCTGCCCTCCTACCGCAATCTCACCAATTATTGTCTTGTAACAACCACGAGAATCATGATGAGCATACAAAAAGGTGCTAATCACCAGTTCTCAAGCTGGCGTTTGTCTTCTTCTCTGATTGATCTCAATGTGAGGGTTTCTACACATGAATAGACACACTCACACACATGTAGACACACTCTCACACATACAATTGTAGGCACACTCAAACATACACATATAGGCAAAAACTCACACATACAGGTATGTATAGTTAATTAGGTGAAATGAAGTTGTGGAATAGTCAATCCTGTTAGTCATAATAGGTGCCAAGTCATAAAAGCTAAGGCAGTCAATCACACACACACACACACACACACACATACACACAGATGATGTAGAGCAGATTTCAGCTCACTAGTAGGTACTTATTACAGTTATTGCACACCACATTAATGCTTTGCAAAACATAAAATCAATCAATGCAATACAGAATAGACTGCAGTGAAACAAGCAAATGCAAAGAAATAAGACTATTTGTCCTCACCTTCAATGATAAGTCTCTTGTAGTATATATAGCCAACCTCTTGGCCACCAAAGAATACGAAGATAGCTATGACAGACATAGCGAACAAAGGCACGGACAGGAAGGCGTGAAGTCGTCTACGCATGCGAGCAGACATGAATCTCTCCTGTAAAAGACAAGGCACATCAAAATAAAAAAGTATTCTCAAATACATTTCATAGCAATTAAAGAGAAATGCATGACTATTATTTGTTTTTGTTTGTAATGATATGTATGTATAAAATGCAACATATTCTGCAAGGAATGCAGAATATGCATTTGAACTTTTACCAAAATGCCAGAGTATCATTAAAGATGAATGAAACACAGAGAATGCATTAGCCTTCTGCATCCCGAGTCCGATGGATTGGAAACTACTGAATGCATCATTTATTTAATGTATAAAATACAGAAAGAATTTGGAAATTCAATGTTTACAATGGATGTAATGTATAAATTTTATAATATTTCACTGCCCTTGTCATTTACAATCTTTTGTTTTACTAAAACTTATTGTCAATCTTGAAATGAATCTTGGTACACTTTCAATTTATCATTTATTTAAAAAAAAATTAATATGCACTTTATTAAGTGAAAATGTTTTTAGAGGTGTCTCTTTTTGGGGACACAGAAAGGTTTCCCCACTGATGTTTGGCTGTATGTTTGTAAATATTGAAGGAAAAACTTTATAGACATCAAAAACTCAGTTCCTGTATTGTCACTGTTACTTGCAAGCATCAATCACAGCCAAACATTTTTGAAGACATGTCTCAAAAAAGACAAACAGGTTTTTAATTCATCGATATATTCTCAACGTTTCTGTGGATAGCAAAAACTTGATCTCTTTTAACATAACATAGAAAGAGTATCAAACAAAAGGAGGCTTAAAAGTCACTTTGATTGCAATGCTTTCACATGTTAGGAGTTAATTTTGAAATCAGGTTTTGCTCAGTTTTCCGGAAAATGTGTACTTCTCTGACAATGTGGATACCATTTCTCTATTACCCAAAAATATCCACCAATTATTTCTTTTATGAAATATAATTCCAAAGCATTTTTACCAGTGGCGTATTAATTAACAAAGAGATGACAAATGAAAGAAAATGTCTAAATATAGCATTTTTATAATTACAATAATTATCTTGCATTTCTTCATTAATCTTTAATAAATTGCCAAGAACATCATTTAAAATAAAATGAGAACAGTTTGGTGAAACACATTTGGTTTTTTTTTTCAGAGTATGCACATGTGTTTTAAACTTTTATGCATCTCTAACTTTAAAAAAATACCCCCAGAATGAAATTTGGAGTAGTTAAGATTCAATTTGAAATGAAACATCGAGTGAAGTTTTTTATACTTTTAGCACTAAGGAATATACCAAATGTCATTTTTAGTATTTGATTTTGGCTGATCATATTTCTATGGTTAATTATTTTAGACTTTTCAAATGTGTCAACATCTTTACCATTTATGATATATCCCATATTAGTGGAAATGACACAAGACTTTCATTGATGAGAATTTATCTTAATTGAGTTTTTTTTAAATACCCCCAGTCCCACCTTTCTATTGTAAATCTGGAATGAAAATAAACACTCAGATGATGTCATACTTATCTATGTTTATATACATTTTGGGGGGATATTCAGTATTAAACTTAGATATGCTTATTGAAAGATGTTATCTTAACATTTACAAAAGAAAAATTCTCATTAAAAATGAGCAGAACTTAGATATCAGTCAATATTTTTCTTTCCAAAAAGTTTAGACCTTGATAAATGCATCCATATATTTTCGGAACATTTCAAAGAACCATAACGTTTCACTGACACTGGGCCAGTTCGTGGGCGTTATATGAATACAGAATCATGAAACTTTATAATCATCATTCTGTTGACTAATCACATTTGAGTTGTATCTTCCAAAATCTAAATATATTTCACATTCAAAGTCTAAGTAATCAATAAGTTCAGCTTATGGTATTTTCTATGTGATTGGCCATGTGCCATATTTACTTTGTATAAATTTGGCCAGCGTACATTGAAGGTCAGTGGGGCCTTCACATACCATTGTCAGACACCTGGTTTCAGAAAGGTTTAGCAATGGCTGCACTGGCACTCCAACCTTAGAAAAAAAAACAAAAAAACTAGCCATCCACAACTTTATCTTTAAGATTCCATAGTATGGATTCTTACTGCGCCCCTTTGCACCTGATTTTGTAACATAAGATGTTAATAAAAAATCAAATATTTTAAAAGTATTCTTAAGTAAAAATACACATTATCAAAACCCAATATCAAAATTTATCTAATGAACAATATCATTTTGAATACTAACAAGGCAACTGACAGACCCCGGATGATTCTGCCACTTGCATATTAAAAATAAGGAGAACTATTGACATGCAAAAATATAGCCCCCATTTTGAAAGAATGTCAAACATTTCACTTTAAGTACCGGTATATTGTAAGTGACATAGGTTTATAACATCTTAAATTTTTTTTTGCTGACAGACAAATCAAGACATACATACAGAGCCCATAATTTATGTGCCCTCCTGGTTTGGGGAGCTGATAATATGAAACCTAAAATGGAATTTCTTTGTTTAGGATCTTTACTTCCTTTTGAACGAGATTATCTATTTCTGCATGCTTAAATAATTCCTTCAAAATGAACACTGCTAACCTTCCTCAACCAGTAGCTATCTATTATGTTTTCTTGCTTAGACAGTGGCTGTGATCTTAAAAATGTCAAGGTCAAAGTTGAGATAATTATATTTTGGCCTTCGTGGAATGCACATTTGGTAAAAATTTGGAAATCTGAAATATCTGATAAGATAAAGCTAAAAGTTTTTTTTTGATAGACACACATACAGACAAAGCCACTACCATAGCTGTCGCACTGCCCAGGTGGCAGGAGCTAAAAATGTGAAACTTAAAATATAAGGTTTGTTTTATTTTTGAAAATAAAATCTTCTATCACAAAAATCTTTCAGAAGTGTTTAAGCCATATTTTGTTTACTTTAATTTCAACAGAATACAGTAGTTGTCCACATTGTACATGCTTTAGTTTGTTGCACTTCCATATTTCTAACTTCTTTCAAATGACATTTTCATTAAAAAATTATTTATGGGCAAAAAGCAAACTTGTAACTTAAAGGTTTCAATAACTGATTTCAAGGTTTCTGATTATCCCTATTTTAAATATTCAAAATACAAGAAGTGAGTATTCTTGAATGTAGTTAAAGAGCCTTCATTGAGGCTGTACTAACCTGAATGTTAACTTTAATAGTCATCATATCAACTCGCTTAATCAAGGATGTTTCTTTACAAATTAATGACTATGGTTATAATGGTACTAACCTTTCAGAATATCAGTTCTAATGGTCATCATACAGTATAAAAGCTAACCAATGTCAGGTCTTGTATCAGTTTAACTCAATTATGGCAGATAATGTGCCAACTCAGTATTCATCATGACCCTTTATGTGCCAACTCACTTCAGTATTCACCATGACCCTTTATGTGTCAACTCACCTCAGTATTCATCATGACCCTTTATGTGCCAACTCACCTCAGTATTCATCATGACCCTTTATGTGCCAACTCACCTCAGTATTCATCATGACCCTTTATGTGCCAACTCACCTCAGTATTCATTATGACCCTTTATGTGCCAACTCACCTCAGTATTCATCATGACCCTTTATGTGCCAACTAACTTCAGTATTCATCATGACCCTTTATGTGCCAACTCACCTCAGTATTCATCATGACCCTTTATGTGCCAACTCACCTCAGTATTCATCATGACCCTTTATGTGCCAACTCACCTCAGTATTCATCATGACCTTTTATGTGCCAACTCACCTCAGTATTCATCATGACCCTTTATGTGCCAACTCACCTCAGTATTCATCATGACCCTTTATGTGTCAACTAACTTCAGTATTCATCATGACCCTTTATGTGCCAACTCACCTCAGTATTCATCATGACCCTTTATGTGCCAACTCACCTCAGTATTCATCATGACCCTTTATGTGCCAATTCATTTCACCATTCTTCATGACCCTGAATGTGCCAACTCATCTTACTACTCACCATTAGTGTTTATGAGTCAACTCATCTCGATACTCACTATGACTGTTTTATTTCTCCCATTGTTTAATAACACAGGTGTTGTGTAAGGTTGATTAATTGTTAAAAATATCTGGTAACTCATTTTTACAAATTCTGGCATGTACTGACCTCAATGTCAACTATGAAAGGGGCTGAGGATAATTTGGCACTGAGGGCTTCAATGGTAATCCCCAGGAAGTTGAGCATGGTCCAGGTAAGCAGATAATCCTCAGCACCATGCCAGTAGTAGACAAACACAAAACAACAGAAGGATGCTACCACCTGCCACACAAATCCATGCTGAGATCCGCCCAGTGGAATATAGATATGCCTGAAAAGATATCAGGGATACAGTCATGCCTGTGTCATATCAGGGATAAATAATATGTCTGATAACATATCAGGAATACAGTCATGCCAGTGTCATATCAGGGATATGTAATATGTCTGATAACACATCAGGGATACAGTCATGCCTGTGTCATATCAGGGATATATAATATGTCTGGAAACATATCAGGAATACAGTCATGCCAGTGTCATATCAGGGATATATAATATGTCTGGAAACATATCAGGGATACAGTCATGCCTGTGTCATATCAGGGATATATAATATGTCTGGAAACATATCAGGAATACAGTCATGCCTGTGTCATATCAGGGATATATAATATGTCTGATAACATATCAGGGATACAGTCATGCCTGTGTCATATCAGGGATATATAATATGTCTGATAACATATCAGGAATACAGTCATGCCTGTGTCATATCAGGGATATATATTATGTCTGGAAACATATCAGGAATACAGTCATGCCTGTGTCATATCAGGGATATATATTATGTCTGATAACATATCAGGAATACAGTCATGCCTGTGTCATATCAGGGATATATATTATGTCTGGAAACATATCTGGGATACAGTCATGCCTGTGTCATATCAGGGATATATAATATGTCTGGAAACATATCAGGAATACAGTCATGCCTGTGTCATATTAGGGATATATAATATGTCTGATAACATATCAGGAATACAGTCATGCCTGTGTCATATCAGGGATATATAATATGTCTGGAAACATATCAGGAATACAGTCATGCCTGTGTCATATCAGGGATATATAATATGTCTGATAACATATCAGGAATACAGTCATGCCTGTGTCATATCAGGGATATATAATATGTCTGATAACATATCAGGAATACAGTCATGCCTGTGTCATATCAGGGATATATAATATGTCTGGAAACATATCAGGAATACAGTCATGCCTGTGTCATATCAGGGATATATAATATGTCTGATAACATATCAGGAATACAGTCATGCCTGTGTCATATCAGGGATATATAATATGTCTGATAACATATCAGGGATACAGTCATGCCTGTGTCATATCAGGGATATGTAATATGTCTGGAATGTAATCAAGAATACATGTTATGTCTGGAATTATATCTGGGATATATATTCCATATGGATGGAATTTTATATCAGTAAAAATCAATATATCTAACATTCCAAAAACTATTTCTGACAGAGTGTTGACTATTCTATAATAAGATCATAAAAATCTAATACTATTTCCATTAAATACACCATTAAAACAGTCTAATTCAATATCATAAAATATTTTGTCTTGTAAAAAAACAACAACATATTTTCAAATTCATCATGGCTAAAGGTTGCTCATTGCCAAAGAATCTCCTGCTATGCTCAAGTTAACTTTAAGGTCACGTAAGAGGCAGAGCGATGTCATGAAATGTCAAAGTCTTTGCCAACAGACTTACGAAAAAAAAACCAAACATTTTATTGTGAAGCTCAACACTCAATCTTCACTGCAGCTCAGGCAGAGAGAGCTTAGATTGTGTGCTTGAATTGTCTGCATATATCTTACCTTTTCATGAAACTGTATAAGCCTCTATCAAAAGATCTGAAATACACAAAAAATAAGAATCAACATGGCCCTATATCATTGATATATGAGATTTACGTTTGGACTGACAGTGGAAAATGTGATGAACAAAACAATATTTGTAATTATGATAAAGATAAATAATTGTGAAAATATTTGATCAAAGGTTGATGATCATAATACAGAAGAGAAAGATTCATAAAAATATCATTCCACTTTTAGTTTCAAGTATGGCAAGAACCCATATGGGTTTCAAGTATGGCAAGAACCCATATGGTAAATTCATACCTGTGCCGCCTTTATACACACACACTGATATTAAATTTATTTCAACTTGAGATTGTGACCTTACATAATAATGGTCAAAATAACAGGTATGCTCTTGTGTAATATATTCTCTCATATTTTGAAGAGTATTCCCATATGAATCAGATACACAGTCGCCTCATTTTGTTCACTCCCTGTGTTCACTAATATAAAATGAAGGTGTGACTGCTTACCAAAGTTTTATTAGCAAACCAAAAATTAAAATTCAATCTATGATCTATGACACTTAATAAAGCATATGTCAATCCCCTATGGAGAACCTTATGATACATAATTCTTCCGGGTTTGTAGCTTGGATGTTGCACATATGAAAGATAATTTTTTGGTGCAAAATGATGAATTACTCACTGAAAGGCGACTTTTCACTGAAGAATTCTCATCTTGGTAACTAATACTTCTCTTCAAGATATATCACCCCAACAATAATGATAGTTCTATCTATAATAGTCACTGAATAGAGCTCATGGCTCTAACTGTTCACAGACAGACAGGTGGATGGACAGACAGATGGACAGTGATATCTTAATCTCCCTTGACATTAAATATTCTGGGCCAACAGAAATTTAAAACCACAAGCCCATCCTGGCCCCAATGCTCCAAAAACCTTCAGGACAACTGGGCAGTGTTTAATGTCAAACCCGAATAATTATATTGATTTGTGAAATGTATTGAAATGTGATTTTGGATTTGTTATTATTAATATAGTTATAAATCCAAGTGCATGCAGTGCATACCTGTTGTTTAGAAATTGACAGTCACAATCGCTCCACATATTGCCAGATGTGACCCACGGGGCATATATATGCATGCACTCAGGTTCATGACACCCACGAAGCTTGCAAACATCAAGCTTTAATGTCAAGCTATTCTCCACCCCAGTAAAGTAAGTGATTGAGCCCATGATAATACCATCACAATTAAATCAATTGCCTTGGGAGGCTGCAACTTTCAAACACATCTTGTCCATTAAACAAAGGAGATCAAAGAGGGTCAGCTGTTGGTCAACAAATGGAATGATAAACATGTACATGTGATCCGGCCAGTGATACACTAATGGAGAAAATGAAAGGTGCTGACCCTTCTGGCCTGCCAGCTCATTATCGTGCTGATGGTGGATGTGGTCCCAAATCACACATGGGCTCTGCAGGCAGCTGACCCAGAATGCAGGGATAAAAGCCCAATTAATCATTCAAATGCTCAATGCAACGTGGCAAGATTCCCACCGGAGAACATTTGAATGTCGTCATTAACTACTGTCTGCATGGCAGTATTTTACTAACAACAGATAGCAGGCAGCAGGTGCTTAGGATTGCTAGTTGTACAGTGCACTAGAATGTGCCTGACCGTGAAAAAATTGGGCCATCAGCAGGGAGATTGGACTGACCTCTCAAGGTCAATAAAGTCCAAAAAGTTTTTTAAAAAATAATAAAGTCAATGAGTTGTCATCCATTTAATCAATAATTAAAAAAAAATATATAATCCTGGAAGTTTTGAGAATAAGCTTTTCAGCAAAGGCATTGGAAAAAGTGTCTGAACATTAGTTTCGGTGTTTGGCAGTTTCTCAAGGCCACTTCCAGGTGTCACCACTGAATTTCCTGTGTTCTTCACTTGGTTCTGAACAAAGTTATACACCAAAATTGTGCAGTATACATTCCTTGATTTTATAATATTATTAACATTTAAACAATGTTAAACGAAAGACGTGGTTACCAAATTATTTTCTATTTTTGTATAATATTTTCTGGAAGGGAGATTAGAACAAAAATATGCTTGCCTAACTGTGAATCGATTAAACAGTAAACAGATATCAGCGGATGTCCTGTCTGTGTTAGAACTGTGAAGACATTGCCCACCATATTGAAATTCAGTGACAATCTCATCTGTTTTGCATTGTATCAGATGACTCAGTGTTATTGTGTTTAAAAAATGCCTGGCCGGGGTCTGCAATATTGAAATCTTGTGAATGTAAATTTGTCAAATGCACAATACTGCATCTATACAATTCCATACTGATAATATGTTCCATGTTCTGGCAGGCCATAATCATCATGTCTGAAATGAGAATGGGAAATTCTCTGACTTGCATTTAGCAATATTTTGCCGGTGCTGAAATCAGTCTCATACTCTGTGTAGTCAAGAGTTTAATCCAGATGCATTGTCAATATTTCATTTGTGAAAAAAACCGTTTGGACTTTACTTTTAAAAACTCAGTTTTTTTTTCATTGTCAAGAAGCAGACAGTAGGGCAATAAACCTGGGCCTCATTTAATCATTAGGCTTAATAGCGTGCATGTTTGAACCCAACTCCTGATGGTACATTTCCCCTAATGGGCAGATGTTATATTATATTTTTCATATTTTAGACCACATTTGATTTTGGGTTAATTTGGGCACAGCCCCCTCCCCTTGTATTGGACTGTCACAGCATAAAAGAGGTTCATAAGGGATCATGGTAGCAGTCAAGCACTGTCCAATTGACAGCATCATGTTTTTTACAATTAATTGCTCCATGGCTATTTCACATCTCTCGCTTAGCATTCATTAATTTTGTTTGATGCACAGAAGTGTGCAGTTCCCTACACATTTCTGTTATCTTACAAATTATGACAACATTAGATTAATATTGATTTTTATGGACCATGTCATGCATTTAAAAGACAACTGCTTCAAAGAAATATCTCAGGACAAAGAGAAAAAGCATATGTTTGTCTCATGTTTTTTCTATTTACCGGTGCATTCTGTATGCAAAATTGGCTTTTTATCATGTATTTTCCGACTGCCAAGAGGTCACAGCAACCTTTCAGAACTTTGATCTGTTTAGCTTGGCATGTATACGTCTCAGAGGTCACGAATTGCCTGTCACGTCCTAGATTCTGGTATGACAGACGTGCAAATTGAACAAATTTGAAACAAGAAACAATATCAAAACCTTTATTTGAAAGTACCTCACTTAAAAGTATAAGTTAAGCATCAAAATTACAAAATCAATTTCCAAATTTTGATGAGGTCAGCTTCTGAAGTCTGAAGATATGTATGCATTCTCTCAAATATAATAATAATCACATTTCAACATCATAAATCCCAAAAAGGTAATTAAATTCTAACACCACTATCATGGCCAGCACCTCTGTAGGCTATGCAAAGCAGTCCAGAGATGAAAAAGTGTGGAAAGGTTCCTTCGTTTGAAAAACGTAAAAGAAAAGAGCTACAGACAAGGGAAGTATCTTTCATTAATAGATGAGTGATAGACAATGTATGTCGGTGGAATTAGCATTGCAGACAATTCTGTGCTTGTGTCTTTATCTGGATGAGCCTTGGTTCTAATTAAGCACAACCCTAGCTAGAATACACTCACTCTTCATTACACACCTGAAACCTTGGAGAAAGCATGCAAAGAAGACCACACCTGTGTTCAAAAATCAAACACACAAGCTGTTACCATGGAAACTAATTGGTATCGGTTTGATCATATCATAGTTCCCATTATGGATTTCTGCTCATCGGTATTTAAATGTGTATCTGCTGATATTCTGTACAATTGTGTTCTGAGATTTTTCCCCTATATTTTGTGGCTTGATCAAAAACAAAGAACAGGATAATTAATCAATATCTTTTAAGAAATGTGATGAGAGCATTTGGCTTATAATCATATTTCCCAAGATTCCACCTACATGCACTGCAACATCTTGTAAATTTAATTACAAATGGCCTGCCTAATCTCTACCAGGTGTAACATGGTCAGTAAATGACACATAAGTAGGTCATACTCTGGTGTTAATGCCTATGGTAATTTAAGGTCAGGTCCTCATTGGATGACTTATCTGGGATTTTGGCCCTTTATGTTATTTAAGCCCTGTCTCCATCTGTTTCCATTTGTGCATATATGTGAATGTGCTATACACCACAACTACACACATTTGGGGCTCGTCTTTACAGACTTGCTTCATGAGTGAAAAAAATTCTATTGCTGGTGTGTCTATTCATGGCTGTAATAAATGATTTCATAAAAATAAGCATAATCTCCAGAAATCAAGCCAAATTGCAAATTAAAAAAATAAAATTTTACATTGAGTGATTTGGCCCAAAATGACTTGAATCAAATATCATTTCAATTTGGAAAAACAGAGATATTCATCACAATACAGTTGATCTTATGTAAGATAAATATTAAAGTGGCAAAGAACCTGTATGTGGCTCAGTTGGTAAGATGTCTGTCTCTCATGCTAAAGGTCTGGGGTTCGAATCCCAGCTGGGACAAGTACTTTTTTCATGCGGTTTTACAGTTACAATAGTCAATGTGAAATAAGCATATCAGCTAAACATTGCTGATGAAAATGCACCTATGTTCAACAGAATATAATATATACATCTCAGATAACTTTATATTGTATTTAATGAAACAAACACTATACTTACTTCCACATTTCCGAGTAGAGGTATATCCTAGATATACATTTTGGACCCTTGGGTGGCTCCAGTTGGTCCATTTTGGCCAGGTTGCTAGACAACCCATACAATACCACATATTTCACCATGAAGAACTGGCCTTGACAATAGCCGATACCTGCCACAGCCCATAGAGGCAATACCTTCATCATGTATGTGTCATGTTGAATGGCATTGAAGTAGAAATAGTGCAGGGTAACTTCACAGAATACTGCCCAGAAGATGACGCGAACCGTGTCCAGAGAAACCCATAGGACCTTTGATGGTGTGAGCACACAGAGTGGCTTGCTCATCTGCAGATAAACAAAACATAAATATAATTTACAGGTGACAAAATTAATCTAAAAAATCTACTCATGATACATCTTAAAATAATGGATTACTTGATAAAAGACACATTTTACCCTCAAACTCCCATCGTATCTCGACACATTTGACTCCCATCTTAACACACATAACTTTGACATGGTAAGTATAACTTTTTTCAATCATGATAATAACATTAACAATAACTGCAAACTTGAATTAGCCTCCAACAACAAAAACAGATTGAGGCAAGTTCAAGTCTTTTTCAATCATAAATCTCTTTGGCACTTTAAATCAATTGACTCTTTTTTTGTGCAAATGTGATTTTTCACAAACCTCTGATCACAGTACAATTTCCATTGTACAGTTTTTGTTTATTTAGAGGTTTACCTCACTTTCAACATTATTTCAGTCACTCCGTGATGAGACCTACTTGTAGCAGATATAGGGCTGTCTCACTTGACATGACGACCCACCCGGTTACAGGTTTACAAGGACAACAGGTTAACCCTTTGGGCACGGGCCTCAGCTCATATGTGATATTGTATTATGAAATCAATCTCGGCAAGGCCGGGGATTGAACCTATGACCTTTGGATCACCACAGACGAACTGGTGCTAATCAGCTAGCCCCCTTATACCCCAGTCACATTTGCGCTGATTTCAGTTAAGTTGCCAGGCCGATGGGCATTTTTTACAAAATCGGCCGCAGTTCAGATTGCCGTGAGGGCACTGGGAGATCATCAGCCACAATTGGAGTTTTAAGATGTTGTATGGATCAGTGGGAACTTTTAGCTGCAACATTAAAGTTGCCGTCATTTCCACAATGTCTTATCACCAAATATCATCTTAAAGCACACGGCAGGCTCCTGGCAGTGTCCCGCAGGCATATCTTAAGATTATCTTAGGACTGCCGGTGGCATCATACAGTGAAAATAGAATTTTTTCATTTCATGCGTGCACAGGCCATCGTCAGATTATCCTAGGGGCTCCCGACGATATCATATTGACGTCTTTAGGATGTCTTTCAAATGAGACAATCTCTCATGAGATATCCTACAGACGTCTGTGGATCTAACCAGTTATGGTGCCACACAGAACACTGGTGCAATACAAGACTGTCAATTTAGGGTGAGGTAAAGGTCATAAGGATTAAATGGTCTTCTTGGAGGAGATTTTATGACCATGAAGATTTATTGACAAACACTTAAAATTACATGTTAGTCTGATATTTATGTTTTGGTCACCCAGCACTTAGTATATGTGTGGTGCCGTGGTGCTATGGCACCATGCCATGTTGTGTAAAATGGAAGCAAACTGCACTTAATACATATCTTGGACATGCAATATAAATATCTTGTATTGGTGATATCTGGTTCAAAGTTTGATAATTATCTTAGGGCTAAATGAGGGAAATACCCAAACACTGAAAAATGCTGTTGTACACACCCCAAACTAAAGTAGACCCTGCTATGCCTGAACTCAAAACAACTAGGAACAGACCTTGTGTTTCTCCATATGAACATCAACAATTTAAAGGGAAAATATGAAAATATTGATGAGATTCCAGGCCTTGATATATGCACTGGCCCGGTGGCCCGGGGCCACTAGATCCTCTGTTTGGGCCAGTGAAAGCTCATATTTTTGTTTTTTGAGTGGCCCAAACTATCTTGATTTTATTCTAATTCTTGATAAATATTTGTTTCATACCACGATCAATGGACTTGTAAAGTTTGACTGGGACAGGTAGCCCCCGCTAAGATACTAGTCTCCCTACAGCCTTATACATTGTAGACAATGCTCTTTATTGCATCACACATCCTATTATCATTAGAAAGTTTGGGCTACCACTTCTCATGCTCTGGTGGCCCAACTGGGCAACCAACATTTTTCTCTTTGTCAAGGCCTGATTTATACAGTACAGTGTATTAGTACAGAGCCATTTTATTTGGTTAAACACATATCATTTTATCTAGCACAGTTACAACATTTTACAATTTTGAGAACATATTCCAAACAGCTTAAATTGTGCCTAAATTCATAAAAACATTTATTTTCCAAAACATAGCCCGCTTGAAATGTCGGTGAGGATATGAGGCTGTGTGAGATGTTATAACTAAGGCCTGGTAAGACATTCAACCTCAAATGTTAGAAGCAATGTAATCAGACAGGTTTAACACTTAGCAACCCTAACTTGGCTGATATAAAGAAATTATTACAATTATGTCTCACTGCATCCCTGATCCAAAGAACATTTGTTTGTATTTATTATATATTCATACACTGGTCTTGGAGGGTGCCAAAGGGAACAGTCATAGCACCTGTCCTGGTCAGTAATCACTCGATTTCAGAAATTCACATCTGTGAGAATATTCCACAGTGATCACCGACTTGGTTTAACTCTATTTTAAATAGATACTGCAGGGTGATTGACAGATTGTCTGTGGGCAATGTATGGTTTACATAAGTGTTCATATTGACATGGTGCAGCATCTTAGCAAGCATGAGGATAATTACAGATTTTGACGGACCAAATGCACTTTTACGATCACCATTACCCTAATCAGTGTTTAAAGATAATGACCTTTTAATAATAATAATAATAATAATAAAATTTGTATAGCGCTGATACCAGACAAGTCTGTTCATAGCACTGGAAAATAGGACAGTGATTAACCCTTTCACTGATACATCATGACTTAAAATAAACTTACTCTTGTGGAGTGTTGCCTTGATCAACATGATATTTTATATAATTGATTGCAAACCTACCACTATGGCTTTTGACAGGCAAAGTCAAACATCTCTTTTGTAATAATGTTATCCATGACTACATTTAGCCATACATACTACATGTAGGACATAATATGGTCATATGTGTTTATAACCTCCATGACATTTGTGTGTACATGACCTTGCATCTTCATCATATGTACATTCATTTAAGATGAAGATTGCACTATGAGTAACTTGAGTAAATGTGTTCAGAAATTTTTTTTTTTAATGTGAGGATAATATATATGGTTCTATACAAACACAGATTTTAATAATTTCAAAGACCAACTAAAATATGAGAACAAATCATGTACATAATGATAAAAAGGTGGTGGACATTGAATTCAGCCTGCAGTTGGAGAAGGGGGCTCCCTGAGGTGATTTATATGTGATGAAGAAACATTCTCCATTCTGCTGCAGTAACCCTCCCATTAAGAGAGGGCATACAAGTCTTGACAGTTTTATGGGATTTTTATGGCTGAAATCTCACGATGTCTCTTCAAAAGTCTCCTGTGATATGATATTGTGGCATACACTTTGGGCTCTACTTTATATCAGTATATGTTCTGCTTCAGAGATTTCCATTGACACCAAACTCAAAATTTTCAACAGAATTAAATGATAAATCTCTGACAACGCAAAGCATTTTCAATATTTGTGTGATAATAAAAAAGGTGATGATTATTAAGATGATAATGATAATTAACAGCTTGAAGACACAAACTAACATTGACAGATGTTTTTTTGCAAATGTACAAAGACATATTAGATGAACCTGCCTCAGTAAAGTGCCATACAATCACATACAGTCCCATACATGCATTCAGCCCTCAGGAAAGAGATGTGCAAATCACACAGAAATATAATCCTCCATGAAGATAACAATATAGTACCTAATAGAGAGGAGGTTTGTGAAATATTCAATAGTTTTTTCAGTTCACGGTGCCAGATGGTACTGAACTGAAAATAAACCAGATAAGGTAACTGGGTGTGACCAACTACCAGGTGTGTTATATACCCTCTATAACAGGTATTCTTTCTCATATCAGTCCCTGCCTCCAAAGGTATGAAGTTAATCACAGGATCGGTTGCAAGTCATTAGTATTCATAAAAATCTGGCTGTCCACTGATTGGTGAAAGAATATAAATTGATGAATGATATAATACGAGTAAGTGCCTGACTCATCCAAATTTGCTTCCATAATTTTTACTCCTTCCATTATTGGGGGGAACTCTGATCATCCAAGTTTACACAAAATCCACCCTCAAGATATATCAAAGTGTATGAACAGAATGACAGGAAGTAACCCCCTTTACTCCATAGGTACAGCGTAAGGAAAATAGCACAACATCTACATGTATGTCAGTACATGTACCTATTTCAGGCATTTGTAAACAGAAATTGACCTACAATGTCAACATTTTCAACAGAATGTAATTATATATTTCCATATATTCTGACAGTGTGATGCATTTTGTTTTCTATATTCAATATTTAAAATATAATAATAAAGGCTATCATGAAACAAATAAACATTGAAAGAAGACTAAGTAGGTTATCAAAGTAGGCTAACTATAAAATCACCAGACCGAGTGCAAATTCCAAATTCTTGACAGACTGTTTGTTGATTACACACAAGAGAATGGGACACACTGACGGGACAATGTCTTACTATTTAAACAAAAAAGGCTTCAGGATGTGGGTACTGACAATGATTTATCTTGTTCATGTACTAAATAGCAACGTACATGGGAAGAGAATTCTAATGACGCCAGCACAGGGGGTCAGTCATATCATGCAGTTCAAGAATATGGGAGAAGCTTTAGTTGAACAAGGTCATGAGGTTTACATGCTATTAAGTCCAACAACTCCTAACATGGTGGACACGATTGGTAAGACAAAGATCAAGGTTCTTGCATATCATACACCTTTAAAGGACCTTTATACAGACTCCATAAGTAAAGAAAGCACTGTAGACCAATGGAAAAGTACATGTCCAGTCGACACAATGGACACTGCAGGATCATCCTTTTCTCCATTTTGTGAAAACAGTTTATCAGATGAAAATCTTTTCCAAAAGATCAAAGATTTGAATTTCGATCTTGGTTTTGGGGATGCAATACCATTTGCAAGATGTCACTACATCCTTTTCTACAAACTGGATTTGCCCTATGTGAGTTTTTTTGGTGGCTACAACCCATGGCTATTCAGAGCATATCCATTTCCAACAGTCTCACCTTGGAGCATGGGCCCACCGTATGATCCAAATCAAGATTTCTGGCAAAGGTTAAACAGTGCATGGAAATTTGTTTGGTGGAATGGAATCTATGAGTCTTCTCTCAATAATGATCAACTTGTCAAAAGATTTGCCCCTGAGAAGCCTTTGGTAACTATCTCAGATTTAGTGTCAAAAAGTTACTTCTGGTTCACAGATTCGAATCCAATCATAGACTATCCTCGGCCTGTTGCATCTCATGAAGAAATGGTTGGAGGATTGACTGTCAAACCACCAAAGCCATTGCCAAAAGATCTACAAGACTACATGGACGCAGCCACAGAGGGTGTCATTATCATGTCCTTTGGTTCATTTGCACCAGATTTACATGATGACATATTTTTTGAAGCTTTCAGTAATATTAAACAAAAGGTCATTTGGAGGTTCTCAGGTGCAAAACCCCAAAATGTGCCATCAAATGTGAATTTAATCAAATGGCTTCCACAAAATGACCTCCTAGGACATCCCAACACTAAAATCTTCATTACTCACTGTGGAGCCAATGGCCAGTTTGAGGCTCTATACAACTCAGTTCCTATGATAGGATTCCCTATCTTTGCTGAGCAATACTACAACAGGGAACGCATGGTCTACCATGGATTTGGTCTTGGTATGGACATTGATGATTTCGAATCTGAGGAACTTGTTGAAACAATTAACATCATTCTCTCTAACTCTACATTCTATGAAAACATTGCTCAGGCTTCCAAAATATTCAGGTCTTCGGCCATGACACCTACACAGAAGGTTGTTTACTGGACCCAAC
Organism: Amphiduros pacificus; assembly: GCA_949316495.1. Classification (NCBI taxonomy): domain Eukaryota; kingdom Metazoa; phylum Annelida; class Polychaeta; order Phyllodocida; family Hesionidae; genus Amphiduros; species Amphiduros pacificus. The sequence continues at coordinate 34,928,773 of OX439005.1, read as the reverse complement.
ATGTCCTCGACTTTGGTGGCAAGCACCTTCGATCACCTTCCCTGGATAAACCATGGTATCAATTCTACATGATAGACATTCTCATCTTTGTGGAGCTTTCATTTGTTATCATTATATTCATCACTGTTTATTTCTCTCAGTACGGACTAATATTTGCGAGTTTGGGAGGGTATGTGCTATATAACACATTCCAGAATGTTCTGATTACATTTGGTGGAAGTGCTGTGTGCTACTTTATATTCCAACACTACCTTCTACAAACTGGAATGCGGGCTGTTTAACCCCTAACGGACAGGAAGGACGGCAACGTCCACCACCGGCAACGGATGGGAAGGACGTTGACGTCCCCATTGTTCTGGGGACGTAATCATGATAATGACGTCAAACTGAGTGGATCATGAACTTTGACCCCAGCACTTCATTAAGCAAATTTAGTAACCATGATTATAAATTTTATAAATTTAGTATGTGGATCACGGACAGAGACAAGCGCGAGTTTGTTCGAGGACTAAGCTGCCACTGAGTGACATCTGAAATATATTGAAAGGTTCTCCAGTACACAGTTTATACAACTAAAAAACAGACATTCTGACACTGCACTGGAGTAGTATCATGCAAACAAACAAATAAAATAGTCTGGTGGCTTTAAGGAAAGTGTCCTTAAAAAAAATAAACATTTCCATATTGAAGGTGTTCTTATGGAGGTGCTGGCCCATTCAGAGCTGTTAGCACCTCCACAGAATCTAATGTAAGCAAGATTCATGAAAACTCAGTCAGTCAACCTTAGAGATCAAATTGATCTATCCCAGTGTTGTTATTGGTAGGGACTGTGATGGTCATCCCTAAACTTTGGAGGATCTTTGCCTTTTTCACTCTTATCCTCTGATCTGATTGACAAAGGTTTTCAAGTAATTTCCCATGAATCTATCATATATTGGTTATATTTATTTTTTGTCTATGGCAAATTAAATGGGTGTGACATTCTGTTTTGGAAAACAGCTAAGAATAACAATAATGTTTGAATGGTACAACAAATTGAAATGACCAAACAACTTCATATTTACACAGTTAAATAATTATCTCATTGACCTCGACTGTCTTGGCAGTATGAATCTGCTTATCTTTCTTACATGCTTAACCTCCAAATTTTGCTTTATATAGCCTACACCATATTACCATATATTGAACTGGCATATTTTATATTATTATTTGCACAAGTATCTGTAAACACACTGAACTAAATACCTTATGACAAATGTCCTAAAAGGTACTGTAATAGTCTAGGTGTCAAAAATGACAGTAGACATGGCTACAGGCAGATTCCTTTATACTATATAACTTAAACTGCAATGCTACATTAAAAATAAGATATCTGACCTAATGACATAGCTTTTGTACCCCATAATGCAGTCTGTTTAGAGCACTTGCAATTTATTATCTGATATAATTTATAGACACTGTTAATATCAAGGCTCCTGCCCAACCTCCATGCCAGTGGCCTGAAATTATAGATAACAATAAAAATACCCAACTGGGTACCTTGTATAAAACCATATGTTGTCATTTCTTATTGGTTTGTTACTGGCTTCATTGTACATCCAGTTTCCAAGAAGTGGGACACTGTGTGTGAGCTTCTGCTTGAATAATGCCCTACTCAGTATACAAAATATCTTCAAATCCAGCAGTAGTTAAGTCAGAGGCTATTTTTAATACTTATGGTTCACAGTCTTCCTGCTTGGGCATGGTAGGTTATAGTATATTTGCATACAAGCTGCTGAATTGAATAAGATATCAACAATAAACGAGGCAACAGAGTGCTGTGTAGTAAGTGATAAGGATGGGATCTAACCACTGCCCTATTTAGTCTCAGTTAGAAGGAACTATAACCTTGTGCGTTTAACATGAAATATCTAGTTTGATCTAAATGATGTATTGCATAAATACAGTGTTTTCAGTCAAGTTAATTTGGGAGGCTGAAGACAAAATGCAACAAACACTTGTTACATTAAACATTTTCTGATTCATATTTATGTTTAATTCACAGTGTTGGAAGTAATTGAATGGACAATTATGGACTGTAATGAATGTGAGGAAGGGATAAAAAAAGCTTTGTTTTCTATGGAAAGTAGAAAAAAACTGGACAAGTTGAGTGCAAAGAAATTAGTTAAAATGTTATTTGCGCAGTACTTTTCTCAAGCATCCTGCGCTGACTTTCGACTGAAATATATTCAATGTAAAAAAAGATGTAATATTGAAAGTAATGAAACACATATATGGACAGTCCACAGGGCATGATAGGAGTGAAAGAAAGATATTTTGTTTCATGAGGAAAGGTTTTATATCACTCAATAATCTGCAAAATTATTCTAAATTCATAAAGGATATCATATCATTTTGGCCAATAATCAAGAGAAAAGTTGTCAAATAAATATCCAAAAAGACCCTTTGCTGGGAATAAATAATAATGAAATTGGCCTTGCACAGGAAATGTTGTCAATGACCAATTTGACGAGCCATGGGTTGAATGTTACTATTTTTCTCTGCTATCTATGCTCTCCATATGTTCTCTTTGTTTATATTGCAAATTTGTCTGAAATTAGCATACAGCTGTACAGTTGGTGGACTCTTACATATACATGTATCTAAACAAGAAGCTCATCAATTCCAAACGCAAATTAAATGGCAATCGTTTGAACAGTTTGAACAGCTCTGATTGCATGAAAGTTTCACCTCAGGAGTTGGGAAAAGTTGTCAAAAAAATATGAAAAATACCTTTCACTGGGAAAATAGATAATGAAATTGGCCTCGCAAGGAAATAATCAGGATACATTGCGTTTTTGTCCCCATCTGCTTGATTTAATGATAAATCCCTTGGATATCAAATGCTCATTTTCGGAACAAACGCTGACACCAATTGGCCATGTTATTTCATGTGATTAGCCTTTGAACTCATTGCCCATTGGCTGCTAGAAAGGTGGGCAAAAACAGGTGTGGAATATGGAATACTGAATATGATGGGAGAAATGACCTGACCTCACTATGCAGAGTAACAGAAATCAAGGTTCCTCTTGGTCCAGATCTGTCATATAAATCAGGACTTGACATATGCACTGGCCCGGTGGCCCGGGGCCACCAGATCCTCTGTTCGAGCCAGTGAATGCTCTGTTGTAGTGGCCCAGTTGGGCAACCTTATTTTTGGTCTTTTCGTGGCCCAAACTATCTTGATTTTATTTTTCTAACATTGATAGATATCATATCATGATCAATAGACATTTGATTGGGACAAGTATCCCACACTCACACACTATACAGCCATATGTACAATGCTCTTTATTGCATCACACATCCTATTATCCTTAGAAACTTTGGGCCACCACTTCTCATGCTCTGATCAACATGATATTTTATATAATTGATTGCAAACCTACCACTATGGCTTTTGACAGGCAAAGTCAAACATCTCTTTTTTTCAAAAATGTCATCCATGACTACATTTAGCCATACATGCTGCATGGCGGACATAATATGGTCATATGTGTTTATAACCTCCATGACATGTGTGTGCATGACCTTGCATCTTCAACATATGTACATTCATTTAAGATGAAGATTGCACTATGAGTAACTTGAGTAAATGTGTTCAGAAATTCTTTTTTTTAATGTGAGGATAATATATATGGTTCTATACAAACACAGATTTTAATAATTTCAAAGACCAACTAAAATATGAGAACAAATCATGTACATAATGATAAAAAGGTGGTGGACATTGAATTCAGCCTGCAGTTGGAGAAGGGGGCTCCCTGAGGTGATTTATATGTGATGAAGAAACATTCTCCATTCTGCTGCAGTAACCCTCCCATTCAGAGAGGGCAGACAAGTCTTGACAGTTTTATGGGATTTTTATGGCTGAAATCTCACGATGTCTCTTCAAAAGTCTCCTGTGATATGATATTGTGGCATACGCTTTGGGCTCTACTTTATATCAGTATATGTTCTGCTTCAGAGATTTCCATTGACACCAAACTCAAAATTTTCAACAGAATTAAATGATAAATCTCTGACAATGCAAAGCATTTTCAATATTTGTGTGATAATAATAAAGATGATTATTAAGATGATAATGATAATTAACAGCTTGAAGACACAAACTAACATTGACAGATGTTTTCTTGCAAATGTACAAAGACATATTAGATGAACCTGCCTCAGTAAAGTGCCATACAATCACATACAGTCCCATACATGCATTCAGCCCTCAGGAAAGAGATGTGCAAATCACACAGAAATATAATCCTCCATGAAGATAACAATATAGTACCTAATAGAGAGGAAGTTTGTGAAATATTCAATAGTTTTTTCAGTTCACGGTGCCAGATGGAACTGAACTGAAAATAAACCATATAAGGTAACTGGGTGTTATTTGCACCGGGCGCAGGCCGGGAAGTAACAATCGGCCGACTTCACAGTCTGCCGGGCGCCGGGGAGTTTATCAGCAACAATCTGAGATATGCCGTAGCTGTGGTCACATTATTGAAGGGCACCGCACGGCACGTGCAAGACTGAATGGCACAGACGTCTGTAGGATATCTTAAAGACGTCTAGATCATTTGACAGACGTCTGAAAGACATCCTAAAGACGTCTTGATCATTGACAGACGTCTGTAGGATATCCTAAAGACATCTATGTGATATCGGAGGGAGCCCGGTGGATCATCTGACGATGGCCTGTGAACACATGAAATAAAAAAAATCCTATTTTCACCGCACGATGCCAATGGCAGCCCTAAGATAATCTGCCGATGTGCCTGCGGGATACTGCCGGGACCCTGCCGTGTACTTTAAGATGATATTTGCTGATAAGACATCGGGGAAACGCCGGCAACTTTTATGTTCCAGCTAAAAGTTCCCGATGACCCGGCCGACGTCTTAAAGATGCCCAATTGTGGCCGATGATCTTCCGGTGCCCGCACGGCAATCTGAACTGCCTGCCGATTTTGTAAAAAATACCGATCGGCCGGGCATCTTTACTGAAATCGGCACAAATGTGACTGAGGCATTAGATGATCAAACTTGTGTTATATACCCTCTATAACAGGTATTCTTTCTCATATCAGTCCCTGCCTCCAAAGGTATGAAGTTAATCACAGGATCGGTTGCAAGTCATTAGTATTCATAAAAATCTGGCTGTCCACTGATTGGTGAAAGAATATAAATAGATTTGTTTTGTACTAGCAGTTGTACTGATTGGTCAGTTTATGTGTCAGACACCTGATTACATTTTATAACTTGCTGTTGGTCAATTCAGACTCGATGATATTTTTGTGAACAAGACAAGTATATATAAATTGGAGAATTCCAAATTTTGAATGGTATCAAATATAGGGCAATGACTGGTGAGGTAGTAATTGAATACTACCTATGTAATGCAGAGCATGTGTTATAATGAATGATATAATACGAGTAAGTGCCTGACTCATCCAAATTTGCTTCCATAATTTTTACACCTTCCATTATGGGGGGGATCTCTGATCATCCAAGTTTACATCTCTGAAAACTGAACAAGCACAAAATCCACCCTCAAGATATATCAAAGTGTATGAACAGAATGACAGGAAGTAACCCCCTTTACTCCATAGGTACAGTGTAAGGAAGATAGCACATCTATGTCAGTACATGTACCTATTTCAGAAGTTTGTATGTAAAAAAGAAATTGAGCAACAATATCAACATTTTCAACAGAATGCAATTATATATTTCCATATATTCTGACAGTGTGATGCATTTTGTTTTCTATAGTCAATATCTAAAATATAATAATAAAGGTGAATATTATTAAGATGATGATCATAACTATCATGAAAAAAACAAACATTGAAAGAAGACTAAGTAGGTTATCAAAGTAGGCTAACTATAAAATCACCAGACCGAGTGCAAATTCCAAATTCTTGACAGACTGTTTGTTGATTACACACAAGAGAATGGGACACACTGATGGGACAATGTCTTACTCTTTAAACAAAAAAGGCTTCAGGATGTGGGTACTGACAATGATTTATCTTGTTCATGTACTTGGACTAAATAGCAACGTAAATGGGAAGAGAATTCTAATGACGCCAGCACAGGGGGTCAGTCATATCATGCAGTTCAAGAATATGGGAGAAGCTTTGGTTGAACAAGGTCATGAGGTTTACATGCTATTAAGTCCAACAACTCCTAACATGGTGGACACGATTGGTAAGACAAAGATCAAGGTTCTTGCATATCATACACCTTTAAAAGACCTTTATACAGACTCCATAAGTAAAGAAAGCACTGTAGACCAATGGAAAAGTACATGTCCAGTCGACACAATGGACACTGCAGGATCATCCTTTTCTCCATTTTGTGAAAACAGTTTATCAGATGAAAATCTTTTCCAAAAGATCAAAGATTTGAATTTCGATCTTGGTTTTGGGGATGCAATACCATTTGCAAGATGTCACTACATCCTTTTCTACAAACTGGATTTGCCCTATGTGAGTTTTTTTGGTGGCTACAACCCATGGCTATTCAGAGCATATCCATTTCCAACAGTCTCACCTTGGAGCATGGGCCCACCGTATGATCCAAATCAAGATTTCTGGCAAAGGTTAAACAGTGCATGGAAATTTGTTTGGTGGAATGGAATCTATGAGTCTTCTCTCAATAATGATCAACTTGTCAAAAGATTTGCCCCTGAGAAGCCTTTGGTAACTATCTCAGATTTAGTGTCAAAAAGTCTCTTCTGGTTCACAGATTCGAATCCAATCATAGACTATCCTCGGCCTGTTGCATCTCATGAAAAAATGGTTGGAGGATTGACTGTCAAACCACCAAAGCCATTGCCAAAAGATCTACAAGACTACATGGACGCAGCCACAGAGGGTGTCATTATCATGTCCTTTGGTTCATTTGCACCAGATTTACATGATGACATATTTTTTGAAGCTTTCAGTAATATTAAACAAAAGGTCATTTGGAGGTTCTCAGGTGCAAAACCCCAAAATGTGCCATCAAATGTGAATTTAATCAAATGGCTTCCACAAAATGACCTCCTAGGACATCCCAACACTAAAATCTTCATTACTCACTGTGGAGCCAATGGCCAGTTTGAGGCTCTATACAACTCAGTTCCTATGATAGGATTCCCTATCTTTGCTGAGCAATACTACAACAGGGAACGCATGGTCTACCATGGATTTGGTCTTGGTATGGACATTGATGATTTCGAATCTGAGGAACTTGTTGAAACAATTAACATCATTCTCTCTAACTCTACATTCTATGAAAACATTGCTCAGGCTTCCAAAATATTCAGGTCTTCGGCCATGACACCTACACAGAAGGTGACTTTCTGGACCCAACATGTCCTCGACTTTGGTGGCAAGCACCTTCGATCACCTTCCCTGGATAAACCATGGTATCAATTTTACATGATAGACATTCTCATCTTTGTGGAGCTTTCATTTGTTATCATTATATTCATCACTGTTTATTTCTCTCAGTACGGACTAATATTTGCGAGTTTGGGAAGGTATGTGCTATATAACACATTCCAGAATGTTCTGATTACATTTGGTGGAAGTGCTGTGTGCTACTTTATATTCCAACACTACCTTCTACAAACTGGAATGCGGGCTGTTTAACCCCTAACGGACAGAAAGGACGGCAACGTCCACCACCGGCAACGGATGGGAAGGACGTTGACGTCCCCATTGTTCTGGGGACGTAATCATGATAATGACGTTAAACTGAGTGGATCATGAACTTTGACCCCAGCACTTCATTAAGCAAATTTAGTAACCATGGTTACAAATTTTATAAATTTAGTATGTGGATCACGGACAGAGACAAGCGCGAGTGTGTTCAAGGCCTAAGCTGCCACTGAGTGACATCTGATATATATTGAAAGGTTCTCCAGTACACAGTTTATACAACTAAAAAACAGACATTCTGACACTGCACTGGAGTAGTATCATGCAAACAAACAAATAAAATAGTCTGGTGGCTTTAAGGAAAGTGTCCTTAAAAAAAATACACATTTCCATATTGAAGGTGTTCTTATGGAGGTGCTGGCCCATTCAGAGCTGTTAGCACCTCCACAGAATCTAATGTAAGCAAGATTCATGAAAACACAGTCAGTCAACCTTAGAGATCAAATTGATCTAACCCAGTGTTGTTATTGGTAGGGACTGTGATGGTCATCCCTAAACTTTGGAGGATCTTTGCCTTTTTCACTCTTATCCTCTGATCTGATTGACAAAGGTTTTCAAGTAATTTCCCATGAATCTATCATATATTGGTTATATTTATTTTTTGTCTATGGAAAATTAAATGGGTGTGACATTCTGTTTTGGAAAACAGCTAAGAATAACAATAATGTTTGAATGGTACAACAAATTGAAATGACCAAACAACTTCATATTTACACAGTTAAATAATTATCTCATTGACCTCGACTGTCTTGGCAGTATGAATCCGCTTATCTTTCTTACATGCTTAACCTCCAAATTTTGTTTTATATAGCCTACACCATATTACCATATATTGAACTGGCATATTTTATATTATTATTTGCACAAGTATCTGTAAACACACTGAACTAAATACCTTATGACAAATGTCCTAAAAGGTACTGTAATAGTCTAGGTGTCAAAAATGACAGTAGACATGGCTACAGGCAGATTCCTTTATACTATATAACTTAAACTGCAATGCTACATTAAAAATAAGATATCTGACCTAATGACATAGCTTTTGTACCCCATAATGCAGTCTGTTTAGAGCACTTGCAATTTATTATCTGATATAATTTATAGACACCGTTAATATCAAGGCTCCTGCCCAACCTCCATGCCAGTGGCCTGAAATTATAGATAACAATAAAAATACCCAACTGGGTGCCTTGTATAACACCATATGTTGTCATTTCTTCTTGGTTTGTTACTGGCTTCATTGTACATCCAGTTTCCAAGAAGTCGGACACTGTGTGTGAGCTTCTGCTTGAATAATGCCCTACTCAGTATACAAAATACCTCCAAATCCAGCAGTAGTTAAGTCAGAGGCTATTTTTAATACTTATGGTTCACATGTAGGTTAATAAGTCTTCCTGCTTGGGCATGGTAGGTTATAGTATATTTGCATACAAGCTGCTGAATTGAATAAGATATCAACAATAAACGAGGCAACAGAGTGCTGTGTAGTAAGTGATAAGGATGGGATCTAACCACTGCCCTATTTAGTCTCAGTTAGAAGGAACTATCACCTTGTGCATTTAACATGAAATATCTAGTTTGATCTAAATGATGTATTGCATTAATGCAGTGTTTTCAGTCAAGTTAATTTGGGAGGCTGAAGACAAAATGCAACAAACACTTGTTACATTAAACATTTTCTGATTCATATTTATGTTGTAATTCAGTGTTGGAAGTAATTGAATGGACAATTATGGAATGTAATGAATGTGAGGAAGGGATAAAAAAAGCTTTGTTTTCTATGGAAAGTTGAAAAAAACTGGACAAGTTGAGTGTAAAGAAATTAGTTAAAATGTTATTTGTGCAGTACTTTTCTCAAGCATCCTGCGCTGACTTTCGACTGAAATATATTCAATGTAAAAAAATATGTAATATTGAAAGTAATGAAAACACATGTATGGACAGTCCACAAGGCATGAATGGAGTGAAAGAAAGAGATTTTGTTTTATGAGGAAAGGTTTTATATCACTCAATAATCTGCTAAATTATTCTAAATTCATAAAGGATATCATATCATTTTGGCCAATAATCAATTGAGGGCTAGAGAAAAGTTGTCAAATAAATATCCAAAAGACCCTTTGCTGGGAATAAATAATAATGAAATTGGCCTTGCACAGGAAATGTTGTCAATGACCAATTTGACGAGCCATGGGTTGAATGTTACTATTTTTCTCTGCTATCTATGCTCTCCATATTTTCTCATTGTTTGTGTTGCAAATTTGTCTGAAATTAGCATACAGCTGTACAGTTGGTGGACTCTTACATATACATGTATCTAAACAAAAAGCTCATCAATTCCAAAAGCAAATTAAATGGCAATCCTTTGAACAGTTTGAACAGCTCTGATTGCATGAAAGTTTCACCTCAGGAGTTGGGAAAAGTTGTCAAAAAAATATCAAAAATAATGAAATTGGCCTCGCAAGGAAATAATCAGGATACATTGCGTTTTTGTCCCCATCTGCTTGATTTAATGATAAATCCCTTGGATATCAAATGCTCATTTTCGGAACAAACGCTGACACCAATTGGCCATGTTATTTAATGTGATTAGCCTTTGAACTCATTGCCCATTGGCTGCTAGAAAGGTGGGCAAAAACAGGTGTGGAATATGGAATACTGAATATGACGGGAGAAATGACCTGACCTCACTATGCAGAGTAACAGAAATCAAGTTTCCTCTTGGTCCAGATCTGTCATATAAATCAGGACTTGACATATGCACTGGCCCGGTGGCCCGGGGCCACCAGATCCTCTGTTCGAGCCAGTGAATGCTCTGTTGTAGTGGCCCAGTTGGGCAACCTTATTTTTGGTCTTTTCGTGGCCCAAACTATCTTGATTTTATTTTTCTAACATTGATAGATATCATATCATGATCACTAGACATTTGATTGGGACAAGTATCCCCCACTCACACACTATACAGCCATATGTACAATGCTCTTTATTGCATCACACATCCTATTATCCTTAGAAACTTTGGGCCACCACTTCTCATGCTCTGGTGGCCCAACTGGGCAACCAACATTTTTCTCTTTATGTCAAGGCCTGATACATGTATGCACATATATTGGTTATAGACCTGTATTAAATATAAATGCCCCGAACATTGAATTTGTTAATGGCTGTATAATCTGGCCTTGAAGCTTTGTTTATTTGATGACATTTTTGATCACATTTGCCAAGGACTGGTTGCAATGCACCTTTCCCTGGCACACCATCAATATAGTGCAAACAAATACGCACTCGCAAGACATGCACTATGAAATACAACTGCAGTAAACTGTATCTATATTCATACAAATAACCATCATATATCAATATCTCTATTATCTTTTTGTAATAAGATTCCTTTATCTTAAACAGACAATGTCATCAATAACTCTGTTTCTATATCCCCAGAGTTATGCATTCATTCCATAAAAGCACTTTTTCTGAAAATATGTGGACTCATCTTAAGCGTGACAAATATTGATTCCAGTTCTGTAGAATCTTAGGGCATCCTATTTATAAATATGATTTCATATTTAGTTTTAATCTTTATGACTTAATATTTTAGTTAAAAATCTTAAATGTTTATTTACACATCTGTCTATGCTGCTAAATATCATAATTATAATGAAGACACAATAATGACACTACTGATAATCAGACTGGAACAAAGCAAGGCGAAAATAATTTCCCAATGGCACAACAAAACAACAAATTATTACATCGAACTGGCATCAAATTGGTCCAAAAAACATTGTAAAGTAATAGTTCAATTCTTAAAGTAAAAAATGTTAGTGAAAAAAAAACAAGATTATGTTGGAAATAACAAATACATGTACATAATTTTTCAAAACAGCATCTTTGTGGAAAATGAATGTGACTAATTTACATGTTTGTCATATTTTTTTGTAGTTTTAAAATAAAACAGAATCATACTGGGTCTATAGGAAACAGAAATTAGATTTACTTTGCCTAATTCCTATATAATCTGTAGGATGATACGAGGGTGTTAACAATATTCAGTCAAAATATGCATCACCAGATGTCCTGAATGTCAACAAATGACATTTGAGGGATTATCCATCTGTCCCTGCAGATTATCTGCCACAGATCCATGTTGGATTAACTCATAAAAACAGGTTAGTCCAACAACACAGAGACTATTTCTCCCTATATCAGTGTTTCAATATATTTTTTTCTAGTGTTATATATCATGTTTTCACAACATAATTACCGATAACATTTCAATCTTAGGGAGACAATCCTCCAAAAAGACAAGAATACTTCTGCAAAAAAATATCCTTTTTATGTTTGAAAATAAAACTGATCAATTCATCACATTAGATGCAATGAATATTCAACATGAAAATAGATTAGAAAACAATGCCAAATATGTTGCAGAAAGTGATTCATTGCATGTTGTCATTGATAACTGAATGGCAGATGTTCCCCAGATTCCTAGCTCTTCTTGTAAAATGTATTGACAGCGCATGCTGCTCTGTTAGCCTTCCATATACTGCACTCTGAACACACCTTAATGTTATATTTATATCATACATTTACTATCTTCAGCATAATCCTTTCATTCTTCCATATATTTCACCTTCATCATTTCTTAATGTTATATCTACATGTATACCATAAATTAACTGTTTCTTCAGGGAAATCCTTTCCGTTTATTTCATTGTTGATTATTTCATTGTTGATTATTTCATAAAGGTATTAAAAACCTGTTTTATCTTCCATATTACTTTAAGCTATTAAAGGGCATTTTTTTATAAGATTATGTCAAACAACCGTTCATTCAAAACTGCCATATTGACATGCAATTTCCTAGCAAACTAGCAAGAAACTATGATGTATGAAGTCCATCAAAGAAGCCAACAAATTGCGTGAAACACGAGCATGGTTCAGAATGAGACATTTGTGATTTTAATGAGCTATTGTTTCATGTCTCCCCAAAACAAGTGCGTGTGTGTGTGTGTGTGTGTGTGTGTGTGTGTGTGTGAGTGTGTGTGTGTCTGTCTATGTCTATGTGTAAATACATTTCACCTCAATACAAAACATATGTCAACAAAAATGCTAATTAGAATGGAACTCAGCAAAGCTAAAGTCAAGAGAACAATGAACTGACATTGAACCTTCCATATGTAAATGCAGGAAATTTGGGAACATCTACTTGGCATTCCCTGCTTGTGCTTGCACTGTCTTCTTTATCATAACTTTAAAATGAATGATATTGATCTGTATATAAACTAAAATCCTTCTGGTGTCAAAACTGTACTAATTCAATCTGACATCTGGTGGTAAATATTTTATAAACCTCTTGGGTTCTATCAGTGGTGGCAAGGTTTAACAAACTTTGATGAACACCTAACTGGGAGTCTCAACCAAATAGAATATAGGGTTAGATATATCTATTTGTTATAAGAATGAATTATATCCATCATGTAATTACTTTGTTTTTTAGATTCTATTTTTGAATTTAAAATTTAAGCCACAATGCAGCATAACAAATTTAAATAACCTCATTAGGTTCTACATCTGTATTTGTTAATTCTGTTTAATGAAAATCATTCTTGGCATCAAATGAGGAAATATTTCGAACATTAATGACTTAAAATTTTAAGAAGCCTGGAGGATATTTTCTAAATATTTTGGTTTTTCAACGAATATTTTCCTTGCTTGATAAAATATATTTCTGTTATTTGACTGTTTTAAAATTGTATCTTGCATATATGAATATTAATGAAGAGCTAGGATTGCTCTCTGGGACTGTTCGATCTCTCAGTCCCCTTTTTTGAAGGAGGGGAGTGAAGCTCAGTCAAAATATTATAATCAGTACTGGTAAAGTGTGTCAACCTTGTGGATAAACTTCACAGGGCAATAAGGTTAATAGACTCAGTCTTCTGTGGATAACCCTTTTGCAAGTACAACAATCAGAATTCTTTTGAATTTTATTTAATTTGAAATATGGTAAACAACCCTTTTTCAGATAAGTTATGATTGTTTGCTAATTCAGGGTAAGGGACACGAATGCCATGAAATATAAGATCTTTAAAGTTACTGTTGGTTTTTGAGATATAAAACAACCAACTAACAGAACAGTACGCCACAATTAGGATATCATTTGGACAACATTATCAATTTGCTTCTATTTGATAAGAGCAAGACTATCTCCAGAGGATTTTAGGTCAAAATATTTACCTGTGTGAAGAAGTCTTTGTAGGTCATTGTGGGACCAGTGAAGAAGAACGGCAGATATAGGCAGTAACTAAGCATATCAAAAAGTCCAAATTTGAGATTGCTTGTGTTGTCAAGATATAATATATCTGTTGTATTCAGCAAAGAACCAGTGACCTTTTCATGTATTCTTGTTCCACATGGAGTCTGCACTATATTTTCACCCTCAGCATTCTCCGTGTGTTTACACTCCTGTGCCTCGTGTGTTTTTTCTTCATCTCTTGTCACTGTATTTTGTTCTGAACGTATCTGCTGGATTTTGTGCTGTCTGTATCTCGCCCTGCGCACCAAGCACCATTCTGAAGTGAAGCTGATGTATCGCAGGTTGGTCATGGCCACTGAGAAAATGAGCAGATAGTAATGACGCTCAAATGGATCATTGCCACACAACCATTTCTGAAAATCCAAAATTAAGCTTATAAATTGAATAATTTTGTTTTAGAATCATACTTCAAATAATGTTGTAAAAAAGAGCTAAATGTTATCCAAACAATTTTTATTTTAGTTTCTCAAAACAAAAACTAGACTTTGAACATCCTTTAAGGAATTAATTAGAGAGATCCTTGGACAAACATCACATGCTTGTTACCAACGTGTTGCTATCCAAGAGTGAACACATAGACTCAAATTTAAAGCAAATTGCAATAAGCAAGACTCTTTATTTATGTCGATTAAAATTGGATTTAGGATTTATTAAATCTGATTGATATTTAGGTTTGACTTACCATCCATGAAGTAAATGGGTCAAAATTGAGAGTAGAGAGAAGAAGGAATGAGTTGAACCAAGTCAGAAGGATATAACCAGGCCAGGCTATCACATAGGATATCACACAGTGACCTACTATCAAGCCCACCAGCTTTGGTCCCATCACTCCAATCAGGGCTGACAATGAATATAATAAAAATATCCCTCGGCGGTACTGCAACATAACATGTTTAAGGAGAATATAGTTAAACAGTATTGTTATTATGTAGTGTAGAAATTATTTTACAGAGGATTCTGAACTTGAATAAAAATCTAACAAAAATAACTCATATTTTGTAAACATAAATAAATGAATTCCTATTGAAATAATAAAAGATTATTTGTCACTTTGATGCTGAGATCATATAAGTCTATGCAATTATTAATATTACAGTTATATAACATGTATGAATATGGGGTTCCTCACCTGGAATCCCGTCCACCTGACAACCTGACCCAGTATTAGGTGACCAACAAACCAGGGCCAAATGTCAACAAACCAACCTGTCCAAAATGACCACTCAAAGTTGGAGATATCCTACAGGAATATTACAAATATTTCAGACAAAGGCAATGAATAAAATATATCTTTCTTCATGATTTATAAAAATAATAAAATAAAGCAAATAAAAAGGAAAAAAGTGATATTTATATAGCCCTGATTCCAGACAATGTCAATGCTCATAGTGTTTGATAGGAACTGGCCAAGATTGAAACTGGGAATCCCTGGATCTGGAGGCAAATACTCTACCAATTAAGCTATTTTGGCTGGATAAATCAAGTCTGACCCTATATAAATTTGATACAATTTTTTCATGAATAAATGCTGCAATTTGTACAAATATCTCTGTTTTTGATACATTAAGAATACCGGGGTAGGGGCATAACAACTCTCTCTCTGATAAGTCAGAACAGAATTTAAATTAAGGCCCAGAAAAAACATAAATATGTGTAGAACATGAGATGTTATGTAATTCTTTCTTTTCCTAACTTATCTCAGAGAAATGAGAATGTAGAGAGTTTTTCCCCTACCATCTGCTTTGTGATAAATGTTTACAATTCTAATATTGCCTTACTTTCTTTCTTCCAATTATACTCCAACTGTGCTGAAAAAGGTATTCATTGCGTAGCTCTTCATATTTCCCTGAAAATAATTTGTTTTACTGTTTATTAAGCAAGGCAATCATTAATCAATATTTCTATGTCCATGGATTAAATATATTCAAAGAATAAGATGTAAACTGTAAAAACTAACGGTAAGTATTTTTCTTTTTCTTTGGTATTACTCTTAATCAAATGCATTGTATGATTACTATATTTTTTTATTGGGAAGCTGCCACATTCAACAGGTGGAATTCAAATTTCACAAATTTGCACTGTACAAATTATGCAGCAGTTAAATTTAAAAGATATGTGTTTAATGCTTAAGATAATGGAGATTTCTTTTTGCCTTTTCATGTCACTTTCATGTCACATGATAATTCTTGTTATCTATTAATGATTTATACAAATTACAAGTGATGGAATTTAGTTAATAATATTTGACCATTTACAACACATGCATGTGTGAGGTGAAAAGAGTGTTGTAAATACGGTATGCCCTTGTGATGTCATAATTGTTTTCTTATAAATCATTTTTTAAATATTGAACAACTGTAATAAAAGGTAGAAAGGTAAGCAAATCTCAAAACAAACTGGCAGCTGCAGAGTATTATCAAAATTTAATGATTTCAACTTTTCAGTCTCATTGTGTAAAGCAGCTGGTATTGATTTTGTTTGTTTGTTTGGGGTTTTACATCACTTTCAACGTTATTTCAGTCATTTCGCGATGAGACCTACTTGTAACAGATATAGTGCTGCCTCACTGAATTGTCATGTCGCAGGTCCTTGACATGACAACCCACCCGGTCACAGATTTACAAGGACAACGGGTTAACCCTTTAGGCACGGGCCTCAGCTCATATGGGAAATTGTATAATGAGCTCAATCTCGGCATGGCCGGGGTTCGAACCCACGACCTTTGGATCACCACAGAGGAACAGGTGCTAATAAGCTGGCGCTCTAACCAACTGTGCCACGGCCCGTGGCCAGCTGGTATTGACCTGCTGTACCCCCTAGTGCAAGCTTGCACTCTTAGTGGGATGCTAATTGGTTGTGCCAAGTAAATTACAGATATATTATGCAATTACAAATAGTTTTGCAAAATAAGTGTTTTGACCTATTAGTGGTTTCCTTGATAATATCAAATGAGTATTTCCTCACCACCAGAAGCTTCAAACACATGATAAACAGAGCAGAGGGCAGCACTGGTCCACCCCAAGATGTAAAGCCATTTTTCCATCCAGTGTAACTGCACAACAGGTTTGTCTGCTATCATCTTGTGCTTGACCTCATTTTTTTTAGACTCTGCCTTTGTTTTTCTCTCCCATTTTCTCCTTCTTGGGCTGGTGGTTGGAGTGCCATCTGTTTCTGTCTTGGGGTCTGTTTGGGAGGATGGCTTAAAACCTCCCTTGACCTTTTTCACATGTCCCATCTCTCTTGGACTAGAGGTCGGTGACACAGTCTTGTTAGATTTTCCCATTTCATAGTCTGAAGAATATAATACAACATGATGTTACTTAGTCAGAACAATTGGAACATTTACAACCTTCCCATCCCTTACTGGTTCTGGATGTTGACCTCCCTTACATCTGTTTGGGGTTAAACAATAATACATTAAGAAACATCACTGATATATGCCCCCTTTTTGCAAACATGTCATTTGTATATATAACATGCAATCTACAGTAAGCCTCAACCTTTAACATGTTTAAGGCTTTATGTATACAGCTCACATGCATTCAGAAAAAACATTAATGGTAGCTGGTGACTTTCCTCTTCTAGTGTTTAGGACTTTTCTTGTGAATTTGTGGTCAAAATGTGGAGTTTGTTTAATTGAACACCCCCTTCAAAAAGTATATGTGAACATCCCAATATACCGAAGTTAATTCCATCCAATGAAGCGTTTCTCATCAGTATCATTCAATAAACTTTAAGATGATTGAGTTTTATGACTTAAAACCACAAATGGTGTTACATGGAGAAGCAAGCATATATGTTCATAATTTTGATCCGATAGGCTAAAATAAATACAAGGTATCAGCGATTTTGCTTACCTAAGGCTGAGAGAATACAACCTTTTTATTGCTCTCAGCTCTTACTGAAATAACATTCCTCATGTGTCATTTGCAACTTTGTAATATTTTCAAGCAAACTACAGTGAACGGCAAGTGTCCGAAACCGGCAGTTGATATTTTTCGAAACACTAAAAGTGTTTCTTTGTTTTCACGGCATGAGTGATGTTGTCACTGTAAAATGTCATCAGAAGCGGTCAAATGATCAAACATCATTGTATGACTCTTCATAAAGCTATGACAAACTGCAGGTTTGCTGAATGTGTGACTTATGTTAATTTCCCTATAATTCTGTATATATTGAATATGCATCATTATTCCACATGCCCTTTAAACAGATGATCTACTTTCGATGTACGCAGTCTTTCCCCAGTTTTAAAAGATTTTGTGAAAATCGGATTTTGCTAGCTGCCAGTCACTGTAGTTTTCTGTCGCCACCAATAACCACGGATTACAGCGACTAAGCCAGATAACACCATTGTAGCCACTGACAGTCAGGGTCTACTTCATTGGCTGAAACTGGTCAATGACAAGCTACATGAAATTACAGGTTTCCATCTTTGGTAACTGCAACATTTTCAAACAGTGTGCACTTCAGAATTACTGCACACTTTGATTCTAACAAAACTGCATTTGAAACAGGAAGCTTGGCATCTTTCAGGAACTCCCTTGCCAAAGTGTAAAGCCTGGTGTCGAGCAGCTGCACCCCTTAGTGCAATCTTGCACTCTCAGCAGGATTCCAATTGGTTGTGTTTAGTATACTTTTAGAGAATACCAGTGAAGTCGGCCCCACCGTGGGAGGTGAAGTCAGCCCCCAAGAGAAGCCGGCCCCGGTCACTCTGGAACGGCTCAAAACTCACAAAATCTCCTTTGAGAAGGCTATTTGACCCTAAGGGCATTGACTTACTAGGGACCCTCGGTAGCCTTTTATATTCTTCCGGTAACTTGATAATCTAGCCACCTAAATCTGGGGGCCGACTTCTCCTAGGGGCTGACTTCTTTTGGGGGCCGGCTTCAATTGCATAGGGGCCGACTTCACTTGTTACAGGCATCAGAGTAGTTTCCGACAGACAGTAGTTTCGGACAAGGGCTTCTCCACATGTCTTGAATTGTTTCAAATAATGTTCTGTGACCAACTACTTGTTGACATGAGCGATACCATTAGTTTACTCATGAAATTTTTCAATGACTTGATTTATTTTCTTCAATTCAAAATATAAATGATCACAGTCATATTTAGCACGTCATTTTTCAGGTTTGCTTTCTCTAAGTAGTTTGAAGTAGAAATGCCGAATATGATTAAAATCTTTGAGAAACATTAAGCTAAAGTGTTATTCTAATAATGTAATTTATCAAAAATTCTAATTTATTTTTTCACCAAGGTATGATAAGACTGTCAGAAACTACTTCTCACACATAGTTAACGTTAACCACCTGAAAAGTCTTGTTGTATTTGGCACGTGACGCATTTGCCACTTGCCGCGTTCAACCTAAAGTGACTTGTATGAGTGTGACATTGCGTGCAAGGCATCACTGGCAGGTCCAGGGTTTTGCATTTGTCAAAATGGGGGTACTTACAAGTTTCTTTTCTGTACTCGTGTTTAATACTTTTCTTGCATATTCTTGTTCACAAATCTTATATAAAGTCAAGTAATAAGAAAATATAACAACTGAATATAAATATGAAATTTGTTAAATTGAACACCTCCTTCAACATCCATTTCTTGACCCGCCAATATACCAAAACTGATTCCCGCCAATGTTAGTGAAGTGTCATTTTTAAATCTTTTAAACAATAAGCATGATAGGGTTTTATGATTTAAATCCAAGTTTGATGTTATCTGGTACTTAACCCCTAAGGGACTAGCCTATCTAAATTTTTTTGATTGGCAGTACTGACCAATTTTATTCTGGACTAGTGTATCTACGTACTAAATTAATAAAATTTATAACCATGGTTATTCAATATGCTTAATGAAGTGCTGGGGTCAAAAGATAATGATTAATGGAGTCTGACGTCATTATCATGATTACATTGTAACAAGTTGCAGCCCTTCAGAATGTTACAAATGACGTCATCAAGTTAGAACAATGGGGACGTCAACGTCCTTCCCGTCCGTTGCTGTCCTTCCCGTCGGTTAGGGGTTAAATACAATCATTTCTCTTCTCTTTTTGGACCCCAAAGCACCACAAAATACAAGGTGTCAGACATTTCCCTGAATGACACTACGCGCATCAACGCACATCACGTGCCGAATGCAACAAGCCCCTGAAAACATCACTAGTGAAAAGCCTCCTGTCTCTGTCAGTTTTATATGAATCTTTACATTTTCTTATAATTTGATAAACAAGCTACTGAAATATTCTTTGTTATATTTTCAAGGGAAAAGCATAATTTTTTTCTCAAGATAACACAGAAAATGTCACATTTTGTTTTGGAAACTACTCTTATACCTGTATAGATGTAGATGCAGAAACCCGTAGTCGCTCTATTGGATATTTTGTGACATTCCCAGTATTGTTCCAGAAGTTGTCATCAACCAATCTGACAAATATCTGTAGTGTTGGCTCTGAAGAGAACTTAGCAAGTTTCTGCTGGAGACGAGTGGAGTGCTGTTTCCTGCGGTAAAAATGAATGACAGCTGTCAAACCCGGATATACACATGAAGAACAGGATGTAACAGTCCTCAAACAAACTAAATATAGCTAAACTAGAATGCATTCTAAACTATGTTTTACCTGATTTTATTTTCTTGGTCGAAATGTTGTGTTTGGCTGAAATACATTGAATGAACAGGTTTTATTTCATTTGAGTTGCTTTTGATATGACTTGTGATGTTGGCCTCGCCAATTTTGTCTCGGGGGCACGCAGAGCCTATGTATTATTACCGTAAATATTAGGGGAAGATACATTTTGAAGCATCTCTGATCTATTAATAATAATACATAACAATCGCTCTTCAGTAGCAGCTGTCTGATGGTCATGCATCTGAAATGATAGAAAGAGGGAAATATTTTGCATGTTACATTGCAGTCAACAGAAGGGTGCCGAAACTGCCTCTCACCTCTTATGTGCAGAGGTCTAGTGTATTTCTTGTTTAGTACCATTTTGTTTCTAGACAATACAAGATCATCAGGGTCACATAAATTCTATTGTTATAAGGCATGATTCTTGGGTTTGTCCATGTTCATCACGAAGGCCAATATACCGTATTCAACATAACCTTGGACACACATACAACTACCTCTGGCATCAGTATATCCAGATCATTATGTTCAGTGGCAACCAACCGCACTAGCATAGCTACTTTCACGCTGGGTAAAAGGCTCGAAAGTCGAAATAGCCATTGTTGCTGAAAGGGTCATAAAAACACCATTTTACATGTTCAGTGGCATATCCAGGTCATTCTACTCTTTGTTATACATGGTCCAGTATAAAAAAACATACATGATGTTATTCAATTGTATATTGTACCACAGTTATGATATTTTTTGAACTTATGACTAACTCTATCTTACAAATAATGAGTGTGATGAGGAATAAACACAAAACAATTACATGTCTGATATATTTTTTTATTATAATTTTATAAAATGTCAGATTGGAGTGATCAGTTAGTATTCTTAACCCCTAATGGACAGGAAGAACGGCAACGTCCACCACCGGTAACAGATGGGAGGTACGTTAACTTGGCTCAATGACGTCTGGCTCAATGACTGCAACTTGTTACAATGTAATCATGATAATGACGTCAGACAACTTGGATCATGAACTTTTGATCCCAGCACTTCATTGAGCATATTGAGTAACCATGGTTATAAATTTCATCAATTTATTATGTAGATACACTAAAAAAAATTGGCTAGTCCTGCCAATCAACAAAATTTAGATAGGCTAGTCCTTTAGGGGTTAAGCACTTCGGAAATTGTAAGAAAAAGCATATTTTGATATATTTTGCTTCCACAATCAATATATGCCGTACCATAAACACTGTTACTTTCTATTTTATTTTATAGCAATAGAATTAATACCTTAATTACCTCGAGAATAATACCTTCTGTGAAGCTAAATAATCTGTTAAAAAAATAGGTCTTTGATAATTCATTTTTCGAGACAGGAATGTATGCCTCCTGATCAGTATTGATACCTCTCATCATGTTCAGAGAGAATGTACCATTGTTTAAATTGCCTAATATAGTCTTAAAGGGATTAAGCACCGATTTTGAAAAAAACGTTTAAAATTTGCATATTGGTGATAAATGTATTTGTCTTTCATGTCTATATTTTTTTTAAATAATGCATCCCCATCATTGTCTGTAAAACCTATTTGAACAAGACCTTAATATATAGGCCCCTAATGAAAGCACACTCCTTTCTTGGCATCATCTTTATGTGGAGTGTCATCATAGAGGCACTGAAAGGTAAAATGACGTCATAAGAGTATGGCAATATGCTTATGACGTCATGACATGTATTGTCCTTTGAATAGTACCAAAATGACGTCAAACAGTGCTACCCTACTTTGAGCCTCAATTGAGGTCAAATAAAGTTCACGCTACCCGTGTTTACCCGTCACGTGCAGCTTATGGCTCAAATAGACCTCTGCTGGGAGTGCAACTGCTATGTCTCATAGCGACATATCTTATTACTCTATTATAATTTCAATCTGTCATTATGTTCATATGTGGCTAAGCTTTCAAAAACACCAAATTGTAGAATTGATGCTTAATACCTTTAATTACTCTCAATAGAATTCTTAAATTTTCAAAATCCTTGAGCCTACTAAAATGAGAGGAACCAAGAATCAACAAAAATATAAATAGAAATAATAAACAAAATACATTTACCATTTATTTTAGCAAGATTATTCTACATTCTTTTAAAGAAGATATCTCATTAAATACAACTCATCTCCTTCTCCCCCCCCCAAAAAAAACAAAAAAAACAAAAACAAAAACAAAAGAAATTATTTTATTCTCTTTATACTTTTTATGTGTAACATCATTCATGGATCTAGACTGTCAACAAGACTCTGTTTCAGGGACTACTGAGGAATCTGAACTAATCTGTACATTTCATGCTATCCTGTACATTCACAATGTAGCCGAAGCATTATCACATCAATTTTGGATACTCGCTACGTAACTGCACACTAAACTGTGTCATGTATAAGCGAAATCACAGTCATGCCACATCTTTTCTACTAATAGTTGAGAACTGCACCCAGTAGTTTCAGAGGAGAAGATCAAAGTTGACTGATAGAATGACAGAAAATTCCAAATCAAAATAAATTAATATATTGATCAGATACATTTATAAGTATATGCTCATCTGAACTGAATTCTAATGAGACTAACACAAAAGGTGTCCAAATTTGGCGGAGTGGGCATAAAAATTACCTTAAAAAATGTAATCCATCAAGTAAGTCAAACAAATTAATATTTAGATATGTTTCTTAAATTGTTACTATGCTCAGATGTTAAGGTTTGTGATAATTAAAGTGGCAATATTGTCAAAGCTAATTACCAGATAAAGTATGGCAGTAATGAATCCCCTGTATATTTATATTGTGTAGTTTAATAATTTTCTGGAATAACTAGAAGACAAGATTACAGCCTGATTCCAGCCCACTGTATACATATACCAGTATATGTATCTGCAGGCCTTGACATACGCACAGGCCTGGTGGAACGGGGCCACCAGATCCTCTGTTTGGGCCAGTGAATGGTCTATTGTAGTGGCCCAGTTGGGCAACCATATTTTTGTTTTTTTAGTGGCCTAAAGTTTTTTGATTTTATTCTAATCCTTGATAGATATTTGTCTCACATCATGATCAAAGGACCTGTAAATTTTGATTGGGACAAGTAAGTCCAACTAGTCACCATTCAGCCTTATATACAATGCTCTTTATTGTATCATGCAACCTATCATCTTTAGTAACTTCGGGCCACCACTTCTCATGCTCTGGTGGCCCAGCTGGGTAACCAAAATTTTTTTCTTTATGTCAAGGCCTGATCTGTCATAATAACTGAGCTAAGGCAGGTATCCAACAGTCCTACCTACTCCAAAATCCATTGGCAAAATCAACTGGAAATCTATTGTTTTCAGAAATCCTGGCCATGCACCTCCCATCCTTTTTAAAATATGACTGAACATTGATTGAACAATGTTTTGATGGAAATGAAACAAACATCAGTGAGAAAATTATAACCATCAAGTCCATAATGCTAATGGATTTAGGAGTAATTTCAATACACGACATCTCGTGATCTGCACTCCCGGGTTTGTGGGTGGTCTATGTGAACTTCACAATTGCTTATCACTCAAGCCATTTGGGAAATGTATTATCAACCAATCAGAATTAAGCATTGTTGTATAGTGCAGTCATGGAATATAGCATGTGTGAAAAATGGCAATCTGATGACTTGTTATTATATTCTTCATTCTGGGAGCACAAGGAACACAACATCCTCCAGTTCATCAAAAAGCAATATTATTGCATTTTGTTCTGAAATCTCAATGTCAAAACAATGATATCAATGTACGGTGAACATTAATTCCAGGAAAGTCAGGACACTTTATACAACATGATCAAATGTTCTCTGCAGCTGCTTCAGAATAATCACGTGTGACAAATTGGGTCAAATATCATATCAGCATCTCCAAAATTAGCAGATATGGGAGAGCAAATTTCAAATGCATACAAGTGGACATATAAAATGCTGCCAATTTTGAATGTATTTCTCTCCAGCCCCCACACTATTTGGAGATTAAATCACCTATTTCTCTTCTGGCAAGCCCAATGCTTTTGCTACTCTTTGAAGTATCTTGGAAGGAGGTAGATCTTCTTGCGTATGCCAATACTGTCACATCTACAAATCTGTACATTGCCCGTTCCTTGTCCCTGTCTGTTACTGACCTTTGCAGTCACCTGAAAATTAACAAAATACTAACAATCATCTACTTCTTTCAAAACATGGGCATTTAAGACTCTCACAGTTTGTGCAACATGTTTTTTAACCATTGTTAAATAATTTATATGGACAAATTTAATATGCTTTTGTTTTTGACTTGCATACAGTTATGAAGTGTTCACACACAATTGTGATGTTTTACTAGCCAACAGACAAACTATTTTGTTATGTTCATCATTCCTCATGATCAGGTAGATAATCAGGTAGATAATCAAATAGATGATCATATAAATGATCAGGTAGGTGATCAGGTAGATGATTAGGTAGATGACCAGCCCTTACTCTAGTGATCATGCTGGCAACATCCTCCTTGTGGGCTTCCTTCGCAAATACTTCCACCAAATCTCTTATAAACCATGTCCCAAACTCTGTATGTCTCATTGATAGATAACCTAGAAACCAAAGATTCAAATAAATTATGAAAACATGAGATTGTGATGAAAGAAATCAAAGTTTGATGAATATCTATAATCAGAAGCTCAAAGTATTGAAAATACTCAAGTATGAACTTGACATTACAGCATTAGTTATGAAAATATCCTTTGCTTCAAGGAGAAAGGTAAACAATTTTTAATGCTGTGTCATTTATAATGCAATTCTCTGATTTATAATGCATGTTCAGTATCTTCCAGTTTCTTGGAATTAATCCATTTTCAATGTCAAGGTCAAATAGATATACCAAAATTCTTGACAGTCAAAGAAGCAAAAGGTAAAATTCTGAATCAGGAGCCCTCCCTTGGAATATTGTTGACATAAATTTTAAGTAGCCATACTTACAAATTTGTAAAAAATGTATAAGGTGTTTGACAGTGTTGATATATAACAGATATGAACTACTTTTATTCACTTTTAATGGTTGAGATGTTGCATGTACATGTACACCAGTTATGAATTCAAGGTCAATTAAGATGTCAAGGTCAAAGGTCACATGACTAAGAAAGTATGACGAGGCACGCGGATCGATTTTAATTGCGTTTTAAATGATAAATAATGAAAACGCTTTGTTTTGACGCTAAGATCAAGGACGTGGAGAAATTCTCAACATGGAGAAATTGTGATAATATTCGGTAAATACCTTTATTTATCATTTAAAACGCAATTAAAATCGATCCGCCACGGATATGAAAGTTCAATTTGACATGTTGGCCGCTCCACTTATGTCTCGTGGGCACCCAGACGCTAAGATCAAGGACGTCAGAAAGCATTTCTGTCAAAAAGGGAAGACACGACTCAAAGTAGTGGAGACAATGACGAAATGCAAAACTGTGAACGCTGATAATTGGAATCAGTGAGAACAAAGTCAAAACAAAGCGTTTCGAAATAATAGACCAATAATATTGGGTAAATATTGGGTAAATACCTTTATTTATCATTTAAAACGCAATTAAAATCAATCTGCTACGTCTGATATTCGTTATTTCGAAAATATGAACATCGTATTTACGTTTTACCGTAAATACTCGAGTATAAGACTGTTTAATCGATCCGCTATGTCCGATATTCGTTATTTCGAAAATAAGAATGTTTGTAATGAAAACTCGTAGTGCCGTAATTTTTGGGCGTTTATCCTCGTCCACAGGTTGCTCTCGTGTATAAGACGACCCCCCCCCAAACATTAACTAAGGATTTGTGGACAAAAACCTCGACTTATACACGAGTAAATAAGGTAATGGAAAATATATGAAACTGGTCCCCTGAAAATACAACATCTCACATACTAATAGTTAAGAACCCAGACAAGTAATTTCAGAGGAGAAGATCAAAGTTGATGGGTAGACAGAATGGTGGAAAATGTCTGGCAAAAAAAATCTGTTGACTTTTCAAATTTCTCTTTAATATAAATGATGCATTTACCAGGTACTGTAGAATAAACAACCATCATGTCTGACATTTCATGTAATCTGACTGGCTCAAACACGCTGTCTGCCATATTCATCTCTCTCACTCTCCTGGCAAGTTCAGTGTCCTCATCACCATCTGTCTGTAAGCGCCCCATTGTAGTGCTATCTGCAATCTCACACAAGTAAATCAAACACGAATGCACAATGAAAAGTGGTATCAATGCAATTTCACTCATCACCTCTCATGTCCTAATGTAATTTATTAAGAAATATGTGTAATGATCAGTGGAAAAGTGTATTGTGTTCAATTAGAAATGAAGGATTCAGACCAAACTGATTGAATCTTGGCACATTCAGTATAGCTAGAAACCTATTACCGGTACATTATAACCATAAACAAGCAACTTGAAGAACAAGTCTACACGATGCCAGCATTATTTCCTACTATATCTAAATGTGAGATATAGTGTTCTTATCATCATTTCAAATCAATACTGAGAAATGTATGTCAAAATATGAAACAGCATGCCAAGAGGTTGTATTCAATATGATATGAATAATCTGCATACAAAAAATTAAAGAAAAAACTATTTTGCAGGGTTCTTTTTTAAAAAATACTCACGTCCTTGGCAAGCTTGAATGAAAAATAGCTTTGGTTTTCTATGGAGTTTGGGACAATGATCTTTAGCCCCATCAAACTGCTGCAGAATGTCCTTGTTGATGTCGAGGGACCCTTTTGCTGGATTGTCGCCCACCGCTCGCTGACCGTCCCTGGCATAGACAATCCCCTCATTACCATGGCTCAGAATAACAAATACAAACATGTCAGCTTCTTTGTGTTCGTCTCGCTTGGCTTCTTTCTTAATCTTATCTTTTAATTGCTGTAGAAAATGCAACAAAAATAAAAAAAACATGAAATTTTCCATATGTCAATATTTCCTGCTTTATTTTTTGCATCATCAACTTTTTGTACTTCTAACATTAGAAATTTTCTTAATATCAAGACTGTTACACAACATTATCATTAATATTCTACTGTCAATTCTTTTGAACATGTTAAGATGTATTTATTTGTCATGTAAAATATACCCAATTTTGGTTCCTTTCCAATTGTAATATATCAATGTGTAATTATTTCTCAACACCAAAACATTGCTTACGTCTGCCGTGAGTGAGCACCAAATGTCCACCTGAAAGTGGAGTGCTGTGAAGAGGCTATCCAGATTCATAACATCCATGCTGGATCCTTGCCTTTCACTCAAATTGTCAAAGTATTCTATATTCACCAGAACAGCACGGCCACGAGGCTTTGATCCCACTTCATATATTTTATCAGGCTGAAAACAATGCAAGATGGGCTGAACAATGTGTTGTATTTAAACTCAACAAAAGCCCTAAACATTTACAATAACACTTATTAGCTGAGATGTGATATTGGTACAAAATGTGAATGCTTCATGCATTTAATACATAACCAATTTCATCCAATGACTTCCCATTTATTTCAAAATATTGATTCAATAATCATCTTATAAAAGAAATCAATTTATTGAGAGATTAGAGAGATTAGTGTGCTAATTTAAAACTGATTTGGAGGTCATTAAATTAATTCTTAAATCACAAAATAATGTGAATTTTGAAAATTTCCTATTAAATCAACAATGATGTCAAACAATAGCTTATAGCAATTTTTTTCCCTGATATTCAGCTAGTTCTCCAATAATCCTTAAAATCTTTTGGCAAAAACAAAAACATTACCAGAAGATTTACAAGGATTACAACTTTTTCTGATATTTAGTTAGTTCCACAATAATCCTTAAATGTTTTGGTAAAAAAAACCACAAAATCTCTATATAAAATTACAAGTATTACAATTAATAAATGTAGAAAATAATCTATAAGTCAAAATGTCACTCTTTATTAATTAACATGTGATTATTAGTACATACCATGTCTGCTAAATGCTCCTTCAGCTTGATCTTATTGACATCAAGAACTTTAGGGTCCATGACTGAAAGAGTAATAGAATAAAATTTGTAATTTCTAATTCTCTCTCCAATGTTGAGTGTCACTTTACAAGTGACTAATAAAGTGTAACAATATAATTTTCCATGTGTCACTGAGCATATCATTGAGGGTCTTTAATCAGTCAAAATGAAACCTTATTTTGCCACTATGTATCCTTACAACCCTATATGTTAAATGTAACAGAATGGGAGACAACAGCAATTGAGAATACATTAGCTTTTAGAAAATCCAGAAAAATCTGATTAAGAGTTCAATTATTGCGAGAGTTCAACTAATGAGATAATTTGGCTGATGCAGACTATAAGTTGACTGGCAGTACTTACTGGAGCTCTCTGTGTCTACAGCGCCCTCTGCAGTCCGTGCTGCTTCCGTTCTGTCCAGCTCATCAGTGCTGCACTGTCTGCTTGTCCTGCGCCTCAGCAGAGGAGGCTGCTCAGAGCTAGGTGAATCCTGTGGACCTTCGTTCTTTCGCCATTCATCAACTATGTCTACAAAGTAATGTGTAACTGGTATACATCTTAGAAAATATTAAAGTTGATGAGTGCATTTCTTATCTAATTCAGACAAGTTTGGGAATTTATAAAAATAACAATTCTATTTGATTACTTCGTGAAAAGCTCTCTATTTTAAACTGATAAGAATCTATTTTCGTGAATGTCCACAAGTTGTTATTTTCCTTACAGATGTTTAGTCAAGTCTCTGTAACATTTAAGTTTTTGGGTTTCAGTAGATTTATTTCTCCCTTTTCACAAACTAGAGATACTGCCAAATCTCATTTATAAACATTCACTTGGTTAAACATAAATATGCTCATTCATTAGCATATTGATCAATAGATTTAATCTGAATTCATAAAAATGATATCATACAGCAGAATGTTTGAATAAAATCTAGTCATTGGGAATGGAAAATGCATGGAAAATTTCAAGTTCAGCCTTTTCTGCTATACATACTTGTATCTAGTTTCTCTGCGATGTGGTCTTGACCAGTTTCCATCAATGCATATATCAAGCAGCGGAAGGCATTATTTCCCTTACGTTGCAGAATGTTTAAGAATTCAGTGGCCTTAGCTGAATCAGTGACCTTACTCTGTAAAATAATTTGCAGGCTTTTAAATAACATATTATGACAATTTATAATACATACAAAAAAATATCATGGTAATTTGTGCAAAATATTTATGAATCAAAAATATAAGTGCTGCATAAAATAAAGAATATAACATTAAGTGCAATGAATCATGGTAATGAGTACCACAAAATAATTATAATATACAGTAATAATGATCAGTTTATTATGAACATATAGTACTTCAGTAAAATTTTTTTATAGTTTTTTGCCTGAGGAAAAGTTTTGTACTGGATGATTTATCCTATATTCTGATTTATAATCCTATATTATGCATCATTGCTATTTATGACATCAAAGTTTTGCTTACCAATATCTTTTGTTGCATATTTACATTGATAACTTTATCAGAGATGAAGCACGCCAGGAATTCCTCATCCACCAATAAGTTGGACACTATAAACTTATAGTTTTTCCTTATAATATCTCTGTCTTTATCATCCATCCTGAAAAGGTAATAAACACATAAAATTATGCTTTTCAAAATACATACGCAAATTTACTTTATTGACAAATTTACTGAGCTTTCAATTTCTGTCATAACTCAATTCATGATACATGTGCATTATATTCAACAATAGTTAACTACAGATCTTGGCACTTGGTGACTCTTCTTCCATGTTCCTCAGACTGCTCCTTGGTAGAGAATTATCAGCTCCTTGGCTGAGCAAATCCTAAGCTTTTTGTTGGAGCAAACTTTTAACTTTAGCTCCATGGCCTGTTATATCTTATTTCTCAGCAATAATGGAAAAAGGTTTCATGATGGATATTCTTTGCTCAAAGGGATAACAGTTAACTGCCAGTTGTTACCCTGAGCCTGATTCAAGCTGATCTTAACTGAAGGGTGGTGACATCTAGCAGCCGATTGTGCAATTTATCTCTAACCTCAAACTTATTCCTCCATAACTCATCCCTGGTCAACTAAAGCCAATCTCCATTATCAAATATCAAATTTCAAGATAGTGTACAGTTCTCATTCTGGTAAAGCTTAAAGCTCTGGTGAGTCCTTCTCAATGGGCGAAGAACAACAATGTGGAGCTTTGTAATTCTCGCTATCTCCTCTCCCAAATCCACTGCATTTTCACAGCGCTACGATCGTTTTTGACCCAATTCTTTGCACACAGCACATCCAGAACAGCTGTGATAGTTTGTTTGGGGCATTGTCGTCTCAGGTTGTCTTTCAGCTTTACATTGTTGTTTTTCCAAGGCTCAGTTTTGCCTTTGGAATGGTGACATATATTCAGCAGATTGCAATATACTTATATAAAGATTGCATAACAAACATGTAATAAGGCTGATATTGGTGTGTCAATGTATCATGTCAGTCTGAAATTTCCCTCCCATCTTGAGGAAAGGCAGGCAGAAGTTGACGATGCAATTTTTTTCATCATGCACTGCTCTCACGAGCCATGCAATCCCGTTAAATTTCCATGGACCAGCTACGGGAGATCAGATAGAGAATTGGCCTATTATTTCCTTGTACAGTCAAAGACAACAGAGCTGCCGATAACAACAGAGCTGTGGTTTCATTTTCAAAGCAGTTTAAGTGTGTCTGCACTCTTGAAAATCTTCACACCAAGTTGTTTTCTGACACTTATATGTGCAAACAAAGTGGGATGGTGTGATAAACATCGGTAATCAATTGCCATTGAATTGGTAAACTGAACCACAGCTCTGTTGTCGTCCTCAGCTCTGTTGTTGTCAGCTGTAATCAGATAACGTTTTAAATGTGAAAATCTTAAGAGCGCCACCACTATACCCAAAGACATTGGCAAAATAGACTTGAAATCCACTGTTTCTAGAAACACCACGCACTGCCCATCATATTGAAGTTTCCCCAGTAATTAAACTCGACTTCCGGCGATTGACTGTTGCAGTTCTGATCCATGTCATCGTCTTTCCCAGTCATAATATCTATAATTGCATATCCGTGAGCTTTCTGTAGAGTTTTTTCTCCAGTTTTTTACCTGATATTAAACCTGACAACATGAAATGGCATTTAGGAGAGTCCAAGTGATGACGTCATGGAAACGCAAAGGGAGAATCTTCATATGACGTCAGATGGACCACAACGTTGTGGAGTTTCAGATCGTTGCTATCACTCCCGTGAATAAACTGACCCACTTTCACCTGATTGCGCAAACTCGTAAACAATGGTAAAACGATGCTGAGATCAAGAAAAAACAAAGAAATATTTTCAAACAGGGTTGACATCTTAAGTTGATTTAAACAGTACATAATTCTTTGATTGTTAGTCGCCGGAAGTCGAGTTCTTACAGAGTCGGGACTTAAATTGGATGGGCAGTGTGTGATGTTTCTGGAAAGAGTGGATTTCAAGTCTTTTTTGACGATGTCTTTGGGTATAGAGGTCACACTCTGGTGGAATTTGGGCAGCCACAAGGAACATTTTTCTCCACCTAGCAGACGATTATAATGCAATTCTCCTACATCTACATCTAAAGTTTACATCTAAATCTACAGCTACATCAAAAGTTTACTCGGCAAAACCAAATGGCATCCCGCCGAGACAAATGACAAATGCTGATCAGTTTTTTGAGTCAGCAATCTCTCAATAAACGATACATTGACAACTATAACAAGTATAATACTTTTTAATTATCCGCTCACCTGAAGTTTATCGTCAGCCACCGCACAGGTCAAGATTTCACGGTTTATAATGTCTGTAGGAACTTCAAAACAACAAACATTCAGAATCGGATCTTCCTCAAAGTGTTCCGGAAATTTTGCACATTCCCGACGGTGGTGAATGTCCCTGACGGTGTCGAGTTGTCGACAACGGCGCTGCCAGGAGCGTGTTGTGGTCTGATTTCCGGGATGTTGACCTACTTTCGGTTTTCTTCTTATGACACAAGTTGTGCAGCCAACACCACATATCAAATTTTATTCAATTTGATTTGTGAAGTTGCCCGCTCCACTTGTGACCCAGTATCTTGGGGCGGCCCACAATTCCTATCGCTTTCCAATATTGCTTTCTAATATTTCCATTTATCACACATAATTATCAAACATCACACACCTTATCTCTTGGAGCTCACAATTCTCAAAATACATGTACATGTATTAATAGTTACAAGTGCCTTCGGCTGGGAAAGGATGCTGTCTCTCTCTGTTGTGGCTATCTCTCACTTATGCAGCTGTCTCTCACTGCTATAACTGTCTCTCACTGTTGTAATTATCTCTCACTTATGCAGCTGTCTCTCCCTTGTACAGCTATATCACTGATGCAGCTGTCTCTTACATGTGCAGCTATCTCACACTTATGCAGCTGTTTCTCACTTGTGCAGCTATCTATCTCTGCTGTAACTACCCCTCACTTGTGCAGCTATTTCTCACTGTTGTAACTATCTCTCACTTTGCAGTTATCTCACTTATGCAGCTGTCTCTCACTTGTTCAGTTATCTATCTGTGTCACACAGTATAACTGTTTCACTTTTGTAATTATCTCTCACCTATGCAGCTGTCTCTCCCTTGTACAACTATCTCTCACTGATACAGCTGTCTCTCACTCATGCAGCTGTCTCTCACTTGTGCAGCTATCTATTTCTGCTGTAATTGTCTCTTGCTGTTGTAATTATCTCTCACTTATGCAGCTGTCTTTCCCTTGTACAGCTGTCTCACTGATGCAGCTGTCTCTTACATGTGCAGCTATCTCACACTTATGCAGCTGTTTCTCACTTGTGCAGCTATCTCTCACCTATGCAGATGTCTCTTCCTTGTACAACTATCTCTCACTGATGCAGCTGTCTCACATATATGCAGCTATCTCTCACTAATGCAGCTGTCCCTCACTTGTGCAGCTATCTATCTCTCGCTGTTGTTATTATCTCTCACTTATGCAGCTGTCTCTGCAAAATGAGAGATAGTTACAGCAGTGAGAGATAGTTACAGCAGTGAGAGTTAGCTGCACAAATGAGAGAGTTACATGAGTGAGATACCTGCACATGTAAGAGACAGCTGCATCAGTGAGATAGCTGTGCAAGGGAGAGACAGCTGCATAAGTGAGAGATAATAACAACAGCGAGAGACAGTTACAGCAGAGATAGATAGCTGCACAAGTGAGGGACAGCTACATAAGTGAGAGATAGCTGCATATATGTTAGACAGCTGCATCAATGAGAGATAGTTGTACAAGGGAGATACAGCTGCATAGGTGAGAGATAGTTACAAAAGTGAGACAGTTATAACACAGATAGATAACTGAACAAGCGAGAGACAGCTGCATAAGTGAGATAACTGCAAAGTGAGAGACAGTTATAGCAGTGAGAGACAGCTGCATAAATGAGAGATAGCCACAGCAGAGAGAGACAGTATCCTTTCCCAGCCGAAGGCACTTGTGACAACAAATAAGTGATAATTGTGCCATTCATAATATGCTAAAAGTGCAACCCTTCACACAAACTTGCAAAACAAAAGTGAAGTGGAGATTAGTTTAGCGTCACTTCCACCAGAGGGCAGGCAACGTGGTGACGGAACAGCGAGATCACACGACGAGCGTGAAGTTCTTTTGATATTTGATATTTGATATTTGACGTTTTTTTCAAAAGGTGTCAACAAGTATGTATCAGTGTACCCTTTTGGGACATGGTGAAAAAAGTTATGTAAAAGGATATATATCCTGTCAAAAAACGGGTATATCCCTTTTCCGGTGACAAATGAGTTTTTCAGTATGATTAATGGCCTTCTCAACCTTGTAGCACAGTCTTAATCATTTATTATCAATATATTAATGGAGAATAACTGTATACACCTTCATACTCTTTTGGTTATTGGGTAGAAACGTTATGTAATAGATATCCTGTAAAACATTGAAATATACCTTTATCTATGACAGTCACATATTTTTGCATGTTAATGATTCCCAAGCATTGTTGCACTGTCTTCGCAATCATGGATTAATTAATGGAGGGTTAGACATACTTGCTAGACATGTCTAGAACATATCCTGTGGCATTAGAATGCGAGGTAAATTATATGAGTAGGAGATATGGCCCTTTTCCCATGGCAAATGGAAAAAATCTAATATAACACATTCCGGGGGATTTGGCACTGTCTTTGCAATCATAGATAAACTAATGGAGGGTTAAACATACTTGCTAGACATGTCTAGAACATATCCTGTGGCATTAGAATGCGAGGTAAATTATATGAGTAGGAGATATGGCCCTTTTCCAATGGCAAATGGAAAAAAGCTAATATAACACATTCCGGGGGATTTGGCACTGTCTTCGCAATCATGGATAAACTAATGGAGGGTTAGACATACTTGCTAGACATGTCTAGAACATATCCTGTTGCATAAGAATGCGAGGTAAATTATATGAGTAGGAGATATGGCCCTTTTCCCAGGGCAAATGGAAAAAAGCTAATATGTCACATTCTGGGGGATTTGGTGCTGTCTTCGCAATCATGGATAAACTAATGGAGGGTTAGACATACTTGCTAGACATGTCTAGAACATATCCTATGGCATTAGAATGCGAGGTAAATTATATGAGTAGGAGATATGGCCCTTTTCCCATGGCAAATGGAAAAAATCTAATATAACACATTCCGGGGGATTTGGCACTGTCTTCGCAATCATGGATTAATTAATGGAGGGTTAGACATACTTGCTAGACATGTCTAGAACATATCCTGTGGCATTAGAATGCGAGGAAAATTATATGAGTAGGAGATATGGCCCTTTTCCCTAGGCAAATGGAAAAAAGCTAATATAACACATTCAGGGGGATTTGGCACTGTCTTCGCAATCATGGATAAACTAATGGAGGGTTAGACATACTTGCTAGACATGTCTAGAACATATCCTATGGCACTAGAATGCGAGGTAAATTATATGAGTAGGAGATATGGCCCTTTTCCCTAGTCAAATTGAAAAAAGCTAATATAACACATTCCGGGGGATTTGGCACTGTCTTCGCAATCATGGATAAACTAATGGAGGGTTAGACATACTTGCTAGACATGTCTAGAACATATCCTGTGGCATTAGAATGCGAAGTAAATTATATGAGTAGGAGATATGGCCCTTTTCCCCTGGCAAATTGAAAAAAGCTAATATAACACATTCCGGGGGATTTGGTACTGTCTTCGCAATCATGGACAAACTAATGGAGGGTTAGACATACTTGCTAGACATGTCTAGAACATATCCTGTGGCATTAGAATGCGAGGTAAATTATATGAGTAGGAGATATGGCCCTTTTCCCATGGCAAATGGAAAAAAGCTAATATGTCACATTCCGGGGGATTTGGCGCTGTCTTCACAATCATGGATAAACTAATGGAGGGTTAGACATACTTGCTAGACATGTCTAGAACATATCCTGTGGCATTAGAATGCGAGGTAAATTATATGAGTAGGATATATGGCCCTTTTCCCCTGGGATATTGAAAAAAGTTAATATAACACATTCCGGGAGATTTGGCGCTGTCTTCGCAATCATGGATAAACTAGTGGAGGGTTAGACATACTTGCTAGACGTTTGATTTGGATTTATTTTTAAAGATTGTAAAGATTCTTTGATGCGAATGCCAAAAGTTAGTATTGTTTTAGATTTATTTTCAAAAATATCAAAAAGAAAATAAATCTTTACAATCTTTAAAAATAAATCCAAATCAAATAGCTTCAATACCCAAAAACACCTCCATGGACCTATCCAACTTTAAACATTAATGTTGCCATGTCAGAGTTAAAGAAATGCTCAACAGATCCATCCCTTTATATAAATAGATATAAAGAAATTCAATCTATGAAAAATCCTATGAATAATCCTAAAACCTCTGAAGAAAACAAAAGAATTTGTTTGGGGTTTTTGTTTGGGGGTTTTTACATCACTTTCAACACTATTTCAGGCATTTCGTGATGAGACCTACTTGTAGGAGATATATTGCTGCCTTACTGAATTGTCATGTCAAAGGTCCTTGACATGACAACCCACCCGGTCACAGATTTACAAGGACAACAGGTTAACCCTTTGGGCACGGGCCTCAGCTCATGTGGGAAATGGTATCATGAATTCAATCCCGGCACGGCCGGGGTACGAACCCACGACCTTTGGATCACCACAGAGGAACTGACGCTAATAAGCTGGCACTCTAACCAACTGCGCCACGGCCTGTGGCCTAGAAAACAAAAGAAAATTCAGCGTTCAATATATACAGCTTGAAAGTGGACATTCCGACCCAAGACAGTGCCAAAACATTCAGAAATTATGATATTCGATTATCTTCAAATTTGCCAGGGGAAAAGGGCCATATCTTCTACTAAACATTTTTTCTTGCATTGTAATACCACAGGCTATGTTCTATACATGTCTAGCAAGCATGTCCAAACCTTGTTTAGTATATTCATGGTTGCGAAGACAGTGCCAAATCCCCCAGAATGTGACATATTAGCTTTTTCCATTTGCCAGGGGAAAAGGGCCATATCTCCTACTCATATAATTTACCTCGCATTCTAATGCCACAGGATATGTTCTAGACATGTCTAGCAAGTATGTCTAACCCTCCATTAGTATATCCATGATTGCGAAGACAGCGCCAAATCCCCCGGAATGTGTTATATTAGCTTTTTCCATTTGCCAGGGAAAAAGGGCCATATCTCCTACCCATATAATTTACCTCGCATTCTAATGCCATAGGATATGTTCTAGACATGTCTAGCAAGTATGTCTAACCCTCCATTAGTTTATCCATGATTGCGAAGACAGCGCCAAATCCCCCGGAATGTGACATATTAGATTTTTTCCATTTGCCATGGGAAAAGGGCCATATCTCCTACTCATATAATTTACCTCGCATTCTAATGCCATAGGATATGTTCTAGACATGTCTAGCAAGTATGTCTAACCCTCCATTAGTTTATCTATGATTGCGAAGACAGTGCCAAATCCACCGGAATGTGTTATATTAGCTTTTTTCCATTTGCCATGGGAAAAGGGCCATATCTCCTACTCATATAATTTACCTCGCATTCTAATGCCACAGAATATGTTCTAGACATGTCTAGCAAGTATGTCTAACCCTCCATTAGTTTATCCATGATTGCAAAGACCGCGCAAAATCCCCCGGAATGTGTTATAATAGATTTTTTCCATTTGCCATGGGAAAAGGGCCATATCTCCTACTCATATAATTTACCTCGCATTCTAATGCCACAGGATATGTTCTAGACATGTCTAGCAAGTATGTCTAACCCTCCATTAGTTTATCCATGATTGCGAAGACAGCGCCAAATCCCCCAGAATGTGACATATTAGCTTTTTTCCATTTGCCATGGAAAAAGGGCCATATCTCCTACTCATATAATTTACCTCGCATTCTAATGCCACAGGATATGTTCTAGACATGTCTAGCAAGTATGTCTAACCCTCCATTAGTTTATCCATGATTGCGAAGACAGCGCCAAATCCCCCGGAATGTGACATATTAGCTTTTTTCCATTTGCCAGGGGAAAAGGGCCATATCTCCTACTCATATAATTTACCTCGCATTCTTATGCCACAGGATATGTTCTAGACATGTCTAGCAAGTATGTCTAACCCTCCATTAGTTTATCCATGATTTCGAAGACAGCGCCAAATCCCCCGGAATGTGTTATATTAGCTTTTTTCCATTTGCCAGGGGAAAAGTGCCATATCTCCTACTCATATAATTTACCTCGCATTCTAATGCCACAGGATATGTTCTAGACATGTCTAGCAAGTATGTCTAACCCTCCATTAGTTTATCCATGATTTCGAAGACAGCGCCAAATCCCCCGGAATGTGTTATATTAGCTTTTTTCCATTTGCCAGGGGAAAAGTGCCATATCTCCTACTCATATAATTTACCTCGCATTCTAATGCCACAGGATATGTTCTAGACATGTCTAGCAAGTATGTCTAACCCTCCATTAATTAATCCATGATTGCGAAGACAGTGCAACAATGCTTGGGAATCATTAACATGCAAAAAAATGTGACTGTCATAGATAAAGGTATATTTCAATGTTTTACAGGATATATATCCTATTATATAACGTTTCTACCCAATTACCAAAAGAGTATGAAGGTGTATACAGTTATTCTCCATTAATATATTGATAATAAATAATAAGACTGTGCTACAAGGTTGAGAAGGCCATTAATCATACTGAAAAACTCATTTGTCACCGGAAAAGGGATATACCCGTTTTTTGACAGGATATATATCCTTTTACATAACTTTTTTCACCATGTCCCAAAAGGGTACACTGATACATACTTGTTGACACCTTTTGAAAAAAACGTCAAATATCAAATATCAAATATCAGAGAACTTCACGCTCGTGATCACACGCTCTTATCAGTGGCGACTTTTATCGCGGCCAATACCTCATATAGCAACTTTATTTTTTTTTCAAATCTCGTCACCCTTCCTCTCTGATCACGTTCATGCCTTTTTTATATATGTATGTAATCAAGTACATATTACCTGATGTATTGTTGTATGAAACAATGGAATAATTGCCATATTATCTGATATGTGTTTGACATTTACAACCACTCTGGGGAGCTATTTTGAAATTTCGAGAAAGAAATCAATCATATATCATAATGATTTTTTGTTTTCTTGTGTAGTTTTTGTCACAATTGTCACAAAGTTGAATCTGAGAGCAATACCATTATATTGCTCTCAGGTCAAATTTACAATACATTCTGAATATATCTGAAGAAGTTTTCAGAAGAAAAAGAGTGTAATGTATGCAACTTGGTGGATGTGACAATATCAAATGCCTCCGACTCAAGTTCTACCAAACGGTTTTCTGCTTGAAACATCAGCAACCCTGTATGTTCTAAATATACCCCCAGATCACCTGTCCAGGGAGTGTTGATCCGAGTACTATGAATATCACCCCCCGAAAAATCATAACTAGATACATATCAATTTAATTGACGAATGTCACATAATTAATACTAAATACATTTGCACTGGTTGATATCTGACCTTATGACCTCTTAGGTCTTTTCCTCTGTGCTGCAGGCTGTCAAGTGCACTTGCACCCTGCTCTCAGGTCTAATTCATAGACCCTGTTAACATGGTTATATATTAAGACCCCTGCCCGATCCCCATGCCAGTTGCCTAAATACAGATAGCAACACAATCTACTGTGTGCCTTGTATAACACCATATTTATTGTCATTTCTTCTCAGAATGTTATTGGACTCACTGTCCATTAAGTTTCCTTGGAGGGGGACAGACTGTGTAAGCTGTTGCTTAAATGCCTTTACTTTATACAACAATACTTTTATACCTACCAGTACCTCAATTAAGTCATTGATTCTACCCTAGATAACTTTGTATCTTTGATAGTTCCGACAGGCAAAGCTTAGAGAATTATCAAGTGTGTAAATAGCTTGAAGCATAATGATGACTCTTTTTTTCCTTATGTGAGCTTCTTTACGATATTCTTGGATTTTTGATAAGTGTGAACATTACAAAATCAAGAATATGTTTTGGATTGCTGAAAAATGTCTCAAGACCTATAGTCTGCCTTTGCAAATATATTCGCCCAAGAAAGCCAATGTTCCAAGCATGAGCCCAGTTCCAAGCAACAAACAGGGTCCAGATAGATCATTTATACTGATCACTTGTTGTGAAGCGACCTGAAGATTTGAACAAGCCCCCACTCTTGATTCATATTTTCTTTTCCATTTAATTATGAGTCCCATTTCCTTGAATGCCTCTATCCTGAAAATAAACAAATTAATAAATAAAATGAATACTGAAGAAGTACAAACAAAAGCATACATGTTTGTGCCACACTGTGCTACCTGGTATAGACTCGTTTTGCAAATTCAATAATTTAACCTTAATTTTAAAGCAAACTCCCTTTTCCAATCCACCAAAACGTTGTGGTATGTATACAAAGTCTCCTCAGTCATTGGAAAATAGAATTGCAGTTTTGTTTCTCTAATTGTTTTAAAGAGTAAATCCTTGAACCTTTGACCTTAGAAATGTAACTTGAATCATATCTAAAGCAGAAGAAATATCATAAAATTACATTTTATTGTGAAGGCTTTGGATGATACAAAGTGGATTATATGCATTGTGAACATACTGTGCAGACACCTTTGTGAAAACTGAGATGCAGAGAAACTGTTAAAGGTGAAATTTAAGGGATTTTCATTCAAATCCTAGAAGCCTGCCAGGAATACAACTATAAATAGCCACACACATCATGAATAGGGTACACCTATGGAAGTATATTAACAATCATACAGCAAAGCCTAATGCTAAGCTGCTACACACACTACAGGTATGTGCCCTGCTATGCTTCACTGGATTATTGATTAGTGGCAAACATGGTGCACAGGAGCATGACTCTTACAACTTTACAAACTGCTTGAAAAATGTGTTTATAAGCAAATTAGTAGATATATCAAAGATAACAACATAATGTGTAAAAATCAGAGTGGGTTCCGACCAAAGCACAGTAGTGAAACACTGTTACTACAAACAACAAATGACTGGTATGGAGCTATGAATAAGGGATGTCTGACTGGCTGTGTCTTCCTCGACCTGAGGAAGGTGTTTGACACCATTTCCCATCAGGTCCTGGTTGACAAGCGAACAATGTATGGTATTTGTGATCTGGAGTGAGTGGTTCAAAGGCTATCTGAATGAAAGGAAGCAGGTAGTTAAGCTTGGTGAGGTAATGTCAGATGCCATGGACATTGATGTGGGAGTACCACAGGGTTCTCAGTTGGGACCCCTGTTATTCTCCCTTTATGTTAATGATGTACCAAACTATGTGAAACACTGTAAAGTAAACCTGTTTGCTGATGACACCTGCTTGTACTATTCATCTCCAGATATCAGGGAAATACAAAACATGTTACAAAAAGATATGGACAATCTCAATATATGGCTAAAAGAAAATTGTTTAGTACTCAATGTAAAGAAAACAAAGGTCTTGTTAATTGGAACATCTGCAAGACTGAAAAAGCAATGTATAGAAGTATCTGTTGATGGTGAGATGATACAACAGGTGGAATACTTCAAGTACTTAGGGGTAACATTAGACAGTCATTTGCAGTGGGATAAACATCTAGACACAACAGCTGCAAAAGCA
This sequence comes from Amphiduros pacificus, assembly GCA_949316495.1. Taxonomy (NCBI): domain Eukaryota; kingdom Metazoa; phylum Annelida; class Polychaeta; order Phyllodocida; family Hesionidae; genus Amphiduros; species Amphiduros pacificus. Next base: position 34,886,759 of record OX439005.1, on the reverse strand, counting down.
AAGTACAAGATTATGTTAATGAGAAAAAACAAAGCATAATTATGTAAACATAGATTTGTTGAAACTCATGTATATAGGACTAATCAGACCATGCATAGAATACTGTGGCTCCTTATTTACAGATCTAAACATAGACCAATGTAGAAGATTAGAAGGCCTTCAAAATGACGCCATGAGGGTTATTCTTGGCATAAGCAGAAGGGAATATGGCACCACAATGAGAACTAAGTTACAGATTCCCACTCTTGAATCGAGACGAAAAGTTAAACTTGTCACAGTTGTATATAAGGCAATAAATAATAACAGCACACAATATCTCCATGACACTCTACTGAAAAATGTGTATGATAATAAAACAAGAAGCAAAGGCCTGATAGTTCCAAAGTGTAAGATCGAAACATACAAGAGATCATATGATTATCAGTCAGTATCAGTATGGAACACATTAACTGAAAAAAACAAAGGCAGCAAACAGTGTTGAATGTTTCAAGACAAATGCTAGGAAAGAGATACTGACAAATCACAGAGTAAACAAGTAACTTAAACTGTTTTTAATCTAATGCATGTGTATTATATGTGACATGATGGTATTTTAATGTATTTTATGTTCTTATGTTTTATGTTTTTAATTACCATTTTAAAGGGTTTTAACTGTGTATCTCTAGTCATAAGTGTGAATGTATGTATGAGTGTGAGAGTGCTGGACGTATATGAAAACCAGTGTAAACTGATATGCTTTTCACAAGAAAGATGTTTTATAATAATAATAATAAATCGAAATTATGTGACCAAATAGTGCGGTGAACAGATTTGGAGCTATAAATAAACATGAAGTGCTGATGTACAAAATACATACCTCTGATTAGATAATTTCTTGTATGGGAATCCTTTTCTGACTGCAATTGCTATATGTAAGGAATAAAACCTTTCCTTAGCGATATGAAGTTGACAGTTGTCCTTCTGTAGTGACAACAATACGTATTTCGACAAGATTAAAGCATATCTTCCACTCTTGAGATAGGATAGTTGTTTATTTCTTTCGTTCATTTGGGAAATTGGACCACCGACCACACTTCGCTCCCAGATCTTTCTGTATGTTTTATCACCTGCTGTCTGATAAATCAGAAGAATATTACATTATATTATGACCACCAATATTACTTTAATCATATTTCATACAAATATTCCTTTAAACCTATATTACACATACATGTAATGCAATGCCATATGTAGAATTGTAACAAATTAATGTGATGATAGGCCATTGTGTGATCCGTAAATAGTAGGGGAGCCGAGGCCATTGTGTGATCCGTAAATAGTAGGGGAGCCGGGGCCTGAAAATAAAATTTTAGCTTTCCCCACAGAAAACGTGACATTGTTGCAGAGGGATATCTGAAGTTTTATTTTTGTTTGTTTGTTTGTTGTTGTCTGTGTTTTTTTTTCAAGACAACATTTCTAAAATGCTAATTCCTAAAACAAGCCTCCTACAGAATCTGGCTCCCCTACTAAATGGGGAAATAAATCTTACCCTGAACAAACCCTCGGTGGATGACCCACCAACTAAACCAATTTGAAAATATGGAGCATTGACAAGGTCATCTATGGAGTCAATATTGACTTGAAGTTTTGATACTGTCAAAGACGCCATTAATCTCCCTGAACAAATGGCTAATATTACCATAGAAACAATGCACCAGATCCATAACACTATTCTGGATGACATCTGATGTGGTATATGAACAAAACCTAAACAAATAAAACACATTTTATTTTTTATATGCATATTTTTGTAAGTTAGAGCTGCTAGCTCAAACTTCTGGCTCAAACTAATTGACTAGCTTCCACTGAAAATATGCCCCAAATAACAGATTAAAAGAAAATATTTATTGAACCAGTTGGCAGTTTTTGAACACTTTATTAATATCAGCGATTCTTTTAAGATGATTTGATGAGACGTATCACTGATCGCTTCATGCCATTGCAAAAATGTAGAATCAAATACGAATAAATATTGGGCTTTACATGAACACACCTTGCTTCCAGAATGTCGAAAAAGTGTTCTGAAGACAATGGCATGTTCCCGGGAAATGTAGCTGATATTCTGGAACCCAGACAGGGTAAATGCAACAAGTGTCATTGCTGTCAATGTGACTACCCAAGTAGACCATGTTAAGGGATGTAAGAATTTGACAAGCATATTTTCTGTTGGCAGAAGATAAATAAAGTTCATTTCTTCAGCACCTACTGGCGTCAGGTAATCAACAACATCAAATCTGTCAGAGGTTATTGTGAAAGGTCCAACCGACATATCTACTACCTGCAATGTCAATAAGAAAAATGGCATGACATCTGCAAGAAATTGGTCTCGCCATGAAATAACTGAAAAAAACAAACAAAAATTCATCCCTGTGGTCATTTGGGGATAATGTAGACAAAAGATTCCTAGCTTAATGGCTGGCTGTTACTCGATGTGTAAATTAGCATATCAAAAGCAGGTTAAATGATTATATGTCAAGGACACCAAATTGATTTCATTTCAACCACCAAACACGCAGTGCACGTAGCGATCAATAATGGTCAATGATAGTGCTCAGCCTAAAATATCAAATGTCAAATGGAAATGTTTGTCAAACATGACAAAATACAAACTTAATTTAAATGCACCTGGCAATCCTGTCAGCCATTAACAGGAAATGTCAAGCCAATAAACACACATTATACACTGTAAGAAGTGACTGTAAAATATCAGAAACATTTGCTGCAAATCTACGGCTATAAATATTTACAGTGGGATGACAATTTCTTTCAAAATACACCAAAATGTCCATTGTTCATTGTAGTGGCAAAGTATCTATCCATATATTATAGACTGCTGGGGCCCCGGGCCGTGGCGCAGTTGGTTAGAATGCCAGCTTATTAGCACCAGTTCCTCTGTGGTGATCCAAAGGTCGTGGGATTGAACCCCGGCCATGCCGGGATTGAACTCATGATAGAATTTCCCACATGAGCTGAGGCCCATGCCTAAAGGGTTAACCCGTTGTCCTTGCAAATCTGTGACCGGATGGGTTGTCATGTCAAGGACCTTTGACATGACAATTCAGTGAGGCAGCACTAAATCTGCTACAAGTAGGTCTCATCACGAAATGACTGAAATAATGTTGAAAGTGATGTAAAACCCCAAACAAAATTATAGACTGCTAATGTGCATAATATACTGACGCAGAGGAATGTATGTTTTATTACATATTGTTACAGTACAAATAATCTCCATGGCCACCTCAGAATCTACATTACCCAGACCAATGCCAGCCAAGAGCAACCAATAAGCGCGAAGTTCTTGGATATTGGATATTTGACGTTTTTCTGTATGTTTACACGAGGATATGCAATGGACATTTTGGTGCATTTTGAAAGAAATTGCCATCCCATTGTTTTTTATTCCTGAACCGTCCCATTTGAGGTTGTATCTATTATGGAAGGATTGTATTGACGTGGAATATGAACTTAATCACAATAAAGTATGACAAATAACTAGTGAAGACAACATCGCTTCAAACCAAGACCTTGTGATGTGAAAATTATATGATTTCCATTATCATCAACAATTCAGCTACACAGATAAGGGTATCAAATTACCGTTGGGCACTAAACCGTGTTGTTTAGATAACCACGCATTTGCAAATTGTTCATTTCCACTTTGTTTATTTTGTAAACAGCTGTGAAACTTAAAATCAATATTTAGATTTGAATCTGAAATTTATACCAACTTACACATCAAGTTTGTTATATTCTTTCATGCTTTATTCAGTTAAACATTTATGATATATTGGTTGTCAAATACACTTGACAACGGGTATCGTTCTACATGTTTAATATGATAATCATGCATGTGAGCAATATGAAATCTTTGCATTCACAGCAAAAAATTGAAAAAATATACAAACAGCCTTTTTTACCTTACGTTTTGGTATCTTAGCAAAAGTCAACAACACATTGCAGACAGCTGTGATCTTCTGCATGAAGTGTTCCCCAAAACTTTATTTTGCAAAGTGACCATGCATGGCACTCTGTAAATACTTGACAAATACTTGAAGGTTATTACATCATATACTGTATTTTGTTATGAAAAGATGATCAGATCACCTTTATGGACCTTCCAATGCTTTCCATGTCAGTGCAACAACATATCTGAGTTTATTCACCTATATACTGGACATGTATGTGGTAATTTTGTATAGTTAAAAATATAGTTTTTACAGTTAAAAAAATATAGCATAGTTCACCACATATGAGTTCCAAGAGGAAAATCATATTCAATGAAATGGATTTGATTTGTTTGTATTAAAATCTACGACCTTTTCAGCAAAATTTTGGCCAAATCAGGTCAGATGGAGGCCTGTCACTGGGACTCGATGCCCTACTCTTGTTTAAGGATGAGGGACCTTTGTTTTGCATTAACACATGGATATAGCACGTACCACAGCTTTTGATAATCAGTCAGAGAACACTCAGCAGCAAATATCCCCCTTTCTTGACCATGTAGCATGACTGAAATTTCTGTCCCAATCGGGATTTGAACCCTGGACATTTAGCATGAGAAATAGACATCTTATCACTAAGCCACACCCCACCCACTCACATTATGAGTGAGTATTCACATAACAGTTCAGTGAGGTAGCACTATATCTGCTACACGTAGGTCTCGTCATGAAATGACTCAGATTTCTAGTCGTTTTCTATTTCATAGCAAGATTGATGTGCTGCTCATTTGAAACTGCACTGATAAAAAGTTTACATTAATTAATCGATTATTTGAAAAGAATAAATTGAAATGGGAAATAAGTGTATACTTACGAAAAGTTCAAGTTTTCAGAAAGGGTATCAACAATTTCCCCAAATACTCCTGACAAAATATGCTTGCCATTTGACATGGTTTTCATGAAGATTTGTGGTGGAGCCTTCAAATTGACAATATGAATCAATTACAATATGAAGCAATTGCAATATGAAGCAATTGCAATATGAAGATATCACATCATTAATTCATAAATAATCAAATTTAACTGATTTTTATGAATAAAAATACATTTAACACCAATGATTATCGTGTAGGTTTTCTAGTGAGAGTGAAATAGTAAAGTTTATTAAGACAAATGTAATAATCTATCTGAAATATGAAAGCGGTCATTGACAGTCTCACTTACAAATGGCACCACCAGAGAAAGGGATTGTCCTTTTAGGTCAGCCTGTGTAAAATCCATGTTCTCTTTTGACGGCAGGTTATTTTTTGGGTCTCTATTGTTGTCTCAATGTGATTAAATCAGAGAGATTTAAAGTTCCTTAATTCCAAACAATGTGTAACTGCAACAAAGGTATTATAATGACTGTTTTGTTTAAGTACTTTGTCTTTAATGTCATTTCCATTAAATCTGCTGAGCTGGAGGTCTTTCACAGGGACCAATATTGCCCTACTACTCTTTTAACATTTAACTGTAACACATGTCACGCCTAACGATAAGAATTAATTTGATTAATTTGTGTGAAACATCTGCTGCCGTGATTGGCTGCATGTTTAAACATGATGGGTGTAATGGATTGAACACAGTGAGTCTAACTAATTATTAAAATTAGCATTGAAAACCAAGGTCAACTTAAATTTGAAAATATATGAGTTCAATGGAAATTAAGTCATAGTTCTCGATGTACTATATTTCTCATCATTTATTTACATAAAAAGCGTGTTGCCACAGACGTTGGTATTGGACCACACAGAATTCATATTTAGCCTTTACTAAGTTTCAGCCAGTTAAGAAGGGGAGCTTCCGTACACGTTGCTTGTGGCCTCTGTGATATTATGAAAGCTTTAACATTGCTACAATGACCACAAACACAGTTTACAGATGTGTTTTAATGTGAAGCCTTACCTCAGCTCAACCCTCTCTAATCAGATCAGATTTAAACATCAACTCAATCCCCTAAACACTTTATGCTGTCGATTTAGTTGATGGAAGGCAAAATAAAAAAGTCCTTATGCCATTAAGGAATCAAGTGTTTATTCATTCATTAAGCAGTTGCTTTATCTGTCCAAAATCTTTCCACTAGCGTTATGGCCATTAAGGGAATAGTATTTGCAGATTGCCCTCCAGCAAATGTGTTGCATAAACATGTTTGGGACATATGGTCAAATGATAAGGCTTGAAACGTTCTGCAGACAGGATTTAATTTGTAGGATAGGGACCCACGTTTGAATATTGCGCACAACATTACTGGGGATGCATTGAAAATATGTTCTTTCATTATCATTCTTTGGGATTAGATATTTTTTATTTCTAACAATTGAATATTTGTTCTATGCAAAAAGAGATCTTTTACAAAAAGATTTCCCATCACATCAAAATTCAATTAATGACCATTTTGTTTATATACAGGATATTCTCATTACATTTCTAATCATATGTATTCAATAATCTATGCTCAAGTTCATCGATTGCATATATAATTAAGCATTCTTATTTAATGGAAAGTTTATCATTTTCGTAATTGGAACAAATTTCCTTTGAATTTAATTTAAATTCTAAAGACTGAACCTTTAATTCCACCCTATTATCTTGTTGAAACATGTAAAATGCTTAATAATTAACCAAAATGAATTTGACTAAAATCATGAAATAAAACATCTCAATGTCATGAATCGATCAACCTCAATCTTACCTTCATCAATCTGATATGAAGTTAAGATGGTACTTGTCATCTTCCTTGTCTTATGCAAAATATATGCAACTATATAAATAAATGGATGAGGAAATGTTAGATCAATCTATTTTGAATATTACTTGAATATTACAGTTGCTATATTTGTACAATGTAAACATGTTTTGTATGAATATTTATTGCAAACTAAGCGATGTGGACTACAAATCTTGACACAAACAAGCGTATTATGTACAACCTTGTCTGTTTCTGCCAATGCCATAGCAATAAACAAAATATGTCTGAGACATACACAATTGATGTAACTCATTTGATGCATTAATAAAACAATGATAGTGATGTCTCATTGGACCTCAGAGTGAATAATGGTAATAATGATATTTCTGAGACAAAAACATTAGGATATGATTATACATGACATTGTCACGTTAATTGTAACATGGCTGTGACATGGTGTCAATATTCTAAGATACAATAACACTTAATGTGTTTATATTGTATGTTTATGATGCACTTAAAAGAGTTTTTTCAGATGAAGTTCAGTGGAGGTCATTGCTCAAGACACTGCAATTTACAGCCTAACTCTTTCCATTTTTGTACGCCAGTCGCAATGAAGTCATTGATGTTCATAAAGACGTTTTGGAGTGGATATTTGTCTGACTTATCAAACATATCCTGCGTTTTCTATTCTTCATAGCCAGTGAAATAGCATTATGCCCATTAATGTTTAGTGCGCAAGACAATAAATTATATTTCCCCTAAGTTGCGCCATCAAAAAACTCAATTGAATCGTTTTTTTATCTTTAAAATTTATGATGTGATATATCAAATTTCCACCAAAAGGTGGCTTGTTCCTGTATGTCAGATGATGCATGGTGATTTGCATGAAGCCATGATATTTTATCCCATAGCTAACATAATCGGAAAATTAATAAAAATCACATCTGACAAACAAAATAAATCAATTTTGTGTCTCTTAACAGGAAGTTAAAAGCACACACACAGAGTAATGACACACACGTGGTAGCAAGTCAAATTATATAAAAGGCAAAATCTATTGTAGCTTCACACCAAACTCCCAAACACAAGTTCATTAATACTTTGTGGACGTCAAAAAGTCATCGCTGACCACTCACCATGAAGATTCTGGTTGTTGTTTTATTTGTAACATTAGTTGCAAGTGCCCATGCCGGCAAGTGTACTATTCATTTCTGTACAGGTTTGAGTAGTTTTGTAACTGGATCAGGTGTTTTTATTTGTGGAATTATTTTTCAGATAAGTATATATTTTGTTGGTAGGAATTATTAATGCATCTGATGACTAGGATTATATGTGCTTAATATTTGTTCCAGGCTACTGCTCTATCTCTTCACCAAAATCTCAGTTGACATCAGCTGAGATCACTGAAATTGTGAACCTTCACAATGAAGCTCGAAGGGAGGCAACACAGAAGGCAGGGAAAAATAGCATCCCTGACTTGGTAATTCATACCACTGACCAAATAGATAAAATATTAAAGTCAGAGAAATATTTAAAAATCGAAAGTTTAATTTATCATTTCACCATTATGATCATTGTGATAGTATTATTCACATGGAGTGTACATTTCAGGAATGGGACGATAGTCTTGCTTCACAGGCTCAAAAATGGGTCGATAACATGGCCAGTACTAATAACTTTGCCCATAATTCTGGTAGATCACAAGGGTGAGCATTTTTAACCTCCAATATAATTTGAAAATACAGACTGTGTCCTAAAGCAAAACCTTATGGATGCAGATTCAAAAACACAAATTTAAAATACATTAAAACAATTTTGAACTATTTCAAATTGTCAGCTCTTTTATTCCGATATTTAAAGTTAATATTCCTTTGCAGTTGTAATGGATACGTTGGAGAAAACATTTCTTGGTGGTCTTATAACAGGGCTTCAATAGCTGACTTATATCGGGGTTGGGACAATGAGAAAAAGGATTATACATATTCTTCCAACTCATGCACAACAGGTGCAGTGTGTGGACATTATACACAGGTAACATTTTAAAGATGACAATTGCATATTTTTTCTATGTATCAATTGTTACACCAAGATCATTATAGCCATGTGGATATGAACTCTATTATTATATGATTACAGATTATATGGGGCAAAACCCTGCAAATTGGATGTGGGGTTGCAAGAGTTAATTCAGGAGCTTGGTTTGTGTGCAACTATGCTCCAGGGTATGTATGTGTCAGCAGTTTTGAGTGATACCACCTGGAAAATAATACGTCTTAGAATGATTGGAAGAATGTCCTGATAAAGTATCAGATGTAAAATTCAGGCCAAACATTCTTAATCTGAAAGTTCATTTCTTTTATTAATGTATCCAAATGCATATTTATTATTTTACAGTGGCAACATGCGTGGGCGCTCTCCCTTCTAAATGGAGCCTGATGAAGACAAATTTCTTTGTGGAGAATGTTTGTGGTACCACATATCTTTTCTATGACTTAATAAATAGTGCAAAATACAGTACACTAAGAACTTTGACTTTTTTATTAAGAGTTTTTATGGAGTCATGGAGGTCACATACAATTTTGAGGTATTGTTAAATGCTATTAATAAACTATCTCTCTGCAATCAACCAAAATGTACCTGCCACGAATATTGTGTTTTGTGGAATATTATGCGGTGACATGAACACGAGTATGTGACCACTGTTGTGGTCCTTCAGTATTTTAGTATTGTACCAATACACAAGCATCAATGTACAAACATGCCTTTGTCAGCCAAATCACTCTAGTATCCCAATTTGATGGTCCTCGTTGTTACAAAACCTTTACTCAGGGGCAGACCATTATTCATTTTGGGAGAGGGAGTGAAGGAAAATTAAAAATATCGGTGAAACCACTTGATGGAGAAAAAAGATAAGGCCGAAATTGAGACTGGCATATCTGCAAAAAATTGTTCTAAGGGTCAATTTTTGAGAAAAAAAAATGGAGTTTCAAGCTTGTATAAGTCACTTGTAGAGGGTAAAAAGAAGCAAAAAATCCATTTTGCCTTGCTTCGTTTGGCACTAAATGAGGTACAATCCACCCAAAACATGTTTCAGGAAGCAAGCAACACCATTTTCCAGGTACAAGATTGTCATCCATGGAAGCAGATTGTTTGTCTTTCTCCAAGCTACGGACAACAATCTTGCCAGCACTGTTTGTGAGCGCTTCACACAGGCAGTGGCCATGTATGGTTGTCCTTCAAAGATGTGCATAGATGAAGGTGTCGAAAATGCTGATATTAGCAAGATTGATGTGCTGCTCATATGAATATTATACGGGACAAGATTTTGCATATGCAATAAAGCTTAAACAGGACTTGTCTCACTTGATTGATTAGGCTTTATTATCAAGTCTATGCTACTATTCCTTACGTTATAAACAGATATGAAGGCGAATATGATTTGAAGATTGAATATATTTGATAATATTTCCAACAGTGACCAATAAAAGATAGCAAATATATATCTATGCAATTATAATAGCATCAGACATTGATTTTTTTTATTGATGAGTTTGAATTGCAAAGAAAGGAAACTGCACTGATAAAAAGTTTACATTAATTAATCGATTATTTAAAAAGAATAAATTGAAATGGGAAATCAGTGTATACTTATGAAAAGTTCAAGTTTTCAGAAAGGGTATCAACAATTTCCCCAAATACTCCGGACAAAATAGGCTTGCCATTTGACGTGGTTTTCGTGAAGATTTGTGGCGGAGCCTTCAAATTGACAATATGAATCAATTACAATATGTTTGTTTGTTTGTTTGTTTGGTGTTTTACATCACTTTCAACATTATTTCAGTCATTTCGTGATGAGACCTACTTGTAGCAGATATAGTGCTGCCTCACTGAATTGTCATGTCGCAGGTCCTTGACATGACAACCCACCCGGTCACAGATTTACAAGGACAACGGGTTAATCCTTTAGGCACGGGCCTCAGCTCATATGGGAAATTGTATCATGAGTTCAATCTTGGCACGGCCAGGGTTCGAACCCACGACCTTTGGATCACCACAGAGGAACTGGTGCTAATAAGCTGGCGCTCTCATCAACAGCGCCACGGCCCGTGGCCCTCAATTACAATATGAAGCAATTGCAATATGAAACAATTGTAATATGAAGATATTACATCATTAATTCATAAACAATCGAATTTAACTGATTTTTATGAATAAAAATACATTTAACACCAATGATTATCGTGTAGGTTTTCTAGTGAGAGTGAAATAGTAAAGTTTATTAACACAAATGTAATAATCTATCTGAAATATGAAAGCGGTCATTGAGAGTCTCACTTACAAATGGCACCACCAGAGAAAGGGATTGTCCTTTTAGGTCAGCCTGTGTAAACTCCATGTTCTCTTTTGACGGAAGGTTATTTTTTTGGGTCTCTTTTTGTTATCTCAATGTGATTAAATCAGAGAGATTTTCAATTCCTTAATTCCAAACAATGTGTAACTGCAACAAAAATATTATAATGACTGTTTTGTTTTACTGAGTACTTTGTCTTTTAAAAATGTCCTTTCCATTAAATCTGCTGAGCTGGAGGTCTTCCACAGGGACCAATATTGCCCTACAACTCTTTTAACATTTAACTGTAACACATGTCATGACTTACGATAGCCATTTAATTTTTATTAATTTGTGTGAAACATCTGCTGAAGTCATTAAATGCATGTTTAAACAGAGATGGGTGTTATGGATTGAACACAATGAGTCTAACTAAATATTAAAATTGGCAGTGCAAACTAATGTCGACTTAAATTTCAAAATATATGAGTTCAATGGGAATTAAGTCATCGTTCTCGATGTACTATATTTCTCATCATTTATTTACATAAAAGGCGTGTGTTGCCGCAGACGTTGGTATTGCACCACACAGAATTCATATTTAGCCTTTACTAAGTTTCAGCCAGTTAAGAAGGGGAGCTTCTGTGCACGTTGCTTGTGGCCTCTGATATTATGAAAGCTTTAACATTGCTTCAATGACCACAAACGCAGTTTACAGATGTGTTTTAATGTGAAGCCTTACCTCAGCTCAACCCTCTCTAATCAGATCAGATTTAAACATCAACTCATTCCCCTAAACACTTTATGCTGTCGATTTAGTTGATGGAAGGCAAAATAAAAAAGTCCTTATGCCATTAAGGAATCAAGTATTTATTCATTCATTAAGCAGTTGCTTTATCTGTCCAAAATCTTTCCACTAGCGTTATGGCCATTAAGGGAATAGTATTTGCAGATTGCCCTCCAGCAAATGTGTTACATAAACATGTTTGGGACATATGGTCAAATGACAAGGCTTGAAACGTTCTGCAGACAGGATTTAATTTGTAGGATAGGGACCCACGTTTGAATATTGCGCACATTATTACTGGGGATGCATTGAAAAAATGTTCTCTAATTATCATTCTTTGGGATTAGATATTTTTATTTCTAACAATGGAATATTTGTTCTATGCAAAAAACAGCTTTTATAAAAAGATTTCCCATCACATCAAAATTCAATTAATGACCATTTTGTTTATATACAGGATATTCTCATTACATTTCTAATCATATGTATTCAATAATCTATGCTCAGGTTCATCGATTGTATATATAATTAAGCTTTCTTATTTAATGGAAAGTTTATCATTTTCGTAATTGGAACAAATTTCCTTTGAATTTGATTTAAATTCTAAAGACTGGACCTTTAATTCCACCCTATTATCTTGTTGAAACATGTAATATGCTTAATAATTAACCAAAATGAATTTGACTAAAATCATGAAATAAAACATCTCAATGTCATGAATCGACCAATTGCAACCTCAATCTTACCTTCATCAATCTGATATGAAGTTAAGATGGTACTTGTCATCTACCTTGTCTTATGCAAAATATATGCAACTATATAATTAAATGGATGAGGAAATGTTAGATCAATCTATTTTGAATATTACTTGAATATTACAGTTGCTATATTTGTACAATGTAAACATGTTTTGTATGAATATTTATTGCAAACTAAGCGATGTGGAACACAAATCTTGACACAAACAAGCGTATTATGTACAACCTTGTCTGTTTCTGCCAATGCCATAGCAATAAACAAAATATGTCTGAGACATACACAATTGATGTAACTCATTTGATGCATTAATAAAACAATGATAGTGATGTCTCATTGGACCTCAGAGTGAATAATGGTAATAATGATATTTCTGAGACAAAAACATTAGGATATGATTATACATGACATTGTCACGTTAATTGTAACATGGCTGTGACATGGCGTCAATATTCTAAAATACAATAACACTTAATGTGTTTATAATGTATGTTTATGATGCACTTAAAAGAGTTTTTTCAGATGAAGTTCAGTGGAGGTCATTGCTCAAGACTCGTTCATTCATGCTTCTGATCCCTAACACTGCAATTTACAGCCTAACTCTTTCCATTTTTGTACGCCAGTCGCAATGAAGTCATCGATGTTCATAAAGACGTTTTGGAGTGGATATTTGTCTGACTTATCAAACATATCCTGCGTTTTCTATTCTTCATAGCCAGTGAAATAGCATTATGCCCATTAATGTTTAGTGCGCAAGACAATAAATTATATTTCCCCTAAGTTGCGCCATCAAAAAACTCAATTGAATCGTTTTTTTATCTTTAAAATTTATGATGTGATATATCAAATTTCCACCAAAAGGTGGCTTGTTCCTGTATGTCAGATGATGCATGGTGATTTGCATGAAGCCATGAAATTTTATCCCATAGCTAACATAATCAGAAAATTAATAAAAATCACATCTGACAAACAAAATAAATCAATTTTGTGTCCCTTAACAGGAAGTTAAAAGCACACACACAGAGTAATGACACACACGTGGTAGCAAGTCAAATTATATAAAAGGCAAAATCTATTGTAGCTTCACACCAAACTCCCAAACACAAGTTCATTAATACTTTGTGGACGTCAAAAAGTCATCGCTGACCACTCACCATGAAGATTCTGGTTGTTGTTTTATTTGTAACATTAGTTGCAAGTGCCCATGCAGGCAAGTGTACTATTCATTTCTGTACAGGTTTGAGTAGTTTTGTAACTGGATCAGGTGCTAAATTTATTTGTGGAATTATTTTTCAGATAAGTATATATTCTGTTGGTAGGAATTATTAATGCATCTGATGACTAGGATTATATGTGCTTAATATTTGTTCCAGGCTACTGCTCTATCTCTTCACCAAAATCTCAGTTGACATCAGCTGAGATCACTGAAATTGTGAACCTTCACAATGAAGCTCGAAGGGAGGCAACACAGAAGGCAGGGAAAAATAGCATCCCTGACTTGGTAATTCATACCACTGACCAAATAGATAAAATATTAAAGTCAGAGAAATATTTAAAAATCGAAAGTTTAATTTATCATTTCACCATTATGATCATTGTGATAGTATTATTCACATGGAGTGTACATTTCAGGAATGGGACGATAGTCTTGCTTCACAGGCTCAAAAATGGGTCGATAACATGGCCAGTACTAATAACTTTGCCCATAATTCTGGTAGATCACAAGGGTGAGCATTTTTAACCTCCAATATAATTTGAAAATACAGACTGTGTCCTAAAGCAAAACCTTATGGATGCAGATTCAAAAACACAAATTTAAAATACATTAAAACAATTTTGAACTATTTCAAATTGTCAGCTCTTTTATTCCGATATTTAAAGTTAATATTCCTTTGCAGTTGTAATGGATACGTTGGAGAAAACATTTCTTGGTGGTCTTATAACAGGGCTTCAATAGCTGACTTATATCGGGGTTGGGACAATGAGAAAAAGGATTATACATATTCTTCCAACTCATGCACAACAGGTGCAGTGTGTGGACATTATACACAGGTAACATTTTAAAGATGACAATTGCATATTTTTTCTATGTATCAATTGTTACACCAAGATCATTATAGCCATGTGGATATGAACTCTATTATTATATGATTACAGATTATATGGGGCAAAACCCTGCAAATTGGATGTGGGGTTGCAAGAGTTAATTCAGGAGCTTGGTTTGTGTGCAACTATGCTCCAGGGTATGTATGTGTCAGCAGTTTTGAGTGATACCACCTGGAAAATAATACGTCTTAGAATGATTGGAAGAATGTCCTGATAAAGTATCAGATGTAAAATTCAGGCCAAACATTCTTAATCTGAAAGTTCATTTCTTTTATTAATGTATCCAAATGCATATTTATTATTTTACAGTGGCAACATGCGTGGGCGCTCTCCCTTCTAAATGGAGCCTGATGAAGACAAATTTCTTTGTGGAGAATGTTTGTGGTACCACATATCTTTTCTATGACTTAATAAATAGTGCAAAATACAGTACACTAAGAACTTTGACTTTTTTATTAAGAGTTTTTATGGAGTCATGGAGGTCACATACAATTTTGAGGTATTGTTAAATGCTATTAATAAACTATCTCTCTGCAATCAACCAAAATGTACCTGCCACGAATATTGTGTTTTGTGGAATATTATGCGGTGACATGAACACGAGTATGTGACCACTGTTGTGGTCCTTCAGTATTTTAGTATTGTACCAATACACAAGCATCAATGTACAAACATGCCTTTGTCAGCCAAATCACTCTAGTATCCCAATTTGATGGTCCTCGTTGTTACAAAACCTTTACTCAGGGGCAGACCATTATTCATTTTGGGAGAGGGAGTGAAGGAAAATTAAAAATATCGGTGAAACCACTTGATGGAGAAAAAAGATAAGGCCGAAATTGAGACTGGCATATCTGCAAAAAATTGTTCTAAGGGTCAATTTTTGAGAAAAAAAAATGGAGTTTCAAGCTTGTATAAGTCACTTGTAGAGGGTAAAAAGAAGCAAAAAATCCATTTTGCCTTGCTTCGTTTGGCACTAAATGAGGTACAATCCACCCAAAACATGTTTCAGGAAGCAAGCAACACCATTTTCCAGGTACAAGATTGTCATCCATGGAAGCAGATTGTTTGTCTTTCTCCAAGCTACGGACAACAATCTTGCCAGCACTGTTTGTGAGCGCTTCACACAGGCAGTGGCCATGTATGGTTGTCCTTCAAAGATGTGCATAGATGAAGGTGTCGAAAATGCTGATATTAGCAAGATTGATGTGCTGCTCATATGAATATTATACGGGACAAGATTTTGCATATGCAATAAAGCTTAAACAGGACTTGTCTCACTTGATTGATTAGGCTTTATTATCAAGTCTATGCTACTATTCCTTACGTTATAAACAGATATGAAGGCGAATATGATTTGAAGATTGAATATATTTGATAATATTTCCAACAGTGACCAATAAAAGATAGCAAATATATATCTATGCAATTATAATAGCATCAGACATTGATTTTTTTTATTGATGAGTTTGAATTGCAAAGAAAGGAAACTGCACTGATAAAAAGTTTACATTAATTAATCGATTATTTGAAAAGAATAAATTGAAATGGGAAATCAGTGTATACTTATGAAAAGTTCAAGTTTTCAGAAAGGGTATCAACAATTTCCCCAAATACTCCGGACAAAATATGCTTGCCATTTGACGTGGTTTTCGTGAAGATTTGTGGCGGAGCCTTCAAATTGACAATATGAATCAATTACAATATGTTTGTTTGTTTGTTTGTTTGGTGTTTTACATCACTTTCAACATTATTTCAGTCATTTCGTGATGAGACCTACTTGTAGCAGATATAGTGCTGCCTCACTGAATTGTCATGTCGCAGGTCCTTGACATGACAACCCACCCGGTCACAGATTTACAAGGACAACGGGTTAATCCTTTAGGCAAGGGCCTCAGTTCATATGGGAAATTGTATCATGAGTTCAATCTTGGCACGGCCAGGGTTCGAACCCACGACCTTTGGATCACCACAGAGGAACTGGTGCTAATAAGCTGGCGCTCTCATCAACAGCGCCACGGCCCGTGGCCCTCAATTACAATATGAAGCAATTGCAATATGAAACAATTGTAATATGAAGATATTACATCATTAATTCATAAACAATCGAATTTAACTGATTTTTATGAATAAAAATACATTTAACACCAATGATTATCGTGTAGGTTTTCTAGTGAGAGTGAAATAGTAAAGTTTATTAACACAAATGTAATAATCTATCTGAAATATGAAAGCGGTCATTGAGAGTCTCACTTACAAATGGCACCACCAGAGAAAGGGATTGTCCTTTTAGGTCAGCCTGTGTAAACTCCATGTTCTCTTTTGACGGAAGGTTATTTTTTTGGGTCTCTTTTTGTTATCTCAATGTGATTAAATCAGAGAGATTTTCAATTCCTTAATTCCAAACAATGTGTAACTGCAACAAAAATATTATAATGACTGTTTTGTTTTACTGAGTACTTTGTCTTTTAAAAATGTCCTTTCCATTAAATCTGCTGAGCTGGAGGTCTTCCACAGGGACCAATATTGCCCTACAACTCTTTTAACATTTAACTGTAACACATGTCATGACTTACGATAGCCATTTAATTTTTAATAATTTGTGTGAAACATCTGCTGAAGTCATTAAATGCATGTTTAAACAGAGATGGGTGTTATGGATTGAACACAATGAGTCTAACTAAATATTAAAATTGGCAGTGCAAACTAATGTCGACTTAAATTTCAAAATATATGAGTTCAATGGGAATTAAGTCATCGTTCTCGATGTACTATATTTCTCATCATTTATTTACATAAAAGGCGTGTGTTGCCGCAGACGTTGGTATTGCACCACACAGAATTCATATTTAGCCTTTACTAAGTTTCAGCCAGTTAAGAAGGGGAGCTTCCGTGCACGTTGCTTGTGGCCTCTGTGATATTATGAAAGCTTTAACATTGCTTCAATGACCACAAACGCAGTTTACAGATGTGTTTTAATGTGAAGCCTTACCTCAGCTCAACCCTCTCTAATCAGATCAGATTTAAACATCAACTCATTCCCCTAAACACTTTATGCTGTCGATTTAGTTGATGGAAGGCAAAATAAAAAAGTCCTTATGCCATTAAGGAATCAAGTATTTATTCATTCATTAAGCAGTTGCTTTATCTGTCCAAAATCTTTCCACTAGCGTTATGGCCATTAAGGGAATAGTATTTGCAGATTGCCCTCCAGCAAATGTGTTACATAAACATGTTTGGGACATATGGTCAAATGACAAGGCTTGAAACGTTCTGCAGACAGGATTTAATTTGTAGGATAGGGACCCACGTTTGAATATTGCGCACATTATTACTGGGGATGCATTGAAAAAATGTTCTCTAATTATCATTCTTTGGGATTAGATATTTTTTATTTCTAACAATGGAATATTTGTTCTATGCAAAAAACAGCTTTTATAAAAAGATTTCCCATCACATCAAAATTCAATTAATGACCATTTTGTTTATATACAGGATATTCTCATTACATTTCTAATCATATGTATTCAATAATCTATGCTCAGGTTCATCGATTGTATATATAATTAAGCTTTCTTATTTAATGGAAAGTTTATCATTTTCGTAATTGGAACAAATTTCCTTTGAATTTGATTTAAATTCTAAAGACTGGACCTTTAATTCCACCCTATTATCTTGTTGAAACATGTAATATGCTTAATAATTAACCAAAATGAATTTGACTAAAATCATGAAATAAAACATCTCAATGTCATGAATCGACCAATTGCAACCTCAATCTTACCTTCATCAATCTGATATGAAGTTAAGATGGTACTTGTCATCTACCTTGTCTTATGCAAAATATATGCAACTATATAATTAAATGGATGAGGAAATGTTAGATCAATCTATTTTGAATATTACTTGAATATTAAAGTTGCTATATTTGTACAATGTAAACATGTTTTGTATGAATATTTATTGCAAACTAAGCGATGTGGAACACAAATCTTGACACAAACAAGCGTATTATGTACAACCTTGTCTGTTTCTGCCAATGCCATAGCAATAAACAAAATATGTCTGAGACATACACAATTGATGTAACTCATTTGATGCATTAATAAAACAATGATAGTGATGTCTCATTGGACCTCAGAGTGAATAATGGTAATAATGATATTTCTGAGACAAAAACATTAGGATATGATTATACATGACATTGTCACGTTAATTGTAACATGGCTGTGACATGGCGTCAATATTCTAAAATACAATAACACTTAATGTGTTTATAATGTATGTTTATGATGCACTTAAAAGAGTTTTTTCAGATGAAGTTCAGTGGAGGTCATTGCTCAAGACTCGTTCATTCATGCTTCTGATCCCTAACACTGCAATTTACAGCCTAACTCTTTCCATTTTTGTACGCCAGTCGCAATGAAGTCATCGATGTTCATAAAGACGTTTTGGAGTGGATATTTGTCTGACTTATCAAACATATCCTGCGTTTTCTATTCTTCATAGCCAGTGAAATAGCATTATGCCCATTAATGTTTAGTGCGCAAGACAATAAATTATATTTCCCCTAAGTTGCGCCATCAAAAAACTCAATTGAATCGTTTTTTTATCTTTAAAATTTATGATGTGATATATCAAATTTCCACCAAAAGGTGGCTTGTTCCTGTATGTCAGATGATGCATGGTGATTTGCATGAAGCCATGAAATTTTATCCCATAGCTAACATAATCAGAAAATTAATAAAAATCACATCTGACAAACAAAATAAATCAATTTTGTGTCCCTTAACAGGAAGTTAAAAGCACACACACAGAGTAATGACACACACGTGGTAGCAAGTCAAATTATATAAAAGGCAAAATCTATTGTAGCTTCACACCAAACTCCCAAACACAAGTTCATTAATACTTTGTGGACGTCAAAAAGTCATCGCTGACCACTCACCATGAAGATTCTGGTTGTTGTTTTATTTGTAACATTAGTTGCAAGTGCCCATGCAGGCAAGTGTACTATTCATTTCTGTACAGGTTTGAGTAGTTTTGTAACTGGATCAGGTGCTAAATTTATTTGTGGAATTATTTTTCAGATAAGTATATATTCTGTTGGTAGGAATTATTAATGCATCTGATGACTAGGATTATATGTGCTTAATATTTGTTCCAGGCTACTGCTCTATCTCTTCACCAAAATCTCAGTTGACATCAGCTGAGATCACTGAAATTGTGAACCTTCACAATGAAGCTCGAAGGGAGGCAACACAGAAGGCAGGGAAAAATAGCATCCCTGACTTGGTAATTCATACCACTGACCAAATAGATAAAATATTAAAGTCAGAGAAATATTTAAAAATCGAAAGTTTAATTTATCATTTCACCATTATGATCATTGTGATAGTATTATTCACATGGAGTGTACATTTCAGGAATGGGACGATAGTCTTGCTTCACAGGCTCAAAAATGGGTCGATAACATGGCCAGTACTAATAACTTTGCCCATAATTCTGGTAGATCACAAGGGTGAGCATTTTTAACCTCCAATATAATTTGAAAATACAGACTGTGTCCTAAAGCAAAACCTTATGGATGCAGATTCAAAAACACAAATTTAAAATACATTAAAACAATTTTGAACTATTTCAAATTGTCAGCTCTTTTATTCCGATATTTAAAGTTAATATTCCTTTGCAGTTGTAATGGATACGTTGGAGAAAACATTTCTTGGTGGTCTTATAACAGGGCTTCAATAGCTGACTTATATCGGGGTTGGGACAATGAGAAAAAGGATTATACATATTCTTCCAACTCATGCACAACAGGTGCAGTGTGTGGACATTATACACAGGTAACATTTTAAAGATGACAATTGCATATTTTTTCTATGTATCAATTGTTACACCAAGATCATTATAGCCATGTGGATATGAACTCTATTATTATATGATTACAGATTATATGGGGCAAAACCCTGCAAATTGGATGTGGGGTTGCAAGAGTTAATTCAGGAGCTTGGTTTGTGTGCAACTATGCTCCAGGGTATGTATGTGTCAGCAGTTTTGAGTGATACCACCTGGAAAATAATACGTCTTAGAATGATTGGAAGAATGTCCTGATAAAGTATCAGATGTAAAATTCAGGCCAAACATTCTTAATCTGAAAGTTCATTTCTTTTATTAATGTATCCAAATGATGACCATGCATATTTATTATTTTACAGTGGCAACATGCGTGGGCGCTCTCCCTTCTAAATGGAGCCTGATGAAGACAAATTTCTTTGTGGAGAATGTTTGTGGTACCACATATCTTTTTTATGACTTAATAAATAGTGCAAAATACAGTACACTAAGAACTTTGACTTTTTTATTAAGAGCTTTTATGGAGTCATGGAGGTCACATACAATTTTGAGGTATTGTTAAATGCTATTAATAAACTATCTCTCTGCAATCAACCAAAATGTACCTGCCACGAATATTGTGTTTTATGGAATATTATGCGGTGACATGAACACGAGTATGTGACCACTGTTGTGGTCCTTCAGTATTTTAGTATTGTACCAATACACAAGCATCAATGTACAAACATGCCTTTGTCAGCCAAATCACTCTAGTATCCCAATTTGACGGTCCTCGTTGTTACAAAACCTTTACTCAGGGGCAGACCATTATTCATTTTGGGAGAGGGAGTGAAGGAAAATTAAAAATATCGGTGAAACCACTTGATGGAGAAAAAAGATAAGGCCGAAATTGAGACTGGCATATCTGCAAATAATTGTTCTAAGGGTCAACTTTTGAGAAAATGGAGATTCAAGCTTGGATAAGTCACTTGTAGAGGGGAAAAATAAGCAAAAAAACCATTTGCCTTGCTTCGTTTGGCACTAAATGAGGTACAATCCATCCAAAACATGTTTAGCAATTGAAATGTATTAAATTCTATCTAAAGTACTTAAAGGATAAAAAAGACATCCTTTTAAAAAATAAATACACTGTATGCTTTTAATATATATTTTTGAGTCCTTGTTACATCAGGGACCTTCAATTTCTTTTTCTATTTTCATTGTGATCAACATTTGGAACTATCTTCTCATGATGATTTATGAATGAGTTACACTTTCCTGTAATCATAAAAGCCAATGTTGTTGCTTTAAACATATTTTGAAATTGCGAAAACTTGATATCCCAGATGTAACAAAAATCATAGGACTCTGGCTCAAATGTGTATTACACAGTTTTGGCATTCCTTGAATATAAACTACTGTTGGGTCCAACTGAGGACTTAGATCTTTGGTTGGTTCATTTTGTGTTCTTGCCAAGGCTCCATAAGGATTTGGAGGCATTCCATGGGCAATGGAACCATCATGGAATTGGCAAGACACCCACCCAGTTATTTGTGATGGGCATGAGGCAGAACCAGAACAGTGAGCTCACAGCAGTCCGTGGTGTATTCGACAGGGAAGGAGTTCCACCAGTACTGGAAGATACAGACATCCCAGAAAACATGGAAAGGCTTCTGGGGCATACCAGAGTGGATGTACCAAGAATGATTTGACCTCTTACTGAAGACCAGCAACAGGTCATCAAAGACAACATCAAACCACTCACTGACATCCATGATCATGGAATGTCCATTTATCTTGCAGCACGGCATCTGTCACATCAATTGCTTGGGATTTAGTAATGACCTAGCATATATGCCCTCCTTGAGTACGATGCTTACTCATTTGATTCGGCTGATGTCCTAAAAGGAACTCTACTGCCTATGTGTACTGCCACTCTTATCTGGAGCCTGCTGCAACTTTCATGTCTTTATTTTATAATGAAATCAGATGTATATAAAGATTCAAATAACATATTGCTAATTTTCTCCCAATCAAACTTGTTTATCCTAATGTACTGTATCACAACTTGATGTTATGAAATCCATTATACAGAGATTTGGAAAGTTTGTTCACCATAATTAATCAATATTACAGCGTAAAATCCTCACTGCATGAATTTTGTCATTTGTAATCCACCAAGTGACTCCTGTGTCATGTAAAATGCATGCTGGGATAGCATTGTTGACATGATGTAACATTTCGCACATTGTCCACCAGTCACAAAATGTTACATAGGTGCATAGTCGCCCTCTGGTGGAGTTTGAACATGTCAATATTACACAGACACAGGTAGCAGATGGGCACACTTGGGCATTGAGAATTTGAGTGAATACTTGCCAAGATCACAATTCCTTGGTATTAATGATTCATATATTCAACTACACTTGTACTATAAGTTGCAATAAATAGTGTGTGTTCCTAGGACATGGATTGCCTACATGCAGGGAAGACAGAACATATATGATATTTCATACATACTTTTTGAAAATAAGAGACACTAAGCAAATACCCATGTGAGAGATGACACAGGATCGAACGCCAACAAGAGATGAGGCCAAATTCATTAGGATTGGGTGCGTACATATATAACAGGCTGGAACCGCTGCTCGGCGCTCAGTGTCCACTTGCCTAGATGATCCATGACACTCAGCCACGTGATCTACACCATGCCACTTATTTAGATATTGAGGTGCGCCTTCAAGCCCGAGAGCTCTATCCCAGTTATCAGTATTCGGATATTTCATATCACACTCATGCCATGCCTTACTCAGCCTTACTCCAGTGTATACCTATACCTGAATAAAGACTACTATTGTATACGGTCTATGCTGAGTCTGCAGTCATTCTTATTCCCCATGGATAGTTCTGCTAGGCAGCTAGGTGTTGGGCCCAAACTTATTTAGTCAGCGAGTATAGTGTTATTCTCTATATACATTATATATCTTGGTGGGTACTGAAACCCTATGTAGCATGTTTACCACGTGCAGCTCAGTGGGCTGTGCTGGGGCAGATGAAATTTGATGAACTCTCTCTAGCCGTGAAATGGCCGACAGACCCAAAATAAACAAAAAAGGCAAATTCTCGCTATCTGCTCTCCCGGCTTTTTAGCTCATATATAAAAGTGGCTGCTTTTCTTTGACGCCACGCCCGTCGTCGCCGGGAATTCAAATGAAATGTGGGACAAGTCGCGGCGCCCTCTCATCCTTAATATATAATCATGGCGACCTGTATCCAACTTTTGACGTGTCGTCTTCTCTCAATTGTCGTGGCGACATGAATTTAGTGATGTCGTCCCAAACAACATTTAATACATTGTCGTATATTGGTTTGGCAGTTCACTGCCAAAAATTCAAAATTGTCAATTTATTCAAAATTGTCAATTTATTCAAAATTGTCAATTTATTCAAAATTGTCAATTTTATTCAAAATTCTCATTTTTTTTTACAAAATTCTAATTTTTTTTTTTACAAAATTCTAATTTTTTTTTTTACAAAATTCTCATTTTTTTTTTACAAAGTTCTCGTTTTTTTTTTTTTTTTTTACAAAATTCTCATTTTTTTTTTTACAAAATTCTCATTTTTCTTCGAATTTGTTCAAAAATTTCTTCAAATTTGTTCAAAAATTTCTTCAAATTTGTTCGAAAATTTCTTCAAATTTGTTCGTTCAAAAATTTCTTCAAATTTGTTCGTTCAAAAATTTCTTCAAAATGATCCAAATTATTTTGAAAATGATCCAAATTATTTTGAAAATGATCCAAATTATTTTGAAAATGATCAAGTTTCTTTATCAAATATTTTGTAAAATCCTTTTTTTTTTCAAAATTATCTACAATCTTCAAAAATGATCAATTTTCTTGGCATTTATCAATTTTCTTGACAATTATCAGATACCTTGAAAAATTTCAAATATATTAAGATAATATAAAATTTCTTAAAAAATTATAAAATTTCGTGAAAAATTATAAAATTTCGTGAAAAATTATAAAATTTCGTGAAAAATTATAAAATTTCTTGAAAAATTATAAAATTTCTTGAAAAATTATAAAATTTCTTGACAATTACCAAATTTCTTGACAATTACCAAATTTCTTGACAATTACCAAAGTTCTCGACAAGTACCAAATATTTAAAAAAATTACCAAATATTAAAAAAAATTATCAAATTTCTTGAAAAATTATCAAATCTTTTTCAAAATTGTCAATATTTTCACAAATTGTCAATATTTTACAATATTATCAATTTTTTTTTAATTTCAATTTTTAAAAAATATTCAATTTTTTTAAAAATTTTCATTTTAAAAACATGTGTGAAAGAAAAACATGGCTTTGAACAATTGGGGATGTGTGAAAGTGAGTATGCAAATCTTGTTATGAAAAAAGATGAATTTGATAATAAATAATTTAAATATAGTTCTTTGAAAGTCTGTATGAAAGAGAAGAATGGCTTTGAAAAAATCAGAATGCAAATATGAAGACATTTGAAGTATTCATGTGGAAGACTGCTGTGAAAAAAACACTTGTTTTTGTCGGTCTTATATCCTGACTCAAATGACTGAGGAGGCGACACGTGAAATTCAACAGTCGTCAACTGACAATATTGGTGTGTGAAACCCGGCGACGCCGAGTAGTTTTTATGTTGGCGTCTCCGGGACTCAGGGGAGCTTTCTTCTCGCCACGCGGCGACATTGTCGTGGCGTCAGTAAATATCCATCAATTTTTATACTATTTAGCTGGTCCGTGAAAAAATGACGGGGTTGGCGCGAGAGAGCAATGCATGACGGGAAAGATGCTGTAAACTTCCGCCCGCCTTGCTTCAAGATGGGAGGGAAATTTCAGACTGACATCATACATTGACAAGCTAATGTCAGTGCTATTGAGTGTTTGTTGTGTAATCTTCATATAAGTATATTGCAATCTACGTAATTTATGTCAACATTGCGGAGGCAAAACTGACAAAACCAATGATGGAAAGATGAAAGGCAGAGGCGACAATGCCCCAAACCACACTCCCACGCAGTGTCGCCACCGTCTCGACCATCCACCATCGACGATACCACCACTGCTCTCAATCGCTAGAGTTTATAGTTGAGTAAATTTATAAACTTTACATAGTTATCTGAATGGGTTGTAATCATTTCTGAAACATTGTACAAATAAAGGCATTATTTACAATGTTACACTCAGAGTTTGCTGGGAACTATTTAAAAGTCATGCAGGGCTATATTCAGAGGTACGTGACTTGGTTTTGAGGGCAGACGACAAACAGCTGAAAGTAGTACCGACGGTCATATGCTAATCTGCCTGTGGCAGTGATGGGTCTTTGACCCGGGGCTGTGAGGAGTGTGGCCCCAAACAAGCTGTAGCCGCTGTTCCCGGATGTGCTGTGTGCAAAGAATTGGGTCAAATATGATCGCAGCGCTCAGAAAATGCAGCGTATATGGTAGAGCAGATAGGGAGAATTCACTGCTAGAGATCCTCGAGCTACACCCAACTGTCAATATTAAACAAAAACAACAAGAGTACATTATCATCATAACAGAGCTGATACCATGATAGAATAAATACTAAATAGACATATTGTTACCCACTGATGGTGAGCATCCGTCGTTGGGGGACGTGGACGGGGGATCAATACTCTATCACATAGATAGATACTCTAACCTACTGTACTGTACTGTACTGTACTGTACCATCAGTATAGCTCGCTAACTCGCTGGCTGTGAGTTTGGGCACGGATCCTAGCTACCATGTTATACCCTCATATGGATGATGGGAAATAAGGACTGCAGACACAGGATTTACACAGTGCAATAGTTACCTTTATTCAGTGCTGTGATTCCTCCTTGTCTGGCTAGGCCGGCATGGCAATGAGCGAGGCATATGAATTACCAACTTTGCATGATACTTATGAAACCCTGACTATACGCAAAACACCCAAGTCTATAGAGACACGATACTGAGAGTCGTGGATCTTCAGAGGCAAGTGGTCGCTGATCTCCTCCTCGGGCTCTTCTGAAACTGGGAACTTCTAACTACCAGCTACTGCATCTACTTCTAAGCTGCGGTCTGACTGCGGATCCACGGTTGCGCGTCTGTTTTAAGGGGCCACTCCGCGTCTTCCCTGGGGGCTTGCCTACGTGGCTTCCTCACGCACCATCAGATGGACTCGTCCTGCCTGCGTATCTAACTTCGGCTCGTCCGTCTAACACGTGATCTCACGGAGTGGTGGTTATGGTGACTCATCAACCATCAGTATCGTGTGTTATTGCTTATGAATGTCTATATATTTCCAAGAGTCTCTGGGTGTGTATTCTATATCCTACACTATATCCATTTCTATTCCACCCATGCTCACAGGTATTCAGCACCTATACAAAGAAAATTACCTTCTGATTATCATGGGAATCATGTAAATAGAATTGTCTTGATCCACAGATACTAAATCTTTTTACTTTTGGTTGATATCTTGAAGTATTGCAAATATATCACAGAAAACGTAAGTTTTGAAGGTTCACTCCTGCCAACTCATGCTGTTGGTTTCACCAGTCCCCCCAGGGACTTGGGCACTTAGGATAATTGGGTACTTTTGCTAACTCGAACATGCTGGTGAAAAGAGGTATTGTTACCCATGAATGGAGAGTATCCGTCGTTGGGGGACGTGGATGGGGGATCAATACTCTACCATAGATAGCTACTCTACTCTACCGTACTGTACTGTACAATGAGTATAACTTGCTGGCTGTGAGTCGGGGCACGGATCCTAGCTACCCTATCTACCCAGGTGAAGGTGTCAGGTAATAAGGACTGCAGACACAGGATATACACGACACAATAGTTACCTTTATTCGGTGCTGTGAGTCTTCCTTGTCTGGCTAGGCCGGCATGGCAATGAGCGAGGCAGATGAACTACCCAAATGCATGATACTTATGAGATCCCAGCTATACACAAAACACCCAAGTCTATGCAGTCACAATACTGAGAGTCGTGGATCTTCTGTGGCAAGTGGTCGCTGGATCTCTGCTTCTCCGGTCTCCAGGTTCTGCTCTCCGGTCTCCAGGTTCTGCTCTCCTCCTCTTTGAGGATCCAACGGTTGCGGGCCCTTTTAAAGGATCACTGAGCGTCATGTGTGGAGTTTGCCTGCGTGGCTTCCTTACGCGACACCGAATGGACTCGTCTTGCCTGCGTATCCGACATAGGCTCGTCCGCCTGTACGTGATGGACTCGTCCTGCCTGCATATCCGACATGGGCTCGTCCGCCCGCACGTGATCTCTCAGTGTGGTGGTTATAGCAATGTATCAACCATCAATAACGTTCGTGATTGTCTATGAATGTCTATATGTTTTCAAGAGTCTCTGGGTGTGTAATCTATATCCTACAGTATGGGGTAGTTGAGCTTCGGCTTGTATTTTCACTGGGCTTTTTTTGTTGCCCCACATACATGTCAAGTTTGTATGAAGCTCCTAAGGTATCATTCGTATTTCGTACTTCGCCCCAAACTTCTTCTACTTCTCTATTTTCTGCCAAGGGCCGTGGCCCAGTTGGTTAGAGCGCCAGCTTATTAGGACCAGTTTCGCTGTGGTGATCCAAAGGTCGTGGGTTAGAACCCCGGCCGTGCCGGGATTGAACTCATGATACAATTTCCCACATGAGCTGAGGCCCAAGCCTAAAGGGTTAACCCGTTGTCCTTGTAACCGGGTGGGTTGTCATGTCAAGGACCTGCGACGTTGGTCTCATCACGAAATGACTGAAATAATGTTGAAAGTGATGTAAAAACAAAACAAAAAAACAAATAAAAAAAAACATTTTTGCCCTACTACTTCATTATTTTCGCACTTCTACTTCTTTATTTCGCACTTCTACTTCTCTATTTCGCATTTCTACTTCTCTATTCTCGTCCTTCTCTAGAGCTTCATAGTTACTTCATAAGTAACTATTGAACTGCTCACAGCGAAGGGAGAGGATTTGAAGACGAAGTAGAAGTACAATGCTTTAGGTGTACAAAGAGGCTATCGGTGTGGGGTTTAGCCTCTAAAAATACAAAAAATCACAGAAATAGCTATATATATAGTATTAGAATATGCTTAAATTTCAAATATGTGCATTAGGTCTGGTTTATCTCTCTTTGTACACAAACTCTGCTAAAAATAATGTCTTTTTCATAAGTCTGTGATGAAAAACCTTTTTTGCATGGAAGATTTTTCATAGAATTACCCTATTTTTTCAATGCCCAATATAATCCAATGTGCTAAATTTCTCACTGATCCCTGTGAAAAAAAGACCCTGGGCAAAAATGTGTTCATTGATATTACTGTATTTGATACTTGAAATCTACAGTAGAAGGGTGTGCATTGATAAACAAACCAGACCTAATTGATATTTTAAGTTCATCCCCAGTTATACTGACTTGAATGAGTTGGAATATTTTTCCCCAAAGACTTTACATTATAACGGCAGTAACCTTCATGTCACAATCTTTAAATGCTTAATATATAATATTTTGTATTTTAGGCATATATGAGGGTGCTGACATTTCTTTTAGTATATCCCATGTATTTTTAGAACTATATGATATACGCGTATAGATATATTTACCACTCGATGACAATTTAGAAGAAGTAAAATTCACTCCAAAGATTGTTTTAAGGGTTTGCCTCCATCTTTCAAAGGGGTTTTTCCAAAATATTAAATATTTATACCTATAAGAGGCCCTAACTTGGAACTACTTTTTATGGGGCCCACTGGCTAATAAGGGGATTTCAAATGTGTTAAATTAATATATAATGATTAATAATAAAAATATCTCCTGTTAATAAAAACATTTCATGCTTATAATAATCCTAATATATATGTGCAATGTGTTTTATTGAATCTTTATGAGAAATTGACAATATGATAAATCATAATATGAACAACACCCAAATTGATTATCAGTGACATGGTCGTGTTATGTAATGATGAACCTGATATGGCATCACCGCCAATGAATGAGTGATGTGCATTAAACAAGGGACTACCTATTCAGTGTAACAGTGAGTGGTGGGTCACCAGTATGTCTACGAAGACGTATTGCCAGAAAGTGAGAATTGTACAACCTCAACCAACTGTGATACCAATATGTGAGTGTGCCAAAACAAGGATATTATTTATGACTAAGACACAAGTCGATAATGACAGAGTTTAAACACAAAACATATCACATAACAACATTACATCGTGGAGCTGGATTAACTTGTGAATTCAGCTCTGTTTACTGTTACTCATTTCCTTGGTAGGAATTTGAATATCCTTGATTTCACCTACTTAATGCCAACTTTGTCTTGTTATCAACAGGTATGTTGTTGCCCTGGCCTCAATCTAGCTCGTCACCATCAGAGCATCATTATTCAATGAATGAATTGCTTTAATTATGTACATTACTCCTCACAATAAAAAGGAGTTGTTATTCAGCCATTTTAAAAATGGTACCAGGAAGACTAAACCACTGCATGAGCACAGAATGGAAATAAGACCTGGGGAGCAATTAATAGTTATGGTGGGGAGATTAAATTTATTTGTTGAACTGTAAGATTATTTATCTCACACAAACAGTGAACTTATTTCGGCAGTGGATATAAAAAAGGACCATCCGTGTTACAAAAAACCCACTGGATGAACAAGTGCCTCCCGAAGCACCGATGACTGAAGCTAGTGCTCCAAGTAATAAGGGGAAGAAGGGTCCACAAAGTGCCCAACCATCTACCAGTGCATCTCACGAGCAGAAGGACGACCTTGAGATGAGTATGGAGGAACTCATGAGTCTCCTGAAAGAAAACGGTGAAAGCTTTGCCCAGCTGAGTGAGCAAATTGCTGAAAAAGAGCAGAGGATCCAACTTCTTTCAAGTGAAAGGGATGCACTCAAGAAAAGGAATAACACAATTGATGTATCTCTTAATTATAAGAAGCTGCGATATAAGAGGGCTGAAAAAAAGATAGAAAAAATTAATCAAACAATCATATGATAAGTAATACTGAGCAAATCGTAAAGTTGGAGGCAAAGAACAAGGACTACCTGCGTCAAATTGACGCCATGGCTGAGGCGGTCACGAGTGAACCAGCACCCAAGCATAATGCTGATGGTAAATATCATGTATGGTTCCTCGCTGATGACATATATCATAAGCTCATCGATCTCTCGGGTGTCACTCCCTGGGAAAGGAAAGTAAATGTAAATATAAGAAATATTGCCGACACATCGGCGATAATAAGTGATCCAAGTATGATAGAAAAGATGATGAGCTATACAGCCATATATAGTTGTGTGCTTAGGGCTTAATGAAGTCATGAAAGGCAGAGATGGAATTGCTATTCTTAGTAAATTAAAGAAAATAGTGTATAAAATGGGCAAAATTGTGACATGTCCCATCTAAATGTGTCACCTCCCGACGGTGTTTTCAAGCTCGAGTTATCGCATCATAAATGCACGTACCATATTGAATCACAGGATGAGCAAGCTGGGAAAAATGCTGGAACAAGACGAGCAACTTAATGTTATCGTCACACCAAAATCTCTGACAGATGACCCAGCTGATCATGTTGTCAAGTCAGTGAGTGACTCGACTTCAGTGGAGGAGGCTGCTAAAAAATGGATGGATAACCTTTGTATCAAGATTGCACCCAAGAAGTGGAATGTTCAAATATATACTCATAAAATGAGACACATGTGACAGACTAAGATCGCCATGCTGCTTCAATTGTCCCCTAGAGGGGGGATCCCTTTATTCCAGAACTTATAGCATCTTAGATAACTGCTTGTACATTACATCTCCCCTTTTATACCTTATACAAATGTGTTTCAACATAAGATTGGCTTGTTACATAATTACACATATAAAATAAAGACTATGTTAAACAATATCAATTGTCAAAATATTTGTTATTCATTTATACTACCCGGGTCATTTACTCTCTCACACACAACACTGGTTTAATACTTAGCATGCAAATATCAACTCTACATCAAGTTACAATAAAATGTTTTTATACAAAGTAATACTGATATGTACTGACATAAGTACTTAACGCTTGTTCATATACGCATAGAAACTATTGCTATATAAGTCTTTTACATGGGATTCTACTACTTATCTGACAATATCATTATGCATGAAATTATATGTATTAATGTAAAATGTGTATTACAAATTAAATTTCAAATTACAATTAAGTCAATGAATATGATTACTCATAGCATCTAGTGTCATTATGTTGTGATTTTAAAATTATTACAAATCCAGTTTTGTGGGTGCTTTTACCACTCGACCACTCCTGGTGGTTACACCTGTTTGTGCAGGTATTGGTATGGGTGTTTTTATCACACAACCACTCCTGGTGGTGGTTACACCTGTTTGTTTGGGTATTGGTACACTTTGTGGGCTTGACACCTTAAATGGCGCTGCCACATATGGTGAGGTATGATTCATTTGGGTGACTGGCACCTCATCAATGATGGGTTCAGTATCTGTCTCTGTGACAGGTCTGGGTTCCCTGGTTTGAATAATGTGTTTTCTGTTTCTGCGATATATACCTCCCTTTGGTGACTCAACTATTACACTACGTGGGTAACGAGTCTGTTGAGTGATTGCACCATATTCCCACATCCCTTGTGGATCTCTAAATCTGACAGATTGTCCCACTATAGGCTGTTTCAGCTCACGGCATGATACACGATCATGATAATATTTCTGGTTATTCTGTCTTTCTTCAAGCTTATCAAGCATGGGTGGGACAATATGTGGTTTGAGTAACTCATGATCAGTAGGCAGTTTGGACTTCAAAACCCTACTGTTCAGCATTTGTGCTGGAGAGTAACCAATAGTGCCATCTAGTGGCGTGTTCCTGTACTCTAGCAATGCATAAAATGGATCTTGACCACTTTTTAAGCATTTTTTAATGATTCTTTTTACAGTTTTAACTGTTCTCTCCACTTGCCCGTTTGATTGAGGAAAACCTGGGCTTGTGGTAATGTGTTCAAACTTCCACTCATACGCAAATCTTTTATAGTCTTCACTATTATAACATGGCCCATTGTCTGAAATCACTTGATCTGGTGTTCCCTGTCTGGCAAACACTGCTTTTGTGGCACTTACGACTGCATGTGAGGTTTTATTCTTCAGGCTGATCACCTCAGGGAACTTTGAATAATAATCAACAATAATCAAGAAATCCTGGCCATTTATCTCAGCTAGATCTGTTCCTAACTTAGCCCATGGCCTGTCAGGGATTTCATGTGCTTTCAACGGTTCAGATGGGTTGGAGTCTCTAAACTCCATGCAATAGCACATTTTGTAACAAGTTCCTCGATGTTTGCATTCATACCAGGCCAAAACATGACTGATTTAGCTCTTTGTTTAGATTTCACAATGCCTTGGTGGCTTTCATGCAAAATGGATAACATTTCAGGCCTCATTTCTGTAGGAATGATAATCTGGTTGTCACACATTAACAATCCATCACAACATGTGATTTCATTTTTGAACTGATAATACTGTCTGAGACAGTTCGGAACCTTATGACGGTTATCAGGCCATCCATGTATAACGATATCACGTAATTGGATCAATGTTTGATCACAACTAGTCTTTTCGCGAACTTCCTCTAGTCTACCATCCGACACAGGAAGTGCAGCCAATACAGTATTTACATGGATCTCTATAGGATCATTCTGTCTTAGCGGCTGTTCATTATTAATGCTTGCTCTACTGAGAGCATCCGGGATAATCATCTCTTTGCCTGGTTTATACACTACTTCCAGGTCATACCGTAAAAGTAGCATTCTCATCCTCTGAAGTCTAGGACTTAACTTATGCAATGGTTTCTGAAATATACCAACTAGTGGCTTGTGATCAGTTTCTCCCTCCGAAAATGTATTCATGGAAACGGGTGCACCTAAATAGAATAGCACTCATTTCCTTCTCGATTGGCGCATAGTTATTTTCTGCTTCAAATAACTTGTGCGAGGCAAATGCAACAAGGTGATCCTGCTGTGATATCATAGCTCCGAAGCCATTATTGCTGGCATCGGTACTTACTACTAGAGGCAAATTTGCATCATAGTACTTCAAAGTTGGAGCATTTACAACAACACTAATCAATCTGTCATACGCCATCTGGTGGTAATCTTCCCAGCACCAGAATGCTCCTTTCTCAGTCAACGCTCTGAGAGGAGCTGCCATTTTGGTCAGATTTGGAACAAATTTTGACAAATATACTATGATACCAAGGAAGTTGTCCAACTCTTCCTTCTTCTGTGGTACCGGCATTTCAGTCAGTGCTCTAACTCTGTCAGGGCTAGGTCTTAGACCTTCACTTGTCAGCTCGTGACCTGAATATTGTGTTTTTTTTGCACTGAGCACTGTCTTTTCACGCTTGAATTTCAGACCATTCTCAATTGTTCTCTTCAGGAACGTTTCCAACGCTCTGTCATGTGATTCAACATCGGAACAGGCTTAGACGGACTTGGTGGCAAGGTGTCGGACCTTTGTGTGGATCTATCTGACCTAGTTTGCGGTGTCTGATTGCATGACTGTTCAGACGGACGGACTTGATTTTGGACAGACTGACGACTTGTGGACGGACTGCCAGTTGGGATTGACTTACGGACTGACTGGTCAACTTTGTTATAGACAGACTGGCTGACTGGACTTCTGACAGACCGACGGACGGTTTCAACCCTTTTTTTAGCAAACCTAGGTGCTGACAACTATCAGCCCCTAAAATGGGAGTCACTTCTCCAGGTAAGATCTGAAACTGACACAAAGCTTTCTTTTGACCTACATTAACCTCAAGGTGAGTGTTACCAATTGGTCTCATAACATAATAATAATAATAATAATAATAATAATAATAATAATAATAATAATAATAATAATAATAATAATAATAATAATAATAATAATAATAATAATAATAATAATAATAATAATAATAATAATAATAATAATAATAATAATAATAATAATAAAAATAATAATAATAATAGGTTTTCAGTCTACTGTAAAAGCATTGGACTGACCTACTAGTTCTAATCTCATTAGGAAGCTGGTTCCAGAGTCTCGGGCCGACAGACGAAAAGGCCCTGTCACCCACCGTTTTCAGTCTGGTCTTAGGAACTTGCAGGTAAGTACCATCATTTGATCTGAGGGATCTTTCTCCTTGTTTAACAAGAAGCAAGTCACGTAGGTAAGGTGGCGCCTTACCATTCATAGCCTTCCAAGTTAAGAGAAGGATTTTAAAATCAATTCTGGCATGGACAGGGAGCCAGTGAAGTTCTCTTAGTTTCCCAGATATATGATCAAACTTCCTGATTTTTCCCACAACACGGGCAGCAGAGTTCTGAAGGTACTGTAACTTCTTAATGTCAGATTTAGGAAGGCCTGCAACAAGGCCGTTACCATAATCCAAGGTAGATGTGACAAAGGCATGAGTCAATGTAACAGCAGTTTTCTCATCCAGACAATGTCTAATGGCTGCTAGATTTCTGATGTGATAGTAGCCCTTCTTGCACATCTTAGCTATCTGAGCCTTCATGTCCAACTTGGAGTCAAGAGTGACACCGAGGTCAATTACTGACTCACTGCGAGATATGTCAGTGTTGCCAACTCTGATAGTGTCAGGAATACTGCTGTGTCAGTACAAAGCAGCATCTCAGTCTTTCCATCATTTATTTTCATCTTGTTTGAGATCAGGAAATTCCTGACCTCACAGACACATTGCTCTAATCTGCACCTGCTGATATCTACCTGACTCGTAGAACCATGGTCAATTGGGATGTAAATCTGGGTGTCATCAGCATAGATATGATAGTTCAGTCCATATTTAGCCAATATATCTGCCAGAGGTGTCATGTATATGGTGAAGAGTATGGGGCCTAATATGGGTTTCCAATCAAGACTGCCGTCAGAGCCTGCTAAAAGTCTAGTATCAAATAAACCTCTGTGTAGGCTGGGTTCACTGCGAAAGAATGTGGTGATAGACTAGCAATGGGCCCCTGAAAATCGACCAAGAAAGACGATTTTATCGGAGCTCAAATGAAAGTCGCCATTCCACTCTCACGCATGCGCAGATCAAAACATGTCCACTATATGATTTTGATATCATGTTACTCTTGCTGATTTCACAGTCAATCATACTAGTAATACTTTCTAGTAGAATGTTCACTTGGGACCCGGTATCTAATTTGAACTTGACATTATGGTTTTGTAAGGAACACATTTGTGTCCACTCCCCATTGTCTTTCTTTACACTGTCTATATGTGTAGTAATGTAGTAATGTAGAATTCTTCATCAAAACCTCCTTCGGGTTCGGAGTCAATGTAGTCATGGTAATCTGCTACATGTTGTATGTCATGAACTTTGTTCACTTTGTGTCCGTGAATGCACCCTCTATCAGGTGGTGGGCAGCTCCGGTCTGAGGATTGGTGGGTGCACCCTCTGTTGGTAAAGCTGTTGTTAAAGCTTTTATTACCTCTGTGTGATCTGCATTTAGCGGCAAAATGTCCAACCTTGTGACACTTCTTACAAGACTGTCCATAGGCAGGACACTTCCCTCTTACATGATTGTATGGACAGTTATGACAGTTCACATATTGTTGTGGTGGTGGCTGGCCACCGGAAGCACAGCGGACCTCGATTTGCTAATGGCATTTATATTACTTGGGTTGCTACTGGTAGACCCCTGGATTTCATTGAAGGACTTCATCTGCTCAATGGACAACTCTGCAACTGTACATGTATCAAACACATTTTTTAAGGTAAGTGTATCCATTCTCAGAAGCCTGGCTATGACCTTTTCATCTTGGATGCCACAAACTATAATGTCTCTTAATAACTCATTCTGTAGTAGCCCATATTCACAATCTTTTATCAAAGTGCTGCTTAAATTGTCCCCTAGAGGGGGGATCCCTTTATTCCAGAACTTATAGCATCTTAGATAACTGCTTGTACATTACAAAAAGAACCAATTTTGTGAACCCATGAGGGAGATGTGGAATGATGGCAAAAATGTCTCCAGTGATGATGGAACTGATGACGATTATGACAGTGATGACAAGAGAGTGAATTTTCATGACGGGGATTTCCCGAATAATGAAGTGGTGACAAGCATCCCGAGAGGATCCACATCCAAGTTAATAGGATCTGGTGGATCCAATATAAAATGCATCTCAAAAGAAACGAAGACATCATTGAAAAAAATAAGTGGTGATGATGGATCAGACGACGATCAAGTAAGGATAAATAGATCCCCCCTGGGCATTGCACATGCCATTGTATCCATCCGGGATGTTGTAAACGAATATGAAAAGGAAAAGGAAGGAAGCAGGAAAGAGATTTGCTATTATTTCCAGCAGGGAAAGTGCAAAATGGGAGCCAGATGCAATTTCAAACACAAACAAACAACAGACTGAAAAAAAGAGGCACAAACTTTCAAACTGACTGATCCACGTCTAACTTCACCAGTCCAAAACAAGACAGCAGGGCCAAAAGGCCAAGAAGGTTCTGACATTGTATAGGTGGGTGGAAGGCAGTGCACTACAAGTGCAATCACAATCAGTGTAAACAAGATCTTGAGACTTTCTGGATAATCATTGGTACATCTTATATAAATTATTGTAGTGATAAACTGATATATTAATGAGAGCATTGGACTATTTTCTATTGATTGAACCTTGAATATGTGAAAGTGAAAATAAAGTAGGACAAATAATGATCGCATTGGATACAAGATATGAAAACAATTTGAAAATCTTGTAGTTGCTCATTGTCTAATTTGAGGACAGATATGAAGGATATCCTGTTCTCTTTATTGCTCATGCTTGGTTAAGACCCTTGAGCCCAATACCATTTGGTGTACTCAACGAGAACATTCAATGTCAATTATATATTTTTTGCTTTAAATCGCACCATCATGAAAACAAAATTTGATCATCTTTTTTATTTACAATTAAAAATGTGACATATCAAATTTCTATATGTCAGCTGCTGTGTGATGAAGTGCAAGGGGCCATTATATTTGATTCCATAGCCGACAAAATTAGATATGAAAATCACTTTCTACAAACAAAACAAATCAATTTTATTTCACGTAATTGGAAATTAAAAGCGCACATACAGAGTAATAATGCACATGTGGTAGGTGTGTCAAATTATATAAAAGGCAACATCCATTGTAGCTTCTCAACAAACTCCCAAGCATGTGTTCATTAATACTTTGTGGAAGTCAAGTCATCACTGACCATTCACCATGAAGATCCTTGTTATCACATTACTAGTAACATTTGTTGCGAGTGCCCATGCAGGCAGGTCTACTGAATCAGGTACTAAGTTGGTTTGCATTTATCATTCCTATTTTCTTTCAGTTTTTTAGATAAATATATTCTGTTAGTAGGAATAATGAATGCATCTGATGTAAGGGATTAATTATTATAATACACAATATTTGCTTCAGGCTTCTGCTGTGTCAGCTCATCAAAAACAAAATCTCTGTTGACATCAGCTGAGATCACTGAAATTGTGAACCTTCACAATGAAGCTCGAAGGGAGGCAACACAGAAGGTAGGGAAAAGTAGCATCCCTGACTTGGTAACTCAAGCAATTAAATGAAATGATTAATCAGAGAACACAAAAATACATTAATAAATATTTAAAAACGTCAAATAATCTTCTCTTCAATTCGGATATTTTAAGTTGCCAATACTTTTGTAGTTGTCATGTATTAGTTGGTGAAAATATCTCTTGGTTGGCTTGTAAGGATCCTAAAATAGCTGTCTTATATCAGGATTGGGAAAATGAGAAAAAGGACTATACATATTCTTCCAACAGCTGCACAACAGGTGCAGTGTGTGTGCATTATAGACAGGTAACATTTTAAAAGAAACCAAAGCCAAAATGACAAATACATTTTACTTCTATATATCAATCGTTACACCAAGATCATTATAGCCTTATGGGTGTGATCTCTGTTATTATATTACAAATTATATGGAACGGAATCCTGCAAATTGGATGTGGGGTTGCAAGAGTTGATTCAGGAGCCTGGCTTGTGTGCAACTATGCCGCAGGGTATGTATATTGAAGCAGTTTTGAGTGATAAGAAACCTACAATCAGAAGAATCATGATATAGTATCAGATGTAGAATTATGAGTCAAATGTCCTGAATCTTTATAATATATAACTTTTCTTTTAATTAATCGATTAATGCAAATAATTGTTTACCATCTATACTAATAATTTTGCAGTTCTGGCGGACCGGACACCTTTCCCTTCTAGGCAAGAACTTAATAAAGACTTACAATCTTGTGTAGCACAATGCAATCTTCTATGATACTATATACCTGTAATATGGCTGAATAAAGAATGCAAAATACAGTACATTAAGAACTGACTTAAACAAAATATTTTGTTTAAGTGATTGTGGGAAAGAGAG
Source organism: Amphiduros pacificus (assembly GCA_949316495.1). Taxonomy (NCBI): domain Eukaryota; kingdom Metazoa; phylum Annelida; class Polychaeta; order Phyllodocida; family Hesionidae; genus Amphiduros; species Amphiduros pacificus. The sequence goes on along the minus strand of OX439005.1, from coordinate 34,847,733 downwards.
CATCTCTCTTCAAAATTATCAAATATGTCATTCCACACATCTGGATTGTGGCAATTTGGGATTTGCCAAACATTTGTTTTTGTTCTAGTTCAATCATACACAAATTATTTTCATATGTCCTTTGTCATCAGGATTGCATCTGTCACACACATTAAAGTAATCAGCTAAAATGTACGGTTGTGGCAGCAGGAGAATTAATTAATCTTATTACGTAATCGTAATTTGTATTATCAATTGGTAAATATAAATGGTAAATATATGAAACGAATTCTTTAAGTAGTGTATATTAACCCTGACTACAGAGACTTGTGAATTAGTATTTAATGTTACTGTTTTGCGATAGACAGAATTTAACAAAAAATAGAAGACCTGTGTGCTTTATTGCCTTAATTAAACAATTTTATGAGTTACATATAAAAATAGGTTGTAGAATTATATTTGAATTTAGTTTATTGTAAACAGATAACAGACAAACTATATTTTGGGCTAATAAATCAGACATATTTGCCTCAAATTCTCAACTTATATCATTGCATGATTATGCTTGGGCTTAATCTGATCCACCCGTCTGGTGAACATCTGGATCGGAGACAGGTGTGTTACAACCAAACTAAGACCACAGGGGTGGGACGTTATGTCTATGTGGTAATGCAAAAGAAAGAGATCCCGAGTCACTCGAAAAGAGTAGGGCATTGAGTACCAGTGACAGGCTTCTGTCTGACCTGATATAGCCTCATCAGTGCTAAAATGGCTGTTGATACAAATAAAAAAGGACCGCCAATAATATGTCTACAATGACGCCAGAGGTATTGAAAGGTTTAAATAACTGACATACTACCGGTGCAATGCAGAATTTTGGATAATTAGTTACTGCCAAACGAATATATATGTAGACACAAGCATTCTCATCTTTAAATAAATGGAATTTTTTAAGCATACCAGTAGGCACCTTTTGGGAAAGATATGAAGAAATCTCTTGCCTATGAACAGTTGACCAATCATAAAGGCTTTTCTGGTTATTGTCGTGTATAGAATTTCAAAATATATTGAAAAATAATGTTTTGATGGCAAATCTGTGCATGAATATAGATTTTTGGTTGGTGATGCATTTGGAGATATTATTTTAGTAAAGATTTAATTCCATGCAACATGTAACTACGCATAGACACTTACATATATGTATGTACATAGTGTATATATTGTATGTCTTTCTTGGCTATATTTTAGGGATTTTATGAAGTATTATCCTTTTAAGAATTGCAAATATAATATATTGTATTGTATGTATATAAAAGGCTAAATAGGCTAACTATACCAAAGGAACACCAGCCAAGTTTTTATCTAAATGTACAGAGAATATTCTTCTTTAAAATCTAATTTTATTTCAAAATAAGACACGCATAGATTATTAATTAGATAAAATCACAAATTAATTAAACAACTGACCAAGACCCTGTTTACCAACCATTCTTTCTGCAAGGACATGAAATCTATGCCGTCATGCTTTGAGTATTTACAAATATTTACTCAAACGAAGATGCGAAAATCAATTCACTGAAAAACCTAGTCCACCTGTGGTATGTATGATTAACAATAAGGTGAGTGACCAAAAACCAGTAGTGTCTTAAACATTTAAACATTTGATAAAATTTATATATTATATTTACTGGTATTCCCTTACAGACCAAAAAGAGACTATAATTAACATTATTTCGCCATCATTCGCAATGAAAAAAAAATTAAATGCAAAAAATTAATTTAAATGCAAAAAAATAAATTTAAAGGTGAAACAAAAATTGTTGAAATTGGACTTTGAAAAAACCCAATTATATATGTTCTGCAATGAAAACTCCACTGCCGCCGAGCAGTGGAGTGAAAGGCGACTAAAGGGGCATCCTGTTTGCCGTGGGATGCAACTTGTGGGGGGGGGGAGAATATGGAATCCTGACGGGTTGAGCACTGGGCTGGTTTGGCAGTAAAACCGGTCCAGTTGCAACACGCCTGTCTCGGATCCAGATGTTCACCAGACAGGCAGATCAGATTGGGCCCAGGTCTGATCTAACCGGCTTGTGGTATTTCTTGTTTTATTCGAGCTATAAATTTTGTTGATTTAAAAATTTCAATGTATGAAATTTAGAAATAATTTCTATTAATGTTATTAAAATAAATGAATGTCATAAGGAGAATGCCGGTGTTTGGGTCAATCGAGGGATAAAGATGAGATCCCAAAGGGTGGAGTTTTTATTCTAAGAGTATGTCATGTTAGATATCCTCACGGCATCAGGGCTTGGAATTACCGGCCCAGAAAGGTGTCCCCCTTGTTGGGCTCCGTGGTGGGTAGCAGACCTAACTGATGAAATATCAAAAAAACGCACATGGCGCAAAACAAACAAAAATGACTAAGGAATGACCTTGACAGTATAAAATTTAAATAAAATAGAAAAATGGCCTCGATTTTTAATTGCGGAAAATTTGATGCTGAACATACCCTGGCGAAAATGTCCCCCTTGAATTATGACTTTTCTGAGGTCGTGGAGCAAATGATATGACATTTCTGAGGTCGAGGTGCAAATGATTTGACTTTTCAGAGGTTGAGGAGCAAGTGATATGACCTTTCTGAGGTCGAGGAGCAAGTGAATTGACTACCAGCATCTTAGATAACATGATATCTTCATTTGACTCCACTGAAGAGGAACACAGCTCAATATGCATTTAAAAATATAAGAAACATGATTATTGTGAATAGAATTAATATTATATTATGCACTGTAAAGGTGTGGGAACTATGAAATCAACATCTTCAAGTATTTTTTCATAATCTTTTCTCCCTGAATATTTGTAGATAAAGGGTCAGATTGCATGGTTCAGTGGTCATTTTCCTAATACATCATAACTATAGGACATTTTATATCTGCTGGATGTATCATAATATCTACTTCCATGGTGGCCTGATTAGTACATGGATGTGGTACATCTCTCATATAAAATATTTTTTGTGCATAAACCCATTACAATTATGAGAATTTTTCATTTTTTCACATTTTTTGACCTCCTAATTTTATCCTAATTTTCAAAATTTGTTCAATTAGTGAAAAATTCAGGAAGGTACTAGGTATCCCATAGATGATTCCCTATAAAGGAAAACAGCATTGAAACATCTATCATATAAAATAATCTTTGTACAAAAAGCCATTAAAATTATGAGAATTTTTCATTTTTTCAAATGTTTGAGCTTTTTGTGTAAAAAACCATTAAAATTTTCTCAAATGTTTGAGCTCCTAATTCAACCCGTTATAATAATTGCTCAATTAGTGAAAAATTCAGGAAGGCACTGTGTACCCTATAGATGATTCCCTATAAAGCACAAAAGATGATTCCCTATAAAACACAACAACATTGAAACATCTCTCATATTGATTTAAAGTAATGTATCTATGTTTGACCTCATAAATCAACCCCTTATGTTAGTTGCTCAATTAGTGAAAACTTCATGAAGGTATAACACACCCTATTAATGAATTTCAGGAAAGCACCATTGAAATATCTCTCATGTGGAAAAATATATCCCACCAAAAACATTTAAAACTTTTAGTTCAACCCCTTATACTGAAAAATTTGGGCAGATACTATATATCCTATAAAGGTTAATGTACCAAAAAATTATAATTGATAGATATTTAATTTCATTCTTATGTTTGACCTCTTGATTGAACACCTTCTGATAATTGCTCAATTAGTGAAAAACTACAATAATTTTTGTTTCACCTTTGAATTTTTTTTTGCATCCGATTTTTGTGGCAATATATATATATATATAATATATATATATATATATAGCCCCTGGTAGTAATCCCTGAAAATTTGAAGAGAATTGAAGCATTGCGTCATATGTTTTTAAATCAAAATGTAACGCAAAGTCAAATTTTCCGGTAACTGGTAATTGGGAACTAGTAAATAAATTCCCGCACGTGATAATCATCATATTTTGTTCGGAGGGCTAGGATTTCACATTGTGCTTACGATGCTTATTCCACACATTGTATTGGACACATTGTAACTTAAATCCAATTTCATGAGGTTTTTATCGATTTGGCCGATATTAATTTCGAGCTCGAGGGAAATGATTCGAATATTATTATATGGAACTAAATCTTGTGCAAATTCTGGTTAATGAGGCAATGAAATTGAAATAAGTGGCTTATATTTACATTGAAACAAGTAGCTTATATTAAGATGAAAAATGTTTATATTTGCCAAGGGAGTGAAAATAAGGGAAAAATGGATTGATGGATTGAGAAAATACCATTGCAATTCCTAATATCTTTGAGAACCTAAAATGCTCTTAGCAGGAAATCCACTCCCTGAAGCAGAGAAAAAGAGTAAAATGTTGAAGACTTTAACATAATTCGGAGCAATCCAGTATTGTTGTCCATACAAATATCAGTGGGGGGTGGGGGTGGGGGTGAATATATAACGTATTTACACAAATGCAATGGCATTGTCGTAATATCTTGAACATATTGAAAGTACGGCCATTAAACAGACAACCATTAAACAGACAAAATAAAATAATATAAATCGATATTGAATTGAATAACAGTTCTTTTTTTCATGTTTATGTTGTTAAGCTTCTCTCTTTGTAACTAGTGTTTTCCAGCAAGGATTTAAGATTGGATATCCTGTGAGATCCTCTCAAACTACATAATTTATTTAAATGCCTTTCAAACCGGCTTTACTTTGTCTAGATGGGTCTGAATTTGCCTTTGGAACGAAACACAACCTTTAAATATTTCATCTCACGCTGGCTTTGAAATCGAGTTTCAATATAAGAAAGTGTCGTGCTGCCGGTTTGGCTCCTAACTTTTTTTCTTAAATGAATGTTTAACTTTGTCTATCTATTTTGCTATTTACTTAACTTCACATGTGCCAAGAGAATTTGAACTGGGAACAGATTCATATGTCTATAACCAGATGCATCGTAATCTATTTCTGCATTAGGTATATAAACATCAACAATGCATCAATTTGGAATAAAATAATATTGCCGCCTATCTTATCCCCATGAATGTAGGTAACCAAGGAGGACTGGTGGTGCCGCCTATCTTATCCCCCCTCCAGATGGTTATCTGAGTGCCAACTTTCCTGCCCTGCACTTGTAAAAATGGAATTATCTCTGTGATAATTCCTATAAAACATCAACAATGCATCAATTTGGAATAAAATAATATTGATATCAATAAGTAACAATGTTTTCATAATATTATTGATAGCTGAAATAATATGAAATAATACATATTGATTATTATTGAAAGTGGATGCATATAAAGGCCTTGATGACAAATGATGTTTTAGTCAGAGGACCATTCATCCATGTACCCAGGGCAATCATGGCTCCATGCATAGGTACAGCCTGTGGATAGACTTTGGCAGCACCTGTAAAACCTACCTATAAACTTTGATAATTATTGATTCTCTCAAAGTTGATAGTTCTATTGATCGCGCACATTCAGAGGTCTCACTTTGGTATCAGTGTGGCATGAAGCGCCCTTAATGAAAAAAAACAATAACAAAACAAAAAACACTTCACCGAGAAGTGTGGTTGAGAAGAGTATGGCCCATAAATGATAATAGAAGGCTATTGTGTGCGAAAATAATGCTCTCGTCAATCTGTTAAAGGCTGTAGTCACTCATTAAATGGAATTGGGTATTTAGATATCGTGGGTTTAATTTATGATCTGATTTAGCCCAAATTGCTTTGATTGTGTTGAATAAAACATAAAATCATCCTGCAAAAATGGTTCAATTGTATATATTTGGAGATGTAGAACTGAACAATAGGGGTCTGAGGAGAGGTGAGAGATGTTCAATTGTATATATTTGGAGATATAGAACTGAACAATAGGGGTCTGGGGAGAGGTGAAAGATGTTCAATTGTATACATTTGGAGATATAGAACTGAACAATAGGGGTCTGGAGAAAGGTGAAAGATGTTCAATTGTATATATTTGGAGATATAGGACTGAACAATAGGGGTCTGTGGAGAGGTGAAAGATGTTCAATTGTAGATATTCGGAGATATAGAACTGAACAATAGGGGTCTGGGGAAAGGTGAAAGATGCGTCCAATGCAAGCCTCAGTTCAAGTTCCATGATCTGACCATGACTGGCTAGGCCAATACACTATTTCCAGCCTATCACTTTGAAACATATGAAGCAATGTGTACATGTAACATGCATATATCTAATAGATATGAGTTGATTAATAGATATCAAAATACACCTTTTGGTTGCTGTTGTGTTTATTTTATGTACAAAAATAGTTTGTGCAAGATTTACAGGCCCATTACACACTTTGGTAAGAATTATACATAAAGTTACATTGCGTTCACTCCGTGTATCAATGATCAGGCTTATGCCTTCAACGAGAATGCATTTAACAGTTTTAAGCTGGTAACAATGTTTGATTAGCATATATATTTGATGTCACAATTAACTTTTAAAACGATTATTTCAGAGAGAAAAAAATGTTACATCGAAGTCATCATTACAAGCTTATGAATACTCTTGTATATAAATGTAAATATTGTAATGAATTTACCCTTTTTATTTTAAATATTCTGAACGATATTTAGGGGAACCCGTGTCTGATATACAGCGACTAGATGTTAACATGATAATACACTCTACCCTGAATACATACACAGTTAACATACCATGCGTGGTTTATTACCAAAATGTCTGTACCAAAATGATGATTTACAAGCAATAAATTAAATATGACTTCCATGTATAAACACATCAAGGGAAATATCTCTCCCCTGCCTTTCAAATGTCTTGCTCTCGAAGATTATTTCCACTTTTGCCTTGACTTACATATCTTAGTATTTTCTAAGCACATGTTGACACAAGTAATAAGACCCATGCGGCTTGTAGACCTTCATTTCGCATTTATCGTGCACTTCTTCTGGCGCGAGACTCATCTCAAGTCTGCCATAGAAAAGTAGAAAAAAACTCATTTCAGTATCAGAATACTATGTACAGACAGCATTGTTTGAATTGTGGACAAATGCCACAGTCCTGGTCCTCAATATCCAATACAAACATACAGAACCACAAACCACATAATTATGTCTAATGTTGTAGATTAAGAAGTAGAGTAAGATGAATATGCACGTCTCATACCTTTCATAATGTTAGTTTTCCTAAATCTTATCTGAGATGAGTTCTAGAAAGCAATATTTTTTATTTCACCATGCAAGATCAACACGGCCAAATGTACATCTGATATGCCGATTTCCTTAACGCTGTTTTATGTGTTCGCAAACAGAGGGATTTAAAGTACAATGGTCCTACAGTTGTAGTTTCAGACATCAGTGTGCTTGATAAAACTAGAAATAAAAACATAATGAAAAACATGTTCACCTTCAGAATATGCATTTTATAGTATTATAATATTTCCCCTATTATATTGTGACACTCCATGTACGTTATTAATCGGAACATCAGTTTACCTGATATATTTACGGCTTAAAATTTCTTTAGTAATAATCAGAGTAAAATATTTTGATTATCCATTGTGATATGCTTTTCTAGGGAATCCTACCAAGCGCAATTCTTATATAGGGTATATGGTTAACATCTGACATAAATTACATTAACATTGATCTTATCATTTCCACATAAAATCCAGATTTTGAGATATTGTAGATGGATAAATGTAAAGTTTCTTTGGGCATTCAAGTTATCATCTCGATAGTCATTTGAACCTTTCAACACAAACTATATACAATTTAACATACATGGACCTACACAGCGGTGAATTATGAAGAGTATATCACATTTATAGTTTTATCAAAGAGTGTTTTTCTAAATGGATAGTCCTGTGTAACAGATCGCCTCTAATGGGGTGCAGACAGGAAGGTGTCCTGATTGTAGGTTGCACAGGGATGTCATATCATAGACCACATAGATTCATCCGCACTTCTCTCTCTATGGTCCTGTAAAGATAAATATAAAAGTAGCGCATAATCACATAGCACAAATATAGTCTAAGGTATGAGAAAAACAATTTGGAAACGATGCATGTTTGGCGTTTATGCTCACGGGATTGTTAATTAGTGGCTTAAGATATTCAAAGCCAACTGTGTAAATACATTCTATCTTGAAATCTTCTAGTGATGTGGTCCATGCTGTGCCTCTGAATATCCACATTAATAATAACATTTAATCATGGTTATGCAATAATTATTAAATATAACCATTACAACTGCAATAATTTGGTTCATTCAACGGATGGGATGAACACTTTGTTCATGTTTCAAGATTGAGAATGGTGGAAAACTACTAATTTACTTGGGTTTGTTTAATAACACATGAGTACCATTACTGGTGATAGGAGTGGAGCCAGCAGGGCCGATCATTCAACCCCTTCACCGACACCATACTGTTTTAAACCAATTTTGTTCTTTTCTAAAGCTCTAGAGATGTCCTCCAGGGAAAAGAGAACGGCTACCTTCAAGGTTTTCTGGGCTAAAATCAAAACCGCCTCTAAACTTGTTAAATTATCTTAGGGAAACGATACTCTTCAAACCATGTCAAACTTGCTCCTTTAAATTTTTACATTCATCATTATTCTGATTATTATATAATATTTCAAACCTTTCTATGTGGTGTTTGAAGCAATAGATATGTTTTTGTCATATCATATCATACAAGTCAAAGTTGATATAATATAGGTTTCACAAATCACTGATTTTGACATTATCACAAAAGGTAAGAATGCTTTCGCCTCTCCATTCAACAGTTTTTAATCCCCACGGCTCTTCCTTACTACAGTGTTTCACCTTTTAAATCAGGTTTGTTCGCTCATAGAAAAAAGCACATCATGAATATGGAAGTGCAAGATTCTTTTTATTTTCTGGACAGTGGTGTAGAATTGCTTCTCTAAGCCAATTAAATGTTTTACTTGCTGTCCTGACAACCTTGCCATTGTGGGCCCCATTGCTCATTTTGTAGGTTAATTCAAACACCGACGTAGAGCTGATTGTCTTCTCCCATGGTTTATCTGTAGAGGCAATCTTCCATTTGAGATCTTTGATATTGTACACTTTGATTGGGTTTAAGGCCATCTGTTATATGTGTGACCATTTGAGCAATCTGCCCAAGTCTTTTTGTGATGCAGCCGCGTCATTCTTATATTTCACTTCACTGTGCATTAAGAAATCAGATGCAAAAACTACTTGCAACATTTTATTGAACCAATTGCAAATTCTACAATTGAGCAAAAAGCTAAATGTACCATACTAATAATTATGAAATCTGATTTTTTTTATTATTATGACACAAACACATGTTTAGCTCTGAATCACTCTTGGGTCTCTGTACAATATTAATCATTATTACTTTACCATGGCCAAATGTGATTCATCGCAAAAATATCAGGAAATTGACAATCACCAAATTTGTCAGATATTTGAGATATTTGGTTAATAAAACTGATACATAATATAATGCTGTATAATTTGAGATATCACTACCTGATGAAGATTCTTTTGTCATTTATTTTAGGTGATTTAATTCAGAATAATTAAAGGGATACATTTTGTTTTGTTATTTTTAATATGATACTTGCATAATGTTTTACAAAATCTCTGTATTGAAGATGATAGATATTTATTTGGTAAAAAGTAAGAACATTTTTTTTAAAGATTACATTAAAAATTGCAGGATGCTACATAATAATCATATGATTGGAATTATATACATTAATACCTCTGTATAGGTAAAGGTTTTAAAAGTATCTAACTGGAGTTACAACTTTCCTGGTCTTTACTTTCATTCCATCTATCCCTTGGACCCTCCCCCATAAATCCATGCATCATTTTATGCATGAGAATATATTGCATCATTTCTTCCATTGATTTCTCATCACCATCATCATCTCTCCTCCCTTCTTTTCCACCCATTGGTCCTCCACCCATTGGTCCTCCACCCATTGGTCCTCCGCCCATCAACATCTTAATGAAGTCCATTGGTCCCCCTTTTCCACCCATGGGTCCACCCATGCCACCCATCGGTCCTCCACCCATCGCTCCTCCACCCATCGGTCCTCCACCCATCGGTCCTCCACCCATCGGTCCTCCACCCATTGGTCCTCCGCCCATAAACATCTTAATGAAGTCCATTGGTCCCCCATTTCCACCCATCGGTCCTCCACCCATCGGTCTTCCACCCATAGGTCCTCTACCCATCGGTCCTCCACCCATCAACATCTTAATGAAGTCCATTGGTCCCCCATTTCCACCCATTGGTCCACCCATGCCACCCATCGGTCCTCCACCCATTGGTCTTCCACCCATCGGTCCTCCACCCATTGGTCCTCCACCCATTGGTCCTCCACCCATTGGTCCTTCACCCATCAACATCTTGATGAAGTCCATTGGTCCCCCATTTCCACCCATCGGTCCTCCACCCATCGGTCCTCCACCCATCGGTCCTCCACCCATCAACATCTTAATGAAGTCCATTGGTCCCCCATTTCCACCCATGGGTCCACCCATGCCACCCATCGGTCCTCCACCCATTGGTCTTCCACCCATCGGTCCTCCACCCATTGGTCCTCCACCCATTGGTCCTCCACCCATTAACATCTTAATGAAGTCCATTGGTCCCCCTTTTCCACCCATGGGTCCACCCATGCCACCCATAGGTCCTCCACCCATCGGTCCTCCACCCATTGGTCCTCCACCCATTGGTCCTCCACCCATCAACATCTTAATGAAGTCCATTGGTCCCCCATTTCCACCCATTGGTCCACCCATGCCACCCATCGGTCCTCCACCCATCGGTCCTCCACCCATCGGTCCTCCACCCATCGGTCCTCCACCCATTGGTCCTCCGCCCATCAACATCTTAATGAAGTCCATTGGTCCCCCTTTTCCACCCATGGGTCCACCCATGCCACTCATAGGTCCTCCACCCATCGGTCCTCCACTCATTGGGCCTTCACCCATCAGCATCTTCCCTATGAAATCCATAGGTTCTCCCTTTCCTCCTCTATTATCACTCATTGGTCCACCACGCATCATCATTTTCATAATCATCTCCATCGGTGATTTCTCATCATCTCCGGGTCTGCCCCAATCACCTTTTTCCTCACCATCCCCTTTGTCATCCATCATCTTTTTCATCATCATCATTTTCATGATCATACCAAAAGGATTTCTGTCATCATCTTCTCCACCCATCATGCTTTTCATCATCATCATTTTCATAATCATCTCCATTGGTGATTTCTCATCATCTCCAGGTCTGCCCCAATTACCTTTTTCCTCACCATCCCCTTTGTCACCCATCATGTTTTTCATCATCATCATTTTCATGATCATACCAAAAGGATTTCTGTCATCATCTTCTCCACCCATCATGTTTTTCATCATCATCATTTTCATAATCATCTCCATTGGTGATTTCTCATCATCTCCAGGTCTGCCCCAATCACCTTTTTCCTCGCCATCCCCTTTGTCATCCATCATCTTTTTCATCATCATCATTTTCATGATCATACCAAAAGGATTTCTGTCATCATCTTCTCCACCCATCATGTTTTTCATCATCATCATTTTCATAACCATCTCCATTGGTGATTTCTCATCATCTCCAGGTCTGCCCCAATTACCCTTTTCCTCACCATCCCCTTTTTCACCCATCATCTTTTTCATCATCATCATTTTCATGATCATCTCCATTGGTGATTTCTCATCATCCCCAGGTCTGCCCCAATCACCTTTTTCCTCACCATCCCCTTTTTCACCCATCATGTTTTTCATCATCATCATTTTCATGATCATCTCCATTGGTGATTTCTCATCATCCCCAGGTCTGCCCCAATCTTCTTTTTCCTCACCATCCCCTTTGTCACCCATCATCCTTTTCATCATCATCATTTTCATGATCATACCCAAAGGATTTTTATCATCCTCTCCACCCATCATATTTGTCATCATCATCATTTTCATAATCATCTCCATTGGTGATCTCTCTTCATCTCCAGGTCTGCCCCAATCGCCTTTTTCTTCGCCATCCCCTTTGTCATCCATCAATGTTTTCATCATTATCAATTTCATTAGACTTTCATCCTCGGCCCCTGTCATTTTCATCATTTTCACAATCATCTTAAGTGGAGACTGATTATCGCTCTCAGACCTATCTTTATCATCCCAACCCTTTGAGAACTCATCTCCTTTGCCACTTGCAATATGCATTAGCATCATTTTGATGATGTCCATTGGGTCCTTCTTTTCCATTTCTCCCCCCATCATCTGTTTCGTCATCATGATCTTTAAAAAACTTTCAAGTGGTGATCTGTTGTCTTTTTTGTCTTTTCCATCCATTTTACTAAACATTTTCCACATTTCATCTTCAGCATTCGCAGGTTTTTCCCCCATCTTATCAATCAGATGAGACATAATGATTTTCTTTATGAGTTCAAAAATAGGTTTCACCTGTTGCCTTTTCTTTTCTTCATCTTCTTCATCAAATGGTTTGGAGCAACGTTTTGGTGGATACTTGAAATAATCTGTATACCATTTATACCATGCTGTACCATTAAAACCGTCATAGGTGATGTCCAAGAGTTCAAAAAAGTCTTGTTCCTCTTCGTCACAGACACTGATTTCCAGATTTCTTATGAGGGTGTTATTTGCTGGCAAGCACCTCAGCATAGGCCTACACTCCTCGCCACCCAGGGACACTCCAAGATAGATAGCTTTACAAATGACCGGCATCTGTGGACGAATAACATCTAACCTTTCTCGCATGTCCTTAAAGTCTGGTTTATCTTCACCACGCTCCATTACATCAGACACGAAACTGCTCATCATAAACTTCTCATAGTCAGGCTTTTCTGATTTGCCTCTTGGGCGCACTCCCTCCAAGATGGCCTGGAACTGTTTCTTTACCATACTCACTGGATCCAAATAAAATCTGTCTCTATCGTCGCCTTCCCATTCCTTTTCAGTTTTGTCCTCTTTCTCATCCCACATCTTGGGAGGTCCGAAGCATACAGATACCTTGACTGAGTCTGAGTCTGGCTGTACTAATTTGGTGCAGGCGTTCCACTCACAGGTCCTGTTTAACAGCACATCTCTGTTGGACATCACTATTGAACACACCTTAGGCCTCATGAAGAAATTACTCTTCTCAGTGTCTTCACAGAAGTGCACAATAATATCGCTGTCAATCGCGGAAGACATTTTGCATTTAGCGCCACCTGGGCATGTGATGTTAGCAATCATGGTGCCGTTTTTATATTTTGCTAGGCATGGAATGTAGTTTTGATCGTCGTCTTCTTCCTTCCACTCTCCAAATTTATCTCCTGAGACTCCCATCATGAATTGGAGCAAATTGCCTATCGGTGAGTCATCCCCCATTTCCCATTCCCCACCGTCATCCTCTCCCATCCACGGCATCATTCCACCCTTCATCATACCTTCACCAAATCCTCCCATTCTATCCATTGATCCTCCCATTCTATCCATGGGTCCTCCCATTCTATCCATTGGTCCTCCCATTTTATCCATTGGTCCACCCTTTCTTCCCATTGGTCCTCCCATTCCACCCATAGGTCCCCCCATTCCACCCATAGGTCCCCCCATTGATCCTCCCATCCCACCCATGGGTCCTTCCATTCCACCCATGGGTCCTCCCATCCCACCCATGGGTCCTTCCATTCCACCCATGGGTCCTTCCATTCCTCCCATTGGTCCATTTCTTTTTCCTCCTTTCAAATAGCTCATTACTTTAACCATTTTCATTACATCTTCTACTGATGGTTTTTCTGGTCTAACTAACTGATGAAGCATCATGAACAAGGCAAATTCCTTGGCTTTTGACATCATCGTCTTCCATTGTTCTCCAGCCTGGTCCATCATGTCAGGTGCACAGAACCTCACGGAAATTGAGTCTTTAACATCTCCAACATTAGCTTCAAGGGAGCAGGCCTGACGCTCAGGGCAGTCATCATTGATATACTTCAAGCCGGATCTGGACACTTCACACAGGCGAAATGGGGGCTGTGGAAAAAAAGCAAAAACATTGCTCATGTGGGTATTACAAAATATAATATTATTCTTTCATATTCCTATTCCCATGTAATATATCCAGAAGTCAATGAAATTAATAAAATACGTTCTTTCAGGAAATTTACAATAGCGCTCTTGCAGACATTTTCTCATAAAAGTATTTGATTATCTTGACTATTATTATGTTAAATAGGGTCAGTTTAACCATTTCTGGCACTCAGGGTCTGATAGATTTCAGAGAAACTAATTTGCGTGTACCTCGCCGCGTGTGGGTTTCCTTCTGCAGGTGTATGATACGGAGTTATCGTTATTCTGTCTCCGCTGACAATCTGGAGGAGTATCACAGCGATACGTCACAGACCCATTTGTCAACGTGTCTGGGTAACACTGTGATTGGAACTGATCATAGACCTTTGCCCTCTCTGCCAACATAGGCTACAAATTCAAAATAAAAATTGCTAAAATACATATGTTACAGGGATTTAAACGATACACGCGTTTTTGCCGGTCTTATATCCTGACTTAAATGATTGAAACTACAGACTGAATTATAATCTAAATATTTTCATTTCTGTTATTCATGTAACAATGTGATCTAACAAATAGTAAAATATGTATTTTATAACATACCACTGTAAATGGATTTGGCGGTGGTTGATTGTCACAAAACTGGACCTTCCCTCTTCTCTCTGGCCCAATAAGGACATCAAATACCGGTCCTGTGCAGTTGCCACAGTCCTTACACTTAACTTGAAGGAGAACTTGTCCGTTATTGTACCAGACTTTACAAGGAGAGGGAGGCCTTTTAAATGGCGGGGGAGGGAAGGGTATTTCACCAGAACCTTGCATGGTGAACAGGTCCTGCGGTGGAAAGATGGGCAGCTGCTCTGGACCAGGCTGCATGCTCCTCATGCTCAGGAACTGCTCAGGCCTAGGTTGCCATGGTAACTGCACTGGTATAGGGAACTCAGGCATTTGCTCAGGCTGAGGCATCCAGGGCATGATGTCTACATCCATGCCTCCTCTCTGCATTGACTGTCCCATTGGAGACATAGACATCGGGGGAGATCTCCTGCCCTCAGCGCCTCCTTTATCGCCCATAGACGCAGACAGAAAGTTCTGCACCAGAGGGTTTCGCAGCATCTGGCCCCACACCTCCATCATATCCGGTCTGTCCCACTCTTTGTCCTTCTCCTCCTTCTCACAAAGCTTAACCGGTGGCTGAGTAGGCATTTGCCAAGGAGGAAAGCCATTTGAAGAGGGGGGTCCAAATGATGGGTTTTGTGGTGGACCACCTTGCCTGTTGAATGGTAGGTTCGCCGGATTGTATGGAACTTCCCCGGGAGGGGCTGGTCCTGCCGGCGCCTGTTTAAGTACAAAATGAGAGAGATATTTACCATTTTTGTCCGTTTACTCAAATAAAAATAATGAAATTCAATTGGGAACATAATAAATCTCAATTAGGAACATAAAAACGCATTAATTGAGTAGGAACTTTAACATAAAGTAGGAACTTTAACATAAATGTGTACCCTTACCGCTGATGTAGCAACTGAACACAGGACCGCTAATATCACGTATGCAAACCACATCGTGAGTGTTAACCTGCAACATGAAATATGAATGACAGTTTTTATGCAAAAGATATTGTAGATCAATATAAAAAATGCTCAATCATGGTTTTAATTGTTTATGTTCCGTCTGATGATTGGTTTGTAAAAGGATAACCCAATAATAATAATAATAACAAAATTTGTATAGCGCTGATATCAGATAACTGTTCATAACCCAATATAACATTTGGGATCTCTTTGGGAAATTAAGGACTTTTGGGGAAGACAATAACATCTGGAAGATGACAATATAAAGCTTCAGAAGAAAGTTCAGACACGGGAAAAATATGTTATGATAAAAACGTGAAGAAATAATTCCTTAGCGTTTTAGCATTCCGTTAGGGTATGCTTAATGTTTGCCTGTCTCTCAAACTTTTGATCTCATCCTTATCCAAATAAGGTCAAATCCACATGAGCCATATTTAATGTTCATATTGAGCTTATCAAATCTGGTTTATCAAACTAATGCTTTGTAATATATACTTTTTGTAAGACTAATTTCTTTTACGGCAATAATGCAGTCAATCAGTAATACACCACGGAAATTAACCAGATTGTTTCAAAGAAAACCTTCTATTTGAGTATTTGATTTTCTGAGCACCTGGCAAATGTAATCTATGAATCTATATTTGCAATTCTGATATTAGTATATGTATATCTAATATTATTTTTTTCAATAATTTATTTGTTTTTTTTAATGCTACTGTATCTTACCTTGTGGGATACATATCCTCAGATTTAACCCAAAATAATGAAATGATCACTTACCTGTTTTATGTTTTCTCAGCAAGGTCTGTGTGGCCCTCTCACCCTCTAAAACATCCCTGCACTTTTCTCATGGATTGTTCCATCTTATATAAGCATGTCCCAGAAAAAGTCGTGATACCCATGGAGGTAGATGTTTACCTTTATACAATCTGAATACTTGAAAATAAGAACTAACCAAACGTGGTTCTCACAATAGAGGCTTTTTTCCCAGCATCATATGACGATATCAAAATGGCTGAATATGAGAGACATGAATCTGAATAAGAGAAAGGGTATCAGACCACTGGCTAATTTTGGAGTCTAATGATGAATTCCACAAACATAGAAGATTTGTTCACACATGTTTATGTCTCATTTGGATTATATTTACCACAGACAATAATAACCATAGGCTGGGAATATAATAATCATATTGTAGAGCTGGCTCTCTAGATTATTCATTCATAATGATAATGATAATGATAACGATAATGATAACGATAATGATAATGATAACGATGGCACTCATGGTGCTCATGCAAGTAGTGCTTCCGAAAGAAATATCTTTTTTAAGTTCTTTTTGAAGGTGCCCAATACTTTGCAATTGGAGGGGTCAGTTGGTCATTTCATGCTTTTAGAGCAAATGCTCCAAAAGTGCTGTCACTATACATCTTAGTTTTAGTACATATACACATTGTTATGAATTGATCTGAAAGTCCTTAGTCCTAATTGAGGTTTCAGTAGCAATGATAGGTACTCTTAACCTATAATATACCACAGATTATTACATGACCAAGACCATTATCCTCAAATTATATTTCACAGAAGACATTTCATACTGTTGCATAATTATCTGCAATTATTTTGTTTTTCTATTTGCCTGATTTACAACATAAAATCATAAAAAACAAGGGAATGTTTCAGCTTTCTAAATTGTTCAGTTATTATTATACTGTAGCATAATAATGGTATAGTTCTGCTCCTTGCTTCACCTTGCATGTTACCAGGGAGATTGTTTAACAATCCCTCAGATAATGCTCAGGTTGCAAGGATAGGCTTATCATTCAGTGGAGACTCTTAATTTATTTCAGAATCAAAAACTATATTATGTTTTTTGGATGTTCTGAATTGTTTCATATGTGTTTATCTATCGAGGCACCAATATTGTTTTGTATGTATATATTTGTTTGGGGATATTTAATGTTCGATGTATACTATTTAAAAAAAACATTGCTTGTGATTATATACGATTGTGTTCTGATATTAAATGCTACAGAGATTTATCATAGTTCCAGTGCTTGATGTAATATCCAAACGATACAGGGAATACGTTCATACTGGAGATACCATCTCGGAACAAGGCAAAATCATGCATAACATCAATATGTCTCAAAGGACTTACTGTATTAAGTAATGGGAAATCTGCAATTTAATTTGAGATATAAATTCAAATGGATAAATAAATGTAATTAAACGGTATGGAAAGTAAGATTTATACAGAGCTTCTATGTGATTCAAGTATGGACAGCTTAAGCTCTGACAAGATTATGCTTAGGGGTGGCTTCAAGATGACATGATGGGATGGCTTCCATGTGTTCCTGTTGAGGTAGAGGCCTCTCATGCTGTTAGGGGTGGCTTCAAGATGACATGATGGGGTGGCTTCCATGTGTTCCTGTTGAGGAAGAGGCCTCTCATGCTGTTAGGGGTGGCTTCAAGATGACATGATGGGGTGGCTTCCATGTGTTCCTGTTGAGGAAGAGGCCTCTCATGCTGTTAGGGGTGGCTTCAAGATGGCATGATGGGATGGCTTCCATGTGTTCCTGTTGAGGTAGAGGCCTCTCAAGCTGTAAATGGATTATTGTTAGGGGTGGCTTCCAGTGACATGCCTTATTACTGGTACCTTCTATTTCTTTCATGTTAATATGTTCAGCGATTAGACTTATTGATGGCTTCACAGTGAAATTATCTACACTTTGTGAAGATAAGTTCAACCCTAACAATATGAATATTCACACCATTGATCCGATTTCATGTCACTCCACAACTTTGTGTTTTTTTCTACAAATGTGATTTTTTTCTCCATATAATAAACAAAATATTTACAAAAATTCGATATTAAACATTGCATTTTAAATGTTTCTGAAAACCATATGCAAAGTGCTGTTCATTTTCAATTACTCTGTTATCAAGATGAGAAAAGTAATATTGTGGGAAAGATATGTCAAAGGTTTTAGTATTTTTCAAACATCATTCAGTATTTATTAAACTATTCAATATACTTTGGTGTTTCCTATGGTCATTCCTTGAGTATTTAACGCAAATCGAAATTATTGGGGAATTAATATCTTTAAAGGGTTATTCAATAAAGATTGCTTTTAACTTATTATCTTTAAACAATTTAAACAATTATTTTTTTAATCTTCATCGACTGTTCCTTACATCACCGTTTCATCTCAAAAGTCATGTATATCCTGACTTGGCTGAAAGTTGGTGACTTTAAGCTGGTAGAATATTACATCAAAACTCTTAAAGGGCCTTATACGTAATGTAATGGTTGAATTTGATTTGTAAATGTCACTTTCCAGGCAGTGTCAGTAAAGGTAGCGCCCACGCTGTTATTGGATTGTATGCAATTGAATATTTGGTAAGTTTGACACGTTTCCCGAGATGCAAGCAACAAGAAAAACATTTATGTTCTTATATCTGCCCCGCGATGGCAAGCCATTTAATATATTGGATAGGTAGCAAATTTTCACCCCCTTTTGCCAATATTTAACAATGCTCTTATTTAATAACATTAATTTGTAAGGCTTAGATCACACCATTACACGAAGCAGGTGTTTTCAAACTAAAGTTCAATTGAGTTAATTATGCAGTCACGAGATACCGAGTAAGTGATATTTATTTTAAAATCTTGCACTTCACGTAGTATGAGACCAGTGGCAAATTCAATTATATGCAAATAACTATGAGAAAAAGACAATAAATAAAAGATTTACTGGGATGCAAATAAAATGACATAAAATAGATTGTGACTATGGGTGAGTTGTTGTAGTAGCACATAAATCTGATGAAAAGCAGAACTGAAATATTTTCATAATGCAATGAACTGGAAAGGGTCCATTTTTTTGTTGCAATCATATGTCTACCTGCATAATAAAGAGGACCATTTGATTCAACCACTTTTTAAAAAATCATTGCAATTAGAACAGATGCGAATTGAATATGAGAGGAAAAATAAAACATAAATCTAATTTTGGTGTTCTCAATGATATGGACTTTTCAATTCACCCCATTACATCTTCACTGATGTGTTGAGAACTCCTGTCATGGAAGATAATCTTTCCGTTGCTTTTTCAAAATTGAGAATTTATCAGGGGATTTCCCGGACAACCCGGCCTTGTTTATGTCCCAGTTGTGTGCGTTTTACACATTTGGTGAAGATGTACTTCACATGGCCTTATTCTTTTCAGACCTGGATAATTCAAGAATGGCAAATAATCTGTTGGAATTCTCTGTTCCTCCCAGGGATCTATGGAATACTGGCGGGACGTCTTTTGACAGAATCGTCATATTTTTCACCCCGGTTTAAGAGCAAACACGATGATCAAATAGATTTAGAAGTTTAAAAACAAACACGTGGGTTTGTATGTCACACTGGCAATCCTGTGCAAGTCCACACTGTGTAAATGTCAAAGGTTCAAAATACAAATCAAGACACTGGACTCCCAGGCCAGCAAGTAATGTGAGCGTGGTTGGGGTGAATGTTCTCAGGACGTTTACAATGCTGCAACCTGGGTTTCATACTTCAATTAAAAAAGACAATGTTTGGTATTGGTTTTCATTCTACAATTACTGTTATTTATGATTCTTATGCTATACATTCAACGTAACCGCACAAGCATTATTCATATATGATTTCATTTTTTGAAAATAGAAAGAGATATTACAAACTGATGATCACTAAAGAGTTTTACACATCCCATCATCATGGCATGAATGATGTTTAGCTTTTAAAAGCGATTGCAAATGCCAAAAATAAAAATGTACAAATTTACAGCAGAAACCATACATGTGTATTCACTCCTAAAGATCTTCACATTATGCCTATAAATATCATTTATAAAATATATGAAATATACGTGTCGTTTTGATTATAAAACATCAATCTAGTCAAAAGTATAATCTCTGATATCATAAATGACTATACTTTCGTTGTTAAAATAATTACTTTAGCAGGTGCAAAGCAGTATATAATGAACTAATATAATTGGCCATGGCAATGAAGCACTGACTATCATGCTTCCTAGACAGGTGTTTGTAAGTTCGGTATATCCTCCACCTGCACCTGATCCGCTAACTAATAAGCACACAATGGCCACCTTTCCATGACCTATAATATAGACAGATAACCGGGCAGCTAATTCTTTACTCTGTAGACTTTTAGTGCATCGCCACATCGGTCTCTTTTTGTCATTATTGCATAAGTGATTAAATTGATTAACAGGCCTTAAAAGGTTGCTACTAAACATTTTGCCAACCGATCAATCTCTCCTAGACATGTATATATGGAAGGCAAGAACCCACCGCTTCGATATTGATATTCTTTCTCAGATTTCTCATGTTTCAAATAGAAAAGAAAACATATTGATATTAGTTATTTACATAGATATGAAGTCCACATATTTTGTTGGAAACAAACAAAATTTGCCTGGTTCTAGAGATAATTATAGTTTCCTCATAATGGCTGGATGATTCTGCCACGTAAAATATAGAAGGTAGGGTCCTATGACAAATGTAAAGGAGAGAGCCTTTTGACTTAAAATTAAACATCGAATTGGTGCCTCAAAGACATGTAACTATTTTGGTTAGGCTCTTCGCTGTGTTTTGAAACCTGTCACTGTCCATTATATGGGGATGTGTTCTTATAAGTAAAATAAATACCAGTACAAGTCCAAAACTAGTATCGTAAAGTCACCAATGCAAACCAGTACATGCAGTTCCCACCCAGTACCTCCGTGTTACTTACCTGTAGCAACCGAATGTTGTCAGTTTGTTTTGAAGTTATGTTATGAAATGTTCACATTTCGTTATTTGCTTTGGTAAAAAAGCAGAGTTGTGAAAGTTGTGAAAACAGATTTGATTGTATGTGCTACATTAATGTTATGGGGGAGCTTGTTTAAGCCCATGAATATGGAGGTAAAGATGGCCTAATTACCTAAATGCACCAGATATATTTGTTATTCATGATGTCAAAGGCTTATTTAATTTGATGTTTATTATAAACGGATATATTAAAGCCATTAGGATTGTTTGAAGGTAAAATAGACAATAAAAGGGTACCTGCTGAAGTAAGGATGTGAAAGCAAATTTGATATCATTATATATCTAACGCTTAAGAGAACAACATTGCTCAACACCTTTAAGACTGGTCCCACTCGCACAGTCGGTTGCACAATTTCATAATTTCAACACCTTGATCTTCATAATGAAATTAAAACCGCCTTTAACAATATTTTATTTACAAAAATATCAGAGCAGACATTTGGTGTTGAAAAAATATCATCAATACTATATATTTCATGTGGTCCTCGAGAGCCTCCATAAGTCCTGATAAAACTCACATCTATATTTCATAAGAGGATTAAGGGCTTTTGTTTGAGGGTCATAAAATATGAATGTTCATCGGAAATCAAACGATATTTTTCCTCCCCATGGTCCGATTTTAGCCAGCTTCCTTCTCCAACAAAGTATATAGATGTTTGGTTCACCATTCCAACTCGTATTAAATATTTTGATGTTTATGGTTGATTTATCCAATATTTAGTTGTAACCGTGTAAAATGTGCACAGACTTATTACCGATATTCACGCTCCTATTCACCTATCAATAAGGCGTGTTTGGAGTTCACCTTTATTAACGTCAGTACACCACTGGTATCTTCCTTTTTCAGGAAAAGTGTCTTTATAAAGTATGACTTTGCATAAGCTTAAGTATCTTTTACACAATTATCACAAAGACTTTGTGGGAGGCGGTAATACAAGATCAGGAGAGGTCTTCTCATATGAGTGCAATATAGTTAACAATGTCAGCTGGAGAAACCAGGCCCTTGTGCTATGAGCCAGACACACAACGCCTGATTGAGTTCGTGAGTAGACCCACTAAAGCAAGGTCCATGTCAATACACCATTACTCCAATGAACATTATTTAATGAATATCAATGGAGAAACACAAAACCACCAAAGACTGTGCTATACAATGGCGTGTACATGTGGTGAGGTGAAACACAGGAAACTTGACAAAAATGGTCATGTGTTTGGTGTGGATGGCCCTGAAGGAAAACATCCCCAAAGTCTTGTTTTATTGGAGGCATAGAGTTTTGGTTTGTATAGGCAGAGCATCCAGACTGCTTATATATAAACATCCCACTGACGTCTTGTTAGTGCATATAACAGTTCGGTTTGGGTATTTCTGACACATTATGAATTTTGTATGGCGTGGACCGCCAAATGTGATTATGATATCTGAGGCTAATAAATTAAGATATAAGTCGCATTAAATGTATTGTGTTAGACATAGTTTGTCAACACCTTTCAGAAGAAACTATTTCCATAAGATCTTGGCCCTCAGCTTAGACTCTGAAATACAAATGTCTCCACTTGTTCTACTCCGACATTTGTATTATGTTATGATACATGTATTTCTTTTTAAACGGTTTAAAAATTTCATTGTATTTTCTTTTTTTTTATCTATGATCAACCAATTTTCAGCCATCCTCGGTGCATTCACATCTTGACTATCACAATCACAAAATCGCCACGCCTGGTCCCTACGTCAGTGTTTCACCTCCAGGGTCAGGTAGAGTACAGTCTGAAGTGAGCACATAACTATAAAGCATGATGCTTAACCCGCGTCATCATGATGAGTTGTACATGAATTATTAATCATTATTGGTGGTGTTCATGTGAATATCCCATGTGTCACAAATACATATATACACAATTGTGCCTAAATCATAGCCTATTCAATTTTTAGTTCGGATATGAAGCTGTGAGTTGTTTAGGCCTGAGAATTAAGGCCTGGTAAGACAGTTCACCTCAAATATTAGAAGCTAAAAATGTTTTGCACAAAATAAGCCCACTTTGGGTAATATGAAGACATTTTCACAATTATGTCCCTGATCAAAAGAATGTGTTTAGATTTATGACACATTGATACATATATTGCTTAATAGGGAGCCAAAGGAAACAATCATAGGTCATTCCAGACATTGTAACCATGGATACATAGCATCTATCCTGGTCAATAATCATTTGATCTCAGATATTTACATAAATTATGTAAGGAGTAATATTCCATAGTGTGAACAACTTAGTTCATATTATCTTTATATCGATATTGCAGTGTGATTGACAGATTATGGACAATTTAAAGGACTAATCTACATCAAGGTTATCCACATCACCAAAATCAGCGTGAGAGGATTTTAACCTTTAAGTATGAAACAATGGTTTTTAAAAAGGCAAGTAGATATTTAACCCTTCACGCATGGGCCCAAGTTGATGTACGAAATTGTATTGTGAATTTAATGCCGACCAGACCGGGAATCGAATCCACTTCGCAGTCAGGGGAGAGTGATGTCCTGATTTGATTGTTGTGTGATGAAGAAACGGGATCTCTGTTGTACCACGGGAGCCTCTCATTGAGAGTAAGCAGAAAAAGTCTTTAATGTTTTATGGCCAATGTATAAATGCGGGATTTAATTATAGCCTTTGCATGAATATGATTAAAGCAATATAGCCTTGAAGAAGATGCTCAAGCAAACGTTATACATCCACTGCGCTGAGAAAACTTTATTAATCGTATCTTCATGTCACACATTTGATAAAACTATTTCACAAATTTACATAAATGACCTATATCCAAGTATATATGTCTTCCTGTCATATTTATTAACTTTTAGTGAAGAACCTGTATATTGTGAAAGTTTTGATTAAATGTGCTCTGAATGTGAACCCCAGTCATCATGCAACAATCATATTTATAGTGTGGTTTTGTGAATATTTAATAGAAGATAACTAGTTAATCCCCGGGATAATCCTTCGGCTTAGTTCCCCTCAGGTCTGAGGGATTATGCTCGCTTTGATGGCACTATAATATATAACGTAGCAGCTTCCTGTCTGTCATGATCTATGCTTAAGGCGTACATATTATTCATGATATGGAACTTTATGGTTTGTTTGTTTGTTCGTTTGGGTTTTACATCACTTTCGACATTATTTCAGTCATTTCGTGATGAGACCTACTTGTAGCAGATATAGTGCTGCCTCACTGAATTGTCATGTCTCAGGTCCTTGACATGACAACCCACCCGGTCACATATTTACAAGGACAACAGGTTAACCCTTTAGGCACGGGCCTCAGCTCATGTGGGAAATTGTATCATGAATTCAATCCCAGCATGGCCGGGGATGGAACCCACGACCTTTGGATCACCACAGGGGAACTGGTGCTAATAAGCTGGCACTCTAACCAACTGCGCCACGGCCCGTGGCCTGGAACCTTATGGTATAAACAGATATTAAAAAAACTTGTTATATTAAGGTTCAAAGATAGTTCACATCATTCTCGGACGGAGGTTTAAAATCATGGTATTTCCCCTATAGTGAATAATCCGATATGTGCAGCCATGTTATGTTTTTTTTAGATTCATGACATATTTTTTTCCGTTAAGAGAACGTGTACCTGACTATGGATCCGAAGCCCTGGAGTAAAGAACAGGCATAGGAGATTAAAAACTTAAATAGCGTAGAGACGTGAGTTCATTATTCACAGGTATTGTGGCTATCCAATGTTTTCCGAAATTATCATGAAATGTGCAAGGTTGAATACATATTAATTTCAACTCGGAGAAAGTCAAATTGAAATATGCCGTGACAATGGATGTGCATTTTAGTATGTTAAAGCATTTCGTGATACGTTTGACAAGTACTTCTTCGTTTTCGATACATTCAATCAGTTTTTGATATATCATGTTTCCATTTCATGAATTTAGTTCAGATGTCCGTCTAAATTTCATTTGAAAAGGAATTGAATGCAACATGATTCAATCAACTTAATGTCAATATCATTACGTGTTAGACACATTAGCGATTCTGAGGCACTTGGTATTCAACTTTCAGCCACGTACAGTTTTAGTGCTTTTATCGCTTGCCTACAACTATCAAAATACCTATGAATGCATTCCTGCATCTGCCTTATTCAATTTCTCACGTTGGTTCCATACCAAAAACTTTTCTCTCCAAGTTTGGTATTTTTTTATTCAGGGAATAAACCGACATGTTTATTGACAGTTTATTGATAGCGTTATCTATTACTTCTAAGATTTCCACTAAAGTGTCTAATTGACATCCATTAGTTACGGATCCATTAGTTACGGATTTGGACTTCACCAATTGTCTAATTTGTAAAATTGAGGCAATAGTGGTAATAACAGATGGCAAAGTTCTCAAGGAATTCTCAAGGAATTACACCTTATATATATATATATATATATATATATATATATATATATATATATATATATATATATATACATGAAACAAACCATGTGCTTCTATCATATCCAAAATTCTTCATGGCTTAACATATAAAGCATTGGCGTAGTGGCTTAATGCTGTCTGATCACACCCTGGAAGAAGCAGAGAAGATGGGCTGAGTGCCGAGGACACCACTCATACAATATTCATAAAGACAGCATGTATCCCTTTGTGGGAGAGCGGAACAATGAGTGCCGCTGATGTTCAAGCTATCAAATCCTGCTCTTCCTGGCCAATCCTGCCTTGCGCCTGACAGTGCTCTCAGCATGACATCAATAAATAGTAAAGATGCTAGCCCCAATATATGGAGATAAATTGTCATACTCTTAAATAGCATCAAAACCCTACCTTTGTGGTTCGTTTTCACGCCACACAAATATCTGGTCTCCTGGCTAATTGCTATAAGAAAAGAGGAAAAAAGAGGAAGCATTCATCTCACAGGAATCTCAAAGTCTTATGTTTACACTTAACAGACGATATGAATTAGTTGTGTTTAATTTTGATATCTGGATCTAAAAAAATG
Organism: Amphiduros pacificus; assembly: GCA_949316495.1. Lineage (NCBI taxonomy): Eukaryota > Metazoa > Annelida > Polychaeta > Phyllodocida > Hesionidae > Amphiduros > Amphiduros pacificus. The sequence continues at coordinate 34,821,170 of OX439005.1, read as the reverse complement.
TAAACTTCAATTTGCAAAATATACAATGTGCTAAATCAAGCCAACATGGCGGTTAATTTGATACGTGTTATAAGCCTTCTAGACATGTAAACATGCCAAGAATCATTTCCTCATTAAATCTTCTCTTCAACGTGGGAGAGTTGGAAAGCAGAGACAGTGCTGGATATAGATAACTCATTCTCTAATGTGTCATATACGACAAAACTGATTATAAAATAGCAACCTGCAGCTGAATAAATGGAGATAATCAGTTTGTCCTAATAGTACCTAAGTCTCTTTAAATATTAATAAATTATTATATTTTACATATTTGTTGCTGTTTGATATCCCGAGTGTAGTGTCAGTGCATTATATTACATGTTTGTTAATATTTCTTGCTGTTATATTAACGTCATTAAAAAAATACAATTCTAATCAATCTAATTGGTACAGAGGTGTCATCATTCATCATTCTCCTCTATACATATATAATTATTATCTCTATCACCTACTCATGAGAATTTATTTAATTAGCATGGATTTGTTATGTGAATTAGAAGCCTGTATACCTTCTTTTTTTTCTTTTTTGGGGGGTGGGGGGGGGGGGGGGTGGGGGGACTAACACTAAGTAATTGTAAAATGTTTTTAACAAAGTGATGTCAAACAAAAGTAAATTAGTGATCATTATCGTTCTGTTTTCAAATCATTTGAATTAAGTACAAGAGTGTTTGTATCTGTGTTTAAAACGCTTCTTAACTGATTTCAATACTGTTTGCATAATATTTGTATGTATCTTTTTTATTTATACTCAAGAATATTGTAATCTTGTTTAATATATTTCTTCTTTAAGCATCACAAAGGCACACATATGTGTTTTTGAGATGTGAGATGATTTGATGATTAAAATAATTGACATTCATGTGAATATTACGCTTTGGTATTCTCATTAAGGTGCGATATTTCGACCATAACATCATAAAATCTATTCCTTTCAGACAAAGGTTAATTCACATCCCATTTGGTCCTGATATATTATGACCAAACAATTTAAGGTATTTGTGTTCTAAATAGCTCTAACCTTGGACATACACAATAAACATGGCCCACCCCATTAGTATCAGTCCAATTGGAAATGGATGAGGAACCCATAGGGGACGCCCAGGGCCTCGCTTCCAACTCTGCCTCGTTCCCAGCAAGCCATGATCCTATTTGGATTCAACACTGGCACATATGTTGAAACGGACTTTACCGCCACGGACCAAATGTCATTGCCCAGGACCAATGTAGCAAACTGCATTATAGAATGTGTAATATTAAAGCATAGAGTGTATTTGCTGGTGGTTTAGGTCCGGGATCATGTATAAATTGCCTTAGATATACAGCAGAACATTAGGAGAACCAAACTGTGGAACTTGGGGAAGCGATCGTGTATGAGGTGGGAAAAACATATATATGGATATATATAAACATATAAACATATATATATATACATACATACATACATACATACATACATACATACATACATACATACATACATACATACATACATACATACATACATACATACATACATACATACATACATACATACATACATACATACATACATACATACATACATACATACATACATACATACATACATACATACATACATACATACATACATACATACATACATACATACATACATACATACATACATACATACATACATACATACATACATACATACATACATACATACATACATACATACATACATACATACATACATACATACATACATACATACATACATACATACATACATACATACATACATACATACATACATACATACATACATACATACATACATACATACATACATACATACATACATACATACATACATACATACATACATACATACATACATACATACATACATATATTATTAAAGGTTTATTGGAGTGAGGAAATTGGTAAATTGATAAGAAAATAATTTTGTGGGGCATATATATATATATATATATATATATATATATATATATATATATATATATATATATATATATTATATATATATATATTATTAAAGGTTTATTGGAGTGAGAAATTGGTAAATTGATAAGAAAATAATTTTGTGGGGCAGTTTGGGACGAGTTGATACATGTGGTTGAGAACAACCAATCTTGTCAATACAAAATGAGAATACGAAAAGCTATAAAACTGGGTGATGGGGCATATGAGCTTTAAATGTAGTGGTACAATACGACAAAGATAAACACAATAGAGAAGACACATTTGATTGATAACTAGATTATTAAACCGGACAAGGTAGAGGGCAAACATGCAGAATGAAACTCTGTCATGTTGAAGCCTCTGAGCCAAGGCTCATTAGATTTGTGACCCAATCGTATTTCAGTAAGCGACCCAGTAGGCAATAAATATAGACAATTAATGCAAGCGCATTAACACTTCACTCATTTGTTATTCATATTAATATGAATAACAAAATGTATGGATGTATGTATAAATGTGTGTTTTTATGTATCAATGTATATATATATATATATATATATATATATATATATATATATATATATATATATATATATATATATATATATATATATATATATATATATATATACATTGATACATAAAAACACACACATATTTATATATAGGTACATATTCTCAAACACACACTCACATATATACATGTATTAATACGTATTTGTATATTTATACGGTAGTAAACATTCAAACAAATATTAGGTCTAAATATGAACAGACTAACATAATAGATCAATGGAATATTTAGGTGGACACCGAGGCTGATGTGTGCATTCTGTGCACTGATCTTGTGAAAGAACGCCACATTAAATATTGGTTTTATCGCAAAATGTGAGGGCTTGGATTTAGACATTCAATCGACATATGCCTGCCATTGCATTCCCGCTTTGAAAATGAGACTTGGCAGATTATGTTTCTAGTTTGTACATTTGATTGTCATCTGAAATATAAACAGAAGCCTGCATGAGCTGGATTTCAGAGGCAGGTTTAAGGTATTATTGATATTTTGTCTCACAGTTTGTCCCCGAAATGATGATGAAGGCACATGTGTGTTGCAGATTTAACATGACTCACCTCATGGCAAGGTGAAAGCGCCAATGTCTCGTCATTTAACGATCTATAAACCATACACAGCAACAAATTTATGGATTGCTATTAAAGTTATGTGTGATACCCTACAGAACACGGCTTCTCTATCACATCAGTCCCTGTCGTCAACGGGGGAAAAGGTGCGTTCGGGATCGGCCGCAAATAACAACTATTCATAAAATAATGTCTATTTTCTGAATGGTGAAAAATGACAATGAAATGAAAATTTGAACAGATTCTGCTTTGTACTGATTGATCAGTCTCTCGTTGAGCCAACTGATCCAAGGTCGTGACCTTAGGCTGGTCTATTCTGATTGGATGATATATCTTGATGGGCGTGACTCATATTCATGACGAGGTAAAGTTTCGAAAATTTCGAATATAAAATATAGGGCATTGACCGCAGAGGTAGACTGAACGGCTGGCATTGCTATTAATGAAATGCAGGGTGTATGTGATAGACTTCTCCTTTATTTTAAACACAAGTGTTTTCTTAGGCTAACTGTTCAAGAAAACATTCAGAAAGACGCATAGGAATCAACAACAATCTGTTTCTTACTGCAGTGTTTTGGGTTGTATAAAAAGATACAGATTTCGATTAATATTTGCCATTGTTTTTTGGACAATAAAAAATATTTTCTTTCCGTCCTCTTAACACTCACTGATCCGTCTGACTTTTCAAATAATATCAAATTAAGGATGAATTAAACCTGCTCTCTTCTCAAGGTGGTTTGGCTAAAATGTTATCGATAAATGTAAATCACGTTTTGTGTCTTTAGAGTTGAGGACAACATTGACCTTGGCTTGGCATTCTGACGCATCTGTCACCATCTCCATGAGTGTGCATACTGATGTGTTAAATCAATTTCAAGACCTTCTGAATATATTACTTATTTGTCACTTGGGTTTTCTTTATCAAGCTAGACATTCAAAATCATTGCCTTTTTAAGCATGTATTCATTTTCTTTCTTTTTTTAAGCCGTATCCATTTTATCTTATTTATTTTACAAAAGTAAATTATATGTTATATGAAAGACACTAAAACACAGTTTTTTTATAATAGACTTCATCATATCTAATCCAGCTATAGATATATGATCAGGCTGTTATTACATTTTCAGCATCGAAATAAAATATTATGATCCTGATACTGCACTCAGGAAATAATCTGTCTGAGACTACACTTGAGATAAAAGTAACTCGAGATTACAGATAGTGGCCTGCACTCGGGTATAAGCCATCTTAGGCTACACTCAGGATATAATGCCCTGAGGCTATACTCAGGATATAATGCACTGAGACTATACTCAGGATATAATACCCTGAGACTATACTTTGGATATAATGCCCTGAAGCTACACTCAGGATATAATGCACTGAGGCTACACTCAGGATATAATGCACTGAGACTATACTCAGGATATAATGCCCTGAGACTATACTCAGGATATAATGCCCTGAGGCTACACTCAGAATATAATACCATGAGACTATACTCAGGATATAATGATTTGAGACTATACTCAGGATATAATGCACTGAGGCTACACTCAGGATATAATGCCCTGAGACTATACTCAGGATATAATACCATGAGACTATACTCAGGATATAATGCCCTGAGGCTACACTCAGAATATAATACCATGAGACTATACTCAGGATATAATGCCCTGAGGCTACACTCAGAATATAATGCACTGAGGCTACACTCAGGATATAATGCACTGAGGCTACACTCAGGATATAATGCACTGAGGCTACACTCGTGATATAGTGCCCTGAGGCTATACTCAGAACATAATGCCCTGAGGCTATACTCAGGATATAATGCCCTGAGGCTATACTCAGGATATAATGGCCTGAGGCTACACTCAGAATATAATGATTTGAGACTATACTCAGGATATAATGCACTGAGGCTACACTCAGGATATCATGCTTTGAGGCTATACTTAGGATATAATGCCCTGAGGCTATACTCAGGATATAATGCCCTGAGACTATACTCAGGATATAATGCCCTGAGACTATACTCAGGATATAATGCCCTGAGGCTATACTCAGGATATAATGCACTGAGGCTATACTCAGGATATAATTCCCTGAGGCTATACTCAGGATATATTACCCTGAGACTATACTCAGGATATAATGCCCTGAGACTATACTTAGGTTATAATGCCCTGAGGCTATACTCAGGATATAATGCACTGAGGCTATACTCAGGATATAATGCCCTGAGACTACACTCAGGATACAATGTAGTGAAACCACTACAATATGGATATAATGCACTGAGACAAGACTCATAATATAATGTACTGAGATTGCAGATAGATAAAAGCAATCTGAGCCTCCACTCAAGATATAAACCATCTGACCCTACACGCAAGATATAAGCCACAACGGCCTACACTCGAGATATAAATCACCTGAGCCTACACTGACCCTATAGCTACACTCAAGATATAAACTACCTGAGCCTACACTCAAGATATAAGCCACCTGTCCCTACACTCAAGATATAAATCACCTGACCCTACACTCAAGATATAAATCACCTGTCCCTACACTCAAGATATAAACCACCTTATCCTACACTCAAGATATAAACCACCTTATCCTACACTCAAGACATAAACCACCTGACCCTACACTCAAGATCATATAAACCACCTGACCCTACACTCAAGATATAAACCACCTGACCCTACACTCAAGATATAAACCACCTGACCCTACACTCAAGATATAAACCACCTGACCCTACACTCAAGATATAAACCACCTGACCCTACACTCAAGATATAAACCACCTGACCCTACACTCAAGATATAAACCACCTGACCCTACACTCAAGATATAAACCACCTGACCCTACACTCAAGATATAAGCCACCTGACCCTACACTCAAGATATAAACCACCTGACCCTACACTCAAGATATAAACCACCTGACCCTACACTCAAGATATAAACCACCTGACCCTACACTCAAGATATAAACCACCTGACCCTACACTCAAGATATAAGCCACCTGACCCTACACTCAAGATATAAACCACCTGAGCCTACACTCAAGATATAAACCACCTGACCCTACACTCAAGTTAAAAACCACCTGACCCTACACTCAAGATACAAGACACCTGACCCTACACTCAAGATCATATAAACCACTTTAGCCTAAACTGTGGCAACATGCATTTGGCGACTAGTATTGAAATAATCGGAGCGATATATACGATATATATATATATCCATCAGAATAATTCAAACATGTTTTGATATGAACTTAGGGAGGTGTTCTATCTCATATTATCTCCACGTAGGATCTTAAATACTTTATTTTATTTCTTTTTTTTTATGAAATTCATGTTGTGGTGATTATCATTTTGTACTCAAAGCGCATATGATATGAAAACATATGGTGAGACATGAGAATAAACGACAGAAATATTGCTCGTTATCTCGTTTCTGTCATTAGAGTCATATATCTTTTAAATGTTTCATAGAATATGAGATCAATGAGATTCATCAAACGTAACAATTCTTTTCACATGAATTTCATTTCAGGTTATTTTTCATTCTGTGGCCCCGGAGGTTTTTTAAGCCTGATTAGGTAGTTGCGATTAAAATTGGAAAACCTCAAAACTCTATTTCGATGGCCTTTGAAGGAGTGTATATTGTTTCTGGAAAATAGTATTCTATATGCCACACCTTCGCATATGAAGGTGTGGCAAACAGGTTTGTATGGGTGGAATACGTCAAAACACATATGGCACTGAAATGATGTTCACAAATGTAACATTCTCGACGAGCTGGTAATAACAAAAATATTAGTCCATATTGTGTTACTATGCAAAATCATAGATAAATACAATTCATATTCAGCTAAGTGCATGGCGGCATATTTTCAAAGTACCGGTGGAAATGTGTGGTTCGTCTTAATAAAGTGAATCAAATGTTGGTCTGGAAGTTGCATAATGCACCAGCACACAGCATCACACATCTCATGAGACCTTAAGGGCACAATGCCGCATCACTTTATGTGCATTAATACTAACACAGAATTGCAATTATTAGACACCTGAACACAACACCACAGCACCACTGAATCAAAACTGCAGAACACACGAGTCCATTACTTGATAATGATGTGTTTTACACTTTTCGAAATTTTAAGCTTAATGGTCATTGTGTAAGACATATTTTGCAAATATGATGATATTATTTTAACAAATACATTGTATTTTCATCCCATGAATTTCAATATCTGTATATCTAAAATTGTCATCCAATACATTGACAAGCAAACAATGTTGTATGTGTATGTTGGAACACTTTATTATTTTGCTACATATTTTATCACTATGTATCTCAGAAGATGAATCTGATCATTTACCAAGGTTTCAGTTCTAATGGACACGATGATAAAAGTTAATCACAGAGTATGTTTACAGTGCTAAAAAAGACTTAGTCTTTATTGTTTTGAAAAAAAATGTATTATGTGATTTAAAAAAAATCTGATTTCTAATTTTTCTGCCTTGAGTATTACGGTATTCCACACGTTTGGGGTTTATACCTCGAATGTTCTATCACCACATGCTAGATTTCTTTCATGTTAGATTTCTGGACACAAAGTTCTTTTTTTCATTTCCGCGGAGTCACCGTTGATTTCCATTGTTTTTAAAAGGGACATTATGTATTAATACAGTTAAAGTCTTTATCAGTATTATATACTAATAAATGTAAAGTTCTTTTTATAATATTAAGCTCAATATTTCCTCTATATTGAAATACAAAACTGATATATTCATTGCTATATTTATATGATTTAAAGAGTATAATGAGTAGCTTAGAAATTATCCTGAATGTTCTCATAATGTGGATATGATGTATCTTCTACAGAATGCCAGTTTTTGAGATGCTATCCTCAAAGGTTCTGTGAATACATCCTCAAGAACTGAAGCGGTAAGTATATGTCAATATCATATGGGGTTCATATATTTGGTTGATTGTAGCAAAAACACAAAAAAATGATAGATTTTGATGTATGTGGTTATAAACTTTGTATACAGGATATTGTACCAAAACACAATCATAATATTATCAACGATCACCAAAGTTTAACACGATGTTGCATGCAAGACAGTCATTTACCAAAAATTACCTACTTCATTCATAACAGAGCGCATCTCTATTGTGGGCGTGATAATTATACACGAAATGGTCTGTGCCCATATTGCAGTATATGCGTGCCAGGTACACATGTACGGAGTGGAAACGTGAATGAAGAGTTCCCAGAACACAGTCACATCAAATCAATAAGCTTTGATATTGTACACCGCATTCATCAACAATTTCTCTCTTCGTGCTATAACCACCATCAATTGTATTTGTGTTGCAGACAATTTTGATATTCCTCGCCCAGCATGACATTCAGTCATAACCGTGACATAGCCTTCATTTGGAGCACTTGGTAATTGTGTTTTATTCTTTCCTTTGGACAGATCGAATCATACCCGTACCATTTTAGTGTGCCCTTAATCAAATATTTAATGATCCAATCATTTTTTGACGATATGACTATATTTGGGGTTTATTTTTAGGATTGAATATAAAGTATATTAGATGATTAGAAACTAAAAGATTAAATTAGGACCGTTAAGCAGTTTGTTAGATACGTTCATTAACTCAGTTACCTGCTCAGATAGTTTACTGTCCATTCCCTGCAGATTGTTGTATGTTTTGTATGGAGGCCCCTGCAGGGTTCTGTTCTCTGCTCGCTGGGTCCTCTCCAGTCTGCACATCTTTGTCTTTGTTTGAGTGACTCTGGATTCTCGGAGGACGATGCCTTTCTCCCTGTTTCTCTGCATTATCGTCTGTGTTGTCATTACCGCCCAGTACAGGTAATTCCCCCCTAATAGGATCAAAACCAACCAAACCTGGCTGTATTCGGCTCTCTTCTTTATCCAGGTTGGCGTTCTCTTTGCGCCTATTGATACTCTCCTTAACACCTTTTACCAAATCCCAGATCATGTTCATGGCTTTCATATCATAACCTGTATTCTTATTTTCTATTTTTGGTTCATCTTGATTAACTTCTTTGTCTACCTTATCTTCAGGCATCTGAATAGCATCTTTGCCGTTCTCAGTGGATTCATCTGGTCTGGGTGACATTAGGGCAACTTTAAACTTCTCAGGGTCAGTATTCACAGATGCTCTCATCTTATTCTTAATTTTATACATTAATCCACTGACAAAATGTCTGATCATAGCCTCTGTATCCTCATCAAAGCCATAATCTCCGGTTGGAACGGACTTTTCATCAACTTCCTGTGGTGCCCTCTTAGCCGTACTTCCTAATTCATTAACAAGATTCTCTGCATTTCCTCCGGACCTTTTGTGGGCGGATTTAAGATTGTTCAATTCTTGTTCATAATCTGCAGTCACAAGGCACACAGAAAACAGGTAAACCACAAGACAGATTATCCCACACGATTTCAGCATTCCAGTCATGCTGTACCTTCCGGCTAAGATTTCACCGCGGATCCAAATAAAATTACGAAGTCCTGGCCGATGTTAAACCTCAAAATGTTTAATAAAATGCGGTATCATAAAAGACAAGCACGTTCAGTTCAGTGCTTGGTTGTCACCTAACATATACCATTTATCGATATTCACCAACCACACTAATGGTCACATAGGTAATAATCGCTTTAGTAGGTGCGCAATCTCCCGCTGTCCAGCGCTCACATATATATTGGCTGGGCTGTCACGAGCTAGATATGCTACGCAGGCTCTTCATGTAAACGTGAGACTGGCTTATGTAAGCAGGCGAATGCCACTTGTGGTCATCGAAACTGAGCTTGGATGAGCGCCACTCTTGTAAGCCTTGTACATGTATGAGGTGAGCTCGCCTTTGTGTCAGCCTTCGTGCCTGTGTGCTCTACTTCTTGCCAGCCTGCCCGTCCGCCTGCGTAGCTGATCATGTAGTGAGCTCCTGTTGTGTGTTTGCAATGTAGGCCGCACAAACATGACATAGCCTGGCCTGAGAGCGGACACGATCAGCATCAGATGCACCATTGTTCCGGTTTTCACATATCTTATTTCACAATTTATGCGGCAATTTATATCATTATTATTTGAACTTGTCTGGTTAAATTGTATTCTTCAATACCTATCTACATAATGCAGGCAAAGGCATTCACTGCACAGGTTTCTGATGGTATGATATTGAGATAGTAGACCCTATAGCTACATTTGTAAGTTCTTTCATAAATTGTAATTCTTCGGCCAAAGAAGCACTGATGTTTCCTGTAATCTCCCTCAACATGAATGATTCATGACAAAAGGAACGAACATTTGCTTGCCAAATCGAATCAGACTTTATTTGTGGCATGCAACATATATATTGTACCGTTGATCACAAGCCAATGGTTTTCCAATTTACAATTTGGAATCAAATAAGTTTGATGATGAATACTATTTACATGGACTGCTCATGTATCAGAGCAATATATTTTGCCCTATTGAACAATATATATTTATATATATATATATATATATATATATATATATATATATATATATATATATATATATATATATATATATATATATATATATATATATATGTATGTGTTTGTTTGTTTGTTTCTGACACCTGTGCTGTCGTCAGGGCTGATTTAGGACCAAATATTTCGAGACATTAGTTATGTGAAAGGTCATGTGAAGGTGGCAAATACACGTCTCTGTCCATTAAGGGCGAATTCTGCTCAATTAATAGCTATTATGGACAGATATTACAGTACTTATATCTACATTATATGAAAATAGGTATTGTGTTAATGTCATGATTCACATGTTTGTGTTTCACAAAAAATATGAATGAATAACAATGTTGTGATACATACATCGCCGCATTGATATGTTGTTTAAATAAAATGTGGTCTGTTACCATTTCCTCTCATTAAAGCTCATGTTTAAATCTTTTTTTTAGAACAAATTACAAAATGAAAGTAATAAAAACTGCCATATATTTTAAGCAAAAATACGTATATTAAGTCTATACCATCTCAATATTAAGAAAATTATTCTTAATAAATGTATAAACAGAAAGATAGATACTAAACCTTTCCATTCGAAAACAGTAAAACAGAAGAGTACGTTTTGGTTTTAAATCCACTCCACCAAAGTATCAATAACTCGTCAAGGGTACGTGTCGTCGTTAGGCAAATGTAAATGCGGTACGTTCCTCGCCCACTGTGTTTGTATGAGGTTATATCAGTCGCATCATATTTTACCTTCAAATCTGAATCTTTTATGCCATGATTAACTCAATATTACATCAATTATCTTTATGTGTGAACAGTTCTAATATATCATACAGATTCAGATTGGAATGTAGCTCTTTCATTTATATGTACATTGACCTTTCATAGATTAAGCTGCTCTTCATGGTTTTATAAAACTGTTAGCTTCCTAGATCTAGAACAACCTCTTTCCCTTCATGTTTATAGCTATTCATGTAAATGAGAATAATCTAATAGGCCTGTGTTTCCTTTTCAGTGAATGTGGTATTTTTTTACCCACAATTAGAGAAGCACCTGCTGAGACTAGGGAAATGAAGGTCTGTCTGCTCGCCACAAAACTCACCACAGCTAGCGCAGGATGAAAAATACGTCACGGAATCTCGTGTATCTGGGATATTTTATGCTCTATCTGCAGCCAGATCACATTAAGAGCATCATAGCAGGCCAAATGAAATGCACTTTATCCCTTTGAGAGCATCACTTTTGCAGATTATGGGGTATCAGTGTTTATTTCTTATTTATGGATATAGCTGAACTTAAAAGTCATTTTCAATCCGTTTTGTAAAAGGCATATTCAATCCGTTTTGTTGATAAAACCTGTGTTACCTCAGTGGAATATGTTGTTTAAAGAAGATGGAAATTTAAATGAGGTAATGAATGCTTTGAACTTTATAAAACATTTCCCAAGCATTATGATAATAACTGAGATCATATGGATTCGCTCTAATTCGTTGTAGCTTGCTGTAGTTCTACTATGGTTCGTACTGGTTGGTGGTGGTTCGTGATACATCGTCAATGATTAATATAATATAACTAGGGACGTCAAATTGGCTAGAATCTTTTATTTTTCAATTCTCTCTAGTTCTCTGATAAATATCGACAAAGCGTGACTGCAGCATTAGTTAGGTCAGGGCACAAGAAGGTAACATGGCAAACATAGCAAAATATGTCTGAAATCACTCAAAGGCAATCAACTATCCAATCATAAATTGACAATAAAGTTTGGTGATGCAAATTATTAATGTTAGACTAAATTGTAGGAAATAAACTTGCTCCACAAGGCGTTTGTTCGTGAATGCGATACGCACACTGAGTTGTAGGCACAAAACTGGGGTACAAGTTGCGATTTTGTATGGGATCTTTAACATTCTGTTTCATTGCTTACATGTAGACAGTGCTAAACACACTATTTAAAGGCTAATTATTGTTACTGATTTATCACCTATGGGCGTTGCCTCTTCTATTGCTATAGCCAGGCAGATGACAAAACAGGATAGGCCAAGTAAGGTAAGAGAGATCTTGCAACCTCTTCTGGGGTATTTGCCCCAATTATCCCTAGATATGACATCACCTACCAATCACACCATTTGGGAAAGAAAACTAATTTGCCTAAGAGCATTAAAGGCAGGGTTTTAACTGAAGATTTCGCTTCGCCTCAATATCGTGTCCACAATGGCAATGAAGTGAATTGAAAAAACCCAGTGCAACAGATAGCCAGAGGAAATATTGGGATGTCATAAGTAAAGCCATAGAAAAGTCATAGGAAAGTTACAGGAAGAATAGGCATTGGGTTGTAATCTGAAAGAGATGACGAAGATGATACGATGGAACTTCATGAAATAGGAAGGAACCGAGTGATATAACAGAGAAAAATAGCAATCTAAATTTTAAATTGGTACAAATATGCCCCAAAGTTTTGAAAAAATTGGGCGTTCTTTCTTAAGCTTCCAAAGTTTACCTAACACTTTAAGGTGTTACAAGACATCAAAAAGATGTCACAAAAAACGAATTTGCATTTCTTCCAGCAATGATGCCCATCTTTTTTTGCAGTATTTTAAATATTTATTTTTGCACTGATTTCTCTAGACTAAATGCCAAGCTTTTTTGGAACAAAATTCCCGCATTTTTTCTTACAATGTTGCCAACACTCCAGGTTTCTTGCCATTTTCCCTCCAGATCTCCCAGGACACTTCTTAGTCTCTTTGACTTCAAAAGAAGCACAAGAATTGTTTCTGCGTGTGTCTATATCTTTTCCTTTTTTGTATCTAAAGTGCCCAACCTAATATAAGAACCAATTCAAAGCCTTTTAACTGTTTAACATTCAGTTCAGTTAACGGTGGTTAAAACCTTTCTGTATTTGGATGAGTAGAATGATTTGTGGATGATGTCCCACATGAACAGGGATTGACATGAGTTTACTATGCCAAGCAGGCTTGAGGGCTGTCATAGATTGGCAAATGTCAGTCATTGCCATGGCGATGAAAGGTCTGGATTACATCATTAATTTCATTATCTTGCCATTCTAAATTATCTATATGTTATCTTGTAACATGCAAACAAATCGTTTCGCTGGCCAATCTGTGGCTGCCTGATTTATATTAAGATCGGAAATAATGATCTCGAAATACCTCGATAAAATATAATAACACAAGATGAATTCGTAATTTATTTCTATATGTTCATTCTATTCTTTATCATTAAAGTCATCTTTTGTATTTTATATTTTCAATGTTCTTCCTACAGGTTTCTATTTTCATCTCTAAGCGTATAAAAGCAAAATGCAGTTGCACTAGCAAAGGAAGGAGAAAACACCGCTAAAATAGAAAAACACTGCCCAAGGGTATTCATTAATAGAAAAAAACAGAAAATGATTTTGTTTTTTTACGCAAAATGTCATTTTGGTCATAACTGCCTTTGGTAAGGAAAGCAGAATATTGCTCAATGTATTTCCTTTGCACTCACTCTGTTTTTGTACAATGGCTGCCATTTTTCTTTTCCTTTATTTATTTATTTATTTATTTATTTATTTATTTATTTTTTTGAAAAATTGGCCATGGAACAGTGAGGAAGGAAATAAATGGGCCTGATTTTTAAACACTGGTCGCTGAATTGTGCTAGTACTAGTTTTATGATTGCACGATATTGATAATTAAAGATGTGAAAACTCTTTACAACAATTCGCTTTTCTAATTTCATGCCACATCTCCGATGAGAGTTAAATCGAATGTATCTGACTAACAAGTTGAACATAACTGATAGGATACATATATTCTGAGGCAACACATTCAAGGGTAATCTGGATGCCCAATTTCCTTCATGATTCACACTAACCTTATGTGAGCGATAATAGAAGCAGATAATAGATATCAGATTCTCTCTTCCTGTTCCAATCTACATCCTGAGGCGTGAAAACCAAGGTCTCTTCTCAGATATATAACATCTGGTTGGTTGACAAAATTATGCATCTGTGCTAGAACATGAACAGTTGAATTCATCTTTATTACTCAAACATTGATTAAAAAGACTCTTCTTGCAAGTTTTTGATCATATTATCACTCAATCTGCCTGAAGCTAATGTTCATTTAATTTCAAGAGATAAAACTAGATTATCCAGAAAGATGCATAACATATTCTATCCCACATAACAGTCTGAATATCTAGGATAAGAAACCTGATATTGAGATACAAATGCAATAGAAAGGATTATAATGCATGAAAGATATATTTTAGACAAAATGGATTTTCTTGCTAAATTAACATGATGAAAGAGCATTAAAAACTTCACATGACAGATAAAGAACATTCACTACTCCGCTATAAATATGGATTTCTATTTTAATTACTACTTTTTAAACATGTAATTGAGTGTGAATAAGATTTGTGATAAACAGCTGGATGCACACCGTTCCTTATGTTCCAGAGAGTCAACATGAATTATCAGGAAGCAGTAAATCTCAGGAAGCTAAGCAGATAACAGCAGACAGTCACATAATTGGTCCAAAGGTCTGACGAGGAGATGACAACTTAGCAATATACCCAGTCACGTGGTTATATACTCAGCAACTAGCCTAATAATTTGCAACAAGATTAAAACTCAGCAACTTTGTTAATTATAGGCAGATAAGTTATATACTTATTAACGGGTTAATACTAAGCAACTTGGTTACGTATTCAGCAACTTAGTAATAACATGGAAAAATAACCAGATTATTAACAAATGTTAGAATGTACAGTTTTATTTCATGTCCACCAACTGATCACGTACTCTCCTTTTAGAGCAGAGTCTGGGTATTTACCATGCTTATACCAGGCCAGCACTGATCATGTACTCTCCTTTTAGAGCAGAGTCTGGGTATTTACCATGCTTATACCAGGCCAGCACTGACAGTTTTAGGTGACCAAGCTTCCTTTTACCAGCCAAATTGCATTAAGTCAAATATTTTGTCACATGTAATAATAGCATGATCAACTATTTCCAAGATGGTTGAAACTGGTGACCAAGCTTCCTTTTACCAGTCAAATTGCATTAAGTCAAATATTTTGTCACATGTAGTTGCCGAAAAAACCTCTTAAATCGGTTATGGAAAGGGATTTCTCCTGATTTATTTTTAGTTGTTCAAGAGATTACACTATAGTTATACTTTTGCGTTTGTTTGCTTTCAGGGCTGGATGTTCGAGATGTTAATTGATTAAGCTGTAAGTCTTTGGAGCATGCGTGTATTGTCACCCCATGTCTACCAAGCTTCTTGTAAGCCACAAGATGGCGCTTTGGCACAAGGAATTGGTTTAAATGAAAGGAGATCCGTGTGTGGAGCATGATCCCATCTCATATAAGACAAACTTACAAAATGTCGGCAAGAATGGTTTGTTTTTATCCAATAAGTAATTCATTTGCGCAAGGATTTCCTTATTTTGCAAATTCTTCGTGAGCTAGATTTTTTCAAAAGTCAGCACTTGAGGGTATCAGCACTTCAGTATTGAGGGTATCATGTGCTGATTTAAACCTTTTTGATTGAACCTTTTGGTGATGTATTTGTCTATACATATAATACGAGGGTTCCCTTGAGTTGTCAGATTAGCTGCCTCAATATAGACCTTTGGGACATGTGAAACCCTCTTGGGAGTGTACCTTTTCTCGCCATTTTCGTGTCTTTCATTTGCCTTTTATTGAAAGCTGATTAAGATATAAATGGTTATTGAGGTAGATTTTGCATACTTGTCATATATCAACAATTTATGCTCCCGAGAGGCTCAGGTTAGCCCCACATTTCGAAAGGAGCTTCCATTTCCCAAGTAGCTTAAATTCAGGCCCAACATATAATGCCTATATATTTGACCCTACCTCACTATCCGGATTATTTAACATCTTACATTGATTAATAGTGCACTACGTAGCAGAGAAGTGCAGAATATTTGTATTCATAAAATAGTATCTATAAGATATTACATAGGCCACGGGCCGTGGCGCAGTTGGTTAGAGCGCCAGCTTATTAGCACCAGTTCCTCTGTGGTGATCAAAAGGTCGTGGGTTCAAACCCCGGCCGTGCCGGGATTGAACTCATGATACAATTTCCCACATGAGTTGAGGACCGTGCCTGAAGGGTTAACCCGTTGTCCTTGTAAATCTGTGACCGGGTGAGTTGTCATGTTAAGGACCTGCGACATGACAATTCAGTGAGGCAGCACTATATCTGCTACAAGTAGGTCTCATCACGAAATGACTGAAATACTGTTGAAAGTGATGTAAAACCCCAAATAAACAAACAAACAAAACAAGATATTACATCATAGTATCTAAAATAAAAGACAAGATCCAAATCGTTGCAAATTGTAGAAGTTATACCCAGGAAGAACTGCCAGGGTTTAAATGTACAACTTGATGTGTTATCCGAATGATATAACCAATCTATAAATAAGTTTGTACTAGGTGTTGGCTTGATATTTAAAGCTGATGATATCGTAATAGATCTATTATTTTGCCTTAATTGCCTGCAGATGATATCACAATTAGTTGTTAATTATCTATCTTATGAAGGTGGGGTTGGACATTGCAAATCACAGTACCAGATATTTATATTCGACAAAGCCAATGAGCATCCTACTCCTGAGTGCTTTATTTATGTCTCGAGGACATTCAACATGGTTCACCTATCATTCAACGTGAAAGGTTAAAATAAGATATAACAATTCGGTAAATCATTTTATTGCACACAGTTAACATAAATATAATGCAGATCCCTTATATTTTGCAATTATGAACACATTTCCACCCTTATGTACAGACATTTCATAAATGCTTATGCCATGTGGCGTCTTTCATTTTTTGTTCAAATTACCAACAAGAGATTCACATTTTGACATATGATAGCCTTTTATATCAATATTAAATACCAATCTGAATTGATGATCCAATTTTCTGTGTTCCAGTTTTCGTTTTATAACGTTTTTGACTTAACCAATGCCAATTTATTGCACATATTGTATTTTAAACCAGGACTGAGATCAGATTTATCTTGTTTTTTTGCATAGAATGTACGTAAATACTAGAAAAGTGAAAATAATGCTATCACCTATTAGTAACTATCTAAATCTGGAACAGAGAGATGGGACACATATTAAGGTGCATGTGCCAAAAGAAAGTCTTTATGTCGTGCATAACCAGTATGTGTATCGTCATTCAAGACTGTTGACTCGTCTAAAACAGATCTGTTATCGATACCTCTCCATTAGTCCCTTGTACATTAGGGTGACCAACTAATTTATCACAGGAACTTTGACTGCCTCTTATAATTATGACATTGCAGATATTTATTCTGTTATTTGGTCACAATTACATGTATAAAATATGGTTGTGTATTAAATGTTAATTTGCAACTAAATTATACCCTGTTTACACAAACATATTGCAATGTGAAGCATACATTGTGGAATTTCATCCTCTATAATATTATATCATACACATTCAAACAATCGTACATTCTTTGAAGTATATGGTCTTTTGTTGACAACCTGCCATTTCGGTACAAAATAAAATAAATCGTATTATTTAATGTAATATTTATAAGGAAAAACCTTTTAAGTACAACATATAAATTAAACTTTGAAATATTACGACGAACTCTATACAATTAAACAAGAGCGGTTTCATGCAACACAGCTGTGCCACCTGGTGTTTGACATATAATATTTAATTTATGGTCATCAAAACAAAATAGGCCTGCAATATTCTATCAATAAGAAATTTGAAATACTTAGTAAGGTAAATATCAATGCGAAGAATTAGACTCAGTCGAAGCAAAGATACCTGTGGTGTACATATATGAACCTCAAGCAAGAACCCTTTAGCAAGAACCTTCTTAAATATTTCAACCCCACAATGTAAAAAGGTGTCAAATGTTCACAATCTTCAGCCACAATCCCAGTTATTTGACGAATATTCTATGCACACGCTTTCAAGTTATCCTCATCTTTAGCTAGCAGAAACGGATGTTATCTTTGACTGACTCCCTATCTCCAGTGTTACCTATGCAATGCCTAGCAGTAGCACATTCTTTCCTTGACTGGTTCCCCCTCTCCCAGTGTTACGTCAGATTTGGGGTCCACCACACCTTTTCCAGTCACAAACTTAGCCAGGATATCATTAACCATGGTGATGAACGCCTGCTCCACATTAGTAGCTGTCTTAGCACTAGTTTCCAGGTAGGTCAGTCCATTTTCCTTCGCAAATTCCTGAAATTTTGTATTTGCAATTACTTGAGAGAATCAAACAATATTTAATTGGTCAATAGAATATGCGCAATTTGCAGTGTCTGCACAATTTTGGATCTTATTACAAAAACAATATTGAAGACCAGCTAATGTCAATCAGATCAATTGAACTGCATTTCATAAATTAGTCTATAAATGGCAATTATCGGTTAAAAACAAGTTTTGCAGTGCCACCTAGTGGCAAATATCATTGTAGTAGTGCATTCTCGAGACAAGTGCCACAAACAATTGATGCATATTTTAAAGAAGGGTATTGTAAGTAATATCTTCCATAATTCCTTCATACAAACCCTAGTAATTAATTTGCTTTGAAAAAGACTGTTGTTGACATTTTGATCCCATTTCATATCTGTTTGCAGCTCAACGAGGTAAAGATGATGTTCACGATGTGGGAGGGTGTCTGTGCACAAACCCAAGTAATTGACATTTCTTTGCACTGTTGTTGAGATTCCGATCCCGTTCTATACATGTTTGTTTGTTCGTTTAGGGGTTTACATGTCTTTCAACATTCGTCATTTAAGGGTATTTATGGGTGTTGGTAGTGAGTGTCCTCTGGTGGCAGATTTTCTGAGGGAACTACTTTCTTTTTACGCCAAAATGGAATGTTTTCAAAAAAGTATGTGAAGAATGCTCAACTGTCAAAAAGAGTTCGTTTTTAATTAAAACTTTTAAGTCATGAAATGACATTTTATGGTATTAATTTTTTTAATAAAATTATTGATTTATTATTTGAAAATCACAATGTAATTTTTTTGATTATATTGAAAGCTTCATATCTTTTTAACTTATAACAAGTGGCGTAGTAATATTTCACTGCTCCAAAATTTATTTTGTCATGTCAAAATGTTAAAGGGAAAAAGTTCTGCAGATTGTGGGACCATAATAAAGTGGATTTCCAAACAACTTTGTGAAAGTGATCTTAACAATATTTACTGTGATCCTTGTGAAACAGATTTTCTATTTTTCAAAAACATTAAGAGAAAAATAGAAAATCTGTTTCACTAGGATCACAGTGAATTTTCTTCCCAACGAAATAACACAGCTAAAACAAGCCTACTCCTGTTGTGTAATCTGCAGAACTTATGTGCATGTCTTCTTCATTTCTCATCAAAACTATCATCAAGGACAAAATACTATTTTGTAAGAAATATACTTGTAATCACGCCTTATAGTTCAAATATTGTAGTGTTTAAATATTGATTCATGTCATGAATCACTAGGGGGCACTCACTACCAACACCCATAAATACCCTTAATGATGAAACCTCCTTGTAACACATATAGTGCTGCTTCATTGAATTGTCATATTGCAGATCCTTGACATGTCAACCCACCTGCGCAACGGTCCATGGCATTTCAAATATTTTTAAAGCTCATCTCCAAGATGGGAATGATCTTCAACATGTTGGAGGGTGTGACCATTTAACATATATTTTCTCCCATATCAAGAACGTGGCCATATTTTTTGTTCTTGCTGCTCAGTGATAATAACACTTCTATGTATTGCAGGCCATTTGCCACTCATTAGACTATTCCCAAGGGTGTTAAGGAGCTCTTGTAATTTAGCTGAATTATCATCATCATTTTTAACTATACTGTTTATGAGGCTGCCATATGCAAAATGTCTTATGTATAAATGTTTTTATTTGTTCCCAATGATGTTAATGTGGAGAAGGATAAGGAGCGGTCTCATTCTGTTTCATTTCGCGCTCCTCATCAGCGAGAATGAGTGACATAGTGCATGTAACGGGTTTATAGCAGTGGGAGGAGCGGACGTCCAGAAAGCACCCTGCAGAGCACTTTCAGTGACATGTAATATTGGCCATGTTCGACTTCCATTCACTAAATCAACCACACAGAATGCCATTTTTTCAAAAATTATCAAAAAAAATAGTATTTAAAGGAAATGGGCATGAAATTATCCAAATAGTAAATGGGGTCATAGGCCATTTTAATGATTGGCCACTTTTAGTGATGTGTTTCATAGACATATTCATAAAAGGATTTCACTAACTTCCTCATATTGTTGAAAAATTTTAATTACATGAAATTTTTTAGAAATACATCAGCGACTAAATATTATAACCCAATTGACTCTACATTCAATATAATTTTTATTATATTTTTTTCAATAATTTCTATTCATACTAATTTTCAGGGAATATTTCTTCTTTTTTAGGTATTATTATGATAAGAGCAACTTATTGCTGATTATTTTCTGAAATTAGATTAATATTTGATCTATCTAATACCTAAAAAATTAATGTGAGGTCAAATTAAAGTCCGTCAATTTGTCACTTTTGTAACCTTACCGATTTAAGCTATTTTTAATAATTTTAGCTTCATACTAAATCTTGAAATTGACGGACTTTTTTTTCTATTTCTTTTTAGTATTAATGTTTTTTTCTCTGCAGTATTCTATATATTTTCATAAACTAACCCCCAATAAGCTGGCATTTTTATATTATTTAAAAAAAACTTAGTATTATAGTATTTTCCTCTGTTTTCCTTTATAGATTGACCACAAAACTATAAATTGCTCTCAAATTGTTAATTATGAACAGATTTTGATGAATAAGGACTCTACAAGCTCGTATTTGAAAGATGTAGATGATAGGATAATAAAACATGTTGTTAATTTCGTGGAAATAGGCTTTCTATTTTCAAGGTCATTGAAAGGTCACTTCAAGGTCACTGGCAATATTTGATCAAAATAGCCTAAGAAGGTTGACATTCGATCACATATCATTTGTAGGTGTATATTGAGTAGTAAAAAAATTATATCCCTATGTCTGCCATTTCTAGTGATGGATCCTACATGTACAGAGTCTGAGTCTTCGCTATCAATAAATATCCTCTGTTGGTCTTTTGTACGCCAGCTTTTGGTCTGTAGCTTACAGCATAGCTTTTATCTACTTTTTAGAAACCCGAGACTGAACTGGCTTTTCATTTTTTCATTTTTCTTTGGGGGGTGGGGGCGGTTAGGGTGGTAGTTTTTTACGTCATTCATGAATATTTGCACTGAATCAGTGACAATGGGCTCTATTTGCACTGAATCAGAGACAATGGGCTCTATCTGCATCGAAATCGAATCAGAGACAATGGGCTCTATTAGCATTGAATCAGAGACAATGGGCTCTATTTGCATTGAATCAGTGACAATGGGCTCTATCTGCATCGAATCAATGACACTGGGCTCTACTTGCACTGAAATAGGCTGGCTTGGTCAGGAATGTTTTCCGTACCAAATATACACACTTAAACAAGATTGATTGGTCAGACCCAATGAACAGACCATAATCATAGGGAAAATTCTGACAAATCACAGCCGTGCTCTTGATGGCCCAATGATAATTTGGGTCAGGTGCGGAACTACTTTGCTTACCTCTGCCTCTGTTTTGCTGACCCTTCTCTCATCAACCAGGTCACACTTGTTGCCCACGAGGATTCTCCTCACGTCACCAGCATGCCGGTCTACGTCCTGTAGCCATCTTGGCACACATTTGAAAGACTCCTGAAATATGTAGAAGTGAAAAATAATGTCCTGATATTTGTTGTATTGTTTCATACTGATGTAAAGATAATATTTTAATTTAATGGCATAATGCTTTGTTTTCTTGAACTAAAATGAACCCTTTTTATTATTTTTTTTCATTAATATCTCCGTTTATAAATTTATAAAATTAACATAAGTATAAACTTGTAAAAACTAATAACGAGAGGCATTTATCATAGTAATGGCGCCATTGTGCCATCATATATTACTATAATAGGAATAGTAAACACCCAACCACGCCTTGGTTTAAACTGTGCTCACCTGATTAGTTGTATCATACACTATGATAACACCCTGTGCTCACCTGATTAGTTGTATCATACACTATGATAACGCCCTGTGCTCACCTGATTGGTTGTATCATACACTATGATAGCACCCTGTGCTCACCTGATGGGTTGCATCATACACTATAATAACACCCTGTGCTCACCTGATTGGTTGTATCATACACTATGATAACGCCTTGTGCTCACCTGATTGGTTGTATCATACACTATGATAACGCCCTGTGCTCACCTGATTGGTTGTATCATACACTATGATAGCACCCTGTGCTCACCTGATGGTTTGCATCATACACTATAATAACACCCTGTGCTCACCTGATTGGATGTATCATACACTATGATAACACCCTGTGCTCACCTGATTGGTTGTATCATACACTATGATAGCACCCTGTGCTCACCTGATGGGTTGCATCATACACTATAATAACACCCTGTGCTCACCTGATTGGATGTATCATACACTATGAAAACACCCTGTGCTCACCTGATTGGTTGTATCATACACTATGATAACACCCTGTGCTCACCTGATTGGATGTATCATACACTATGATAACACCCTGTGCTCACCTGATTGGTTGTATCATACACTATGATAACACCCTGTGCTCACCTGATTGGATGTATCATACACTATGATAACGCCCTGTGCTCACCTGATTGGTTGTATCACACACTACGATAACGCCCTGTGCTCACCTGATTGGTTGTATCATACACTATGATAACGCCCTATGCTCACCTGATTGGATGTATCACACACTATGATAACACCCTGTGCTCACCTGATTGGTTGTATCATACTCTATGATAACACCCTGTGCTCACCTGATTGGTTGTGTCATACACTATGATAACGCCCTGTGCTCACCTGATTGGTTGTATCATACACTATGATAACGCCCTGTGCTCACCTGATTGGTTGTATCATACACTATGATAACACCCTGTGCTCACCTGATTGGTTGTGTCATACACTATGATAACGCCCTGTGCTCACCTGATTGGTTGTATCATACACTATGATAACACCCTGTGCTCACCTGATTGGTTGTGTCATACACTATGATAACGCCCTGTGCTCACCTGATTGGTTGTATCATACACTACGATAACGCCCTGTGCTCACCTGATTGGTTGTATCATACACTATGATAACGCCCTATGCTCACCTGATTGGATGTATCACACACTATGATAACGCCCTGTGCTCACCTGATTGGTTGTATCATACACTATGATAACGCCCTGTGCTCACCTGATTGGTTGTATCATACACTATGATAACACCCTGTGCTCACCTGATTGGTTGTGTCATACACTATGATAACGCCCTGTGCTCACCTGATTGGTTGTATCATACACTATGATAACACCCTGTGCTCACCTGATTGGTTGTGTCATACACTATGATAACGCCCTGTGCTCACCTGATTGGTTGTATCATACACTACGATAACGCCCTGTGCTCACCTGATTGGTTGTATCATACACTATGATAACGCCCTATGCTCACCTGATTGGATGTATCACACACTATGATAACGCCCTGTGCTCACCTGATTGGTTGTATCATACACTATGATAACGCCCTGTGCTCACCTGATTGGTTGTATCATACACTATGATAACGCCCTATGCTCACCTGATTGGATGTATCACACACTATGATAACACCCTGTGCTCACCTGATTGGTTGCATCATACACTATAATAACACCCTGTGCTCACCTGATTGGTTGTGTCATACACTATGATAACGCCCTGTGCTCACCTGATTGGTTGTATCATACACTATGATAACGCCCTGTGCTCACCTGATTGGTTGTATCATACACTATGATAACACCCTGTGCTCACCTGATTGGTTGTGTCATACACTATGATAACGCCCTGTGCTCACCTGATTGGTTGTATCATACACTATGATAACACCCTGTGCTCACCTGATTGGATGTATCATACACTATGATAACACCCTGTGCTCAGCTGATTGGTTGTATCATATACTATGATAACGCCCTGTGCTCACCTGATTGGATGTATCACACACTATGATAACACCCTGTGCTCACCTGATTGGATGTATCACACACTATGATAACACCCTGTGCTCACCTGATGGGTTGCATCATACACTATGATAACGCCCTGTGCTCACCTGATTGGTTGTATCATACACTATGATAACGCCCTGTGCTCACCTGATTGGTTGTATCATACACTATGATAACACCCTGTGCTCACCTGATTGGTTGTATCATACACTATGATAACACCCTGTGCACCTCTATAATAGCTGGACACAATGTGTCTGAACCTCTCCTGGCCTGCCGTGTCCCACTGCAAACATTACAAGCTACCGTATATATGTGTTTATGGTGAGTGCTCATGTATCATCATGCTATTTTTTATATATTATTGGAATAATAACTATGGGCAAAATAAACACATATCTATTATTATTCAATTCTGTTTTTTGACATTTTCTGTCTCTTACTCTAAAATTACATTATTTTCTTGTATTTTATTTACAATAAAGTAATTTATACTGTTGTTTAAGGGGCATCAGTCTAATATTATCCAATATCATTTAAGGCCATGGCAAATAATTCAGGGATTCAAACAATTAGGAAAACTTCATAATTAACATATACTCACAAAAGATACTTTAATGAGCTTTCCATCAATTTCTAGTGTCCTTATTTTCTAAAATGCAAATAATTATATGACATTTATAAGTTCAATTCAAATATTTGATAGGTTAGATATTTATATCTATATGATATAGTTACTGTTCTTTATTTTTTATATTTATTTCATTACTTATACAAATTGGCAAGCTGTATGAAATAGATACTCACAAAATCAATTCCTATAGTCCCAATATATGTTGATGAAAAAGAGTCCTCCTGTAATGATGGAAATCATACATTATGTCCTTTGACTTCATATTAAACATAGGCATCAGAGATGCATCAACCCTCAGCCCTGGTAACTCATTGCACAACATTCGCTCCACACAATATTTGTGAACAAAACGTCACTGCACCAAGGCAAATTGATGCAGGGGTTAAAAAAACCCATAAAATCTACTTCCTTTGATAGCTTAGGTGTGTCAAGTATCATGAAACTGTCATCATTTACTCTAGAATTATTGAGATGGGCCGGTGACCTTGAAAAGCAGGTTGAGGTCACCGTCCATCAAACTCATCTGAAGTCTTCCCAGATGCTTATGTGTGTCAATTTTCATGAAGCTGCCATTATTTGTTCTTAAGTTATTGCAATGACGTGGATTTGACATGATTGTCCCTGTGACCTTGAAAAGTAAGTAAAGGTCATGTTCCATCAAGAGAAGTCTGAGGTCTTCACCAGATGCTTATGTGTGTTAAATCTCATAAAGCTGCCATCATTCGTTCTCGAGTTATAGCAATGATAGGGATTTCACATAATTGTACCTGTGACCTTGAAAATTAGGTGAAGGTCATGTTCCATACAAAAATGTCTGAGGTTTTCATCAGATGCTTATGTGTGTCAAGTTTCATGAAGCTGCCATCATTTGTTCTCAAGTTATCGCGATGACAAGGATGATTTCACATAATTGTCCCTGTGACCTTGAAAAGTAGGTGAAGGTCATGTTCCATCATGAGAAGTCTTGAGGTCTTCACCAGATGCTTGTGTGTGTCAAATCTCATAAAGCTGCCATGATTCGTTCTTGAGTTATTGCGATTCTTGGGATTTCACATAATTGTCCCTGTGACCTTGAAAAATAGGTCAAGGTCACCGTCCACCGAACTAGTCCGAGGTTTTCAACAGATGCTTATGTGTGTAAAGTTTCATGAAGCTGCCATCATTTGTTCTTGAGTTATCACGATGACAAGGATGATTTCACATAATTGTCCCTGTGACCTTGAAAAGTAGGTGAAGGTCATGTTCCATCATGAGAAGTCTGAGGTTTTCACCAGATGCTTGCGTGTGTCAAATCTCATAAAGCTGCCATCATACGTTCTTGAGTTATTGCGATTCTTGGGATTTCACATAATTGTCCCCGTGACCTTGAAAAATAGGCCAAGGTCGCCATCCACCGAACTAGTCCGAGGTTTTCAACAGATGCTTATGCGTGTCAAGTTTCATGAAGCTGCCATCATTTGTTCTTGAGTTATCACGATGACAAGGATGATTTCACATAATTGTCCCTGTGACCTTGAAAAGTAGGTGAAGGTCATGTTCCATCAAGAGAAGTCTGAGGTCTTCACCAGATGCTTGTGTGTGTCAAATCTCATAAAGCTGCCATCATACGTTCTTGAGTTATTGCGATTCTTGGGATTTCACATAATTGTCCCCGTGACCTTGAAAAATAGGCCAAGGTCGCCATCCACCGAACTAGTCCGAGGTTTTCAACAGATGCTTATGCGTGTCAAGTTTCATGAAGCTGCCATCATTTGTTCTTGAGTTATCACGATGACAAGGATGATTTCACATAATTGTCCCTGTGACCTTGAAAATAGGTGAAGGTCATGTTTAATAGGAAAAATTCTGAGGGCTTCACCAGATGCTTATGTGTGTCAAATCTCATAAAGCTGCCATCATTCGTTCTTGAGTTATTGTGATTCTTGGGATTTCACATAATTGTCCCTGTGACCTTGAAAAATAGGTCAAGGTCGTCGTCCATCGAACTCGTCCGAGGTTTTCACCAGATGCATATGTGTGTCAAGTTTCATGAAGCTGCCATCATTTGTTCTTGAGTTATCACGATGACAAGGATGTTAGCTACAGACATACATACAGACATACATACAGACATACATACAGACATACATACATACATACCCACGCCAGGAGTACTGCAATACCCTCAGCCTGATTACATCAGGGGCTGAGGGTAAAAACCGACACACATTTGGTTTAAATTTCATTATAGAGCATTTACCGTAAACCTAAGAAGAAGGCAAGATTTTCCAACACCGGAATCGCCTACAATCACCACTTTAAATGCATAATCACTGCAAAAAATGTAATAAGTATAATTATCTGCATAGATGGCAAAATCTTGGACACATACTTTATGAAAATAAATCTAAACACTGACAAATTATATTTCGATATTTGACTTTCTCACCAGGGTCTGGATGCATCATAGCTGCTGACTGCACTAGCCATGTTTGGGGGTGATAACCATGTGTCCTATAATTCTCTAATCCTATAATCCCCTAATAATCTGTGTTTGTAAGGTGTCATGGGAGCACCTAGTTATTTTCATCACAGTCTTTTGCTGAATAAAGCTGTCTTTCCGTAAGTTCCAACTGATTATAGGTTCGGAACTATAACCTGCAATACACGAGAATATAGATTGTAAGGGTAGAACCCTGTTTGAAACGGCACATTGTACCTTGAGGATAAAAAAATGTGAAAAAATTAACACAGAATAAACATGTAACAATATTATAGAATGGGTGCATGGAGGTGCATGGAGGTGCATGGAGGTGCATGGAGGTGCATGGAGGTGCATGGAGGTGCATGGAGGTGCATGGAGGTGCATGGAGGTGCATGGAGGATGTCCTCAATAGCAAATCAAACAAAAGTACTTGGCTTTTTATTTGAAGTCAATATTACCGCCCAGCAGCAATATTGTTAATAAGGTCAATATGAGAATTAATACATGCTTTGGTGAATATATTTCCTATTTGCCTTGGCACCGATCATTCATGAGTTGTAATCTCAACATGTCAGTGTCGGATGATACTTGAATCCAAATTGCAATACAAGAGCCATATAGGAATGTCAAGCTAGCTAATAGAATCTACACGTCAACAAGATAACATGAACATATACATGCATTATAAATACATTGCAGTGCTTATGTAAATAATCGGTTTATTTGGCCATCTTGTTATGACTCTCATAAATAAAAACAGTAATAAGTCATGTATGATCTATTGGTGATACTGCATAACGCTTTAATATAAACAGTATTTAGTCGTATATGTGTAGAATATTGGTTATACTGTATTACCTTTAAACACAAACAGAAAGTAGTTGCATAAGTATGATCTGTTGATTATAATGTAATACACTAAAATGATTGTATGTCAATTGTGAATCAAGATGGCGCTGTATTACATATCTATTAGATATAATAGTAATAAACTTCAAGATGAGAAGATAAGATGAATGACACAAATCTCCTTTCCAGATTTGTCGTTGACATGATTTAGACCGGATATTATTGTGTGTTTGCACTGTTCATAGGGCATGTATGTTTGAAGTCTGCTTATTAGCCCCGATGTTTATTGGTTATCTGAAGAATTTGATCGGGTCAATGCACCGGTTAAGGGAAAACCATTTCATAGAACAAAATGGTAGGACATAGGGTTTTTCAAACAACCACTATGAGCTTGCATCCGTAAAATATAATCATGTATGATTTGTGTTATCGAATGATCAAGGTTATTATATTGTGACTTATGGGTAAAATAGTAATATTCAATTACAACCCTGAAAAATATCCTTACGATCTAATAATCCAAATGATAATAGCGTTTCCCTTGATAGATGTTTTGTGATATATTTATTTTTACTGAATACTGATATTTACTGTTTTGGTCGATATATTCAGCACATCAAGGCATAGAGATCATAAAATATTGAAAAGCTGAAATAAGTTGTGAATATATATGTATATATTGCATGCCTACCTCTGATTGATATGTTAATGATTTCCTCAGAATCATTTGCTCTGAAAACAAAATAGAATATAAAGTACAAGGCTATTGCAAGTTATGGGTGTAACTGGTGACGTGCATGTTATGTTCGCTGTGTAATACAGTACAGGCCAAATGTGTCTTCCCATCATCTCACTGTTCATGGTGTGTTGAAATATGTCACGCACGAGGGAGCTTTGGATCATTTTAACTCGTGCTGACTGACATGTCATTATATCTCAATCAATTTATTACACCTATAATTGTTCTTCTCAAGATTCCAAAATTGATCCGTTTTTTTTTCTGAACGTTGCCAAAGTATTAAAATATTTTTTTCACTGCAAACAAAATGGTAGTCATCAGTTATGTCTACAAAACTATCCCATACATTGTACATGACACAACCTGTTGTTTCATTGTACATGAAACACCAGGTGGATCAGAAATGTTGAAACTCAAGCAGTGAAAATTGTGTCTACTTGCATATCGTATGCTGATACAAATGATGGTTTTCATAAGTTTTTATTTTCGTTTTTAAAAGCTTGAGATTTGTGAAATGAGAATGGAAAATACATTTTGAAAGTAATATTGTTGAATGTTTATGCAAGTCACACACTAATGATTTGAGATTTTAAAAATTTAACAGACCATCTCCAACTAGTGTGAAAGTGTTCTCTTTGATATAGTCAGTACATTATTTCCAGCAAATAATCAGAAGAAACATTATAATACTGTATATTCAGTGTTACTCTCTGACGTAAACAAATTTAAACTAATTAAGCCTCAAGTTGCTAGGTGTAAGTAATCAGTCATATACTATTTCTCTCATACGTCCTCTGTTGAGAATATTTCATATGTCTTCTGTTGTGTGTCTTATAGTAGGAATACTAGCAATGAAGTATTTGTGAAGGACCGAGACCAGGTAAGTGGAGCAGGACATGCCCATGAATGCACCGCATGTCTCTAGCAGTTCATACACCATCCACAATGGGGTCTATCCATAATGTACATATACTTCAGGTTTACAGTTACCTACATCTAGGTCCTATGTTAAAACCTTTGCTTTTGTACCTATATTTATTATGGCAGATCTTCGTCCAAGAATGGTTTTTATCTATTTACAACAGTACAGCATAAATGTTATTGATTTTGCCATAACATCTTCATGCATAATTTGTATATATGTACCATTGGTATATATGTGTCATTGGTGTTAACATGGTCATTAGGGCTAATATGGTATTTCTTGGTAAAGATTAGAGAATCACTTGTTTGATTGGAAGCAATTATTTGATTTACACCTTTTCATTTTTTAATTGAAACTAACTTTGACACACACAGGTGAGACTATTAAACTATTCCCTTTGTTGTTGTGTGTTTGTATAAACATTTTTTATTTTTTAGCTTACGCAAAAATTGTGTGGTTATATGTTTTGCTGGGTTTTTTTTTGCAAGAAAGATCTTTATATTACCATTGCATATGTGCATTGCCATTATATATATATATATATATATATATATATATATATATATATATATATATATATATATATATATATATATATATATATATATATATATATATATATATATATATATATATATATTTATATATATATATTTATATATACGATTATACACGATAAACACGAAATTGTTCACTACATGTTTATAATCATAGATATTTTTTTTGACTACACTATATATGCATGGTAGAGAATATAGTAGGTGTGGGTGTGAACTGAAGGGAATATGTAGCTATAAAGATTCACTGAACCGTGTCATCATGTGGCAAGCTATTATTTATAATATTGTGCACGTACCATGGCCATACTATTTATCCCTAAAAGAGATACATATATAGTTATAAAAAGCTTTCCAGGACTGGCATGACAGGCCTTGGCGATGTGTGTACATAGCAACAGGTAGTGATAAAAAAACAGTAGATAAATAGGACAAACCTACCATAATTTTGAAAATAAATTTAAATTTATCTATTTGTGGTCCAGGAATCCTGCCATGATGGTTTCAAAACGAGACTCTATGACCCAGAACGAGGCAATCAATCCCTGCAACTACATCCTGACTTGCTACTCAGTATCTTGTTTGCTTACCAGTATCCATGGCCACAAAGCTCACACTTCAGACTCCGGCAAGACCTTCCACTGTACAGGCATATTCCCACCTGTAACCAAGAATATTCAAAGTCTACTTTGAAAAAAATAATTCTCACTCACCTGAATCTTCAAAGGACATAATAAATGCTATATCTATTTTGTCTTGCCATGGGACATCTATTTATAGGCGTGTAGATGTACAAAGTTTGTGTGGGACACAAACATGCACGGTGCTGGGTTATTGATCATTGGCAAAGACTCACATAAGGCCGGTTCCATGAACATTAATGTGCTTTCAGGTGTGATACTTTTTGCAATAACTTTCAATGGAAAAACTTCGTGTCATACAATAATCTCTGTACCTCAGTTTGGTTTTCCACACGGTTATGATATAATATTAGGAAGGGGTGGTCCTCACTGTCAGTTCAGAAACGTCTTGAAATATTAATCTCTCATTATTGACATCACATAAGATTCCATTCATTGTTGTCTAAGTTTAGCTTCATGGCCAATTTACTCGAAGTTAAGAATGGGTGCGTCTTGAAATCTTCAGCTTTGCATTAATTATAGATAGCATCACATCAAGAATTCTTTTATTGATGTGTCCACGCCTGTGTCTGTTTGTCCATTTGTTCCATGTTCATTTGTTCCATGTTCATTTGTTCCATGTTCATTTGTTCCATGTTCATTTATCTTCAATGCATTTATCTATCTTGTTCTCATAGGTTCAAACTGTAATTATTTCTGTAAGTGTATTATTAGTTGATCAGATATACGAATTTATAACCAATCGTCTTCATTTTGTTTCACCGCAAGAAATTACAGTTGTTGACACCAGGTGGTGTGTGCATAATGGTCCTCATGAGAATAGCAACATTTTCCAAGATAAAAGATGGTTCTTTCTTAAAGGAATATCTGGATGAAAAACGGTTGTGGGGCTTGTATTTTTTAAATTCACATTTGATGGTCTTAATAATGATGACTGTCACTTCAGAGTCATCACGCCAGAATGCTCACTACAGTGGAGCGTCCATCTAGGATTACAGCAGATACCGAGTCTGTCATCACCGGCGTACACTGCATGGAGGTACTGGAGTCTTGATCTGTGTTGCTGTTTACTCCTAAAGATTGTACACAAAGAGACAGTGGGGCTACCATGTGACCGGCGTTAAGCAAAATGTACTGACAGATCGTATTGAGATCCAGTGAATTCAGATAATATTTATAATAATTACTTAATTGTAAAGCCGTTAGGAGATTTGAAGGCTATCTTCAAGCAACTTGCAGCCATCTTGGCTTCAGTGTATTCATCACAAATGGGGCTGTAAATGGATTCGTGACCCAATATTATTCAACATTTCAACTACCCCGATTGTACCTTACTCCAGTATCTCAAAGTCAGGTATTTCCTCTATGGAAAAACACCTCATAGAAATCAAATAACAGAATTGTAGATTTGCCAGCTGTTTGTAATATTGATATTTGTTTGGACTATCTGTTTACCCAGCTATAAGGAGAGGTGTCATGATGATATAGGTAGATTGCCGATCTCCATGTTTTCCCCATTCCCCATTGCCGGAAAACTTTGCCGGAACCGGAACTGCACAATGTCTCTAAATCTATTCATTGCTAATGGAGATTGGCAGATGAATCTTTGCCTTTATGTTTTGTCTGTCTTAAAAAGGTCTATATATTTTTTCAGTTGTGTTATGTTTTATGTTGTTCTTATCATGGAATATCTAAATAATGGTTAAAGATATTTTGAAGTCTCCGCTCAGTCTTTTCTTTAGTGCACATATTTTATGAGAAAATGTGTGGTTCCATTACAGCAAGAATATTCTTAACATTTACTCTCCCGATATCTACATGGGTAGAGGTCTTTGTGGATCAACCTCTTATTGATTGGTTACATTAGCACACCAGAACAGGAACCAGTTCACCAATGTAAGAAATCTGGCGTACGTTATAGCTTATTAACCTCCAATCAGGCCAGATGGGAGCTTCAGGGCCTAAGGTTTGTTATGTAAGAACTGCTCTGATTGGTTTATTCCAATGAATTTCCTGACTGGTTAATCTATTAATATATTGGTGGAAGCCGTCTCATGTACTGTATGGCTAGACTATTAATAGATTGGTGGAATCCCTTCAGGACATGCTGGGGAATTTAATTTTGTTTTTTATATATCCACATTGCTGAAAGTATTTTGTCAAAATAGGTTTTCATTAATATTTCAAAATAAAAAGATAAAGATGAAGTATTCAACAGGTCAGGTTTAGAAAAAATGAAATCATGGAATCTAACAGGAATTCTTGTTGGATTGAACAATACGGCCGCTGACCTCAACCAACCCTTCTGGATTGCACAGATTTATCTACCGCTAGATGGAGTTGGCTGGGAGACCAGCTTGGTGTACGTGATCCCCATCCAAGACAACCGGTATTTGATTGTATCAGATGGGTTTTAAAATTTGCATCCTAATTGTATGAATAAGCAAATTAGAATTTAAAATAACTGAAATTAAGGTAAATGAAAAGACAAACAGGAAACGCAAGAGCTCAACCCTTGAGTTGAATATCAGAGGAGAATATAATCTGTTTAATCTGTTATGGTTTTTGCTACTTTAGCGGCAGGAATGGTCATCCAAATGTTGTAGACAAGATACGGCTTTAACAGCATTTTTTCCTTCTATACCCAAAGACATTGGCAAAATAGACTTGAAATCCACTATTTCTCGAAACACCATGCACTGCCCATCAGAAGTTTCCCCAGTAAATAAACTCGACCTCCAGCGATTGACTGTTGCAGTTATGACCCATGTCACTGTCGTTCCCAGTCATAATGTCTAAAAATACAAATCCGTGTGAATTCTGTAGTGTTTTTTCTTCAGTTTTTTACCCGATATCAAACATGACAACGTGAAATGGCACTTGGAAGAGTCCAAGTGATGACGTCATCACAAAGGGAGAAACATAAAGGGAGAAACATCATATGACGTCAGAAGTACCACTACGTTGTGGAACTTCCAGATTGTTGCTGTCACTCCCGTGAATAAATTGACCCACTTTCACGTCTTTGCGCAAACTCGTAAACAATGGCGAAACGATGCTGAGATCAAGAAAAAACAACGGAATATTTTCAAACAGGACTGACATCTTATGTTCATATAAAGGGAACATGATTGTTTGATTGTTAGTTGCCGGAAGTCGAGTTCTTACAGAGTCGTGGCTTAAATATGAAGGCCAGTGCAAGGTGTTTCTAGAAACAGTGGATTTTAAGTCTATTTTGACAATGGCTTTGGGAATAAACATTCTTTTCTGACATCTTCAAACTTTTGGAAAGGGAAATCATTATTTCCCTGAAATCGAAACATGTAAATGCTTTTCAAGCACAACACTCAGCATTCTAGTCCCCCATCTTGGATTTCATATCGACCTCGGCCACTCGAACGTCTAACTGATAGATGATACTGGCATTAAATATTGGCATTAAACCCAATGAACCATTTGATATATTATCACAATACAATGTATTTTGGGTGTCTATGGAATACATATATACATGGCATTATCAGGGAGCTTTATTTATTACCATTCTGCTTTGTATTTTACTCCTGATATCAGAATATTTTAATCTTCCTTTTATACAACATATAATATTAGAGTATAATTTTTTACCATTTAAAATGCATAATAAACGTATAGTTATTATTGACCATTAACAATAGCATGTTTATCATCATTATCATTATCCTTGTATCTTCATCCTAAATATCATTATCATTTCCATATCATCATTTCTACGTCACCATCATTCCAATATCATCATTTACATATCATCATCATTCAATTCACTATGATGACAGCGTTCTCATCGCTCAATTTATTTTCCTTTGTCAGGAACACGAATGTTTATGATTCATAGCTTTCGCCCTCTCTACATTTGTCGAAATAAAACGACTATTAGATGTTGATTAACGCCAATTTGTTTCCTTAACCTTGATGAAAATAATACATATGCCACTTACATATCTATGTTCTAGTATTTTAATATCACATCAACAGTATAAGCTGGGAAATTAATATGTAAAGTAACAATGTAATTGTTATCACGAATGATTATTAGATTATTAGACAATTAAACATAGTATCATCGAAACTATACTTAATGAGCAAATTAAATTATATGGACTTTGGAATTGTTGTTCTTTATTGACCAGAATATCAGTACAACTTATAACTTGGTACATTTTGTGCAAACAAAGAATCAAATGTTGTGTATGATATTTATGAAAAGCATTAGAAATGGGACTTTTTAAAGGGTAAATGTACATATATTGAAATTTCATTTCAGTATCCGGGAAACTGCTTTGTCATAAATGTGTCTCAAATTTCAATACTGTGATAATATATTGTTTAATGATTAATTTGATTATTAAATGCACCTCACTGTACAATGAATTTAATAATGACACGCTCCATTAACATAGCTTCTCTCAATCTCGTATTCACATTAGCCAATAATTGCTTATATATCACATTGGCATAACACCATATAATCAGTCACCTTGCTTTGTCAAAACAGCATTTATCCACCACAATTGTTCTGTCGACGAGATCAATTAAGATATCACAAATAAAAAAACATCTGTTGAATGGCACACCATTTCTCTGAGCTATTGTCTTATCACCAAAAATGTAAGCACTTTAGCAGCTGCAGCTTCCTTTACCATCATCTACATCCACAGCCTTGCCATCACCAAGCTCTACCCCTTTTCCACCACCAGGTGTCAGTTGTGGGTCATGCTTTTTCTTAATCTGGGCCACCAAGGTCAGGAAAGCTTGCTCAACATTATCAGACGTCCGGGCACTTGCTTCTATGAATGGTATATTAACCTGATCTACAAACTCCTAAATCAAAAATAAATATTTATTCTAGTTTCAGAGAATATAAAAATATATTTTCGGGGTTTATTAACAAACACCCTGTGGTCTTTTAGTGTAATACTTTTATGGGTATATAAAAGTTGAGGCCAAACCAAATTTATGTTACTTATATATTATAAAATAAAACATCACACTTTGTATAGTTTATGCTATTAATTTAAAAAAGCAATATTTCGATTGGTAGTTAAAGAAAAAAAAACATGATAAGGATACTTCTCACTTTCACGAAGTGATCATAAAACTAACATTTCTCTGTGGCAGCTTAGAGTAATTATGATTACTCCAGGCGAAAGTTATAATACAACCTCTGCCATTTTTGAAACAACTATAATTCAAGACATGATACCAAGTGTCCTCTTTAAAATGTACTTTTCTTGGGATAATATTACCTCTGCCATTCTTGAAGTGACAACTCTATCCTCCATCATATCACATTTATTTCCCACCAGAACTTTGGCAATGTTGTGTCCTGCATGTTTGTCTATGTCTTGCATCCACTGAGGGACATGAAAGAAAGACTCCGGGTTTGTGACGTCATACACCACCATTACACCATCAGCACCGCGATAATATGTTGATACGATGTTGCGAAATCTCTCCTGTCCGGCTGTGTCCCACTGTAAGATCAAGAAGTAGTATTTATCTTTATTTTAAATTCTAGGTGCTATTCAATCATAATGGATAGAAATTTACATAATAGTCAATGACTCATGATTTTATATATATATATATATATATATATATATATATATATATATATATATATATATATATATATATATATATATATATAGTTGTGTTATATATATATATATATATATATATATATATATATATATATATATATATATATATATATATATATATATATATATATAGTTGTGTTATATATATATATATATATATAGTTGTGTTGTATTCCAGTCACCAGACAAATTCATCGCCAAGACAAAATTCTATAATTCTACGACAACACCAGATATTGAATTTTGAAACAGGGCCTATTCACCCTTATATATTACAGTGTATTATTGCCACGTTACAGAACAACATACATAATTGGCAAACTTACAAATGATACTTTAATAATCTTTCCATCTAAGATCACAGTTCTTATTTTCTGAAACAAAAGATTCAAACTCCCATAAGGTAAAACCTTTTGTCGTGCAAAACAATAAACATTTTGTTTCATTCTTTATATTATTCCGATTTACAAATTACAAATAATATACAGAACAAAATATTATGTTCCTTTTCTTAATGTTGAGATCAGGTGCAGTTTATAGATATTAGTCAATTCTCATTAATTTTCAAGTGATAATTTTATCATTCACATACATGATGATAATGAAAGTAAAAATTATGATGTGGCAAAATTTGGAAGGAGTAATATACATTTTCGATTCATCAAATGATTTAAGATTCATGGGCAATTGTAAAAGTGATTATTCAAATATATACTTACAAAATCTATGCCTATGGTTGCTATATGAGAATCAGAAAATGAATCTTCCTGCAAAGTATAATGTTAAAAATGTAGCATTTTTGATTATAATCCCAGGATAATTACCGTCTTACAAGTGGACATTCTTGCCCTGTGAAATTGCCCTGTGACAAGAGTATATGACCATGATTAGATTATAATTGTGAAAACGTTAAGACTAATTTTAATCAAATTGTGAGCAGAACGATTATAATATGCACATTCTGCACACAATCGGATTTTACTTCGTTTTTTAAAAACTAAATTCATTTTTGAGATTTTTTGATACAAGAAAACTCACCGCAAATCTGAGTAGTAGACAAGATTTTCCCACACCAGAGTCTCCAACAATGACTACTTTAAACGCATAGTCACTAAAAAATGAAACTAATAATAAGCATTAAAATGATACACATGCACATGCAAATTTTATTTTTAAAATTCCCAGATTATTCTTATATTACCTCCCTAGTTAAACTAGTTCATTACGTCTTAATGACATTGACGCGACCATAATAATGTTCAATGATAGTTTCTTTATATCACTGAAATATCAAAATCATATTCTTGTGGGAAAAAATGAGTTTCTTACTAGTTCATTTGGAGATTATCATAATCCACAGGATCCATCATGGTGCCAACTGATATGCTGACTGATATCACAATTTCACAATGTATCACATCCAAGTCCTTATAGACCTTGAGAAATGTTATATATATTTTTGTTCATAGGATGCCACATTGTTTTAGTTGATTTTTCTTGAATTGAAGATGTCCCATTTCATTTGGCCTTTGTGCTAAAATTTAAATTTTAGAAATTAATTGCCATGCACAATGCTATTTGTATATATTTCAAAATGAAATTTGAATATTATAAACATATAAAACAAGGCCTTACATCGTGCAAAGATGCAAATGAAAATCACCTTTGATGGTTATAATGAAACAAACTGATATAGTTGTATTTGTCATAGGATGGCAACAACTAGAGACTTATTAATTTCGTTATCGTGGTCCAATTTGGAATATTTACAAACCAATTTACCAAACACAAAAACAACAGACAAATTCGGTACATGAATGAATGCATGTGCCACTAAATTCCCTCTCATATAGACTGTGTGTGTGCTCTGTCAACTGAGGTTCACATATATCTGGACTGGTTGGGGAGTGGACGGAGCACCATAGCACCTCGCTGTTTACTCGTGTTCAGCATCCACACAGTATAATAGCTCAATATTACGGCGTGCCTCCTCACGGATATCTCATTCTATCAATATAATTCAGTCACAACCAAAGCGCTTTTACACATGTCACATCTTATGGACTATATAGATAGCTTACTAATTAATGGCTTGCCTATGTGAATGTAACAAATGCAAGAACGTGGTGCATGGCATCTCGCTCATCAAGCTCAGTCTATTTTACAGAGATTCTCACCTGTATTGAAACGCCACTTCCGGTATATAGCTCCAAATGGCAGCATCCCATTCCCTAAGAAATACGTGGCTCTAATATCTCATTATGGTCAGTTAATTTGCCACGGGAATTGTGTTACTATTGGGACAATACCGCAGCTTCATAACAACGAGTGAGATTCCCGTGCGTGGCGAGATGGCATCTGAGTATATAGATATCCGCTGTTAGCAGTGAGCTGCGCTGACTTGTATTGATTTTGCATGCCTGGCCTCTTTTTCGTCAAGGGCTGCTCTGTCCCGCCCATTTGATATCCTTACAAATAATTCTCTGTATCCTTAATACTTTACTTATGATACACAGCCCACATACCAGGCAGCGAAATGTCCCTTAAAATGCACTTGTGTCATGATAGGTTTGCATGAATCCATAATATTGATAAATCTTTGTAAAATTAGTGAGATGTAATAGATAAAGGAATGGAATATCCGAACATAAAAGTAAAAAAGTGCCATGAGAGTATAAATGAAGATCTATTGTAGAAATGAATGAATGCAAAATTATACAAAATAAAATCACATTACAAAAGCGGTATCTATAAACAGGCAATTAAATATTTACAATTTTAAAGACCCAAAATCATAGTAAACAAGTTCATTATTTATGGGTAATGAAGTTTCTCAGACATAATCACCCCCTTAAAAGCCAATGCATTTTTTTAAATGAACTTGTGTCATACCTATGACAGATACCTATGAGGTATCAAATTTGTCAAATAAATCTTTCGTATTGATCATATATATTGATTGCATATAATATCTCATTCACTATAGTTTAACCCTTCAACCCCTTTTAATTCTTGTGGGCCCTGCTGACATCTGGTGTCTTAAATTATGTCACAATTTCAATATTACTTTTATCTTTAAAGTAATTTTCTAGGGATTTTTGGTACATAATATCTCATACCTCACAAATCTAACCTTCATATCAATGGCGCTAATGCCATTATCCACCACCAGGGCACTTATTACTACCTGTGACACTAGATGGCAGTGATTTATATAGATATTGCCTGGTTGTATAAATATGCTTCTCAGACATGTTTGTTCAAAAAAGCCTTGTACAGGTTACTTATGTAACTGTGACTACGCAGCTGCACTATGAAGAGTGGGGTATTTTATATGCCTCACAGTACGTCAATGCCCCACACGACAGGTCTGAGATTGGTAAAACCCCATATCTGATACAATCTCTATATATATATATATATATATATATATATATATATATATATATATATATATATATATATATATATATATATATATATATATATATATAATAATAATAATAATAATAATAATAATTATAATAATAATAATAATAATAATAATAATAATAATAATAATAATAATAATAATAATAATAATAATAATAATAATAATAATAATAATAATAATAATAATAATAATAATAATAATAATAATAATGATAATTATAATAATAATAATAATGATTATAATAATAACAATAATAATGATTATAATAATAATAATAATAATAATAATACTAATAATAATAATAATAATAATAATAATAATAATAATAATAATAATGATAATGATAATGATAATGATAATGATAATGATAATGATAATGATAATATTAATAATAATAATAATAATAATAATAATAATAATAATAATAATAATAATAATAATAATAATAACAATAATAATAATAATAATAATAATAATAATAATAATAATAATAATAATAATAATAATAATAATAATAATAATAATAATAATAATAATAATAATAATAATAATAATAATAATAATAATAATAATAATAATAATAATAATAATAATAATAATAATAATAATAATAATAATAATAATAATAATAATAATAATAATAAACATTTATATAGCGCCATTTCACTTTTCACTTCAAGGGGCAGGGCATTCCAAAAAAAGCATGGTCCCCATATGTTTTCATATTAGTTTTTGGTACCATATATTCATTATTAACTGCAGACCTGAGGGATCTTGCCCCATTTTTAGGTATCAATAGCTGTGATAGGTACCCAGGCGCACAACCATTCTGTACCTTCCATGTCAATAATGCTATTTTAAAATCTATTCTTGCCTTCACCGGCAGCCAATGTAATTCCATCAGCTTATCAGTTATGTGGTCATTCTTCCTCATTTTTCCCACTACCCTGGCTGCAGAGTTCTGCAATCTTTGCAATTTGGCTATTTCACATTGAGGCATTCCTGCTAACAAGGAGTCACCATAGTCT
This sequence comes from Amphiduros pacificus, assembly GCA_949316495.1. Lineage (NCBI taxonomy): Eukaryota > Metazoa > Annelida > Polychaeta > Phyllodocida > Hesionidae > Amphiduros > Amphiduros pacificus. Next base: position 34,779,345 of record OX439005.1, on the reverse strand, counting down.
AGAGTTGATGTAGCAAATGCATGTGCCAGGGTATTTGCAGTTTTTTCATCTATACAATTTCTAATTTGTGATATGTTCTTTATATGAAAAAAACTATTTTTACACATTTTCTTTATTTGTTGCCTCATGGTTAATTCTTGATCAAAGATAACACCTAAGTCTTTGACTCTATCTGATCTTGATATTTTTTCATCACCAACCTTGATTTCAGATGGAATTTCTCCATTTTTAAAATTTGAGTTTTTTCCACAAATGATCAATTCAGTCTTACCATCATTTTGGGGCATCTTTGTATCGTTTGTTTTGTGCATGACCTTATCCACAGCCCTGAATAATTTTTTTGGGTCATGCTTGTTTTCTTCAACTAGTTTTGTAAAGTAGTTTCATTGTGATGTTTTTAAAAGCGAGTAATATCTGTTCCTTTGGGCATTATAGAGCTCTTTGTCAATACTGAGATCAGATTTGTTCATTTTTCTTTCTAAATATCTCTTTTTACACCTCTTTATTTCTTCACTCATCCATGGAACAGGTTTGCGTTGAGAGATGTTCGCATATTTCCATGGAGCATGTTTGTCCATTAGCTCAGTAAGTTTGTTGTCACAGAAATCTACTAGGTTGGTTAATGGTAGGTGTTCCCATTCACATCTTAGATCCATAATAGATCTTAGGTCATGTCTAAGATCATCTAGGATCATACCTTTGAAGTTTCTATATCTGATCGATTTTTTCTTCAATATTGGACGTGCAATGTTGAGCCACAGCTATATCATCTTGTGGTCTGATATGTACTCATCTACATGATGATTTCGACCTCCACCACACTTCATTTTTGTTTTTCAGTATCGGTATTAAAGTCTTGCCTTCTCGTGACAGGGAGCGTGTCTATAGTGGTCATGTGATATACCGTCATGTTCTAATTTGTGGTTTCCCCATTTATTTTTATCCCACTCCTCACCCATAAGCGGGAGATTTTCATTAAAAATGTCAAGGTGTCGGCTATTTATAGCATCAGAAGTTTATGTTTGAAATTGGAGAAAAGACATATTCCATCACTTGTGTTATAATTTTCAAGAGTGGGGTTGTTTATATTCCTTTGGAGAGATATTATACAATGTTTATGGTCAAGTGGGCTAGGGATGATTGAATAATGATTTATAAATGGGATAAATAGCATAGTTGTAAATAATTATGTTGTCTTTATATTTACGGGATCTATCCTCTTATAATCAATAACAACTTGCCAGTTGGATGTGCACATACAAGGTAAGTAAGCAAACATACATGATATTTGTTCGAGAAATGTTTTTATTTTGCTCGACAATAAGCTGAGTTCACAAAGATGGTACAGGTTATTCAAGAGTACATTATCAAGATACATATATATTTTTCCAGACAAACGTTTATCTTTATTGCATATGATGGTATATTTTCTCCAATTATTTAACAAATGTGAGAATGTTTTGGTCTTCCTTGATTTGATCAGATTCACTGGAGCGGCATGTCTTGGATCCCGAGGTCTGTAACTTTGTGTTGGTCCTGCATGAGAATATTGGCAATTGTGCCCATTCCTACACCTGCCTTGGGTGTGATATACACATATCACCCTGTTTTGCACTTCTTCTTCATATAACTACCATATAGACTACATCCAAATTTACATCCCCAAAGACAATACATCAATAAAACGGGCGGATATTAGCAAAAATAATCTTGAAAAATGTGTTAATGATGTTAGGAGCTTCCTAATATCAAATAAAATGAAAATAAAGACAGAAAGACAAAAATGCTTGTTTGTAGTGAAAGGCTCGATGTCACGACAATGAATATCACAAACAGTGTCAGAGTGGGTGACATTGATATCACACCAACAGATGCCGTTATAAACCTGGGGATTAAAATGGATTCTAAGATGAACATGAAAACACAAATTAAGAGAATGTGTAAAAAAGGTTATTATCATATTGGAAATATAGCATCTAGATGAAAAAAAAACAGCGATAACGCTAACCCATGCCTTTGTCACTTCCACGCTTGATTATGGCAACGGGCTTTTTGCAGGCCTCCCCCAATCTGCAATAAAGAAGCTGCAATATCTGCAGAATTCTGCAGCTCGCATTGTGGGCAGACTGAAGAAAATTGCTCACATATCAGAAAAAAATAGACTGGCTTCCTGTTCATGCAAGAATTGAGTTTAAAATTTTACTGACAACCTGGGCACTAAACGGTATGGCGCCCCTTACCTCCGTAACTTACTACAAATGAAACATGAGAACAGGGACTTGAAGACGGTTGGGGATAGAGCCTTTTCATATATTACTAACAAACTTTGGAATGCAGCGCTATGAACAGACTTGTCTCGTATCAGCGCGATATAAACTTTATTATTATTATTATTATTATTATTATTATTATTATTATTATTATTATTATTATTATTATTATTATTATTATTATTATTATTATTATTATTATTATTATTATTATTATTATTATTATTATTATTATTATTATTATTATCGGTATTTCTATGCACTGAATATCGTATATACAAATGACCACAGTTTTGTCAATAATTAGAGTAGAAAGATGATTTAACCTGGGCCCGAATACTCCCATGACGTCATATTCAAATGAGAAAATACAGAGGCCCAAAATAAGGGATAAAAGGGGATCGGAATGGGGGATCACTTTATGTCACGTAACAACTTTTCCAGTGATTGGGAATGCATCTGCATGTGATTCTATTCAATTAAACCTTATCTAATCCTTTAATTTAAAATAAATTGCTCAATATATCGTAAAAATTCATACTTTGGAGCATTGACTTCAGCTTGAAGAATCTGAGCATGAAAACTCAGAATCTGAGCATGAAAAATGTCTGAGCAGATTGAAAAAATCCAAAAATCTTGGATCTGAGTAAATACTCAGAATGTGAGCATGAACTTCAAATCTGAGCAAAATTTCAAATCTGAGCATGAAATTAGGATCTGAGCATGTACTTCAAATTGAAGTTCGATGGAAAAATCGGGCCCTGGAGTGAAGTACTCTTGACATTGCAAGTAAAATAAACATGATGACGTCATACAGGAAAGTGTCATCATAGTGACGTCAGACGGGAAAGTGTTGACATAGTGACATCAGACATGGAAGAGTCAGCATAGTGACGTCATGGTAAGATCATAAATTATGCTAATATGATCTTGTAGAATACTGGTGTTACCATTATGAAAGCTCCTCCCTCGGTAATGCTTGAAATACCAGTTTTTGGCTATTTTGACTAATAATAAAAGGAATTTATGCTATGTCCCTTCCACTTTTCTTAATATTTCACCTTTTTCTTTCAAATAAGCCCAAGATCAAGCCGATTGGTGCAGCAGATGTCCTGTTTGAATTACAGTGACCGGCAACTGTCCGAAACCGGCAGATTAAACTCGGACATTTTTAACTCGGTCAAACATGTAGCATACCTTGCTGTACTAATTGCAATTGAGCTGAATGTCAGGTCTCACACGTCACCTTGCAATTCATGTAACTTTCAAAACGTGAAAAGTGTTTATATGTTTTCACGGCACGAATGTTTGTGTCACTGTCAAATGACGTCAGAAGTGGTGACGTAGCCAACTTCTCAGTACAGTCAATTGAAACTCGGACAATCTGCAGGTTTATTGAATGCGTGAAAATCACGCTATTTCTGTTAATATCGGTCGGTTATCATTAAAACTCCACAGACCATTAAAGTCGAAGATCTTTTTTCGATGTGAGCAGTTTTTAAACAGTTTTTAAAGGTTTTGTGAAAATCAGGAGTGAAAAAACATGAAAGTGTCCGGATTTGGCTGCCGGTCACTGTAATTAATGACTTTCTCATTCCTATTATCATTATCATTATTATTATTACAAGTGAACCGACAATAATATGAAATGGCAGAGGTGCAAAATTAATATAAAAAGATTAGATGTGCAAGGCATTTGACATATCTTAATAGTAAGTGTACAGTGTGTGTGTGCCTTCCACATTGAGGTCGCGACACTGTGTCGCGACCTGTCTCTTCATGAGTGATAGGGGACACCTCACAACCGGACGTAGCCTCCAGAGCTCTGGTCGCGCAAGTCGGGGTTCCACAACTAGGATTTGGCTGCCGGTCACTGTACAAGATGCACAATTCTCTCAACTGAATATTACACATACAAAAGACCACAGTTTCGTCAATAATTAGAATAGAAAGATGATTTAACCTGCAACGAAGACGTCTTGACGCTTGGAGCAAGATAAACACAGTTGCGTGAGGCTACGAGATGCACACTCCTTTCAACTGAATGTTTTATATACAGGAAGATGTTGTCATAGTGATGTCATTATGTTGTCATAGTGATGTCATTATATCATTAAAATGTGGATATTTTTGTTCTGCATCATCAATACCTTCAACATACCTCCATGTATCAAATTGTCCATCGCTTAACATTGGATAATATATCCTCCAAGAAACACAAATATCTCTTATCCTGTTTTAGAAAGATGAACGTCTATGCTCTTGTTAAGAAACATTATTGATACATCTCACAATTATATTCAGCTTTGGTTTTTACTGTATAAAGTAATGCTAGCAGTAAATCTGCATAATCTTATATGTAGTATTTCCACCACCGACCTTTATGATAAGAAATGTTTAAATATGTTCAACTTGGCATGAATGAAAAAATGAAATCAAACAATTAAAGAAAATATCAAGAGATAATTCCATTTTTGCAAGTGCATGACAGGGAAGATGGTAATGCTAGCAGTAAATCTGCATAATCTTATATGTAGTATTTCCACCACCGACCTTTATGATAAGAAATGTTTATATATGTTCAACTTGGCATGAATGAAAAAATGAAATCAAACAATTAAAGAAAATATCAAGAGATAATTCCATTTTTGCAAGTGCATGACAGGGAAGATGGTACTGAAGTGCCCTCTGGTGGTATTATAATAATAAGCGCAAATGCAGTCATGCCTCTTCTCGAAACTAAACGTGACCCACTCGAGACAGTAAATCACACTCCCACGCAGTGTCGCCACCGTCTCGACCACCCACCCTCTCCACCATCAATGGTACCACCACTACCACAGGTGCCTTTTTGGCTCCAATTTGCTCCTATATGCCAAAATTTGCTCACAATCGCTAGAGTTTATTGTTGAGTAAATTTATTAGCTTTACATAGTGGGTTTTAACCAGTTCTGAAACATTGGGCCAATAAAGGCAGTATTTACCATGTTACACTCAGAATTTGCTGGGAACTATTTAAAACTTGTGTAGGGCTACTTTAAGAGCTGCGTGATTTGGTTTTGTGGTCAATATGGCGTGAGGTGGAAAGCATGAAAGGATCAAACTTGAAATATAAAAAGAAATGTACGAGCGTGAAGTTCTTTTGATATTTGATATTTGACTTTTTTTCAAAAGGTGATTATGAGTATATACCAGTATACCCTTTTGGGGAATGGTGAAAAAAGTTGTGCCAAAGGATATATACCCTGCCAAAAACTGATATATCCCGTTTCCCATGGCAAATTTGAAGATATCGAATATCGTAATTTCTGAGTGTTTTGGCACTGTCTTCGCAACCGTGAATATAATAATGAAGGGTAAGACATTACCAAATACAATACCAACTTTGGCATTCGCATCAAAGAATCTTTACAATCTTTAAATATAAATCCAGATCAAATAGCTAAATTTCAATATCCAGAAACACCTCCATGGACCTATGAAACTTTAAATATTAATGTAGCCATGTCAGAATTAAAGAAATACTCAACCGATCCATCCCTTTATATACATAGATACAAAGAAATAAAATCTGTTTACACTGGATATCAGTGTTACAGGTCCACAAGCATGCATACTATAGAAAGACAGCTCAAACAACATCTTAATAGAATACATGAATGGCCTGATAATAATGGATTTAAGTTTTCCTTAAAGAAAACTGTGTGTTTGCACTTTTCTAAAAAATGGAAGGTTCACCAAGATCCTGATCTTTATTTAGGCCAAGCTCAGATACCTGTTATTGAAGAAACCAAGTTTCTTGGACTTATTTTGAAAGTAAATTATCTTTTATACCTCACATTAAATATGTTAAAAAGAAATGCCAGAAGATTGGGGAGGGGACCGTAATGTTTTATTACAATTGTATAGAGCGCTGGTACGTCCCAACCTTGATTACGGATGTATGATATATGGAACAGCTCGTCCATCTTACAAAATCAGGGTTTTAGATTATGCCTTCGTGCATTTTATACATCACCTGCAAATAGCTTGGTGGTTGAGGTAGATAAACTGCCTCTTGATTTAAGAAGAGAAAAGCTTGCCCTTCACTATGCTGCCAAAATTGCTGCAAACCCAGACAATCCTGCACATGATACCATACTTAATCCAAATTATGCTGACCTTTTTGAAACTAAGCCTAAAACAATACCTACTTTTGGCATTCGCATTAAAGTATATTTACAATCTTTAAATATAAATCCAAATCAAATAGCTAAATTTCAATATCCAGAAACACCTCCATAGACCTATGCAACTTGAAACGATGGGAAAATCCTTTTATGTACAAAATTCCCAAAGGCATCATAGACTCTGTACTGATGAAAATAAAGAAATTTGTTTTTATTGGATTCCCCCTCATATTGGAATCCATGAAAATGAGGCTGCTGATCAAGCTGCCAAAGCAGCATTGGACAAATGCTCAGTTTAAGAAATATATTACTGTTTTTTCACATTCTAAATGGCAATTGCGCTGTAACGAAGCTATTTAAATTCCATTTAAGTTCCTGTTTATATATTTTACCTCGCATTTTATTATCACAGGCTATGTTTTAGACATATCTAGCAGGTATGTCCAACCCTTCTTTAGTATATTCATGGATAAAAAAAACAGTGCCAAAACCCTTAGAATGTATGATTTTTTATTTATATTTTAAATTTGCCAGGGGAAAAGGGCCTTCTTTTTTTGCTTGCCTTTTTTGCTTGCCTTTTAATGCCACAGGCTATGTTCTAGACATGTCTAGCAAGCATGTCTTACCCTTCATTAGTAAATTCACGGTTGCGGAGACAGTGCCAAAACACTCAGAAATTACAATATTCGATATCTTCAAATTTGCCATGGATATATCCTTTGGCACAACTTTTTTCACCATGCCCCAAAGGGTATACTTCTTGAAAAAAAGTTAAATATCAAATATCAAAAGAACTTCACGCTCGTAAGAAATGTACCTCTTGATTATTATGTCATTCATCTCAATAGAACTATCTTGGTCCGCAGTATCTTTACTTTTTGTCAATATCTTGAAGCATTGCAAAGCTATCATTGAAAACCTAAACTTTGAAGGCTCACTGCTACTTTCTCATGCTGTCGATGTCTTGTGTGTGAAGTTTGTAAATAGTAAATTTTTCAGATTTTTTCAAAAGAGATAGATCAGGTTGCCAATATGTCATATTTGCAATATTGTGGTCAAAATGTTACTGGGATGTATTTTGTGGCACTTTATATTTAAACAAGAAAAAGTGGTGCTCCACAAGGAACACGGATGGAAAAAAAATCAACAAACAAAACAAAAATTACCAGAAACAGAACAAAATAACAATAAACAAAACAAAAATTTCAACAAATAAAAAAAAATTAAAAGACACAAATTGAAACAATAATTGCAAACTGATGGGGTAGTTGAAATTATCTTTATTCATCTTTCAACAAGTGCCTTCGGCTGGGAAAGGATGTTGTCTTTCACTGTTGTAACTATCTCTCACTTTTGCAGCTGTCTCTCACTTGTGCAGCTATCTCTCACTGGTGTAACTATCTCTCACTGATGCAGCTGTCTATGTTTCATTGTTGTGACTGTCTCTTACTGTAACTATCATCTATGCAGCTGTCTCACTATACTACTATTACAGAAATATAGGCATATTGTGGGCAATATTTCACATCTAACATGCACACTGCGGCCAAAACCCCCTTGAGGCGCCAAGCTCTTCTGTGTTGGAGATACGTCACGCACAAACCGGAAGTACACATTTGGATTTTGTTGTTGTTTACAAGTCGAATATTAACACTGCAAAATCCATTCCAAAGTCATGTAAGTATATAATTTACATTTATAATCATTATATATGGCCTTTGCTATGATATATACCGAAGTATAAAGAGTTTGGTTCAATTTGGGAAGCAAAATACCTGAGTCTTCTGTATTATACCTCAGTGATGCGCGTATTTATGCGATTTCGAATGAATACGCGCATGTCAATTATTTGTAAAGTATTGATTAGCCATCTTTAGACTGGTTCCCGATCGAGTGTCAAGAACATCGTGTATATACACAGATGGCGGCAACCAGTCTATGGCTGTACGCGCCATTTTCGGGTCACGTGACGGGGTCAAATGAGGTCCGCTTTGTTTACAAATGTTTGTAACGATTAATATCTTGTTTCATGTATCATTTTTTAAAAATACAGTAGTTGTCTGAGGTATAAAAACAAAACATACACTCGTCGGTCAGCTGTGTGAGCGGATTCAGTTCGTTGGTGATGGCGGACGGATACCCTTCGCCTTCGGCTCAGGGTATCCGTCCGCAATCACCAACTCACTGAATCCGCTCACCCAGCTTCCCGACTCGGTATGTTTTGTTATAGCATAAATATCGGCACTTTTGAACTGACAATTTCTCACCTGACAGGTTTGACACAACGAGAGGGGTCTGTAAATCTACTTCTACTGGTCCGATTTGAGTTCTGTTTTTTTTTTAAGTATCTACATTCCATGTAGAATGCTAATTATTCATTAACAAAGCTGTCTTAATATATGATAAAGAAATAATCACAGGAATCTGTGCTTCTTAGATTTCTTGTGCGCTCTTAGTCTTATTCTGTAAAGTAATTTGTCAAAACAGTGATATGAAACCTGCAGAGCATCCAAAATGTCAGTTTTCTCAAAGATAATGCATTTATAAATGATAATTAGCAAGAATAAATGATAATGGCATATAATATTATTCATATTTGTTGGTTTCGGTAAGAAATATTTACCTCTCTGACCACGTTCATGCTTTTTTAATATATGTGTAAAAACATTTAAGTTGGTATATGTTAGTGCATTAGCGCAACTGTATGCAAAGATATGCATTTTCAGTTTTGAATATGTAAGTTCCTCGATTATCGCTCAGGCACTAACGCAAATCATCGATCAGACTTTTGCTTGTCATCTCTGTTCTAATTGTCCGATTTACACCAAATTTGAATTAAACTTACTGAAAATTCCTTGTTCTTACGATTGGAATGTATTTCCAAGCAATTTAAAGGGATAATTTATGCAACGATGGACGAAGATAACGTCATCGTTTCGAACGTTCTGCTTTGTTTACATCACACACTTCTTTTTTGTTTTACTTCTTTTACATATGTATTCATATGCCAGGACGCATGCGCAAATTGGAATCTTGCATGCACACGGCGAACACTCCACGGTGGCGTCAGTTGCTTGTACCACACTGCCCACAGGAAAAAACCAAATCACAAATCACAGGAAATGAATACACATTTCCCATGATCGTACCGATCACAGAATAACACAGATAGTTCTTTTTTTTGACAAGCATTGCCGACAAACAATGCTTGTCAAAAAAGGAACCATCTGTGTTACAAAAAATTGTATGTGGTGCCATCTTGTAACCATCCTTTGTGCCCGGAAAATATTTTATGGGTAACTAATTTGGACACCTCCCAACCCTCACATAAAATTTGGTGACCTTTGAATTGACCTCTGGTAGTTTTTTTCCCATTCGTCTAGTATAGAGTGTTGATAATTGTGATGGGTTTGTGGGTTAAATATGATCAATAAACTGGCAGGAATCAAACAGAACACGTGGAGTTGTGCAAGGCAGAAGTGTATTCTTTTAGGGAGCAGGCAGTGTTTACATTACAGCACAAGGACGGGGATCCGTCATTATTTCAATATCGTTACATCTCCCTTTCTTTATAAAAAATAAGAAAATTGTACTCTCAATAAAAATCATATCATTTATACCTCTATCTCCCTTTCTTTAAAATGTTAAATTAAAGTCCTGTAAATTGTTTTCAGTCTCATGCATGGTAAAACTTGTACCATCTGCTAATGAAATGTAATTTATGAAATAAAAATGTCATATAAAATGAATAACCCAGTCTCTGTATCAAATTTTCTTCTTAGAACATATACTGGCAACAAGCCATAACACTTGAAATGTCATGATATGAGGCTATACTATAGAAAATATTTCACATTTCACATATTAAACTAAAATAAGCCTCTTAATACACAAAATGATCATGAATAAGGTTTGTTTCACACATTTTGAATTCACATTTCTTCAATAAGCCTGTGTGTTGGCTTAATTGTACACTTAGGTCGTCCTGCACTTAGACCTAAGGGTGGTTTTGGTGGAACATGTTGTGTTGGCTTTGCAACAGGTTTTGCTACTGGGGGTGCCATGGGCACTGGCACTGGTCCAGTGTCTACTGGTGGAGTGTTCCTAACCACTGGCTGGCCTGCAGTTTGTGGTATGGCTTCTCTCCTGTGGGAAAAATATGGAATTTCCTCTTCTTCCTGTAGATCCTGTTGAACTGGGGGCTCAGCAGTGGCCAATAGGTCTCTCCTATTTCTTCTGAGCACAGATCCTTTCTCAGTGAGAATGTTGTAGGATCTTGGGGCCACATTTCCCAGTACGGTGGCTCTAAGGGGCCAACCTGTGCCTTGCTCATTTCTGACTCTCACAGTTTCACCTTGATCTAGAGGTTTCAGGGGCTTTGAACCTCTGTCATAGTACTGTTTCTGGCGGTTCTGAGCTTGTTTCTTTGCTTGAACAACATACTGAGGTGGTACTGCAGTTGAGGTTTGGTAGAACTTCTCTCTCTTGGGTAGATTTGACCTCATCTCCCTTGAATTCAGCAGATATCCTGGGGAGAACCCATTGTCCATAGGGGTTGTGCGATAAGCAAGCAAGCCTAGCATGGGATCTTGGTTGCTCTCATCACACTTGGCAAAGATGTTCTTGATGGTTTGCACAGCTCGCTCAGCGAGTCCATTCGACTGAGCATATCTTGGACTTGAAGTTGTGTGCTTGAATCCCCAGTCCTTTGCGAACTGTTTGAACTCATAACTGTCATAACATGGTCCATTATCACTCATAACTTCATCTGGCACACCACTTCTTGCAAAAATCTGTTTCATGGAGGCAATTACAGATTTAGCAGTCTCTCTTGTGTTGTAGACTTCTGGGAAGTTGGAGTAATAGTCGACAACTACCAGATAGGACTTGTTCCTGTATTTAAATAGATCTGTGGCAACCTTAGACCACGGTTGGGTGCTCACTGGATGAGGTTTCAATGGTTCCTTTTCTTGCTTGGGACGATGTGCTAGGCAGGCGGCACATTTCTGAACCATAGTTTTTATGTCATTGTTCATGCCCGGCCAGAAGACGACTTGTCTTGCCCGGCGGCAACACTTTTCTTCACCTAAGTGACCCACATGGATTTGGCGTAGCAGTTCTGGTCTTCTGCTCGCGGGGATCACAATGCGATCTGCCTTGTATATTATACCATTTTGAATGGTCAGTTCATCTCGAAAAGTCCAAAAATCTCTGAGATTTTCTGGGCACTCTCTGATGGTCTCAGGCCATCCTGACAAGATCACCTGGCTCAGACTTCTCAACACAGGGTCTTGCTGAGTTTCTGCCTTGATGTCTTGCAGCCTTGATGACGATTACATCACTTGACTCCATCATCTGCTCTACTGCGGCATCAATTTCATCTACACAGTCCTCTGGCTGTGGATCATCTTTGAGTGGTGGATAATTCCTAGACAGTGCATCTGGAGTGTGCAGGAATTTTCCTGGAGTCCACTTCACTTCAAAGTCATACTTCTGTAGCTGGAGGCGAAATCTCTGAATCCTTGCTGGACAGCTATTCAGGCCTTTACTGAAGATGCTCACCAGCGGTTTGTGGTCAGTTTCTACCACAAAGGGCTTTCCATAGATGTACTGGTGGAATCTATGACAAGCAAAAGTTATGGCGAGTGTCTCTTTCTCTATCTGCGCATAATTTTGCTCTGTCGCTGTCATAGCTCTGGACGCGTAGGCTACTGGAAACCACTTTCCATCAAACTCCTGCTGGAGGACGGAACCCAAACCAGCCTTTGACGCATCGGATGAGACCATTGTCGGCTTGGATGGATCATAGAAGTGCAGTACCGGTCCTTCCACAAGAACAGCCTTAAGGTCCTTCCACGCCTTCTCATGCACTGGCGACCACATTTCCCTGACCTGACTGTCAGCCATCTTCATCAGCTGTCTCAGTGGCGCCGTCAGCTCTGCTAAGTTGGGTATAAACCTGGCTTGGTATGTGACCATACCCAAGAATCTGGATAGTTCTGCTCTATCAGTAGGACGAGCCATGTCGTGAATAGCTTTCACCTTCATGGGATCCGGCTTGATTCCATCAGCTGATAAGTTGTCACCTATGAAAGTTAATTCTGGCACTCGGAGCAAGCACTTCGGTAGGTTGAAAGTGAGTCCAATCTCTCTAGCCTTGTCTAGTATTTGGATCAGACTGGCATCATGACTGGCATCATCTTCACCCCATGTACAGATATCATCTGAACTAGATACACAGTTTGGAATATGCTGGAAATGCTGATGCAAGTCTCTGTGATACACTTCTGGGGCTGAACATACACCCATGGGGAGCCTCAAATATCGATAACGTCCAAACGGAGTTATGAATGTACACAGGTAGCTGCTCTCCTCATCTATTTCCATCTGCCAAAATCCACTAGAGGCATCAAGGCGGCTGAATACTTTAGCTCCGGCCATCTTAGCCATTAGCTCCTCACGCGTAGGCATTGCATAATGTTCCCTCTTAATAGCTTTATTAAGATTGGTAGGGTCCATACAGACACGCAATTTCCCTGACTTTTTCTTGACAACTCTCATTGCGTTGACCCATTCAGTTGGTTCGGTGACCTTTGTGATCACTCCTAGTTCTTCCATTCTCCCTAACTCACTCTTCAGTGGTTCATAGAGTGCAAACGGCACTCGCCTACAGGTTTCCACAACTGGCAAATAATTGTCCTTAAGACGAATCTTATGCTTTCCCGGCAGGTGGCCCAACCCCTCAAACACATCTTTGTAGGCTTCTACAAAATCAGGTTTCTCTGACTGATTATCCTTAATGGCGTACACTCTTTTGACCAGATCCATTTTCTCACATGTATGTAAGCCTAGGATTGGGGTGGCTTTGGCTGCTACAACTACAAATAAACATTTGTATTCCTTGCCGTTTCTACTTAGACTGAGGACACATTGTCCCTTGACTGGAACATCACTTCCAGCATACGCTGTAAGCTTTACTTTGGACTGTTTTAACTGGGGCTTGACCTTTAACTTCTGGAAATCCTCCTGACTCAGAATGTTAACATTCGCTCCCGTGTCAAGCTTGAGGGGAATCAATGTTTTATTGACCTCTATGGGGACCACCCATGACTGTTGGCTTCTCTCCCTAGCTAGCTCTGACTCTATGGCATCTATGTGTGCTGATATATCTGAATGGCTTCTCTCCAGTGTAGGTTCACTAACTGGGACTGACAACACAGTAGCACTATGGCTGGGATCATGGACCACCTCATGATTTGATTGTGACACATGTATATCATTAGCTTCTTTGACATGCTCAACAGCTTTTCCCTCAACCACATTTGCATCAGACAATTCGATACAATCATTTTTGTACAAACACACATTTGGATCAATCACATTTTTCTCAACAATACAATCATCATTACAATCATCAGAATTCAACAGTTTATTAGATACATTGACAACATCATGATTCAAAGACACATTTTCAACTTTTTTCATTTCATGTACACTTTGACACATATTTTGCTCTGACCCATCTAAACACATAGATTTAACTACAGGGCTTCTCTCCTGTGTAACACTGGTTGAGCACAACACTTAACTAGGGCTTCTCTCCTGTATGTGTTGATACTGTGTACTGTCATGCACATGAGTAGGGCTTGTCTCCAGTATGTATTCTTTGACTTGAGAGTTTGCCAGACTCTCACTGTGATGTTTACCATTGGAAAGGCTTCTCTCCGGTGTGTAGTCAGCGACCACAGACTGAACATAGAGCTGATACTCTTCAGGATGATTGTCCATTCTCTGGAAGTCTGCAAGCACCACAGACTCCACGAAGAGCTGCTCAAACTCTCCTTCCATGCTATGTACATTTTGTCCTGTTGCCTTGCATTTGCGGGCAAAATGGTTGAATCTGTGACATTTTTTACATTTCTGTCCTATGGCGGAACATGACTTGCGTCCCGGGGCATGATTGTAGCCACACCGGTTGCATTCACTGTTCTGACCGTATTGACTGTACTGACTGTTCTGAGGGAGCGAGTGAGTGTGGGACTGTGATCTGGATCCAGCGGAACCTCCGCGGTTGCCGCGACCTCTACCTCGACCTTGAGCTCTTCCTCTTGATTGACCTTGGCCATGACCTCTAACTCTGGGTTGACTTCTCCAGGGATTGGATTTGACTGCATGCACTTCAGTAGACTGTTTCTTACCAAGTTCTTGCATATTAGCTCTGGTGCTCTCAGCATCTCTGGCAAATGTAACGGCTTGATCAAATGTCAAAGTGTCACCTTTCTGCAGTAACCTTTCAGAGCACCTCTCATCTCTAAGGCCATACACCAGTCTGTCTCTGTACATGGAACTCTGAATAGTACCAAATTCACAGTATTTGCCCTTGTTTCTAATTTCCGCAGCAAACTGGTCTACGCTCTGACCTGGTTCCTGTTTGATCTTGAAGAATGACTCACGGAATGTGGTAATGTTTTTCTTTGGTGTACAATAGTTTTTAAACTTCTCTTTGACTTTTGCAAGGTCCCATCTGTCACCCTCTTCAGCCCAATCAAAGGATTGATAGATCTCAAGCCAGTCCTCCCCAATGACATGGAGTAACAAACAGGTCTTAGTTTTGTTGTCTTTTTCACTGGCACCACAGGCTGTAAGGTAGATTTCAAACCTTAATTCAAAGTCTTTCCAGTTCTGGGCTAGATTACCACTAGTTGACAGTGCAGTTGGAGCTTTAATAGGCACAATGCTTTGGGTGGCAACAACAGCCTCTTCTCCTTCACCAGGACCCTGCATTTTGACCTTGAGATTTCAGTGGGGCACAAATTGTCAGTTCTCATTCACACACTTTCTGGCTTATTTACCACTTTTTTGGAGTCCAAATTTCAGTCCTGAGCGATGACAAACTCTTCTCTGCCGTTTTTTCCTTGCTTTTGACCACTTCTGACACCATGTGATGGGTTTGTGGGTTAAATATGATCAATAAACTGGCAGGAATCAAACAGAACACGTGGAGTTGTGCAAGTCAGAAGTGTATTCTTTTAGGGAGCAGGCAGTGTTTACATTACAGCACAAGGACGGGGATCCGTCATTATTTCAATATCGTTACAATAATGTTATTTTTCAGGATTTTTTTAATATAAAGTGCCACAAATACATTCCAGTGACATTTTGACCACAAAACTGCAAATATGACATATTGGCAACCTGGTCTATCAATTTAAAACAAAATCTGAAAAATGAACTGTTAACAGTGAATAAGTAACAAACTTCACACACATGTTGGTTTCAGCCTCACAGGTCAGTGAGCAATCATTTCGTACTTTTGCGAACTTTATTGACCTCTGGTAGTTTATATTTACACTTTGGAAGTAGTCCAATGGTCACATGTTTCTTTTGATATGCTAATCTTGCATCTTTGACCCATGGCTGTGTGGTGTGTGACAGTAAATGGCATATTTACGTGAACGAATCAGAGCAATCCTCCAATAATCACGCTTCACAAACTCATTTAAACAAGGGTAATCGAGTGTCCTACCTTTTTGGTTGGACAAGGAATGCTTCTACCTCTTCAGCCACGGGCCGTGGGTGCAGTTGGTCAAGGTTATGATCACCAGTTCCTATGGTGAACTAAAGGGTGGGTTTGATTTTTAGCCTTTTCGGCATTAAATTAACATTACAATTTGAAGTTAAGATTGACCTTGTAAATATGTGAATGGGCAGATTGTCATGTCAAAAACCTGCGACACAACGTTTAGTTTAGAATATGGTGTCTTAGATTCAATAATGAATTATAGATCTATGAAGCATGAATTGTAGATCTCGTTTGATCTTTTTGAATTAATTGTGATACTATCTTAGACATTTTTATCTTTAGAAAATGTTGGTCTATAGTTTTAACTCAGGATGTTCTCTTAAAATTCCAGCTGATAGCGGGAATTACTGAATAGCATCGTTGATCAAAATAACCTGATGTACTGATTTACTAGTGTACGTTTCAATTGCTTCAAATTCTATTCTCTAATTTGTAACTAAATAACAGAAGAAGGGATGTTATTATGGATTTAAGCAATATTACATGAAAGAGTTATCTCTTAACAAATATTGTGAAGTAGTTTTGCAAGGAAGGCACTGCTTATATAATCACTGAGATACAATTCTAATGCTACAGACAAGATCACAATTCAGTGGACCTTTCATACGTTTTTTGGAGCGTTTCCACTCGATTTGATCTCAGTCTTGAAATGACATTGATATCAATAGGGTTTGACGAATATAATATTAATGACGAATATAATCAAGTATATTGATGTATTGGATCAACAATGTATAATTCAAATTAAGATGTCTTATGACAAATTCTTTTCATGCCTCCACAGTCGAAACTGTATTTCAAATTATAATTTTGCATCTTACAACAATTTTGTATAAAAAAAATTTGATCACATTTTCTCTGTGAATAAGGAAATTGCAAGCGTGCTCCATGTGCAAAAAATAAAAAAACCTACCAGTCGCAGAGACCGTAATGCTATGAAGCTCAATTACCCCAATATAATAGACACTAGTAACATGTCCATATATGGACAGTAAACCACGTCGCAGTTGCCCGTATGCTTTGACCGTGAACCAGGGCACCGCCGGAAATATGTCATTGAGCCTCGTTTGTTGAGGTGGCCGCATGCTGTGACCTAGACACTAATTCCGGTCATACGTCACTGGAAATATGGGTTGTTGTTTAGGGTTCCCTGTTCTATATAGCAAAATATATATAGCATTCAATCTTGCACGTGCCGTGCGGTGCCCTTTAATAATGTGACCACAGCTACTGCATATCTCAGACTGTTGCTGATAAACTCCCGGCGCCCGGCAGATTGTGAAGTCGGCCGATTCTTACTTCCCGGCCGGTGCCCGGTGCAAATGTGACTGAGGCATAAGATGGCTTTGATATTGAAACTCTATGTTAACAGCTGACATAGGGATTCCTCATAAAAATAACCAGGGGGAGGGGAGTGAGGGAGGGATTAGGAGGGTAGAGATTTTACAGAACACCGTGTGTCATTCAAATTGTCAATTATGTCCTGTCAATTAATCCTTTATAAAGGTAAATAGCGAAATTGACAATTTAAAAATGACACAAGGCACCCATGCCTATCGACCTGTAGATATATTAAACTGTCAAAACATAATGTACTTACCCACTTTGTTATGCCTTACCGAAAACTGCACAAGCACAACACGAGGGTAATCTTGAAAATGCCTGGTTTGCCATGGCTGCTAAAAGTGGTCTGATATTTTGACATTTTGCTATTATATCAGCGATCTAAGATATGGATTTTTACATTTTTACCACACATGCATCCCATGAAGGCATAAATAGGATGACCTAAGCTGTGACCTTGACTTAGTCGAAGGCTTTGAATTGTAACCAAAATCTTATATTGTGACCGAAATTTTATAGGTCTTGTATAGATCTTTTATCCCAGCCACATTTATTCCAATTTCGAACATTTGTTCCAATTCTCAAAAGGTGTTCAGGCGATTTTTTTTACAAAATCGGTTGTCAACCTATGCCACCTTTTGACTGCCTGATGTCTGGAATAATTTTTGGTGTCCAGGCTGGTGCTCGGGTGGCCATGCAGTGCCCAAATCAAAAGTGACCACAGTAGTATATGGGCTAGGAATTAAGCAGATCTTTTCGGGTCCTTCTTTGTTCTGTAAGATGTACAACTACCAGACTAGTTTCGACTAAGTTAGTCTCATCAGTGGTATGAGGAGTATCATCTTTTTTTCTCGTATATATACCTTTTTGGGGTTGTCCAGGTGGACAGGTGGGTGGACAAGTTGTCCACTTTGGGTGGGCAAGCCTTTCAGGCCTTTTCATTGGTCAAGAAGTATCCCATCATTTTGAGGGGTTTAAATGATCATATTTGATTAAATTAAAGGTGTTTTTTATTGAGAATTTTATGAGGAATTCAACGCACAAATTTTCTTTTGTAGGGCTCGAATATTTTTCCTCATATTTTTAATTTTTAATATTTAATCTGTATAATCCATGACGGCCAACTATTATTTTTTGATAAAGTACAATTTATTGACAATTTTCTCAAGTTCAAAAGTGACCACAGTCATGGCAAATAGGACAACCTTTCCTGGCACCCAGGACTTTATTGGCAGATGATTTTCTTTTCATTTCCTATCCTCATTAGATCTATGACAAAAATGATCAGAAACAGAAAGATTGCTTTGCCTGGTAGGACTTATCCCATATGATGCATAAAGTGTCTGCCGTATTATTCCTATATTGTCTAAAATATATTCATTACTAAACACAAAAGTCAGACAACACATCTTTGGTACTACAATGTTTTATACAGTTCCATGTTAAATTGTCAAGATTATGCTGTGATAATGCAGCAATATAATAAATGTTTATATAGTAACATGATTATGTTGCATCATTTTTACTCTTCTTCCAGCATATCTACCCGTACAATAGCCATTTCAACATGTGCATCATAAAACACTTCAGTAGTATCTTTTAGATTCCTACCTACAGTATATACTCTCTTACCTAGCCTTCAATAAATAATATACCTGGAGTAAGCAAAGCAAACCAGAACAATAAAAACAACCACTAAGGCAATCTACTAATAGGAGGTTTCTTGATTGCCTCATAATTTGGGAAATTGAGCTTGTGAACGCCTTCATGATTATAGTCCAGTCAATATATGACAAAAAATGGCCTAACCTGGAACAAATTAGAACAGAAATAAAACTGATAGAAAATGTCTCGGAAGAGCCTAGAAAATAACATAGTAAAAGTCTACCAAAATCCAAGTAGTGGAACAATGCGTAATTTGCATAAATCCAAAATGGCCGAAACATGGCAGGGCAAATCTTAAAATTTTAATATAATATTGCTTGGTTCCTATTTGACATATTTGAGTAATCTTAAGAGTCTATTTTATGCTTTTTTGGACATGAGAAATCCATTGGGAAACTATTCAAATTGGTAATACCCATATTTTGTACTCTTCCTCTCAAAAATGACCAATTAAAGTAGAATAATAAGTCGAAAATTGGAACTTTGCTTGTATTTTGATTATATCTGACTGTTTTACACCTTTTCTGGGAATTTCCTAGGATTTTATGAACAGCTTTGAATGCTTCTAATTAAAAGCTTAATTTACTACCAACAGCAAATAGTACCATAAACTATGTCTGATTATTACTTCCCTATTGTATGAAAAACCATGTTAATGCAGAGTATGATTAAAGCATTCATGAAATGAGGTTTTCAAGCACCTTTTCCTTACAGTGTAATTTAACTTTGCAATCAAATGTCAGTACCCATCTGATTTCACCAGCATCAGCTCCTTTAATGATGTTCTGAAGCAAGAGGACCGCTGAATCAGGCAGAAATGAACATGCAGCATCAGGATAAGACATCTGATCATAGGCTGGATAAATTTCACACTCATGTGGCAATGTCTTAATGTCATACATAGGGGTAGGAACTAAGGATCTGCTTGACAAGGAATATGGTGATAAAATCAAACAGAATAAGCTGAAAAATAGAAGGAATGGTACCAACAAGTTGAGAGGTGAGCTGATATTAGATGATATAGTGAGTGCCATGATGGAGCTGGACCAGAATGGCATACATACAAACTTTGTGGCTAAGGATCTGACACTCCTTCCCAAGTGTGATCCCAAGGATGTGGATAATTACACTATCCTAGAGAGGCTGATTGTGATGGAGGAGAAGATGAAGAAAATGGAGAATGGCCTTAGTGAGAATGTGGGAAAGGTCATGTTGCATAAAGATGAGCTTGATGAGGTAGCAGATAAGATAAAAACTCATGAAACCCTGCTCAGTGAGAGGCTGGAACCCTCTGAGCCTACTTATGCTGCCATGTTATCCCAAGCCAATGGTGCAGGAGGGCAGAGACCCAAACCCTCCAAAGGAATCGGCAAGGGTCAACGTGCCAGTACCCAACCAGCTTCCAGTAAGGGTAATGGTAACCAAAAGGGCCCACACAGAGGTCCCGCTCAGCAAAATAATGCTGCAACTGCCAAGCCTACCACTGGTAGAGGGGCAGACAGCAGTAGAAGTAATGGTGATGCAGAAAGTGGGCCGAGTGATGCGGGTGTAGCGAGTGATGCGGGTGCAGCAGGTGATGGACAGCGTAGAGATGCAGATGGCTGGACCAAGATTGGCAGAGATGGCAAACCAGTACGTGTTCAGCAAACAGCTCCCAAGAAGAGGATGAAAATACAAGGAAATGCCCAAAGTGAAACAATTCGTGGTGCTCCCCCACCAAAAAGGGACTTCTTCATATCCAGAGTCCATAGAGACACAGATGATGAAGGATTCAAATCTTATATTACTAGCAAAGGTGTCAGTGATTTTAACTTAACATTAGTCTCCAATGTAAATGCCACATTTAAGTCTTACAGAATTTCAGTCAGTGTTAAAGAAAAGGACAAGGTGTTATGTGCCGAAATATGGCCAGCTGGCATATGCATTCAGAAATGGAGAGGTAGAAACGTTGTTGGTGTTAACAGTAAGGAGGCAACAAACGAAGCTACCATTCAACAGCCCTCATCAGACTAGTGTGAGCGAGAAGCTCACTTTTATCTCATATAATTGTGAACATGCAGACGATGATAGAATCTCTTTTCTGGAGGAATTGTATAACAAGTGTGATTTTCTGTGTTTACAAGAGCATGGGCTCTACAGAAATCAATTTGACTGGTTTGATAAACTTGGCAC
The DNA here is from genome assembly GCA_949316495.1 of Amphiduros pacificus. NCBI lineage: Eukaryota > Metazoa > Annelida > Polychaeta > Phyllodocida > Hesionidae > Amphiduros > Amphiduros pacificus. The sequence goes on along the minus strand of OX439005.1, from coordinate 34,758,142 downwards.
CAGTGTAGGCAAACATGGTGTAAGTGCAATGGATGAGTCAGAACTGCTAGTTAGGAGACCCCATGGAGGTGCAATTATCATTTGGAAAGGTTCTATGAAAGCCAAGGTCACACCAGTGGAATATACATCTACTAGGGTATGCGCTATTGTAGTAGAACTTGGTGAAATTTCACTGTTGATTGTATGTGTATATATGCCATGTGATGATAACAGACCCAACAGTAATCTTGTGGAATATAATTCAATCATTAATGATATTAGTATTATATGTAATAGTGTTGATGTACATAATGTAGTAGTGGGAGGTGATTTTAATACTGATTTGTGCAGCCTTAAAAGAATATGTGGAGAATGACAGTATGTATTTGTGTGTAAATGATGCTTGCAATACAGTAAAATGTACTTTTTATAGCAAAGGGTCTTCTGCCAGATCACTTATTGACCATTTTATTATCAGTGAGAATTTGAATGATGTTCTTTGTTCTTATGATGAAGTTGATGGTCATAGTAACTTCTCTGACCATAGTGCAATTAAATGTGTCCTAACTGTCAGAGTCAGCCATGTACATAGTAAATCCTCATGTGAGGATGCACCTATAAGGCTAGCATGGAGCAAGGCGACAGATGAACAACTGTACCAATATAAATCCGTGCTAGATGTCAAACTGCAGACAATTGATATACCCCAAGGTGCTGTTTTGTGTAATGATAAAATGTGTAAGATACATTACAAAGAAATATGTGATTATCATGCTGCTATTATATTGTCTATGATTGAGTCTGGTAATGATTGCATCCCCAAGGTGAAGAGAAATGTCTTTCATAAAATTGTACCTGGGTGGAATGAATATGTTGAGAGTTATTTTAATGCATCCCTATTCTGGCACGATATGTGGGTGGCCAATGGTCGACCACGTCATGGCATAGTTGCTGACCTGCGTCGAAAAACCAGGGCTAAATATCATCAGGTATGCAGAATGGTGCTGAAAAGGGATGCTGAGATACGGTGTGATAAAATGGCGGAGGCTATTTTAGAAAAAAAGACTAAGAGGTTTTATCAGTATGCTAAACGTTTTAAGCCCAGAAGGGTATGTTACCCTGCAAAAGTAGATGATGCTGAGAATGAAGCTGAGATTGCTGATGTTTTTGCAGATAAATTTTACAATTTATATAATTCTGTGTCATATGATGTGAATGAAATGAATGTGATGAAGAATGAAATTGATGAGCTTATCATGAAGCAGTGTGAGACTTCTTCTGGTTGTGTACAAGGTATGCATAATATTGTTGCCATGGATGTGACTGATGCTATCAAAAAACTGAAACATGATAAGAAAGATGGCGATTCAGAAGTTGTCTCAGATCATATAATTTTTTCTAGACAGATGTTGAGTGTGCACATGGCAATTTTATTCACAGCAATGCTCAGACATGGTATGACACCAGAGGGCATGCTAAATGGCACTATGGTTCCCATTCCTAAAGGGAGATGGGCAAATTTGTCCTCATCCGATAATTTTAGGGCAATTACTTTGAGTAGCATTTTATGTAAACTTGTTGATGTGATTATATTGTGTAAAGAAGCAAACAACCTATGTACTAGTGATTTGCAGTTCGGTTTTAAGCCTGGATCATCTACCAGTCTATGCAATTCTATTACAGGAGGTTATTTCATATTATGTTCATAATAATTCCAATGTATATGGTTTGATGTTGGATGCAAGCAAGGCTTTCGATCGTGTGAACTATTGTAAACTGTTCAGAACCCTTATTGATAGAAAGGTATGTCCGGTATACTGCAGATTATTGTTGAACATGTATACAAACCAAAAACTCAGAGTTAAGTGGAATTCTACCCACACACCCTATTTTAATGTGACAAATGGTGTTAAGCAGGGAGGAGTAATTTCTCCTATTTTATTTTGTGTGTACATGGACGGATTGTTAAATGAGCTTGCTGACAGTGGAATGGGTTGTTTCATGGGTGGCATATTTGCAGGTGCATCAGGTTATGCGGATGACCTGAAACTGCTCACCCCTAGTGTTAAAGCTATGAAAACACTGTCCAACATATGTGAGAATTATGCCAAGAACTATGATGTGACTTTTAATGGTAAAAAGAGTTTACTAATAATTTATAAATGTACCAGAAACAGACCTCCAGATCCATGCATATATATAAACAATGCAAAGGTGCCTCGTGTAGAGGAAGTAGTGCATGTGGGCCACCACATGAGTGAAGATATTTACAAATTTAGTGCATCTAAATGTATAGCTGATTTTAACAAGCAATGTAATATGTTTTTTGCCTCATTTAAGCATGCCAACTCATCCATGAGAAGTGTATTGTTTAAAAAGTATTGTACTGCATTTTATGGTAGTCATGTACTGCCCTTGTTTAATAACTGTATGAATGAATTGTATACTGCATGGAGAATAGCCATCCGTAGAGTATGGAGAGTGCCATGGACAACTCATTGTAAATTACTGCCTCATTTGGCTGATTGTATGTCTATTGAATTGTGGATGTCAAAGAGATGTATTAACTTCATAAAAATGGCTCTTGAGTCCAAAAATGTGGTAGTGAAAACTATAACTAATTTAGGTATGTCTAGCCTGCATTCAGTTATGGGCGGTAATCAGAGATTTTTAATGTCAAAGTATAATATGGATGTAAATGTTTTATATGATGTTTGGAGTAAAAGACGAAACTCCGAAGAACAAGACTGCAGGGTTTCTGCTCAAATCAAAGAGCTCTGCAGGTGGAGAGATGGCACACACTCGCCGTTTCTTAATAGGTCAATGTGCAAGTGTATAATTGATCATTTATGTACCAATTGACCACCTTGTTTTTAACCTGTATATATAGATGTCTATTGTTTTTTATACTGTGCCATATTTCAATGTGCGAATAAAGAATTTCAAACAAACAGGGGGGCTTGGGGCCCCCACCTTTTCTCAAACTTAGGTTACCACATAGAAAGTTCAAAGCTGATGGTAAGAGGGTTAAGTGCATCACTCAAAAAAATTTGAAACTGATGACCCCAAATCTCGAGAGTTTCAGGTAGTAGTCCGAAGACAAACTCTATCTTTGCCAGAGAACCTATTAAAACTCATCATTGGTCTGCTTGGTGACTACTAAGATAAACTAAACAATAACTACTGGTTCTCCTGGTATAAGGGTCCTTTGTCCAACCAGATGGACAGTAAAGACAGAAGCTATGAACAATCTCATCGTGAATTTTAAAGTTTTAAATGAAGTCTGGGGAGAGGCTTTAGATTAGGTTAGAGATTCTAAATTGCACAGTAGAATTAGAGGTGTATTCGATGTGTACATGACTTTGGTGTCTTATTGGCAGAAAACATTCTGAAACACAGTTATAATCTTAGTAAATCTGTCAAAGTCCACCAGTGTCAGCAGCAGAAAGCCAGAGGCTATCTCAACAATTATAACACTCAAGACAAAACGGACAGACAAAGAATTTGATAAATTTTAGAACAAAGTGAATAAAAAATGTAATGTAGAAAAGGCAAGGATCCACAAGAATAGACGACGATCACAGTCCCTAGCCAAACAAGCCAAACAAGAATAAGCTAGACGATAAATGTAATGTATTAGGGGTAACTGGTCCCCAGCTCTCTGGATTAGGGCCTACATATCACCCCAGCATCCCACAGGAACATTACAGAAAAATCTATTATGAAGCTGCAGATTTCATAATCAATGCTAAAGATGATAGATTTGATCATCCAGGCTATAAAGTGTATATTGATTTATAGAATATGTTGCTTAAGGCTGCTACTGGTAATACATATGACCAGAAGTTTGCAATTATGACAAATCTGTATGCTTCAGACATTAATGCACAGGGACTGAAAACTCAAATAGACACATTAAAAAGCAACATAGTTCTTGAAAAGAATACACCAACATGAAATTCCATAATTAATTTCATGATTACTAATGGTGCATCTCTATACAGTGAAATTCTTGTAATGCCAGCAACAAATGCTACCAGTGAACAATCATTCAGTTTTCAAAGTGAAAACATACTTTTGGGCCAGCATGACACAGAAGAGGCTAAATGGTCTAATGAAAATTCACGTTCATAAAGATCAGACAGATGATGTTATCATAATTCATGTTGCCAATGATTTTATATCTGTTCATGAATAACTGAACATATCTATATTTGGCACTTTTATGGAATCTGACATGTAATCTGTGATTCGATCCTTGATAATTCAGTGTACAAAGTCAATTGGAACTTTGTGTTATTTGTATCCACAGCCATAGCATTATTTTACCTAAATGCTAAAGTTATTTATATGGACATCTAAAGGTAGTGAATGAAGGTGGAGCCACACATCTCGTTGGATATTAAATTTGGAATTTGTGAGGAATTGATTTGTCTGTGTAGAAATTGGTGCTGCATGCCTGATATTTGACAGCATTGACAACATGTAGGTTATTAACAAATTATATTCTAATTTTGACAGTTTTGGCCAAGTCTCATAATGCTGTACACAAATATTGGCAACACTTCTGACTGGTATTAATGCATACTCTTTTTTCTTTCCACCATAAAGATGTTAAGAATATACAATGTATTTCATAGCAGAATGATGCTGGCATCGTATGAAATACATTACAAGAAATGCTACATAAGCTATTCATTTCCTTATCATGGCCTAAAAATAACTGCTTAAAGGGATTAAGCACCGATTTTGAAAAAAACGTTTAAAATTCACATATTGGTAATAAATGTTTTTGTCTTTCATGTTTATAAACATTTTGAAAAATGTATCCCCATCATTGTCTGTAAAACCTATTTGAACACGAACCTCACATATAGGCCCCTAATGAAAGCACACTCCTTTCTTGGCGTCATTTTTATGTGGAGTGTCATCATAGAGGCACTGAAAGGTAAAATGACGTCATAAGAGCATGGAAATATGCTTATGACGTCATGAAATGTATTGTCTTTTGAATAGTACCAAAATGACGTCAAACAGTGCTACCCCACTTTGAGCCTCAATTGAGGTCAAATAAAGTTCACGCTACCCGTGTTTACCCGTCACGTGCAGCCATGGACTGAGAAAATCTTATACAGACTGCAACTTCTATGTCTTGTAGCAACTTTTCTTGTTGCTTGATGTCAGACTTTAATACGTCATGGTGTTCATATGTATATATACTGTTGCAAAATCAAGAAAACAGGATTGGTGCTTAATACCTTTAACACCAACAGCAAGGGCATGACATTATCTCAGTGTGCAAGGAACCTTTAATCATACAAAAAAACCTGAATATAAGCATGAAATAGGGTGAAACGTCAATGAGAGGTGGCCATTTTGAATTTATGCAAATTAGGTGATGTTCCACTAAGTTGATTTAGATAGACTTTTTATATGTTCATCTGGGTAACATTCTGAGACAAATAACACCAACATGGTTTCTGTTCTAATTTGTTCTGGGTCATTTCATATTTTGACTGGACTATTAGAAAGTGCTCGATAACCTTTGCTATATTAAAGATTTGTTTCCTTTATAGTTGCAGGTGACAATGGGAATGTTATCTAAACAACGCATATTCAAAACGACCATACAAGTGACTTTCTTAGTGTCTCTTATTGGTTTATTAATTAACTTCAACAGAACTCCCAAACCATCATATGAAAAGAAGAAGTCCAAAACGAAGGTATGTGTTCATCCTAAATTAGAATTGTGGACCCCAGCTATTAGAGACATTTTCAACCACTTCCCAACCATAAGTTGTGACCAAGAGAAAAATTGGGTTTATGTAGAAAATGGCTCTTTGAGGATATCTGCGGCTGCCAGAAGACAACATGGGGAAATTACATGTAACTACACACCAATATTGAGAGGGAGTGATGATTTTACAATCTTTGAAGGACAAACAGTGAAAGACATAAAGGATAACACAAAGCTTAAAGAGGATTTCTTTACTATCTCATGTTCATCTGCAAATGGGAAAACCTACAAAAATGTTCAAGCTGGTGTTAAACATAAACATGAAACACTGAAAAAACCGACTGATTTTCATGATGGACTAAATGTTTTAGTATTTGGATTTGACTCAATGTCTCGGTTAACTTGGTTAAGAAATTTGCCAAAGACCCATTCCTACTTCATCGATACGCTTGGGGCTACCATTTTAGAAGGCTATAATATAGTTGGTGAGGGTACTGCTGCAGCATTGCTTGCTATACTGACTGGTAAATTTGAACATGAACACCCAGAGGCAAGACGGGGATTTTCAAATGCCAACACTGTCGATGGGCATCCATGGGTGTTTAAAGATTTCAAAAAGTCAGGGTATGTCACTCAATATGGTGAAGATGCCTCAGCCTTAAATGCATTTACGTATAGAATGTTAGGTTTTAAGGACAAGCCTGTTGATCATTATATGAGACCCTTTTATCTTGCAGCAGAGAAACAATACAATCAGCATAAACAATATTGTTTGGGGTCCATGCCAAGACATAAAGTTATGCTCAATTGGGCAACTGATCTTTTTCACATGTATCCTAACCACTTGAAATTTTCGTTTTTGTTCCATTGTGAAATAAGCCATGAATCCGTAACTAACATACGTGTTGCAGATGATGATATGTTAGAGTTTCTTAAAAATATGAATAAGTTAGGATATCTAGATAATACTCTTTTGATATTAATGAGTGATCATGGTTCCCGTTACAAAGAATTACGTCAAACTCCTCAGGGCAATTATGAACAGCGTTTACCATATTTTGGTCTCCGTTTCCCACCATGGTTTGTCAAAAAACACCCAGATGCAATGAAAAACCTAAGAGATAATGCTCATATTTTGACAACACCTTTTGATGTACATGAGACATTTCTTGACATACTAGATTATCCTGATGTTAAGAACAGCTCACAAAAACATGGTAAAAGCTTATTGAAAAGGATCCCAGCTGAGCGAACATGTGCTAGTGTTGATATGAATGCACATTGGTGCACCTGCCTCCATTGGCAGACAATCGATTCAACAGACCAGTTCACACAAAGAATGGCAATATTTCTTCTGGATACAATTAACAACATGACATTAAAATATCGGAATCAGTGCAGTTATCTGACTCTTTCTAGTATTGATAATGCTCATAAAAGAATACTAGATAATCCCCAGCAAAGTATGGTCATTGGGTCAAAACATGTACAAGATTCCTTGGATAATGCCACTATAACTGAGAGAGACTATCAGCTCGTCATCACAACCAAACCCAATTTGGGTAAATATGAAGCGACCATGAAATATATGGTTCCACAGGACAAGATTATCGTTGAAACAGGCTTTATAAGTCGCATTGATAAATATGGTGACCAGCCTCATTGTATTCAACACAAATTGCCCCATCTGAACAATTATTGTTATTGTACAGACTAATAATAGTAACAAATATGATATTGGAAAGTAAACCCCTTCTAGAAGATTATAATTATTATCTTGTCACATCTTAATTGAAATATATTTGTATGGAGCCACTGTGCATTCAGGTTTCTTAAGCTGCTGAGATATTCCTTTTGGAATAAATATTTGGATAAATATAATGCCCAACCAAAGGCATTGTTTCAAAACACATGTAACACATAAATAAATTACAAAAAAATTATTTTCAAGGAAAGTTGGTTGTCAGGGAAACCAATTTGATTAAATTTCTATACTATTTTTGAAGGTGACCTTTTTAATCTGTCAGTTTGCAAGACAAAAACAAAGATTATGGTACCTTCTGTCTCGGAGACCATAGCTCCCAATGTGTCTTCTTCCTAAATATACTACAATTAGACCATGCATTATGAGGGACCAATCACTCCCAAAATAAGCATCTTTCTGAGGTTGGCTCCCCTACTATATTACTAATTTATGGCTTTATAATATGAACTGATGAGGCACCTATTTATTTCAATATTAGGTATTCAATTGTACAGCCACGGGCCGTGGCACAGTTGGTTAGAGGGCCAGCTTATTAGCACCAGTTCCTCTGTGGTGATCCAAAGGTCGTGGGTTCAATCCCCGGCCATGGTGAGATTGAACTCGTGATACAATTTCCCATATGAGCTGAGGCCTGTGCCAAAGGGTTAACCCCTTGTCCTTGTAAATCTGTGACAGGGTGGGTTGTCATGTCAAGGACCTGCGACATGACAATTCAGTGAGGCAGCACTATATCTGCTAAAAGTAGGTCTCATCACGAAATTACTAAAATAACGTTGAAAGTGGTGTAAAACACACAAACAAATCAATTGTACATTGTCATATATATATCAACATTTCACAATGGGTAGAAAAATATCTGAAATAATTTTTTTGGAAAAAATACTTTGGACAAATCCCAACCAATCCCAGGCATTGCATGAAATATTTAATCTATTACTAATTTATGACTTTGAAATATGAAATCACGAGGCACCTATTTATTTCAATGATAAGTGTCCCATTGTACATTGTAATATATATATATTCACAATAGGTGGAAAAAGCTCTGAAATAAATCTATAAATATGTAAGTGTCGAACTGAACAATGTAATATATATGAACATTTCACAATGGGTGGAAGAAATATTTGCATATCTATAGTTGAAACAGGACAACATTTCATTCACAATATTTCTAGGTCTAGAACTAGTTCATTATAAAATATTCACATACATGAATAACATATTCGTCAGGTTTTTGGCTGGTATGGAACACACATTGCACCTTTTATATGATTTCATGGCATCACAACTCCCATTATACTCCAAGGTCACATTTTATACCAGGCGTCAGGGAAGTTACATTTATACCAGGTGTCAGGGAAGTTACTTTTATACCAGGCGTCAGGGAAGTTACTTTTATACCAGGCGTCAGGGAAGTTACTTTTATACCAGGCGTCAGGGAAGTTACATTTATACCAGGTGTCAGGGAAGTTACTTTTATACCAGGCGTCAGGGAAGTTACTTTTATACCAGGCGTCAGGGAAGTTACTTTTATACCAGGCGTCAGGGAAGTTACTTCTATGTTTGGAATAAATAAAGTTTATAGAAATATAATGCCCATTGATTGGCAAACTTAACTTATTACCAGTAAATGACTATAAACTGCAGCTGTTTATTCCAAAACTTAAAATGCTAAAAACAAGGCACCAGCTTCCTTTAATGAATTACACATAAACATTTCAAAAAGGTTAGAATACATTCATACCTAAGGTGGATGAAGAATTTAGAAATGAATATTTATATTTCTTGACACATATCTGAGAAGTAGCAGAAAATATCTTGTTTAATCATACCTTCAGGAATTATGTTTAAAACAAATTCATCTTGATTTATCTCATTCTTTCATGAGATGCTTTTTCACTTTTAGATGTTTTTTTCTTAACCTATTAATACTGATCAGGAAAAAATACATTGACGAGAATGTATACATATGTAGATTGATAGAATCCCTTCAGGACATGCTTGGTGGAGTCCAGTTTTGTCCAAATATAACCAATGTACACAAATCACGTTAATACAAATTACCTATTATGTATGTGTTTCTCCAATGGCTACAGGTTTAAATACAAAGAAAGAAGATCAATCATTTGGCCTAGGAAGAGACTGGATGTAATATATGAGGTTTGGTTTGGTTTTACAAACGCCTTCCTTTAAGTGACATACTGTGAAAAAAATAATCTAGTCTGATCTTTTTACATACAGTATTTGTGCTTTTATGACGAGTTCGCTCTTCAGGCAGTTACACAAAAGATGAACATCATAGGAACCACTTCATTGACATTGTTTAAATAGCCACATATATTCACTGAATAGACCTACATGTTTATCTTGAACTATGAACTTGTATCCCATAAGATAATAGGTAGTTAAAGGTTCGAAATGTCAATGCCTTTACCCATTTTCAAAATGATATCTGGACAGTATTATGGTTGTATTATATAAAAGTTTTATCATACCTCACAAGCCAAAACAGAAGGTTTGATCATACCTCACAAGCATTAACAGAAGGTTTGATCAAGACAGATTATTTTGCCCTTTTTACAATTATTTTGAAATGTGAGTTTTGTGAACTCAACTTATACCAGCAAAAAGGTGTGCATTGTAAAATAGTAGTATTGACTTCCAGATGAAATTCATGTTTACTTGTGAATGGTAGCCTCTCTAGTTTTCCAGCTTGTCAGGAATGGTAATGTTTCCACATGATATAGATATACTTTCAAAAGAAAGACTGAAGCCTAGTTGGGTGATGTACATATTCTGGATTTTTTCTTTCGTCTAGCATTTACTAAATATTTTGTTGTATTATTTAATGTATTTATTTTTTCAAAACCGAAATAAAGATACCACAGATGATTACAAATTGTTTGTTACAGATATGATACATGCTGGATATAATATCTTGTTTATTACATATTACCTATTGCATTTTGCAATGTTAAAATTGGTGTGCATTACTCCCAGTCACTCCTGAAGTTACTTTCCAACTGCTAAAACAGTGCTTGATAGTTGATAAAGAAAAAGATAAAGTCTAAGTTAAAAAAATCTCATTCCTCTATCAATAGATGCACTAGAATGGAAAGGAATTATCTGCATTAGCCTTAACCATTGTGAATATTTGGCACTAATTTTGTTTCATTAAACATCTCATTAACTACAATATATAACACTAAGTTTAATCTTTTTTATGATTTCTTTTCTTAATTAACTTTGTTTGCAAAGGCCGCAAGACTATTCTATGGCTTTCATTGGACCTTCTTGCAGACCGTTTTGCAATAACATAAAAAGAGTTTTTACGTATTTTGTTTCCTTTCTTCATTGAGTTGGGCGCTTTTATGATTAATGGATACTTCCTTTTGCTTCTGTCCAGATGTAAAAGTTGCCATTCTTTTTCGGTTTTGTCAGGAAACGTTTCTCCTTTTCCTGTTCCCTCTTTTATCACTTCCGTTCCTTGTGAGTGTCGATGAGCATCTCGAGAAATCTGAGGAAAAACGTTAGTTCAAATCTTTACAAAGTTCAACTATTTATATGATGGTTTTAAAGTCCACTTTGGATAACAATTGTTTATCAATATTAAGTATCAATATCCCATAACGAATCTGAGACAAATAACAAATCCTATCGATCTCATATTCATTTGTCATATCAAATCTTAATCTTACAAGTAGTGACATACAGTGAACATAGCAGTGAAATGCTTCTGAAGTATATCATCACCTATTACCCTTAAACAAGTTCACAATGCACTTGTGTATGTATATATTACATATGTATGTATATATATAAGTATATTATATAGTAACTCAGTAACTATATATATATATATATATATATATATATATATATATATATATATATATATATATATATATATATATATATATATATATATATATATATATATTTATCTCACCATAAAATGCCTGCACATAAAATGCCTGCACATTAAAAAGAACCATAAAATGCCTGCACATAAAATGCCTGCACATTCCAAGAACCCCAAAATAAAGATATCTGCCACATAAGCTTTCAGAGAAATAACTATTACAGAGGACTAGCTCACAGCTTGAGCTGAATAAACATCCGCAGAAGATTTATCTGAACACTTTTCAAATATTTCGAAATATTGTGAGAATGTAGAACACTTTTCAAATATTTCGAAATATTGTGAGAAAAATGTATAAAAGGCCTTGATATTTAGGTTTAATGGCACTGGCCCAACAGTACAGACGGTGATTGAAATATTAATTTGTCTGGCAATATGTCTGTAGGGGTCTCATATGGATGCATGTCATTCAAAGGTAAATGGTTCAGATCGTTATGGAAGTGCTTTGAGTTCAGTATTAATCTGTTGGAAGGATCTCAAATCCGAAGATCCTTCCACCCGAACCAGTGAGAGAGATCTCTTTTCCTGCACACTAGATGCACCCATATTCTTCTCTGTACTTCATACGTATACCTACTGCAGATAAGTGAGATTTGCAACTGCATGCACAAAGTGCAATGTTGCATTTGAATCATTTAAGTTCTCAGCTCATCTACATAATATATTCAATTTCATGTTAAACCATGCAACCAAAAGGTCACAAACATGAAGCGTGTGATTTGGTCTCAGCTGGGTTGACATTCATGCTGATGCTTAAAGGCAGATTTGATTTAGTCGGAATAAATGTCAATACTGGGTATATTTTTAACTGTCTGGCCTTCGTGCTTCAATGGTCAGAGACAAATGTCACCAAACAGAGGCTCAAAACATAAAATAAACTGTTTACCTTTTCCTCTATAAACATTAAAAAGGTAATTAATCTATCAACTGCGATGGACTTACTTTAGTGAACTTCAGGAATATTTTTTTGTGTGCATAAAATGGCAGGTATATTTATCTTTTAGTCATGGTCGCCCTAATGTCATCCTACATCGTTGTACTTTATCAATTATTATTTATTATTGCAATGGTCTCTATCTATATCTATATCTGTCACTCACCTTCCACCCTGGTCTCTATCTATCTCATTCCTGATCTCCATCTGTGACTCATCTGCCAAACTGGTCTCTATCTATCTGTCAAAGACCTGCGACATGACAATTCAGTGAGGCAGCACTATATCTGCTAAAGGTAGGTCTCATCACGAAATGACTGAAATAATGCCACCCTGGTCTCTATCTATTTGTGACTCACCAATACCTCCTGATCTGTATCTGTGACTCACCTGTCCCTCCTGATCTCAATCTATCTGTGACTCATCTGCCACCCTGGTCTCTATCTGTGACTCATCTGTCAACCGAGTCTCTTTATATGACTCATCTGCCACCCTGGTATCTATTTGTGACTCACTTGCCACCCGAATCTCTTTATATGACTCATTTGCCACCCTGGTCTCTATCTGCGACTCATCTGTCATCCTGATCTCTATCTATCTGTGACTCACTTGCCACCTGAGTCTCTTTATATGACTCATCTGCCACCCTGGTCTCTATCTGCGACTCATCTGTCAACCGAGTATCTTTATATGACTCATCTGCCACCCTGGTCTCTATCTGTGACTCATCTGTCATCCTGATCTCTATCTATCTGTGACTCACTTGCTACCTGAGTCTCTTTATATGACTCATGAGTCTCTTTATATGACTCATGTGCAACCCTGGTCTCTATCTGTGACTCACCTTCCACCCTGGTCTCTATCTTCGACTCACCTTCTACCCTGGTCTCTATCTGTGACTCACCTGCCACCCTGACATCCCTATTTTGTGTAACTCATTTAACCCCTTTATTTTACTGCCTTGATTCACCTCTTAAACTCAGCTTCCTATTGAGAGTTTGACTCTTTACCTTTGCCACCTTGGTGAGTGCCCTCCTGTTGTGATCATCAAAGTTTCGGTACATGACTAAGAACAACATGACAGCACTGACCACGGTGATGCTCCTGAGCAGACACCTTGCACTTAGCAGCCTCTGTCTCTTCATCTCACACTTAGCAGCCTCTGAATCATCATCTCAAATTTAGCAGCCTCTGGATCTTATCTGTTAATATTTGAGATTTACAGCATCACACCAGAAAGCAATGCCATTTATGAGATCAGAAAATTCTGGAAGATATACCTGAATATCATTCTCGGGATGTTTATATATGGGGCACAGATCAATATTCCTGCCAGGTTTATAAATTATTAGACAAAGTTAATTATCCCATTGGATTTTAAGAGTATCATATAAAGTATAAAATCATAATCGTATTTATTTTTATTATATTTATTTATTTATTATATATATATATATATATATATATATATATATATATATACGAAATATGAAAGTGGTTTTAACTTGTATTATATATTTATATATGTAGATTATAATCAACTTATTTTGTAAAGCCTAAAGGATACAAATGTCAAAGATTGTATATACATCCAGACATGGAATTTAGTTTACCAGAAAAAAATGTATTGAACAAACGTGCATAAAATGGATCAGTAAACTCTACACTTGAGGTCTTCTTCTGCAGTGGTATGACCTTTCCACATCTCAACTGCAATTTTCTCTAGCGGTAAAGGCAATTGGATATAAAAACAGCAATGGCAGATTAAGAAGGACAGAGTTTGCAGACCTTGTATCTAATGTTACTCGATTCGAGAAGATAAAATTCCATTTTGTATGTTAATGTACCACTTTGTGTGAGAGCTACCTTGTAAAAAGATAACGAAACGTCAAGAGGGTTATAAGTTGTTTTTTTTTCTTCATTATTTAAATAAACACTGTTTTATCTTATTTCTTTTAAGAGGTGAGTGAAATCCATGTGCAATGCAGGAGTGGAACATATGTTTATTAGAGTTTATCAATTGCACAATATATGATCACTGCACAGCAACATCCTAAATATTATTGAATTTGCTAAAGGTCTCTGGTGGACACCATGCCTTGCTATGCGGCTTTGGCAAATCCTCAGGGGTTTTTTATATTATTGTGCCGAATTGTATACAAATCGAACGCTATTGAAGATTGTTAATGGAATAACCGCAAATAGAATTTGTTATATTGATATTTATATGTAAAATTAATTGAGTGAAACATTGACTCGTATAATGGAATATAATGTCCTAATTTATTTCTTGTCACAACGATTAGTCTTTAATAAAAGTACAAATGCAGATATAAAAATACAATAATATTGTTTGTTTGTTTGGGTTTTTTTTGCCATAGTGCCCCCTGCCATTGATATTTCAATGCAATTGTGATCATGAAATATGAAACTAACAATTGTCGGTATCATTATTACTCCTGGGAACATATCTACGTGGGTGTATGTATTTGTCTATCTGTTACTGCATGCCCCTTGGCACAAAAGAGTCCCGATGGACTTCATTAGAAAGCAATAGCTAATACCGGAATTTAACATTGCAAAAGGTCACTTTCTGTCTTTTTTTTTCCATGTAGCATATGACATCAAAACTAATATTAACCATAATAACATTTTTATTATTAGCTTTGAATATATATGCTCAAGGTTTGCCTGTTTTGAGGCAAACTTGGTTGGTACATTGTGACCTAAATTATCATTTTAAATGTAATTAATATTTATCAAAATAAATCTTCCTTGTAAATCTTCACTACTCGATATTTGTGATCTACCAAGTGTCTGCCCATCTCAAAATCCATTTTATTAAACTAATATTCCGCCAATATAAAGAAAACGACAGTAATAGTATCATTCATGAGCATGACCATCTGCAAATCAAATGATGAGAATAGGTTTAATCTAAGCCAGGTAAATAGAGTATTACTGTATATAATAAATAAAAAACTGTTAAAAATCTAAATAAAAATAATAGTAATAGTAATAATAATAATAACTATTTGTATAGCGCCATTACAGACTGTCCAGACTTTTGCAGATAATGTTAGGTCTTTAATTGGGCAGGACATTCAAAGTCTTTGGCGTATATGTGGGACAGAGAATGACTGTGTATACGAAAGGCAATATATGAGACAATGTTAAAGACAATACTGTGGTTATGTGGTTCTGATGACGCATGTCGTGATGATGTGCATGTCTGTCATGCCACAGGCTAATTTCCAATCAAAGATGAGCACGAGAGATCAACCTCGATGTGGATCCAGCGCATGCCTACATAACCTGGGCGGTCTGGGTTCTGGGGCAGATTCTTAGCTTGCGGTTTTTCTTCTGTAGACAAAGTGTGGTCATCATCTCTGAGATGGCCCCAGGCCGGAGAGCTCCATTGCAGCCAGCATCCGTCTAACCATCTTCATGCTCATGCCATGCCTTACCTAGTCATACTCTATGTATGTGTTGTGTCAACCCAATAAAGACGACCATTGTACACTGTCTATACTGAGTCTGCAGTTCTTGATCCCAATTGAGATAGGCATAGTAGGCAGCTATGTATTGGCCAGCAAATCACAGCCAGCGAGTTTCCCTAATATCTATGAGGTTACAGGCCATGGGCCGCGGCGCAGTTGGTTAGAGCGCCAGCTTATTAGCACCAGTTCCTCTGTGGTGATCCAAAGATCGTGGGTTTGAACCCTGGCCGTGCCGAGATTGAGCTCATGATACAATTTCCGATATGAGCTGAGGCCAATGCCTAAAGGGTTAACCTGTTGTCCTTGTAAATCTGTGACCAGGTGGGTTGTCATGTCAAGAACCTACGACATGGCAATTCAGTGAGGCAGAACTATAGCTGCTACAAGTAGGTCTCATCATGAAATGACTGAAATAATGTTGAAAGTGATGTAAAACCCCAAACAAACAAACAAAATCTATGATGTTTCCCCAAGTAGACAACCCGTAGTTAACAAAGTGGTGGAGAATCTAATTGGTCTATGGCATTGAGTGTGACTGGACGTGTTGATGCTGCATGGAGCTTCTCTTTGCTTCTTTATTCCTCAACTTCAATAGATGTGGCAATGGTCATCGAAGTTGCTGTCTAAAAAGCTGCTAGTGGTACAAGACACACCGGTGAGTGATGTTGCTTCTCTCCAAGAGACAAGTAAGTCAAATCTATTCATCTCTATTCTACCCCCCATACCTGAAGAAGGGAACGATGATTTCCTAAGATTGGTACCCCTATTGGAGGATCACTCTGTCCAAGAACCAGAGGTAAATATTGAAGAACCTTCCCCGAGTGAATCCCCCTTCCTTTCACCTATACAAGGTGACAACCTGGCAGATTTGTGTAGTTCTACCACCGGTTGCAGCGAATATTCACCGTGGCCTGAAAGTTTGAAATGGCCAGCACTGATTCAGAGGTGCAATTCAATTTAGATAAATGACATGATTTCGATTCAGGCTCACCGACCTTGTCTGACATTTATGACCTACCCTGAGACAAAAGACATGCCCCCCTTAATCACCCCATCACGCAACCAAACATAATGGAAAATGACAGTAATGTTCAGGACATGCTCTATCTGGTTCTAGGTTACCTACATGCAATAGATCTGAATGGTACACAAAATGTCATAGTAGACTTGTTACAGGCGCAAACAAGACAAAATAAAATATATCAACAAAAGCAAGGTTCCAAATCGTTGCTCCCACCACCTTTCAACAGGAAATCATCTGAAGACCCCCATCACCTATACCCAGCTTGCCGAAACCCCCAAGACTTAATAGTAGCTCCATGAGAAAATCAATTTTTTTCAATAGGGGGGTGGACATGGTCAAAAATAGATTTCCTTTAAATTTGGTACATGGCTAGATAACCTTCAGAAATCATCAAATCCAAAGTATTTCACCTGGCAGATGTTCGTAACCATGGTTACCATCAATTCCTTAGTAACAGGCTCTGGGGCTCAATGACACTTTTCTAACCTTATTTTTGGCCATATTTGACCTAATCTTACAGATAAATTAATCCCTATAGAGGTATTGTGATAATTTCACTCTGTAATTGGTTACTAGGTCACTTCATTAAGATTTGAAAATTTTAACAATTCTACAACAAGCTATTACTAAATTCAGTCTGAGTGAGTGACAAGGTATTTTCATCACCTGGTTACCATAGCAACACATTTGATCCAAACTAATCAATGTGGGTAACATAAAGGTATGGACCATGTTTATTACAACAGACTATATAAATGGTATACATTCAAGTTGTTTTTCATTAAGAATAAGAATGCTGAATATCACGAAAATCATCAAAATTGGTGAATTCAGTCAGAGTGAGTGACAAGTTAATTGCATCACCTGCTTACCATAGCAACATTTTATGTATGTAACATAAGGGCATGACCTGTGTGTATCATTATAGATAACATAGTTTGTTCAATCTATGTCATTATAATGAGTAATTGCAATGCAAAACATTGCAAAAATCATCAAAATTCGGAAAATTGGACTGAATTGAGGACAAGGTATTTTGATTACCTGGTTACCATAGCAACATAGTTAATAGCAACTGATTTAAGAATTAGGCATTGAAGAGTAGGTTATGTAGAATAATATGCACCAGTTAGCTAGTACATTCACATTATTTGTCACTGAGATCATGGAGGTCAAATATGTCAAATTTGGATGAAAATGCAGTTTTTGAAAAACAGATGACCTTTGAATGACCTTGACATGACCTTCTTTCGGATCTAGCATTTTTCTTTTTGCTTATATTTATTCATTTTGGCCTATTTTAAAGCTGATTGAAATATTTTAAAAATCAATTTGATTTTGGGGTGTTAACTATGCCTGTAAACTGGCCACAAAATGACTTGGGACAAACTTACTGTTGTCATGGCAACAGTAATAGCTTGTTACAGGGAGAGTATTTAGAATTGTTAAAATTTTCAAATCTTAATGAAGTGACCTAGGAACCATTTACAGAGTGAAATTATCACAATACCTCTATAGGGATTAATTTATCTGTAAGATTAGGTCAAATATGGCCAAAAATAAGGTTAGAAAAGTGTCATTTTGAGCCCCAGAGCCTGTTACTAAGGAATTGATGGTTACCATGGTTACGGTCACCTCAGAAGTGAAATATTTCAGATATGTCTGTTTTTCCCAAACACCTAACCATACACAGATTTTAAAGGAAATCTATTTTTGACCATGTCCGCATTTTTTTGATTTTCTCATGGAGCTGCTATTAAAAGTTCAAGCTTGTTGAATGATGTTACACGGCGACGTTTGGTATACATCTTTGCCTGAAGAGACCACACTTAGCTAGGATGCTTTTCATCAAGCATTCCTCCAATTTTTTGGCAGAGAAAGCAACACACGGTTGCGAGAGCAAACTCTTGATAACTAGAGCCAGAAAGAATCTGAGGGTACCGAAACATAATTATATAAATTATGTTTTAGGGCAGTGCTGGCGACTGAGACGAAGAAAATCCTAATCAGGGGTTTACTTCCAAAATTGAAGGCTTTTGTCATGGGAAAGTCCCCTCTCACTTTAGAAGACACTAAACAACAGACTAAACTTGCTGAGACAGTCTTCAAAATGTTTGCAGATAGGTCAGTAACAAACCTGAATAAAAATTCGGACAAGTTTGACTATATTCCCCTATCTTCAGAGAGTAAAGTACAGGTTTCAACAAAAGATAGTAAACTGTTTACACTTTTCGATACTGGTGCCCAGTGAAGCATGATCACTTTTGAGGCATAATCACTTTTGAGGCATAATCACTTTTGAGGCATAATCACTTTTGAGGCATAATCACTTTTGAGGCATAATCACTTTTGAGGCATAATCACTTTTGAGACATAATCACTTTTGAGGCATAATCACTTTTGAGGCATAATCACTTTTGAGGCATAATCACTTTTGAGGCATAATCACTTTTGAGGCATAATCACTTTTGAGGCATTACATAGGTTATTTCCAAATGGATCGTTCAGCATGCAAAAATCACAAAGTAAAGTTGTTGTGGCGGAAGGAACGCATATTCCGATTGAATTCCAAACATAAATTGGCATATCCATAGGGTCGAAATGCTATATAGTATGTTTTCAAGCCGTAGCAGATCTTCAATATCCTTCAGAAATTATGGTATCATCCTTGATTATGACATGAGTCGAATTATTTTCAATTTAAGACCAAAGTTGAGGTTAGCTGAAACTATCAAAATCGCGGCTAGATCAGAATACATTACAAAGGCATTTGTCAAATCTGGAAACATCCCTGGCGTCCTAGGTGTTTGTACGTTACAAATGGAGTTGCTGAAATACCCACAAATAGCAAAATTAACAAATAGGGCTAACAACCGTCAATTTCGTGCATTTTGGTCTTTGTCAGTTATTTTATCATCTAACAAAACACGGTCAGTAAATTATAGGTGTGCTATAGTGGGGTATACCCACAAGTAACAATTGACATTAATTATTCTTATGAAGCCATGATCGTATGTTATATTCTTGTCAGCTTTACAAGTCAAAGTCACACCTTTGCGCCTTCGCGCACTGACCTTTCTCCAATGCCAAAAGATGAAAATTAATATATCGACCATCTGACTTATACATTTGAAGAGAAGAGCTCGGTAGCTCAAATTTGAGTTGTCAATGGTGCAAATCGGCCAAGAATTGACAGTGCAGAGCCCATTTGTAACAAAAATTGTCTACCGCATGTGCTTATTGTCACATTGGCGAGGTCACTGAGTGCAATTTTCATGACAATTGATTACATACTATATAAAAAAGCATGAACGTGATCAGAGATTAAGTGTGGCGAGATTTGAAAAAAAAATGCTGTAAAGTGTTCTCCAATCACCCATTGGCAAAGCCCAGATAGGTGATCTGGAGAGGTCTGAGATTTTTGCTTTTCCTTCATTATCTCGTTTAGATGTGATTTTTAAATACCCAACTGTTTTAGTGATAATTCATATTTTATGTATGATTATGTCTAAAATCTCACAAAAAAGCTTGAGTATTCTTTGGATAACAGTATATAAGAAAATATAAATACTTGATAATAATCGGCAGCTGCAAAAATTGAGTCAAACCCGTTTTAACGGCAGTTGAAACGGGTTCAATTTTGACGTTTAAACGGGTTTACCACAGTTTTTGTAGCTGGCGACTTTTTACTTCACTAGAGCTCAATCAACTCCACCAAACTTTTGGGTTCGAACCCTGGCCGTGCCAAGATTGAACTCATGATACAATTTCCCATATGAGCTGAGGCCCGTGCCTAAAGGGTTAACCCGTTGTCCTTGTAAATCTGTGACCGGGCGGGTTGTCATGTCAAGGACCAGCGACATGACAATTCAGTGAGGCAGCACTATATCTGCTACAAGTAGGTCTCATCACGAAATGACTGAAATAATGTTGAAAGTGATGTAAAACCCCAAACAAACAAACAAACAAATCCACCAAACTTTTCTTTGGTTGTAATTGGTAGAGACAATGGACGTTCGACAAACCCCTTCAGATCACCTATCTGGGCTTTGCCGATTGGTGATTGGAGAACACTAAATGCTGTATGAAGTATTGACTGCAGTAAAATTCGCCACTGATAAGAGAGTGCGATCTTGCTGTTGCGTTTTTACGTTGCCCTCTGGTGGACGCTAGTTGTGGACCCCCGACTTGCGCGAGCAGAGCTCTGGAGGCTACGTCGGGTTGTGAGGTGTCCCCTATCACTCATAAAGAGACAGGTCGCGACACAGTGTCGCGACCTCAGTGTGAACAGCCGACACACTCTACACTTATTTTTAAGACATGGTAAAAGGCATACACATCTAATCTAGCTTTCTTGTGCGTTTTGGATCCAAACTAATTCATTTGCAGAAGTTATTTGGGGTTGCACTTCAGAGGCAGTGAATCCCATCCACTGATCAGCGTTCGTAGGTGTTGGGAGTGTGCGTCGAGATTGGCTGCATCGTAAGTCGGTCATGAAGAGGTCCCAAGTGAGTTGCACGTGCAAAACTATACTCTGTCAGATGTGCAAACCAACATAAAATAAATGCTTGTTTTTGGCATTTGATTTATGTAAGTTTGCTGAACCCCCGTCAGTAACTCCAATAGCTTGATCACATGACACAAGATGACATGCATATCGACAGGGTTTATCTTCTGCTCAGAAATCTTTGTTATTTTCAGCTGGTATTAAGCTCACTTAATGTTTTGCAAAATATAAATATACCAGGTAATTAGTATTACATGCCAGAAAATCAACTTTTTTGTTTGTAAAGCCAGATCTGTTACGAGAATATCACACTAGATGGGCTGTTTGGAATCTCTTCATGTCTGAATGGGGTGACACTGAAACGGTCATATTGCTCCGACCAGCCCAGCTAGAAGAGAACAAGGAGGACCAAATGCCGTTTCTCTTAAACTAGGTGGACGCTAGACCAGTCTCCGCTTCACTTTTATTTTGCAAGTTTATGCGATGGTTTGAGCAATATGTATATGAGGTATAGAGTAGTTTTCACTTATTTTTTGTCAAAATTATGTTAGATGTGATATATTGCCCAGAATATGCCTATATTTCTGTATTAGAGCTTTGGTTTCAACCATCGGTAATTTGACCTAATTATTGAGGCCCCGCTAGGTTTTGTACAAAGGGGCCTACATGGATGAAATGCAGATACTTTTAGCCAGCATGTCACAATTGAGAGAGAGCTGCATAAGTGAGAGATAGCTGCACAAGTGAGAGATAAGAGATAGCTGCATAAATAAGAGATAGCTTCATAAATAAGAGATAGCTGCATTGAGACATGAAAAATAGCTGCACAAAGTGAGAGACAGTCACAACAATAAGATAGCTGCAACATTGAGAGATAGCTGCAATAGTGAGACAGTTACAATAGGGAGAGATTGTTTCAATGATGAAACACAGTTACAGCAGTGAGATTTAGCTGCATAAATGAGAGACAGCTACATAAGTGAGATAACTGCAAAGTGAGAGATTGTTACAGCAGTGAGAGATAGTTACAGCAGTAAGTGATAGTTACATAAGTGAGATAGCTGCACATGTAAGAGACAGCTGCATCAGTGAGATAGCTGTACAAGGGAGAGACAGCTGCATCAGTGAGAGATGATTACAACAGCGAGAGAGTTACAGCAGAGATAGATAGCTGCACAAGTGAGAGACAGCTGCATAAGTGAGACATAGCTGCATATGTGAGAAACAGCTGCATCAGTGAGAGATAGTTGTACGAGGGAGAGACAGCTGCATAGGTGAGGGATAGTTACAACAGTGAAAGATAGTTACAACAGTGAGGGGTAGTTACAGCAGAGATAGAGAGCTTCACAAGTGAGAAACAGCTGCATAAGTGAAAGATAGCTGCACAAGTGAAAGATAGTTACAGCACTGAGAGATAGCTGCAAAGGTGAGATAGTTACAACAGTGAGATACAGCTGGATAAGTGAGAGATAGTTACAACAGTGAGAGACAGTTATAGCACTGAGAGATAGCTGCACAAGGGAGAGACAGCTGCATAAGTGAGAGATAGTTACAACAGTGACAGTTATACCAGTGAGAGATAGCTGCACAAGTGAGAGACAGCTGCATAAGTGAGAGATAGCTGCACAAGTGAGAGACAGCTGCATAAAGTGAGAGATAGCTACAACAGTGAAATACAGCATCCTTTCCCAGCCGAAGGCACATGTTTATACAAATCATATCGTTTATTCTTTGACAAAAAAGTTTTTGTGTGTTTACTACACAGCTTTACTAGGCCTCTTCAATATAGGTGTTAAATACTGAGCCCGATGCAAAGGAGAGTATGTGTCTACAAGACAATATCATAATTATCAGCCAATCCTATGATGCGCGAATCCTATGGTCGTTAGCTCTAGTAGAATTAACAACTTTATACATGGCCTAAAATGATCTAATCCAAGGTTTTGATTTCAGCTTTCATCCATTTAATGGGCTTACTTCACTGCCTCCATTTTCTTATTAATCAGGTCCCAGATGCAATTTTCAAGCTGGATTTTCAACATTTGTGATACGCCAGTGGTATCTCTTTTGTAATATGCAATGCATGCTGAGATAGGTTTCTAGATAAAGCAGTTAAAAAATGATTACCATTCTGTGCGCTATGCAGGGAATACACTAATATATTTGCACCAGAGGCATGTACAGACAAAAAACTATTATGTTTGGGAATCTTGAAAAGCATTGAAAGACGACTGTAAGAGATATAATAAATTGATTGAAATTATCAAATAACATTTCTTATTGCTATGAGCCGAGTGTCCATGTCTACAAAGCTTTTAACTCGCCAGGTGGCAAATTATAGGATTAATGTTCAGTCGCCCTTTAAAGGATCCACAAAGAAAGAGATCTTAGTGTCATAGTTGCCCTTATAATGCCTCAGTCACATTTGCTCCGGGCGCCTACTGGGAAGTAACAATCGGCCGACTTCACAGGGTCCCGGGCGCCGGGGAGTTTATCAGCAACAATCTGAGAGATGCCGTGCAAGACTGAATGACACAGACATCTGTGAGATATCCTAAAGACGTCTGTCTCATTGACAGAAGTCTGTTAGACATCCTAAAGACGTCTATATTATATCATAGGGAACCCGTTGGATCATCTGACGATGGCCTGTGAACACATGAAATTTAAAAAATCCTATTTTCACCGCACGATGCCACCGGCAGCCCTAAGATAATCTGCCGATGTGCCTGTGGGACACTGCCGGGACACTGCCGTGTACTTTAAGATGATATTTGCTGATAAGACATCGAGGAAACGCCGGCAATTTTTATGTTATGCCTCAGTCACATTTGCACCGGGCGCCGGCCGGGCAGTAACAATCGGCCGACTTCACAGTCTGCCGGGCGCCGGGGAGTTTATAAGCAACAATCTGAGATATGCCGTAGCTGTGGTCACATCATTAAAGGGCACCGCACGGCACGTGCAAGACTGAATGACACAGACGTCTGCAGGATATCTTAAAGACGTCTGGATCATTGACAGACGTCTGTAGGATATCCTAAAGACGTCTTTATCATTGACAGACGTCTGAAAGACATCCTAAAGACGTCTATGATATATCGCAGGGAGCCCGTGCGATCATCTGACGATGGTCTATGAACACATAAAATAAATATAATCCTATTTTCACCGCACGATGCCACCGGCAGCCCTAAGATAATCTGCCGATGTCCCTGCGGGACACTGCCGGGACCCTGCCGTGCACTTTAAGATGATATTTGCTGATAAGACATCGGGGAAACGCCGGCAACTTTTATGTGGCAGCTAAAAGTTCCCGATGACCCGGCCGACGTCTTAAAGATGCCCAATTGTGGCCGATGATCTCCCGGTGCCTGCACGGCAATCTGAACTGCCGGCCGATTTTGTAAAAAAATACCCATCAGCCGGGCATCTTAACAGAAATCGGCGCAAACGTGACTGAGTTATTGCCTGGAATCCCTTCATTCTTATCTGATGATTGATATTCTTTGCTGGGGAATCCTCAGAAGCCCATATATCAACTAGCTATTATTGATTTTTGATAATTGATTCTAATTTCATAAAATATCTTTATTAACATACACCCTGTTTCAGTATAATAACTCAATTTCTCATTGAAAAATTACTTATACTTGGGCTACAATATACATGTATATTCTGAGTCAGTCTGTGCAGAAATAATAAATGATAATTGAATTACTCAATAACTATATTTGAACACATATATGTGTACTTGGAGAGTATATCTAACTACTATTATGATATGATTCCGTATTTGAATATTGATAGGACTTGTCCTGTAAATAGAATACAGATAGTTTGCGGTGAAAGTCTACAAATGAATAATTTATAAGCCTGAGTAATACATTACAGTGGACTCCACTTTCTTTGTCACTTTGTGAAAATAAATACCATAATTTAAGATATTTTTATTTCAATTCTTTATAAGACTGTTACTTAAAACATTAATAGATAATCACCCAGTATTGTTTGATTACTTTACACTTTTTTCAATCAAAGCCATTCTATAGTTGCTTGTGATGTGAGTTAAATGTGTGACATAATGGACCGGACGGAATAAGATTTGCATACTTTTTGTGACATGTTTGCGAACCATTAATGGTACGTTATTTCCACATAGCAAACAGAACATGGCCATACAGTTCGATATCGTGTGATAAAAATCATTCTGATTTGGAAAGTACAGGACACAGTGCATATCATGAAGAGCATTCTAAATTTAATTGTAAAAATATGAGATCATTTGCCAAGATTTGTATATCTTAGTTCTATAATTTGATTTCATCTTAGTTTTACATATTTCCAATGTACTAATGATATTGCATTTATGCACCATAGCTTTGAGTCCTGTATTTATCTTGATTGTTTTATTATTCTACAAACTATTTATGATTAATGATCATGCATATTTTAGTCATTCAACATTATCATGGTCCCATAATCAATAATATTCATATATGAATAATACATCGATTAACTGTATTTTCATGTGACTGTTGAGTCGCAATTCGACCGTTATTGACATTTGTGACTCACTAAAGGTTGTTTAATCATACAAAACCATTTTTTCAAAATATGTATTATTCAACTAAAGATAAGACATACTTTCCTTGTTATAATATTTGATGGTACATCCGACTTGAGCGATATAATGAATTGATGAAAATTAGTCTTTAAGTAATGTCGTAATTGTATGTTGTGGATGAAACTTTGAAATAATGTGATAGCATCCGGGCATATAATACCAGTACGAGGCATGGATGTGGGGTGCATTTTTAGCAGTCTTCAGTGATGCAAGACACACTTAAAGACAATATCTAGGTTTCTTATAGAAAATAGGCAATGATCATTCAGATTGAATGGACAGCGATCGCATTCTCTGGTCAAATCTAGGTTTACTATAGGCCCCCTGTCAATCTCTCCGACCAATGATTAAATATAGAGGAGTTGTAACAAGTTCAAGTTCAGACAAAGTTGTACAGTTCCGGTCCGGGAGTTCCGGTGTGTACTTTTCAATGGGAGAAAGAAAACAACAAGGCGAATGACAATCAGCCTATTTAGTTATGATTGTTCTGACGTTAATGTGTTATCAGTTGACTGAGCACTTTTCTCTTCTGTCTGGTTCTCCTTATTATCGCCCACATTCTTGTCATCTTGGTTGGCAGCGGACGCAGCCTGGGCTTGTTCTAGGACGTGGGCCATACCCAGAAGTTGGTTTTCCTTCTCTTCCTGTGCAGCCAAAGCTACAGCCTCACGGTGGTCCTCTACCTCCTTCAGAATCTCCCTGAAATGAAATGTCATGTTCATGAGATTATGTGCTGAGATGCATTATTGCAGAGGAACTCAAACAAGACATAAATGCCTTGACTGTTACCATCCTTTATGAACCTTTATGCTGTGAGAGTCCATCTAACGTGAGGAAGTGGCCCGAAACTCAGTTAAAGAAAAGAAATGCCCCATATCTCTAAAATAATAACTGGGAATCCTTATTTTGTGTTATCTGGAACTTTTATGTTCTAAATGCTATATGTGTTCTGCCATATTGGAATTCGGTGTAAATGTCGTCAATGCCTTGCATTCTATGATATGCCTCAATGATAATGTGTTACAGAATTTGGCTAAAAACAGAGAAAAGGAAAAGCATGCAAGACAAGACAAGATACATGGTTCTCCAAGAAAGTGGGCAGGAATTTTGAAATGGCGATGTGTAGCTAAGCGCTTAAATTTTCCTTTGTTGTTTAATGATGTACATCAATAATGGACATAATAATAATAATGATAATAATGATGATGATAATAATAATAATAATAATGATAATGATAATGATAATGATAACGATAACGATAACGATAACGATAACAATAACAATAACAATAACAATAACAATAACAATAACAATAACAATAATAATAATAATAATAATAATAATAATAATAATAATAATAATAATAATAATAATAATGTACATTAAAAGTAATATTCTACAAATCTATGGGCTGCATAGAATACAGAGAAGGTGTAAACGGTTTTAATTGTGTAAGTCATTGGAAAGATCTGCTATGGTGCGACCCAAATGTAAGAAATGCTAACACCCCGCTCCGGACGATGCCCTTTGTGCTGGATTGCTGAATATCCACCGACCGGTGAACGTAACACATATATCGTAGTGGCGAACCAATACAGTTCGCCGATCTTTCACCTATTATCGCTCAAACACTAGCGAGCACCTTCTTTTCACCACTTCCGGGAGTAATGTTTGTTGCGGTCAATTATACATATTTTCGCCCATGTAAACAAGGCCTTTAAACTGTGTTTTCAAGTAAAATAATCACCAAGAGACATTAATAATACATGCAAACTGTGAATAATAGTTTGTTTTCTCAACGGGACATACAAAAATGTTTTAATGTCGAACATTTCCCCATTGAATGTGCATTTGAAATATTCTCTGTTTTGTTCAACGACTTAAATTCAATATGGCGGCCAGTAAGCAGGAAGTTCATGTTCTGCACATGCTCAGTTCAAAGAACAGCAGAAGGGTTGTGAACTGTATAATCATTCATGGATGTATGATATGGATGAAATTAGTAAAGGTATATTACCAAGAACCATTCATGAGAAAAATAGTTTTATTTAGAACCCTAGCATTGTGGAAAATGAAGTAGGTATTTAGTTTTATAAAATAAGGGGGTCTTTATAGGTAACAAAGGAAATCACTTGTATTATTCGCTGGGGGAGATTTACTTGTTATGGTCATTATATGTTTCAACTACATTCTAAGAATAACCGTAAAATATATTCTTAGGAATTTGTTGATTCATTCAATACTCTCACCCATAGAATATTTTGCCATCTGAGTTGAGGTCTAACTTCTCTGCTATTTCATCAAGTTGTGCCTTTGTATAATAAATCCCCATTTCCTAAAAACATAGAAAGATAAACACAGATTAAATGTTTATTGTTAACATATTTTAGTGTCCTATTTTAAATCTCGTACTTTATAGACGACTTTCTCACCTCTAACGCTGAAGCAAACTGTTCAACAGTCACTTTATGAGTTCTGTACTCATCGTACTTCTGCAGTATATCCAGTATACGGAAGTCGTTTACTACAATGTGTTCTCTCAGGATTATTAGAGGGTTTTTGGGATATGGCTCCACGGCCGGTTTGCCGATGTCCTCTGGAGTGTTTCCAGACCGCAGCACTGGACCATGGAGAAGTTCCACGTCATGTCGCTTGCGAATTTCTTCTATGATTCGAATGAATTCGAACTCTACAGGGATATCCTAAAATGGTAAATATGATTTTGTTATGAAATATCAATAGTTTTTTTTTCAGAAGAATGTCGCTTTGAATAATGGATTAGTCGAAGAATAATACATACAGTCAGATCCAACACTTCAATCACGCTACTCTCATTCTCATTAAGAGCGGTTGCTATGGCAATGGCCCCGGATGTTGATATGGGATTATTACCAATCTATAACAAAGTGCACAAATTATAAATATTATATAACCACAATTGTGATGCAAATATACTCAAAGGAAACATGAAATCTTCATAGTTGTACGTTTGTCAGTGATCTGCATCGGTCTAATTTCACAGTGGATGAATTTTTCAGAAAAGAGAATGAATTTCACAGAAAACATGAAATGTAATGGTTTTTTGTTTGCCAATGATTTGTTTCGGTCTAATTCCACAGAAAATAATCTTAATTTATCTGGAAATTGAATCTATATATTGTACAGGCCAACTGCGTAAAATAGAAGATGGTGATAACCCGCAATCGCACTACACTTCTCCTTTTCTGTCTTTTTTCAGTCGCTAAAAGTTGAAATACCCTTAATGTAGTCAGTTCCTCGTTTTTTCTAAGTCCTTTGGCAATAAGAAATCCGCTGTGCCCATCCAGTCTATTCCCACTGATATCCAAATCTCGGAGAGCATCGTTTGCGCCAATGGCATCAGCGATCGCAATGCCACCTTCTGGACCGAACCCATTCCAGGCCAGATTGCACTTTTTTAATCGTACATTTTCCTTGAATAAAGAAAGCGCTCAACTGATTACATGGTCTCTCAAAAAATAAAAAATATAAAAATATTATTCAAAATTAAATCAACAATCCTCAGCCAGGGCACAGACCTGTGCATGACCTGGTGATTAATAAAGGCTGGATAAAAAAAAGTGTTTAAGCCAGATGCATGACATTATCGAACTACATAAATATATATGACACAGAAGCGTTTGATAATATGTTAGCTTTATATATATTAACATTCTGTGTATTTTTGTGTGTGTTAAAACGAGATTAGAAAAGAAAAATCGTGTCTGAAACAAACCTTGATTCCCCTTGCTACTGCTACCGCCCCCTTCCGTCGTAACTGATTCCAACTGAGATCTATATGCTCCAGTATGTCATTGGCACCTGGCAATGATAAAATATCCTCAAGGCTTGAAGGTATACACTATATAAGGTCTGCTTTGATTATTTGCTAAATCAAATATGCATGTAGATTGCAAATTTGTTTCAGTAATATTAACTTGAATAAAAAAACCCTTTACATTCTTTGAATGGAAGTTTTTTTTTTTTTTAATTTCGTGCGATCGATTTTCTTTATGTACTAATATCTGCTTTAAAAGTAAAAATGTTTTTTTTATTTATCAAGAATTTTTGAACGACTTTCTTGTTTTTACATACCAATGGCAGGTCCCAGGATTTCGCCTGCAACTTCTCCAAGATTATTGTGATCTAATATTAACTCTTTGAGAAACTTGTTATGCTGAAATATATGTATAAGATGTCATGAAGCCATTGTAAGACACTGAAAGTTTAAAATTTGAATAAGAATATCAAAACAAAATAAAGTGGGTCCTTCGCTATAAAACTGACGTTGAAAGGACCATTCAAAAGCTGATTCGTTTATATATATATTTTTTATTTTTATATATGAAATGATTATACACACACACACACACACACACACACACACACATACATATATGTATAGTTAAACTTACTTCAATTGCTTGTGCAAGATATGGCGCATCTTTGTCTGATATCTCATTTGCTGCACAACAAAATAATAGAATTTAAAACAAAATAATTGATGAATACAGAGATTTCAACACAGTACCGGTAATAGAAAACATAAGACGTGAAGTACTGACCTCCCAGATCAAGTTTGCGCAGTCCTCCATTGATCTGCAGCATCTTGGACAGGTGGTATGAGCCTAAAGAACCCAACCTATTATCCGCTAACGACTGAAACAAGTAAGCCGTACATAATATGTCTTAATGAGTTTGAGGGGAAAAAGACATATATCAAACATAACCCCATGGGTTGATAGCTCTGCTGACTTGAATGAAAACACATGAACTGAGAAAAAGTGCAACAAGCAACCAGGTTATGATTTTCCATACAAGATCCCAATTCCGTTTTGATCAGATATTCATTAATTTTTGGTAAATCATTATCTTGTTACCAATGCAATATTTCATACACAAAATTTGTGATTTTTTCAAAAATCTAATAGCTATCACTTAGTTGTTAAGGAGGCTGCCATTTTGAATAACATAGCCAATGAAAATCAAGATAACAAGTTGGGCCCAAATTTGATATGTAAAATGCATTTTGCTAGGTCAGAATCATCATCTGCTCAAGTCTGCTCCACTTTTAATGGTTGTGAAATTTTGCATGCACACAAATTTTGAATTCAAGGTCAATGTGTCAAGGTCAAAGGTCACATGAATAAGAAATTATGACGAGGCACAGCTATGACCTAAGACATTTCTGTATACCAAGTTTTAAATTCCTCTAATAAGTGGTTGCTGAGATATGCTCCGTACAACATTTGTGACCTCAAGGTCACTGCACTAAGGTCAATGGTGACATCACAAAGATTTGAAGGAATCTGAATCTTCACCTCAATATCTACCTCTGAATAAAACTTGAAACATATATTACTGGTAATTTTG
This sequence comes from Amphiduros pacificus, assembly GCA_949316495.1. Taxonomy (NCBI): domain Eukaryota; kingdom Metazoa; phylum Annelida; class Polychaeta; order Phyllodocida; family Hesionidae; genus Amphiduros; species Amphiduros pacificus. The sequence goes on along the minus strand of OX439005.1, from coordinate 34,726,752 downwards.
GAGAAGATTTGTTTAAAACATAGTTCATACATAACAGATATTTAGCATCTCCAGTTCATCATTCATGAGCTATGGCCTGCACAATAATACAAAGGTCAAGGTCACAGTATCAAGGTCAAAGGTCAAATCTGTATCAAATGTATATGGTGTTCAAAAGAGTGTTGATATTTAGCAGATACAAACTAGTTTTTATTCACTTTTAATGCTCGAGATGTTGCATGTTCACAAATTATGAATTCAAGGTCAATGTGTCAAGGTCAAAGGTCACATGACTAAGAAAGTATGACGAGGCATGGCTATGACCTAAGACATTTCTGTATACCAAGTTTTAATTTCTTATAAGTAGTTGTGAGATATGCCCCTTACAAAATTTGTGACATCAAGGTCACTGCACTAAGGTCAATGGTGACATCACTGAGAATTGAAGGAATCTGAATCTTCAACTCTCTATCTACCTCTGTATTAAATATGAAACAAATATTACTGGTAGTTTTGGAGGAGAAGAATTTTAAAAATAGTATTAGTATATAACAGATATGAAGTGATTTTTATTCACTTCTGATGGTTGTGATGTGGCATGTTCACAAATTTTGAATTCAAGGTCCATGTGTCAAGGTCAAATGTCACATGACTAAAATTGTATGACAAGGCACAGGTTTAACATAAGACATTTCTGCATACCAAGTTTTAATTTCCTCTATTAAGTGGTTGCTGAGATATGGTCAGTTCAAAATTTGTGACCTCAAGGTCACTGCACAAAGGTCAATGGTGACATCACTAAGATTTGAAGGAATCTGAATCTTCACCTATATATCTACCTCTATATAAAATATGAAAGATGTTTAAAGAAATGTTGACAGACGGACGGACAAACAGACAGACGGACGGACAGACATTTTCCCCCCTAATAAAGCTCTGCGAGCTAAAGTCTCAGCAGAGCTAAAAAAACCCATATCAGAGAAAAAACATATATCAGCTTTTTCGGAGAATATGTTAAAAGATATTTCTTACAGTGTGCTATTCATGTTCTATAAGACTAGACTACAAATATGTTACACAAGACTAGTATGTTCCACGAGACTAGTATGTTCCACGAGACTAGTATGTTCCACGAGACTAGTATGTTCCACGAGACTAGTATGTTCCACAAGACTAGTATGTTCCACGAGACTAGTATGTTCCACAAGACTAGTATGTTCCACGAGACTAGTATGTTCCACGAGACTAGTATGTTCCACGAGACTAGTATGTTCCACGAGACTAGTATGTTCCACGAGACTAGTATGTTCCACAAGACTAGTATATTCTGTTACACCAGTCTTTTTTAAAAGACCAATATGTTCTCTAAGACTTCTATAAGATTAGTACGTTCTATAAATCAACCGATTTTAACACAACAATTAATATCTATACCAATATTATTCCCGCAACAGTTCTGAAAGGGGTACAATATAGTATTGTATTGCATAAATATTATAATAAATTAAAGAACACATTGTGATTATTCCGTCCGCCGTGCACCAGAAAAGGGAGCAATTTAATCTGGTAGTTTTACAACAATAGTTTTGAGCTAACGTTTGCATAAAACAAGAGCGTTTATGTCTGTTATCTAATATACAAGGTTTTCCCAAGTAAATTGGAAGTATTCTTGAGTCATTAGATGATAATTTTTTATTCTTCATCTGGGTGATGTGATATTTTCATATCTTCCTGTTTGATTTGAAAACATAACAGTTCTAAAATTATTATATATTTTAAAGTGACAGAGAATCCTTCCAATGTAATGTCAACATAGAACTCACAACCTTTGTCTTTTCTTTATCTTCAGTAAGTCTCCATGATATAAATCTAATCACTGAATCCCACCATAATAATATCATCAGTGACTCACCACCACAAAATACGTTATATTGTAATGAAGAGATTAAAAATTAGTATCACTTACCAATTCAGATATGTACTCATTTTCTGTAAGCATTTTGGCAATATACATGCCCCCTTCACCTTCCATCCAATTTCCAGCCAAGTTAAGTCTCTCAAGTGAGATGACCTCCCTCAGAACACGAGCTATAGCCCTGGTTCCCTGAGGTCCTAACCCATGATATCTAAAACACACAAAAATAAACAAATACAGAAATTTAGACAAATACAAAATATTTCTTAGATGCACAACACGGTTCTGGCTGACCGAGTGGGTGATGGTTGCCACCTGGTGTGAAAAAATCAGGGGCTCTTCCTGTTTATTTTTAGACACACTTTTTATATACCAAACTAAAAGAGTTCCACAACGAGAAAAACTTTGCTAAATTAGTAAAAAAAGATTTGTCGAAAAAGCTTGGTAAGAAAGGATTGCATGCTTGTAGTAAGAACAAGAGGGAGTTTGTGTTCTTTTTGATAATTGTAGATTTGATGACTTGGAGCCAGCCGATCATGTACTTATTGTAAAACAAGGATGACGACAGTGCCACCTGGTGCATTATAAATCTTGAATCTCGAGCAGTCAGAATTATTGAAGATGATAGACTTAATTGGAGGGAGTTGCCATCGTTTAATTAAAATATGCAACTTGGGAGACTTGGCTGCAAGAGGCGTAAATGTGTACTGCGCATTCCTATAGAATTTTTTCCCCATTCCATTTCCCTTTGGGTTCAGACCTAATTTGCAAATGCTACCCAAATTTGATGAATATTTGGTAGCCATTTGCACCCGCCATTGTCTATAATAGTGGGAAAGTATTATGTAATATCTAAGTGATTAAATTTAAGTGTAAATAAAACTAATTTTTACCATCAAATTGATGATAATGTCGACTTAAGGTTGCTATTCTCAGGGTGAATGGATCAAGCTTTATGTTTAAGGTATGGTGTGATGGAAAGTTATGAAAGGTTTTGATGCTTATAAGAAATCTGGGTATATTGATTAATAAGTAATGTGAAAGACTGAAGGAAGTCTTCCCAGTATAGGAAAGTCTTTCCAGTACGAGAAGTGTTCCCCATAAAAGGAGTTTCTCAGGATAGAGGGTTTCCCGTGCTTTTCAAGAAAATTTTCAAAGACAACATAACATTTTATATGTTGGCCGCTCCACTTTTGTCTCGTGGGAACTAACACTCGAGAGGAGATCCTATCCTATTCTCACCTCATAACAATTTCCGGTTCACTTATATGCCTGGTAAAATAGGACACAGGGACCACATTCAGCTTCTCACATAGCTTAAGGTAGTTTTTTCTTCCAGTAGGGTCATGCTCGTCACCACTCCCTTCAAAATAACAACCATGTTTACATATTTTGTGGAATATCAACATCAAATATAGAACTGCCTCAAATACACATTTCTTTTTTTTTAGATTTTCAAAGATCACTCAAACATGAAGGCCATGACAAGATATCAGTTTTTTTCAGCTGTTATTACTGAGATAAAATGACATTGTATTTTTCATAACTGTTCTTATTCCGAATTAATGACCTAATCAAATGGTCAATGCCAGATTTGAAATGTAAAATGTAAAAACATCTTTAAATACAACTCATCTTAAAACCGGAAATAAAATGCAATTAAATTAGATAAATTGAACTGCCTGAAATACACATTTATTCTATTTTTATTATTATTATTTTTTTGAAGATTTTCATAGATCACCCAAACAAGAAAGCCATGACAAGATATTATTTTTGTTTCAGCCGTTATAACTAAAATAAAATGACATTGTATTTCATAAAGTTTTCTTAATCCAAATTAATAGTCAATGGCAGATTTGAAATGTAAAATGTAAAAATATCTTTAAAAACAACTCATCTTAAAAACAGAAACAAAATGCAATTAAATACGATAAATCAAACAGAACAAAACGATGATTAACCAAAGTTACAAAGATAGATGAGATATTAAAGATATGAAATAGTAATTGTCATAAAATGTGTATGGACACCTTGGACGGTTTGTGTCAGATATATTCATTGTGTACTGAAGAACTGTGAGGCTGGAAAGAAAAGTCTCTCAGAAATCTGGAAAAGAAGTTGTGGAAATATAGAACAAAAATGAGATCAGTAATAGTTTACCGTCCTCTTCTTTTATTTCCTCTTGGACTTCTACTTCCTCTGAAATACAAGTCTTTACTTCTGAATTGGAATGTAGCCATTAACCAAATCATTGGCACAATCAAGTAGCAAACAATGGTACTGTCTTGGCTTGAAAAGTTTTAATGTGCATTATATACTCAGATGATAAGGGTCCTTCATAGTAAATATGCATATAACGGCATCATATATGAGTTAAGAGGATTCAATTAAGCTGTCAATGGATCAAGCATTCCTTAACCAGCAAACAGTACTTGACCAGCAAACTGCTATAAGCAATCAGTAGGCATGCATGATATGTGAATTAAGTACCTTTGACTTGGTCTGGGTTTGTCTCCTCTTCGTCTCCCTGTGGTTGTTGTGGTGGGGGAGTGGTGGGAGGGGGAGGGGCTGGTTTAGATATCTGAGAATGGGCTGCATACAAGGATAGAAACACATAGAGATGCCTACTCTATTACTACCGCCATAGACAGCAATGATTGTATTTACCAATGTCAATTCATTTATAATAATAAATTTGATGTGAATTCTATGATTCATGATACGTTGTTTTAATATGCTATATCACAATGCTTATTAATTTTATCTATTTTGTTGAGTTAATAATTTTTATCATTTATTTATTTACTTTATTATTATTATCTATTTTATTTATTTATTTATTTATTTTTTGTTTTGATAATGATATAGTTATGCAACAAAGAACAAATAGGTGAGAGCATTTGTTTATTTGATTAAATATTTGAGTTAAATTTCTTTTAAAATAGATTTCATAAGCATGCCTATGTGATAATGTGTATTTATATAATATTTTTGTGACTTGTTTTTAGATGTGCATTTATTTTGAAATGACCTGTAAAGATATATGTACCGTTCATGCCAAATCTATCTCCACAATATCATGCAAATATACTACTTACTATAGTGGAGCGCAGTTTCATGCTCAGTGCAATGGACACGATGGGACTATCACATTGACATTTCTCTGAAATGTTTGGTATACCACCTGTATATAGTTTCTTTATGATTGGTAACAAATTGTATATATATTTATGAAACAGTGTTTGTGTAAAATGGTGTGTGTTGTGAAATAGATAATCTTTTTAACTTTCATCAATTGTTATTTTAATGTGTTTTATGAGTCAAAATACTCAATCTGCCATTTTATGGCTCATTTTATGGCTCAATCTGTCATCCTCATACTTTGATTATTGTATGTTTGTGAAAAATACTCCTCAGCTACAGGAAATGATTGAGATGTAAACAGTGATGTGTCATATCCGGCGGATATATTCCCAGGTATAGTTTCTGAAGGATAATGCATAAAGTAGGCAGCATGCTAAATACAAAAAAAACAAGCACAGGCCAAAGTCATGATTTACAAACCGTTTTCTCCTTTCTTTTTTTTCTTCTGTTTCCCCAGAAATTCTTCAAGCCATTCTTCTGTAATTGTATAGTTAATTTTGAAGCAAGAATGAAGATCAAACAACTGAGATTTATTGTGTGCTATTTTTGTATCATTGTCAAACGTCCGTGCAACTGTGAAAAAATCGCTAAATTATGTATTTTGTCAGTGCTTTTGTAGGCAAAGGGAATGTAAACCAAAACACTTTGTTCATGATGAATAAGTTATCAATAGTTGGTTGATATGCCTCCTTCCTCTTTCCTTTTCAAAAGGCAGTTATAGCCAAAATAATTTTTGACGTAAAAAAGCAAAGATTATTTTCCGTTTTGGTCAATCAATAACTGCGATTTGGCAGTGTTGTTTATCTATTTTAGCAGTGTTTTTCTATTTCATTTTGTTATTGAGACTGCCTTTTGCCAAATAAGGGTACTTATGACTGCCTTTTTCTGGTACTTTTTTCATAACATAATACATTCAAGGGAGATGAAAACAGGCAGTTTAGTAGTCAGCAGATGGAACATTGAAAATATGAAATAACTGCCTGTTGCCATTGACTGCCTTTTGCCATTTAAGAGCAGAATTTGAGATGCTGATTAGTCGTGGATTTCTTTAAATCCGATCAGTATCTCAAGATTAAGTATCTGATCCAAATTGGGACAAATTATATAATATTAATTTGAAGAGATTAGTATTGGAGATGAGGCATCATGGAACATTTCACTGAGCTCACCATCTAACTCTAGATCAGTATCGTAGTCCTCTTCAAACTCAGGTTCCTTCTGCAAAGTTGTCTCCTTATCTCGGTGGTGTCTCCGCCCACGCCGGAAATGGGACTCAGTGGTGCCATCTGCCCGTAATTCCGTTATCAAAAATCCACTTCCGGTACTGTCATCATCATCATCTAGGTCATCCCCGGATGATGAATAGTTATCTTCGTATAGTCCAGCAGCAGGTGTCCTACTGAGGCGGGCTTTGCTGGTCTGCGAGGGGACTCTCCCAGAAACCGTATTTGGGCGATGACTGTCTAGGCCTTCATTAAATCCAAGGTCAACCGAATGGGCCCTTGTCCCAGCAGTCTGAATTTCCTCCTGAAATAAGGAAAGAAAGGTACACGTAAACCTTGATTAAGTTGATATTTTGGTGATTGTTTGTTATCATTTTGGTGCTTGGTTGCGATCATTTTCGTGATTGGTTGCTATCATTTTCGTGATTGGTTGCTATCATTTTCGTGATTGGTTGCTATCATTTTCGTGATTGGTTGTTATCATTTTCGTGATTGGTTGCTATCATTTTCGTGATTGGTTGTTATCATTTTGGTGCTTGGTTGCTATCATTTTCGTGATTGGTTGTTATCATTTTCGTGATTGGTTGCTATCATTTTGGTGAACGGTTGTTATCATTTTGGTGAATGGTTGTTATCATTTTCGTGATTGGTTGCTATCATTTTCGTGATTGGTTGTTATCATTTTCGTGATTGGTTGCTATCATTTTGGTGATTGGTTGCTATCATTTTCGTGATTGGTTGCTATCATTTTCGTGATTGGTTGTTATCATTTTCGAGATTGGTTGCTATCATTTTGGTGCTTGGTTGCTATCATTTTCGTGATTGGTTGTTATTATTTTCGTGATTGGTTGCTATCATTTTCGTGATTGGTTGCTATCATTTTCGTGATTGGTTGTTATCATTTTCGAGATTGGTTGCTATCATTTTGGTGCTTGGTTGCTATCATTTTCGTGATTGGTTGTTATTATTTTCGTGATTGGTTGCTATCATTTTCGTGATTGGTTGCTATCATTTTCGAGATTGGTTGCTATCATTTTGGTGAATGGATGTTTTCATCTTGGTGACGCCTAGTTATGTACCAAGTTCCAAGTCAAACAGATTTAACTTTATTTTTGTTTTTGTTAAGTATTAAAATATAGGGAATATCTTAGCATATATGACATGTATCAGAAATAATAGAACATTAAAGACCATTATGTTAGTCTTTCTGAAATTGTCTGGAAATACTCTTTACAATGTACATTGGTTCGACGATCTGCAGGATCCTTTACAACTAATACCTTGACAAGATCAAATGTTTATTACTATTACACTGGTTGCAATGTAATTTATCCCAGTTTGTATAATGCCTATCATTTCTAAACCGGTTCTCTGTACATATTCATACACCCCCGTTTTTAACATGACTATTTTGGAAAAAAGATAAACCACCAAGGACTTGGTCTATCTGATTCACTACTGGTAATATATCCGGTGTGAGGAACTGTTTGACAGTGGAACCCAATTGAGGTGTGATTTGGCTTGGGCCATTTTAAGTCACTTATATAGAAGATTTGCAGGTGTTATTAATGATATATGTGTCATATATTGGCATTTGCATTTGAGAGAACAAAAAATGAAAACAATCTTTAAATTAGATTATGCTAATTCAGTGATACACAATCTTTCATATATTTTACCATTGCCAATAACAGAAGTTTGATCTACGTTGGGATATATGGGCAGATCTAAATCTCAACAGTAAAAATATTGAATGCAGAAGACGATGCCAAATATTAAATTGAGTAATTCTATCATTATTATCAGTCAATGAAGTAGGGTTTAGTTCTGTTGTTAATAAACCATCGCAAATTGTATGGATATGATCAATTTATGGAAACTATTAGTAATAATATAATTATCTCGAGTTGCTCATGGCATCAAATTCCAGAATCATTAGGAATACAAATAAACAAAATAAACATGAATGTGCAATATCAATATAAATTGGAAATAAAAGATTCTTGATTAATTATGATTGCTCCAATTGTGTACAGCAGAAACTTCCAAATGTAATATTAAGGTTAAAATATTACATGATTTCATCTGTAAATGTTTCCTTTCAAATACAGTTGGTTGAGTTGGGGCTGATATAAGTTACGCAGATTTAATAAACAGATGTTACTCACAGCTTTGGTATCCACCCTAACTCTTTTATCTGATTTCTTCTTTAAGGTTGAGTTTGACTTCCTCATATTGATATATTGTGTATATTTTGGCAGCTGAGCTTATCAATCTCTGCTTCTTTATAATCTGTCCATTTTCTAAATGTGACCAATATGAGATAGAATTCTACATTTGTTGTGATATAATCGCTGTGTGCACTTGATATTCAGCATCATCAAATATAATTGTGAACCTCATAGGCTTTGAAAAGAAAAATAACACTTGTTGCTGGTAGAATAATATGCCCCTAGCAACCCCAGTGATACGTGCATGTCTGTGTTGCTACTCCTTCACCTCCTTGGCTTCCACGTCTGGCTCTTCATGCATCTTTAACAACTTGACACAATTCCTAGTTCCATTAATACCTACTGCTTAATCCAAATCCACCTTCTAATCGTGTGAACAGATATGAAAACCATAAAAATGTCTATAGATTTTCCAAATAGTATAGCGTTAATATATCCATTTCATCCATTTTCTATCAAAATGTGATGTACGATTAGACACTAATTAAGTTGTGTATTTCAAGCATGCTGAATGATCAATTATAATTTGCAATATATAATTTAGAAGGGATTTGACATAATAGTAAATTATCAGAAAACCTCATTAAAGATACACAATTTTGCATTACGTGTCAGATCATTGATTTCCAAATATGTCAGATCATATGTATTTAGTATATGCCTTCGATGCGAGTTTATGGACCATAGAAATATAATAGGTAAACTGATATCTGTGACATTGTTATTCCTCTATATTCTTAATACTTAATATATTGCAGTTAGTTAAAATACATTTGTATTTCATTAAATATATTTCGTTAAATTATCATTTCATGTTATTGTCTTTTGTCAGTACTGCTGTATTCATGATTTATGTTTTTTTAATGAGTGGCCAATGGATACATGTAGATATAAGTGTTGACAAATGCTAATACGTAGATATAAGTGTTGACCATTGTTACTAGGTAGAAATATGTGTTGGCTATTATCAGTAGGTAGGCAAAATTGCTGACCATTGCCAGTAGGTAGATATAAGTGTTGACCATTGTCAATAAGTAGAAATATGTTTGGACCATTATAAATTGGTAGGTATATGTGTTGACCATTGTCAATAGGTAGATACAAGTGTTGACTATTGCCAAAGATAGATATATATAGGTGTGGACCATTATTGATTGCTCTGGGCAGCCTGCTATCAATGTAATCAATGCAATCACTGCTGTGATTCTCATTGCATGTCAATTGGCAGTAGTCGGGCCTTTGATCAGTAACTACCAGGTAGCAATATGCCAGCACACTGATCACACTGGGGTCAGACATCTCTCAGATCTATACTCCATATATTAATCGTCCTTACTGTCATTACTATTATTGGCGAAACACCTTGATAGTTCAAATGAATATATTAAACTGACAATCTGTTTTAGATAATAGATTTGTCTGCATTCTACAGATATTACAGAATGTGATAGAGAAATTCACAATAAAAGTCAATCCTTAGTATACATTTGGTACAAGATATTGGCACCATGCCTTGCTTGAATACCACCGTAAGCCTCTAGTGACGCTCTTGTACTAATAGGATTCACATATGCATAGTTGATTGTATAACAAAATGCTCCCCCCAATAAATTGATTTTGTATTTCAGAATAAATTAGCAAAATGCTACTATTGTGTGGGGTTTATATGTAGGACTGGGTAACCATGAATATGTAAGATTTCTTTTTGCGTTGTTAGATTCATGATAATGCGTTCATTGGTTTTCCAAGTTTCCAAGATCTGATTGAATCAAAGTCAATCAAGGTAATATATATTTTAACAGAAGAAACCACTGATTTTCAAAATAAGAAAAATATAAAATATATATCTGTATATATTAAATTCAAATGCTCGGATACGTGGATAATAATTCTTCTTTTGGCTCCTCATTATTTCAAAATAAATTATTTCAAAGGAAATAAATCAGACAATTTGATTAGAAAACAGTTCCAAGAAAGTTTTATATATTTAGTATCGAATGCTTTTTTTGGCATATCCAAAACACCAAGTGGTTCCCATTTGGTTTATGAAACATTACAAAAGGGTCATGTAAAATATCTGTTTGATTTTGTAATCATTGATATCTTCATCGGGATTAACAAATATTCAATCATTGATATCTTCAGTGAGATTATGAAATATTCAATCACTGACATCTTCAGGGGATTATCAAATATTCAATCATTGATATCTTCAGCGGGATTATCAAATATTCAATCACTGACATCTTCAGCGGGATTATCAAATATTCAATCATTGATATTGATTCATTTTTGATGACTGATTTGCTTTTTGCCAAAATGATTTCATGCTGACAAATCATAGCTTATTAGTTATTGTCGATAATTGCATATTTATCAAGTTTACCCTTTGGTCTTATGAATGAAATACATAATAAATTACAGGTTTACTAGTATTAGTATCTAACAAGGTAGTTTTTGGTAGCTTGTTCCTGTTACTGTCTCCATTATTTGTCTGGAATTGTAAATGTGAAACCTAAATTATAGATCATTTGGATTAGATTATGGCATCACAGAACAGGTTTTTTCTATCTGATGTTTGTCCCTTATCAATGGTAACATCTCAGATTTGCTCTTGGTCTGGTGATAATAAATCTCAGGTGCAACACCTATTTATGTGCACAGAGATTAAGCAGTAATTGGGTTCGATCCCCCGCTTATATAAATATTATGGTAGCTGCATTAGAAGTACAATACTCCAGCTCTGCGGTAGTATTCATTGAATATAAATAACGTAACCTATTTCGGTCAGTTATTCTTAATCATGTCCTAAAACAGGATTATTTCATCATTTCAATAAATCTGCACCACATGTCATTTTTGGTTGTAAACTGATTTTAGTTCTTTACAAAATAAACAATTAACGAGATGTAATGATCTATCTACGGTAACATCTACAGAGAAAATACGTCATATTTGAATATGATGGCCGCCACAACATTAAACAGAACTAAAGCACAGTTAATGGATTTTCTTATCCATACAATGTCAGTCCATGCTTTGAATATTTGCTTCTGTGTGACCTTCTGGTCAATGCTGATGCATGGAAGCAGTAGATATTACACATTGTAATATCAATATTGTTTTGGACCTTGTGTACACAATAAAGCATTTAAACCGGAAATACCATAACATTTATTCAACCTGCACGTTAAAATATTGTTATTTGCAATTGAATGAAATATTCCATATTTCTCTTGTGGATTAAAAGGCTTCTGAGCTACCTATGATGTAATGAAGTGGGCTAATATAAACGTAATACACCACAAAATGTTCATATTGCATGTAAATACTGTACATATGAACTATCATCAATATATCAATGTCCTGATTCAGGTTTTATTTATCCAAGCAACCTGTCCCAGAAGCAATAAACTTTAAAACCTTGAGAATATACTGATTTACATCTTAATAACAATATTCATGGAAGACCCGAATGTCAAAAATTTTATATGCTTAAAGTGAAAATTCTATCTTACCTCTATGAGGGAAAATCGCTCTTCATCAATGGTGTCAATTGTACCCTGTGGAAGGGGCGATAAATGGCAAAATGTATCAGTCATTTTGATCGACTAAACCTTCTATCCGGTGTTCACTGTTTCAAAATGTGTATCATCTTGCTGCAATAACATACTCGCCCAGAAATGCACAAATCCTGTATGAAGTTTTCTATCAACTGTTGTCAATGTGGTGTTTTATGTTTCATAATAAATGCCTTCTCGGCGGTCTCCTGGCAGTTTTGATATGTTCGCTATAAAATAATACAGTTTGCTGTTATGTAAACTAGAGTGTCCCCCAGTCCGTAATGATTAGGACAGATCCTTAATGTTATCCTTCACTGGAGGCATTTATGAATATCTAAGAAGTTTAGTCAGAGGTAGTGATTTATATGGAACCGCAGTGTACCATGATGCCACTTTACTCCGCTTAACAGTCCACCATACTAGTAGTCCATACATTGTAATATGGGCTCCAGCAAGCGTGCGAAGAAAGCAGGGTGAATGATCCAGACTTTATATCAAAATCCTTAAGTTGTTTAGGGGAATTATGTAGTCAGGCCTGCCTTATTGTATACGTATGCACTCTCAGATGAATGGTATCTGATTGAGTCCCCGTCAAATCTTTGTCACATTCATTATATTCAACCTCAATATTCCCAGTGCAAGGTCCATGTGAATATGGCGGGGGTTGTAAGAAAGGTTAAGGTTGTAATTTTCATGGTTGCAAATAATATATATAACCATGCCGAAGTCACAGATATGTCATAATATACGGAAAAAAATAAATTTTGCGAATAGGCAAACAGGTAAAAGGGGTGAATGTACAGCATGAAATGATTTGGATATCATTATGTTTTATCGTAGATAACATAACGTAAATAAAAACGCCAATAACCTAGTCAGTTTCAATGATATGTGGAAAAAATGCACAACTCGTTTACAAAATGATCCATCAATACATATTGAATATAAGTAGAATTATCTTTGAATAACATTCATATTGAAGGATCCTTATACAAATCTTACCAATACCCCTTTGTTAAATACGATATGGCAAATATCTCTTTTAAAAGGAATGAATAATTCAGTAAAGTCATTAAAAAAAACCTGGCACCCTAATCGTACATGTCAAATGGTTGGGCAATTATCCCGCACCAGCCTGACATTGAGCGGAGCGTATGACGGCTGTCCTTCAGGGGTATGGTGTTGTTATTGAAGGATCTCTATAAACATGAACACACCCAAAGTGATACACAATGTTATCCAGTATATATCTATCATGGAATATTTTGTTATCATGTGTATATATCATGCACATGTCTCGTATATCAAGTTACGATATTAATGTTTGATATGTTTTGGTTGTTATTTGAGATATTTATGTCTAAGTTACTGCTATATATTCATCGTATCTCTACAGGCGTAAACATGTCAATAACATAAAAAATGAACACAAAATGAACATAAAATGAACATAAAACACATTAAATTCATGTATTTGAATGCAACTGTTTGTATTTTGATATGATAGGTTTTTCAGGGTGGAAGGAATTTTCTATGAGAATTAATATCATGTCTGAGGTGATTGACAGTTGCTATGGCGATGTGAGGTTCTCTGCATGGGGTGCGGAGATAGATAAAAGGTCTGCAATTTCAGCATATTGATCACGGTCCATATCACTGATCACTGGAACATTGGTATTGAAGGGATTGCATATTATCTTGACGATAAGTGTATGATTGGCACTAATTTGTACCCAAAAAGGGAATGAAAATTGCAAGAAATTAGGAGGGAAAATTACATCATTCTTAAAAAATAATAAAAGATTAAAGAGTCATGAGATGCCATTATGATTATATCAGAATCAAGCGCCATTTCCCATGTCTGAAACCGGCAATATTGGAATTTGAAGCTTAATAGAATAATCATATAAAGTATATTTGTTTGGTGATAAAGATATGATAAACATAAACCATTTAATCTGCACTCAATATAAAGAACACAAAATTGCATAGTGAATTTCATATATCTGTGTACAATTTGTAACATAGACCCTGCTTCATTAATAGCGTTGGTGCATTTTTCTTCATAATTGTTCCTGTTAATGTACTGTTTACCTAAAGCGAATTGCGAGGTATCATCTACTGATTTACACCTGTGTTGATAAATATTTTGGTGACAGGTTGGGCCAGCCTGTCTTGTGTTAATATATGAAAAACGGTTCACTTAACAAAACATACCTTTTCCTAGTGAGAACCCAAAGTGATTGGAAAACTATTTAATTACGCGTGTCAGATTAGCTCACTCCATTTGGACCTCCTTGCCAATATCCCGTGTGAGCCTGTGTGCCTCCCGTATACAGAGCACCTCCCGCTCACAGTACGTTTTTGCATCTGATACCTTGCTTTTTGTTGGTAGCTGCTTGGGAAATATTGTTATTTAGATAGATTTAATGTTATTTAGATAGATTTTGCACAGTCAACATGGAGATATTTTTATTGTCTTACAATATTAGCCATGTATGCCTCAGAGAGCCCAACGTTTTAATAGTAGCTTTAATCACTCATAAACAAGCTTTTCCTGTGGATATCAAGAACTAGCTGGGTTACAATTAATGCACATGCGATACTAAGGCAAGAACATGGGTTCGTGCAGTGTTCAATATCTCTCAATATGAACAGTCATCAGTTTCGAGATTCCCACAAAAGGTTGTACTCTGCCAACAGGAGATTGAGGTCCCCATGACCCACATCTGAAATGTCGTCTGCTCCAAAACAAACCCAGAACAATTGTTGAACAATTGGCCCAAGACAAATTTTATGACATTTCTAAATAAACATGTTATTCATTTCAAAATAATGAAAATATGAAAAAGAATCTTTAAAAAAGATAAAAGGAAAGTAGTTCGGCAGAGGGGTGATCTGTGAAAATAGTTCGACCCAGGGGTGATCTGCAAAAAAATATCTCATAGGTGCATAACATTCTCTTGAATGTATGAGATGAGTGGTATTAATAGACTGAAATTGATTAACGAGAAAAGACATGTTTTCTTTGACACATTATGTATACATCTATCATAAACACTCAATATCTCAATATACAATTTTAATTATAGAAAACAAATAGATTTTTGTTTATTTGTTTGGGGTTTTACATCACTTTCCACATTATTTCAGTCATTTCGTGATGAGGCCTATTGGCAGCAGATATAGTGCTGCCTGACGGAATTGTCATGTCGCAGGTCCTTGAGATGATAACCCAACCAGTCACAGATTTACAAGCGTCAATAGAAATGACAGACATAGGCATATAACATTTTTACTGTGTGGGACACATCCACAAATGATACATGACTGAATGTGGACCTTTGTATGCTATTCTTATCAAATATTGCCAGTGCCCTTGAAGTGACCTTTAACTGACTTTGAAAATGAAACTCCTATTTCCGTGGATTTTTTATAAATATCAATCTTTAACCATCTGCATCTTTCAAAAACGAACTCATAAAGTCTTTATTAAAATCCAATCAAAATTCACAATATTAGAGCAATTCCTAATTTTGGATCAATCTGCTAGGGAAATTAGAGGAAATTTTGATATGCTGAGCTATTTTGAAACAATATCTATAATAACAACTAATTGTTGGTTAATTTATGAAAGTACATATTATATTGGATAGAAAAAAAGTAATGCTGAAAATAAAATGAAATAAAGCTAAATTTGGTTAGATATAGCTTGAATGTGGTAGGTGTACAAAAGATGAAAATTGACGGACTGTGAACCAGAAAGTTTCGTACATATAAGATATGTGTGTTTTTTTTCGGAAAATAGCCCCCGCCAAGTTGCTCTAATCATAATGGTACATAAAAGAATGATAGTCATTTATGCTGGGTGAAGTGACACCATGTACCCACTGCAAAAGGTTTTGTATTACTCATTTCATATTAAATGTCTCCCAATTCTAGTGATGGACAACGGGTTAACCCTTTGGCACGAGCCTAAGCTCATATGTGAAATTGTAGCATGATATCATGACAGAGATAGCATTCAATTACTACATCTGCAGCCATTGCCCTATATTGGATACCATTCTAAATTTGGAATTCCCCAAGTTATAAATGCTTGCCTTGCTCACAAAAATATCATCAGATCTGAATTGACCAAAATCGGGTCATAAATTGTAACCAGGTGTCTGACACATAAAATGACCAATCAGTACTGCTGTCAGAACAAAACAGAATCCACTTCAGTGGGCATTAATTCCTCACCAATCAGTTCAAAGCCATATTTTTATGAATACTGATGACTTGCGCTCGATTCTGTGCGCACCTTTATACCGTTGGCAGCAGGGACTGATAGAATAAAAAAAATCCTGCTATGAGGGTAGATCACCACAGAGGCTAATAAGCTAGCACTGTAACCAACTGCGCTGCCCATAGCAGAAAACACATAGACCAGGGCTAATCTTTCCAAAACATTCTAATTGGTAAAGTAAATTACATGATATACTTAATAATATATTGGATAATTCACGCTTTGTGTAAAGGCTTTATGCTGAAGATTTAAACCAAATCAAAATAACATTATTTGACTTTAATTATAGTCAATGTATGTATGTTTATCTTATAACATTTATGCAAACTGCATTCACTGTCAATCCCCAAGGGGGATGATCTGTGTGATTATATCCAGTCATAGATCAACAAGAATCCCATTAATCCCATTATGGATATTTCATCTGATCAATGCTGTCATGAATGTTTATGCTGTGGGCTAAGTTAAAGATGGGTAGAATGAATGGATGGAATAGGAACTCTTTATTTAATGTATATTAATAGTAACTCATCCAGTTGGTCAGCGTTGGATTTCAATCTTTTTGTGTGCCAAGTTAAGAATCTATTCACACATGCACAAGTGACCCTCAATACTTCCACCCAGAATTGTCATATTTTATAAATATTTCTAATCGTAATTTCTTATCGTATAAATATATGCGATAATATATATATGCGATACTACGTATTTTCACATCATGAATAAATGTAAAAATTATATTGTTAACACATTAGGAAATTTTGGTGGAGCCTAATATTACGTAGAATTACTTCAAATGCTATTTTAATGCAATAAATACTGTTTCAATCTTCACAAATCCAGCAAGAATTTTATGCTCTTTCCCATGGTGAATTCAGATTTTAGGTTTCTGCAAATTTAGAAATCCCATATTATAATGAAGTATCAACATTTTAATTAAGTCATGCTGCCTGTCCCTGGCGTCCATAAATGACAATTCCCAGAGACTCTATATTTTGGGAAAAATATTAACTCTGAAAATCTGAAATCTGAAAAATCTGAAGTGTAAAGATTCTTCTACCATCATAGATCTGTTAATTATGCGTATTCCATATATACGCTATTATCTTAACAGGGACTTCATGGAAGAGATCACGTAATATCAAGCACCAGTGAAGCATATGACAAATTGTTTAATTAGACGATAGGGTACTAGGATTCAGCCTAGCAGTTAAGGATCAGTTTGGTAATTTAGATTCAGCTTAGTTGTTAAGATTGCGCAGCTCAGCACTTAACGTTAGGGGGAACAGTGTCTTCTTAAGTTCTTTTTTCCCGCCAAAAAAAGTCATTTGAACCCAAAAAAATTAGATGATGCAAGATATTTGCTTTGTATGAAAATAACTACAAAACGGATTTCAGTCTTAAATGTATCAAATGCTCAGAGAAGGATTTTTGTTTTTGATTAGATTTTTAATTTGTTTTCTCATTTTTAATTATTTTAGATTCAAAGTTGAAGCAAAAATCAGAAAAAGATGGTTTCTTTTGGTATGAAAAGATAGAGCTTACTTGAAAAACATTTTTGGGCATAACTACACTAGCAATCTGCATAACCAAGGCATTAATCTTTAGCTGGAATGATGTTATTTAGTTTAAATAGACAAAATTTTAAAAGATGTCTTATAACTCAAGTAATTTGTGTTTTTGTAAAAGAAATGATTCAAATAAATGTAAATTTTTGACACCATTTGGTAATTATTTACTTGAATTTGAAGAAAGTTAGATATCTCAAAATATAGACCATTAATCAAAATTCCCTCTATTTAAACTAAATAGAATAATATTTGGAGTAAACCTGTTCTTAAATTTTGGTAATTAAACTTGCAAAACTTGCAAAACTTGCAAAACTTCTCAATTTTGTCATAAAAAGCATGTGAAATTTTGAGAAATATGATGTTTAATTTACTTCTAATTTTGTATCACTGGGCAGTGATGAGGTTTAATGCAGCAACTACTGGCTTATGGATTAGTCATAAAAGATCAATACATGATGTTTTCATGTGTATTGATAAGCATTGATTCCATCTGAACCGATATATGGTATTTATTTAGTTGGTTTTGGTGGGTTATAATGGTGCACTATTTCATGCAGTTGAAGGATCAATGATGCATTTTTGGTATCTTAGCAACAGTCAACAACACATTTCATACAGTTGTGATCCTCTGCATGAAGTGTCCCTGTTCCCCCTAACGTTAAGATTCGGCTTGGAGGTTCAGATTCGGCTCTGCAGTTATTTATTATTGCTCTCAGGTTTGGCAGTTAAGATTCAGCTTGACAGTTGGCGGCTGCTCAATTACCTGCCAGCGTAGATGATTGTTGGACAGGGTGTAAAACATTGGAAAAGGATAGGGTTTATTTTAAGATACGATACCTTAAGATTAAGATACCTTAATCAGAATTCAATAGAATTCAACCACATTTTCAATTTCCAACCTTGGTCATTCTGATTTCAATTATTGGTAATAATGCCCCTGATTACCTATCTCAATTACTACAGTGACCGGCAACTGTCCGAAATCGGCAGATGAAACTCGGACATTTTTAACGCAATCAAACATCAAGCAAACCTTGCCTGTACTAATTGCAATTGAGCTGAGTATTGTCTCTCACAAAATTATCTTGTATTCCCACTGCTTTTCAAAACGTTATAGTGTTTATTTGTTTTCACGGCACAAGTGATGGTGTCACTGTCAAATGACGTCAGAAGTGGTGACGTATCCAAACATCATCGTATAACTCAATGTAAACTGGGACAATCTGCAGGTTTACTGATTGCGTGAAATTCCCGCTAATTCTGTAAATATTGAACGGGTATCATTAAAACTCCACAGACTGTTAAAGTCGAAGATCTTCTTTCGATGTGAGCAGTTTTTACACAGTTTTTAAAGGTTTTGTGAAAATCGGGAGTGAAAAACATGTAAGTGTCCGGATTTGACTGCCGGTCACTGTACAAATGACCACAGTTTTGTCAATAATTAGAGTAGAGTGAAGTCCTCTTGACATTGCAAGTAAAATGATGACGTCATACAGGAAAGTGTCATCATAGTGACGTCAGACGGGAAAGTGTCATCATAGTGACGTCAGACATGGAAGTGTCAACATAGTGACGTCATGGTAACATCATAAATTATGCTAATATGAACATGTAGAATAGTGGTGTTACCTTTATGTAAGCTCCTCCCTCTGTTCTGCTTGAAATACCAGTTTTTGGTTATTTTGACTAATAATAAAAAGAATGTATGCTATGTCCCTTCTGCCTTTCTTAATATCTCAACTTTTTCTTTTAAATGAGCCCAAGATCAAGCTGATTGGTGCAGCAGATGCTGCGTATGAGTTCATTATTGACTCTATCATTCCTATTCATATTATTGATAATTATTATTATTATTATTATTATTATTATTATTATTATTATTATTATTATTATTATTATTATTATTATTATTATTATTATTATTATTATTAGTGTTATTATTATTATTATTATTATTATTATTATTATTATTATTATTATTATTATTATTATTATTATTATTATTATTATTATTATTATTACAAGTGAACCGACAATAATATGGAATGCAGAGGCGCAAGTTAATATAAAGTTGTGTGAGGCTACGAGATGCACATTTCATTCCACTGAATATTATATATACAAAAGACCATACCTTCGTCAATAATTGGAGTAGAAAGGTGGTTTTTCGTGCTCTAAAACTGTGTTGTTGACATTGCAAGCAAGATAAGCATATAGACGTCATACAGAAATGTGTCATAATGACGTCAGATAGGAAAGTGTTGTCATGGTGACGTCAAACATGGAAGTGTCAACATAGTGACATCATGGTAACATCATAAATTATGTTAAAATGAATACTGCTGTTACCTTTTTGTAAGCTCCTCCCTCTGTACTGCTTGAAATACCAGTTTTTGGCTATTTTGACGAATAATAAAAGGAATTTATGCTATCTCCCCTCCACCTTTCTTAATATTTCATCTTTTTCTTTCAAATGAGCCCAAGATCAAGCCGATCGGTGCAGCGGACGCTCTGTTTGAATTAATTAATGACTTTCTCATTCCTATTCATAATATTGATTATTATTATTATTATTATTATTATTATTATTATTATTATTATTATTATTATTATTATTATTATTATTATTATTATTATTATTATTATTATTATTATTATTATTATTATTATTATTATTATTATTATTATCATTATCATTATCATTATCATTATCATTATCATTATCATTATCATTATCATTTTCATTTTCATTTTCATTTTCATTATCATTATCATTATCATTATCATTATTATTATTTTTACTATTTATTATTATTATTATTATTATTATGAGTGAAATCATTTAATAATTATCATAGTTCCTATGGGACCCAACAAACTGGCAGATTACTTTTTAATCGTTGCTAAAGAGCAATACACACTTTACTACGAGCGTGAAGTTCTTTTGATATTTGATATTTGACGTTTTTTTCAAAAGGTGTCAACAAGTATGTATTAGTGTACCCTTTTGTGACATGGTGAAAAAAGTTGTGTAAAAGGATATATATCCTGTCAAAAACGGATATATCCCTTTTACTGTGACAAATGAGTTTTCAGTATGATTAATGGCCTTCTCAACCTTGTAGCAAAGTCTTAATCATTTATTATCAATATATTAATGGAGAATAACTGTATACACCTTCATACCTTTTTGGTATTTGGGTAGAAACGTTATGTAAAAGGATATACATCCTTTAAAACTCTAAAATGTACCTTTAGCTATCACAAACACATTTTTTAGCATGATAATGATTCAAAAGCATTGTTGCAGAGCCTTCCCTAACATGGATATACTAATAAAGGGTTAGACATACTTTCTAGGCATGTCTAGAACACATCTAGAGACATTCGAAGGCGAGGAAGAATATATGAGTAGGAGATATGGCCCTTTTCCCTTGGCAAGGGACTAATGAGTGGTCAGATATACTTGCTAGGCATGTCTAGAACATATCTAGTGACATTAGAAGGCGAGGAAAAGTATATGAGAAGGAGATATGGCCCTTTTACTCTGCTAAAATTCACATATTTCAAAAAAAATTTAGTTTTCAAATGCAAACATTCTAAGAGTTGCCGCACTGTCTTCGCAGATTTTGAGGGACTAATGAGGGGTCAGACATACTTGCTAGACATGTCTAGAACATATCTAGTGACATTAGAAGGCGAGGAAAAATATATGAGTAGGAGATATGGCCCTTTTACTCTGCTAAAATTCACATATTTCAACATTTCTTGAATTTTCAAATGCGAACATTCTAAGAGTTGCGGCACTGCCTTCGCAGATTTTGAGGGACTAATGAGGGGTCAGACATACTTGCTAGACATGTCTAGAACATATCTAGTGACATTATAAGGCGAGGAAAAATATATGAGTAGGAAATATGGCCCTTTTCCCGTGGCAAAATGTACATATCCAATACAGCACATTCTAAGAGTTGCCGCACTGTCTTCACAGATTTTGAGGGACTAATGAGGGGTCAGACATACTTGCTAGACATGTCTAAAACATATCTAGTGACATTAGAAGGCGAGGAAAAATATATGAGTAGGAGATATGGCCCTTTTACTCTGCTAAAATTAACATATTTCAACATTTTTTTAGTTTTCAAATGCGAACATTCTAAGAGTTGCCACACTGTCTTTGAGGATTTTGAGGGACTATTGAGGGGTCAAACATACTTGCTTGACCTGTCTAAAACATATCTAGTGACATTAGAAGGCGAGGAAAAATATATGAGTAGGTGATATGGCCCTTTTCCCTTGGCAAAATGTGCATATCCAATAAGGCACATTCTAAGAATTGTCGCAATGTCTTCGCAGATTTTGAGGGACTCATGAGGGGTCAGACATACTTGTTAGACATGTCTAGAACATATCTAGTGACATTATAAGGCGAGGAAAAATATATGAGTAGGAGATATGGCCCTTTTACTCTGCTAAAATTCACATATTTCAACATTTTTTTAGTTTTCAAATGCGAACATTCTAAGAGTTGCCACAATGTCTTTGCAGATTTTGAGGGACTAATGAAGGATCAGACATACTTCCTAGGCATGTCTAAAATATATCTAGTGACATTAGAAGGCAAGGAAAAATATATGAGTAGGAAATATGGCCCTTTTTCCTTGGCAAAATTTGCATATCCAATACTGCACATTCTAAGAGTTGCCGCACTATCTTCGCAGATTTTGAGGGACTAATGAGGGGTCAGACATACTTGCTAGACATGTCTAGAACATATCTAGTGACATTAGAAGGCGAGGAAAATATATGAGTAGGAGATATGGCCCTTTTACTTTGCTAATATTCACATATTTGAACATTTTTTGAGTTTTCAAATGCGAACATTCTAAGAGTTGCGGCACTGCCTTCGCAGATTTTGAGGGACTAATGAGGGGTCAGACATACTTGCTAGGCATGTCTAGAACATATCTAGTGACATTAGAAGGCGAGGAAAAATATATGAGTAGGAAATATGGCCCTTTTCCCGTGGTAAAATGTGCATATCCAATACAGCACATTCTAAGAGTTGCCGCTGTGTCTTCGCAGCTTTTGAGGGACTAATGAGGAGTCAGACATACTTGCTAGAAATGTCTAGAACATATCTAGTGACATTAGAAGGCGAGGAAAAATATATGAGTAGGAGATATGGCCCTTTTACTCTGCTAAAATTCACATATTTGAACATTTGTTGAGTTTTCAAATGCAAACATTCTAAGAGTGGCCACACTGTCTTTGCAGATTTTGAGGGACTAATGAGGGGTCAGACATACTTGCTAGACATGTCTAGAACATAGAAGGTGAGGAAAAATATATGAGTAAGAAATATGGCCCTTTTACTCTGCTAAAATTCACATATTTCAACATTTTTTTATTTTTCAAATGCAAACATTTCAAGAGTTGCCACACTGTCTTAATTTTAGGTCAGATGTTCAATCTCGGCACAGTCGGGCATCGAACCCACAATCTTTGGATCACGACCGAGGAACTGATGCTAATAAGTTGGCACTCTAACCAATTGTGCCACGGCCCTAGGTCTTAATGCTTTGTTTGTTTGTTTGGGGTTTTAAGTCATTTTATGATGAGACCTACTTGTAGGAGATATAGTGCAGTCTCATGTATTATAGTGCAGCCTTAATTGTCATGTAGCAGGTCCTTGACATGACATCACACCTATACACAGATTTACAAGGACAATGAGTTAACCCTTTTGCAAGGAACTCAACTCATATGAGAAATTGTATAATGATTTCAATCAAACCCATATCCTTTGGATCACCACAGAGGAATTGGTGCTAATATGCTGACACTCCTACCTAACTGCACCAAGGCCCATGTACTATACTACTGGTAGTTTTGAAGACTTTAAAAGAAATGTAGACAGATGGACAGACAGACATTTTCCTCACTCCTAAAACTTTAAAGACGTCAGCAGAGCTCACAAGTTGTAACCATTAACTAGTTGTATTGATAATATAATAATAATAAAAATATCTGGATGACTTGGAGATGAATAATTAAAAAGCGTTCATTTTGGTTTTTAGAAACTGACACTTCTTTTACTGTACAAAACGGCTTTTCATATAGCTTGACTAAGTATGGCAAGAAATAACTTTTCACTCTAAATATTTATTGTGTCAGAAAAAATGCCAGAAGTTAGTTTCAGATTCATAATGTTTTTTGTCCACATTGTGTAATTGTAGAGGCTGTCTCTCTGTCTTGTCACGATCATACAGAGCATTGTTTCTTTTTTAACTTGATTATCGATATATCGTGTATGGATCAACACATCATGCATTAAAATTCCAATCCAATATAAAGGTTTGGAACTTTGCCTTGGTGGATCACTTGCAGATAGTTTGGCAGTTGAGGGAGATGAGCTGTCTTTTGATTTAAGAAGTTTTCTTTCTTTGAATGTGGTTGTGATAATTTTGACGGTTGTGCGTTTTTGTGTTCAAAAGTAATCTCACCATTTCAGATGCAATTCACAAGCTGGTCTTGACATGTGTTTTAATAATTCCATTTTGAAACTCATCACTATGAAATCACAGTTATATACTTTACTACATTGTATGGTGTATACAAATATTGTTGCTGAGTAACAAAGATTGACAAATCTAAGCTGTTACATCATGAATAATCATCACCCTAAGGAAAACATGTATGCTAGTGATTAATGCATTCAAATTTGCATCCAATCTATCAACTTTAATAGGAGTCCTTGAGGCCATCATGAAGGCCAATGATGGGTTAAATGGGAACATGTACGAAGAAATGTACATGTTCAAGGATTTGCCTCAAAATTCATAAACAAAAAGACATTATTTAATTCAACTTAAACCTACTATATGGCAAATCTTCCAGCTCCAAACCTAAGTCCAAATAGGAATTCATTAATTAAATTTATTAGTTTCATGATCTAAATAAGCAGATAAGGTAGGAGATATTCAGATTTGCAAACCCCCAACAGGACTTATAAAAAATTAAAATTGTCCACCGGCTATGTGCAAATTTTAAACAAATATATCATTTCATAATAAAGTAAACAAAAAAGTGAATATGTTTGAAAAAAATTTATACTTTGATGTGGAAACGTCTATCAAGTCTTGTCTAGCAAGTATGTCTGACCCCTCATTAGTCCCTCAAAATCTGCGAAGACAGTGTGGCAACTCTTAGAATGTTCACATTTGAAAAATAAAAAAATGTTGAAATATGTGAATTTTAGCAGAGTAAATCGGCCATATATCCTACTCATATATTTTTCTCGCCTTCTTATGTCACTAGATATGTTCTAGACATGTCTAGCAAGTATGTCTGACCCCTCATTAGTCCCTCAAAATCTGCCAAGACAGTGCGGCAACTCTTAGAATGTTCTGTATTGGATATGCACATTTTACCACGGGAAAAGGGCCATATCTCCTACTCATATATTTTTCCTCGTTTTCTAATATCATTAGATATGTTCTAGACATGTCTAGCAAGTATGTCTGACCCCTCATTAGTCCCTCAAAATCTGCCAAGACAG
Organism: Amphiduros pacificus; assembly: GCA_949316495.1. Taxonomy (NCBI): domain Eukaryota; kingdom Metazoa; phylum Annelida; class Polychaeta; order Phyllodocida; family Hesionidae; genus Amphiduros; species Amphiduros pacificus. The sequence goes on along the minus strand of OX439005.1, from coordinate 34,701,271 downwards.
TGCGGCAACTCTTAGAATGTTCTGTATTGGATATGCACATTTTACCACGGGAAAAGGGCCATATTTCCTACTCATATATTTTTCCTCGCCTTCATATATCACTAGATATGTTCTAGACATGTCTAGCAAGTATGTCTGACCCCTCATTAGTCCCTCAAAATCTGCCAAGACAGTGCGGCAACTCTTAGAATGTTCTGTATTGGATATGCACATTTTACCACGGGAAAAGGGCCATATCTCCTACTCATATATTTTTCCTCGCCTTCTAATGTCATTAGATATGTTCTAGACATGTCTAGCAAGTATTTCTGACCCCTCATTAGTCCCTCAAAATCTGCCAAGACAGTGCGGCAACTCTTAGAATGTGCTGTATTGGATATGCACATTTTACCACGGGAAAAGGGCCATATCTCCTACTCATATATTTTTCCTCGCCTTCTAATGTCATTAACTATGTTCTAGACATGTCTAGCAAGTATGTCTGACCCCTCATTAGTCCCTCAAAATCTGCCAAGACAGTGTGGCAACTCTTAGAATGTTCACATTTGAAAAATAAAAAAATGTTGAAATATATGAATTTTAGCAGAGTAAAAGGGCCATATCTCCTACTCATATATTTTTCCTCGCCTTCTAATGTCACTAGATATGTTCTAGACATGTCTAGCAAGTATGTCTGACCCCTCATTAATCCCTCAAAATCTGCCAAGACAGTGCGGCAACTCTTACAATGTTCACATTTGAAAAATAAAAAAATGTTGTAATATGTGAATTTTAGCATTGTAAAAGGGCCATATCTCCTACTCATATATTTTTCCTCGCCTTCTAATGTCACTAGATATGTTCTAGACATGTCTAGCAAGTATGTCTGACCCCTCATTAGTCCCTCAAAATCTGCCAAGACAGTGCGGCAACTCTTAGAATGTTCTGTATTGGATATGCACATTTTACCACGGGAAAAGGGCCATATCTCCTACTCATATATTTTTCCTCGCCTTCTAATGTCATTAGATATGTTCTAGACATGTCTAGCAAGTATATCTGAACCCTCATTAGTGCCTCAAAATCTGCGAAGACAGTGCGGCAACTCTTAGAATGTTCTGTATTGGATATGCACATTTTACCACGGGAAAAAGGCCATATCTCCTACTCATATATTTTTCCTCGCCTTCTAATGTCACTAGATATGTTCTAGACATGTCTAGCAAGTATGTCTGACCCCTCATTAGTCCCTCAAAATCTGCGAAGACAGTGCGGCAACTCTTAGAATGTTCACATTTGAAAAATAAAAAAATGTTGAAATATGTGAATTTTATCAGAGTAAAAGGGCCATATCTCCTACTCATATATTTTTCCTCGCCTTCTAATGTCACTAGATATGTTCTAGACATGTCTAGCAAGTATGTCTGACCCCTCATTAGTCCCTCAAAATCTGCGAAGACAGTGCGGCAACTCTTAGAATGTTCACATTTGAAAAATAAAAAAATGTTGAAATATGTGAATTTTATCAGAGTAAAAGGGCCATATCTCCTACTCATATATTTTTCCTCGCCTTCTAATGTCACTAGATATGTTCTAGACATGTCTAGCAAGTATGTCTGACCCCTCATTAGTCCCTCAAAATCTGCCAAGACAGTGCGACAACTCTTAGAATGTTCTGTATTGGATATGCACATTTTACCACGGGAAAAGGGCCATATCTCCTACTCATATATTTTTCCTCGCCTTCTAATGTCATTAGATATGTTCTAGACATGTCTAGCAAGTATGTCTGACCCCTCATTAGTCCCTCAAAATCTGTGAAGACAGTGCGGCAACTCTTAGAATGTTCTGTATTGGATATGCACATTTTACCACGGGAAAAGGGCCATATCTCCTACTCATATATTTTTCCTCGCCTTCTAATGTCACTAGATATGTTCTAGACATGTCTAGCAAGTATGTCTGACCCCTCATTGGCCCCTCAAAATCTGCGAAGACAGTGCGGCAACTCTTAGAATGTTCTGTATTGGATATGCACATTTTACCACGGGAAAAGGGCCATATCTCCTACTCATATATTTTTCCTCGCCTTCTAATGTCATTAGATATGTTCTAGACATGTCTAGCAAGTATGTCTGACCCCTCATTAGTCCCTCAAAATCTGTGAAGACAGTGCGGCAACTCTTAGAATGTTCTGTATTGGATATGCACATTTTACCACGGGAAAAGGGCCATATCTCCTACTCATATATTTTTCCTCGCCTTCTAATGTCACTAGATATGTTCTAGACATGTCTAGCAAGTATGTCTGACCCCTCATTGGCCCCTCAAAATCTGCGAAGACAGTGCGGCAACTCTTAGAATGTTCTGTATTGGATATGCACATTTTGCCACTGGAAAAGGGCCATATTTCCTACTCATATATTTTTCCTCGCCTTCGAATGACTTTAGATGTGTTCTAGACATGCCTAGCAAATATGTCTAACCCTTTATTAGTATATCCATGTTAGGGAAGGCTATGCAACAATGCTTGTGAATCATTATCATGCTAAAAAATGTGTTTTTGATAGCTAAAGGTACATTTTAGTGTTTTAAAGGATATATATCCTTTTAAATAACGTTTCTAACCAAATACCAAAAGGGTATGAAGGCGTATACAGTTATTCTCCATTAATATATTGATAATAAATGATTAAGACTGTGCTACTAGGTTGAGAAGGCCATTGATCATACTGAAAAACTCATTTGTCACAGGAAAAGGGATATATCCGTTTTTGACAGGATATATATCCTTTTACACACCTTTTTTCCCCATGTCCCAAAAGGGTACACTGATACATACTTGTTGACACCTTTTGAAAAAAACGTCAAATATCTAATATCAAATATCAAAAGAACTTCACGCTCGTCACTTTACTTACGTACTGACTTTATTTTTGTTGGTACCATTGTCTGTTTTTTAGTGTAAGTTTAAGTTAGATATCTGGACATTATCTTATTAATTTTGAAACATTAGAATAAGTCTTTGTTAAAACACTATGTCCAAGCATTCGATTCGAAGGGCAACTTTCGAAATATGTCTTTAAATCTGGAAGATACGAGCAAGACTGCAATATTATCATCCTATTTCGAGTCGTACCGTACAGTTATCAAACACCAATGTCGGCCTCGATATTTTACCATTGAAAATGCACGAGAGTTTGTTCCAAACTTTTCGAATTTCAGGAATCCAAAGATTTTGTTCTACTAACTGCGCCATTCTTTACTATATATGTATGTGAATTAGCCAAGATAACATGGATTACAACACGTTAAGTGTATGTACAATCTACATACCAAACTGTGATCAAACGTACTTACCAAATTAAATAAAGAAATGGACGGAAATAATGTCCTGAAGAAAATAATATACACATTAATATGAAAATGCTGATAATGCAGCAAAAATGTAGAGTTTGCAACAAACAATGATTCCAGCCATGACCAAATTTACTCAGCCACATTAAGAATCCAGTAACTGATGTTCAATAAGGTCCCTCATTTAAAAAGATAACAGAAAACCCTAAATGTTGTACTATACTTTAGTATGTGTTGTAGGGATATTTGTACAATTTGCATATTAAAAGTTCCACATAAATAACATTTATGAAAGAGAAATGATGCATTATACATCATATTGGCCAGATTGGACGGAGGCGCACATAAATAACGTTTTTAAGCAGGTTTAAAGGCTAAAATCTAACGCTTTCTACCTTCTCATAATATTGAGTAATAAATACAGAATATGGATTTAAATATGGTTATGAAGAATTTCAATTTGACTGGGTTAAAATGTGAAAAAATGTCAAAGATTTTTATAATTTCCTTATCCCCCAATTGAGCAATGTGGTTCCCGGCACCTTAAATGTCTTCACAATCCCTCAATAATCAATATTATATTTTGTTCTTACGATAACACTATGATAGATATAAATATTAAAACCATAAGAGACAAATCATTGGTTAACAACTACCCAAAGAATCACTGATTGTGTACCTAATGTGAAACTCCATTAAGATAGAGGTTTGCCTGAGGGGCCTTGCCTGGAGCAGTTCTGCATATCTGTGCTGTCCTCTATGTTGTGGTCTACTCCGCAAACACATGCCTTTCTCAGGGACTTAAATTTTGGGTAGTATGCAATCACATTAAATGTACTGTTGCTAATGACCAATATATTGCAACCTGTCGTGTAATAATCCCAGAAAGTGCATGCAGGATAACCAGAACTGTCAATTACATTCCTGAAATGCACTACTATGATTGGGCCGTTGGTAATGATGTAGAATGCTACAACAAGCATAACAGCCCGAGTCACTCTCATCTGCATGTGTTTGCTGTGCGTGGATGACCATGAAAGTATTGGACCTGAGTAGTGTTCAATCTGTCTCTTCCTCTTGCGTAAAGTATGCACAATAGAGCCAGAACTGACACACATGAAGATCAGTGGTATTGTTTTATTTGTAACCATCATTATGCTGATCTTGTACAGATATATATATGCAGAATCATTCCAAAGATATGTGCGACGTATACCAAGGTAAGAACCATTTGTGTCATTGCCTTGTTCAACATATAACTGGTGTTCAAAAAATCTTGGAAAGGTTATGATGATGCTATAAATCACAATAACAGCTACTTGCAATCTTGCTTTGGAAAGAGTGATTAGACTGTTGAGCAGCAAAGGTCTGCATACAGCTAAATATCGCTGGTAGCAAATGAGAGCTGTTATCCATGTAGCGGCAGTGCGGAATATAACAGAAATCACAAATACATATGCTATCATGACAACTTCAATATCAGAAATGAGGCGGTCAACAGCGCCAAGAAAATAGTAGAACTGAAGCCAGACCATAGAAATAAAATAGAAAAGAAGCACAAGAATGTCAACAACAGAGAGAATCTTAAGCATAAATGTAGGAACATCACCCAGGGATTTTTTGTGAAGAAAGATAAAAGAGACAATGTTACCGATGATACCGCCAATACAGATTACTCCTCCGAGACATCCGTTAACAATGAACCGAAATAGTGTACATGTATCATAGTCCTCGCCTGGTGGATCGATATTTGAATCATTAAACATCATGTAGAAATATCAATATTTTATGAATGTACCTGTTTCAGATACACACCATCGTATGGCTATAGTTCTTGCACTTGCTAATAGTTATTTTCCAAATTCAATGAAACATATAAAGATTTTTTATCTCATATTTCATTATAATATTTATCATTCTGCTTATCACTTCGAGATAAAACCACAATAATAACATGGATTGGAGTCCTTTTCTCTTTACACAATAATAACATCATGAAGAGGATGTCTGAGACAATCTGATGGTATTTGAGATTGATATCTTGTGTCCAAGGTAACACAGAAGTTCCAAGCTGCCATGTGTTTGAGATACTCTTGGTTATTACTTGTGATGCAAGACACTAGCATAGATCATTAATAAATGGATAATTTATTCTTGCAATATCTCCTTCCAGGATAAGTGACACAGATATTATATTGTCACTCGATCTATAACATTGTTGACAAAGGTTTCATATGTGTGAGATAAATAAAATCAATTTGTGCGCGTTTCACATTTTATTGTGATGAAGATATAGAATTATTACAAACACAGTGAAAATATATATCTTTAAACCAATGATTTCCGCTAAGCATATAAATAATGATACACTTTTAATGAACAGATAAAAAGGATGTATCTACCATGAAGTATCATAAATCATAGACCTAAAAAGTTTGTAGCCATGTTATCATGTGTATATGTTACAAATAATCATCATTGATATAAGCGTATCATGTGCTTACATGTAAGTGGCAGTCTTAGGTATTTGTGCCTAATATTTTCCAAAACAAAAATTAAAATGTTTTCCTTACTACGACGCGACATCTTTCAAATTTTACATTATTGCATTTAGGGTGCGTAATGTTCTACAACAAAAGACAATTTCACTGTTTTAAAAATCATTGCATATAAACAAAATGGGAAATGTCTCTCTATCTCTAAACCCTCTTAAGGTATCATATTTATGATAAAACGGTGAAACTATTTTAGTTTTCATATTTGGTCATATATACAGGTTGCTCTCGTTTATTCAATCTGTCAAATAATTGAGAATTTCACCACATAGTTTCACCTCCAAGATCTGCTTAACACACCATAGTTTGACCATGTTTTCGTCACCAGAGTCATGCACCTTTTGACAGATTGAAATAAACATCTCACCTCTCGTTATACCCCCACACTAATAATAATAATAATAATAATAATAACGATTTATATAGCGCTATATCGGACTAGGTCTAATAGCAAAAAACTATATATAAATGATTGTTCATATTGCAAGGCAATTATAAGATGTTCTCTAATAACAAATATGTAAACCACATTGTGATAAATTGCCTTAATATGATGCATGTCCAGTGAATATGAATGCAGAGAGTCAGGAGTTTGTCAGCTCCATGTCAAAGCTACCGCATACTATGTAGATGGTTCAAGAATGTTTGTTCACATGACATAAGAAAATAACTCTAGAAATTTAGAAGTAATTGTTTAAGTCGTCCTTTTTTCTGCCTTGAGCCAAATACCCTTTTCTGCCAAAAGGAAGCCCAACTTTTTAAATTTGAGGGGAATCTGAAAATATATATAATAAGTTATAATAAGAAATGTCACCGTACATTTCATCACCATCTTCATTATTGTATCAAAGTTAACTCTAAAAATAGGAATTATTTCAATTTCAAACATTTTAAGCTGTCTCTGTTCAAACTCTGTTCATGAAAATATTAAAGTCATTACTGTGGAAATATCAAGTTTCTTAAACATGAGGATGAACCGAGAACTATTTATCAAAAATATTTATTATTAACGTAGATAATTAAATATCCTACTGACCTCGTATATTGACTTATATCTTAAAGAGTCATGCTCTTATTTCTTAATTGAATACCTGTGTTTTTTCAGTTGTGACAATTCTATATCTTCTTATGATCTCTATGACAGCAACTTTGGCTTCCATGATTGCCAGGCGCATGCCCAGACAGTTGCGTGGTCCGTACCCAAACGGTAAATAATGGTAGGGACTTCTTGCAGCTTTGGCCTCAGAGGTGAATCTAAGACAGAAGCGTGAAGAATAAAACAACATAGACTAGTGGGATGGATATCTTATCAAAACAGAATGTTCTAAATCAATTATTTTACAGAACATTCAATTCAAACAACAAATTCCTTTCTGGCCAAATACAACATTTAATTAAACCACAAGTAAATACCTTTCTGGGTCAAATTTCTCTGGATCAGGGTAGATCTGGGGGTCTTGATGAATGCCAAAGACAGCAGCTGCCACGATTGTACCCTTTGGTATGTTAACACCCTTGATGGTTACATCTCTACTGGCCACGCGGTCAAATCTGAAGTTAATAAACATTATATTTAAAGAGTACCTTCCTTTTTGCACATCTTTAGTCCATTTGTAATCTTAATTGGGTTGCATATTTCCCCTCATATTGCCCATAATAATCATATATTTTCTGGAGTGATCCTTATATTTTATAGAATGATCCTCATCTTAATTTAAATCTTAGGGTAATTCCTAGATGTTATGTAGACAGCATAAAATATTAGAATTTTAGAATCAGGACATTTGAATTTGAACAATTTGAATATATACTCAGATAACATTTTCTCATTTTATAGATTTCAAAGTTCAATCAATATATCGATATTATTGTGTATGTTGCATAATAGGAATGTTCAATTTATAATGTAAATAATGAAACATAATATTTATAATTGGAGAAAGCAACGGCTGTTATTTGAGCTATGGCGTCATAACAATGCTTTGTTTCACACAATGAATTCAAAATCCTTTGATCTTATCATATTTGCCGTCTTCAGAACAGTGAAAAATTGAAGATTCATATTTTAAAACAATGAATTTGCCAAAGTTTTATTCAAGTATTATACCACATTTTGGTTTATTTTTTAAAAGAAAAATTCAGAATAGTTGCTTTCTTAAGCTTATAATACCATCCACTCAAAATTATTTCAAATAAATCTGTTCATTTCTGTTCTGATTTCTTCAATAATAGATATTAGGAAAAAAGGAAAAATGCGTATTCTAAACCTATTATTTTTTTACACATGTTTAGAAAAAATGTGTCACTATTCATGTTACTTTGTAAAAACTTATAAAACAAAATACTATTTATGATATAGCATTAAGAAAATTCCTGTTGCATTATTTATCGTTATTGTTTTGTTGATTTTAAATGATGACATACCATTTTATAAGTCAATTTATATCTGATGGTGCATATATTGGCAGGAGATAAATTACATTTTCTAATAGTAATATTTTCAATGAACAACTATTATAACTAGTATATTTTTTTAGCCTGCCAATATTTGCTCCAATAACTAAAAGATAAACTGGAAAGGACAAAATAACATTAGAGAATGTGATTTCCTGATAATGTTAGGGTAAAATGGATATTTTAACTCATTTTCATAAATATGATATGAATTTTGAAATCTCCTCATAAAATCATCTTAACTTGGAGCAGAAAAATAAAATTTATAACCCCATAATCTGTATGAAATAAGAAACATTTCATTCGTTATATGTTTATCTCTAACTCGTGGTTTTGATGACTCAAAATAGTTCTGAAAAATAATAATGTCAAAACTTTCATATCTTGGACCTAAATGGCGTCATCATAACAATGGCCATGGTGGCAACTATGATGTCCCTTTTGATCTTGCGACGTTGCGCCTCTATTCATAATTACTCCAAGGGGAAAGTAATGCTTGCAATTACCGTAGCACATATTTCAAATGAATAACCCTACACCATATGGAAAAGTAATAAATCAAAATCATTTTCTGATTTATCTTTTATGAGGTCTTATGCTTTGTGATCATTGCAATAACCTCTACTCTTTTAGTTATTTCTGTATTTTTTCCTTTCATCAATATGCAGTGATTTAAATGCATGAGTTACACTTCAGGGTATTATGAAGGTAAACAAGGGATGTTAACAGTCACAGTCAATTAAAGGGATTAAGCACCGATTTTGAAAAAAACTTTTAAAATTCACATATTGGTGAGAAATGTATTTGTCTTTCATGTCTATAAACTTTTTGATTGATGCATCGCCATAAGTGTCTGTGAAATCTGTTTGAACACGACCCTAATATATAGCCCCTGATGAAAGCACACTCCTTTCTTGGCGTCATTTTTATGTGGAGTGTCATCATAGAGGCACTGAAAGGTAAAATGACGTCATAAGAGTATGGCAATATGCTTATGACGTCATGAAATGTATTGTCCTTTGAATAGCGCCAGAATGACGTCAAACAGTGCTACCCCACTTTGAGCCTCAATTGAGGTCAAACAAATTTCACGCTACCCGTGTTTACCCATCATGTGCAGCAGGCTGAGACAGATCTTTCCTGGGAGTGCAACTTTTATGGCTTATAACAACTTATCTTTTTAATCTGTCATAATTTCAATTTGTGATGATGTTCATATATGTGGCCAAGCTTTGAATACACCAAATTGTAGAATTGATGCTTAATACCTTTAGCATGTTTGATAACATAGTGAATAAATACCGTGGGGCTGGTGGGTATAACCGCATTGATTCATTGAAGCATTGATCCAAGTAGGGCATTTCAGAGAGTGAACTGTATTCCATATCCTGCAAAATATTCCAAACATGTAGAGTATCCATGCCTTGTTATATTTATCTCCTCTAAAACAGATATAATGAATACATCATGTCCATTTAAAGCATTCATGAAATCACAGAGGCCACAGGCAATTTATACAGAGCTTGGGGGTATGATTAAATGATATGTGGTTACAAAACTGTGATGTAAGCAGGCGATCTCACTAGAATCCACTGACCATGGTTATTGTGTTTTGGTGAAAGTGCCAAGTACTGCCTGTACTCTTTTGACCACCAGGTGGTCACATGTATGCAATTGTGGTCTGTCAGGGTGTTAGGCCTGTGCCATTGAACAAACATTAATGGAAAAACAGGGCTCTGTAAGCCAAATCATTCCATTGTTCCAATCGCAAGTTGACCCACTTTTGGAAAGATTTTACTAAGCAGGTGTTTGCACAAGAACATTGGTCAGCTAAACAAAGTTTGTTGACAAAGTGTCCAATAGATGCTTTGGATTTTAGAAGAAGACTCATCCACTTTCAAATGGCACAGATATTTATGTAGGGGAAATATGCTGAGTAATAACTTTTGATTGCAAAGTTTGGGGTATAAACATATATATTATGCAAGGAAAGTGCTGCTTGAAAACCTCATTTCATGAATGCTTTAAGATATCACTCACAAAAATATAATTTATATATTTGTATATTATGAGATATACATATCAAGAAAATGACAGCATCTTTACTTTATCTCAATTAAACCTGATATATCAGGGGATAATTTTCAGGTTCAAGATGTATTAACTACAGTTATATGATTTTGAGAAAAATACCTTGTCTCCAAGAACATCCTCTATTTCCGTGTGGAGTCTTTCCTGACATTCGGGATAGCAAGCAAGATTATATAGAAGTAACGAAATGGTTGTAGCAGTGGTCTCAAATCCAGCGAGGAAGAATATAAAACCTTGAGCCAAAATCTCATCTTTCGATAAACCTTGAAATAGATAAAATAGTTAGAGTGTATGTTTCATAATTCCCTAAATAAGCAATTTGCAGAAATCTATATTTCTATTTGCTTTCATGGGTATATTCACTTATTTGTCTTAATTTTAATCAGACAACTACAACATCTGTATATTTTGCAGATTATGTTCCAATTCTTTACCTTTTTTTAGATCAGATCTACTGCTATCAAATGCAGCGCCCCCTTGCTCTAAGGCTTCTTTTGATATCTCAACTGTATCATATTCTTCCCTGTGAGCATTAGCCATCAGTTGCATAAAATCTTGTTGGCTCTGAAAACCATTTTTTCCTATAAAGCTTTTTTCAAGATATGACTCACTATGAATTTGTCTAATTTCATAACAATATAGTGAAATATTTAGTGCTGATAGAAAATGCTAGTTTAGATGTAGCATACCGCTCCTCCAGATTTCCTTGAATCCAGTGTGTTCTCAATCACATCTAGAAAGAATTTCTTTGTATCTTTTGGCATGAGTGAAACCTTCATCTTGCGGAACAAGGGTATCAAGAAGGGTAGGAAGACTGCAATATTGGATCACGATAGGCACATAAGTATATTACTACACCTGATACAGAATTAGCTTGGAATAATTGCAATAAATTACTCAGTAAACGTGTTCAAGGATATGCAGTATAGATAAATCTTACATAATACCATCAGCGGGCTAAATAATCTGACTGCAAATATCTTTTTGGCCATCTTGACAAATTCGTTATCATTGTCCTTCTGACTGTTCAGCTCTAAACCGAAGGCAGTGCTGCCGATCACATCCATAGTATATTTACTGCTCAATCTGAAACATACAGATGAACCAGTTGTAAATTAACATTGTAACTTGATGGACCTTTACAAGAGGAATCATGGTTATTGGTTTATCTAAAAGCCGAAATTAAAGGAATCATCATTTTTGTTTGTGGTTTATTGATATAGATATTTTTAATACTTGAAAACCACTTTATACATATCCAGAACTTTGATACATATTCAGAAAAGCGTTGTTTTATATTTGCCTTTTTTCTGTGACAAGGCCTCTTGTTTTTAGCTTGAGACCATGGGGATGATCAGTAATCAGTTGATAATACCCAATGCACCCAAATTGTATTATCTATTTTCTCTATAGATATATGGTGACTTCACTTACTCTTTTGCCTCAAACTCCTCTCCTTTTTTAAATGATTCACTAATATTATCAACTAGCAGCAGGGCAGAAACTTGTATCCTTTTGAACATCTTCAAAGAAAACGACTGTATTTGAAACACATTTCTCAAGAATTTAAATAATTGGTTTTTCAACAAGATAAATCGGTTTGGTTTTCAAACCTCTTTTCAAATACAGTGGATTATAGATTTATAGTGGATTACAGTGACTTGGTGGTTTTGTTTATTTGTTTATTTGGGGTTTTACATCACTTTCAACATTATTTCAGTCATTTAGTGATGAGATCTACTTGTAGCAGATATAGTGCTGCCACACTGAATTGTCATGTCGCAGGTCCTTGACATGACAACCCACCCAGTCACGGATTTACAAGGACAACGGGTTAACCCTTTGGCACGGGCCTCAGCTCATATGGGAAATTGAATTTTGAGTTCAATCTCAGCATGGCCGGGGATCGAACCCGCGACCTTTGGATCACCACAGAGGAACTGGTGCTAGTAAGCTGGCGCTCTAACCAACTGTGCCACGGCCCATGGCCCGTGACTTGGTGGACAAGTCCCTTTTTATATATGTTGGTCAATTAAGGGCTAATGAGATTATGGTGGAAATGATAATTTGTTTGTTTGTCTGTTTGGGGTTTTACATCACTTTCAACATTATTTCAGTCATTTCGTGATGAGACCTACTTGTGACAGATATAGTGCTGCCTCACTGAATTGTCATGTCGCAGGTCCTTGACATGACAACCCACCCGGTCACAGATTTACAAGGACAACGGGTTAACCCTTTAGGCACGGGCCTCAGCTCATGTGTGAAATTGTATCATGAGTTCAATCTCGGCACGGCCGGGATTCGAACCCACGACCTTTGGATCACCACAGAGGAACTGGTGCTAATAAGCTGGCGCTCTAACCAACTGCACCACGGCCCATGGCCCGTGACTTGGTGGACAAGTCCCTTTTTATATATGTTGGTCAATTAAGGGCTAATGAGATTATGGTGGAAATGATAATGTTTGTCTCGACAAGTTCACAAACCACTCCAGGCCTGAGAATATCTTCAAGGTTTCAATTGATAAGTACTAACAAGAGTGTTAATAACATCTTTGAACAATCCGTGGCCCAATTAGCACGTGTTATTGGGGGTCAGCTCATGTTTTGCATCATCATCACTTGGACTCTGCCTGTAGTGATGGGGAGGATAGGGATATAGCTGGCCACTCTGAGATCTCACAAAGGACTGAATTTTCAAAAGTCTTTTCTATTAATTTCAAACAACCATTGATTTACTATTGCAATGCATAATTGAAATATATTCATAGCTAAATATCTGTGTAATTTTTCAAATAAAACTGATTTAACATTTTATAATATGCTTACAAACATAGATGTCAGGTATGTTTGTCAGGAATATGTGTGCAATAGAAGCCAAAATAAGGCAAAATGACATAGACCATGAGCTGTCTGCAAGCCAAATGATAAGAATAGATTTGATCTCAGCCATGTGTCTATATACAGTATTACTATATATATAAACTAAGGGCATGAAACCTCTTGCACTACATTTCTGTCAATCTGATGTTTTATATCAGATTAGAAATACTTGTGTACATCCTATAATTTAAAGGATATTATCCATTCAATGCTAAGATAGCAAAGCATTTTTAGAAAGTGAAGACTTTACCCTATGCTTTCGGAAATTGTGCTCCAAGAGAAATAAAAAAAACAGGGGTTTGGATGGTGGAACGCCCTGTAAATAAATAATGTCATTCTCTGGGAAATGTTGCACCCCCTGTTGTTTAGTTACCCATAATATCTGCAAAGAACTCCAAGGCATTGTCACACTCCAATGAGCACAGGATCATAGTATTCTATGGGACACTATTGATTTCAAGTGATCTCAGATTTGGGCAGAAATATTAATCAAGGTAAGGCTAGGTTAAGTTTTGACTGATTTTAAGGATTTGATGACACAAATCAGAAATATCCACACTTCAACGTCATAAAAGTAAAATTGATAACTTTATACATGAAATAAAAATGATCTCATCCAAGGTTGTGATTTAAGCTTTAATATCTTTAGTCGTATATGAGAAAAAGGAGAATTGACATTGCATTGATCACATAATTTATACACTATCTTAGCTTTTCAGATTAATTCCCTATGACATAGACAACCCACTGATCCAATTTTAGGTAAAAAGAGTAGATTCTTTACCCTGGGGGTCCCAAGATCTTTGATTATATCTAAACTTACCCTCACTCTGCACTAGTCAGATATCACTCAAAAGTACGAGGTATAAAGATTTACCACTTACAGAAAGTCTTGTCATGTGAATTACAAACTAGAAGCATAGTACTTGCTACTTTCCTCTGGTAAATGTAAAACTTACTATTTTCATCTTTCCTGAGGTAAATGCTGGTGTGATAGCGTTTCTTATTCTCTTCCAGTCCTCATCCTTCAATGTTGTGAGAAAATTTTCAGAGACTTCATCATTCATCTCAGAAGTACTTGCCTGGAAAGAATTAACGGAGAGTAAAGCTTCATGCTTACATTGAAGAACTGATTCTAAAATGACACATAAAGACACTTAATAAAATTATCCTGATTCAGGATAATAAACCAACCTGGCGTATATTTATTTCTATAATTTTAATGACCTTCCATGAAATGCTATAGAAATCTTTGCTGAAGTCTTTGATTGGGGCTTTGGGTGGAGATATATTTAATCTAAGTTGATTTAAGGATCGCCTACTCATATCCAAATATTCTTACCTCTCTGTTAGTGAAGGAACTAAATTCTTTGACAAGAATATCTCTCAACATTTCTTCGTCAGATACCAAAAGTATGGGCTTTCTTCCCAAAAATGTCCTAACAGATAAATATACAAATGGTAAACTTCAATTTTCAATTCATCAGATAACTAACTGTACATAAGGAAATATTTAATTTTAATTCACTTCATGATTCACTATTTATACTAATATATAAAACTCATTTATGGAAAACATGCATATATTCATGAAGTATCTATCAATAATATCCTTCAGTTTCAGAATAAAGACCAATGTGCGCCATTAGAATGATATTGTGTTACCAATATTTATCAAGATGAATATCAGCAATGGGATCTACTTGTGTGTCCCCAGTGCTTCATATATCACCTCATTCATTCTCCCAATGTATTTGATGTTCTATTATTTGAATTAATTTTGTACATAAACGATTACTCACCCAAACACCTTGCCATATTTCCTGCAGTCTTCACGTTCTGTTTCCCAAAGGCCCTTTAGAAATATCAAATAATGTGAATATGTCTTTTGTTCACATCTTTAGACATAAAATATCCAAACATTAAACTTGAATGAAAATGTTAAGCAATTACCCGTTTGAACATTCCCGCAGCTGTTCCAAATAAAGGATAGGGTTTTGGCCCTGGAATTCCCCTTTCTCTCCAAAAATCAAAATTCCATGTGAGGTATCTAAAACACAAATATATCATTAATACAGCTGTCATAAATGTTAAAGTATTAATAGGCAGACGCAAATATTACCAATTTCATGGTACATTTTACTGACGGAAAGTGGTTAAAAGTCCTGAGGTATGGTAAAAAATAGTATTATGATAAAAAACTAATAACTTAACAACACACGGACGATATGAGAGAGAGGTAAAATATTATATAAAACGTATCGAGGAGAGGGTGTATGTTGGCTTAAATTGTATGATGTTATTTGCATTTGTTGCTAATGCAAAAAGAACTGAACCTAAATATTTTCACGGTTTCTCCTCAAAATAGTATCGTTTTGTTGTATTCTAAAATGAAAAGGATTTGAAACAGACATGTTGAATAACACAACTTTGGATCTGAAGTAGAATTATGTATTCCATCGGAATAAGGACAGAGTAAACTGATAGTGTGTGCACTACTTTCAGTGGACTAGTTTGACGACTACTTATTAAGCATGTCAAACAAAATTTGGTATCCGGAGGAAACTTAGTGTTTTATATATATATATATATATATATATATATATATATATATATATATATATATATATATATATATGAATATGTGAACATTTGTGTTTGAATAATCATTTACGAGAGGAATCGAGATGTAGATAATGATCAAACACTAATTTGTTAGTGTGCAGCATCCATCAATATAACTATGGAAATAACATTAATGACTGATCATGATATTACTCACACATATCCAATTATGATGAGGGAAAACAACAGCAGAAGCCAATCATTAATGATGATAAGACCAAATCCTAGACTGAGATCCATTATGTAGATAAATTACTCTGTATCTTCCTTTGTGTGTTCGATCCAGTCCTCCTAACACTCAGATATTATTCCAATCATCTGAATCGTCTCCTATATATATACAGTACAGGAGAACGTATCTGGGTTATGAGGTTATGATGACTGTGTTTATCATAATGTTCCAGCAGTTGACTCGCCGCAGGCTATCAGCATGCTTAGGGGCGATCCATTTGATTTTTGTGGGGTGGGGTGGGAGATTTTGGAAAAAAAATTTATTCACCCACCCCATCCCAGAAAAAAAATTTATTCATTCACCCTACCAAAGAAAAAAAATTTATTCATCCACCTCCTTCCAGTTTTTCTATTTTCTATATGGATTGCTTGAAATGAAGGATCAGAGTCTGGGGAAGCAACAAGAAAAAAAATTTATTCACCCACCCCACACCAGAAAAAAAAATTATTCACCCACCCCACACCAGAAAAAAAAAATATTCATCCACCCTACCAAAGAAAAAAAAATTATTCATCCAGTACTGCTGTCCCACCCCACCCCACAAAAATCAAATGGATCGCCCCTTATCTATTTTGTTTTTATGAATGGTTCTTCTACTCGACATTGATATCTTTCCTTTTAAGGTAAGATTAGTATGGCTGACATCAAAACTATATTTAACAATGAACGCATGTGTGTATGTGTGTGTGTGTGTGTGTACATTTACTGAATAAATATGTCTGATGAAAATAAAGAAACAAAGGACCCAAAAAAGAATAATAATCCTTAATAGTAAATAAATAGGTTTATTGTGGGTTTGCTATATGATATTCCACATGAAGTGTGATACCCTTCTTAAGATTTAGACGTCCACTAACATAAAGAAATGAATATTGGAAATGAGATTTAAACAGGCAGGGGGCAGGGATAAATGCATTTTTGAAAGGGGAAAGAAACATTCACTAGATGGATAAGCATTTTAATTTATATATATATATATATATATATATATATATATATATATATATATATATATATATATATATATATATATATATATATATATATATATATGGTATCCGGAGGAAACTTAGTGTTTATATATATATATATATATATATATATATATATATATATATATATATATATATATATATATATATATATATATATATATATATATATATATATATGCTGATTTTGAGTTTTGAGTTAAATAACTTTCTTCTTCTGAAATGTTTTGGGGATCATAATATGGAAATTGAGAAGGCCCGATTGTGAGACTCATAACAAAAGGGATCTGCTGTGCATATCTCCATGAGTTGGAAACGTCTCGTACCTATGATCAAGTGCCTGGAATTTGAAATTGGAGTCTTGTCTTATCATTAGCCCCATTGTAGATCAAATGACCTAGTCCATGGTGTAATGTCTATATTTGGTGATTTGTAAAGCTCTCTGTATAATAAAGCTTTAACTTCTTCCTATTCGGTATTCCATATCTGGCTTAACATTTTTAAATGTTGTCAACATTGATTTGTCATTGTAGACAGCTGTGACTCATGTCAAAGTTGAATCTTGCACTCTATTTTTGGTCGGCCTTTGCGAAGGCCGGCCACTTTGGGGTGAGATTGGTTCTCAACTTGGCTCTGTCAGACGGTCTCATTTGCTTAAGTCTCATTCACTTCCCAGTGTAAGAATTGTCTCGGACCTCCACACTCTCTGGTCTGGAATCATGTAATATGCTCCCCCCACACAGCATGCACAAACTTATGATGTAAGGAGCTCACTCGCTTGATTGTCACCATGATAATCATCAGGATACTGTAATTTTATGATATTAGCTTTGAAATAATACATCTCCATTTTTTTAAAGCAATTTAAGTTATACTTTTTGTGGAACATTCTTCCTTCTGACACGTAGCATAGAAATCTCGTGATCATCTGACCTAGAGAGGGACACTCTGACACTTGATACCATCCACTCACTCTCCATGCCACGGTGTCCATGCAGTGGACTAAAGCTCTCTTGAACCTTTCAGTATCATCATGGACTAAATGGCATCATGCATCACATCTTAAAATACACCAAGAGGTGACAAGTTGTAAAAAGTACCCCACAGAGAACAGAGAGAGGTGATGACCACATCACAGAGATGATTTGAGAGAACTTTGTGTCCAAGCTTGATTGCCACCTTTGATCGGATTACCCCTGCCTCCCAAACTCTGACCTAGAAAAAGTTATGGGGTGCAGCTAAACATGTTAAGTCCTCAATATGGCATTTTACACTCATTGTTGTATTTCAGTGGGGAAGTATATTGTGTGCTGATCACTCTGGTAACTGATTCATTTCCATTCACCACACAGAAGTGATTTTATTCAGAACAATTCAAATGTCAACAATTCAATCAATTGTCTTGAGAACCCTATTTAAACCAGAATAACTTATTCTCTAAATCATCTAAGTAGGTCATTGTGACCTAGTTACAATTTTTTCTAAAAATTATGAACAAAGATATTGTGTAAGATAAATGTAGGGAGAATACATATTATTTTGCAAAATATTTGGCAAAATATCACATATAGTCGATTTTGAAAATCGGCTCCTGTGACCTTGAAAATTGCCTAAGGTCACCCAATATGAAACTTATTCAAGTCCCTCATGTTAAATCAATATTGCTGTATTTTGTAAGAAAATAGAGCATTCATAAGTGAATTGCTCCTGTGCTGGCCATGACCTTGACCCAAAATCACAAAAAGTTCAACCCCAAAAATTTCCCAGGCCTACATATTATCATAATATAGTATCTAGTCCTCACGTCCAAGCATAAAAGAATGATGAAGAAAACAAAGTGTGGCGGTGGACGCGGCGGCGGGCCGCGGAGGCGGACACTACAGCGGGTGGCGGATGCAGCGGTGGATGCGGCGACGGGCGGCGGATGCGATGGCGGGCGGCGGATGCGGTGGCTTGTGCTGACTTAATTAATAATTCAACACTGTTTTCTTACACTTGTACAGCAGTTTTAAAAGCGGGATAAAAAGTGCCGACCATTCCATTTTAATGGACGTCTTGTGTTTGTTTCTGTCATTTGTCATCTAGTTATATTTAGAACATAGTCAGTGGTGTCTCCTATTCCATCAATGGTTTGGATCATTTCACGAAAAATTCGCAAGCTTGTAAATTTACTGGGGCATCCTGAGAACATTAAATATAGTGTATTTCAATTTATCTCTTTACAATATTCAGTGTGGTCCTTACGTTTTCTTCTCCAAAAATAAAGAGAAAATAGAGGTTAAGTACACACTAAATTGTATATTGTACACACAACTGTATATTTTAACTGTCACGAGTGCTTTCGGCTGGGAAGGGATGCCATCTCCCACTGTTTTAGCTATCGCTTACTTTTGCAGTTATTTCTCACTATGCAACTATTTCTCACTATATTTCACTTGTGCAGCTGTCTCACAGAGTTGTTGCTGTCTCTCACAGTTGCTGCTGTCTCTCACAGTGGTTGCTGTATCTCACAGTTGTTGCTGTCTCTCACAATTGTTGCTGTCTCTCACAGTGGTTGCTGTCTCTCACAGTTGTTGCTGTCTCTCACAGTTGTTGCTGTGTCTCACAGTTGTAGCTATATCCCACTGCCGCAGCTATGTTGGTGTTAAAAGGAGGAAAATGTTGATGTATACTCAATGAGTTCACTCATAATAAATTTTGATGGCTGAATAGAGGTTGAAAATATGTCTTGATTTCTCTTAAGGGAAGCACACGTCATGAGCTTTATTTTCTGATTAAATGTCTTAGTTTACTGAGAAATATTAATTGAATATCCAAGTCTGATAGTCTGATTTTTTCCCCTCAGAATTCAGTGTCGATGGACAAATAAACAAATTCTTTATTTTTTCATTTTTTTTTTCAATTTGGCCATTTTGAGGTGCAGTCAGGAGACCCGAAACAAACGATCAACTAGCACTGCCTATTAGGCTCTTTTGTACAAAACCTGGCGGGACTCTATAATTAAGTTAAATTACCTATGGTTGTAAAATACAGAAATACAGAAATTTATACATATTGTAATTCTGACAGCAAATAAGTAAGAACCATACTATTAATAAATATATGCATAAGGCACAGCCTATCACATGTACATGAAACTTACAAAACAAAATTGAAGTGGTCTAGCATCAATAAATTCCATCAGAGGGCAACGTAGAGAGATGACACACTCTTGAGCTGACTCTTGTGAGTGGCGATATCAGCAGAAATGACAGACATAGGTATATAACGTTTTTACTGTGAGGGACGGATCCAAAAATGATACATTTTGAATGTGGACCTTTGTAGGCTATTTTTTTTATAAAATATCGCCAGTGACTTTAAGGTGACCTTTGATTGACTTGAAACTCCTATTTCCGTGGATTTTATTGTAAACATCAATATTCAATCTGCAAATTTCAAAAACGAGCTCCTAGAGTCTTTATTCATCAAAATCCGCTCAATATTACAAATATTAGAGCAATTCTAAATTTGGACCAATCTGCAATGGAAATTAGAGGAAATATGCTTATCTATTTTGAAACAACATTTATAATAATAACTTATTGTTGGTTAATATATGATTGTAAAAATTGTAATGCATAGAAAAAAAGTTTAATGCTGAAAATATAGTCTGTTTATGGTTAATTTTGAGATTTATTAACAAGCTCAATTTGGTTAGAAATAGCTCGAATGTGGTTGGTGTACAAAATAGGAAAATTGACAGACTTTGAATTGATCCAATTCAATCTCTTAAAGTTTCATACACATTTATGTTCCATACATATAAGATATTTTATTTTTTTTCTTCAATGAGAGAAGGGTGCTAAGATTATTTCTTGAACATGTATATAAATTGTAGAATGTGTTCTATTTTTGCCGCCGTTTATACTAGGAAGTTTTGTACTTCCCATTTCATATTCAATGTCTCCCATTTCTCGTGATGATTCTCGCGACTCGAGACAATACAAACTGACCCATATTCCAAAATGGGAAAGTAAATAAGCTTGCAGGTGTTTTGGCTGGAATTCCAGCCATATGTCACTGGAAATACGTCACAATTTTTGGTCACTGTTTGGGGTTTCCCTATTCTATATTTACATGAACCAATCCGAACAATCCTCCAATGACCAGTGATGTTATTTGCCTACTGTACAAACCCATTTCAACGAGGGGTCGTTGATAGTCCTTATATTGATTGGACAAAAATTATTTATAGCGACTCAAAGGCCAATGCCTCACATAGGTCACCCTTCCTCTCTGAGCACGTTCATGCTTTTTTTAAATATAAATACACACTTAATTTTGTTAAATAAAAAAGAGGAAAGCATATTGCCATTTGAAATCATTTTTTCTTGAGTACCTCTATGATGACACTCCACATAAAAATGAGGCCAAAAAAGGAGTTTGCTCTTAAAAGGGGGTTATTCATCGGGTCTTGGTCAAATAAGTTATTTTTCCAATGGAGCAAGATGGCTACCTGCAATCGACTTTTTACATCCTTCATATAAAAACAACTTGAACGTCTGTAATTCAAGATTCTGCAGACATATCAGTATTTTTATGGTATTATTATTGCTTCAAATAATCTATAAAAATCCGTTTGTAAAATACATAACATGTTACATTTTACAACATATAACATTTATTATCATTTAACAGTGCCAATTCTGTAAAGAACACCAAAGATGACAGTCCCAGACCCACGAAGAGTCCTATAAAGGCGCCTGAGATGTGGGCCAGGGAAATGCTCTTAGATTCGATCTGCGTGCTCGCACTATGGGCTTCCTTTACGGCTTGCGTTATCCACTTCTCCACCAAACCAGCTTCCAATATTTTCAGCATCCTGAAAAATAATTTGTGGGAATTTCTTTCATAAGTGTTTTCAGCAAAACCTGGAACCAACTTCAAAGCCCACAGAAAAGGGTACTTTGAAAAACAATTAGTTATGTTCACTTTGACGTTAATGGGCTACCTTAAAATCACAACTATCGACCAAGATTTTTCATATTTCCACCTTTTAATATTATTTAATAATATTTTGACTTATAAATATGCTGGGAAAACCACACAACGGAAAGTGTTTAACTTTCATGAAGTTTTTATGAGAATGAAACAGATTTTACATTAGATACTTACACATGATTAAATTTCTCCATGAATGGAAATGTTTTGGATGTAGGAAATGAGAAGTATACTCCTGTAAACCTATCATTGGCAATGTATAAAGTTTGGTGGATATTTGCCAAGTTGATGAGGCCATCCCTGGTCCACACCAAGGCAAACTCCTCTGATAATAGTCTATGCTGTAGGTCCTCAGGCCGAACATTATACAAGAGCTCTACTCGGTCCCACATTGCTCTGTACCTGGGAATAGTTGACTCTTTGTACATATGCTGTAAATAACATTCACCACATGTTAAACATATTGATGAAATCTCTATGTATAGAACTTTAATACAGCAAAATCATGCATGTGTTGCATCATGAAAACCACAAATCTTGTCTTGCATGCGGTACATCATCAAAACCACAAATTTGCATATGGTACATCACCAAAACCACAAATCATGTATGTTTAATACCACAAATCTTGCATTTTGTACAACATTAAAATTACAAATCTTCCATGTTTAATACCACAAATCCTACATGTAGTACATCATCAAAACCACAAATCTTGCATGTTGGTATCTCATCAAAATAACAAATCTTGCATGTTGGTATCATCATCAAAGCCACAAACATTGCATGTTTACTGCCACAAATCTTGCACGTGAACAAATGTTATGAAACATCTTGTCTTTCTTGTAGCATCTTTTCATCACACATGACAATTGTTTTGTCCAGCTCCTCAGTTCATTCCGATGCTGAGCTGGGGCCATACACATTTGCTACCATAAAGATACTTCTCAAATACATACGAGCTTGATTGCAATTAAATATTATCTTATAAATAGTGTGTAAAAATATATAGTGTATATTCAATGTTGCAGTTGATTTAATACAATGACCAATGTTAATAGTCTTGTACCCAGTCAATGTATGACTGAGTCGATTATGCTACAAGATGATGGCAAGATATACAGAGGGCGCTGGGTGTATTACTGTAATACTCCTCTTCCTGCCCATGTAAATGGTGTTTTAACGACCCTTTCAGCAACTATGGCCATATCAGGTCGACTTTCGAGACTTTTAACCAGTGTGAAAGTTACACTGCCGGCAGTGGGAATCGAACCCACCACCTCCCGCCCTAACCATTAAAGGCACAGATCCTACACTCTACCAACTGTGCTAGTGGGGCCGGTTCCTGCCCATGTAAGCTATTGTACACCCTAGACACTGATAACTGCCCCAGATTGGGACAGTAAGGGGGTCATACGCCACTGGAAATATATGGTCGTTGTTTGGGCTTTCCCTGTTCTATATTTACGTGAGCCAATCAGAGCAATCCCCATACTCATCACATTCATCACCTTTGTCACTGAACAGCTCCTCCACAATGGCTACCAGACAAGCTTAAGTATATACTATTAAATTATAATGAACTGTTTGTCACCTTCTGGTAGATACGTACATGAAAATGTTACAATTTTGGGCAGCCTGCCTGCTTACCTATGGGGCACTCTATTGTTCAGGCTTGAGGGCATTGCATGATCATGCGGTGGTCGGTTGTATGTTATACCTCGAGGTGCGTTTTTGTGGAATGGTCTGGAATGGCTGGGCCTGGTTGAGATTTTTGAAACCTTTGCATCCTGGACAGAGTTGGCTTCATCCAATAAGGAATCAAGGGCTTAATACTAGCAAGAGCGCGTGTAACTCAGTGTTGTTGGGGTATTTTAAAAGACTGTGAAAGCAAAAAGTCAGCTGGCCATTTTGTGCAAAGTGGCAAGGTGTTGTACCAGGCACACATGGTACAATTGACAGTATTCAACTCTTGCAATTCCATTCACAATATGTGTAGACCTTCAAGCATCCATTCATTACATTAAGTTGATGGAGCTCAGTGACAGTGTGATTAAGTTTAACATATCTGGCCAGAGGTGTGTTTGTATGAACAAGAACAGTTGCAGTATACTCATAACATATGGCTACTTCCACTAGGGCCCCAAAGCAATGGTCCTTGACCAAATGTTAAACAATGCATATATTTGAAAGCTGGCACCAAACCCTGCTGTACACCCTAGCTCTTGATGCTAACTTTGCTCCTTTTCTGGTAAAAGCCATTCATGATTGACACATACCAAAGTGAGCCCTTTGTGGGGTTTGACAGATGATGGCGAAGATGTACCAGAAGTTAAAAAAACTCTCAGCCCAGCAGAAACTTGCCCATCTCAAAAAAATCATGATCAGGCAAATTAGAAATTACTGCCCTATTATATCGAAGAATTCCATCATCAAGCAGTTAACCTCTGTACATTTCATATGGCAGATGATCTTAATGTAATTCCAGTCCACCGGCGCCCACCTCATAGACTTTTCTGACATAAAGTTGTAAGCCAATGAGCACCCTGAGAATCTTTATCAACGCTTCATGGCATTCCTCAAGGAGGGGGTATTACCCATCATGGCAGTGCATTGAGAAAATGTCTCAATCTTTAGAAAACTGTGTGGTGCTTCACTGGCTACAATTAGTCCACCATGAGTTGCCAAAACTAGTACCTGTTTTTGGTATAATGGTCTATTTGGCAGTCTTCAAATAGTTCTATGATCCCACCGCTGCCACCACTCCAGTAAATAGAGAGGTAACTGGAAAACACCACAGATACACAGATGGATGAAGTAGACACCTTATTCCTAAGGCGATTCACAAGTTAACAGAACATGCAAGACGCTACTATCACACAATCCCTTAGTTTGTTTAGTTGGTAAATGTCTTTGAAGCTAGTTGCACTGCAGGGTGCCTTCATAGCATAACATACTGGTGCAATAATTAGTGATATTATTCGCCCACTGCGAGGTCCTTGAATGTCCTACTATTTTGGTTACACAAGGATTGTCTAAGTACACCCCAGCAGGTCAGGAGTTTCTACGGGATTTGATGATAAAACATGCTTTGCCTATCACTTCATAATATACATTAAAATAATAGGTTACGGAGAGTTTTTGATTACTAAATAATGTCTAATGATAAAGAAGAAACCCAAACCTGCTTGGGAGTGATTACACGATGAGCATCCAATAAAATGTTCATAAAGGCTGATTGCCAGTCTCCATGTCGTTTTTACCCTAATTAGAAGTACAAACCGGAACTGTACAATTTTACCGGAACCAGAATTATATAACTCCTCTAAATTTAATCATTAATAATGGAGATTGGTGGGGGGTCTATGCATAAAATGTGCACCGTAATGATCTTACCCGAAAATATTCCTCATATGCTGTGTTGGCCAGCACCCCTATTCTTATTTCCTGGTGGTCCATTAATTCTTCTATTGTGTCCACAACCTCAGGGGGTTTCTTCACTGACAGGTGAGCCACCAAATGTCCAGAGTACACAGCAGTTATGATGATGCATACCAGCCACCAGAGGGACTGGTGTAGGCGGCCTGATGAGGGAATTATCATGATGCCTGGCAAGTCAAAGGAGAAACATTAAGGCCTCCAATCGTATGTTCAACAAGATAAGGTAATAATAAATATTAGTACAAAATATGATGCAAATATCATACCTAATCAGGTTTTTATATACTTTGTCAACACAAATCAAACGTAATTTCTAATTTAAGGTATTAATGAAGATTAGTACAAAATATGATGTCAATATTATAGCTAATCAGGTGTTTTATGTCAATACAAATCAAAATTATCTTACATTGAAATTTATTCATCTGGGGTGTGTTTTTTAAGTTTCTTTCACAGATACCAGTGTGACAGGATTTTATCTTCGATATTTGGAGAGTTTTAAATAAAATATTCAATATTGTGGTGTAGATAAAGTATATGTATATTTACTAGAACATCATTTGAATCGTTAATTGAGAGGGTTTATGGACATTTCTGATCTCCCTCAACTTATTGTAATAGCTAATGTTACCCTGCATAGTTCTTCATAAACTCAATAACAGACATTTTAGATAGGATACATATGTTTAATTTATGTTTGCTATAATAACAAGGAAAAGGGTAATTTAAAATGAAGGATTTTTCCTGACAAATCTAGGGAATGCTAATAAAAACTGAACCGCCTTTATAACTTCACAGGGGGACAGGTTCAGAAAAGTAAACATCGGACTGAGCTGAAAAGCTGGCTTTTTATTGATTGGGTCAACTTTCATTCAAAGTAAATACCATCTCAATAAGTCGGACCAAAAAACTACTTTAAAATGTGCATAAACATAACAGGAACTGTATGACATCCACCCCTGTGCAACTTACTCTGCAAAAAGAAAGTCCGATAGCTGTCCATGAAAATGTTTGCTGTTTGATGTTTCTTTGCACAGGGCTCTGGCGATAGGTTCTGGAATATTGTCATGGCAACACCAGATACAATGATGGCAAGAGTTATGCACAGCCATACTTCCCATCTCAGTACCTATAAATTATGCATAACACCCTTTAATATTAACCAATAAAGAGGAAAGACAAAAAAATGGATTTTTAATTCCGCACATTCAATATGGTGATATGGAAGAATTAAATTTCGATTTTGTGAGAAGGGATTAATATATATCTAACACACTTGAATTCAATACTATGTAAATCGAGGGTCCATGATCTATCTTTTGCAATCTAGAACTACAGCACGTATGTGTTTGTCACAAAATATCGCCAAACATTGTAGTCAGGGAGCCAGCGATTAAAATACTGAATCCCTCAGCGATCTAAACGAAAATCTAAACAAACACATGATTTTTCATGAAAAAACTGATCCCCAATATGTCTTCTTCCTTACTGTACTAAATCTAAACCATGCATTCTGAGGAAGCAGTAACAAAATACCAAAATAAGCATCCTTCCTCAATTGGCTCCCCTACTATTTATGGAAAAACAGGCACGATAAATCATGCATTCTACGACATATTTCACTGTGCATTTGTCTCAAAAGATTATTGAACTGGCTTGTGGCTCATATTACAAGGGTTTTCCATTAAGAATGAATTTGATCTCAAGAATCTATAGACTGAGTCGTATGGTAAATGAATATAACGTTATGGTCCCAAAGTGTTTTGAATTGAAGTAAATATCACAGAAAGGAAATCGTTGTAGAGATGTTGGAATATGTCATGAAGGCTCATGGGAATTGATAAGGTCTGAGCCATCTTACCTTATTATTATGTACATTGAAAGGTTTAAAGTGCCTGTGGCATTTAAAAAAAATATATTGATTACTTTTATAATCTTGTCAAAAGTTGAAAACATTTAACACTTCATGACATCTACACAAAATATAACAAAACAATAAAACTTCTAATTGCTGATTAACATTGCACGCCATACAAGCATACACATTTTAGTAACTTTATACAGCTCAAATAAAAGTTAGGTTGCTTTGAAATTTGTTTGGCCACCTGTCACAATTCCGTCTGCTTTAAGTAACTAAAATAATATTTGTGGTGGAATTTTGTATCCGTCATTCTGACTTGTATACATAAAGAGGCAAAATTATTGGGGAAAATGGCATCTTATTTTGTTCATTACAGATATGTATCATTGGGCCAGTGATGATGTGGTGGGCTGCAGGGACAAATAGTAAGATAATATCTGTAAAAAAAAGAATTCTTTCTTCTTTTCGGAAGTGAGATAACTCTGAAATGGAGAGGCAGTCAATTCTGAATGTTTTTCCCATTCATATTTATGATAATAAAGTGGCCATATATTGGGTCGAACATTGCTAGACTGCCCGAGGGCCTTGGATTTTGGATTATAATTACCCCAAACTATTTCCTGTTGGATATCATGAAGATTGTTTAAATATAGGTTTATAAAGATATTGCAGACAAAATATTTCTCATCTAATTTATACATAAAATATTAGAATTAAACAAGACATCATGTTTTATTTAAAAACCACGCACTTTTGTTTAATTCAGCCTTTTGGCAACACGTGGCCTTTTGACCAAAATGTTGTGTAACTATGATATTCAAATAACAAAAAGGTGTAACAAATTTCTGTTTTGTTATAGAGCTCTCCTGAGAAGACACCAAACTTGGCAATGAGAGAAAATACCAAATATGGCGATGAGACGGTGAGATAACTATAGACTGGGTTCCGTCTCAATTCTCCCAGCAGGCATAGATTTGGGTGGGGTACGAGACTATCAAATGACTTTTCAAGTTTTCAATGAGATAACTTACCTGAAAGCATTTTAAGAGGAAATTTTCTGGTTGAGCTCTTACGATAAAGGTGGTCTCTTGCATGGCATATGGTGCCATAAAATCGGCGATACCGAACCTCTCATTTGTCATTGTGAATATGTTTATCCCAATATCAGCTTCCTAAAACAAATGTTATTATCCATTAAATTTCCCCTACATAAGTTCCTCTGCCATTTGAAAGTGGATGAGTCTTTTGCCAAAATCTAAATCGTTCATTGAATACTTTGTTTAGCTGACCAGTGATCTTGTGCAAATACCTGCTTAGTAAAGATTGGCTAACAATTGGGCACCTTCAGATCGGAACATTGGGGAGATTTGGCTTTCAGAGGCCTGTTTGTCCATTAATGTTTGTCTATTGGAACAGGCCTAAACCTTTACAGACCACAATTGTCACATGCTTGTAAACATGCTTGTAAACACAAATGAAAAATGGATTAAATTACTTTTTTATATTTTAGAATAACAACATAAAATTTGTTATGATCATTATAATTCCTATCAGTTTTATAAGATAGAAGATCTTTTGAGAAAAGATCAAATTAATAGGTTGTTACAATGATATCCTTCGTGGTCAAGCTTATTAAAAGGATGCGATGTTTAATTTAATGCATTAAATGGCTTTTTCTTCTATTTCTTATTGTATATAAGATGGAATTGATCTTTCATTTTTGAAATCAATGAATTACTTTTGAAGGTACATGTGGTGTGGACATTGATTCACTTATCAGGACTTATCTCTAGAACCTGCTGCGTTCTTACATTTCTCTGGATCATTCCCATCATGCCAGTCCATGTACCATTGTGCACCACGCCCCATGCTCCATCTGGTGGCTGTATGACAGTATATCTGCTCAGAAAAAAACATTCTACTTTCAATAAGGAGGATAATTTTATATTGTTTCATATTAATCAATTCAAAAGAAAACTGATATCGATTTTTTTTAAATTCTAATATTTTTTCAATTATTTCAGTTTTTAATTTTTTTTTACAAATTCATATCAATTTTTAAAAAATACCATACAATTTCTATATAAAATAATGATTTCAAAATATTTTCGATTCAAAAAGCATTCATATTTGATAAATATCTCTTAAAAAGGGATTGGACATTATTATCAATGATTAAGTTTTTTAGTTGTTTTCTATTTTGTTTGTTTTCTATTGCTTGTTTTTTTCCTGTCAGACTGGTGTTTAAACAGTTCAAATCTGAAATACAAATGTAGTTGATAAATTGTCAGTCATCTTATAATCGTATTATATCACTGACATTAATGGAAAATGAGAAAATGTATATTGTATATTCAAAGTGAGAGAAAAAGAACGAGCGCAGAACAATTCTTAGTTAATATTTAGGAGGGTCCGGGGAAAGAGGTAGCATAGTTTAAAAATGGCAATGATTCTGTGATTCATTGCCAATCATGATGTATATCTTTTGTCTTTGTATTACACGTTTCGCTCAGTATTTTGTGGTCAATATTTGACTTATGCATATTCCGTGTTCTGTGATACCTTTATAAAAAAAATGTACATTTATAACAGATGGAAAATATTTCCTATTTAGTTCTGTTTTATTTTGTTTTTTGTTTTTAATTTTAATTTAAATATTTTGGTTGCTTTGATTTGAGATATTTCTCTCATTCAGTTTTTTAATTATCATTTTAAACTCTCTCTATTTATATACCCAGGTAAACCACTTGTGAAATGATTCAACAATTGTTACCATACAAGAACAACATGCCTTATGGATAATGATAATCAATATACATTAAATGAAAAATCACCTAAATTTTAGACTGGCTGCCAATGTATCCAGAATATTAAAGCACACACCTCCATAATGCGCCTCGCCTGTTGTCTGATTGATCGACTTTGTCACCCAGTAGCTGTATGGCTGAAATGGCATAAAAATTACTACCCACCTTCTAACAATTTCCGTCCATCATGCATATAATGGACAATTTTCCATGATGATTTGATGTCAAATAATGGATTTTGCTCATACCTATACATTATATCATAGTAATTATAAAAAGCGTCCATGATCATTTTAAAATAGTTCTTTTAACAACTATTTAAAGGGGGCGAAAATCTTCATGAAATATACATAGTCAATATAAATGTTATTGATATGAACAGATATTAGAAATGAAAAGAAAAATTTTGTTATCCTTGCCTTTTTTCAGGCACACTAAAAAATAAACCATGGGATTTTATTTATAGTGATGTGTGACCATTAAAGGGGGGAATATACACTTCTGCAGGTTGAACAGGCTTTTTTTAGTAAGACCAATCCAGTTAAATTTTTTTAATTAAATGGAGATAAATTGATATTTAGGTTACATTTTTTACATTTATGAAACTTTATGACAATTTCTATATGTTCAGTTCGACACATGCGCAGACGTAATGTATTCTCAAGTACATTGTATATTGCCTAATGTAGTTGAGTCTTACAGGTGTGCTGAGGACTCTGGCCCATATCTATAATAATCAAAATACATATACTCTGCATTACAAAGGTAGTATTTAATTAATACCTCTGTAGTCATTGCCCTGTTTTTTATATCGTTCAAAGTTTGGAATTCTCCAAGTCATAAATACTTGCCTTGCTCACAAAAATATCCTCAAATCTGGATTGATCAACATCAGGTCATAAATTGTAACCAGGTGTCTGGCACATAAACTGATTAATCAGTACAACTGCCAGTACAAAACAAATTTATTTATTTTCTTTCACCGATGAGTGGACCGCCAGATTTTATGAGTACTGATTACTTGCGTTCAATTCTGTGCGCACCTTTATAGCTTTGGTGGCAGGGATTGATATGATAGAGAAGTCCTGCTATGGAGGGTAAATACACATGGCACAAATCAAATAAATTTTCCCAAAGGCTGATATAGATAATGACACAAATGAGACTTTGGGAGTTGAGGACACATGGGACACGTTGTTGATACATGTAAAAACACAAAAAATCACTCCAATTATTCATCCTAATGCTCTTTATAAATTCTCATAAAACCCTTAACACCGGAAATGGATGTGTACATTCCAAATGACAGAAATGTGGCAATCGGAAGGCAAAACTGAAATGTCCAAAATACACTGGCCAGCGTGGCAGTGAAAAATCGGAGAATATGTTATAAAGACAATTCTTTTTCGTTTCATAGAAAGTCAGAATATATACCCCTGACAAAGAAATTTCTATGCTATTGTTACAAGATCAAAAGACACAATATCCTTGTCATTTCAAACAGACTGTTGAAAAGAGCTATTGATTTGTCAGTATATCAAGCTGTAGAGCAACACCAACTCTTCAAACTCCCCAGACTACTTTATCAATTCAATAAAACCCATAAATGCCATCAAGTAATAAGGCTGCAAATTCTAATTCGATCTCAAATGCATAAAACAAAATCAAAACAAAGGAAAAAAGATGAGAATAAATGATATTCCTAGCCCACAATAGTATAATCTTATGAAACAATATATTAAACCAAATTGTATTTTTCATTCTTCTGGATATTGCGACCTAACTACAGGAGGATAAATGCCAAATAGGCCTGAATTGAAGTCATAAGCACCTTGAATGTCATCTGTACATTTGTTTTAAATATGAAAAACGTCATGTTCGTTAAAAAGAACTTGGTATTAAATGAGTGGAGTTTTAAATATGGGTTTTGTTCGTATTAAGAAAGCATCTTACCTGAGTTGCCACCTTAAATGTCATATTCTTCAGGATGTTGCTCACGTGTCTGACCATATTCGGCGTCAGCAGCAAAGTGCACTCTATTTACTTTATCCCTAAACCTAGTACACTATATTCAGCTGAAACGCAGATAAAAATAATGGAATAGAAAAGGAAGATCGAATAGGACACATCTTTACAGAGATGAATAGGTAGGGGAAATATAGAACTGTGTTTCTCACAGCATCAAATGCTATGTTAATGTTATCAGGTTGTTTTTTTTGTATGGGAGGCAGTGTCAATGTTTGGATTTGGCCTTGCAAGGTACAGCCAATGGTATTAGTGTTTAGCCTGGAAGGCAGTGTCAATGGCATCAGATTTTTTTTTATAATGCAAAATGCATTTTATTCTGGAGAGTACATGTCATGTATTTTCATTTACATCATAATCTATATTTGTTCATACAGAAATAGAAATTTTTGAAAGTTTTCTTCCATACCATTTTGTTTACAGATGTATTCTTCTATCTGCAGTATATTTAAGCTCACATAGATATTCATAGTTATCAATATTATTCTCATGAAACATTTTCTGTTTGTAAATGTAGTACTTTGCTATTATTACACAATAGTTCAGAACTTTAAAGACATCTTCATCCGATTGGAAACCAAACATTACACTCTCTTCTAACTCTGCATACTCAAGTGGTATTTGAATGTCATTCAATCTGTTCCACCATGTAAAGAAATATAGCCAGAAAGCTCTTACTTTGGGACAGTATAACATATAGTGAATCAAATTATCAAATTTATGGTTACAGAATGTACATGCTGGGCTTTGTACCAACCTCCATTCACATAATTTTTCATTACAAGGAATTATATGGTGTATTAGTCTGTACTGAAAACTTTGAATGGTTGTATATCTTGATACTATAAAATTCCCAACTTTTTTTTCAATATTTACAGCTACGCCTGCACATAATTTAAAGTGTCTGAATGTACTCAAAATAGTAACCACTGACTCAGTATCTGATGTAAAGCACCTCATGTCATCAGCAAGCTGACTAAGCTTGAGTTCTATCCCATCAATGAGTATGCCTCTTATATTCTTGTTCTCTCGTATGTTTATGGCAAGAAGTTCCACCGCAATTATGAATAAATACGCAGAGATTGGACAGCCTTGACGGACCCCTCAAATGATGTCAATGTTATCAGTTTTTAGCCTGGATGGCAGTGTCAATGTTTTCAGTTTTTAGCTTGGATGGCAGTGTCAATTCTATCAGTTTTAACCTTGAATGCAGTGTCAATGGCATTAGTTTTTAAAGGGAATATCAATTAACCACGATCATTTTAAAATTATAACAAATAAGCTATATCCAATGTTTTAGTGAGTGTTGGTGGAAATAATGATTTTTTTCTCTTATGAGCGCCATCAACTTGTACCTGGAGCAGCGACAAGAAACAAAACATTATTTTGCATTAACCTCAGATGGTCTTCTGTTGTTTTCAAATATTGGAGATGTTTATTGTGGCAAATTGGGAGTCATCCATTCTGTGTTATGGTGCAGTTTAAATATTCAGAATACATAGATGCATGGTGACAAGAACTCTTCCATTTGACTACAATCGCAAAATATTTATTTTCCAACGATGGGTGGAACTTACAGGGGCTAATATTTATTTTTATCGGATATGCATAACATGATATAGATTTTCGCTTAGATGATTATGAATTTCACATAACGTATTTGGCTTGCTTGAAATTGTCCTATCTCTTGTATGGAAAAACGGTGAATACACTTATATCATAAAATGTCATTTCATAATACAAGATCCTGACCATCTGTGATGCAGATCCCAAATTTAAAGATATTCTTCCATTTACATGTAATGAAGATATTGCGTGTACCTAAAATATTGCAGATACTTTCAGTTTTTTATATTTGTTACAAATAACAAGTATTATCTTTATTGCAGCTTTAACATAAGCCTAATCCTTGCTAAAACGTAAGCCTTATATTAGATGAGACCTAAGCCTTATCCTATCTCAATCAAAAGCCTAATCCTATCTGAAAAATAGGTCTGATATAAGCTGAAACATAGTCTAATCCTAGCTGAAACATAGGCATAATTTTAAGCCTATCCTTGCTAAAACACAAGCCAAGTCCTATCTGAATCATAAGTCTAATCCTAGCTGACATAGAGGCCTAATCCTATCTGAAACATAAGTCTGATATAAGCTGAAATATACTGAAACATAAGCCTAATCCTAGCTGAAACATGAGCCTAATCCTAGCTGAAACATAAGCCTAATCCTAGCTGAAACATAAGCCTAATCCTAGCTGAAACATAAGCCTAATCCTAGCTGAAACATAAGCCTAATCCTAGCTGAAACATGAGCCTAATCCTAGCTGAAACATAAGCCTAATCCTAGCTGATACATAAGCCTAATCTTAGATGAGACATAAGCTTAATCTTAAATGAAATATAAACATAATCCTAGCTGAAACATAAGCCTAATCCTATCTAAAACATTTGTCTAATCTTAGATGAAACATAAGCCTAATCTTACCTGAGGAGGTCTGGAAAAGCTGCGTCTATTTATGCCCAACAGCCTACTAGACCCAATTGTATTGGATAAAACTGAGTGGACATTTGGTATATATGTATGTACCAGATTTTCATTACATTCCGATTACATTATTGATACCTAAGCCTTATCCTATCTCAATCAAAAGCCTAATCCTATCTGAAAAATAGGTCTGATATAAGCTGAAACATAGTCTAATCCTAGCTGAAACATAGGCATAATTTTAAGCCTATCCTTGCTAAAACACAAGCCAAGTCCTATCTGAATCATAAGTCTAATCCTAGCTGACATAGAGGCCTAATCCTATCTGAAACATAAGTCTGATATAAGCTGAAATATACTGAAACATAAGCCTAATCCTAGCTGAAACATGAGCCTAATCCTAGCTGAAACATAAGCCTAATCCTAGCTGAAACATAAGCCTAATCCTAGCTGAAACATAAGCCTAATCCTAGCTGAAACATAAGCCTAATCCTAGCTGAAACATGAGCCTAATCCTAGCTGAAACATAAGCCTAATCCTAGCTGAAACATAAGCCTAATCCTAGCTGATACATAAGCCTAATCTTAGATGAGACATAAGCTTAATCTTAAATGAAATATAAACATAATCCTAGCTGAAACATAAGCCTAATCCTATCTAAAACATTTGTCTAATCTTAGATGAAACATAAGCCTAATCTTACCTGAGGAGGTCTGGAAAAGCTGCGTCTATTAATGCCCAACAGCCTACTAGACCCAATTGTATTGGATAAAACTGAGTGGACATTTGGTATATATGTATGTACCAGATTTTCATTACATTCCGATTACATTATTGATCTCGATTGGTTAATTTTGAAGACCATCAAAACCAGAGCTCATGATGAGTATCAGGGAACAATTTGCTTGCATGCATGCAATGAAATATTGGATCACAATAAAAAGCCGACCAATAAGGTTTTTCAATGCATAGATTTGTTTTATGCTCAATACATATTGACATACACCTTTCTATTTCATTGCGCGGCAACCATGTAATCGACTGCGTGTGAAATTTGTAATGTGATGAAGGTTCAGCTGTTCGTAATGTGATGAAGGTTCAGCAGCCAGTGCCTGGATTTTTTGACATATGTATTCGCACAAGTGAGCTTCTTATGACTGGAGAAGCAAAAAGTAAAGTAAAAATTTACCTTTGCTTTTGAAGTGTTGACATCACAGATATTTAGATATATATTTATATAGTGAGATTTCGGGTGGAAAGAGCTCACTCGCGATATTCTGAGAATGAAGCTTAATATTGATTCCCAATAAATATTAGGCAGTCCCACAAATTAGGAATCC
The DNA here is from genome assembly GCA_949316495.1 of Amphiduros pacificus. Classification (NCBI taxonomy): domain Eukaryota; kingdom Metazoa; phylum Annelida; class Polychaeta; order Phyllodocida; family Hesionidae; genus Amphiduros; species Amphiduros pacificus. The sequence continues at coordinate 34,665,160 of OX439005.1, read as the reverse complement.
GCTACCTTCCGGTCACATTGCTTTCCGGTCACATGATCTGCCAAAGTGAGATGATTACAGAGCTGGAGCACTGGGTTCTGGCACAGTCTCCATGCTCAGGTACGGCTGCAATGATCAGCTTCTACGCATGAACATGAAATTATTGTTTAATTCACATTTTGCATTGTAAATATCTACTTCTTACTTAATCTTGGTTAGAATTAATAAACTTGTTACCTTGTGACAAATGTCACAAAAGGTACTGATATAACTGTAATAATCTGCGGTGTCAACATGGATACAGACAGATTTCATAATACTATATACATTGCACTGGTTCTTATTTGACTTAATCACCTAGCTCTCTGTGCTGCAGTCTGTTAAAAGTCACATGACAAGAAAATTGTGAAAATGTTTATATTGTGCCATAATATATTACAATACATGGACATTGCATTTCAACATGTTTTACACATTTTTATAAATGGAGTACAGAATTATAGTGGATCAAAGTGATTTGCTGGACACGCCCCTTTTTATGTGGGTCAAATCAGGGCTGCTGAGATTTTGCCGGAAGTGACGCATGTTCGCCCTTCATGTTCAAAACAAACCACTCCAAGCCAGTGAAAGTCTTGAGGGATTGTAATTTATAAGTAATACCAAGAGTGTTGATAACATCTTTGAACCACTGGTGGCCTAATTAGCACATGTGGATAGTAGGTCAGATCATGTTTCACATCATAGACACTTGGATTCTGCCTGTGGTGATGGGGAAGACAGGAATACAGACAGCCACCCAGTTGAGTTTGGCAAACTTACATCTGCCTATTGAGATTATTCAGATCCCTCAAGGGACTGACTGAACTATTCTTTATCATAATGTTATGGTCAAAGTCATTTCCTTGTTGAGAAAGAAATGTTGAAATCTCAAAGTTTAGTATCATTTTTACAGAATTTCTATTTTTATTCAAAATTCCTTTGTCTGTTTGTATATAAATATTGATATATGATTTAGTTGGGTACCCACTGACACGCAATGACAGACATTAAAAAAATACCAAACTAAACATTTTAAATGGCTATTGAAATACAACTGCAATGCATAAATAATATATAACCAGACCTCAAAATTTAAAAGTCAAAATAATTTCCAGCAATGAAACAGATCTAAAAATATGTGTCAAATGCTTTCAAGACATTTTTTTTTTCAATTATGTCATACAACGTTTAGCTCAACATTACTGAATATGAATAATATTCAACCAATTGATATTGTTACTGGTCATTGGTTAACAAATAAATAAATAAATTTTCAGTGTAAAAAATATGGAAATATCAACTAAAAATAATTCATAGATATTTTAAAAGTGTCATCTCAATGTTCCATTTACAGTTTGAAAACTCTTAAACTTCATTCCATAATGTTTAGGGCTAGCTAATAAGTGTCTTGAAACTGATAAGAGTAGAGCAGGCCATATTTCAGACACTATACCCAGTTAAGTCATGTTTGTTTATTTTCTCCAATTAAAGTAGGGATTGTGGGATGGGAAGCTGATGTAAATGCAGGTCTCTATTTTACAGCCTTAAGTTTTGCCATTAATCATATTTTCAATGGATGTTATTTGTGTAGAAGAAAGGACATCAGCTGTTATACATGTATAGACATAGGAGGAATATGTGTGCAGGAGATGCATGCGGGGCGCAATGACGTAGGCAGCCTGCTGACCCAGTTCTAGGTCAAGGGAGTAGGTTAATTACCCTGGGGGTTCAAAGATCTTGGATTATAGCTAAACTAAACATCAGACTGCAGAAAAAATTGTCAGATGTTTCTCAGAGGTATGAAATCTAAAGATTTCCCACATAAAAAAATTCTTGTCATATGACTTTTAAGTGCACTTGCTCTCTGCTGTCCGATTTAATTCACAGACACCGTTAGATATTAAGGCGCTTGGCTCACCATAACGCCAGTGGACTAAATACCAGCTGAAATACGGATAACAACAGTCTGCTGTGTGTCTTGTATAGCACCAAATGTACTTCCATTTCTTCCTGGAGTCCTTTTGGCTTTATTTTATCAAGTATCCATGGAGCAGGACATATTATGTAAGCTGCTGATTATATAATGTCTTTGTACACAACACACCTTTCAATACAAGCAGCAGCCAAACCAGAGGCTATTTTTAGAAACGACGATTCAAATGTATAGCTAGGACATGGGACATATAGTATAGTTGCATACAAGCAGTTGTATTAAGTAAAGATAGCAACAATAAAGAGAAATGTGTTGTGTAAGTGATAAGGATGGAATATGATCACTGCCCAATTTACTCAGAGTTGCTTTGTGACCCAAAAGATCAAATTCTCATTTCCATATGTCCTCAGAAGGCCAGAAATATTAATTTCTGGAATATTCCAAGATTTTGCAAGTGTAAAAACATACACTGAATATTCAACTTTGAGACTGCAATCTGCACAATATAAGCATCACCTCAACCAGCCTGACCAACTCTAACCCATAATCTCATGGATGCTGCGATTGTTTCCAGTACCTCAATTAACAGATGCGTTAGGCTGTTGGCGAGCTGTGATATTAAAATCAGTTAATTGTGTGTGTATGTGTGTGTGTGTGTGTGTGTGTGTGTGTGTGTGTGTGTGTGTGTGTGTGAAATGAGATAACAATGTGCAATATTGTAATAATAATGAATTCAATTTAGCATTATTATGGAGAGATTAGTACTAAACCGGCTGCTGTATGAACTAGGGCCCTTTCACCACAACATCTTCGGGTACATTAAGGCAGTCAGCACCACCCACAGTATAGCCACACTGCTTTCCATCATCACGACAGGTCAAAGCATTGCCATCTTTTTAGACCTTGAGAAAGCCTTTGAGTTAGCCAGCCCAAAAGCAATTTTAGCCACTTTAGCCAGCAAGGGCATCAAAGGCAAGCTACTTGCCTGGGTTGCTTCCTATCTCACAGGCAGGAAAAGTAGGGTGCGCTATCAGGGAACTTATAGTGCTTATCATGCTCACGAGAACGGCACGCCCCAAGGTGGTGTCCTGTCCCCCACGTTATTCAACATCCTCATGAGCAGATTAGTCTCCCTCAAATTCCCCCCAGGTGTACAGCTGCTTTGCTATGCTGACGACTTGGTATTGACAGTCACAGGTAAGGGATTGACCCTCAAAGCTCAGAACTCGCTAGACATCCTATCTAGAGAATGCACAAACTTAGGGCTCAAAATATCTGCCTCCAAAACAAAAGCAATGTGCATCAAAATGAACACACCCAGCTCACAGCTCCAAATACAGGGCCATGCCCTGGATTGGGTCCCTGTGTATCAGTATCTGGGGGTGTGGATAGATAGCGCCTTTAACATGCACTGTCAGGTCAATTACCTCAAGGAAAGATGCCAAAAGAGACTAGACGTCATGAGAGCCCTTTCTTCCATCAAGATAGGCCCCAAAAGTGAGATTCTCAGACTCTACTATTTAGCCACTACACGTAGCCTAATAGACTATGCCACACCACTGTTAGCATTTGCCTCAGATAGTGCAGTACAGCAGGTTGAGGTCATACAAAACAAAGCCCTCAGGCTCATATTAGGTGCCCCGTTATGGACTAAAACTGAGAATTTACAACTTGAGTCAGGCATCCCAGCTGTCCGAGTTAGAATAGCTCAGACCACAGCATGCTTCTTAGCCAAGGTTATGCACTCCCATGTAGTAACACCTCTTAGGAAAAGTACCAAGATAGCCCTCGGTGATGGTGGCAAAATGCCCTCCAGGAGAAATCACTGGGCCACCAGGGCTGCTTCCCTCGTGCTAGGGTTTAGAGATGGACTAGTATTACACAAAGGTGCAGACACTCCAGCCTCCAACTATGTCATCCCTCCACCCTGGAAGCCACTCCCGTATAGCATTACATACATGCCTATGGCCAGCAAGAAATCAGACCTAGATAGGGCAGACATGCTCAGACAGGCTCATGCATCCATAGATATTGTTCGGCCCCAGGGAGCAACAGTGTACTACACTGATGGCTCAGTTCAGGAAGATGGCAGGTCAGGCTCTGGTTATTGTCAGGAAGGTAGACAGGAATTATGGAGAAATAGTGACAATTGCTCAACCCTGCAGACTGAGCTCATTGCCATTTCATTTGCCCTCCTAGATGCCCTTCACAACAAGACAGGTCCAGTACTAGTAATCACAGACTCACAGTCATCCCTCAAAGCACTAGAGAAAGGTCACCCCTTAGACAATGTTAAGCTCATCACGGGAGTTTATGTTACCCTGTATAAGTTACAATCAGACAATAGGGCTGTTGTGCTACACTGGATCCCCAGTCACATTGGACTTGAGGGTAATGATATGGCAGACGAGGCTGCGAATGCAGGCTCCAAGCTATCCAAGATATCAGCCCATGTCCTCCCTTCTCTTAGCCAGACCAGAAGACTTTTTGTCTCTGACTCAAAGGAAAGGCACTATCTCAGGCACAAATACAGTGTACCCGGTTCAAGAACTGCCAGATGGTATGCCATAGCCACTAGATACAAGCCACTCCCCAGACTAGCTGAGAACCACAGATCCCTACAGGTCACCATGCATAGACTTAGACTAGGCTACAAGTGCACTTGGGAATTGTTAGGAGATATGGATAGAGCCTGCGAGCATTGTAGTAGGCCCACCAGTAAACCACTGTGGCACTACCTGCTAGAATGCTTTTACACAATGCCTCTTAGACAATATGACAATAGAGTATATGATGTGGAAGATGGCGCTGACCACACCCAGGCTGCAGCTGAGGTGGTCTATAATGCCTTAAACTTTGTGGATCTGCATTATATCCTGACTCAGTATCCTGTGCCCAGATAGGAACTGGAAAAGATCCCACTAGAACCCATGAAGTAGGCAGCCCGCATGACTGACTGACTGCGGATGGTCAATCAATGGTCACTTAAGAAATCGGGTCACAGTGGCCACTGGCTGATTCCCCGAGGACACATTGACTAATTAAAACGGAAACGAACCTGATCCTACCACTGGCTGCAATGATGGAATGTATGTCCTACATCCCTACATTGACAGCCAGGGTAGATAAACCTAACACATTACTAACACATGCCACCCATAATAGTGAAAATGCCTGGCCTGGGTCACAGATTGCCGGCTTTGGTTTCACAAGAATGACCAACAGCGGTTGCAGAGATATTCAGTGTATATCCTGCCCATAGTCGGCTTTCAGTGCCCCAAATCGGGCCATTTGCACCGATAATCACACACCACCCACCCCATAGCAATTTCAAATAAACTATAATTAGGCATTTATACACATAATAATATGGAACACATAATAATATAAATCTTCTGAATTATTCTGTCATCCAAAAGCAAACAAAACAAGCGTAAACAAAAAAGGTTCACTTTTGCCTATGGACACCCCACTGAGTAAAATGCAATTCTCACTACTTTTTAAACAAAATTTCTACATAACTTCTCATATATGCAACCCACACACAAAGTCTGAACACAACATAAAACCACCTCTAAACTCACTATGGGTAGGTCCCCCTTTGACAATGCCTGGTTAAATTGTCCCCCAGCAAGGTTATTGCTCGCCCGCTCGGATTGGGCGTAAAACGTCGTGGTCCCGTGTATCTGACCCTATCCCAGAGCACGTTAAAGAACCCAGTAGCACTTATCGAAAAGAGTAGGGGGAACCCGGTGCGAATGGTCTCTGAAAAAAACCTTTCAGTTAACCAACTCACAACAACAATAGTCCATTTGTCAATATCAATAATCAGTGACCAAATTTAACAATACATGATTGCAATTCACAGCAATCACACTGCAGGGCCGCCTCTCCAGGCTATGGCCCTCTTGCAATTTAATATTGCATAGATTTCATTCATTCATTCATAGCATTATTCACAATATGAACATTATGATCATCAAACATGTGATATATTTGGATGAATTCAATTTAGCATTATTCACAATATGAACATTATGATCATCAAACATGTGATATATTTGCATGAATTTACCAAACATTAATTAATATTTGACTTGATGACGTATTGATATCATCTTTATGTAAAGGTCAAGGTGATATTAAGACGCAGTTAGCAGAAATATGCACATAACTATTACAGAATTCAATCCTGAAATTCACTCAATACAACATACACAGAATCTGAGATGGCTTGCCCCCAAATGTTTATGAAGTTGTAATGCACCAATATAATATGTATGACATATAGTTCAGTAAACATTATACCACAGGTAAGTTTTGTAGAAAGCAAACAGAAAAGGAGCTATATCATGTGCAAGTTTGTACTTCATAAATAGCTCCTTAGCACCAGCAGCCCAGGAGGTGAAAATATGGAATAGGATTCCAGTAAAAAAAAATTAAAACCATGATTTTACAAGTTCTAAATTTCACATTCCGGATCGAGAATGCCATATTTCAAACTCATAATAGTTCAAATTATAATCTACCTTGGAACAAAATGCTGTCAGATAGCCAGAAAATAGAACATCCTCTCTTAGGAACAGAATTTGAAATTTGAAGCTGCTCACTGATTGGCTACTTGGCAATGCAATTCGAAGTGCGAAGATAAGAAAGGCGAAGATAGCGAAGGCTAAGGGCGAAGATAACGAAGGCAAAGGGCGAAGATTGCGAAGTAGAAGGGCGAAAATAGCGAAGTAGAAGGGAAGTTAGGGGCGAAGTACGAAGCACGAATGATACCTCCAGAGCTTCATACGTCTCTTTGCTGAGGTTGAGTATCGACTACTTGCTTATATAGCAGAATATAGCGCCTATCCGGACAATGTCTGCTCTTGGTGCATTTCAGGGTAAGACACTCTACACAATTGTTTTATAAGCTGCTTCTCCAAAGATGGTTTCCAGCCTATTTCATGCATGCCTTGTCAAATATCATCTCACTGAAGCCGGACTTTTTACATGATAAAACCCTTTTTCACCATAATTAATTTCTTTGTCCATAATACAACCAAGATTCTTTATCTTCTCCGAATTTTAATTATATCTTGTAATTGGAACTTTGAGGTTTCATAATGACCTTTGAAATTATCTTAATTTCTATTGGAGAAAAAGACAGACTGGACCCCCAAGAGCTACACAGGAGATTTTTGCAATAAAATTTTAAAGGGACGAAGTCTGTGTTGAAGCCGGTGTCAAACCAAGGGATAAGACTGAAGACCTGGACAGGATGTTCATGTTTATATAGGTTTGTACAGTGCCGCCAGGGGGGGGAGACGTGGCTGAGGGCGTTTCATTTTCATTGGTTTATCCTTGATATGAGGATTTACTATTATATATGAGGATTTACTATTATATATGTCAATATACATGTAAAAGGATCCTAACATGAATACAATGGCATGGAAGTTTCAAACATCAGGTTTCAGACAAAATCTTTTTTGTAGCTCAAACACAGAATTTGTATTCATAAATCTTACCAGAACTATTTTTTCATACTTGTTGGTGTCTACCTTCTTCATCTTTCAGTAAAAACTCTCAGTCCTGATTAGAATCTATGGAACATTTCCCCCTGGTGGAGCAGCTGGTACCTAAGCTGGTGCTGGTGCGTGTTGACAAGACACAGCGTCTATAGTCTTCTTCACCCACTGCAGACTCTCATGCAATAACACAATGTCACGATCTTTAGAGTCAGTTTCTTCACTGAGTTCTTTCTTCAAATACTTTGTGTATTCATTTTAACATTTTAATTTGATTTTTTTAGAATGTCATTTCTGCCCAAAGTGAAGCAGTCATATCAGTCATAGCATCCAATTCATTAAGTTCTTTTTTGAATGCAACTCCTAGAGTAATAACAAATAAATATATGTAATAATATAGACTAAATTGTAACAAATTGCATATCATAGTTATCAGAGACGATAAGGGCTGGTGGGTACACGTCAGAGATTTCTGTGTACATGTCATTCTGTGATGCATTTCGCGTAGATTTACATAAATAAAGCCACATTCGATTCATACTCTCGCGTAGCAAGTTTGGCATGGTGATGCTCCGAACCATCTTTTGGCAGTTCGCTAATCCGTTCAGCAGACGACATTTGGCGAGATTTACGGCCAGGCCATTTGATATTTGTGGGATGGAGAAATATAAATATTATTTTCTAAAATGAAATTGCATACAATTTTTTGTTTTAAAGACTTCCTTGTCATTGCGGTGGTATTGGTAGAGTATGAACTTGGTTTGGGTGTGATACACGCTTTGGTAAAGTTTCCTTCATCTTAGGGTTGGTGCACGTCTTATGTCCATTCAGATAATTTTGCCACTTTAAAGAGATATATATATATATATATATATATATATATATATATATATATATATATATATATATATATATATATATATATATATATATATATATATATCAAATGATGTTGTATTTACAGAAAAAGTCATACTCACTTAATAAAGTTTATATTTTGCCATATATTGCGAGTTTAATTGTAACTGCTCAACTTTGGGCTGACAAAATGAGTGGCCGGAAACTTCAAAATCTACATTTGAATCCAATGGATCTTAAACTTCAAGTTGGTTGGTCACGAGATCAACCTTGAGCATGTATTTAAAATATTTTCTAAAAGCTTAAAGTGAAAGGCATACATTTTTGGAATACAAATGGTGGATATTACTGTTAATATATACATATTGGTGCCCTCTAGTGTAACTATGAGCAATCAATAATTAAATTATTTAAGTAGTCCATTATGATTTAGAACATTTTTATAAATTTACATATTTTTCCCTGTGTGAAGTATTGCTTAAATATGAAAGCAAAATCTAAAATGACAAAAGAGTGCAATGAAATAATTAATCTAGCATGATCAATTGATATATTTTAATTCATCAGAATTAACATAAAACAGGAGTCATACCTCAGTATAAATTTATATTAATATTTTATTCTATATGAACAACTTGGTATAAAACTACAAATTGAACAATATATTATTCATGTAAAACTTTAAATAGTCAGTTTTGTATGTTGGTAATAATTTATGGTTAAATACCATCTAATCAACACAATGCAAAGATAAATATATTTATGACAAATAAATTAGTGGCAACATTATTGCTTCCATATTGATAGAGATCATTATATCAGCCATTAATAAATATATACTATTATCATAAATTGACAATATAACAATCTTCTGGTACACTTCCTATGTACTCATTTTCCTTTGAAAAGAACCCATCCAAATAGTACAGGGTGGCTCTTTTCCTGACATACCTACAATTTTGACATATTATTTAAGTAGAACAGGATGGCTCTTTTCCTAACATACCTGCAATTTGATATCTTATCTAAATAGAACAGGGTGGCTCTTTTCCTGACATACATAACAATTTTGATATTTTATCTAAACAGAACAGGATGGCTCTTTTGCTCTTTTTGTGACATACCTACAATTTTGATATTTTATCCAAATAGAACAGGATGGCTCTTTTCCTGACATAACTAACATTTTGATATCTTATCTAACAATCATACTGATGATATATTTTTGAAACATATGATTTAGTGTTATAAATTATCGATAACTGTATGTTTCCAATTTTACAGAATTAATATTCCCCATCCATTTATTTTCTCACTGAGGACCCATTTTGAGCATCTTCTGTCCAATTAGAAAAATTGAAAATAACTTTCTTCGGAATATAATTTGATTCCATTCGAAGATTTCAATTGTTTTTGTTGTTAGTCTATTAGTGTCTATTAGGTTAAAGATATTCTACACATGTGAACCATTCAATAATCTACCCTACTCAGTCTTCATCAAGTACATTTACGCTCATTCATTTTGTGAAGCCTAGAGCTGTAATAACTGAGTGATATTTTCTGTTGTGAAGCATTTAGAAATATTTTTTTCATTCATCAAATAATATTTTTCTTTTTATAAAAAATAAGTGATAGAAATCTATATTTAAATAGAAATGCTGAAATTTGGACAAAGATACTCACTTTTTACCAAAATTTACCAATATTCAATAGTAATCCTTTACCTGCGATGAAATAAATCTATATTTTGGAAAGACACCACAGGCATTTTGGACAGAGATACAACTTCTTGATCTTAATATCAATTTTCATTTGACTATTTGTGAAATGCAGTCATAGAGTCATAACTTACATCTAAAAAAGTCTGAAATCAGACCGTTTAAGTTACAAAAAACATTGATAAAAATGGTTGAATGGTGACCTTAATAGTTCTCCCATTTAAACGGTGAATATACACTCTCCAGCCACTGGTTTAAAGTAATATTTTCTCATTAATAAGCTTAAGTAAGTCAAAGTCACAATTCTTCTTTCCAGGATCACAATTCCATAGTGAGCAGTGTGATTTTGTAATCAAACTTAACTGACATTTTAAGTGTGGTTGTCTCTTATACTTGATGACTCTTGATGAAAATCGGCCCTTTCACTTCTGCTATAATGAAAACAATCTACATTGTTTGACTGATTGCAAAACAATATTGTTGAATGATATATACTAGATGATTTAATCAAAAGATTCACCATAAAATCATATAGTCCAAATAAATTAAATATGTTAAATATAAGCCTTACAAAAGAAATTACTGGTCTTTCTCAAGAGATTCAATATAATAGTGCATGATGTATATTATCATAAGTACAATATATTACTGATCTAATTCAAGAGATTCAAGTTCTGGCAGGGTAAGGTATATCCTGAGAGCAGTGGGTAGAGGAAGACTTTCCTTTCTCTCATGAAAGCAGTACCCTCCCACAGCATTCCTAATACAGCGGCGACATAATGTAGCCAAAGGGGGGACAATACAGGCCTTTTTCAATTCTTCCTCCAGCCAAGCATAAATTACCATGATTTGATTGTTATGCTGAGAAAGATATATCAAATACGCCTCTTGCAGATAATCTTTAACCCATTGAATATTTAAACCCAGCAGCACAGCTGCGTGTAATAAAAGTTTAACATTTTCAAATCTCCCGTTCACAACGGCTTCTCTTGTTGGCCTTTGAGGTCCACAGTTCTCGTTTCCTACAAAGGAACAATTGGCTTGCAAAAGAAGCTTCAGCGATTCAGAGGCTTCAAAACTGGCTGCTAAAGTGATGGGAGTCCATCCCTGTACTGTTGAAATATCCGGATCAGCTCCGGACTGGAGTAGTTTGTAGACGGCGACACTGTCCTGTATGAGATAAATGAGCGGTGTAGCCCCAGTTTCATCACAGACATTTACATCACTGCCCTCATCTATGAGAGAACAGGCACACTCAATGTGCTGCCCTCTGGATGCCAATAAAAGTGCCGAAGATCCTGATTTTGTTTGTAAGTTCATATTGGCCCCGTGAGCAAGGAGAGCTTTAATCGAGACAATGTGTCCCCTGTCTGCTGCCACCATTAGAGCACTATATCCCTGCTCATCCTGCATGTCAATGATTTCTTTCATATCATCATCCTCTTCAAGTAGGAACTCTATGACCTCTGCATTATCGTACCTGGCAGCCCAATACAGCGCAGTTCGGCCTTTCTTGTCAGGGATGGCTGGATCACAACCTGCTTTGAGAATCAGTTCCATGACTTCTATTCTATCTCCCTGTGCTGCCAATAAAAATGGAGTTCTCCCTTGACTGTCTTGGATATCAGTATCAGCTCCTTCATTGATGAGAACTTGCACACATTCTGCATGATCGTGCCAAGTTGCCCGGTGCAATGCAGTGCATCCATCATCTCTGACAGCATCGGGGTCACATTTTGCCTGCAGGAGAGATGATAGAATGTTGACACAACCTGCTTCGGCAGCTACCACAAGGAGCGGCACTCCGTTTCCATTCGTCCCATCTGGATTAGCACCATGTGATAAAAGAAGATCGACACACTGGCAATACTTGTCTGACTTTTTCAGGATGGCAATCTGTAGAGCAAGACTCAATTCCTTTGGTTTGGCCGGACCCTGGTTCTCCAGATGCTCTGTCAGCTGGTCTACTTCATTTTGCTCAACCAACTCTGGAAATATAACACCTCATTTTGATGGAATATATCAAATACTTTCAGGGTAAATGCTCAAAAGATTCAAAAACATTGGCTCATTATCACAAAATAGCCATGCTTCTTGGTTCCTAAAAGAACAAATGATTTTGAAGTTTGGGTTAATGTGATCATCATGAATGAATCAAAACAGAAATTATCAGTTGTCAACAAAATATACACAAGTTTGTGCTGCACTGAGTATTTTGCCAATTTACACCATTGACACCTCACAATTTAGCTTGTGGGTCCTTCTATCTATTTTTGCAAATCTGATATTTAATTAGCTAATCCGTTTTTATCACAAAAACATAGGAGTAAAAATGGTGCTCTAAAAAAATGCAAAGGGTGCACAACAGTGACTTGACCCTGATTTGTCATTCATGAATGTTGATAGAAAAAAACATTGATATTATAGTACTGCTGCAAAGTGGTACTGTTGGCCATACCCAATTGCAGTACACATATTATTAACCATATTTATATGAGAAACTATAAAATAATTTTCAAACACCAAAATGTGCATAAATGTGAGGAAATGTCTTTGTCAGTTTTGAGGAAGAGAGAATGAGTTTATCCCAGTTCACTCGAAGGCAAATGAGGACAAGAAAATATGAATATCATAAAGTTTATATGTTGATAAAGACAATTTCTGCAGTAATTGCACACATACAGATAATACATTCTCCTAAAGCTGCTGTTATCTACAGACTGATTGTGATAAATCATTGGCAAACATAATAAAACGCCAAAACAAACATAAAACCTGTGAATTGTATGATCAAAAATGTTGGGATGTTGCACCTCCATTGATCTATTGTGTTCCATTGGAGTTACCTCGTAGCTCCTGACAGGAATGCTAGATCCACGTGTCTTGGCAGTAGATCTCACTCCCACGTATATTTCTCCCCAGTTTCTTCACAGACTGGTGAGGTGTAGTTTTCCCACCCTACATCCGCCCAATCTGTTCCTATCTTTATTTGGCAACCAATCAAACCTCACCTAACTTTTCTCTGTTGTGCCTCAGCCCTCACAAATCTAGGGAAACATCCCTTTTTGCTTCACCTATTCTGGCGAATTTTTCTCACATTTTAGCAGTATATTTACATCAGTATAATCTAGAAGAGTTCTACTATCATATCAGATGGGTTAAAATCTTACCCAGTCTTCTCTCCATCTGACATCGCCGACTTTGTAGGTTTGCCCCAAACCAATACTTCTGATGCACTGACATTCCTCTGACTGACACTAAATAGACTCTGTCTGCAGCCCATATGCTAGATCAAACCAGAGAAACACGTCCAATACTGCCATCTATTGACGAGAGAGTGGCTGCTCCAGATAATAATAACAGATTTCTGGAGAAGATCCGCCAGAGAGAGGACTGAATGACAGCAGAGGTGAACACGATTTCTGCCTAAAGCTAAAAGAATATTCATTTTCATGTACAATTACTAGATAAAAACACACAGAGCAAATACCAACTGTAAACTGTAGACCAATATGCCATGACACACTCAGTTATGATAAAGCGTAGATCGTCATTAATGGGTCATAACTTTCTTCATAATGTCATTTTCCTGGAGTGAACTTGGTGAGATGAACGGAGGCGCTACGTCATAAGATCAAAAGGGACATCAAAGGTACCGCTTGAGGCATACTTATGATGGCGCAATGCGGGCGCAAGATAAGAAAGTTTTGGCATTTTACATTTGCAGGCATTATTTAAACTTTGATTAAAATAATCAGACAACCCCCAATTGCAGCATTGCCTTTCCATACTTTCATGCTGATCGTGTAGTTTTAATTTCTATTTATTTCTGTTAGGTGTCAGACGCTTATTTATGATGACGCCATATGAATAACCTGAGAGAAATAATAGTTATGTTGCTCTCAGGAATAACAAGAAAGTTATGACGTACCAATGAAAAAAAAATCATGATAACTCATCAAAACTTCAAATTGATTTTTAACATTATTTATTGCAAATATAATGATCGCCCTTATGCGCTAATCATGTAGATATAAATTTCATTCTATACTCCAACTGCAGGCATTCTCATGATGCTGATTTTAACTAAGAGCATTAATAATTGATTTAAAGCTCTCAGATTTTAATCATCGGAACTTAAACTGAAAAATGATCCCTGCTTTTTCAGCGCTCCCGTAATGAAAAGCGTTGATAAGTTAATTTCTTTTTTTTAATCAATTGTTTTTCTCAAAACGTTTTTTTAACTACTGGCACATATTTCGATGAGTCCAGCGATAAAGAGGTCTATCTGTAACAGGTTGTACGATTGAACTGAGTGCAATTTATTTCAGATACATATTTCAGATATCAAGCGGATGAGCGGTATGTTTTTTTAATGGCAAAATATCAGTTAATCTTTTTTATCAACTTTTCTGGGTGAATGGAAAACAATTAGAGGTAACACAATTATTTGCTGTTTTTCGGTATCAGCGTTATGTAAAAAATAGGGCAAATTATGTATTATTATTCTCTCTGTTCTTGTTTCATGGAGTTATTAAGTGGTTAAAACACACTTTAGAAATAATTATAGCTGGTATACTATTTCCTTTGTCTAGTGTATCAACAAAATTGGCAAAATTTGACTATTTTCTTAACAATTCGAGGTGTGTGAAAAGATTTTCAAAAAATTATCGACTAACATTATGTTTAACTTTCATGGGTACCCTAAGTGGGAGAGAACTGCCAAAATAAAATCAAATATTTCATTTGATTTACTCCACTTCATTAAAAGTGCCATGTGGACTTGGTTGATTTTTAAAATTGCAACATTTGAGACATCTTATAGTCAATATTCTTTCAGTAAAAATAGATAAAGAAAATTCAACAAATTTCATTGCTTTGTTGGATATTCTCTCAGAGAATAACCAAATTCTATATCTGTAGTAATGAAGTGTAAACTATATCACAAACCTGAGTACTTTGTTTGATATTTCCTTGATGAATATCAAATATAGAATAAAGAATATCCTAATAACTTCACAGATATCAAACATTTATAAATCTATTTTTTTTTCAAAGCAATTGAATGCATGTGTTTTGAAATTCTCTGGGAAGGGAATTTTCTGACTTTTTTCTCATCTTTCAAGCCCAATCATTTTTCCTTCACATCCTTTAGTTTAAATTATATTGAATGCAAAATATTTTTCTAAAAATAATGCTATTGCTCTGATGAAAATTTCTGACCTTTTCTTGGGTAGAGCAGAATATCAATGGAATATTAAAAATGGGCAAGGAATACCTGGCGGATACAAGCTGTAAAGTACACGTGGGATCACCACCCTGCCAAATATTCTTTTTAAATGTCATAAAGATTCGGGACAGATATTAATATTTTGTAAAGAAAAAGGGCTTGAATGAAAGCCTTCAACATGTATCAATTGATTTAAAAAATACAATGTTGGAGGTTTGAAAGAACAGTGCCATACTTCCTGTACTATTTATCTCTGCCCCAATATTATGAGCACATACATACACCTCTAAAATTTTATAAATAAGTGTTCTGTGACCACATATGCATGCCTTGATGAAACGACTTTTTCTTTTATCTCAAATAGATAAAATAAGACAACCAATTTGGCTCTAAAGTTTGCAATATCTTCCTTTGTGACCTGCCAGTATCTGTAACTAGGTGAAAAATATGAGATGTGCTTGCAGAAACAAATCTGTGTAGATGAATTTTAAAAATCAATACAATTTATTTTCTTTAATAAGTAAGGCCACTGGGGACAATAGAAAGTTTAGACATCAGATCACAGAGAACATTTTCAAACCTTTTTTATGGCCTTATTATGTACAATCCAATCATCTCCTTTCTGGGGGCAAGTAAAGAATACAAACACCTTTGGTTTTGATCAATATCTGTTGCTCTACATTTATTAAATGTTCATTTGACTGATACTTACAGATCAAGTAAAAAGCTATACAATTTACAAGTGATGAAGAAAAGGGTGCAACATACTATGAACCTCTGTTTTTGGAGGGGGAATTCTACTGTCATGGTAACGGTTGTCAAGGGAGCAGTTACTGTAGATATTCCCCCTCCATACTGGACATCACATACCAAATAAAGGCAAAACAAGCAGTCAACAAGCAGAAAGACATTTACAGAAATATACACCCTTTCTCTAATTGACCACCCTATTGATCTAAATGGACTGTCCTCACTCCATTATTATATTTTTCTTTTCTTTTTTTATTATTTAAACCAGGGAAGAGTCCATTTGGATAAATTCAGGGTGCCAAATTGGGGTTGTTTATTAATCACCCAACATTATTGTATTCTGATTATTATGATGTATCAAAATTTGTACAGTTCAATTATTAGCTAATTTTAAACCAACAATAATGATTAAGTTCTGTTGAAATCAACTGAAAAAACAGCAAGACTGACTTGACATCTTGATGTCCTCTTTGATTACTTTTTTTATCTTTGATAGAGAAGATCCTCACTTTGGCTTCACAACTTAGTTAATACTTATTATTTTCATATGTAACATATATAATTCTTTTTAAAAGTAGGTCAAAATCCTTGAAAAAGCAAATATACATTCTTTTCCAAACATATTTTGTTTGCAATTTCGTCTTGGTTATAATATTTTGAAGCATTTGGCACCATTGCACGACATATTTGCAATTCCATACTCCCATCTTATGGATCAACTAAGCATTGATTCACCTTGTGTTACATTTTTATTTGTGTGATAAAGCTGACTATTTCTTTATTTGATATCAAAACATCAGTCTTGCTTTGGACCCAAACTGGACACGGATTCAAGTTGCAAATCTAGAACCATTCTCTACAAATTCTGAGAAACCTTTATACTGCATGCCACTATGCCATCTCTGTCAAGTTCTTTCAATATGAAAGATCCAGGGTGTTGGACAACAATCTGTTTGTTTCTTTTCTGTGCCATCTCTATTTTTAAGCCTAAAGTATTTTTCAAAGATCGTGATATAGTGGCACAGTGAATATCAGTGCTTGTCCATATTGGTTTGTGTGTACATGGCAGCCTACTTTTGTTGCCAAATTTAAAATCCTACAAATGTAAGTATGCATGTGTATATTTGTATATACATATGATTTTAAAATTTTCTGTGCACAAAATAATTTTGGCACTTTTTATGAAAAATCTACCATGAATGTCCAAATAACATCATTCTCGACAGCACAGTATTATTTCTTTTTCAAAGATATTTTATTTTGTGATCTACATATGACTGACCACTTCGCTCAATTTGCCCCAAACATCTGCAGCAATCATACATTTTGTAATATCCATTCAAGGAATGGTCCAGTAACTCTTTTTTATTGTACATTTTTTCTTCAGCTTAAAAGTTAAATGCATAAAACACCTTGAAAACTACAGCATTGTCAAAAATTGACCACAGCTTTGATTCACTACTGTAGTATGAATGACTGACTCACTCCAGCCTTGTACCTTGCACAGGTCCAAGATATCATTATCAAAAAATATCCAACAACATATTTTCTGAAATAATTTTCTGAAGTTATGAGAGGGCTGCATTAAACAAAACTGTTGTCTCACCGTAAATCTTGCACATTTACAGAACTTGCACATTAACCCATTTGATACACTCTGTACATCCAAATACATTACAACTGTTGTGTATCCACAATTTCCTATCTGGTCAATATCCACCCAATAAACACAGCTCAAAATTCTTTCAAGATATTAATAGTTATTTGTCAATAAAGAATTATCTGACATATTTCTGATACATACATTAATCGTTCTCAAGAATTAACCGATCTAGACATATCTTTGATATGAATAGATATAAAAGAGTCAACATTTTCCTAGAAATTAGAAAGATGTGAAAAATATAAGGACAATGAGCTGTGATATGGTGAGGATCAACAACGTTTTATTATCACATTTAGTTCTCATAATAACTTAATAAAAGCAAATAATCATCATTGCTATCTACTCTATCCATTCTTGTTCTGTTTGAAAACATAAACAAGACATTACATCCATGTCGTGGATTCCTGTATTTAGTACATTATTTAAACAGTGACCCAACGTGCCTTATATATATATATTCGCGGCAGGAAGGAGCTTTGGGTCCGCCCATAATCAATTTTGACAATTTTTTTTCTCGTGGGCAAGATAATGTGCCAAGGATACTTAACATGACTCATTTACACTTAGACTTTCATATCCTCTCACACTGGTTTTATGAAGACAAGTTGGGAAACTTATGTGTTGATCATGAAAGAAAAGTACATTATTATGATCTTCACAAAATCAATTAAATTCAACTTAAGTTCTGCATAGATACCAAATTAAAAAATACTTTGAAATAATTGTCATATGCAGAATTCATCCACAACCTGGACAGCTTGAAGAAAAGTATCTTAATTCTTAATTTATGAAGTGCTGTCTCTTTTCAGCATGTCTTTAACATATTTCTTATAATGTGAACCAACAGACTGCAGCAACCAAGCTCTATGCAAACAATGGTTCCCCAGTAAATTGAAAAGAAATTCACAATTTAATATTCATTTTGGCCCTCTTTTGAAAGATAATGAAACTTAAGGTGTAGCCATCCATTGGCAACCATGGAAATATTCAAATCTGCCTTGTGGTGCCACCTGGTGGAATACCGGTAGTTTAAGTTCTATTAAACGTAATTGATGAAAGACAAAATTTCAAGATGATGTGGAATAATTTAAACATTCCTCACAGCTTTTGGTGTTGACAAATAATTCTCCCCAAAACAGTTCTTGTAATATCTTTTATGCAAATCCACCATTTTTTTAATATAAAAAACTTAAAATTGCATGGGGAAATAAAACTGTCTAAATTTCATACCTTTAAATTTTCTTCCTTAAAGGGGCTTATGTCTAAATATGAACTTCTCTTCTAAATCATGAGGAGTTATATATTTAAACATGAACTTCTTTTCCATATTCTGAGATGCACATGCATATGCAGAAATCTGGAAAATAACACTTACCTTTATATATAACAGTATTTAAGCCACACATTAGCCAGGGAAATTCCACTCCAAGGCATATCATAATAATGACAGTGAAAAATCTCTTTCACTTTAAAATGTCTTATTTTATCTTCAAATTGTATAATCATTATACTATTTTGTTATTGGTCAAAGGGCTCTGTTGGAATAAAGTCTTTTTGAATAATTATCACAATTACTTGAAAAACAAAATACCAAACAAAGCTTACGATAGTGACTATATTTACTTAATTTTCTATTTAAAGTAATTTAAAGTAATCTCAAACCAAAGCACACAATTATGTGTGTAAAAGTATAGAATATACTGCTTTGACAAATGAGCACTTATGTCCACTGAAAAGTCTGATTCATTCTGACCATTAGGAAGCAGTACATAACATAACATGTGCACTCAAGATTAAAAAAAGATCAATATTGGAATGAAGAGCAGAAAGTATACATTTGACCAGCAAAACCTGTATCTTATAAAGTACATTACCATGATTACAATTCTTGTTTTTCCCCACTTTTACTATTACATTCAATGTTCAATCATTTTCACAACTACTGTCAAAAGTTGTATGTATTCAACATCTTCATAGACCTTTCATCTTCCAGGCAAACTAAGCAATAATTTGCATATATAATTATGTATATATATATATATATATGCCTCACAATATACTTCAATACAATTTTGTTCCTATTTTGAAAACAACTTTTTTCATTCATATATCATTGCACATGAGTCGTTTGATGCTAAATGTTTCAGACTTGTGATGTCTAGCAGGTTTCTGCATTTTACATGTGCTTGTTCAGGGTCAGTCTGACTGAAGCCTAGCAACTATGTTGCCCAGCAACCTGTATCACAAATTATATAAACTACTTTAGTAATCATTAGTTAACTGGTAGTACATATACATACATGTACGTCATGGACAAAGAACATGTCAACATCCTGTACATACCTATTCTATAGTTGGTCTAATAACCCAGACTGACCCTAAATCACAAGTTTAAACAGCTACAATTGGGATTTTAATTTGTGTGCAGAAAGATGTCCTGAATTTGCACCCATTTGGTGTCATATCAATCGACCAATCAAATTTCAGATATAAATCACATGATTCGCACAGACACACACACCCACACATACACACACACTCCACAATGCGATATCTCCGTACTCTGTGACTTCTGCACACACAGAATACAGTTAATAGGTTTTATCATTTTGTTCCGCGTAAGCAAAGATGAGCCTCTGGTTTCATATACACATTTTATGGACCCATCAATGATACCGGAAAAGTTAAAAGGTACACACATATGTCACTTTGAACACTAATGGGAAATTGTCTTTTTAGCATTTTTATATGATCCATTACAATCACATCATCTGGCAGAAAGTGCCAAAAGGCACTCTGAGATCTGAAATGACCCATATATAAAGGTCCATTTCAAGATTGTTAAAATATTACAATATATTGAAATCTATCATGCTCAGAAATCTAAATATCCCAGTATTGTAAGTCATAATATTTACCAATAGAGTCATTCCTCAGAAAACAAATTTTTTGATTTAGCCAAATCTAAAATTTGAAATTATAATGACTTTTAATACTGTTTCCTTTTCATTTTGCAGTTTTGAGATAAACGTCCCTTTTTTTTCAAATACCATTAATCTTTCCCAGTGGTGTCCAAAGTGCACCTGACTGTTTCCATTTCCCATCACGTGGGGGCAGCACCAGCAGCTTGTGGCAAATGGCCAACCTCTCCAAATTTTCAACTTCCGCTCTCACGTTATCTGCGGTTAAGCTCCATTTTGATAGCTGAAAATGGACAAACATAAGTTACAAAAATAGTCACAAATCAATCCAATGACAAAGGTTTGTTAGAAAACATGTTCTAGGTTTGACTTTGGAACCAAAATTGTCAGCTTTGTAGGCTAACCATTATAATCTGTATCCATGTCAAATCTTAAAATCAACCAGATGGCAGCATTGACAGAAATGACAAATTGGATAGACACCTAGTGGAATATTGTTTTATGGCACACAGTGATGTGGAATTACCAGCTGATGAATTTGAGTTGTTTACAGAGGGCAGCACTAAACAAACTTATAGGAATAAATGCACGTCCCATCACATGTACAAAATAACCAAACAAGAATATCTTGTCAATATATATAAAAGAATGAGTGAAAAAGGTCTTACTCTCTGTTTTATCTTTGAAAAAATACCTGAAACATATATAAGGAAACCTACCATCTATGATTTCTTGTTTGGCTTTGCTGATTTCTTTGCGTACTTCTGTAAGTATTTCCTGTTTGAGCGACTCCAACTCCACTGCGCCCACTCCTGACGTTCCATTGGCTGTTGCCAAGTTGATCACTTCCTGTCCTGTTAACGACTGGAACCGCCTACTGGAAGAAACCGGAACCATTAGAGCTCTGGTGTCATTCATAGCACCTTAAATCTGCACAACAGAACTAACTGCATGCACCATTTTATTTCTAATTTAATCAAACCAACTTTTATTTAAATCTGCCACCCTTTGAAAAAGAAATATGTAACAGACTAACTTACTGTGTTCTATACAACAATCCGGTGGCAAATTTAGAAAGGAAAAGACCAAAAATCATGCGATATAAGAGACACAAGGATTCAAGCATCAAGATGTATGCAGAGCAGGTAAAATCAGTTAATATCAAGATGTGGAATTCCAATCAATATTAGAATCAGTGACAGTTAAATAGTGAAGTGATTTCACTCAATACTATGTAAAACTAAATAGCTATAACAGTAAATTAATTTAATCATAAACAATGATTACTATATTTTTTTTAAACTCCTAAAATTTTTTTTTAAATATGTTGTCAGTTAGAATAGTGTAAGCTTACAATGTCTTTGATAAATATTTCAAATCTTCCTTCTTTAAAGCAGTTTATCTAAGTTAACCAATATCCATACAAATGAACGACTTAAATTAATCATTTCATAATAATATTAAGAACACCATTTCTACTTGTGAAGCCAAAAAGATGAACAGCCTTAAAAAGTGATAACACAAATATCACAATGCCAAAGCTATAAATTTTGTCTTTTCAAATAAATATTCAATTGACAGCCTCATAAAAATTCTCAGTAGGCTTAATTATATTCTATAATGAAACTAAAATAAATGAAAAATGACAAAATTTAATCAAAGCAACAAATATAACCATAAAGAGCTTACAAACTAAGGCACAAGGTGGTTTTATATTAGATTTTAGTATGATGCTGAAGTCAATGTTACACATTCTTTGACTAGACACAACATTTAGTGTACAACATACTTATCCCTGACTGGTCAATATTTGAATTTTTTTCCTTAAAATTATTCGTGAAATATGAGCATGTCAAGAAGACACATTAAACTTTGAAAGATTTTGCACCAGTAAATTTCAATAAATTTTGCTTAATAAATAATAAATAAATAAACAGAAACAACTACATGCTTTTTCTACTGGTGAATATATATATTGGAATATATATATGAATAAATATGTCTGTGGAATCCAGAAGTATATAAATGAGAGAATAGATAGCAAGCTCATGCTGGAGATGATATCGCCGCGGAATGTAAGCGTAGCCCCTCACTGCCTTACACCCACGGTCCTCTGATCCAGTCGTACGGGTCTATGTGCATGCGTGTAGGGCGTGCAGGAAGAGGAAGTACAGACTCGGGTGACATCTGGTGGAAAAATTATATTGGGTATTATAATCTAACTTTCTATGCCACCTAGAAAAAAATCAGTATCATTTACTCTGGACAAGTGAAGTATTATTCTCATTCTCCCCTAAAAATCTAAGATTTGAGTTGTTTGGAATATCCCCACCAGGTGTCACCAGTTTAGAACATGCATCTCCGAAAAGACACACCAACACCACAAATGATAAGACTGCACAACAAAGGGACAACGCAAATGGTTAATGACAGTGGAACATGAGTTAACAACAGTGGGATATGGGTTAACAACAGGCATGACAGTAAGGCCACAACAGTTTGGTAGATTAAGTGATGTTAAGTGGAGCGTCTGTTTGGTGGGGTGTGGACGGCAAGCCAGGCGGCGGGGGCAGCAGCTTTTTGGCTCACCTCCGGCCCACTTTAGGTGACTCTGACCCTGACCCATTGTTCTGTGCCTTTCCGTTGCCATTGGTGGCATTGTTCTTCTCCCAAGGTTTCTTGTTGTCACTGCCACCTTCTCCATCCTGTAAACATATCAACCGTTCATTATCATACACCACCAAAAAATGTTTTAAAAAATTTCCATTATAGATATTCCTGTAGTGTGGTTTGATTCAATATTATTATAAAATTATTTTTTACTACTACCTTTATCAAAACTATTCATTTTATCTGCATACATCGTTCAAAGATTTGACCATTAGGTAGCGGCCCACCAGGAGTGACCCATGAGGAAGTGGCCCACCTAGAGTGTCCCATGAGGAAGTGGCTCACCTGGAGTAACCCATGAGGAAGTGGCCCACCTAGAGTGTCCCATGAGGAAGTGGCCCACCTAGAGTGTCCCATGAGGAAGTGGCCCACCTGGAGTAACCCATGAGGAAGTGGCCCACCTGGAGTGGCCCATAGGAAAGTGACCCACCTGGAGTAACCCATGAGGAAGAGGTCCACCTGAGTGGCCCATAGGGAAGTGGCCCATAGGGAAGTGGCCCATAGGGAAGAGGCCCATAGGGAAGAGGCCCAATTAAAGTGGCCCATAGGGAAGTGGCCCAATTGGAGTGGCCCATGGGGAAGAGGCCCATTGGAGTGGCCCATAGGGAAGTGGCCCAGGGGAAGTGGCCCATGTACTCACCTGTGTGAGGCCCTCAGCCTTGGCTCTCCTCTCCTTCAGCCGCTTGGCCATCTCAGACATCATGTCGCCGGGAATATTTCCACGACCAATTGTCCCTGTAGACTGCGCATAATTCTTCTCTTCTGTCTTCTCTTCAGGCTGCATTCAATAACAAGTAAATCTTCATTAATTCATAAAAAAACATACTATTAAGACCTGAAATGTTTTTCACAAGCTTAAAATGAGCATTGCGTTTTATATAATTCTCCATTAAGAATTAACTACAAGAGGTACTGGAGGTTACCTTCCAGTTCCTAAACAATCATACATGTAATAATCTTCTTTTTATATTCTTTTTATATTCTTCTTTTTATGCAATTTTTCAAAACATAATTTGATGAGTTTACCTTGGCAACCTTCCTGAGCTGTGCACTTTTCAGAGCAGCAGCCAGACCTCCAACAGGTGGCGCTGGGGGTACACTGTTGTTGCTGCTGTTGTTCTGGACGGGTGGCGGAGGAGGCCCGGGTCCAGGTGGCGCCGGTGGAGGCGGTGGTGCTGGCGGTGGTGGGGCAGTCGCTGCGGCAGATGGCGCGACTGCTGCTGGTTGTGATGCTGGTGGTGCTGGTGGTCCTGCTGGAGGTGGGGGTGGTCCAGGGGGCGCCGGTGGGCCTGGTGGCGCCGGTGGTACATTGGCAGGTGGTGGAGCGGGTGCAGGGGGTGCCATTGAGCTGGGTGGCTGTTGCGCATCCCAACCTTGACCCCCACCCGGACCCCCCATGTAGGCTGAGGAATAGATCACATCTAACATTGTTACAGCATTTGCTGATTATGTGAACAATATTAATCTTATAATGAGAAAACATAATCAATTAATAAAAAAAACACTATCAAATATCAAAATAATCACATTTCCTGGTGTTAGCTGATAGTGACAGAACTGTTTGTTAAGATAAGATAATAATTCATCATAAGAATCCTGTTCAATAAAACAATGTTCTCTCAGAAATATTTAGGGTTCTCACCAGGTGGCGGTATGCTGTTTCCCCGTGATTCTTTCCTCTGGTGGGTCTGGTACGGTTCTCTTCCAGGGGGATTTCCGCCTGGGTGGCCCAATCTACAAACACACATTTCAAAATCATATTCATTACATCAGATTTCTTTTTTTTCCTTGCCTTTTTCTTTTTCTTCATAATATGGTTTTTTAAAAAAATGGCAGTTAATTTTCCATGAATGGGAGAATCAAATATGAAACACGGAACTCACAGTTCTGATAGCTTGAGAGTTTGAGTTTTGATGACTGGTACATCAATGTTATCATGATTCAGATACACTATCTTCATAATGCTGATCACATTAAAATATCACTTTTCAAAATAAACAAATCCCAGAATCATCTGACAATAATCCCTTTACTGTTTTGGTCCCGTATTTGATTCCGGTATTTGATTTTGATGTGGCGTATGTAGCAGCCGAGATGGAGTTTTGCCCATCCTCCTTTCTGCCCACCACATATATACCCCAACCTCCCACTCGCAGTGACATCACTTTCTAAACATACCAGCCTGTTCCAAGAATAATCCTAATAACTCATAAACATATCTATGCAGACTCTGGCAAGAACCAATTCCAAATGCTGAGAAGAGTCAACAAGTGTGTTGCGATATTTTGGCTGAGGTTATGGCATACTTGCTAATGGCCGATGGGGGGTCTAACTGCCAGTAGAGAGCACTTCTCATCTGTGATCAGCCACTGTGATACTCTACAAGGTGATCTACAGACACCTCCGCTGCCCTGAGAAAGCTTGCCATCATTCATATATCTACTTGCCAGTGAGTGTGTTTGCTAAACCTGAGCCACCCCCTTCACATTCCACACATTCTGTTGTGATGTAAACATACCTGAATTTTGACAAACCTGATGTGAACATATATATAAAACACAACAATAACTTTCATGTGTGAAGAATGAAAACTGACATGTAATTTGTCATGCAATAACTGAGACTGTTTTTGACAACTCAAAAAAGCCAAAATAAATTCATTTATTAAGTTCATTAGCTAATTGAAAATATTCATTAATTATCAAAATCTATCATATAGCCCCAGCAAGAAATGGCATTAACCATCTAGTATGATGGTACTCAGGATTAATGCCGCCACTCTTGCCTACTCTCTGACAGAGGAAGAGGAATATGGGACATTCCAGAATTAGCATTCAACTCTACCACCTTTGCTGCATGACAGCTACATGAAGGTTTACCTTGGCAGCAGTTTATGCTACGTCAGATCTTTTGACAAGCAGTTTTTTCAATGTGGTCTGGGCAAAGATATTGCTGTGCCAGCATGTGACCATAGCAACAGATCACTTCTTGAGGATTTATTAAAGTCTTGCTTGTCTATTAATTAATACATATTCAACCACATAATTCAAATTCAATCTTATCATTCATGCCCACTTTCACAGAGTCAGCCAGGCCATTTTGTCTGACAGAGGGTGCAGGTGTATACATCAACATTGAGAGGAGAGGAGGTAACACAAATGCCATACCCAGCAGACTGAGTCTGTTTGATGCTCTGTGCTCAGTCTTACTGAGGGACCATATATGATTGGTCCATACAAAACATTGTGCTAATATCTTTGCTGAGTGCTGCCCCCTGGGAACACTTTGCTGATCACTATGGCTACATGGGGAACAACTACTGCCATAATGCCAATCAAATATCGTTACCATGCCTACTGTTTTGGGCATTGTGGGGTGCATGTTAAAATTGGACAGTACAAAGATTTCTAACATGGGAATAAAGGCTGGGAGGCAGTCTGAGTCATGAATATATTCCTCCATTCTTTTTGACCATACACATAGTGAAAAAAATATTTTGGGGGAAAACTTTCAGAACCAATAAAACATCACCATAGATGACATATCAGCACTCTCCACACTTTAAAAATGGGCCGATCTGTGATAGTACTTCACATTCTCGAAAATAAAATGCGGTAGAGTGTGGGATTTGGACCGGACAACAGCCATGATCGAGTCAGCAGAGCCCAAGACGGGGCAGCATGGCTGGCGATCATTAAATATGCATGGTACATAGCCATGTATCACGGTGCAGTCTGCATATACAAGTGCTCGGCTCGGAGCTCACACGGCTGTAACATCCAGCCCTGACTACCAGCCCTGACTACTCCTTCTCTGTCAAGCTTTGTTGCAGGCTCCATTCATTTTTCCCCAAAGCTCATGTTTTCATTCAACACTGTTCAGCAATGTTACAAACAGAAACAAACTGTGTTGGCATTTTTTAAAGAAGAACTTGTCCTGAATTATACAAAATAAAATATTTATCATTTAACATTTTAATTATTGTACCACTTGTTCATTGTCACTTTGGATGGGTATAAGTATTTTATGAATCTTTTTAAAAAAAGGTCTGTAACACATAATTTATTTTCTGTTATTGCAAGTAATGTGGAAGATCAGGATCCAGAAAATTCAGATCAAATGCTCACTAGGTGGCGGTAGCTGTGCATTAAATCCTAATCAGAACCTGACATATCTCAGCATGTGGGAGAGGCAATGTATATGCCCATCAAATAAAAATCATGCCAAACTGCCCAAATATTTAGACATGAAATGTGGAAAAGGTGAGATTGGAACCACGGTCAGCTGAGGACCGACAAAGTTCAAGCATTCAAACTTAATATATCGAGTGAGGGAAGCAGTATTCATCCTTCCCTAAAGCTACTGCTTCTGGAACTACAGGTGAACTGACGATGATCAAGACTATATGAAATACATATGGAATGCTTGCTGAGAGTTTCAGTTGCAAACCTATCTTTTTTTCTGTTATTTCACACTTTGTACTTATTAGTGTGGCGATAAATAATACATGGATTGCTGCAAAAACAGAAACTATTTGGTGCAAGTGAAATTCAAATTGTTTTAAATAGCAAACTCATCACTTTGTTTTAAGCTTAATTTTACCTTTCTCAATTAATCATATTACACAATATAAAGCCAGTCTCATTTGTTACTTCCCTCTACTCATACTTTGATGCTTCTTTTTCAAATAAGCCAAGATTAAGCAACAGTTGCTTCTGGATTGACTAATGATATTATTCTTGTTCATTTATATAAGAGAAATGAATACAGATATACCACAAAATCCTGACAAACACCAAAGATTTCTCTCTAAATCATGCATAATTTACTGGAAACGCGAGACAAAAATAGAAGAATTTTTGTCAGAAAAATAACGAGTTGATGCCTTTGTGACATAAGTTAGCTGCCCACTTTTGGCTGTTTAATCTTTCATATACCTCCCTCGGTGGTAGAATGGCGGATATCATTTTCTGCTGCCTACCATTAAGGAAAGTCATTAGTGGATGGAACAAGTCAACATTTCAGTATTCTATAAAGATATATGCTGCAGGTGGCTTATTTTTTAGTTTTTCTATTTTGTACTGTAGGGTATTGTCATAATTCTTGATATCTCATGTCGAATGTCACTTTATTAATTATAAAACATTTACATTGTGTTATCAGACTAGGTCTGTCATGGACACTCTTAGAAATTTCACTCGCAAAAAAGTTGATTGTTCCACAAAAAACAACCTTGAAAATCCAAATTGTATAATCAAAGACTTATCGGAAAAGCTTATCATCACGGGAATTGGGGTAATCTTCTTGTCGTGGAAAAAGGACAAGTTCGCTATCAGAGGAAAAGGTATATAAATGTTACACTAAAAACGGCAAGTAATTTATTACAGGAAATGAGTAGCCTGTGTATCATATAAAAAAGATATCAAATTAGATAGCAAAAATAATCCATAGAAAACAAACTATGTTTTTGGATACAAACAAGCTACACGTGATGCCATTAAGATTATCAGGAAATGAGGAAGTAATCAGCCAGCAATGAGTGAGGCTTATGGTCTACCACAGCGCCTGGCTTGATAGAAATAATGGAGCTGGTTTTAAGTACACTACAAAATGTGACATGCAGGAAGAGGACAGACCCCAGCCACTGAAACCTGCCTGAAGCTATGCAAAATAATTGAGAGTCCCTGTTCACACTATCAATATAGAATGACGTCCAGACAGGGCAACGGCAAGGTCCATATATAGCACAACAATGAAGTCACTATTAGCCAACTTTAAATGGGCCCCAGCAGTCGCAGTGCCAAAGGAGGTGCCTTTGTACGTGCCCACTTCATTAATTTGTGGCTAGTTTATGCTATATTTGATGGATCGGAGGGACAAAAAATGTCCACATGATAAACTCATATTGTCCCTGTGCAGATAAGCAGCTTTTAAACATTATGGATGTAGAATATTTTTCTTTTTTAATAGGATATATGAATAATGCTTCAATAATCTGTCTGTGTCATTATCAGCTTATTTCTCAGCATTAATATTTCATATCTTGATTCATTTTTATGTCATCTGTTGATAATGTCAAGGGTGATGTGTTATTTTTTAAATGATTGATCACAATCTGAAATAAAAAAACCCACATCATGCAACATTGCAAATTCACCAGAGTTTTATAAGACTGCTGATTAATGTTTTGAAGAATATTCTAATATAAGTACAGTCACAATTATATAGTACTGCTTGTGTTTTTGTCAATATTGTTTCAATACAGCCTCTGCTAGAGCTGCTCATGCCTCAGAAGAATATAATAATAATGCAACACCAAAAGGGTTGTTGTGTCTCAGAAGAATATAATATCATGGTGCAGCCAAAGTGGTATAGAGATGCCATGTCTCAGAAGAATATAATATCATGGTGCAGCCAAAGTGGTATAGAGATGCCATGTGTCAGAAGAATATGATATCATGGTGCAGCCAAAGTGGTATAGAGATGCCATGTCTCAGAAGAATATAATATCATGGTGCAGCCAAAGTGGTATAGAGTTGCCATGTCTCAGAAGAATATAATATCATGGTGCAGCCAAAGATGTACAGAGTTGCCATGTCTCAGAAGAATATAATATCATGGTGCAGCCAAAGTTCTATACAGTTTTCATGTATCAGAAGAATATAATATCATGGTGCAGCCAAAGTTCTATACAGTTTTCATGTATCAGAAGAACATAATATCATGGTGCAGCTTAAGTTGCATAGAGTTATCATATCTCAGAAGAATATAATAAGAAAAAGACAAAAGGGTTGTTTCAATTCAGCCAAAGTTCTATAGGCTTGCTACTACATCTCTACAGACACATACTGTCAAGATAACGAGACTGCATTCATGCATAATTGATGGTGATATTAATACTAATAGAGTTGCTTTCAGCATGTTTAGAGAAATAAATTCCTTGGCATATTTCCACACCAACCTGCACATCTTAAGTTATACAATAGAGTCAGTTAGGGCATCTCTCTCATCTATTGTTTTCGGATTATGCTACTTTATTCTAAAGACCAATTTCTTTTAAATTGCAAACACACACAAAAAGGTATATTTTAAAGGTGTAAATATGAAATACCTTTCTTATCCTTATCTTGCCCAACTATTTTCTAATATTTTCCTTTTGATGGCCCTTTCTTGGTGGAAAGATATAACATGACAAATTGCAGTGAATAACAACACCTTGTCTGACAAGAAGTGGTAATAAAACGGGCAAAGAACTCAGCACAAGCCAGAAAGGAATGCAAGCCAAGGCACTGAGAGACAGCCCTGGGCAAAGATATATTATGAAGACACCCATCAGGATGCTTTGTTTTGACACTCTGCCTCTTACACCAATAAACATACTTAACAAAAAAGATGAAAGGGAATACATACACCAGAGTCTGAGTGGCTACGTAGGCCATGCTGGTAGGATGAATTGAATCTCTCCTGCAGAAGGTAGAACTAAAAAAGTTAAAAATACACGGTCGACAAGGATCCTTCATGAAGATTAAATGGTCGTGGGTTCCATCTTCAGGTGTTTGCTGATCTGTTAAGGTATTTACTGTTCTGTGGGAGTTAATAATCCACATTAAAATCCTTCCTTTCCAGAGAGCAGAATCCTTGCTCTTGACAACTTCTAGTGTGTTGTTTTTTATGTGCAGTATAAAGCACTAAATGAAAAGCCACGGATATCCCAATATGTTTGGAAAAAACCTTTGAGACCTTTGCTGAGATTAACTCTTTAGAGCTGGATTTTCTTTGCTTCTTTGGTAAAAACAACACTCTCGCAGGAGAATAAACCATAAAATTCTTGTTTCACATTCAGTCCGCAAATCAACTTATGTCCATAGAGTAGGGCAATAAGGAAACAATAAAGTAGCTAGATGGTCTATTGTTGGTTGTGATGGCCTGCATACCAGCCTGCGTACCAGCCTGCGTACCAGCCTGAGTATCAGCCTGTGTATCAGCCTGTGTATCAGCCTGTAGCTCCAGGTATAATCACTGTAAATCACAGGAAAAGCACTGCCAAGTCAAGGAAATAGGTTTTAATCTTGGTGTGGCATGAATCACTTCTGACACGTCCCATCCCCTGCCTTTATGTTTATATTTTCCGCTATGTCTTTCCTCACTCTGTGGGCCTTCTGCAAGGCTGCTTTCTCTCTATCCAACCAGGCAGATTTTGTGAGATGTGTTTCCAGGTCAAATTGCAAATTGTACATTTGCCAATAATCTTTGCACACAGGCTTGCATGTGGTAACATATGGGCTAAGACAAAAGTTTGCTATTGTTGGAGCACAAATCCAGGTTAATCCATGCCAGTAATAATATGGTAATCCATAAATATATATTCAGAATTCTACAGAATTTTCAAACACTAGAGGTGTGAGTGGATATCAATTCCCTTATCCTCATAAACAGATGTGTTGATAACACAGAGAGTGATTCACACATGTGGACCACATCTTCCTTGATACCATATGTCAATACCCTGTGTCCCAGAGTGTTCATCCAGAGTTTACCAGATTACTGCTGTTGAGTGCAGAAATCCAGATATGCAGACTTATATGATCAAAGCTTATTAGTGTTGTGACTTGGCTGCATGTCTCCTTGCCAGGCTATCTGCCTGTCTCCCAGCCTGTCTCCTTGCTTGTCTCTCTGTGCCAGTCTCCTTGCCTATCCCTGTGCCTGTCTCTGTACCCGTCTCTCTGCCTATCTCAGTGCCTGTTTCTGTGCCAGTCTGTCTCCCTGTCTACCAACACTAGAGAGACTGCTGCCACACTATGCAGACACGCCAGGCACTGTGCCCATATAGCCCGACCGGGCAGCCCAACACAAGCAGCTTAACACAACATCACTGCTAGACCCACCAGCATGTCAAGGGCTGACATTCCCATTAAACAAACTTCCGCAATTCTCAAACAAAAATATGTACGTCTACATAGATATAACAAATGTTTCTATACCTAGGTAGTTATTTCAATTATTTTTTTAACAAACAATAACAATTAATAGTATTCATGGTAACAGGAAAAGTCAAAGTGGACGAAATAGTTTCACTGATCTACATGAATAACTTAAAATCAAAAATCAAAATTATATAGTATGGGGGTTGATCAGTTAATAAGACATCTCTCTTCTATGTTAAAGATCTGGGGTTCAAATCCCAGCTGGGACAAGTACTTTGGTCATAAAGGTGGATATCTGCTACTGAGTTGTTTCCCATTCCAGCCAGTGTTCCATGACTGGTTATCAAAGGCCTTGGTTTTTGTTATCATGTCAATGTGATAATGCAAAAGAAAGATCCCAGTCACTCTTCAAAAAGAATAGGGCACTGAGTCCCAGTGACAGGCTTCTATCTGACCCGATAAAGCCTAACTAGTTCTGAAAAGGTTTTTAATACAAACACAATGGATAAACACGTAAAAATGTAACAAAAGATTAGAGCTCACTTCTGTCAATGTGAACCCCCCTTCCCAATCATCTTACATAAAGCATTGCCACTGGAAATAGTCTACTTTGGTTCAATCAAATGGGAGTGTAACATCCAGTGCTACCCCTGAGACACGAGTGTTCTCCCCACTGGCATGACCAAGCCTGGCTCTGAAGGCTTCAGGCTCATCCACTTGGGGTTTACCTGGAAGTCTCCATTTATACATTCACACAACAAATGGCACAAACACATGAAACCACCCATGAGGTCAAAATCAACATAGAATGCCATCACTCTATGAATCTACATTTAACTTGCTCTAATATAAAGAAGACAAAAAAATGTTTTCAATCCCCTCCTGGTTCATCCATTTTCTAGTTTGTCCATTAATCCTCTTGTTTGTTTCAAGCACTGCCAAGCTACACCACCACTGACGGATGTAAATGCTGAATTTCCAATTTGTTCCGAGTCTGACAAATTTCCTGTAACGTTAACAAGCCTAATTTCGACAACGCAATTCCAAATGAGTCTGCTGCAGTGAAAGACCTCAGACACCCAAAATTACTCTTGTGTATCTAATTGCACCAATACTGCACTACAGAATGAATCAAGGAAGCAAGTTTTCCTCTTGGGTTTATTGGATGTGTGCAGGTTCCTCCCCCCTAGTAATGCAGTCAACAAGCTCATCCTGCTATTTTCACAACTTCAAGAACATTATTCTTGGCTCCCATTTCCAGCTGGAAAATAATGAAATTACTCGCTTCCCACAAAGTTGACCTGCTGTCTAACTTTCCAAGTCTGGGTCTTAAACCTTTCTATTTGTACTTCTTTGATAGTCACAAGAGCATAGCTATATTTATTTTTGTTTTTGAAATTTTGATACGATACATGATTTACAAAATTATCACAAAAACAATTATCATTGATGACTTGAATCATACCTTTTAGTATTTTAGAGTATTTACCCAATACTCATTTACATATAACACAGGTTCACATTCAACCACCAGTGGTTTATTTGCATACAAGTTAGTTTAATGACATCATAATTGAACAAACAATAATTCACGTTAAACTGAAATAATAAATCTCACAAATTAATCAAACTGAAATATTAATGCAATCCCAGAAATTATGGAAACAGTAATAGATTTGAAAAGAAAGGATTTCCGGCTGATATATTTAAGTTGGATTTCGGTGGAATTTTAGTATATTCCCATAAAGTGAGAAAACAATAAAAAATTACTTTTTACTTCTACTAGGATATTGGCCTGCTTCGAAATCAATCATCAGTATTATTTCATTGCTATGGCTACCAGACAGTAGAGTGTTGGAGATAAATGTCATCTTCCGTCAACTTTGCATGTACAGCCAGAGGTTAAGTGCAACCTTGAATGACAACATCTTGTTTTCATGTTTTTCAGGTTGCTGCAATATTGTATAATTTGCTTTGGGTTGCCTTAGTGACAGGTCAGCAGAGTGAGAGCAAAAGTGACACATCCATCAGGCAACACTAAACCATGTACAGAAACACTAATAAAACACTGATATAATACCTAGGACTGGAAATTAGGTGGGTTGGATGCTTGAAATGCTTTATATCCATTTAAAATAGTATATAGGTAGCAAAATCAATGCAAGTAAAACCCTTCCCAAAAATTCAAGATCCAAATCTTAACATAACATTTTTAGACAACCATGATTAGAGAAATGTGCCAAAAAAAACAGAAAGCTGAGGTTTATGTAAATACAAATCAAAATAAAATGCTAAAGTACCAACAGTCAGTCCTGTTTCTCTTCTCCAATGCATCTATTTATTTCTGCCTATTCATCTCATTGCGAACCTCTTTACCTTGCATTCCCATAAACCACTCACTTAGTTTTATTAGCCATCCTGCATGCCACCAGATGGCTCTGACCATAAAATGCTACTCCTTACCCTTGTGATGAAGACATTCAATGGCTGACTTAGGATCCACCTGAGATTTGCTGATTATATTAAAGCTCATAAAAAGCTATCTTTGCTGATTCTTTGGAGTACTCCTGATTATTTTTCTCATGTGTCTTGTACAAGCATCATACATTCCCTTCTTCACAAAACTGCTCCAAAAACTGTATAAACCAAATCCGCCTTTTCCAAGAACTTGTCAGCTAACTGTTTGGTTATCAACCATTAAATTGAATGCAATATTTATACAGGGAAACCAATTGATTATCTTCCTAAATTTCAACTTCCTTATTGATAACCCAGTGGCAATTAAATATTAACTCATATTTGTCAATTTATTATTAATTAGAATAAACTTCCTCTCTAATATTGACTTTAACCATGTATTTCTTAACCTGCACCAGTTCATATCTGTTTGTATAACAGAAGTCCACTTGTGGTTTTGAGATGAATGTTCTCAAAATCTCAATATGTCTTCAACATATTACATACTATATGGATCACAATATTGAGTTATTAATTAAGAATTCTAAGTTTGACAAAAACAAATTAAAAGTAAATAGACCTAAAATGATTAACCCCTATCTTATTTTTATCTTCTGTACATTGTCTATTCCAAAAAGATAACAAATTCTATCAATTTAATTGATTTTTATAACCATGATGTACCAGCCATATGATGTACCAACTCTGCAAGTTCAGAGTTATCTATCTAAAAATGATATAAACTTAAATAAATGAGTATAGAACCAATGAAATAGAGGCACTCACAGATTGCTGAGTGTCATGTTGACCTTTGCCTTAAACAACTTAGACTATTTGATAAAGGAGATATAAATTTGAGTATTCTTACCTCTGTTGATCATTGATGTCTGGGGGGAGATCTGTGGGTCCATTCTGTATGGGGGGTTGCTGTGGTGGCATTTGTGGGGGCATCTGTTGCTGTTGTTGCTGTTGCTGTTGTATGTGGGGTGCGTGGTAGTGTGACTGAGGGGGCGGGGCACCACCTATTGGAGCTCCTATTGGAGCTCCTATTGGAGCTCCCATTGGAGCCCCCATTGGAGCCCCCATTGGAGCCCCCATCGGAGGACCAGCTCGCGATGAATCTACAAATGTAAAAGCAAAGTAAATTAGCTATCTACGTTTTTTTCCTTTCTAAATATCCCATATTTATTAGTTGTATACAAGAAGTGACCAAAAATATTTTGACAAATTTTTGTATCATGGAAATGTCACTTTCTGCAGCGGGAAATATGTTTTATAGTTCTTAATATGGACACTTGGAGCAGCACTGCATTATCTTGCTTGTAATCATCAAGAACATATTTAACACTAGGGGGCCACCAGCTCAACTAGGCTTTGTCACTGAAGTAGCCAACCTTCCACAGAGATCTGTGCATATT
Organism: Amphiduros pacificus; assembly: GCA_949316495.1. Classification (NCBI taxonomy): domain Eukaryota; kingdom Metazoa; phylum Annelida; class Polychaeta; order Phyllodocida; family Hesionidae; genus Amphiduros; species Amphiduros pacificus. The sequence continues at coordinate 34,629,084 of OX439005.1, read as the reverse complement.
TCAATGTAAAAAAAATTGATTAACCTGAAAGGAATATTGCAATTATTAATTTTTAGAATTTCAACCACAGCAAGCTTGAATAGAATCAGAATTTGACAAAAGAATGTGGACACATTTCCTTAAATATACTATTCCTTGATGTTGGGATTCCTGGTCATCATCAAAGCCACAGCTGATGCACCTAACACATCCATCTCTATGGCAACAGCTTGCATGTTGCTAACTTCATATAACACAGATTCCGCATAGATTCTACACAGATTCTATACAGATTCCTCAGTTTCTACAGATTCCTCATAGATTCTACACAGATTTATCAGTGTCGTCACAGATTCTACAGATTCTATAACAACAGATTCTACACAGATTACTCACAGATTTTACAAATTCTTCATAGATTCCTTTCAGATTCTGCACAGACAGTTACATCTGTACTGATTCCCTGTTATGTGTCTTTTTTCATGTTAGAATCCACCCTGACCTCAGCCCAGATTGGACCAGCCCGGACTGGCCCAGTCCAGATTGCCCCAACCCAGATTGCCCCAGTCCAAATTGCCCCAGTCCAAATTGCCCCAGTCCAGATTGCCCCAACCTAAATTGCCCCAGTCCAGATTGCCCCAACCCAGATTGCCCCAGTCCAGATTGCCCCAACCCAGATTGCCCCAGTCCAGATTGCCCCAACCCAGATTGCCCCAGTCCAGATTGCCCCAGCCCAGATTGCCCCAACCCAGATTGCCCCAGTCCAGATTGCCCCAGTCCAGATTGCCCCAGTCCAGATTGCCCCAGCCCAGATTGCCCCAGTCCAGATTGCCCCAACCCAGATTGCCCCAGTCCAGATTGCCCCAGTCCAGATTGCCCCAACCCAGATTGCCCCAGTCCAGATTGCCCCAGCCCAGATTGGACCAGCACCAATAGTACAATTAAAGTACAGAAACATTTAGTTAAATTATATCTGTGGTTTATTTCACTTAGACCTGTATCCTAAATAGAAATGATGCCAGTAATGAAACACTCCATGTTATAGTATTCATCAGAAGGCGTACCACCTATCGTAATGAAGATTATAAAGATTTCAAATATGATTATATACCAGTGGTAGTGGACATATCTTTCTACAATTAACCTAAAATACAATTTATTGTGTATTGTTATTTGTCTTGTTCAACACTGGTACCATATTTTATATGCCATCTGGCTTTCACACCAATAAGGAAATTTGAGCTTCATTTATTTACACAAACTAATAAAAGATATGATGTAATTTTTTTGCAGAGAGAAGGAACTTTTTTATGAACCCTCGAAATCCCAGAAATATAATTTATTTCAAAATAGCTTCCTTACTTTTAGCAAATTGAGTTTTGTTAGTATTAAATAATAGTAGAAGATTAATAAATCATAGGTTTTGAGTCTGACTGTTCTTGGGAATCATCAAATAATAGCCGTTCTCTCCATGAGCAGTAATCATATTGATTTGATCAAAACAATCTTTTGCAACAGGCTGACTGAGAAATTTATCCATGCTGCTGTTCTGGAATTAGTTTAATTAGTTTTTATGACTGACCATTTTGTACTGTGACCATATTTTGTACTTTTGCCCATTGGCAGTTTGAAGGTGGATGGGAGTGAGCGTAAAAAATAATTAGAACTCATTCAATCATTAAAATGTAATGCATAAATGGCAGAGGCAAATATTCTACTCCAGCATGTTGTGCAGGATAAATTTGACATCACACTGTACATATACATAGGCAGATGGCCTCAAAGCTATGCTAATCATTTGTTTTGTTTTTGTGAAGTTTCTGGACATTTTCTGGGAAAGTCTATAAATAGCTTCAAAAGCTTCAAAAATGATCATTCAAATCCCTTCTTAGGGCAGACCAAACTTGTAGGACAGTGTGAGGGCAGACTCGAATACATGATATTACAGCCAGTCAAAGTACAAGTTACATATTGAATTTGTCATCTCAATTATTATTGGATGTTATTTGTCATGTTATTCAAGATAGCAGAGAGGAGAAGAACAAAGCTAATGGACAGATAGAATAACATAATAATTCTACCTCTCTCTGCAGAAACAATGCTATGCAAAAAGGTTTTCATAAATGGCTTATAATTTGGCACCTACTATTTAGTGTTTCTAGTGCAGTGAGCATGGCATGTGCGAAGTTGTCGGCATCCTCCTTGGAGGTAAAGTTGAGCCCGTAAACTTGTCGGTTGTCCCGCCACTGATGGAATGTTGGTGTGGCCTGGTTGTATTTGAGTCCCTTCAGAATTGCACAGTTTATCACAACCTGGAAACATAAAAAATGTGGAAATCAAGCATTATAATAATACACTAATACCAGAAATAATTTGCACTTGGGAAAACATTATCATCAAACATTATTTTCTTTTGACCAGAGAAATATTAAAATTGGTTTTTTGTTTTGTTTTGTTTTTCTCTTTTCTTGTGGAATAATTCTTTCGGATCTTCAAACAAGAGCAGTAGACAAGATAGGAAGATGGGGAGAGATCCTCAAACAAGAGCAGTAGACAAGATAGGAAGATGGGGAGAGATCCTCAAATAAGAGTAATAGACGAGATAGGAAGATGGGGAGGGATGCTCCTCCAAGAGTATGAGACAAGATAGGAAGATGGGGAGGGATCCTCAAGTGTCAGTCCAGATGCTTATGTTTTGTATATCCCTGCCAAGGATTTACTTGTGTTGGTCTATGATTTATCAGCACTGTTTGCAAGTCGTGTTATTCCTTTTAGTCTGTTGTTTATCATTTGTACACAGATATAAGGCTACTAATTTCCTGGTAATTAATAATAATGCAGACATTTCAATATTATTTTTGTTTTGATCAAAAGTTCCTCTTGTACATTTCTCAAAGTAAAATAACAAATAATGGCACAATTCAATAACATTGTATGTGATTTCACAAGTTTCAAACAGAATCAAAAACAAAATCAAGTAGGTTTTACTATCTGAACCAGGATATTCCCAGGGTCTGCAGTAAGAATCTGGCCATCAAAGTGATAGCCCTAACAAATCAACCAGTCTGAACAGGTTTAGGGAAGTCTATTGATTTGAGCCCATTCCGTTTGATCATTTTTGATTAGTTCTCGGTGATGATTTTAAAATAATCATCATAATTTGGGTGTATTCAACTGCTAAAAGAAATGGCCAATTTGGTTTTCTTACCAAGGTTTGTCCAATAAGATTAATGATTGTTTGGATACCCAACTGAATCAGTATCAATGATCCCTGAACACTTTTGATTTTGTTCTGGGAAGACCTATTGATTGAGTTGAATTACTGAAACGATTCTGCATATTTTCAAAGATTTAAGAAATCAATCCGATGAAATGCACTTCCAAAATCCTTTGTTAAAAGTTTAGTTTATTGCAAGACATAAAAGTTTGAAAAATTTTGCGAGTAACCAAGAAATCTAAATGAATTTTGAGATAAATTAATAACATTGCCTGAACAGTGTTGTTTTACTGCTCATAGCCATCTTATCTTTTCTCCAAAAAGGAAAAAAAATCATTTTATAACATAGATTGGATAGTGATTTTACCTCATGGTCCTGTAGTTTTCTGCCCACCACTCTGAATGTATTATTGACTGAATGATGATATATCTGAACCTTGGATAGGCCTTGTGAGGAGCCACTCGGAACCCATTTCTTATTACCATCATCATAGATCATCACAGACGCCCGCGCCGCCACGATCGAGTGCTCACTGAAATAATACAAACAATCCCCATATTAAATACAAGTAACAGAATTTTAAACATTTATTTCTACTTAAATTCCCTTAAATTAGAAATTCTGCCTGTAACACAAGCACTTATTGGTTAAGAGTATTGGTGTCTGTGATTGAAGAAATTCTAAACCTTTCTCTATGGACGTCACTGAATAATGAAGAAAACTGATATGAAAAATGAAGGCGACTGTTTCACATTAAAGACTATTTTTGACTTTGAAGAGTTCAATTACTGCAGAAAATATTTTGTGGCCATGAAATATGATGGTGACAATTCTAATTTCATGGCCACAAAATATTCCCTTCAGTAATTGAAATCTTCAAAATCAAAAATAGTCTTTAATATTATGCTCTTCACTGTATTTAATTATTTTAGGTTTATAAAGTGTAATGATCTCCATTTTAAATAGAACCTTTCAATTATAAAAATGCACAAATATATGCACAGAAAGGGCTATGATACAGCAACCAGTAGATGTTCTTCCAATGAAGATGAGCCCCGAACATGTTTCTACAGGTGATTTTATAGTATAAAAGTACTTAAAGTTGATTGAAGACATCATAATTAACAAAATGGCCAATTACTGCATGTACTTGGCAGATAAAGAATTAGCTGTGAGTAAGGAGAGGGAATCATTATTACAAGGATATTCTGCCAATAAAACTCATCCATATAATTACCATACATAAATACCAATGCTTTTTTTCTCAGACATGCGATCAATACATTAATATTGTAGTGATTGGCATCAGAGTTTGCAATCCTCATATCTTTTGCAAATCATGTTATATTTCTAGAGCTCCTGATCCATTTCATGAAATCTCTCTGAACTATTTATTTCATCTACTGCATATATTCGTCCCATATTACTGCCTGTACGATTTGTGATTTTTATTATATCGGAGATGGAGAAATTGCAAAAAAGTTATCTGTTTCCATGATGAAATATCCTGAATTATCTTAAAATGATTTCCTTACTTCAAAATAACATGAATTCATCTGCAATGCTTTATTTTGACATATAAAATATCTCTTTGACACCAAAAACACACAACTGGCTATTTTAATGTGAAAATACTTTAAGAGCTACAATTTATGTATCAATAATTAGTTTCATGTTTAATGTTTACAATAAAACACTTATAATGCATAAATACTTAAAAATAGAGTTTGTTCCCTTTTAATTTTTCCTAAAACTGACATCAATCATTTGATCACCATAACAAATATGAGGAAAAGAGAGTATATTTTTACTTGGTATCATATATGATTGCCATGACAACCAAAACAAATCTGGATTATGCTCCCACAATAACTTTATCATGGACTGCCATCACATGATCACCATGACAACCATAATGAAACTAGAGTATATGAGCTTGCTCCCATCACTACTGCAACAAAGATCCTGTATATTAAATGATACAGGACATCCTGGAAACTTGACTGCATTTAGACATAATCCGAACACAAGGATGATTATCATGGCAAAACTAAAATGATGCTGTTCAAAACAGAGAATATAATGCATCTATTACAAAGGCTACTTTTAATCTGAAGAGTTACTTTCAGCTAAAAAAAGGAAAAAGATCCTAAGATTTCAGAGCTGGCAGAATTAAGTCACCCATGAGATAAAGATAATATTCCACACTTGGTACTTGTTTAGTAGAATATTGTCTATTCTGAAATCTTAATTCCTATTCACATGATATCAAACTAATAAAAAAATGCAATAAAGCCTACCAGCAAGAATGTTGTGTTCCATTGCTGGCCAAGTTTTGGTAATGATAATATTGTGTGAGTTTGACCCTGGGAATGCAGAAACAGAGGGGCTTGACACAGAGGGGCTTCATCCACGACATGGCACAGACTCCACACACTTCCACCATCCTCCTCCTCCTCAACAATCCTACTGTCCTCTCACATCTATCTCACTCACAAAATCTCACCTTATATAAACAAGTATTATGATAACAAAATTTTGAAAGGTGTAAAATCGAGTTTAATTTTCCACAAATTAGCATTCAGTGGTATTCCTTTTGAGATTTGAGATTCAGATGACCTTGAGTTTACAAGATGTCTTCATTCTAGTCATATTCTTTAAATCCATGATAGATCATATTATATTCACAGTTCTGCTGGTTGATATAATTGTATTGCTTATAGATATCTTACCAAATCAAACACCGATATATATTTATATATATATTTGTATTTTACTCAAATAAGTGCTTATTTCTATAATTTACTCTTTAAATGAGTTAGATTCCATGTGTTTGGAGACTCGAAAATGTATTTTCAACTTTTTTCCACAGATATCATGGATGATTCAATCCATTTATGTGTGTCATTATTTCAATTATGGGCGAGCAGCACTTGTTGAGGGGGGTCACCCTTTTATTGGTCCAATGTTCATAAACGATGTCTCCATCCCCCGAGCTTTCTCCGTCTGAGTGCAGCTTGTACTGTCATTGTCTACGGACTATATTTAATTCCCGATTCCAGTATCCCTATAATTATGATTGGACACACATCTCCTCAGGCTTTTATATTGTTGTCAGAACAAACCCTGACTGCAGCCATCAACACACCAAGTTTCCCCCTAGACATCCTACAAGGTTCACACTTGGGCAACAGTCACACAGAAACACCAACAAAACATTACTGATGCTCCACAAAAATCACACAAAACTGTACTCTCATTATGCATGCTTCACACACCAATATGACATGGTTTTTCTACCGAAGATTGATGATGGATTGTGATGATTTTTGGTGAGTGTAAACAAGGCCGTTGACCACCTGTCCGAGGACACCTACGCCCACTATACACCTGTGGGACACCCGCCCGCTCGCTACGAGTCTCGGGAGAGGTAACGGAGGAGGTTCAAAGACAATAGCTGACACCTGTTATCCTCATGATGACACATCATATACAGACTGGATCCACACAGGCATTCCTCAACTATCTCCTCCTAATGGTTTGCATATCTGAAATATGTTCTCATTCACCTCAATGCCTTTAACCATTGAAACTAGAAGTAGTATTGATGCTTTAACTGAAAGTATATTCATAAGGAAACAACTTAAAAACTTAACTTAAAAATACATAATCACAAATACCTGACATTTCCAACTTGTAAAAAGTGTTTGTGTATGTCTTATAACCTGATGAAGGTGTTTTTATTTACCAAATTGTCAAATTCATGAATATTTTACAACTTCAATTAATAGTGAATGCTTTCTTTGACCACATATTCTGTCATTGCCAGCTCTGAACAATCAGAGATTTACAACTTGTTTTATATTCTCCTTTTGACACCAATAAAAAAATATCACCCTGATGTGGAACAACAATGGTTCTCAGTGAAGACATTTGCCATGAGAACCTTCTCTGTACATACCGACTGATGTTTTTCTATGTACTGCCCCTTAAACAACAGTTTAGGGAGAAAATTGCCCATGCCACTTGCCACTTTCAACCCTATAAGAAGCGCTTTATGTGCAAATTACTCTTCCTTACACAATATGCCTGCACTATGTACACAACAAAACCTCTGCCTTAAGTGTCATATTGGTCTACAAGTTCCCTTGGCAAACTCTCAAATACATACCAAAAATTCTCTTCAAAAAACAAAATCACAAAAAATATGTCACTCCAAAACTCTTGATGAGAGAACAAGCCCAATAATTTTGAAAAAGAAATTGTTGACAAACTATTTAAGGGTAAATATCCTCTTAAATTTCATCAATGTTAGAGAGCTAAAATATGGCATCTATGGAAGTCATGCGATTAAATATAAAGACAGAACCGAAATGTTGACATATTCTTAGGACCTCAAAGGATAAAAGCAGAGTAAATTATTGTGTAACGTTTTGGGTTTTGGACTTTTGAAAATTTGTATCTCTTTTTCATGGTCAGCCTGTTGTCATCCTGTACAAACATTTGAGTGGAGTCCAGGAGGAGATGTCTTATTCATATCACATGTGATGGGCATCTATTAGCTACCACTTAGCCTGGCCATTTTATTGGTGTCATTCCACCGAGCGTGTCCTGGTCACCAAACCCGGTGGTTCAACGTCCTGCAGCCCAGCCAATCAGGCCTCTAGACCTCCGACATTATAGTCACAACTGCCAAATTGATCAACTGCCATCAATTTGTCATGTGACTTGCCACCAACGTGTCTCTTGCCTATATATCTTGTTTCCATGGCAACCACACCCTTATTTGTGGATAATTAGGTCACAACAACCCACATCTGTAAAGTGGGCAGAGATGTATTTGCATCTGTGATCCCATGAAGATATTTCAACTGAGAAGCCTCTTTACAAAACTGATAACAACAGAATGATATTCAGGGATAAAAAAAATCACAATAGATGAAAAATTCACATTAGATGAATGCTGTCCAATTATCTGGAACAACATGATTATGTAAATTAGAGCTTAGAGTAATATATATATAGATAGTTGACATATTCTAGTTGAGACTGCTCAATGACACATTATTATTAAATTTGAGACTGCAAGATGACACATTATTATAATGAGTGAACTCAATTTTCTTGAAAAGGTGTGTCTGTTGACAATTTCTGCACAGGCAATGATGCCACCAAATGATAACCAACCACAGAATCTCATAACTCACAACACTTCTAACCACTTAGCACAGAAAATCTGACGAGGAAAGCTGACTGAAGAAAGCAAGAATCTCCACTTTCTCATCAATAATGGCTCTCAATGACATGATGTGAAATACAGGCACGTCCATAGAAGTTGATCGATGCAGTTTTGATGTAAAGACAGTGAGTTGCTCTCTACACTTCACCGTCCTAAAGTGATAAGAATCGGACACTACTTTTATCATTTCTTCTAATATTCTCATATTTCTGCCTCTTCAATATTGGTAAGAATTCCACTTTCTTAAATACAATTGCTTTACCTTTGCATCATCTAGATTGAAGATTCTAGCTAAAATGCTTAAAAGTGAAACACAGCATATTTCTTAAGGTCATTTCAGTTCAATGAGTGAATGAATGTATTTAGCCAAGGGCAGTCACACTTCTGGCCTGCTTGAATGGTGTTGGAATGTGCTTCAAGTATTTTAGATGTATCTTATTCCTTCCTCCTAAACATTACACATTTCTATAAACCACCAAATTGCAAAAACCCTAATTCAAAAGTTAATGCTATAGCCAAAAAAAATCTTGTTCAATAGCATGCAGTGAAAAAAAAACAGTTGAATTTTTTTGTATTTTACGTGTCGTCAAATGTATTATGAATTGATATATATACATGAAACTATTACTAATTACCGAAGTATGTCTTTTTCTAAGAAAGTCCCCCAATTTTTTTTTAAAGTCACTGATCTGAAACATGGTAGGTGTGGAAAATCGGAAACAAACATTTTTTTGGGCCTTATGTTGGTGAAGAAGACTCATTGATCAATGTGTTCCCTAACAACTTGCTGCAGTCTGACTATTTGATCTCAGGAGAACATCTCTTGTAAACAGGGGACAAACTCCAGCCTGTCTCTCCCTGCATTCTAGATGGCTTTTTCTACTACAGATGTGCTGTTTATTTATGACCACCATCTCCAGGGACTCCTGGATCAACATCACTAGCAAAATATAAAGACACGCTCTCTTTTACATGAATAGTCCATTTTTTGCCTTTCTGTCATTTGTTGACAAGCAGATCTTTTATTGTGCGTACAAAAAGGCAAGTAAACATTGTAATTTCCAGTATAAATGTCTACTGGACATCAAATTTCTCTCCCTCAGTCAATGTGTTTTTTTCCATTGCATTTACTCTTTATGCGGAGGTATTACCTTAGATACTGCATTCTTTATGAGGCTGATTTATGGGCAATAATACACGAATAGCACAGCACAACAGTAAATCACAACACATGATATGATATCTTTTACACAGTGCATGCAAGATTCACCACAGTGCATGCAATATGCACCACCTATTCAGCATGAGTGGGTGAATTTGGTGGACTGCTGGCTCAGGCTGGTGGGATTAAGTTGTGGAGATAGATAATGCCCACAGCTGCAGGAAACTGTGGACATTTGTTAACCTATCTCTCTGTGTTCAAGGGGTGGAAGTAATAATTTATATCTGGATATTATCAAATGGCCAGGTATGTTACAGGTTCCACTATATAGACTTGTCCTGGAACACTATATATCAGCATTCATTGCTCCAGAGATGAGCATGTTTGACTGCATAGCTCCTGAGCATGATATTGGTAAGCATATGTACAAGGGAATCATCACTTCTTCTGGGGGGGGGGGGGGGGGGAGCATATCTACAAGGGAGTCATCACTTCTTAGGGAGGGGGGCAAGCTTGTCATCATTGATTCTCAGCATGAATTTACAAAGGAATCATCATTGCTCCTGAGCATGAGAGGAGAGTCATCATTGTTCCTGAGCAAGAGAAGAGAGTCATCATTGCTCCTGAGTATGAGAGGAGAGTCATCATTGCTCCTGAGTATGAGAGGAGAGTCAATCATTGCTCCTGAGTATGAGAGGAGAGTCAATCATTGCTCCTGAGTATGAAAGGAGAGTCATTACTGCTCCTGTGCATAATAAGAGGGGCAAGTGTGTCAGCATTACTCCCATCTTGTATCATAGCTCAGGCATCTCACACATTGATGAGCAGCAAGGAATCGCTGAGAAATGAGCTGCTGCTGTTTATCACCAGATACCTGCAGTGTGAGATACAAGACATGCCTCATCTGTGATTCACACCTCACACTGTACTTATCTATCTCCTGGCCATTAAAGATACATGGTTTCCCCGTAATGATTTCAGCTGGTTAACTCCTTGCGACTACAAAACATTATATTTTATAACACTTTCATTATTCTACAATAAACATGAAAATAAACATATCAGTAACCAAAACTCAGTCTGTTCATAGCGCTGTGTTCAGAACATATTTTCTGAAAAAGTCTGTTCTTAAAAGTCATATGACAAGAATTTTTTTAAGTGGTAAATCTTTAGATTTCATACCTCTGAGAAACATCTGACAATTTTTTCTGCAGTCTGATGTTTAGTTTAGCTATAATCTAAGATCTTTAAACCCCCAGGGTAATTAACCTACTCCCTTGACCTAGAACTGGGTCAGCAGGCTGCCTACGTCATTGCGCCCCGCATGCATCTCCTGCACACATATTCCTCCTATGTCTGTACATGTATAACAGCTGATGTCCTTTCTTCTACACAAATAACACCCATTGAAAATATGATTAATGGCAAAACTTAAGGCTGTAAAATAGAGACTTGCATTTACATCAGCTTCCCATCCCACAATCCCTACTTTAATTGAAGAAAATAAACAAACATGACTTAACTGGGTATAGTGTCTGAAATATGGCCTGCTCTACTCTTATCAGTTTCAAGACACTTATAAGCTAGCCCTAAACATTATGGCATGAAGTTTAAGGGTTTTCAAACTGTAAATGGAACATTGAGATGACACTTTTAAAATATCTATGAATTATTTTTAGTTGATATTTCCATATTTTTTACACTGAAAATTTATTTATTTATTTGTTAACCAATTACCAGTAACAATATCAATTGGTTGAATATTATTCATATTCAGTAATGTTGAGCTAAACTTCTTTTGACATAATTGAAAATAAATGTTTTGAAAGCATTCGACACATATTTCTAGATCTGTTTCATTGCTGGAAATTATTTTGACTTCTAAATTTTGAGGTCTGGTTATATATTATTTATGCACTGCAGTTGTATTTCAATGGCCATTTGAAATGTTTAGTTTGGTATTTTTTTAATGTCTTATTGCATGTCAGTGGGTACCCAACTAAATCATAATATTAACATGATTTGGGTACCCAACTAAATCATAATATTATATACAAACAGACAAAGGAATTTTGAATAAAAATAGAAATTCTGTAAAAATGATACTAAACTTTGAGATATCAACATTTCTTTCTCAACAAGGAAATGAAATTGAGCATAACATTATGATAAAGACAGTAAAGAATAGTTCAGTCAGTCCCTTGAGGGATCTGAATAATCTCAAGAGGCAGATGTAAGTTTGCCAAACTCAACTGGGAGGCTGGCTGTATTCCTGTCTTCCCCAGCACTACAGGCAGAATCCAAGTGACTATGATGTGAAACATGATCTGACCTACTGTCCACATGTGTTATTAGGCCCCCAGTGGTTCAAAGATGTTATCAACACTCATGTTATTACTTATAAATTACAATCCCTCCAGACTTTCACTGGCTTGGAGTGGTTTGTTTTGAACATGAAGGGCGAACATGCGTCACTTCCGGCAAAATCTCAGCAGCCCTGATTTGACCCACATAAAAAGGGGCGTGTCCAGCAAATCACTTTGATCCACTATAATTCTGTACTCCATTTATAAAAATGTGTAAAACATGTTGAAATGCAATGTCCATGTATTGTTATATATTATGACACAATATAAACATTTTCACAATTTTCTTGTCATGTGACTTTTAAAGGAGGTGACTGAAATACTAGTCCTAATATCACTAGGGAGAGAGTTCCAGAGTATAGGGCTGACGGATGAGACCCTATCGCCCACTGTCTTCAGACAAGTCAAAAACACCTACTACTACCAAGATCTGCCATAAAAAAATCTTATCCAAAGTATCAAACACCAGATTAATAGGAGGAGAACTGGGAAATCGCATTTTAAGTATGACTGGAGCTGGATGAGTGATGAATACATATGGACTCATATTGGCATAAGGTCTTCACTGAGGTCTTCACTGAGGTCTTCACCAGATGCTTATGTGTGTCAAGTCTCATAAAGCTGCCATCATTTGTTCTCGAGTTATAGCAATGATAGGGATTTTACATAATTGTCACTGTGACCTTGAAAAGTAGGTGAAGGTCATGTTTCATAGAAAATATTCTGAGGTCTTCAACAGATGCTTATGTATGTCAAATCTCATAAAGCTGCCATCATTTGTTCTTGAGTTATTGTGATTCTTGGGATTTCACATAATTGTCCATGTGACCTTGAAAAATAGGTCAAGGTCGCTGTTCATCGAACTTGTCCGAGCTTTTCACCGGATGCTTATGTGTGTCAAGTTTCATGAAGCTGCCATCATTTGTTCTAGAGTTATCGCGATGACAAGGATGATTTTACATAATTGTCCCTGTGACCTTGAAAAGTAGATGAAGGTCATGTTTCATAGAAAATATTCTGAGGTCTTCAACAGATGCTTATGTGTGTCACATCTCATAAAGCTGCCATCATTCGTTCTTGAGTTATTGCGATTCTTGGGATTTCACATAATTGTCCTTGTGACCTTGAAAAATAGGTCAAGGTTGCCGTCCATTGAACTCATCCAAGGTTTTCACCTGATGCTTATGTGTGTCAAGTTTCATGAAGCTGCCATCATTTGTTCTAGAGTTATCGCGATGACAAGGATGATTTCACATAATTGTCCCTGTGACCTTGAAAAGTAGGTGAAGGTCATGTTTCATAGAAACATGCAATATGTGATGATAGTTTGTTTGTTTCAATATACTGTTATGATGACCAGCAATCCTACCTCAGACATGTCTTATTCATAGAAATATTGCATGCACAAACTGCAAGGCTATTCATTACAACATCAAAAGAAGAGGTTGTGCACTAGAGAATATAGAATATGCTCAGGTGCTCAGGTTTAGAATTGCTTGCTGTGGTACAGTATCAAACATAACACTTTATCATTCAATTACATGTCAGGTAAAGTTTCCAGTATTGTTATATAATCTATATACAGAACATTTTTGTTTCTCTGAGAGTTTCTAATAAAGTCATATAAATTAATTAATAAATGTTTCTCTAATTTCATGATATCGTAGTGCATAAATAGCATAAGACAATAAAAAAACCTCATTTGCAGATTTATTTTTCTCCATTGCCAATTTTAATATATCAGGCACATTGGGAGGATGTAAGTGTGGAAACTATCCATATGATTAACACCAGCCTGGCTCAGTTGCCCGTCTTTCACCAAGGATTCTGGGTAACAACAGGACACAGATCTACACAAAATAGGATTCATTTGTCCTCATGAATTACTAATCAAAGGCCAGTCTGGGCTGGGCATTGTGTTATAAGCAGACCTTATACTACCTGAATAGCAGACAGGTAGACTGGTTAACTGTCACTTTCCTGGTGATAATCACCTTAACCCCCATGAAACAGGCTATTCTACACAGACTTGCCTCATCAATATATATCTGCAGTCTCCTAAATGGAATGCCTATATATAAAGCATTAAAACCATTTGGTTATCTTCATTTGGCAAAGCAAATAGAAACAAATAGAAAAAAAAATATGCAAACTTAATTATTCTTATTTTCTTATATTCTAAGTCGACACACCCATCCAGTAAGGTGTAAGCAATATACGGAGTCAAATATGGTACCCAGAGCATCACACTACGATAAAGAGGAAGGAAAAAATCTTCAACAATGAATTTACAGACTAAAAAGTGCTTTATTCTATTAATGATCCAATTCTATGGGGATGTTCAGGAGAAGTTCCTCAGTTGACTCTTAATAAATGTTGTATTGTAATGAACTCCACTGTTTCCCTGGTGTTTTGTGCAGTTCCTAATTCATGGCACTCAGCCCCTGCAGGGTTTTCCTAAACCACACATATCACTCGATGAGTCAATCCCAACATTACTAATATATTGACCCTTGACCATCCATCAAATTTGTGTTCTCTTCCTCTATGATAGACAGGATACTTGATATCTAACAAATATGATGATAAATATTAAATTTCATACATTCAATTTCAACAGAGTTGTAATGAATTGCTATGAGACAGTTGGATATGAGACAGTTGGATCTGACACATTATTTTCATGATATTCTAAATTCTTCATTAAAACTTAAAATTCTTATATGAAACAGAATATGGACTACTCTGCAGGGTGAGTCACACACTCTACCACCAATGTATGGAGTGTTATGGCCTGAAGACTGGTAGCAATGCATGGAGTGTTATGGGTTGAAGACTGGTAGCAATGTATGGAGTGTTATGGGTTGAAGACTGGTAGCAATGTATGGAGTGTTATGGCCTGAAGACTGGTAGCAATGTATGGAGTGTTATGGGTTGAAGACTAGTAGCAATGTATGGAGTGTTATGGGTTGGAGGCTGGCAGCAATGTATGGAGTGTTATGGGTTGAAGACTAGTAGCAATGTATGGAGTGTTATGGGTTGAAGACTGGTAGCAATGTATGGAGTGTTATGGCCTGTAGACTGGTAGCAATGTATGGAGTGTTATGGGTTGAAGACTGGTAGCAATGTATGGAGTGTTATGGGTTGAAGACTGGTAGCAATGTATGGAGTGTTATGGGTTGAAGGCTGGCAGCAATGTATGGAGTGTTATGGGTTGAAGACTGGTAGCAATGTATGGAGTGTTATGGGTTGAAGACTGGTAGCAATGTATGGAGTGTTATGGGTTGAAGACTGGTAGCAATGTATGGAGTGTTATGGGTTGAAGACTGGTAGCAATGTATGGAGTGTTATGGCCTGAAGACTGGTAGCAATGTATGGAGTGTTATGGGTTGAAGACTGGTAGCAATGTATGGAGTGTTATGGGTTGAAGACTGGTAGCAATGTATGGAGTGTTATGGGTTGAAGGCTGGTAGCAATGTATGGAGTGTTATGGGTTGAAGACTGGTAGCAATGTATGGAGTGTTATGGGTTGAAGGCTGGTAGCAATGTATGGAGTGTTATGGGTTGAAGGCTGGTAGCAATGTATGGAGTGTTATGGCCTGAAGGCTGGTAGCAATGTATGGAGTGTTATGGGTTGAAGGCTGGCAGCAATGTATGGAGTGTTATGGGTTGAAGACTGGTAGCAATGTATGGAGTGTAATGGGTTGAAGGCTGGTAGCAATGTATGGAGTGTTATGGCCTGAAGGCTGGTAGCAATGTATGGAGTGTTATGGGTTGAAGGCTGGCAGCAATGTATGGAGTGTTATGGGTTGAAGACTGGTAGCAATGTATGGAGTGTTATGGGTTGAAGGCTGGTAGCAATGTATGGAGTGTTATGGGTTGAAGACTGGTAGCAATGTATGGAGTGTTATGGGTTGAAGGCTGGTAGCAATGTATGGAGTGTTATGGCTTGAAGACTGGTAGCAATGTATGGAGTGTTATGGGTTGAAGACTGGTAGCAATGTATGGAGTCTTATGGGTTGAAGACTGGTAGCAATGTATGGAGTGTTATGGGTTGAAGGCTGGCAGCAATGTATGGAGTGTTATGGGTTGAAGACTGGTAGCAATGTATGGAGAGTGTTATGGCCTGAAGGCTGGTAGCAATGTATGGAGTGTTATGGGTTGAAGACTGGTAGCAATGTATGGAGTGTTATGGGTTGAAGACTGGTAGCAATGTATGGAGTGTTATGGCCTGAAGGCTGGTAGCAATGTATGGAGTGTTATGGGTTGAAGACTGGTAGCAATGTATGGAGTGTTATGGGTTGAAGACTGGTAGCAATGTATGGAGTGTTATGGGTTGAAGACTGGTAGCAATGTATGGAGTGTTATGGCCTGAAGACTGGTAGCAATGTATGGAGTGTTATGGGTTGAAGACTGGTAGCAATGTATGGAGTGTTATGGGTTGAAGACTGGTAGCAATGTATGGAGTGTTATGGGTTGAAGACTGGTAGCAATGTATGGAGTGTTATGGGTTGAAGGCTGGTAGCAATGTGTGGAGTGTTATGGGCTGAAGACTGGTAGCAATGTATGGAGTGTTATGGGTTGAAGACTGGTAGCAATGTATGGAGTGTTATGGGTTGAAGACTGGTAGCAATGTATGGAGTGTTATGGGTTGAAGACTGGTAGCAATGTATGGAGTGTTATGGGTTGAAGGCTGGTAGCAATGTATGGAGTGTTATGGGCTGAAGACTGGTAGCAATGTATGGAGTGTTATGGGTTGAAGACTGGTAGCAATGTATGGAGTGTTATGGGTTGAAGACTGGTAGCAATGTATGGAGTGTTATGGGTTGAAGGCTGGTAGCAATGCATGTAGCATTATGGTTTGAAGGCTGGTAGCAATGCATGACTTACTGAGGATTGTGGAATTAGGGCCTACAGTTGCTTTTCACATAGTGAGCCTAAATGAAGTGCTGGTTACAGTAGCAGGACCACAGAAATTGGGGTAAAACAACAAAATACTCCTGATTTATGGGCAATAATGCACAATAATACACAGATTTAATTCTAAACATATTTGCTGCATCAATATTGTACTGTCAAAACCCTATCCAATTCAAAGCATAATTCACTTTGTTCACAACCCTATTAATGTCATTTCTGGTAAAAATGTTGAGTGTTGGTCAAGAGAGAAGCATGACCTAGAGTGGTAACATTCGGTCCCCTCCAGACCATTATACCTCCTATCTGACAAAAACACTCCCCTCCAAAAACTGTTAAGTCCACCTATCAGCAAACCAACAACCTGCAGCTTATTATTACTCTTACAGCTGAACAGTTTCAAAAGCTTTTGAACAAATCATAATTTTCAGACTGCTAACTGACAATCATGTTTATTGATGGTTTCATAGCTCTTCATATGCATGCATCCCTGCAAAGCTAAATTAGGTAAAGTTTCATGACTGCCAAGCAAGAATAGTCACGAAAATGCTTTTATTCCAAACTGGCTGGCACAATAGTCGACAAATCAAAGAGAATATATGGGTTGGCAGGAGTGTGTGAGGTACAACAAGCGGGGTAAGTGCATGTATTCTCTACATAAATCAGGATCACAACTCAGCGCTAATAACAGTTGTTTTCACCGTTTTTATCGCCATTTTTGTCATTTTTATTTATGGTTATGTTTTCACACTTCTTATTATGTTTTCCAGCTAATACTGCTTCAAACAAAATGGTGTGGAAAATAGTTTGTATCCTGGTCATGTTCATAGCTGTGAATTACCATCAGGAATAAAATAAATCATTTTGCTATAAATACTTACTATTGCATGTAAATTTCCATCTCTGACATCCTGGGAGATTCTCCAATATAAAAAGTCACATTTTCTAATCCTTCAGTTATAATCTTAAGTTTGGAAAAGCAAGCTATGCGTCCATCATAATATAAAATAACATCTAAAAAGAGCCTGATTTCAGACGACAGTCATGAGAGATAGATCCATACTTGTTGGAGCATCGATGGTGTTTGACAGTGATCCAGCATCTAGTACATAGAACATTTTGTTGCCTGCAGATCATAACCCAGTGCCAGCAATAGCCCCATTTATATAACACAAAGCCGCTGAGTGCATCAACCATAGTGGACGCCTAATTTTTTTCAATCGATTGGATTAGATTGTATCTCCCAACAGTGCATCATCATTTTATTATTGTGTAGGTGCTGAGGCCTCTCCGGATACCTGATTTTTTTAAAACTGCCAATCACATTTGTTTCATTCATTGCAGAGTTCGTCATTTTACGCTTCACTAACACCAAGCAAAATCAATAGTGTGTCTTGCTTAGTACTGCAACTCAGCCACCAAAAATAAATCCTAACCAAAAAGATATAATCAAATATGATTCTACAAAGCATTTGCCACTGCAAATGTAAGCAAGACACAAAATATAGTGCAAATCTTAATTCTTGGAGCTTCTTGGTTTACTTTACATAGGTTAAATTAGAAGTAGAGACTGTTTTATAGTCTCTGTATCATCTGAGTTGACTCATGTCCTGTCTACTATCTCCTATCCTTGTTCTCTACATGAAACTTTCAACTTTCATAAATCACAAAGCTCTAGAATATTTTTCTATGCTATAACAATAACAACTTAGTAAAGAATAATAGGTATAATTTCCCAGCTGAAACTTTCAACTTTCATAAATCACAAAGCTTTATTTTTCTATGCTATAACAATAACAACTGAGTAAAGAATAATAGGTATAATTTCCCAGCTGAACAATAGGTCTTGATCTACAAAGTAAAATTTGCCCTAATTATTAGACATTGTATGTGGGGCAGGTCACATTTGCATAGATGATGAAGTAGCATGCTTCAAGTCAGGTCATGTGGGACTCATCATATGAGTTCATCTTTGACCATGCTGACCTCTGATTGGTCCATACTGCTTGACCAGCCTCCAACATACATCTCTATCTCACCATAACACTGCAAACACTTGCCCTTTTGCCCT
This sequence comes from Amphiduros pacificus, assembly GCA_949316495.1. Classification (NCBI taxonomy): domain Eukaryota; kingdom Metazoa; phylum Annelida; class Polychaeta; order Phyllodocida; family Hesionidae; genus Amphiduros; species Amphiduros pacificus. The sequence continues at coordinate 34,610,132 of OX439005.1, read as the reverse complement.
GCAGTGTTTCCATCTACTTGGTCAATAAGGGTTAACCATGTTAAAATATTATCAATCCTTCTGGCCTCATCAACAAAATTTCATCTATGCCTTTTCATGATAAAAAAAAGAAATATGGCAAGCAAGTCTTAAATATCAACTGCAACAGGGCAAGTGGTGCAAAATAAGCATATTCAGAATAGTGACTCGCCTTGTGGAAATTGCATGCAATTAAAGTTCAACAAAATGAAAATTGTCAGCACAATCACTGCATGTTTACATTCAATAATTAGTTTTTATTTCATATTTGATCAGAACAATAAATTGCAAGCATAATAGGGTGTATCATGTCTCAGATTTTGCATGCATGAATAAAAACCATTTCCCACTTGCTAAATTCTAATATTTCTATTTGAGAATGGAGACAACAGGCTAAAAATTGACCAATGACCATATCTATTCTTAAATCTGACTTCTAAGCTTAATATAAAATTGTTTGTTGAATATTCCATCTGGTTCAAATTGTTCTGATAGGAAAACATGATTAATTTATTGACACGAAGATCAGCATTTATATAGCCAGATACTTCTGCAGCTTGATTTGTGAATCTGGAATGATGGGGGAGAGTGGGCATGGGATCAAAGTGCTGATCCCGTCATTATGATAGAAGACCTGATAGAACCTGTCAGAATGCTGACCAGTGCATGTACGTTATCCCCTAAATCAGCCCCCAATATAACCACACTCCTCCCAGTCGTGCTTTGTATATAGGAATGGGAGGGCTCATCACACTCCAGGCAGCATGGAACTAATATTCAATACAGGTATAAAATTACACTTCAGGCAGAGGTGGCGGAGAAGAAAGATAGTCTGGAGAAGATTATCATGAAATAATATATTCTCCTCTCTAATACTCCTGCGCAAATCAAAGAAAATGCATCAACCTCATGCAGTGCCTCCTAGGGGATCCATCAAACACTAAGCAATGAAACATAGATCATGCTGTAGCAGGCATAGAAGACCATTTATCAAGGTCATGCATAGCTCCCTCTGGTGGATCCACCACTCACAAGGGCCTGGCCAAATTATAGCATTGCATGTGCCAGATCGTGGTCAACAGAAAGATAATATAAGTCAGCTTAATTCCACCATTAACTTCACTCAATTCAGAAATTCTGATAAAGACAAACACTGACATTCTTTTGTTAAAGCTTTGAGGTAAAATATGAGGATATATAGGTCTGTTGAAAATGACAAGTACTCTCAATATATTTTTATGATCTCCAGAACAACACTTTAAATTCAAACATCCTTTGGCTATTTACACCAAAACCTGATGGTGCCTCAAATTAACACACAAATTGGTTTCAGGCTTTGGTGAAGTAGGGGCTATCCATTTGTGGCTCCCGGACTTGTCATAACTCTGTGACTGATATACTTTCCACAGATATGTACAACTTTTCATTCCCACCAATCATTCCCATGCCCTACTCCATACAACTCTATGCTAAAAATAAAAAATTTATACACATACTTTTTTATTGCTTCCTTTTCTTGTTTAAATATCATTTTATTTGATTTGTATAAGATATGGCATTGGCATGGTTAATATGTGCAGTATGAGGCATGATATGCAGATGAGGATATATTAGCACTGTGACATCTGAGTGGCATCACCTTTCAGATAAGTGCTTACATCACTTCTCAACTCATCCATTAATGTCCTGTCCTGAAATAGTACGGTTTTGCTAAATAAATCCTGATTGAAAGCAATGATATAAATTAAATTTTCTAACACTATGAGTAGCCATTCTGATCTTTTGGATTGGATCTCGTGCAGAGTGGGGTCATGTTTGTTGTGTTTCTCTGGGGCTAATCATCTGGAAGAGGAAGTGGATGACACAGTCTGCCCACCAGGGTTCCATCAGGGCTTCCCCCAAAACAACAACAGATCCAACAGGGTTTTCCCCAATTTATCATAGTGATGATGATATTAATAACACCAGCATCTTCAAGATTTCTGCATATTCTATGAAAGAATTTATCACGTTCTTTTTTAACTGAGAATGAAAAGCTTTGAGAAGTACAGCAGAAGCAGATCCCAGCATGCATGGAGTGAGAATCTGTGACCCGACCCCCAGATCATGTTGACAAATTGGTAACGTTTGTCAGAGCACATGTCAGGCTAGTGATAGGATCATCTCAGGGCAGCTTGGACAACATTGGTATGAATAGGGATTTTATATTTTCCTGTGTCTTTCTCCAGGCAGTGCAGTGACATTATGATCAGCTGTTGCCAATCATACTGACAAAAATCTTCTCACAATCCCAGAGGGCATTACAGTGCTCTTTCATATCAACATTGTATACCTAGATTGTACTTCAATGTGACCTTGTAGGCAAAGCTTGAAAATATAGCTTTTGGACATTGGAAAATTAACATTTTCTTATAATATGTTTATGTCTGTATTATAAATGAGACTAGTCTCGTTGGTATTATGAATGACCATGCTCTCTCAAGAAAAGAAAAAGACAGACTAAAATATCATGTATAATTATCCATGCTGATCAAACTCAACACAGGTTAACCTATTCAATATTTTAGTCTTTTATCTGGTCTACTTTTGTCTTTTATTTTAGAATTGTGCATGTTTGTGTTTGTGTGGGGTACACACTAGGATAAAATAGTGGTCAGTACTGGTCACTATCATGTCTGTCCAGACCACAAGTGTGCTGGATCATCTGTGACATGTCAGCTGATGGTTCGTCCCACTCAAGCAGGGGGACCCTTGTCTGCTAATTGTGCTTGTCTGTCACTCAGCCTGGCACTGGGTGATGAACAGAGGTCACTGCACAACCACACCACATCAAATCAACCACAAAATCTACCAGTCTCTAATCATTCCCAACTGTCATAGCACTATCCACTCTGTCAGTCTGTGACAGCTTCTTCAAGGGAGACCCATTTTTAAAAGAAGTATACCAACTAAAACTAACTTGTTTTAATGATACTGCCCTGGTCAACTCTAACAATAATATGCCCTGCAGAGATGCATGTCCCCACAAGAGTTAGAATATCAATATAATTATATTTTGGTTCACAAGTAAAAGTCACTGGGTTAAGTTAGTTGAAATGTCAAGATGGACAGAGTCACTGCGGCCAGTAAGCTGATCTGTCAGCATGTCTGGCAATCTGACCATGCTAAAGGAACACAATTCAACATCTGCCAAGTCTTGCAAATCTGATACCTATGAGCACAGGCGGACCACAAGTCAAGAGGTTTGGATGGACATCTACACTGAGGCTAGAAGTCAAGCACTTTGGATGGATATCTACTTACACTTTCAGTAGAAATTGCAAGGAAAAATTCTTGAAATAAAATTCAAGGATCTTTTTTCCTTCTGCATCTCTTGAGAAGTCAAGATTAGGTCACGTCAATAGTGATGAAAGGAGACTCATCGAGGCAACGCAAATCACAGGAAACTATTGGTCGTGTTAGCCTCAATATTGATTTCACAGACATGACACATAACAGAGTCTGTACATGGCATGCTGGCCTGTGATGACCATCTCAAATATGTGTAGAAATAGCAACATTAGTACCAACTAGATTTAATATTTCCACATTATATTCAGAAAATGTCTTTATACTCTGTTATCCCTTCCTTTACTAAACTCATTAAAAAAAAAAGCAAAAATATAATTTACATTGAGAAAATGCAATTCGCTAAAATAATGTTTGTGTTGTTTTCACGGCACAAACACAAGAGTAGATCTATGTATGTATGTAGCCTGTGATGTTTTAAAAACAAGTCATTGACAGTCCCTACCACCTGTACACAACACTCCTGATGGATATCACTGGTGCTGTCATTCATGACATGTTAAACCCCACATCATGAAATCTGCACTGAGGGACGCCCAGCATTAAGGTGCAGCATGGCAACAGATCTCCTCATTGTGAAGGCAGCTCACTGCAGCCATCACCATGCCAAGTCTCAGCAACCTGCTACTGCACAAACACAACCACACCTCAGGTCAAAATCTATCGTGGATCTCCATCTAATCTTGTTGGTTACGTCAATCTATACATATGAAGAGTATTGATGAAATAATTGAGGAGTTAAGTCAGACTGAAGACAATACAGCTGGCAGGGACTGCAGCCATATCAGACTGCAAACATTGGGAATACTTCTCCATGCTATATCTGCACCATATCTCTACATTTTCTCACTCTACCATACATGGATTAATATCAAAGTAACAAAATATTTAACTTGAATCTAGAACCTGGCAAAACAAATATTTATACCTAATTTTTTTTTCACATGGCCATAAATTCCTGATAAGAGTTAAAATCTATATAAGATCCTTGAACCTTAAATCCTCAAGGTCAACAATCACTGAGGCAAAGAATATTATCCTTTAATAGATGACCACTGCACATCTGAAGGGCCTGTAGTTGGATCAATAGGCAAAACATACATAACAAAATTTAGCACTTGGCATAAATGCAAATATTTTGTTTGCAGGTGTTAACGACTTGCAAAAATAAGCATGAAGAGCTTCCTCAAATGTCTGAAGCTGGCACCAGAACAAGGCAGACCACCAAAGGGAAGTGGGGGGAAACATTTTTTTACAAATACCTTCACAAATCTATTAAACCTTCAAAACATTGAAAACCAAATCAAATTAATTAGATATCAATAGTGATAGCTCAATGGTTGGATATTTTCCTTCAACATAATGCATATATATTTCATTTATTATTAAATTCTAAATAAATCATATAATATTTATGATTATTAATTAACAAAACTGAAAATGACTTTCACAGAAGAGAAAATATAATAAAATAATCAAATTTTATCTTTTAATCTTTGTAAGATTTATGTGATGCTCTGGAAATAGAATGGTAATCCCTTAATATAAAAATGCATCATCACACGTCTCTCTGTGGCTTGGAAATAGATAATCTTTCACTGGAGCCAGATATTCTGTGAAAGATGATGAATAAAAGCATCTAGTGTGGATAGCAGAAAGCCTCACAAACACGGGCAAAATAACTGGGCCCGAGAGGTCTGTAATGCAGCCTGCTATGCCTCCGTCTGCCTTGGTTCTGATCCTGATCCCTGGATAAATCCCATTGTTTGATAACCTCCAATTACACTTGGCTCTTTTCATTATAACCAAAACTGGAACCAAATGGTCTTTATCATGAAATTTGATTAATCTATCAAATGCAGCAATTGCTTTGAAACACAGTCATAAAACAATCACCTGTTTTTTCTCTCCTACATATCAGTTTCATCAACATGATCCAAAACCAACAGACTAGTTAATGAAGCCTGCCTCAGGGAGAAAGCACTGTGTTTTTATACTTCCAGTGAACAAATCCACACACAACATGGACATTGTTCATATTCATAGCATTACATCACAAAGAACATTTCTTAAATATTTTCCCATTTGCTCATATGTTCATATCTTCCTACTAAAGGGGTGATCAATTCAATATATGAGGGTAGAGGGACCCACATTCCCATCAATAATAAGGTGTATGATAAAGGAAACACAGCATTATCAACTGACAATCCTATCTAAATATAACCTGGTCCATTTTATGTTATTGACAATACCTGAGAGATCCCAAATTCAGATTTTGTTTTACTCCCTCATTTGATATTTATATATCCATCCTAAAGCCTTGCAAATCTTTACAATATTATTCTATTGTGAATTCTGCAGGTGGGAAATTATGGGTAGGAGTCGATGTATATGAGGAAATCACAATCCTGAGTTGCTAGAAGAAAAGAATATATCCAATTATTCTGAAAACACATGAGTAAAAATATAATTCAGTTTTCATTGTTTGTTGGCAGTTTTTCTCTCTGACATATCTTGTAATATATATGTATATATACTTGTCTTTAGCACATAATGTCAATAAACAGCCAGCATACCACCTCAGCAAATATGTCCATCTGTGAGGCACATGCAAGTCCAGGGGGTTAAAATTTTGTAAATATTTAGACAAATATTTATCACTGTGAGCTTGTTTGTTGCAGGATTTACTAAGAGGTCAGTGAGCGCAAGATCAATGGATCAAAGCACACAGCTTTCAAATGAATCTAATTATTTTTCCTCACAGATATTTTGATAACCAGAACTGCAGGTCCCTGCAAAATGTACTTAAAAGTGTCCTGAGATGATCATTAGATTATAACCTAAGAGCAGTGCCCAATAGCCCCTACTCAAATAACTGTCCAACAGAGGGCACAAATTATACAAACTCTACATGTTCCATTCAGAACTTTATTGAGAAAAAAAATCCAAACACCTTCTTGCCCTATACATTCATGCTAAACCTGGCTTTTCAGAGAACATTTATCGGCAAAATTGAGGTATGAGCAGAAACTTTGACAAATAGTTTCCCTCGCTTTTTGCACTCATAAAGAAAGTGAGGTGTTGACCCGACTGACCTTCTCTGCTGCCCATTCTCTGACCTATAAACTAGCCACAACCTTTACTTAGCATGCTAGGGTTGAGAAGACAGATGGGGCATGTCTTAGCGCCCAGACATAACAGGGACTTTACGACCACTGCTTGCTCAGATGATCACTCCCCCAGTATCTGATACATCAACTCTGCTGTGTTTCTCCCACACTAATCGCCAACTGGAGTATAAGACCTGATCAATACATCCAGGCCATTTCTGGTGTATATTTCTTACAAAATAAACGCTTATCTTCTCTTTGATCCATGGATCAGCTGAACTAAAAGCTCGTACTATTGTGAGCCACCCACCCACTACCATGGTGAATCACGACCAAAAAATAGTGAATTAAGAAACAAAAGTAGAGCACTTTTTTTACTGCAGCAACTTACATGAGTTCTACTGTGGCGTAGGTGCTGTAGTCTTGGTCCCAGGTCCACATAGAATTTGCTGCAGAGGCTTGAGGGCTATGATATGTATTACCATTATAGCCTTGATCCCATATATTAAGCATCTCCATCTTTAGGTTTCAAGACAAACTCAAATGTACAAAATCAGTATTTCAGACATACACCTCTCCTGTGCAGCTCTACATGTGAAATTCCAGTGTTGGACACCAAAGTTGCAAATTGAAAGCAGGCCAAAAATAAAAATGATGCAACCTTGAATGATATAACTGACCAAACGCTGAAAATCTATCCACAGTTTATGCCAATCCAGCAAATGACCAGAAGGGTCAAGTTCTACAGTCTATAATCCAGTCTAAATATACTGATATCTTTGCTTCGTGTGGCATGAAATTTCCATCAGCAGGATTTTGCTATGCAGGGCAGGCACACCTGGTAAATCCTATCTTGTGTTGTGGCGAGTTAACTCAGATCTTAGCAAAGAAAACCTCTGCTCACCCAGGTAATAGACCACATCAAGATGCCAACACTTCTCCTTTCAAACTCATGTAAAATGAGTTTTGATGTGACTGAACCTTCCAGGTAATCCAGGTTGTTAAGCCAGGTTGTTCTTTTGTCAAGCAAAGTGGAAATCTTGATGAAAAAGTGCAATTTCCTTGCAGATGTAATGCAGAAAGTGTGTGTGTATTATCTTGGGCATCCAACACTGAAATGTAGGAGATTACAAGAAGCGGGGCAGCTAGGGTGCAGCTTGTGGTGTGTGATGTGTGCCCTGTGTAGGATGCTAGGGGTAGCCAGGCCGCTGAGAAGCTCAGCAGGGCAAAAGGGCCCTGTGGGATCCTTCCTATGTAAAACTACCCTGATCCCATCACCAGCTGGTCAAGGCTGCAGCCGAGTTACATCCAGTCATAACAAGTTGGTAAGATTCCACGCAGTCAGAGATGACCAGTCAAAGTGCTGTGCTGACAAGAATGCTCGACAGCAAATGGATAAGAAATTCCTCCAAGATCGGACAACCACTTGTATACACAGGTAATTGGTCTCTAACCTGGCTTGAAGCCTAATCCTCCTGGACTGTAACAATATAGGGTTGTTTGAAGGGTAGGAGACACCACTCACTGAGGGGGCAGCAGTAGGTCTGTGGTCTAAAATGGTATCAGGTACAACCCCCTCACCTCTTGCATCCAACAAGAATTAGGGCACACCAAAGACCATCACTCTCAAACATCCACTCCTTGGGACACTGCTTATCATGAGTCAGGTGATAAAAGGGTTGGCAAGCTGAGCCTTATCAAACTTTCTTGATGTCTGACATATAATAAAGTGTTCCTTCCTGTCTCAGACAACAGGCGAATCATTCTGTCAGCTTGGTGGATCTAGTCCGGAAGTACTGGAATACTTTGGATCCCAGCAGGATCAACTTGCTATTCTGATCCCTCATATAAACTACTTGATATTTTGACCACAGAGCAAGAAAAAGGTGTGAATTCCTTCACATTTATCCCACAATCCACCATTTAGAGCCCACTTTGCGAGACCTTTAGAAGTGTCTATGTTAATTTCTGTCTTTTCCAGAGATGTGTTGTGATTTGCAGCCTGTAGCCCAGACCTGGCATTTTGTACCCAGCGATGTTCACTGGTCCAGTCAAATCTATGACTGCACTTGAGAAGAAATCTCAGCAACTGCTGGCCAATTGACCTGAGCCATGGTCTGATTTAGGGCCTTGTTGATCATGCCACAGAGATCCCTCCATGCAGCATGCCCTCTAGGGCTTCAGAGTGACCTCTGGTGGGCTGTGTGGAGTGAGGCATTAGCAAGCAAGCTGGACTTTTCCTGCATACAAGCTGTGATTGCTCTGCCCACCTTGGTTCTGATTTACTGTGATTTAGGTTCGAGTCTAAGATTCCCATCTCTCCTCACATGATTTAGACCTTTAGACTAAACTGGTGCCTTTCAACAGAACCGTTTGCAAACTAACCTATCTGATCCTGCTTCATCAGGGACAGGGAGAGTCCTAACATATCTCAGCATGGCAATCCTGACACAATCTGTGATCAACACCAATTTCTTGCTTATCACTTCAGTTTCCTGTCAACATTACCATTTTGCTAATATGTCTTGTTTCGCTCAGGTTGAAATAAGATTTGGTCATACATTCAAATATAAATCCTGCTAATTACAAATTACACAAATGTTTTGGCAAAAAAATAAAACAACCATGTGTCTGACAACCATGGCCTGAGAAAAAGTATAGGTGGCAGATTTTTGTTTGTCTTTCTTTGCATAAAATGTGATTAATTATATACAGATTTGGTTTATCTAAATGAAGTAACTACTGGAACTACACCTTTTCACCTTGAAAATCAAAAGAAACTGGTTTGAAATTGGGGAGGTAGGTTTTGGTTTTTATGTTACTTTTAACATTATTTCAGTTATATCATGATGATACCTTGATATGACAACCCAACCAGTCACAGATTTACAAAGACAATATATTAACCCAGCAAACACTGGCCACAGCCCAGTTAGGGAAATTGAAAAAAATATCTTTCTTTTTTAGACCCAATGTTGCTTGAGTTTTGCCTGTAAATTATTGAGCAGGTAGATCCCAAAAGTCAAATACATTAATCAAAATGAAAATATGAGACATATTCTGACACACAATGACCACAATTAGAATATGTCTTTTATTGATGTCTCCCCAAAGGAGCATATAAATCTATCTCATAAAGCACTTATAACTCAGAATGAAGAGTAGATAGCCCACGAATGTGTGATGATCCACCAAAAGCTGTACTGCCTCATATTGATCCTCATAATCTATTGTTTAATCGTTGAACATCAAACACTGAGCTGAGTGCTCCTTGTAGTCAATCTATCAAAGTTTACAGCTTGAACCAAGAACAGATTATTATGTTTTCTTTTAACCTGATCCATAATTCATCATGTTTATCGTTTAACATTCTGGCAAATTTCATCATGGAATCTTGTAATTAATGCTACATATGTCAGCTTGAGGTTTGTGATAACCCTTGCGTATTGTAAAATATCTTGATGAATAAAACAGGAATGGCAAGTTCACCACACTATTACAGCCCATTGTTTTGAACATAGACCACGCAGATAGATAGTTGAGATACTTCATTTTTCAGAAGCAGTACTGTTCTGAACTATAAATCACACAAGCCATTAATAATCTTTCTTAAATCTTCAGATCAGGCTAAGACCCAGTTATTTCCCCTCCGAAAAAAACTAAAAGTTCAGAGTACCATACAGGATCCAGACACGGTAATTTGAATGTTGTGTTATTACTTTATAGATATCACCTGGTAATCCACCAGTCTGGCTTTGGTACCACACAAACTCTTGTCTCTAAATTCTATCTGGATTTTCAACTTAAGCTTTGATCTAATGCATTTAATGCCTCAACCTCACTTAAAGGGTTATCTGGTCAGTCTCATTTTTGTTTTTGTGTTGATATTATTATATGAGGAGATTTAGAAAGAAATAACATTTCTGCAATGAATGGGATGAATCCCTTCACAAAGTAATTTCAAAATATTTTACACACACACAGACACACACATCCACACATATTAATATCAATTATAAGTGCCCAGACATGAAACCCAATTTTCTAATGAATCATAGATTTCTGACATAAATATTCAATTCAGCTTATTTAACCCTTCACACATTTTCTCGCATGAACAGGTTGACAATCATCTCAAATTATGAACCACGTCATAGCATTTTGAAGTTCATCATGCTCATTATTATCATTTCCCAAATCCACAAGCCCAAACAATTCAGAGCTTGTATTAATTCCATAAGGACCTTAAACCTTCCAAAAGCAGCCACTAATTCATCAATCAGAATTTAATGAAACATGAAATCCATCTGTTGGGGCAGCATTAATCAATAAAACATTGATCACAATGGAGCCGTACATAAAACATATTGCCATGTCTCAATTAATCCACTTCAATTGATTTTGATTGTATTATAAGGCAACCTACATTATATGGATAGTTGTCCACATCAATAATTGAATTTCAATGGTTGAAGAGGAAGCCTGTTGATTTACTTTAATTGCATCATTATTGGGTCGATCAAGGAATAAACTTATTGATTGCTGAAACTTGATCCAGGATTTCAATATACACAAAGGCTAAATAGTGGTGACTGATCTTTGCTATATATTACCATAAAATGCCAATTATCTCCACAATGAGAGCAGCCGTGTTAATGGCCCGTGACCAACAAATAGGTCAGTGATTAGCTCAACAGGGGCCTTCTTATAATTTACTGCTTACTATGCTAAATGATTATATAAATTATTAACCACATGATTTCTGAAATAATTTGACTTTTTTCCTGTATAAATTTAATAAAACATATCAAATCTTATTTGCACACAAGAGAACACTGCATTGCAAATCCGTAACCTTTTTTAATCATATAAATTTGTAATATCCATGTTGATCTATTCCAGCTGACTTGTAACATAAGATGGAGGTTTTTACATAAAGATAAGGTCTGCAGACACTCAGACCAAGTGCAGTCTTATTTATTTGGGGCTCCTTGAAGCAATGGATTTTTCAAAACAAGATTTGCTAACCACAAAAACATATCATATACATAATTCATATTTGCTGAGAATGGAATTTTTATCAAGTTCCTATATGTGCAGTAATGCAGGCAAGTTGGCAGGCAGCTCAGACAGAGAGTCTGCTCAAACTGCCTGCAGGTGACTGTCTCACAAACCTGTTTGAATTTAGCTATTTACGTAATATAAGTGGCCAAAATGGGCACCACTCCATTGATTGTAGCTGTGTGAAGTCTGTGAGCATGCCAAAGTCTGCAGTGAACTAGACCTCTTCTCTTTCTCCAAATTCCACACTTAAATCACAATATTTTTATGCATTTTATTTTAAGAGTGCCATAAAGACATAAGTCTGAATAATGGGTGATCTCTTCACATTTTCATCTTTTATTGTTTTAAAAGCTATACTTAACAGATCTGAGATGAGTAAAGAGACAATTCTCAAACATGACCAGCATTACAATGGAATATATCTGAACCATTTATCAAAATATACAAAATACAAAATGAAAGCATCTCATATAACCCATTTATAAATCTGTCTTTCATAAAAAAAATAAGCAGAGATGTAGAATGTGCCTATACTGCAGCCATATTATTTTTTTCTGGTGATATTTCCATTGTAACCAGGGTGTCCCATTGTGGCACAGCTGGGGCTGTGAGATAGGGGCCAAAAATGTCAACTTATAAATGCTAAGTAAAGGTAGGCAGATACTTGCTGAAGCCAGGATTCACAAGGAGAAGGTGTGTCACACACTCATCCCACTTACTGCCTACAAGAGACTTGTGAACTCTTCAAATGCAGTACAATTTTACTTCCAGACATATTAAAATGTTATGTGATACTTGGAGCATGAGCTCTGAAGGTGATGTGGTTCACCCACCTTTATAAAAATACTAATATTCACTTACATCATAAAATACATTTTTTTATATTCTGTCTTTATTTCTATCTTGGCTTCAAGATATTTAAAGGTAATAGAGCTCTATATTCAACATTTTTAGCTTGTTTGGTATTCAGGATTAGACAGGCACATACAAATAAGTTAACATTTAATTATGCTCGTTAATGATGGTGAAATGATTTGCAATAACAATTATATGTGTGTTGTATTGAAGGAAACCATGAGGTGCTAATAATTACTAGCCATGGTATATAAAGGGATGGATATATTATGTATTTGTTTCACATCCTACAATTTGTGCTCCAGATATAAATAAGCTTGAAGTTGAAGACTTCCATTATTTTACAGAAAATTAATCTTGCCTGGAGTGTTTCTAAACCAGTCTCTAGATTTTACTCACCTTCGTATTGTTCTCATATTCATAGTTTCCAGCAGTTTATTTCAAGGAAACATGGATAACATCCCACTCTTCTTAAAAGCTTTGGTGTATTCAAATATAAAAAAAATAAATTACTCGATCTACTTTTGTAAATCTATATAAATCTTGCAAAACCACACCAATGTGTCAAATTGGTATGCATTATTATAGGTCTATCCTTATGATGCTTGGTTAAATTTAGATGTCAAACTAAGTTAGCATCAATCTAGTTTCCATACTCGGTACAGTCATCTGGTCGTTTTCCAGGCCTGTATAAAGGTATCTCCCTTTTCAACACTGTCGAGGAATCTTTTCAGCCCATTTCTATCGCCATATTTAATGTCCAACATGACAAGAGCAAAAGAGATCACTGCATGGTTCCTCATTGAGATTTGGCAGGTCAAGAAGAAACTCCTCTTTCCCACAATCCCATTTAGAGATCTGCTTCAAAGAGCCAGCCAACACACACACCACAACACAGCTCCACCTGCCACTGACTGACCTACCTACACAACACTTCCTGCCGCAAGCGTTGTGTCTAGGAGGCACCACTGGTCTTTACATTTTCACCTGTCTCCGATCCTTTGCTGGCTGCAGGCAACTCTATTACAAATCTTACTCAACCCTGTCACACCTCCTGTCCCCCGATTTGATCATGCAAGCATGCCAATATCTCACTAAATACCTCTCTCTTTTTTGTGCCCAGATTTTTCACTCCAAACTTTCCTCCATGGAAAACAATGATAAATTGCATGATATATATTTAATAAAGCTGTAAAGTATGTTTGTTTAGATGATTTAAACAGGGAAATAGGTGAATGATCCAGGAGAGACAAACTAAGCCAATTTTTTATGAGTGAGGAAGATTTGTCATACACCTCCAGTTCTGCCCTTGAGTGCTCTCCTGACAGCCAGCTGGTAATTTTCTCCACCACAAGGTGGCACACTGACAAAAAACCCTCAGGGATGCTCCTGGTTTTTTTCCCTTAAAAGGTCATTATTTAAAGGAAACTGGTTCGGGAAGCACACTACATTCCCTGGTTCCTGCACAACATAGTGTTTAGCAAACAAAGTATGGTCCCATACGTCGATGTACTTTGAAGAGTAAGCACAAAGTACTAACATATAATTACCTAGTGTTTAATAACCACACTAGGTGGCATCACCTGAATGATATATATATATGCATTAAATGTGGATGTCTAATTTCCTTTTCATTGCATGTTTATATGGTGATAAAATTCTTACATCAATTATTATAAATGGTACACAGTCATTATGAACATGCCAGCTGAATAAAGGATTTATCACATTTTCTGCCTCCGATTGACAAATCTTAATACTATTTGTCATTAGGTAACTTGTCACAGGTTGTTCACAAACTATCCCCTCTCTTTCCCTTATTTGCACAATGCTGTTGATCCTACCAAATAACAACCACCTCTGACATCTCACACAAAAGAAGGACGTTGAGATAGAAAAAATATCCCAGACAAAAACAAGCCGCTATGTTTGTGCTATATGTCATCATCCACCTGCAGCAAGCCTGGGGCTGTGTACGTAGACAAATGTGCCATCGACAGCAACTTGTTACTGATTTACCATTGATATGCAGCTTATATAAAAACTTAAACACCTGGAAAAGTTACAAATCTAATGTTATAATTTAATCATTTTTATTTTTCATACTGAAAAAAGTGCTGCTTGATACCATGCATGAGGAGCGAAAAAAATATATTTATATATTTGCATAACTTATATTCATAGGTAGTAAAATATTGCTAAAGCTTAGGATCACATAACAATGAGCACCATTTTTACAAGTTCAATTCTTATTTTTAGTTTATGTGAATGCTATTTATATATTTATCTGGCATAGCCTCTGTAGTTAAGTAATAACAAAGATGCTTCTGCCAAATCAAACATCTTTGTTTTGGATGTGCAGGTCAGTTGTGTAATGCACCACACAGGAAGATCTCCAACAAGACTGGGATCAATGTAGCAGATACTGGTCTGGAGCCAGACAACGGGCTTCATGTGCAACTTCTTGACTGCACTGAACACTTACTGACTGATACCTCAATTACTCCTTTGACCATCCAATATGAAGTAAATGTGTATTGAAGGGGATCTAATATAGACTTTTTAATGCCTCCATACATTGTTCAAAAGTTATTGCCCAGTTGCTTCAGCAAACAATATTTGACCAGGATCAGCAACATTTGGGAGACTTTTTTCTTCATTATCTGTTATTTGGCAGATCAAAACAGGCTAATAATGGTAAATAACATTTTGAACCATATGTCAGACACCATCCTGTGTGTTTCCTGGTATTATATTGCTGAATGGCAACAATAGCCTTTTTTAAGATGAAGTCTGCTCAAATGTAGACAGGATTGTGGTTGTACCCATGAGATGTATAAAGCAGTTTGCATGTGGGGAAATTGTTTTTAATAACCTTCTTAGAATATCAGGTGAATTGGCATTCATGTTTATAAAGATTAAAAGGCAATACTGACTTGTAGCATCTTCTCCATCTAAATAGTCTCTGAATTAAAGCATTGAAGTTATTGTGTAAAGTGTACACATTACTCTAACCTCTAAGTATGAAGTTGTGACATCATTCATGCATTTTATGTGCACTTAATTCATGGGAAACGTTTGCTCTCCTTGTTTTGCACCAAACAAAATCTTGTAAAGCTTTGGACAGGGTAATGCAACAGATAGTTTAACCTGTGAGGGAGATTGTTTACTTTTGTCAAGATTCATGAACTGGCCATGCCAACAGGAGAATCTACAGCAACAACAATATACAGTCATGCCAAAACAAAGTTAATCACACCTGAGTTTGTGAGTCTGTTTGTGGTGTTCACACACCTGTGGCTGTGCATGACTGGGGCCTATCAGGCTGTGTTGAGCAGTGCTATTTGACATACAGTGTCGAAAAAGAGAAATCAGTGAGCATCTTCACATCCCAAATGTCCTACTCATTTATCAAGGCATTCTGCATTGTTTTTTGTGCAAGTGTCTAAAATTTACTTGAATATTAACCTGAATACTAATAGATCTGTGGTAACCATGCCCTGTGGCTGGTGTGAGGTGGAAAATCTCTTAAATCTGCACATGCCAAACAAAGCTAGAGTGATGTTGACAAGTAGGGCAGTGTCCCAATCATCAGGTGCTGACCACAATCCATCTTCACACTTCAAATCAGAGGCTGACCACACAGCTCAGATCCTCAGCCATCATTCACCTCCATGCTTCCCCCACACTGGGCTGGCCATACCAGCTTCCTCCTTCATTCCTGCTCATTGTCTGTCACAGGAGGGGGTGAGATACAGCACAGGCTTTAATGGGCCTGCACAAGATGCTGGGATGCAATGTCCTGTTGAGAAGCAATTTGGTGCATTGGAAAAGTGAAGTTGGTATGTGTTAAAATGATCAAATGATGCTGAATGTGTGTGTGTGTGTGTGTGTGTGTGTGTGTGTGTGTGTGTGTGTGTGTGTGTGTGTGTGTGTGTGTGTGTGTGTGTGTGTGTGTGTGTGTGTGTGTGTGTGTGTGTGTGTGTGTGTAATAGAAATATATACTGGAAAATAACATGTTTAAACCAAAATGGCAGATAGCCAATCTTTACAGAAGAAACTCAAACAAATGTTGGCAGGACAGATTTCTGTTTTGGAAAGAATCTATTCAAAGGACATGATGAGGCCTCCCTAATGGGCACCCACTGTGACAAAAGGCTGGTCAGCTGACTGAGCAATCATCTGATAACAGACAAGTTGTCATGAACAGTGTCACTAAGCACAGCAACAGTGAATCTTAGAGCACAAATCTCTTTCAAATAGTGCACATTTCTGAGATAAAATGAAAGTGGCATGCAATCATAGAGACTCAAGTTTATTAGATTTGAAACCAGACCCTAGTCATAAATGCTTCTAAATATACTCCCAATCCTTCTCCAAAGCCAGAGAAACTGTTCAATTATTTAAATGATCTGTGTTTGCCACTGCCGCCTAGCAAGTTGATTCCACCATAAAAACAAACACTATTTGTAAAAAGAGAGATTTCTATTATCATTGTCGAGCTACAAACTTATTTGAAGGATATTGCTGTTGAAACATTCTGGATTATCCAATAAAGGAACCATGGTCAATAGTTGCAATTTTCATATGATAATTAATTAAGAGGCACAATTCCAAACTTTATAGTGGACATCGTAGATTGATAACAAGAATGTCGACAACCAGCAAAAATGGCTAGATATGTTAAGGCCTCTGCAGACCATTTGGGAAACTCATTTGTTGAGGCCTTGTTACTACTTGCCTGGTGTGATAAAATTTCAACAGAAATAAATGTCATTTGCCATTGCATAGACATGGTTCTGGTTTCCATGGAGACACAATTTATCAGTGTGGTTAACTTACAACAACCCAGCAGGCTTTTACTGTTGCAATAATGTGTCTTCCCGGATCAAATTTCTCATTTTCATAATGGAAATTATACTATCAGCATGACACACTTACAACTTCCTACATATTTCTTTCAACAATTTATATGAGGATTTAAGTTTACTTTTAATCCATTAAAACTATTCAAAAACATAGGCATCAGAGATGCATCAACCCTCAGCCCTGGTAACTCATCGCACAACATTCGCTCCACACAATATTTGTGAACAAAACGTCACTGCACCAAGGCAAATTGATGCAGGGGTAAAAAACCCATAAAATCTACTTCCTTTGATAGCTTAGGTGTGTCAAGTATCATGAAACTGTCATCATTTACTCTAGAATTATTGATATGGGCCCGTGACCTTGAAAAGCAGGTTAAGGTCACCGTCCATCAAACTCATGTGGAGTCTTCCCAGATTCTTATGTGTGTCAATTTTCATGAAGCTGCCATCATTTGTTCTTAAGTTATCACGATGACAAGGATGATTTCACATAATTGTCCCTGTGACCTTGAAATCAGGTGAAGGTCATGTTCCATCAAGAGAAGTCTGAGGTCTTCACCAGATGCTTGTGTGTGTCAAATCTCATAAAGCTGCCATCATTCGTTCTTGAGTTATTGCGATTCTTGGGATTTCACGTAATTGTCCCTGTGACCTTGAAAATAGGTCAAGGTCACTGTCCACCGAACTAGTCCGAGGTTTTCACCAGATGCTTATGCGTGTAAAGTTTCATGAAGCTGCCATCATTTGTTCTTAAGTTATCACGATGACAAGGAGGATTTCACATAATTGTCCCTGTGACCTTGAAATCAGGTGAAGGTCATGTTCCATCAAGAGAAGTCTGAGGTCTTCACCAGATGCTTGTGTGTGTGTCAAATCTCATAAAGCTGCCATCATTCGTTCTTGAGTTATTGCGATTCTTGGGATTTCACATAATTGTCCCTGTGACCTTGAAAAATAGGTCAAGGTCGCCGTCCATCGAACTCGTCTGAGGTTTTCACCAGATGCATATGTGTGTCAAGTTTCATGAAGCTGCCATCATTTGTTCTCGAGTTATGGCGATGACAAGATGATTTCACATAATTGTCCCTGTGACCTTGAAAAGTAGGTGAAGGTCATGTTTCATAGAAAAAATTCTGAGGTCTTCACCAGATACTTATGTGTGTCAAATCTCATAAAGCTACCATTATTCGTTCTTGAGTTATTGTGATTCTTAGGATTTCACATAATTGTTCCTGTGACCTTGAAAAATAGGTCAAGGTCGCCGTCCATCGAACTCGTCCGAGGTTTTCACCAGATGCATATGTGTGTCAAGTTTCATGAAGCTGCCATCATTTGTTCTTGAGTTATCGCGATGACAAGGATGTTCGCTACAGACATACATACATACAGACATACATACATACAGACATACATACATACATACATACATACCCACGCCAGGAGTACTGCAATACCCTCAGCCTGATTACATCAGGGGCTGAGGGTAAAAATAAAAGGTTCATTTATATTTATTGACAACATCATGTGCAATGAACTGTTAAGTATTGGAGCAGATATTTGGACATATTAGGACAGATACCATCGATGTTGACATTGGTAAAAATATTATCTGATGCCCCAAATAAGCTTTTTTACCATTTGTTTATATCATTCTTATCAATGACCTTGCTGAAGCATGTTTGGAAGTAGGGACTTTTATATCACAGCAGAAGATAGTCAGCTTGATAAGGGTTAACCATTATCTTGAGAGTAATATTAGAGATATACACTGTGATAGAATCCTGCCAACAGACAACAGCATATAGTGTTGTTGTATTACAGAGCCCCCAGCTTGAGAGGGTTAAAAGCCCTGTGGTGACTCAGCTGTCTGGCTCTTACTAGCCAACACCATTGAGTTGAAAATTGCCTTAAGAATTATGGGGGAGGCTGTATGACTAGGGTCAATTAGTAAATCACAGCCTGCATAAATATAATTAAGCAAAGCAGTGGTTGGTTCAACATGGTTAAGAGTGCATGATGAATACAATACAGCCTGCATGATGAGTAGCTGAACCTGCATGATGAGTAGCTGAGCCTGCATGATGAGTAGCTGAGCCTGCATGATGAGTAGCTGAGCCTGCATGATGAGTAGCTGAGCCTGCATGATGATTAGCTGAGCCTACATGAGCCTGCATGATGAGTAGCTGAGCCTACATGAGCCTGCATGATGAGTAGCTGAACCTGCATGATGCGTAGCTGAGCCTGCATGACTTAAACAGAAATCATTCAGTGACTGAGTCTGCATGACAAATACTCTTAATCATTCATCAGCTGAGGCTGATGGCAAGTACAGTTAATTATTCATGACTTAGCCTGCATTACAAGTACATTAATTATTCATGGCTGAGCCTGCATGACTGGTACAGTTAATTATTCGTGGCTGAGCCTGCATGACTAGTACAGTTAATCATTTGATGGCTGAGTCTGCATGACTAGTACAGTTTATCATTTGGTGGCTGAGTCTGCATGACTAGTACAGTTAATCATTTGGTGGCCGAGTCTGCATGACTAGTACAGTTAATCATTTGGTGGCTGAGTCTGCATGACTAGTAGGGTTAATCATTTGGTGGCTGAGTCTGCATGACTAGTACAGTTAATCATTTGGTGGCCGAGTCTGCATGACTAGTACAGTTAATCATTTGGTGGCCGAGTCTGCATGACTAGTAGGGTTAATCATTTGGTGGCTGAGTCTGTATGACTAGTAGCGTTAATCATTTGATGGCTGAGTCTGCATGACTAGTAGGGTTAATCATTTGGTGGCTGAGTCTGCATGACTAGTAGGGTTAATCATTTGGTGGCTGAGTCTGTTTGACTAGTAGGGTTAACCATTTGGTGGCTGAGTCTGCATGACTAGTAGGGTTAATCATTTGGTGGCTGAGTCTGCATGACTAATAGAGTATTCAATTCCAGTGGCTACACCTGCATGATAAGTACAGTTAATCAATCATTGGATCAGCCTGCATGACAAGGCTATAGAGTGGCCTGCATGAGTCACAGTAACATGCTGATGCCTGTATATCAGTACCAAAGCAGTGCACATCTACAACACCTGAGCAGGAAGCTGTGCTGATATACAAGTACTTGACTGCATCACCACACTGCACAGCCTACTCCAATAAAAACACTTCAATTTCTTATTTCTGTTTGAAAAAGGTTCATGACTCCAAGTGAATAAAGTGGACAACAAAGAAAATAAACTATTGCTATTAAAGGAAAAATGATAATCTCAAGCTGCTTTTTGGATAAAGTTTAAGCCATGACAGACTGTCTGACTTTTCTGACCCAAACTCAGAGGTTTGTCCCAAGGGCTGTCTACAAGTCATTTCAATGGTACAACTCTGTAGAACATTTTGACCAGACAATGATTCAGGTATCTCCTGTTTAACCAAGCAAACACTGTGAAGCTAATGTATGGACTATCCCTACAGAGATCTGGCACTGAGTCATAGTGCCACAGGAAACCTGTCAGGATCTGTCCCACCACCACTATACCTAAGCACTAACAGAAACATCATATTTTCCATATAAATCCTAAGCCCAAACTTGTACACAATCATGCAATGGCATAAGAACTATAATTCTAAGAAATATGTCAATGTGTCAAACTCAAGTATCTAAATCATGTCGTAACTTATCGCACCAAATCCAATGTTTCATATTGACCTATATATATTTATTTGTTCAATATGAGGTTACAGTTTCTCTTTGTCCAACAGCTTCCTCATCATACTCATTAAATCTATGAAGTTAATTAAGACATAAATATTTAATTTCCTTTGTGTCAAATAACTTTTATATTTTTCCATAATATTCTAAATATACCAGTGATACATTATGAGATACAGAAACATATTAATGCCTTAAAATATATATCACACAAATATTTCAAAATAAATCAAATAAATGAACCAATTTTCAATTTACTTTGGTAAATTCATGTGTGTCATGTCAACATGTCTTATTTCCGCTATCAAATAGAAAACTTCTGAAGTGAATACAATTCATACCATTTTTTTTTTTTTGCTGAGTGTTTTGACTGTATGTTTGCTCTACTCACACTTTGAAGCGCAGTCTTCTGGGCCAGGTGGCATATCCATCCTCCAGACTCTGCTCCAGAGTAGAGTCTGAAGGCGAGGACGTCGTCTGCTGGTAGTACGTGTGACGAGACATTGTATCAATATACCATTCTCACACCAACAAAAAAATGACCCAAAATGTGCTGACGAATTACTGCTCCAGATTTGTAATCTGATTTATATTATTCCATTAGAGAAAGTCATTTCAGGTCAAAAACGCTGCTCAAAAATGATTTGCACACCCAATGATGTTCCTGATTGTACGCACATCCAAATATAATTGCCACCAATGTGTTATTTCCTGATAAACTTGATGAGCAGTTTTATTTTCCAGTTCAAGGACCTGTTGTCATTGTAGAAGGTGGCGTCATTGCAGATAGGAACATAAGAATGAGAGCACCACGTGCATATATGTGTGGTTCCTTGTGACAAAACAAAGGTCCTCAGCTAGACCAGGATGCATCAATCCATGGGATGACCTCAAAAAAGGCTATCCCACAATCCTCTTTCCAAACCACATAATGCACTTGGCACTTCCTATTTGGTCTATGTCATACAATTAAGCTCTATCCACATCTTATAGACTCAAATCAATCCCACCACAGGGTAGAACAAGAACAAGACCTGTGTTATCCGTGTACACTGATATGAGAGTGACGATGCTGAGGTACATGTTCATAGTTTTGTGCATGACTGAACAGGTCCAGGGTTCACACCACACAACTTTACACATGTGATACGTGTAATCTGATAAGTCCTGGCAAAAAACGGACATTTTTCACAAGAGTTGGGAAGCAAACATGTGGGGATATTTATTCATCTAGCCTATTCTAACTCTTCCACCATAAACATAACCCATCTCATATTGACATGATCTATAAGCAAGTCACTTTTTAAACTTAACACACTGTGCACTAAAAGGCTATCATATCCATTTTTTCGTGCTTTTCAGTTTGTAAACATCAAATATAAATAGAATTTTTCTGTGTGAAAAAAAAAAAAAACACGGAATGGAACTCAAACAAAATAATGTGATAAACGAAGATTTTTCAATCATCTTTTATGCCCCTGCCCCAGGTATATTAAGGAGATTTTCAACTATGGGATGCTTAGCCCTGTAGGTACTGTTTGATATTTTCTCATGCTTCAAGCCCCTCATTTCTTTATAAAGGGGATTACAACTGAGCATTAGTGCATTTGATGATGCAGTTCTGGGAAGTTAAAACATAACAGGCCTTGTTATTTTAAGGAAATAAGTACTGTTTATGTACATATGTTATCATCTATGATAAAATTAACACTAAGGACAATGCTAAACGAAGCTGGAAGACATATAAAAAAATAATGTCATGTTGAGGACTCCATTTGATTTTAAGGCTGCCTTCCAAAGTATAAAACAGTAAAGTGAAAGAGAGAACCATTTCAGAGATAGTGTCTAATATGTCCAACACAACTTCCCTGGAGTATGATGTAACAGCTTGAAGTGCTGGCTCATAATAAGGTTCCTGTATGTGACATGGCTACTGGTAAATATAATATATAGAGCTAATTATTCTGTCTGGCTGCATCTATGGGATGTAACATGTTGGCCAATAAACATGTTAAATATCAGGTGTGCCTGGGTGTCTCGTGTTGAAGATAAAAATACATATATAAATATCTTTTTCTCTTTTCCTCTGAACCAATAAAGGATTATTCAAATGTTGGCAGGACTAAGCCATTTTTCCCAGGACTATTGTATCTGCATACTAACTAAATGAATAAAACTTATAACCATGGTTATCCAATATGCTCAATGAAGTACTGAGGTCAAGTGATTAAAACCAAGAGAAATCATGTCATGTTTTACAGCAGACATTAAAATTCCAACTTTGCGTTCTATCTTTAGAATAGACATGACATTTATCAATTATTGTTCTATCCTAAATTGACACTTTAATCATAAGTTTAATGTCTGAATATCAAATTTTTCTAAACATGGTAATTTTAACATTTCAATATGAACTAACTTTTAACTTATCCAAATAACCATTTTTAGATGTCCAAATACAACCTTAGATTATGAACAGTATGATATCTATAAGTAATAAGAAATGGAATAGATATATAACCATTTAACCTACCCAACAGGCTCCTGCTTTTGGTCCAGGGACTCCATGCTGCCTGTGATTTGTGCTGAGCGACGATTTTTAAATTCCTGATACGTTTTGAATTTTAAAATGAAACCTTTATCTGTAAATTATGTTCTCTGTGGCCAGACAATGCAGCAGTATTTTGTAGAGTAGGATATGGGTTGTATAAGTGGCCACTTGTGGGATAGTTACATGCATATGATTCTACCAGCATCTATCCCAGCAGAGTAACAAGAGGTGCTGAGTTTGTGAGTCTCAGACTACCAGGTATGTGACTCAGACACCCTCACCACCACCTGACTTCCTGGCGACTGATAACACACACCTTGTCATAACAATCCTATCCCCTAGATTCACTTGTCACGATAGTATAATCTCTGTGGTCTGCATATTATCAATACTTATGAGGTATTGATATTATATATATATATATCCATATATACCTGCAATAATCAATACTAGCACTTCCTGGCATGGACCTTGGCCTTGAATCTGAGCTTAAATGTAAGTCCCAGGTGCACAAAGAGGTGGCAGGTGATCTGAGCAAACTACAACCTTGGTGAAATGTTAGCAGCATCCGAAGTGGTTGATAGATGCCAAGAAGAGATCAGAGTTTAGGGGGGCTGTAAGGATGAAAGTGTGTATGACTAACACTGTATGATGTATAAACATGTCGGAGCATTGTGCGATAATACCTAGCGGGTTAAACTGGTACTGACTTCTCACCTCTCAGTCTGGAAAAGTTTCAAATTTGTACTACTACACATACATCAGCTAAAACAAGCACTTCATCATATCTGATGAACTATACCTCGGCAATAATATGGGTCACTGGCTAAAAACAGAAGGATGGGCCACTCTCCATCACCATCTTATCTGACAAAACACAAAAGTGACTGTGCTCAGCTGGTACTAAGGGCAGCATAAGTGGGCCAGCTTGGATGATTCAATTATATGTCACATATGCAATATGTTTTAGGAAACATCATACTGTGAAATAATGCTATATCTTAACTAATGTTCTTCTTAGAAAAATATTTCACCTTACCAGTTTGGTTTATACAACAATTAATGAATTCCTCCTTATTATATTCAAAACTAAGTACAATTCATGCCATATTTTTCAAACTATTTTCTATTTTTAAATTAAGGTTTTCAATCAAATATCACATTTACCTAGAGAGTTCAAAACTTTTTAGATGAAATTGTTCTAAAAATGTGGACCCTGGACTTTCATATAATTTGTTTCAGGATATGAAAAACCGGTTACCCTGGGACCTCTGTTCTGAATGGTGACATATATTACTTTATTTATCATGAATCTTACGCAACTTCAAAATCAATCAATAATTAAGTTTTGTTTTATATAGGGTTAGCAAAACTTAGTTTCATACATAAAATTAAAATTTTGGCAAAATATCATTGTATCCCATTTCAAGCAACCTAAGTGGGCCTGCATCACTGATTTTCATATATTTTGTCATGAATACCATAGACTTGTCCTATAAAGTCACTGACTGTGTTATACTGCTATTTTCCCTCCAAACCCTCTTCATAGAAAAGCTTCACTTTTTAAATTAACTTTCTTTGTGTACACAATTTATCAGAGGATATGATACAGGCCATTACTGTTTAAATATGAATATTTGCTCTGGTTCTCATCCTGATAAGGATTAAGTTTATGCGACAAACATGCGGATATAATCACACAGATATAGATATAATGTGGGTCAATGCAGTCTTGTGATCCTGTTGAAGTGTTCATAGAAAGAAACACTTGTATACAGCACTGTAACAGCAGTTAATTAATGGATAACACACAAAATTACCATTGATTGTATACTGATTGACAAATAAAAATGCTATTAATAAATTAGAAATGCACAGAAATCAATTACATGCTTTTATATCAACATCTAAGATAAGACTGATTAGCATGTGTTATCATGGTTGCATTTAACAGTAGCATATGATGGTCATAAAGATTAAGAATAACAAATAATACAATGTGCATAACCAATGAGACATCACAGTTTTTTTTAAATATACAAAAAACAAAAAGAAACAAAAAAAGGAAAAAACAGACACCACCTGTTGAGCCACACTTCTGGGGCTTTTTGTGTGTATAATTTTAGTGTATAATGTTTCTCTCAACCATTGGTTTACAAACTACCCTTCATCACAGCTGGATATTTTTTTTTATTTTTTTTAAATCACCATGTAACTATTCTGCTGACCATGGTTATGATTCACAACAGGTCTAGTAATTATAGGCAACAAATGTCTCCATCCATTAATGAATCATAATTCATTGATTGGGACCAATTTGACCAGGATCACACTTGCTTGGATGAGCCAGTAATTAGCTGGGACTGTCACATCCTTGCTGCCACCAGATCACATATATCATGCCGAGGCCCGGTAAAATACACAGCTAATGTGTATATAACACACCATCTAATAACCTGGTCTGATAGGTATATTTATAATCCACATGTCATGATCAGGAAGGGGTAATAGATTAAAATGGGAAGATTGGTGGCTTCAGCAGAGCCTGAACCGGCTGACATTCGTGTCATGTTTGATGCTTGTTTATTATCATATCTCATTTTGGGCGGGGTCGCTCCTTAAGAAGCTGACTCAAATAAAGGCTATTCTTATTTTCATTCCATGCTCAGATACAGATGTGATTATTTGACAGAAGAAATTAACAATAAATTGAAGAGGGTAGCTTGGGTTCAAGTGTCAAAACAAAGAATTGGTCTTACCTCATGTTGATTTTAATATCCTCTTCTTCTAAAGGCGATATCTTTTCTCAATAGTCCAAAATGGTGATACTTGTGCTGGGGATATGTTCCGTATATCCTTTTCCTTTAATAAAACACCTACAATTATTTTATGCTACATATGATTCTGAGATATCAAGAATTCTAATCAACAAAACCTGGGAGGCCTTCCACAATTGACGCCATCTTGAATCATTTAGAGGGATTGTGGGTAGATTGACTCATTTACGAGAACGAGGCCGAGAGGAAGTTGTGCGTGGAGCAGGTACTTGCCTGTGAAGTTGAGCTATTTCTCATATTTAAAGCATATTTCATCGTCATTATGACGTATATCACATCATGGGAAGAGTTTGCAAAAGCCGCTGAAAGATTATACCTTTCTGATCCTTCTAAGGTGAGATATAAACTTGAAAACGGCTGTCACATTTTATCAGGCTCCCCGAGCGATAAATGAGGTTGTTTTCATTATATGCTGCTTTATAACCATATGTTAAGGAACCAGGGGTCTTTAACATGTTCATTGCCTTCATTAACAAATTTTCAGGTCTGAAACTGTTGCTTAATCAGTTTTTCTTGTCAGAAAATATTCATGACTATTTGTGAGTGTGAACATATTTTCTCTATGCCTGTCATAAAAGTCATAAAAGTACCAGATGAACATGCCACTTGTCACTATAATGTCAGATTGAATAGCAGTGAAGTTGGCCCCCAACTTGGGGCCCAAGTGAAGTCGGCCCTGCTGTGGGTAGATGAACTCGGACCCTAAGAGAAGCCAGCCCAGGACACTCTGTAACGGCCACCTAAATATGGGGGCCGACTTCTTTCGGGGGCCGACTTCTCTTGGGGGCCGACTTCACTTGGGGGCCGACTTCACTTGTTATCTTCAGATTATATCATGCAATCATGCCAATCATGGAATGCTGGATGATATGAACATTTACCAGTATGAGCCTGGGACTATGTGAATGAGGGACTAAATGAGCATGGGCTTATATGAGCATCAGCTTTGTCTCAATCATAGAATTACTTTGTCAGTGTATTGTAAGAATCTTTTAAAAGTCTATTTTAAATTAAAGATAGAATATTCAATTGAATCATAACAATTTGTAAGTCGGACAATTCTAAACATTTTGAGCAGAGATCACTGGATATTGTCAGCTCTCTACCAGTGCGTTAATCTTCAAACATTGCGATACATTCAAGATTGATAAATAACATATAATTCTATATTTTGTAGTAAAAATATAGCTTAAAAACCAATGGTAAATTGAAATTTTAAAAAATGAGTTCAATGTCTTGATTTCCACTTAATGTCACTTGAATATACGCTCATATGAACCAATGGCAATACTCAAAGTCCCACGCTCATAATGTCCCACGCTCATACTGTTAAAATCTCATATCATCCAGGTACCCATTCATGAATGCATAACTTGATTGGCTCATGATCATGGGATGTGGGAAGAATGGGAAGGCATTCTTGAGCAGGCATTAGTGTATCTCATAATATTTCCATACCTGCTATTGATCAGTTTTCAGCATTGAATATGCTTCTGCATTGTAGTCAACATGGAAATCAATAAACAGCCTATATTTCAAAAATAAGCTCAAGGTTTTGGATATTATATAAAATATATACAAAAATTGTGCACCAGTTGGTAAGCAATTTTGCCACACAAAACAAAAAAACAAAAAATAGTGTTTGGAGTGAAAATGTACAACATTATCAATGTCTTAATATGATTTAGTGAAAAGTGTCTCACCTTACATGGTACCAAACAAGTATACTCATTTTTTTTCAGGTATATTAATGAATTAACTTTTGAACTATATCATAATGTCTATTTGTCCTATTATTTCTCATAGCCAATAATTTTATAGATTTAAAGTATAGTGTAAATATCCATTCTGCTTATTTCATTTTAGATAAACAACACATTTTACCAACATTTTACCAATTATTGTGTACCTCAAGCATGGAAAACATGAGTGTAACAAGAACATCTGATTTAGAGAGCTTTCAAAATTCCCTTTCTGATGCTTAATTAAAATTTTTACTATAATATATAAAAGATATTGAATATCAAAGTTGAAATGGTAACAAAAATAGGACTTCAGCCAAAATTCAATATTCTAATGGTTATCACAACAATTTACATATCAATTTTAAAAACTATTGGAAAGCACTTGAGTGTCGACTTCACATCTATGTAAATATCATAATCCTATCTCTAGAATACATGAAATATGCCCAGATAATTGTTTAGGTTATCTGAAGTGAAGCCTGTGAGTCTGGTTGTTTTAGACCCTTTATAAAACTGCCTTTGGGGGGAACCTTTCATACATCACAATGAGTGTCTTTCCATTAAATGTCCAGTGCAGAATTACTGTGAACACATGTCTTGGGCAATCATAATTTCAACCTCACACTGCCCAAATATCAGAAGTTTAAAAATGAACATGAACTTTTAATTCCTGCTCCAGATTTCTTGCAGTATCCTGCCAATTCTCCTTTGTTTATTTGTTTTTTGTTTTGTGTGCATGTTTTTTAATTAAAAATGCTCCATTGTAACTGTGAACAATGACAACATTTTATCTGCAAATCAGACTGCAAACTCCTCAACACGATGATATTCACCATTCAAAACCAAATATGTTATACTCGATGTTGTCCAGTGACTTCTATAGTACATTGTATGCATGTGACATCTGGTGGCCAAAATTTATGTATCTTGTTGCCTGAGTCTATTCCTGCTTGTCTTTTAAGATGCTCTCTCTCTCACAACAGACATGCCCTCTTGTGACAAAATTAAGGTTCATACCAAATATCTGGGGAAAAAATAATATAACTCACTAGTATGTACTTTCAATATCTTGAAAAAAATAATGTGGGTCATTTTAAATTTGAAAAATAGAAAAGCTGCTCAAAGTTTTTTTTTATTTTTACAAAATTAAATAAAAGAGTAAATAAATAATTTGTACATATATAGATGTCAGGTAATGAGACATAAAAATCAAAACATGGGGTTGATATTCTTATTTTCAAGCACAGCCTCCTCATTTGTTTTTGGTTCACATCATTGTGTGAGATGTTGCAAAATATATAATACCAAAATTTCTAAATTATTAATAAAATGAATTTGAACAACAATGCAGTTTTTAAATGTAAAAAAAAATCACATCTTTGAAGTTGATTTCAGGAAAATTAAAGATAGTGACTATATACATTGATGTAAAGTCAATGCTCCATTGTGATGATTTCACTGCTTTCTTGAGTACATGAAATAATGCCAAAATGTTTCACACTTAAACAAACAAAATGGATCATATGTTTTTTTGTTTAAAATCATATTTCTATTAATGCAATTAAACATGATACAGTGATATTTTATGCCAGATCAATTTGTCAGGTGAATGTTGCAGAAGATCAAATTACTCTTCAGTGATTGAAATTAGTTTTAAGATAATTAAGCACTAAATCTGTAATTTGTGTATAAACAGCAAATCTATATACGAACTTCATGACATTTTGAAGTTAAACATAGAATAATAGGATATGTTTGGCGCCATTCTGGCACTATTCAAAGGACAATATCTTTCATGACGTCATAAGCATATTGCCATACTCTAATGACGTCATTTTACCTTTCAGTGCCTCTATGATCACACTCCACATAGAAATGACACCAAGAAAGAAGTGTGCTTTCCAAAGGGGGCTATAAATTAGGTTCCTGTTCAAATAGGTTTTACAGACATTTACTGCAGTGCATCTACCAAAACAATATATAGATATGAAAGGCAAATATCTTTATCGTTAATTTATGATACTTAGACATATTTTTTTTAATCACTGCCTAATCCCTTTAAAACTCAGTTTGTTTATCAAAGCTGAGTACATTGTAGTGCTGCAACATTATGCTGCAAAGCCAAATTAGAAAATACCAGGCCTATTATTTGTCAGCACAATAATTTTGCCAAATCAAAAATTTGTCATCAAAAAAGTAGGTCACATTGGACAATGCTTGGCCTATTGCTTGTTATGTGTGATAACTTTGAGAAAACAACTTGGATTTCTTTCAAACTTGGTATGCAAAACTCTTTGGGAAATGTCTTGAATGAGGTTAAACATTGATTAGTGATACCAGGCCTATTGCTTGTTAACACAATAACTTTGCCAAAACAACTTCGATTTTTTTCAAACATGTAAACTCTTCTCTACCTTCTTGTCCCTCCCCTCACTTGCCACACTGACTGAAAAAAGCAACACTCCCAATGTTTGCTTTATATTTATGAAATGACTATGGCTGAGTTTACTTACATATCTGATGCCTATTTTCTCTGGAATTAGATAATTTAGTATTTTTTTCTTAAACATTTGCTTCCATTGCCTTCCAAGCATCTTATAGATATGAACTGAAACAAAATTATTGTACATTTTTTTTGAGTAGATGGAGATTTGATTAATGGCCTATATTTGAAATATTCATCTTCTTCACAAATAGATTGAATGAATGACAATTTTAGTCACAAACTTTGTCTAAATTATGAGATCACATACTTTGTCTAAATTATGAGATCTTTTTCAATTACCTTTACTAAAACTAAATTACATGATTCTAGCTAAAATGCATGCTTTGAGACAGATTCAAAGTGTGGTCAGGTTAAAAAGTGTCCAGCAAGTCACCCATGTCTTTCCAACAAAGATTATCTTAATTTCACATGAGTGTCTTCTGTTGGCAGAAAGATCTATTTTTCTTGCCAGAATTAAACTTTTTTTGAAATATGTACAGGACAGCTGCTCAACTGCAGAAATCCATTTTCATGTATACCTTTCAGTGTTCATCCTACACTCTTACATACACATTTCTAAAGAAAATATTGTTCATACCAAGATGGAAATTATATTGATATACATGATGCCTTGTTATCTTTTTAACTAAAAAGTGGCAAAGTTATACATCACTACAAATTTATTTGTGACTTTTGAGATACCTGTGTTTTTTGTTGTATTTGTCATGATAAACTTGATTGCAAAACACTCCTTCTGTTTACAAATTTTCAACATAAACAGAAGATCTGTTTCACAAGGATCACAATAAATTTTCTTGTAACAAAAAAATACCAACATGTTTATCCTGCAGAACTAATTTGCTTGTTTTCTTCATTTCACACCAAATCATTTTCAATGGGACATCAAGACAGAAATAGTCTTTTTCAACATATACAATGGTTATCAGATCTATTCATTGAAATGTAAGTGCTAATATGTGGATATATATATTCTTTAAATTCATTAAGGCATTGATTTTTACCAGGAAATATATTTTCTTGTGTGCCTCGTCTTATTTTTAGTCATGTGACCTGTGGCCCTGAAATCTGTCTCAAAGTGAAGCAAATAATATTTTTTGCAATAAAAATATTTTTTTAATAAGGCAATGTTCCCCTAACATTTATGTACATGATTATGATGATTTAATACTGATGCATTACTGCCATCTGGTGTACAAAACAAGCCCAACTGTTCAGTGACAACAATAGGTTGCACAGGCAATGTGTGTTCAAATATGGCCATTTTTTTATACAGCTAAGAAACATGTTATAATAAAGGCTCTGTTGTCACAGCGAACAGAGACGACAAGGGTCAAAGTGTAAATATTTGACGTCACCCAGCCCCAGGGGGAGTACTTTCATAATTTAACCCGCGGAGGCTGGGTTGGAATTTAAAAACCAAGAACCTGATTTAGGGAATTATTCGATCTCCATTGGTACCCTGATTTAGGACTGACTTAAATTTTGATATCCTGATTTAGGGATGATGCAAAGTTAAAATGATACCCTGACTTTGGGGTGATGCAATAAAAAGATGATACCCTGTTTTTTGTATACAGGTCTTAAACCTGTAAGAAATATATGTTATAATAAAGTCTGTGTTATAACACACTGTTATATAAGTGAACGGAGGCGACGAGGAACAATGTGTAAATACTTTTCGTCACACAGCCCACATGTGTAGCCAGTGGCGGATCCAGGTGGGGTCTGTGGCTAGGGAGCTTTTGGGAACTGGAGCCCCTTACTTTATGGGACTGGAGCCACTTAATTTAGCACATTTGAGCCCCCCCCCCCCCCCCCCCCCCCCCCCTCCCTCCCCCAGCTTAAAAAATCCTGGATCGGCCCCTGGTTGCAGTGTTGTGACAGTGAACATGTGACAAATTTATAGCAGTTTTGAATTTCAACACTTTAGGGGGCAGATACAGGGTAAAGGTTTGGGAATTAGGTCACACATGTCTCTCGACCTCCACCACAGGCAGCCAGGGCGATATCACTTACTTTTATATAGGTTAATACTAAGCATGCTAAGAGAGTAGTTGGGACTTTCTCTTGTGCATGAAAACAAATAAACACATTTAACATTTTGAAAGACAGTGGAATTACAAGATGACATGTGAGACACAACATTCAGCTCAAGTGCAATTAGTGGTGGGTATTATAACACATAACTTTGGGGCTATATGTTCTTCTGAGGGGCCTGCATATCTCAGACCTGGCTGTCAGTGTCACGGACTGGCGGACACCTCAACTGCATAAATAAACATAGAATTTAAATATTTTTTTGCAAATGTAGAATATATGAAAATTAATATCTTTATGCACAAAAGAAAGGTATGCTATATGTTTGACTGTGTTAAAAATGTCTGAGTTTCAACTGCCAGTTTCAGACAGTTGCCAGTCACTGTACTCTACATTTACGGCAACTTCAAAATGATGAGAAAATATAAATATCATTTTCAAAAAGGAAACTGTATACAAATTCTTTTTTTTTTTTAAAGACTTTCTTGTTTTAGTTCTATGAAAGTAACCCACACAGTCAGCCAGCCCAGCGATTTCTGTGTACATGTCACAAATTTGTAGCAGTGTTGAATTTCAGATGAGGGTGCAGATCCAGGGTTAAGGTGTAGGAATTAGGTCACACATGTCTCAACCTCCACCACAGGTAGCCAGAGCCATATCACTACTTTTATATAGGTTAATAATTAGTATATAGGACAGAGACAGAGAGCAGTTGGGACTTTCTCTTGTGCCATGAAAACAAATAAACACTTTTAACATTTTGAAAGACAGTGGAACTACACTATGACATGTGAGACACAACATTCAGCTCAATTGCAATTAGTGGTGGGTATTATAACACAGAATTTTGGAGCGATATGTTCTTCTGAGGGGCCTGCAGATCACGGACCTGGCTGTCAGTGTCACAGACCAGACTGGCGGACAACATGCATAAATAAACATAGAATTGAAATGTTTTTTTGCAAACGTAGAATACAGTCTTCCCGATAGTCACCAGACCTTCAACGGACATTCGGTCCGACAATGTTGACATTTTCGCCGGACCGAAAGCATTTTTACCGGACCGTAAAAAAAAAAAAAGAATATCAGCGTGAAAAGTAAACAAGCCAGGTACAAGCTTCCCAAACGGCGATATAATTAAAATCTTTGTTTTATTACCGTATGCACATAGAAATATTCTGACACGTGTCGCCAATAGTCCGCCTTCATTTAATAAGTTTAAAGTATGCACAAGTCAGAGAAAATGCGAGTTTAACAATGCTGAAATACGCATATAAGACACGAGGTCGTCATTATGAAAACCGGAAGTGATGGGGACAGGTTCGTATTTTTGGCGCGAAAATGATCAGACGCTATTCATTCGCATTGAAATTATTACTGTATTGCGCAATGATGGATCCCTGACACTTCGTATTTACGTTTTACTTTTAAAATGACTGCCCAACTTCTCGAGGGATAAATTTCGAGAAAAGTTAGAATTTTCACAAAAATACACGTCGGACATGAGGTCCGACTACGACAGAAAATATACCGGACCGTGGCAAAAAATATCGGTCTGGACCGGCGGTCCAGCGGTTATCGGGAAGACTGAGAATATATACCAGTCAGTGTAGTCTACATTGATGGCAACTTCAAAATTATGAGAAAATATAAATATCACTTTCAAAAAGGAAACTGTATACAAATTCTTTTTTAAAAAAAAGCCTTTCTTGTTATTGTGACCAATTAAATGTTTAGGTCAAACTACAACCAGCATCTTGGGTGCCAAGAAACGCATGTATAATATTATTTGTTAGGTCTTGCTCTAACACTATGCCATTTTGCATATGATATTTTTGAGAATTTTTTTAGAAAAAAAAAAAACAGAACTTTGGAAATCAGTCAATATCCAACAATTTTGACAGATATTGGGCATATGACAACTCAGGGGTGACTTGAGAACTATGACTTAAATTTCCCCTAGATGTTGATAGCAATTAGAAGTACAGTCCTAAAGTTGTTATTAACCATCATTTGGTTCAATATCATACCATTTGTTGATTCAACAGAGCACTCTTCCTGCAGTCCCTCAACTGAACCTGATCTCTCTGATTCACAATGAGCTTTGAGATGGACTAATTTGGTATGAACTTAGATTAAGGCATGGACTACCAATAGTTAGCAGGTAGGGAATCATTGTGCAACAGATTGCAGTTTGTTTTATTTTGACTTCAGTCATGGCATCAGGCAGTTTCAGTTATGGTATGGCCAATGGCTTACAGGCCAAGTGATACCTCCAAAGGGGCATCTGATACCATAGGGAAAGTTCTCATTTCCAGTCCAATGGGCCTCTCTCTTTTCCACTCATACAATTATATTCTACCACATTTCAATATATATATATATTATGATTGCTTTGATTCTCCACCACATCTTTTGGGTTTTGAATATCACAATAATACTTCTAAACATTGTTTCAGTTCTGCGGGCCCACACAGCAATCATTCATCAGCCCCCTGTTCACAAGTACTCACCAGGCTGGCTCAGGATGGGTTGGCCCAGGCCGGGCTGCTTGGCCAACTTTAGCATATCTTGCACACTCTGAGAGCCTCCAATCTCCTCCAGTCTCCTCCCACCCACCACCCATTTCTGCAAATCTTTAAGCTTGAAGTCCCAAATCCAAATATGAAATAATATGATCCTGTCTATGAAATGTACTAAACATCAAACTATAAATGGCCAGTGAAAATCAAGAACCAATAAATACCATACATGCCATATACCATATATTTGCATTTTGACCCTGCATATATTTTTTATGCTTATTGCACAGAACATCAAATTTGGCACAATTCATATTTTTGCCCCTATCATATTTAAATGTTATTATTTTAAAAGATAAGTATAATTGCCAGAATTGCAAGCATTTCCAATGAAACAATATATTTCTGTGATGATGGGGTCTCGTCAGATTAAGTATAAAGTCACGAGGCAGGGATTCTATGGGACCCAGTATAGGCCCTATAAGAAGGGAGGAGTCAATGCATACCACTGCAGGCGGGTGATTTGCTCAGATCCATTGAGCTCTTGGACAATTATAAATTTGATACGAATATGACTTATTGATAGAAGAACACTTACGTAATGTATCCGAGTATGAGATCAGTGAGTTTGAAAAGGCTGTGAAATATGAGAAGATAGTGATGTGAATGTAGCCTGCTGCTGAGCATCATGAATCTAGGTAGATGAGGATCCATCAAGATCTTATAGTTCAAGATTGGACAGGGTGATAGCTTTGGAATGGTAATTGCGTCCATAGTATTGCAATTATTTAGTTAGTCATTTCAATTATTAGTAATACTGGCAAAAAGAGTCTTAACCATTCCTAGATTAATTTTTCTTATCTTAGATTAATGTCAGATAAAATCTGCAACAATTCCACTCTGACTTATTTGCCATATTAAAGGTGAATCGATGATTGCTCATTTTTCTCATTGATTATAAAGGTTCAAGAGTTACAAGTGTTTGGGGCATTTGAGTTATGTGAGGTATGTATACAGGTGTGAGCTCACCTGAGATTAATTCACCAAACCAGCAGCCCAACATACACCCAGCCTTCCCAAAATGAAGCTTCCTATCCCATTAATCAGGGGCAAGGAGGTTATTTTCGCCATCCACTTCTAAGAATAGGAGCACAGATCTGTTTTTCTTATCTGAACGACATTGATGCTGAATTCCACAGCAAAATACCAATTACAAGATAACCACAAGCAGCCCACTAATTTCAAAGTAATGAATTTATTGCATTAGATTAGTTAAATACTTTGCAATATTGCTGTTTCTGACTTTTTCTTTTGAAAGGATAAATTTTGATGAATTAAATAGATCATATTTTTATGGTATGAATTAAACATATTAAGGAATTAACAAAAATATTAATTTCAGTAGAAATGTTTAAAACTTTCTATATAAGAGCATTCCCGTTATTACCAAGCCATGTGCAATGTAAAATATATATATCCAATAAATAAATTTATGAAAATAATTTTTAAAAACTTTAAGTGGGCAACAGTATGGGAAATTACTTCCAAAACGAAGTCCTTGTATGATAAAGACTCTTTTTGAGATTTCTTTTGCAGAAGGGGCCCACTAGAATATTATCTTTTTAAAATACTAAATGGACTTTGGAATACAAAAGAGGAAATACCCTTCCCTAAATATGATGATGCAAAAAATTTAGCGACAGAATTTAATATTTTTTTCTTAAACACAATTGATTGTCTGTGGAAAGAAATGGATAAAAATGGAGATAAACTAAAAATCATTGAACAACCAAGATTCACCAAATCCTGACACTACGTAAATATGAAGACTCGGGGATCCATCGTTACACAATATATCAATATTTCAATGGGAATAAATACGCTTTGGCTGTGCTCCAATTGTTTTCGCGCCAAAAATAAGAGCTTCTCCCCTTCATTTCCGCTTTTCAAAAGACGACCTTGTGCTGCATAAGCATATTTAAGCATTGTTAAACTCAGATTTTCTCCGACTTGTGCAGGATCTATATTAAATGGAGGCAGACTACTGTTGACAAGTGGTAGAATATTTCTATGTGTATTATAAAGCAAAGATATGAATTATATCGCTGTTGGAGGAGCTTGTTCCTTGGACATTATGTACGTAGTTTGCTTACTTTTCTCGCTGATATAGTCAATTATTCTTCTGTTTCGGTCCAGTAATATTGATATGTATTGATATGTATCACATATTGAGAAAAACATCGCTACACATCGTATCATATCGATGAAATCCAACGATGTAATGCCGGACCCAGAGGTGCCGTAAATCACCTTTGCCATCGTGTATAAGACGACTCCTCAAGCATTGACTGAAGGTTTGAGTCCCAATTGTTCGTCCTATTTTTGAGTAAATACGGTAAATGGATATTTTACACAAGTTGGGGACTGAAGAGAAGATGGAAATTGTACAAGGGAACCATTAGTAAATGGATATTTTACAAGTTGGGGACCGAATAAAAGATGGGAATTGTACAATGCACGATACTGATACCTAATAGGGCTGCCATACTGTCCCATTGAAAACAACACACCTGAACTTCACAAACAAAATTGAAAGTGCAAAAAAGCCTTTTTTAACTCAATAAACAACGTATACCATATTATCCCTAATAGTCCTGTCTGAAGCCTATCTGCAGACCAGGCCTTGGTGGCTGGGGTAGTGGAGCTACAGACTTACAATCCACAGGGGCTTGCTATCTCAGTAATTAATATACAAACATTACTCATAACTTCACTTGCAATGTGCATTCAAACATATCAAAGAAAACACACACCCCTGTGCCCAGTAGCACACCATAGCCTCTTGTAACTTAATTGGTTAATTACCCTATAGGCATGTGGTCAAGTGTGGGAACTTCAGGGCTCAACACTGATTATAATAGATAATAGTGTAGGCTAGTACAGTACCGGTTCCAAGCATCGGTTGGTTCCAAGCATTGGTTCCAAGCATCGGTTCAAGTAGAAAGAAC
This sequence comes from Amphiduros pacificus, assembly GCA_949316495.1. Lineage (NCBI taxonomy): Eukaryota > Metazoa > Annelida > Polychaeta > Phyllodocida > Hesionidae > Amphiduros > Amphiduros pacificus. Next base: position 34,571,952 of record OX439005.1, on the reverse strand, counting down.
CAGGACAGTTCCAAAACATTAGAAACCGATGGGTTCCCAGGACTCTTCAGTACCGGGGCCCATCCTAATTGCTGTTTTTTTCCGTCAAGGTCCGTTATATTATGGGTCCTGAATGGCTGAAGTAAAAGAGATGATTTTTGCTTTTATCATTTTAAAAAATATTGATCTCTATGGAAACTTCATTGAGGATGTGCTTCATGCAAATTACTATTTAGTCTGGGCTTTTACTAAAAATACTCGCTGTTAATGAGTGATAATAGGATTGAAATTATCAATTCAATTGAAAGGTCTGATTATGTCGATCTTACCTTTTCAAATAGAGTGTTCCTGGAAGAATTAAGATGTGCTAATTAATCAAATGTGCTTTGTTGAATTTTATATTTTTGTTTAAATAAATAACTTCCCCCCCCCCCCCCCCCCATCAGACATTTTGCATTAGTAATTTTGTAAAAAGTGTTGTTTATTTTGGTCAGGAATTAACGAAATGCCTAGTTATGACTAGAAAGTATTTGCCTTAGGTCCTAATGGGGGGAACAGATTTTTTTTTATTTAAGTGTTGACTGAGGAAAAAAATATGTTTTCTAATCATTGTTAATCACAAGATTTCTGCTGTTTGTGTGAAGAATATCCCATCAAAAATAACAACATGGTCTCGTGGTTTTCAAAATTAGTTTTGTAGCTGATATTAAACAATATCAAACGAGAGAGTGTGGATGACAAAGCTCATTCAATTATCTATACTGGTTATTATTTATCAATCAGCACTCAAGAAAAATATATTGCATTTTGAGTGTATGATTTGACATCGCATGCAAGTCCCTCATGCCGGTGACCTGCTATATTTTATAAGGGGTTGTTTCTTCAGTTTATGTAACAGAGGCTGTTTCATTTGACTTTATAAATTATGTTTTCTATTCATGAGGAGAGCTGTTAGATGGGTGTAATTACTAATAGAGGGACACTCCTGATGAATTCAGGAAAGAGGTTGTAATATTTGAGTCTTAGTATAATTAGGGAGGTTTTTTCTCCTTTGGATTTTACGATGGGACTTTGTGATATTCATTTAGAAATATGAGTGATGGTTTTTCTTTTTATTGTGTCACTTTATTCTATCAAAGGCACTGCAGAATTTTAACATCAATGTATCAATAAATAAATCTCAATGTGTAAATTAGTAACAAAGATTTATTTTATCATAGACAACTTCAGTATTATTATCACAAATTTTTCACAGGCACATACATAGTCATATCAGTTCTTTTTAAGGCACAAAATATCACAAATGGGATTATATAGAAATAAATAGATTTTGGACTGACTACAATGGCAGGATTGTATATATATATAAACAATACCTCATAAAATACCCTGCGTGTAACATGCATGGCTACTTGTCATACCCCTGTGTGGCTAATGTGGTCAGCAGCCACACAGGGGTACAGAAGGGGATTAGCACAAAGTGAGGCATCAACAAATGTGGCTGATGTTTGATTGTTTGATTATAAAAGGCTATTAAACATGTCTTGGTCATTTTAACACCCAGAGCCCAGCCAACTTAAATTGAACACATTCTAATATATTTGTAATTTTCCCAAACAAATGTAGGGTTTACTGTACTTGGTGAAATGCAACATGAGTGTAAGCGGTCAACTTCAGAGACTCACTATATGATATGTGTTATGATAAGAATCAGATTTCCCGGTCCTGTCCAGACAAGAAAACTGATCAGAACATATTCAAAAGCACCATAAATCAGATTCCCTTACCACCTTATCTCATCCAAAAATAGAAATGATTATCATTTTGGAAAGCATACTTTTGAAACTGAAAATGTAAAGTTTCTGTGTATGTGTATGTGGGACGCAAGGTATTCTTATGAGGTATTGATATAAACCGTAGAGTAATATACACCAAGTGTCTATTATCATAACATGTCAGCCAAGAGTCTAGCTATCCATTATCATTGCATCTTCACCATTAAAGTAGACTTTGTCCAATATTACATCATTTTTGGTGTATTCTATCAATAAATAATTAATAAATTACATCAATACATTAGATTTTTAATAAATAAATAGGTTACAATATTTACATACAAATATATATATATATATAAAACATAATTTATACAGACTAGATTGATGGAGTATTCTTAGTACATAGTTTCTAAAGCACCTTTTGCCAGTTTCTACTGAGCTCAGGAGCACCCGCAGCCCTGCACCACGAGGTCTGAGAATTCGGAGATGGTGAGTTTTCCATGCGTGTCATAATGGAGCAGGGTGATTGAGGTGAGCTCAGTGGCTGAGCAGCACGGTGCCGGGGCAGCTGCCGGGTTCATCATGTGGACCAGAGACTGGACTTTACTGAATCTGTGAGCATTCCTGTGCATGTGAGGACAGGACCCGTCACAGTAATATGCCTTAAAGGAGTCGGGAGCCACCACCCAGTCCCATCCTATCTCATGGAAATGTACCGTGAGGGGATAACGGCAACAGCTGGACTGTCCGTCCCCTCTCACACAGTCTGGGTCCTCAGAGGAGGAGGACCGTTTTTGTCTCACAATAATGTTTCTTTCTTGTGTGAAGACATTAATTGAGGGCAGTATATCAGTGTTCATTATGGATTGGATTAGACTGTCCCCAGCAGGGGTCTTTTGCGAGACAAATGTTATGATGTCATTGATGTTATGTGTATCACAGGCCACCTCAATGCCAAAGTTTTCCTCTGGCTTATCTATCCAGCTTTGAACACTGTCTTGAACATTAAAGTTGATCCAACCAGGCCCATCCAATGGAACCATGGTCGAATCAATCAGTCTTTTTAGAGGATTTTTGTTGATTTGAGGAGATTCTAGCAGCTGATAAACATTAAGTCTAATGGATAATCCTTCCACATTCCAGTCATTGTTTTTGTGTAGATTATTGGGATATACTTTGAGTTTATAAAGTTTGAGGTGAGCGGAATGTACATGAGTTTCTTTGGTGGGGTCATCAGGGTGGCGTATGTTCACCTCCATATGAAACCTGGCCCCATCCTCTGCATCAGTACTGCTGTGAGTGAGGTCTGCAAACATACAAGAAATCACTTTCAGAACATGTCATATAAACATATAGAGATTCATATCACAATTTGAGTAAAAGGTCATTTCATCGGAGCTTTATGTTAATAAGATGACTTTGAATATAAGGTCATTCAGTAAGAGCTACAAATTGTAACTTTGAATTCAAGGTATTTCAGTCATTACTTTGATTTGACTATCAGACAACTTTGAACACAAGATTAATCAATCTTGAATGCCAGCCTATACGTTCTTATGAATTTTTATGTCATTGTTGTCATTTTTGTTCCCCAGGCTTTGTTTTTGTGTGTCAGTTCACTCCTCAAACAAGGTAATGGTTGCATTCTAAAGTCCCTTTTCATCCTGACCTCATGAGAAGCACTAGCCAGGAATGAGAAGTAGTAACCAGGAAGCACAACCCTCCCTTCCCCCCCACTTGATAATGATAACCTACAGTAATTGCATATTTTCATTATCTTGAATCAAGTAGATATCACAAATGGTTATATGGTATAAATAGCATGGTGGATTACTATGAAAACATTGGGGCTGAATATTGGTTGTTGCCTGGAATGTGGAGAGCGAAGATACGCAGGGAAGGGAAGGAATCTTAACTCTCTCAATGTCAACAGGTGCTTGACTGTCAAGTATGGAAACAATACACACCCAATACAACACAACTATCAATGTAGCAAACCATAAACAAATAAATTACGAAATAAAACACAGACAATACTTCCTGGACAAATATTCCCATTCATCTGCTTCAAATATTACTTTATCATAATATATCAAATTAAAACTGTGCAGATTTTGTCATTGTAAGTTTAATGACTTGATGCTGCTAAGTTTGGTTCAAGTGGTAAGCAATGATCGTATGTTAAGTGACGGAGTAATCATTGGGTGCCAGCCCATATTGTATGACTGGAGTTTGTGGAAGTCATTGAGATCTCCACTTAAAGTTTTAGATCATAATGAACGCAAGCACAACACGCCCTAAACAAGCAGTATATCATGGGGTGGCAACCCCCAAGACAAATCACGATCTCTCATTATTTTAAAAGTGTCCGCATTTGACTGAACAAGCTTAAAATAATATTGTTCTGGGGTGACTGTGTGGTTTAATTGACACGCATGCTCAAGGTAAATATTAGACATAGTTGGCAGATGAGGTATGTACGATGACACAGGTACAGGAGCAGCATAGTCTAAATTCCTTCCCCTCATTCTACAGATAACAGTCTCAGTTGCCTCTTCATATAATGGCAAACTGTTCTGGCCACACAAGATAGTCCAATTCTAACATCTCACCAACTATTTGCTGTACTTGAATACACGAGCCGGTCTCATCACTGTCCCTTAAAATGCCATAACTTTTATTTAAAAAAAAAAGACCTTAATCTTTTAAATATCTCAATTTCTTATATCTATGGACTTCACATAGCACGGTGACAGGTTCTAATTTGATACATGGAGGATTGAAATACCTGAGAGTGCACTGCAGTTGTCTAGACCCTCAGATGCTATGTGTCTTCTGACCAAATCAAAGGACAAACGCGTGAACTAAGATAGCATCAGGCTCGCTTCACACAAACAACATTCTTGCTTTTATTGTAAGGCTAAGCATCCGTGAGTTTTTGGTATTCCATTTCAATTAGCTGGCCCTCAACTCATCAATTTCTTGACTAACAAGTATTTATTCTCTAATTGTAAGTCCTAATTCAGAGTCATTATCTTCAGATGTTGTGCAATAAAATATCACATAATAAAGATAAGCTGAAGAAAAATACTTGTATTTTGGATTGTGGATATCGATAATAGTTGGTGTGTGAAAAAAACCTTCTTTACACCTCTACTGATGAAATATCTAATCAATTAATTTGAAAAAAGTAGTATTGTAATCAAATGACACCCATTGTTTAAATATGAGATGACTTACTTCCACCAATATAAAAAATATATTAAAATATGAAAAATGAAAAAAAAGTTATGTCTCACCTGTCTTGGACTCTGTCAAACTGTGAAATGTTTTAGCATAAAATTCTTCTTCAGAGAAAAGTTTGTGAACTTTTTCATGTGATTCCTCAGTGCTTTTCTTGTAGAGTTTCACCATTTGTCTTTTCATTGAGATTGTAGCATTGAAGCGGGAAATATCTGGTTCAGATGAAAATCCCATTTTTGTGATAATCTCTTGTTTGATGGCTTTTATTCTTTCCGTCTTTAGTCTCTTGTGGCTGATTTTATCATGAAACAGTGGCTTTGCTGAGCAACCATTTTTATACAGCAATGGGAAAGCCACATTTAAGGTTATCATCACTGTTGGAACAAACCAATTCATTGCAGTTAAAGTAGCAATTATCAACAAGTCGCCCACAGATAGTGTGAAGTCTGACAGATGCTCGCTGCCAAACAACAAGTTGTAGTAAAGAAATGTGATGCTGCTTCCGTGATTCACTTCTGAACATGAGGACTACTTGGTGTTATCTGAAGTGTTGTCCAAGTTACAATCAGTATTTATTACTTATTAAGGCTATTTAGGTGTGTGTAATCTGGTGGTCACATGGTTCCACCCTCTTTCCTCTGATTGGCTGCTTCGTGCAGCAACTGGCTTACTCAACTCATCACTCCCATTCAATGGAATTTGAATTTGATTTAAAACATTTGTTTTTCCCCCACAGGAGCCTCCCTGTTCTGTAAATGCCACAGGAGCTGTTAATATGAATTACAAGAATTACAACAATCCTAAATATCACAAGCTATTCTGAGACTGAGCTTTTATTTAATTTGTGGAGATAAGTAATACAAATAGGCAAGACATAGGTCTCATTTTTTGTTTTCTTCAAAGTTTTGAGAAAATTTTTTGTGAAAATGCAATTTAATTTGCCATTGAACACAGGGCTTGCACTTGTGTACATTTCTTGACAAAAAATAGGTCTAATTTTGTTAAGTGACCTTGCTGTGAGCTTGATGATTTATAATCAGTCTTAAATGTCCTTTAAGTTTCACTTTTTTTAGATTTCTTCAAAGGATTATAAAAAAGTCAATACCCCAAGCTGGGCCCCAACCGCACGGATACTAATATAGCATGAGTAAATAGTGTAGTATACTATGGAGCGTGAATGAGTGTGTGTATCCACGTGTTGCCATGAAGCTGATGAGAAAGGTGGGGGCATGTCAGACATGTTACCCTTCTCCCGGAAGTGAGATCCAACAGACATGGCCGGAATCATGCCATGCATACCTGAAGAATTCCCAGGAAATACCTTTCTTCATCCTGTAGGATTTCTTATTTATCCTCAGCGATGTGCTTCACTGGCACAATTCACCTTAAGCACGGAGACAAGTCTCTCCTTAGTCACTTCCGATGCTAAATATATTATGTAAATGCATCAGATTGACATTGGCAGACAAAATATTCCCCAGGCAGGAGTGGGGGTCAACAGAATTAGGATATTATGGTGCAGCCATCAAATACGCCAAACAATAAACGCAGGTGGTTGCCACACGTCTGGGCAAATATTACTAACTTTTTCTCAATATTCTTGACCTGTTGCTTTCCGAACAAATTTGCATTGTTCTGTTTAATTCAGTGCAAAAGGAAAAACATGTTTACAAAGCTATATTAAGCATTTCACTTATTCACGGTAAACATTCCCCTGTTGCCTTGTTTCGGTTTTCTCGAATGTTCCTTGCCGTTTGCTTGGAGGATTTTGAAATATCTCCTCAAGTGAAATATGGTCACTTTCTTGTAAATATCAAAAGAATTATAACATCTCAAGAGACATTTTTGATAATGTTTTGCATTTGATAAATGTGTTTCGCATTCTAGAATAATATTATGGTTATAATAGACTTGATGGTCTCAAGGACCATGCCAAATGATGTCAGCAGCATTGCATAATGAAATCACTCAATCCATCTGTCTGTATAGTTCCATATGACACAGCAATCTGGTGTCAGATTGGTGAAAGGAAGGGAACATATAAACATGATTTAATCTTATATTTTAAATACTTGTCACAAGTTGACTGATTCCGTGTTTAATTAAACAAAGTTCTGTCAAATATAACAAAGTTCTTAAATATTCAGTTACATATTCAATTTATCACCTATTGACAAGTAAAATATATGATGAATACAATTAATCTGTTTAAAGTCAAACATCTATGTGGTTACACATGAATGGGACTAAATATAATGGTACAGGGCCATTGCGTGTCCCCATTATGTCACACTTACAAGGAATATATGACAAAATAATGCCACACAACAGCTGTGCGTGACCAGATAATACCATAAGACAAGTATGTGTGGGCCCAAATAAATAGTTGGCTCCAATTGTTCACTGAAAAAGGACATCTACACCATTACATTATGTAAATGGATCTATCCTTATGAGTGCGCACTTCACAGGGAGGGTGAGTGATAGCGAGAGATTTCAAACCAAGTCATTCTTTTGATATATGGGAAGTTTAAGATATCATCAACTTCGGATGGACAAATTTTATGAGAAGATCATAATATTTGGAAGATTTACCTTAAGATAATAGTGAAAATAGAGAAAATGAATGCCTTGCTTAGAATTGCAGAGCCAGCCTAAAATTAAGGCTAATTTTTACGAATTAAGACTAAGGTGTCTTTTTTTGTCTGTCGATGTGTTTGTCTGTTTGACATTGAGAACAAAAAAACCGAAATTTCCATTTGCTGATAAATAATATTGATTGCTGGAAATAAATGTCATGATTGTCTTCAAGGTAGCTGATTGAAAAATTCATGCTTGAGTGAGTGGTCAAGCTGGAATGCATTCTGGGAACAATTTGTCATATGAGCCAAGGCCCATGCCTGAAGGATTAACCTCTGTCCTGTACAAATCTGTAGGTCAAATCTTATTTTAAAGTCAAATTGAGTTTAGTTGGGCCCATTTAGTTTACCAAATTTGAGTTGATACAAATCAGTTCACACTTCTCAAGAATATTTCTGATGACTTTGAAACAAAAACCTTTGTCAAAAGAACATTTAATATTTCAATTAACAGGTTTTCATGGTATTTAAGATAAGTTTATATCAAATGCACTCTAAACTACAACCCTGGGCTTAAAAGAAATTAGCCAAAGTGTGGAACCAGACTGATTAAACATAACCAACCCTTGTTATTATCCTTAATAGACTTCCAAACCAAACAACACGATATAGACATTAAAGTTTTAAATTTAGGTAATAGGATAAGGTAAAATATGTCAAAACCAATGTTTGAAGTTGACTGATGCAGTTTCTGCTGACGAAGCAGACCGTGGCAAGCTCGGGAGAGGAAGCCTCGCGAGCTTGGCCCCAGTATTCTAGTAGTGCTGAACACTGGTCTGACTCCAGTGCACATACAGGCTCCGTGAATGGCACACACAGGCATACTGTGTGATGCAATACTATAAACCTACAGAGGCAAATATATACAGTATTTACTTGAATATAGGATAGGAAATCAGGACATTAACCTTTAGTCAATGTTTGGGGGGTGGGGTGGGCTTATGCACGTGGGCAACCTGTGGACAGTGATTTACGGCACCTCCGTCCTCTGGGCAGCTGATTGAGTGCTATAAACTTCTAGCGGTAAGCACTCCCAGGGTGCTCAAGTAGTGATGAAAATGGCCTGTCCGTAGGACAAGTGATTCTACCACATCTCAACATTAGTCTGCTTTTATTTAATAAGTGTAAATTATGCACAAATCAGAGAAAATGTGAGTTTAACAGTGCTTAAATATGCTTATGCAACACAAGGTCGCCATTTTAAAAAGCAGAAGTGATGGGGAGAAGCTCTTATTTTTGGTGCAAGTCTTCATATTAACATTTTTAAAGATTAAAAAACTTATCAATCTTGACATCGCATTTCAGGCCCGTGAACTCATCCTATAATCAGAAATTGGCCATTTCAAGCATAATAACATCAATCTGGGCGGGGGTCCTCTTATACACAGGATCGTCCTATATTCGAGTAAATACAGTAGATGGAAATGACAACACTTTTATCACTAGTGTTAGATGTCTTAATACGAGTTACATAAGAATTAGTACATAAGAATTAGTTCAGCAAGCATTCTGTTTTTCTTCACACTGATAATGACTCTCCACCTTGTTGTCATGCACAAACTCCATACATCACATGAACAATAACAAATTATGGAAATAAAATTTGCAAATCATATTATGTAAATGTTACCGTAATTATTTAAATGTTCAAATTCTAAAGTTTCATTATCTTGGTTTGGTTTTACCAAGAGCACAACAAAGTGTGTCAGGTCTATAAAGATCAGTTTTAGCAAATATTTTAATTTTAATTATTAATCGTTTTCAAAGGTACAAGTGAAATATCTTTTTGAATATGTAATCCATTCACCATTTTGTTAATTGATACATTTTGTGTCTATCATATGGCAAATAGCAAATATTAGCTTCACCATTCTTGATTGTTGTATTAAATGATATTCAAAGTTTGATTCAAAATAACACAAATATAAAATTGGTTCAGAGGTGTAACCCAGCTTAACAAGGCATATTTTAACCATCCTTTGCACTATAATTATAATTTGAATAATAATACTAGCCACGCTTTGAAAAAGCCAGGTGACTATAACTGAAATATGTTATGTGTTGTGGCAGACAATGATTCTGATATATACAATGTTGACTGTTACCTTCCATACCTTCATGAGGGATGGTTCTGTAACTCAGTCAAATATTATGTCCACGGGCATGTCTTAATGATAATCAAAATACTTATCAATATTTTTTAAAGGTTTTCTTCTACTTTAAGCACAAGAAATATAGTAAAAAAAGTTATGTGCCTTACCTTGCCATGCAGAGAAGATGAATATATTGTGCAAAAAACAAAACATAATAATTCTGTTAAATGTAAAAGTTGATGGAAACACTTCAACTTGTCATATCCTGATCTTGTTGAAAACCTGGTTCAAATAGTAACCATTGTTCTAATTCTGTTCTGATCTGGTTTGATAACCTGTTTCTGAATTTCTCACTCAGTCATTATGAATTGTATTACATGATTATTATTAATATGATAAATAATGCCAACATTTATTTAATGGTGATTGAAATTATATCTGAAATTGAAATTACATGTTATACAGAAATTAACAAGAGTTTATCTTTTCTTTTAGTGCCGTTTTGTGACCAACTACAGACATTGTGATGGCAAATTGGTGATCAAACTCACAGATGACACAGTAGTAAGTTGAAGAAAAAATGTTCACAATAGATATTATTATTAGCTCCTGCCACTTGAATAATGCAGGAGCTATGGTATTGGGCTCTGTCTGTATGTCAGTCCTTGTGTTTGGGCATGTTAGAAGCATGTATCTGTCAACAAAAACTTAGACATTTTCCTTTATATACTCAGCTATTTCAGATGCAGATTCCAAATTTTCACCACATATGCATCCCATAAAGTCCTAAATAGGCTGACCTTGAGTTGTTTTCCAAGGTCACAGGCTTCAAATTGTTACAAAAATGTTTAAACATTTGACGATGTTATCACCAATTTTAGTTAGACTTCAGATCTGTTCTGCACATCTGCCATATGAAGGCCAACATTTGATCTTCTCAAACATGAACTTCACCAAAATATCAAAGTGTCACCAAAATATCACCAGTTACTTTATCTGCTATAACTTTTGTTTTTGTAAGAGAGAAACTGTAAGCTGCCAAATAAAAGATTACTCGCCTACTGATGGAACTTGAAGTTTGTGTTAAACATGATAGAAGGACTATCATGTTTAATTTGTTGACTGTTGCTTACGGAACCGTTGCTTACAGCACCCTTTATTCAATGTCAGCTGATAATTCCTAGATTTCCTAGAAGAACGCTGATTGTAGATTTACTGTGTGAACCAAGAACATTCTTGATTTTAGATTGCTTTTCTGAAAACAGTCAGTCATGGATTTAATCACCATCACATCCCTAGTGCCATGAGACAACTGTATTTTTAGATTTTAGATTTTAGATTGTGTCACCATTCAAGCCAATAACCTAGGGCCACTAAATGAAAATGCAAAAATGAAAAATGCAAGATTTTATGCTTATAAACTTAGGATTTGTATCATTTATAAATACAAACAGGTGGAGAATTTGACTTAATTTGTGTAGTTATATCATTATTAGTAATTCATGATGTCTAATTGATTTTGCAATTTTCTTTGCAGTGCTTACAGTATCGCACTGAACATGCAGCTGATGTGAAAAAGCTGGAAAAACTAACAAGTTTATTAATGAGACACATGGCTTCCAAAGAAGGAAAGTAATTTCAATGTGCTATTGAAAAAAGTGGACAATATGTTTACATGCAGTCTGGGTGGCCATACTGTGCTCAATGTGGACAGAATGAGGTGTTAATTGAAAATAGTTCTGAACATATTGGATGAGTTCATTTAATAACATTTACACGTGACCTTAACAAGGCAAATGACCAAAACAAGGCGAGTGACCAAAACAAGGCAAATGACCTAAACCAGGCAAATGGTTATTATGGCAAAAAACACTGACAAGAATCATCTGAAAAATGTCATCTTGTCAACTAGTTTCATCTTTTTGGTGTCTTGCAACTTGGCTGTGAGAACTCATGTATTATGTATATACCATTGTCTGGGTTGTAAATGAATATATTCTATAATATATGTGTGGTATATTTGTAATAGTAATTAAAATCCAATTTATTAGTAATGAAAACATTTGCGGTAGGGGAGACTTTTCTTGGAAGCCTATGGTGTTAATATTGGACTGGGTTGGGATGTATTTGTAAAAAAAAACATGTTTGTTTTAATGAAAGATACCATTTGAAAAAATAATATTTCTAATTACTCATAAAATTAATTGAAAACAAATAAATACTCGAGCATGTTTTCCTCAGACAAAATGAATTTCTGTAACATGTATTTGCAAATTTTAATAATGTTTCTGATATATATGCATTTTCACGTTGTGGATCTCAGTATATCAGTGATCCCACCAACTGTGCTTCCAGATGGAAGGATTTGATATATAAGAGATTTAAAACTGTTGTATGACCATATAGATTTTCAAATTTTAAAAAATTATTCATTATTTAATTTGTAAAAAGTAAATCGAATATCAAGATTAGATTCTTTTTAGCATAGTCGAGACCCATCTATGATCAATAGAAAATAAAACAATTTCTCAACAGTACTGACTGTGAGTTTCATTTTATTAAAGTAAAATAATCTTATTTAAACTCTGTGATTTTATTTCAGACTTGCATCATTTGGAGGAAGACTTTACTCTCCTTTGCATCAGGCTCAGTATAACACCCTCTCCAATTATGGAATCAGATATGTTCAAACAGGCCTGTTCCATAAGCCCCGCCCCCTAATGTAACCAGATGCAAGTGCACGATGCAATGACGTAATTACACCCTCTCAATTTGACGGCATGTGCACGATAATATGATTCGGGGCAAATATTAATATTCATGAGTGCCCAGATCGTACCATTGTCGCTAGGCCTGTATTGAAGAGTAGAGTCTAGAGAGAACAGGCCTACTAAAGCTGGGTAGGAAGACCATTTTTCGATAGTAAATTATTCTCTCTTGAAAAATGATAGCTTAATGATAACTTAATGTGGTGCCAGCCCCATCAATCCAAACTTAAGGTTGCTTTCAATCTCTGATATTAACAAACCAGCATGGACAATGACCTATTGATCATATCCTGAAAATTAAACATGTGTGGTGAAACTGAAGTCTTACTACGTCTTTTATTATGCCCTCCTCCTCTGAGGGAGGGCATATAGTAATCACTTTTCCGTCCGTGCGTCCGTCACAATATTTGGAATGGCCAACACTCGAAAGTGGCTGGACCACAGGGATGATACTACATATGCCTACAACAATATAGTCCAAGTAAATATTTTCCATGAAAGTTTGGTGACCTAGGTCAAAGGTCAAGGTCGCAGTGACCATCGGGTCAACTTTGGCCGTGAGCGCTCTAACTTCTATAAAAATGTTTCAATTTTGACACAAGTTGGTGTACAGGTGTATTTTATGAGGGGCTAGGCTAAGTTCAATGATGGGCGATACTGACCAAATTTTGAAGTCATGGCGGCCATTTTTCAAAATGGCCGACGTGCCGATTTTGTGAATTCTTTTGAGAATACACTTATATCAAACATTATTACTTATTATCAATTGGTATAAGCTGCAAAAATGTTAATATATGTAATTGGGTCAGTGTGACCTACTTTTCAGGTGAAAATCGACATCCCCATTAGTATTTAGAGTGGCCCTCATTTCAATGCTGCAGGACATTGGGGTTTGATTCTACATAATGTTTGTAAAACTAAAGACCCCATAAAAAGATTCCATGGAATTTTTCCAACCAAGGTCAAAGGTCAAGGTCGCAGTGACCATCGGGTCAACTTTGGCCGTGAGCGCTCTATCTTCTGTAGAAATGTTTCAATTTTGACACAAGTTGGTGTACAGGTGTATTTTATGAGGGGCTAGGCTAAGTTCGATGATGGATAATACTGACCAAATTTTGAAGCCACAGCAGCCATTTTTCAAAATGGCAGACATGCCGATTTTGTTCATTCTTAGCAGAATACACATATATCAAACATTATTACTTATTATCAATTGGTATAAGCTGCAAAAATGTTAATTTATGTAATTGGGTCAGTGTGACCTACTTTTCAGGTGAAAATCGACATCCCCATTAGTATTTAGAGTGGCCCTCATTTCAATGCTCCAGAACATTGGGGTTTGATTCTACATAATGGATGCTGATTCTGTGAATTTGAGGTGCGGGGCAAACTGGCCACTAGGCGGCACTGGCCACAGGGGTATGCAGGAGGAGGGCATTGTTCTGCATTCTCTGAGCGCATTTTAATTTATGATTGCATGCATGTTTTGAGTTGATATTTTTGTAGTGTTTTGTTCTCACCTCACGGAAGTGTGCGGGCTTTGTATATTCACCTTTATCACTTGCGATTTCTATATTTTAATGTCTTACCTTCAGCTACGCAAAACTGTCATCTTTCAACCGGCCGCCATCTTGTTTTGGTCTCGTGAAGTCTCGTATCGAACGAGAGTTGGTTTTTGGGGTCGATTCATATAACAAAACATACCGAGACGGGGAAGCTGGGTGAGCGGATTCAGTGAGTTGGTGATTGCGGAAGGGTATCCCTCCGCAATCACCAACTCACTGAATCCGCTCACACAGCTGACCTGACGAGGCATGTTTTGTTTTTATACCTCAGACAACTACTGTATTTTTTTTTAAATGATACATGAAACAAGATATTTATCGTTAAAAACGTTTTGTAAACAAAGCACACCTCATTTGACCCCGTCACGTGACCCGAAAATGGTGCGTACAGCCATAGACTGGTTGCCGCCATCTGTGTATACAAGATGTTTTTGACACTCGATGGGAGACCAGTCTAAAGATGGCCGACGGAAAATAGTTCGCAGCTAATCAATACGTTACGAATACTCTGCATGCTCGTATTCATTGGAAATCTCGTCGATACGCGCATCACTGAGGTATAAACCCGCAGGTCAAATTTCGACTCCCGCCTTTCATTTACTCGACTTATTTCGACTCGTTGTGTCTATTTCGACCCCCGACGCTCAGTTTTCATATAAATACTTATATTCGAGGTCAGTTCATATTCTTAAGTTCTCAATACAGACGTTTGGCCATTTCCACTCTTCGGCAATCTTCGGCTATCTTCGGCTCCGACTTGCACTTCTGACCTCGGCGAATCTCACCGAATCATCCTGAATCGACCTGAATTTACCACAATTCACCTACTGTCTTAAGGTATATTTTCGACCTGAACTTCGCCCAAATGAACAATTTATATAACTTTTTATCTTCTAAATTGCCACAAATAGCCTTTTGGCACAAGATTCTTGTTTGGCCTTTTGGCATGATGATCAGAGATGACCTTTTAATATGATGTTTATATATGACCTTTTGGTATGACATTTAAGTTGGATCATTTATTTTTGATGAGATGCCCTTTTGGAATTAAATCCACTATTTTATTTCCATCACATTGTGACCACCTACTACTTTGTGGGGGAATCAGTGTGATTCACATTACTTTATTCTGAACTCAATGTACAAATGTTATTGTTACCATGTTGTGTTTGTTATAATACATATATGCTGGTTATACTGAAATCATAAGACTGATCTTGATTATTCCCTGCAAATAGCAAATATCCTTAAGCTATAGATTACAAATTGATTGCCTTGAACCTAACTTGAACCAGAACCCACATAAATATTAGTGATAGGCAGAGAATCACTTCAATGGTGGCAGCAGTGGGATTCTGTTTGACTTCTAAGTTAAAACACTGATGTGACATTCAAAGTCATCCTGTAATAAAACAAAAATTTTATTATCTGTAACATAAAGTGTATATCAGGTTTGCAGTGTATCATATGTAAGTATATATTGTACATAAATTTGCATTGTATCATATAGTGCATACAAAGTGTCTCAGTTTAGCATTGTACCAAAGGTAACATATCTACATATGTGTAAAACAGTGTTGTAACATATATCTCAAAGACAGAAATAATGGCATCCATAAATGTAAGACCTGTAACCCGCTCAGTGGCTGCAAAAGAAAATAGCCAAATTGATAAGACATTGCATGACAATGAGGTTATGTTCTCTGGTGTAAATGAGCTTGAAATCACAGAATCTTCACAGAATGTTGATTCACTGAGTACAGAAATCTCAGAGAAAAATACAAGGTTTGGTTCTATTGATGAACTGAGAATGACCTCACCCCCTCAGATTGCAGTAGATCTACAATACGAGTTGATTTCTGATGAGCAAAGCATCACAATCAATTCTCCGAGGATACCACCCAGCAATAGCGGGTATGAGAGGACAACTTACTCAGCACACAGGCACACTGAAGATTCCTCAGATGGCCAGCCACTTGACATTCATGCCAAGTCATCTGCATCTGCAAGATCTACTGAGCACCATCCTCAAGATATCAGAGAAATAAAAGAACTTCAAAAGAAAGTGGTTACCATGGAAACGGCACTGTTCATGGCTGGTATTTCTGGATCTCATGGAGGAGCAAGATCAAAGATGATGTCTACAGATCTTCAGTATCCAGGGTCTTCAGGTGATTCTGCAAACAATAAATGGGGCCCAATAGCCTGTAAGCAGATGGACCACTCTAGTGCAGAGGAAGCATCAACCTTACAGCCCATCCAAGAATCCTTTCCACCAGTATCAAGAGATATCCAACTGGACAAGGTCACTCTTGCTATGAACCAATCTGAATTAGGTCATATTGCTATGAATCATCCTGAATTGTGTAATTCTACCATGAATCAGCTCGCAAAATCAAATTCACTCCCTGCAGTTAGGTATTCTATTCAACACCAGGTGGCACCACCTGACAGAGATGAATACAATAAGGAAAATGTACCTGTAGCTAGGTATCCTATTCAAAACCAGGTGGCACCACCTAGCAGAGATGAATACTATAAAGAAAATGTACCTGCAGTCATGCATCCTATTCAACACCAGGTGACACCACCTAACAGAGATGAATACAATAAAGAAAATGTATCTGTTTGGAATAATGAATATGGGTCATGGTCAGCATCCTTCAGGAATGTATCCTCAAGAAACTTACAGACACCCCAATATGGGATATCCAGATGAATCTCATATGAATCCTGTGAGATCTTCCCAGTTGACGTACCCCAAAGGTCAGCACAAATCTCAACCTGAACCAAGAAGCAGACTACCAGAATATAGTGGAAAATCAGAATGGCGTGCATTTTACATGCAGTTTCAGCTTATTGTGCAGCAATATGGATGGGATGAAAACACTCAGCTGCAGAAATTGATTTTATGTCTGCAAGGGCCAGTGTTGGATTTTGTTAGTCGTCTTCCAGCAATAACAAGACAGCGAATGGAGACTGAACCAAATTGGATGCAGGGAGATCACAAGAAAGATGATCGCAGGAAATCTGACAAGTATTTCAGGTGTGATAAACCTGGACATTTTGCCCGAGAATATCCCACCCGTGAACAAATTTGTGAGTCTGACCCAGAAGAGGATTACACCTCGTCTGAGGAAAACTAGAACGGGTTAATTTTGACGACCATAAATTGACCCAATCAGATAATATTGTAAATAAATTGTATTTTGTACAATATAACAATACAAAGAAAAAAGGTCGAAACAGAGCTTTTTCAGGGACTGTGTGTGTAAATGAAGAGACAGGACAGGAGATTGACAACGCGCAGAGTGATCTATCATCTGGGATGGCAGATAACAGCATTGGGGCAGGTGGCGCCAATGATGGCTCAGTAATGCGGGAGATGCAACCAAGAAAGGTGAGGAGCAACCAACCGCCAGGGGTGGAAGGTGACATTGATGGAGCAGGTGGCGCCACCAATGCAGGCTCAAGTTCTGAGGTTAAGGCATCAAGAAAATCTTCTGAATCTTTTGTGCAACCAAAAAGGATGGGGAGCAACCAACCGCCAGGGGTGGAAGGTGACATTGATGGAGCAGGTGGCGCCACCAATGCGGGCTCAGTTTCTGAGGTTGAGGCATCAAGAAAATTTTCTGAATCTTTTGTGCAACCAAGAAGGATGGGGAGCAACCAACTGCCAGGGGTGGAAGGTGACATTGATGGAGCAGGTGGCGCCACCAATGCGGGTTCAAGTTCTGAGGTTGAAAAGATGGAAAGATCAGCTGAATCTCTTTTTTGCACAACAGCTATGAAAAATGAGGAATATTATTGGGTAAATAGAGTGAGAGCAGTATCTATTCGTGTTCCAATAGAAATATCACACATCTCAACAATGGCTGTGGTGGACACTGGAGCGGAAGTCAGTGTGATTAATGACCAGTTATTCATGTCCATCCCAGAAAATCAGCGTCCTGTGGTCAGACGAGCCCATCGTGGACTGGTTGTCGCGGAAAAAGGAAAGCGTCTCGGGAGCCAAGGAGTTGCTGATTTTGAAATCATTATAAGTCCAATATATATGACTGATGTATATTGCACCAATAGGAGATGATGTTCTCATGGGAGCTGATTTCTTGGATCATCATGATGTGACAGTTAATTTTAAGCAGGGCTTGAAGTTTGCTGATGGTTGGGTACCATGTGATGTTGAGCTGCGGCCAGATGCAAAAAGGCATATACTCACAGATGAAGAGATCACAATCCCTGCACATCATGAGATGATCTTCTCTGCCAAAGTGGATGGTTGTCATGGAGATGACAATTGTGCTTTGTTAGAACCAAGGGAGATTGAGGGAGATAGTGTCATGATCGCCAGAGTGCTGGTAAATGTAAAGGAGAATAAAGTACCAGTACGCTGTGTTAATATGGGATCTGAACCTGTGACTATTCGGCAAGGTTGTGTATTAGGACACCTGGATCCTGTGGATTCTGTCGTCACAGAAATAGGGGATTTTAAAGAATTGAATGACACACTTGTGCCATGTTCTCATCACACACCTAACACTTACATCTACACCTAAATTGAGAGATCAAAATTACCCCACCATCCCCAAGGAATGGAAGGAGATTATCATTGAGGCCAACAATGATCAGGATAAGGTTTGTAGAATTGAGCATGAATCAGCTTCAAACCCAGTCAATTACCAGATTCCAGAGCACTTGGAAGAATTATTCAAGGAAACCTGTGAAAGTATTTCTGATCCACAAGATTGACAGCAGCTAGCCTCTTTGCTGGCAGAGCATCAGAATGTTTTTGCCAGGCATAAATTTGATCTGGGTAGATGTAATGTTGTGCAGCATAAAATTGATACTGGATTGTCAGCCCCCATTAGATCTCACTATCAGAGAATTCCACAGTCATTCCAGGCTGAGGAAGAAAAGAATTTGAAAGAGCAACTGGCAGCAGGAATATTGGTTCCATCCAAATCCCCATGGGCATCAAGTGTTGTAGTGGTAAAGAAGAAAGATAATACCTTATGATGGTGCGGAGATTATGTAGGATATAGAATACACACCCAGAGACTCTCAGAAATACATAAACATTCATAGACAATAATGCACGATACTGATGGTTGATGAGTCACCATAACCACCACTCCGTGAAAGTCACGTGTAAGACGGACGAGCCGAAGTTAGATACGCAGGCAGGACGAGTCCATCTGATGACGCGTGAGGAAGCCACGTAGGCAAGCCCCCACAGATGACGTGGAGTGGCCCCTTAAAAGAGACGCGCAACCGTGGATCCGGGTTCTTAGTTCCTAGAAGCTCTCTCAGGACAGACCCCCGTCTAAGAGCCAAGAAGGAGATCAACGACCACTTGCCACGGAAGATCCATGACTCTCAGTATCATGACCACATAGACTCGGGTGTTTAGCATATAGTCAGGGTTTCATAAGTATCATGCAAAATTGGTAATTCATATGCCTCGCTCATTGCCATGCCGGCCTAGCCAGACAAGCAGGGATCACAGCACTGAATAAAGGTAACTATTACACTGTGTATATCCCGTGTCTGCAGTCCTTACTTCCCGTCATTTATATGAGGGTTTGACACTATAGCTAGGATCCGTGCCCAAACTCACAGCCAGCGAGTCAGCGAGCTATGGTTAACAAGTACAGTACAGTACGATAGAGTAAGACAGATAAGAGTATCTATCTAATTGGTAGAGTATTGATCCCCCGTCCACGTCCCCCAACGACGGATACTCTCCATTAGTGGGTAACAATAATCGCAGGTTAAATGATGTGGTTGTCAGAGATTCATACCCCCTCCCTCGCATTGATATGTGTATTGATTGTTTTGCTGATGCGAAGCTGTACAGCACTTGCGATCTTCAAAGCGGATTTTGGCAAATTGCATTGGACCCCCAGGATCAAGAGAAAACAGCTATCATAACCAAATATGGTTTGTTTGAATATTCTGTACTTCCTATGGGCCTCAGTAATGCACCTAGAACTTTTCAAAGGTGCATGGAGTTGATTTTCCGAGGGTTACAATGGAAGACACTACTCTTATATCTGGATGATATCATCATTTACAGCCAGAATGATTATAAGGAGCACTTCAACCGGCTGAAACAGGTATTTTCAAGGCTATAAGCAGCAGGGTTGAAGCTTAAGCCATCTAAGTGTCATCTTCTCCAGACTGAAATTTCATTTTTAGGCCATAAAGTGGGACAAGATGGGATCCGCCCCAACCCTGAATTGGTGGACAAAATATTTAACATGGCGCCCCCTAGTGATGTCACTGGAGTGCAACAATTTGCAGGGCTGTGCAACTACTATCGGAAATTTATTCAGTGATATTGCAGAGCCTTTGAACCGGCTCACGTGCAAAGGGACAATATTTGAATGGACATCAGCATGTCAGCGTTCCTTTGAAAAATTGAAACAATCATTGTGTACAGCTCCAATTTTGGCATTCCCGCGACCAAATGACAAATTTATATTGGACACTGATGCATCAGGAATAGGCATTGGAGGGGTATTATCACAAATTCAAGAGAATGAAGAGAAAGTGATTGCATATGGCTCAAAAACACTCTCTGCAGAACAAAGATGGTATTGTGCTACACGTCGAGAATTGCTCGCAGTGGTGGTGTTTTTGAGAGAGTACAGACATTATCTTCTTGGCAGACCCTTTGAGTTGCGCACAGATCACAGCTCTCTCAGGTGGTTATTTGGATTCAAAGAGCCGCAGGGACAACTTGCACGTTGGCTGGAATTTATTCAGCATTATGATATGCGAATTACATATCGCCCAGGGAAAAAGCATGTTAATGCTGACACACTGTCACGCCTGCCTATGCATGATGAAAAGTGTGACATAACTGAAATGTTGCAAGGATTACCATGTGGAGGTTGCAAGTATTGCACAAGGCAAACTACTGAATGGTCTGACTTTATGCATGAGGTTGATGATGTCATTCCCCTCAGTCAAGGGAAAATACTCCTTCGAAGAGTCATTACCCGGAGTGACCCTATTCCAGCAGATAATATAGTATGTGGATGGTTATCAGGACATACTTATAGAGAGATTGAGCAGCTTCAACGTAGGACTTGGATTTGTGTATTATTCACACATGGTTTGATGAGGGGCATCCACCAACTCGTCGGGAGGAAGTCAGTTGTCACAGTTCTGCAGTGCGCAAATTTTATTCCAAGTGAGATAATTTGAAGAGGGTCAATGGTGTTTTATATCAACAGAGAGTAGATGATCATGGGAAATCAGCCTACTTACAACTTCTGGTGCTAAAGGTTTTGAGAAAGGAGGTTCTCCAGTCATGTCATGATAATGTGCTGGGAGCACATCTTGGGAATTTCAAAACGGAGGGGAAAGTGAAGCAAAGGTTCTATTGGTACCAAATGTCTGATGATATAAAAAATTACATCAGAAAATGTGCAACATGTGAGGCAAATAAAAATCCTAAGAAGAGATTCCAAAGAAATCTCAAGGATTATGGTGTGGGTGTGCCGATGGATCAGGTTGCAGTGGATGTAATAGGACTATTTCCTACTTCAAGCCAAGGGAACAGGGTGGTATTGGTCATTATGGATTGGTTTAGTCGCTGGGCAGAGGCCTATGCACTTCCTGACCAAAAAACAGAAAATGTAGCCAAAACATTAGTGCATGTGTTTTTCTCACGATTTTGATGCAGTTTGGAGCTTCATAGTGATCAGGGCAGGAATTTTGAAAGTCAACTGTTCAAAGAAATGTGCAAGATTTTGCAGATGCACAAAACCCGCAGTAGCCCATATCATCCGTCATCAAATGGTTTGGTGGAAAATTTTAGCCCACATGATTCGCAGTTTTGTTGATAGAAACCAGTTGAATTGGGATGCTCACCTACCCCTACTCACAGCGACATATAGAAGCACTGTCCACCCATCGACTGGATATACCCCAAATTTTTTTAATGTTTGGCAGAGAAGTGCATCTTCCAGTGGACTTGCTTTTTCCGGTACGTACATCTGGGGAATCACCAGAATGTGACTACCCAGAATTTGCACAGGAATTGAGGGATCGTCTTCACGTATGTTATCAACACGCAAGAAATTGTCTCAAGGCGACAGCTAGCAGACGAAAACGGGACACAGACCTGCAAGTAAATCGCCATACTTACAAAATAGGTGACTTTGTATACAAACGTCACCATATTGCCAAAAAGCTGGAATTGGCATGGATTGGTCCTTGTGTGATAACTTAAGTTCTGAGTGACTGCTTGTTTCAGATACAGAACAAGGCAAAGACCCAGGTGCTTCATCATGATCGTCTCAAGCCATACCAGTCTGACTCAGTTCCTAAATGGGCTAGGAATTTGATGCAGCACCTAAAAACACATATTAATAAAAGTTAATAATGATGTTATCAACATGTTACATATTTTGTACTTTTTGATGATATTAAATTGTTGCAATTGTTGTTTATATATTATAAATGTGGCATGTTGCCAAGAATGTGAACAGTTATATGTTTTATACATTGTCAATATGTTTTGCTCATGTGAGACATGGGAAATAGATTATACTGATCTATGAACAATTTTATGTAAGCACTGTGACACTTTAGTATGCACTAGCAAAACCTGAAGGGTATTATAATCCTACTGAAGGGAAATTAGGATGAATTGAAAATGCATCCATGTGATATTACTGCAAATAATAATCCTAAAGTGTAAGCCAATGAAAGAGAAACCAATGATTGTTACTCCTTTAAGGGTTGAAGTCTTCAACATTGCAGATGATTGGGCAACCATCTATTACTGGTGTATCCAACACCTCACCAGCCATCAACACCTCACCAGTCACCAACACATCACCAGCCCCAGAACCAAAAAGGCAGAGGGAGGAGAAGCCCAGAGGGAGGAAGCAACGGCACCTCCAGCTGATCAATCCCAATATAGATGGGAAACAACAACACAATTTGAAGATGCAAATTAATTTTTTTTTAAAACAGTGAACATTATTTATGGACAATATTAAGAACTGTATAATATTGTGTACATTTTGGATTTTTTATCGTTGAATATTTCTATGTAAATATATATATATTGTATATTCTGTGAACCAATTTCAAATACCAGAGTTTGTATGTGATTGCTTATTGTCAAATTTATACCAAGATATTTGTATCAATCATACAGGTTGTGTATCATATAAAAAGGATCTATACCTACATTACTGGAACTGTCTTGACTTATCCACCAGGGGAGATCACAAAGTACATATCCAAGCCCAGTCTCACTACATAAGATCAGATTATGGTTCAGCATTACCTGTAATTGTGGAACAGTACAATCTATAATGGCGCCTTCATGATTACTTTTACAGATGCGAGGAAGAGTGTTTGAGTGCAACGTGTGCCATCATTTGGACCAAAGGAACCGGGCCATCTGGCACGTCTTAAGAACGTACATTTCCTACGAGAGGGCCGCCTTCTTTTGCACGCTCTGCAAAATGAGGTTTCAGAGTTCCACAACGATGAATCGGCATGGCAGAAGTAAGGTTCACCGAAGATATCTTATTTTGGCAGCTGTTACTGGAGAAGGAGGAAATTTTCTCCATTCGAAGGAGGCGCCATATATTGTGACTGTGGCTCAGGATCCCGACCACACCAAAGATCTCACGGAATGGGACCAGGTCAACTCTTTCACACATTGGTGTGGGCAAGAGTTGGCAGCAGCCATCAGCCAGGGTCCTGAGGTCACAGCCACAGTGGAACCTACCTCATCTGTGATAGCTGTTCTGCCCAGTACTGCAACCTCAGTTACGACAGCATCATCCAGTACTGCGGTTTCATCTGTGATAGCCGTTCTGCCCAGTACTGCGGCCTCAGCTATTACAGCATCACCCAGTACTGCGGTTTCATCTGTCTTAGCATCCATTCCTGCAATTTCGCCCAGCACTGGGAATGTCTGCTGGGATCGATACCACAGTGCTGGGCGAAATTGCAGGAATGGTTCCATCCAGTCCGGTTATATTCTCCATGCCTAGTTTGGAGGTGGCCCTGCCCTCTGCCAGCTGTGCAGATTTGCCAGTGGGTGGCCAGACTGGCTACGAGGAATTGTTGGACTTGGCAACCCATGTGTGTAAGGACTTGCCTACTTTGGAAGATTGCGACATTGACGGGTCGGCAGAGAGCATATTTGTTCCAGATTATAATCTGCCTACAAATTCTCTGCCGGCTAGTCCTGCGAAACTTGCACACATGGGCGGACCAACTGTTCTTCTAGATGAGAGTAAACTTCTTCCAGCGATCGGGAACATTGCCAGATCTGCTATTAAGGACATTGCTGAGGCTCTGCAGACTAACCGGCCTGCTGCTCCAGAGCCTCATCTAAATTCTTCACAAGCCCAACTTCGAAAGATCACGGCTGGAATTCTTGATCTTAACACTAAGTTAAATTCGGCAAATTCTGTGATTAAGAAATCTGTGCAATGGCAGGAACATATTTATAAGGAACTAGTAAAATTGAACTCTGCAAATCAATCTGCAAATCATGCCAAGCGCCCACGATCCCCTCCTGGCAGCCCTAGGAGAGACAGGTCTACCGCTAGGAGTCACTCTCCTAGGGCCAAGTCTTCAAGATTTTCCTACAGCAGACACTGAAACAAAGAAGGAAATTCTGTATATATTTTAGTAAATATGAACAATATGAACTCTGGACATTTATATCTGGCCATAGTATCCAGTTGGATCTTAGGCAACTATGGGCCTATATATTTATATATATGTTAAAAGTTGATCATTAAATCTATTTCGAGGGCGAAATATTCTATTTTATGGGGGGCATTGTGGTGAAACTGAAGTCTTACTACGTCTTTTATTTACGATTGCATGCATGTTTTGAGCTGATATTTTTGAAGTGTATTGTTCTCACCTCACGGAAGTGTGCGGGCTTTGTATATTCATCTTTATCACTTCCAATTTCCATATTTTAATGTTTTACCTTCAGCTACGCAAAACTGTCATCTTTCAACCGGCCGCCATCTTGTTTTGGTCTCGTGAAGTCTCGTATCGAACGAGAGTTGGTTTTTGGGGTCGATTCAACCCGCAGGTCGAATTTCGACTCCCGCCTTTCAGTTACTCGACTTATTTCGACTCGTTGTGTCTATTTCGACCCCCGACGCTCAGTTTTCATATAAATACTTTGAACCGCGATTTTCGGGGTCAGTTCATATTCTTAAGTTCTCAATACAGAAGTTTGGCCATTTCCACTCTTCGGCTATCTTTGGCTCCGACTTGCACTTCTGACCTCTGCGAATCTAACCAGATCATCCTGAATCGACCTGAATTTACCACAATTCACCTACTGTTTTAAGGTATATATTCGACCTGAACTTTGCCCAAATGAACAATTTATATAACTTTTTATCTTCTAAATTGCCACAAATAGCCTTTTGGCACAAGATTCTTGCTTGGCCTTTTGGCATGATGATCAGAGATGACCTTTTAATATGATGTTTATATATGACCTTTTGGTATGACATTTAAGTTGGATCATTTATTTTGATGAGATCCCCTTTTGGAATTAATTCCACTATTTTATTTCCATCACATTGTGACCACCTGCTACTTTCTGGGGGAATCAGTGTGATTCACATTACTTTATTCTGAACTCGACCAATGTACAAATGTTATTGTTACCATGTTACCATGTTGTGTTTGTTATAATAAATATATGCTGGTTATGCTGAAATCATAAGACTGTTCTTGATTATTCCCTGCAAATTAGCAAATATCCGTTAGCTATAGAGTACAAATTGATTGCCTTGAACCTAACTTGAACCAGAACCCACATAAATATTAGTGATAGGCAGAGAATCACTTCACATGTTTTTTTTATAGGATAAAACCATGATGTCATTTACCTTTCAGATAACCCCACTAGCACAGTTGGTATAGTGTAGAATCTGTGCCTTTGTTGGTTAGATAAGTGGAGGACGGGAGGTGGTGGGTTCGACTTGCATTGCCAGCAGTGTTACTTTCACATTGGGTAAAAGGCTCAAAAGTCAACCTCATATGGCCATAGTTGCTGAAAGGGTCGTAAAAACACCATTTCACATTTTTCTTATCAAGTTCTCCAACCAGGGAATGTAGCCAATCATTGAAAGGACTTTAGTCTCTTAATTGAGCTCTTGTTCAAATAGGTTTTACAGAGTAATTTGATGCATCAATAATAAAAGGAAATTAGATATATATTTTTAATCCTCTTAAAGTTTTTAATTAGCTTTTATCATCATAAAGTATAGAGTTTGAAACATCAAATATTTGCTTAGATTATACAAGTGCCCTTGACTGGGAAGGGGTGGAATCACTCAATGTTGCAGTTGTATACATCTCACTTGTGCAGCAATATCACTTGTGCAACATTCTCTCACTCCAGTAACTACCGGTATCTCTTATTTGCATTGTGCAGCTATCTATTTTGACAAACTTGTTCACTTCTGACCCCAATATGATATGTTTGTCATTTATGTCTCTTACAAGACACACAGGATATCTTGAGTACAAACACTAATGGCCAATAACCTGGTATATGATGAGTACAGATACCAATAGGGGAATATCCTGGTATATGATGAGTACAGATTCCAATAGGGGAATAGCCTGGTATATGATGAGTACAGATACCAATAGGGGAATAGCCTGGTATATGATGAGTACAGATTCCAATAGGGGAATAGCCTGGTATATGATGAGTACAGATACCAATAGGGGAATAGCCTGGTATATGATGAGTACAGATACCAATAGGGGAATAGCCTGGTATATGATGAGTACAGATACCAATAGGGGAATAACTGAGCACTAAGCATAATTATATTTTTAAGTCAGATGTTGCCACGTGTACATAACAGTGCAGAGCTGTTATTGACAATGCTAAGGAATATGCTAAGTGTGCTGGCAATGTTGTGAAAGCTACCTCTGTAGTGTATGTGGACAATGATACCATAGAGCAGAAGAAGCCAGTGCTGGATGTATTGTGAGCTGTTCCTGGAACACAAGGTGTACATTGTGTCTGTACACTTGAACCTAGAGTAGTTACTGTGTCCAGCTACTCCCAGAAATGTGGACAGGTTTATCTTGTGCCACAAGTTGGGAACATTGTACCTGCTGACCCTCACAATGAAAGTCTGAACACTGGTGACAGTTGTACCAAGTGGCACTTTTCATTCCTGCAGCAAACACACCAAGATGTTAACAGGTTTAAAGATATTCTTGACAAATGTGATCTTTCCCGTGTATTTGAAACTATATCATTCACTAACACTGAAGTTGATAACTTAGTCACTAAAGTGAAAACCATACTACAGGATCAGTTTGTAAAAGAATGGTAGGATGAAATCTTCAAATTACCTAAATTAAGAACCTACTGCCTTTTCAAATCAATTTTTTTGACTGGAAAATACCTGTTTATTTATAACAAGAACCAGAGACAAGCTCTAGCAAGATTCCGTCTTAGTGCACATAACTTAGAAATTGAAAAAGGCTGATGGCAGCGTAAACTTGTTAATGGTAAATGGATTAGTACAAAAAAACATCATGTCCTAATGTCATGTAGCAAGTACTCCGATCTCAGAGAAGAATTGCTTAACACAGCTAGGCAGTTTATTGACAACTTTAATAACAGTGATATTGATACACAGTTTGTTACCATTCTACAGTCAGAAAATAATAACGTAATGCAGCAACTTGCCAAATGTATATATTTAATTTTCAAACGAAGAAGTGAACAAGATGATGTAATTGATACAAATGTGAACACAATGAACAATGTAAATAATAACAATGCTATGAATGTGTAGTTTAACTTAGGACTATGTATCTGTATTGATATGGATGGTCAAATAAAAGTATTATTATAAAGGATTTAAGCATCAATTCTACAATTTGGTGTATTAAAGCTTAGCCACATATGAACATCATGACAGATTGAAATTATTATAAAGTAATAAGATAAGTTGCTATGAGACATAAAAGTTGCACTCCCAGCAGAGGTCTGCCATAGACAACCGCATTAGCTTCCAGCCAGCTCTCACAGCACATGGACCACTGCACGTGCAGGGTTACCGATGCATACGCAAATATGATACATACACCTAAAAATGCGGTATATTTCTGTCATTTTTCAATTCAACATATTAAAATACCCATTAAAACCTTTAAATAACAGTTTCAAATGTTCATTTAAGTTAATTTTGAAAAAGATTATATCTTGTCATTCCGTTACCACTTGACCAAGCCCAGTGATCACCATTTGTCTACATTTCAGCGTGGCATGTGATGGCTTTCTTAGAACAAACAACAGAGACAATTCATTGAAACGACTGAAAAAAATGTTCAAATTACCTGGCAACATGGTCATTTTTGGACAGTTACAAATAGTCTAGTTTTAGATAATCTTGAATCATGCAATAAATTTGACAAAAAGTTTATTAAATAAAGCTCATGGGGGGAAGTAATCAATAATATATGAAACACTCACCATTACCAAAAAGGTGAACCATACTTCTATAAGTTAAACAGCAAGATAATGGAGTGGGAACAGGATGATAATGGAGTTGCTGTCTTAGCTCTTCATTTAAATGTATGGACTCTGATCAATCAACCCAGCTAACAATTTTACGTTTTTTCTACATTGTCAGCAGGTTGTGTTTTGGTGCTGAGCATGTTGTAACATGACGTGGTATGTACATAGATCTGTGAACACCAGATAACGTTGTGAGCATGTTGTTGTACAACGTTGTGAGCACATGCTGAGCATGTTTTTTACCCTCAGCCCCTGATGTAATCAGGCTGAGGGTATTGCAGTGGGTATGTATGTATGTCTGTATGTATGTCTGTAGCGAACATCCTTGTCATTGCGATAACTCGAGAACAAATGATGGCAGCTTCATGAAACCTGTCACACATAAGCATCTGGTGAAAACCTCAGACGAGTTCGATGGACGGCGACCTTGACCTATTTTTCAAGGTCACAGGGACAATTATGTGAAATCCCAAGAATCGCAATAACTCAAGAACGAATGTTGGCAGCTTTATGAGATTTGACACACATAAGCATCTGGTGAAGACCTCAGAATTTTTTCTATGAAACATGACCTTCACCTTCTTTTCAAGGTCACGGGGACAATTATGTGAAATCATCCTTGTCATCGCGATAACTCTAGAACAAATGGTGGCAGCTTCATGGAACTTGACACACATAAGCATCTGGTGAAAACCTCGGACTATTTTGATGGACAGCGACCTTGACCTATTTTTCAAGGTCACAGGGACAATTATGTGAAATCCCTATCATTGCAATAACTCGAGAACAAATAATGGCAGCTTTATGAGACTTGACACACATAAGCATCTGGTAAAGACCCAAAAAGAATTTGATGAATGGTGACCTTCACCTACTTTTCAAGGTCACAGGGACAATTATGTCAAATCCACATCATTGTAATAACTCAAGAACAAATAATGGCAGCTTTATGGGAATTGACACACATAAGCATCTGGTGAAGACCCCAGATGAGTTTGATGGACGGTGACTTTCACCTGCTTTTCAAGGTCACAGGCCCATCATCTTAATTATTTTAGAGTAAATGATAATTGACACACATAAGTTGTTAAAGGAAGTAGATGTGCACTATTGTGGTTTTTTTTACTCCAGCATCAATTTGCCTTGATGCAGTGACGTTTTGTTCACAAATATTGAGCGGAGCAAATGTTGTGCAGTAAGTTATCAGGGCTGAGGGTTGATGCATCTCTGATGCCTATGTTTCTATGTTGTGAGCACATTATGAGGACATAAACTGACATTATGTTTTGAACATGTTGTGATAAAACAATGTAAGCATATGCTCATCATGTGAGCAAGCACATGGAACTCAGCATGTTGCAAGCACATGGCACTATCTTTGGCCAAATCCAGTTACTCAGTTGGGATTGTCTCATCAGCAACCTCTCCTAGCATGTCAGCTGGCATGTTATGCTGATTTTGTGACATTGTCTAAAATTATATGGCTATATTGCAGTAGATAATAACAATCAATTTCTATCACAACAAAAGACATGATCATTTATTTTTTTTATTATATTTTAGTCATTCAGAACACTTATCCAATAAATTCACTGTAGCTTTGAATTACCTAACAACTAAGCTGTTACAGGTTGCCATTATCTGTAGTACTGCAGCCACCTATTGGCCAATCCAATCACCTTCACCAAGTTTTCTTCTACGTGTTCACCACGTTGTAAGCAAGTTGTTAAAAAAAACGTTGCAAGACAACATGCTGACAACGTTGTCAGCACGTAGAACAACAACGCTGTTATTAAGTCAGACCACAACGTTATCCTTCTACGTGCTCAGTGCATTGAAAAAACGTAGAAAGACAACTAAACCTTATTTCTATGTGCTCACAACGTTGTTTCTACGCCGTTGTGTTACCGTCGTGGCGCAGTTGGTTAGAGCGCCAGCTTACTAGCACCAGTTCCTCTGTGGTGATCCAAAGGTTTGAATTCATGATACAATTTCACTTATGAACTGAGGCCCGTGCCAAAAGGGTTAACTCACTGTCCTTGTTAAACTGTGACCAGGTGGGTTGTCATGTCAAGGACCTGCTACATAACAATTCAGTGAGGCAGCACAATATAGGTCTCATCAAGAAATGACTGAAATAATGTTGAAAGTGATGTAAATCCCCAAACAAACAAACCAATAAAGAGCAAGCTTTTAAGGGCAAACAATAGAAAGCTGTTGATGCACTTCTGCCATCTGATAGGAATATATGGTAGTGGAAGGCTGGGAAGTTCAGGCCTCAGATCATAATTACCAGTACAATGCCCATTTTAAAGCCACTGTAAAAGCCTCACCTGGGAAAAAATGCAAAAAATATGAACCAGGGTATTTTTGACAATTTGTCACAAATGTCAAAAATATTCCTCTTTCTAAGTACTAGGTGAGGTTAACCTTAGATATTTTATGCAAGTATCTGTTAAATTGCCACCTATCGTAAAAACAAAGAGGAAAGTGGAAAAAAACTTTGGTGAGAAGATTTGGTGGGGGAAATGTTGAAAGTGATGTAAAACCCCAAACAAACAAACAAATCTATACTCTGCTTAACAGAGGTAGTTGATCCTCAACCTACCTCTGCCTTCATATGCAAATAGGCTCCTCCCACCTTGCACATCATCAGACAAACAGGTAGCATTTTTTGCATATATAGTTTACTTGCTTTTTGACACATGTGAGTCATGGCAAATATTAATAAATTTCAGAAAGTGAGACAAACATTTGTCATTCAGTGATGATATTGTATTTATAGTTAATTCTTGTCTGCAATTAATGGGCACCGTTTAGTTTGATGTGTCTGATGATACACCTCTGAAATACATATTTTTATAATATGAATATTCATGATCTGCAGCTGGTGGTGGCCGCAAATTTGGGCAATGGAGGCAGGGGCTGGTCTAAAACTGTCTAGATAATGTAGGTTTGTGGGTTCACAGGACGAGTGTTTGTGTCCCATGATGGCCTTTGTCAACAGTAGACGGCCATCTATTGGCTGCCGAAGGCAGTTTCGGTTTG
Organism: Amphiduros pacificus; assembly: GCA_949316495.1. Lineage (NCBI taxonomy): Eukaryota > Metazoa > Annelida > Polychaeta > Phyllodocida > Hesionidae > Amphiduros > Amphiduros pacificus. The sequence continues at coordinate 34,540,270 of OX439005.1, read as the reverse complement.
GCGAGGTGATGCCTGCCCCAGGTCCCGCAGAGGACTGCTGGAGAAATGTCTGGAGGGTGTGGAAGAGCTGACCCAAGAGGAAGGCTGTGGCTGAAAAATGCTGCTAGAGAGCAGCAGGCTGGGGTGTATACTGCCTGTTTGGTGAGCAGCAGGCTGGAGTGTATACTGCCTGTTTGGTGAGCAGCAGGCTGGGGTGTATACTGCCTGTTTGGTGAGCAGCAGGCTGGGGTGTATACTGCCTGTTTGGTGAGCTGTAGGCTGGAGTGTATACTGCCTGTCGCGTGACCATTCATCAGTGGGGGCCACGGGCTGTGGCGCAGTTGGTTAGACTGCCAGCTTATTAACACCAGTTCCTCTGTGGTGATCCAAAGGATGTGTGTTTGATCCCCGGCCATGCCGAGATTGAATTCATGTTGCAATTTCACACATGAGATGAGGCCCGTGCCAAAGGGTTAACCCGTTGTCCTTGGAAATCTGTGACCGGGTGGGTTGTCATGTCAAGGACCTGCGACATAACAATTTAGTGAGGCAGCACTATATCTGTTACAAGTAGGTCTCATCACGAAATGACTGAAATAATGAAAGTGATGTAAAACCCCAAACAAACAAATCATCAGTGGGCAGCTGTCAGGGTAGCTGTGGCTGCCCGGTGTGGAGGTAGGCTGCAACTACCAAGGTGGGGGCCACTGCAGGATTAGACTGTGGAGCTCTGCAGTGCTGGTGGCTTGAAGTGCTACGGCTGCAGCTGTAGAGAGTAGGTCTGTGTCCTCGCCCTCTACATTGTAGTTCTGTCTTGGGAGGTGTTCCCTGAGGTCTCTCGTGTGATGACACTCTTGGAGGTAGTGTAGTAGTGGCCTGGACGAGGGTCTACTGCAGTGTGCACACTCGTGGTCCCCGAGGTGTAGAATCTCGGTCTTGTTACAAGAATACCCGATCCGGAGGCAGAAGATGGTGACCTCAAGTGCACAAGTGGCAGTGGGCTGCAGTAGACGACTTGCAATTGGTGGTATCAATTGCAATTGGTGGTAGCTATTGAGTGACTGAGGATCCCCCAGGAACAACACTGCCATATGCGCGCCGCTACATATGTGAGGCTGGCACTGCAAAATCCAGACCTGATAAATCCAATATTTCAAAGATAACAACCCGGCAAATCCAAGTTATATCAATTTATTAACCCGGTAAAACCAAAATAACTACTGGCTTTCAACCCATGGTACCGGTGTTCTGGATTGTTCTTGTCACACATGATATCAATGTAAGAATAATACAGTTATATGGCAGGACATCATCTTGCAGACTCATATTATAACATGTTATAATATACACTTATTGATCTACTAAATCTATTAAACTGTTTTACAAACTGAGAGAGAAAGTTTGAGAATATCTCAAATAGTTCTAAAGCCTTCTACGCCATTCCACACAGCCTGTTACTCGCCAAGCTTCATGCATATGGATGCGATATGAACACCTTGAAGCTGGCACACAGCTATCTAAGTGACAGATGGCAGAGGACAAAGATGGGAAGCACACGCTCAGATTGGATCCAACTCATTAAAGGAGTCCCACAAGGGTCCGTTCTCGGGCCTGCTTTCTTCAACATCTTCCTCAATGACCTTTACTATTGCCTCCAGGAATGTGCCATGATAAATTATGCTGATGACAACTCACTATCACACGAACATGAAGATTATGACAGTTTCATAAAAGGCATTGAGACAGATGGAAACAATGTCACTGATTGGTTTGATGTGAACGGTTCAAAAGCCAATACTGACAAATACCAAGGCATTATGTTTGGCAATCGTAAAACTGATGTAAGTTTCAAAATAAAGGATGTGACTGTCAAATGCGAGTCTAATGTCAAATTAGTTGGAATGCACATTGACTCAATGCTTAAATTTGATAAACACGTGGACACCATCTGCGCCAAAGCAAGCCGCCAGATCAATGTGATCATGAGATTCTGTAACATACTGACCACGGACACCAAACTGACTATGTATAAATCTTTTATTCTGTCTAATTTTAATTATTGTCCGGTTGTGTGGATGAACTGTGGAGTAGGCAATGTTAAAAAGATGGAAAAGTTGCAATGTCGAGCCCTACGCTTTGTTTTTAATGATTTTAGCTCAACACATGAACAGTTGCTTGAGAAAAGTGGAGAGGACATGTTAATAATTTCTCGTATACGAGCACTAGCCATTGAGGTGTATAAGTGTGTAAATGACATTTCTCCCATTTATCTGTGCAAACTATTCAAAGAGAACAATGTGCCATACAACATGAGAGATGATAATAAGCTAATTCAGAACAAGGTCAATACTAATCACAATGGACTAAAAACTTTCTCTTATTCTGGTGCCAAGCTCTGGAATATGCTGCCCACAGAGATTAAAAGCAGTGTTTCTCTTGATGCATTCAAGGAGAGAATCAAAAGCTGGCAGCCATGTAATTGCATGGAATGGTGCTAAGGATTTTAAAGATATTTGTATATATTGTACATATTTTATCAACAGTCATACAATAGCTCTCAGCTTATGTTATTTGTTTTAATTTGTGACTTAAAATAAAGTATTTTGTATTTGTATTTGTATTTGTATTTGTAATGAAATGTCAGATTTATGTACATGTCATGACATATGAACTGTGCTTTTAATTATAAGCAACATTTTATGAGTAGATTAACTACTGTATTGTAGTACTGTTCTCACTCTTTGAGAACGATTGAGTGGGAGGGTGAGAATATCTAGTAATTCCCTCCCTTGAGAACTGATCACAGCAGAAGGATGTTTGCAGAAGAACACAAACATGTTAAATGAATTTCTTTTACTTATATTTTGGGTGTACTGTGATAATTGATGAAATCATAACCAAACCATTTCTTGTCAGAATACTTTTAATTCTAAGAACAACACTGTCACCCTTCCAGACAGAAGCAAGTCATATGTCAATATGAAAACTTTGTGCATAAGTATGAGAGCCATGATATTTGTAAGTTAAGATGTTTTTGTTGTTTTTTTTCTTTTTTGCCTTCTCTTTTTTATTTTAATATAGTTCTGCACTCTGAAAAAGGACAAACCATTGGAGTGAGAGCGATTCTCTGAGCTACTCCCAACCAATAAACAACAGAGGGCACTGTGACCTCCACCCAAACAATAAACAACAGAGGGCACTGTTGGCTGCTACAAACTCGATTTGACTCTGGTTTTGACTTCGATGTTTTAGAAATTTAGAAATTCAGCCAATGGCTTCTGGAAAGTCAATTTAGAATCTCTCTAATATTAACGGAATCGTATGCTGAAATGGCAAAATGCACAGACAAGGTCAGTTGTGTGAACATCGTCATGAAATTGATTGAAAAAGAAACTTGAGCGATAATATGGAGTTGTGCAACTATTAATTCTCATTCAGGGTTTTTGAAAATGAAACCATTCCGTAATGTCCACAGCAACCCTTCCAAATCCGAGGTCTACATAAGAAAATAATTGTTTGTCAAATAATTATTGATTGAAGTGGCAATTGTGGAAAATACTTTGATATTGTAATATTTGGTGATATTAAAGCTTCAAAGTTCCATTATTCCAAGTCAAATTTGACAAAAATAAATAGGTCTCCATCCACCTAAAGTTAAAGGGATTAAGCACCAATTTTGTGTTAAACTTCATTTTGTCATGATGTTCATATGTGGATAAGCTTTCAATACACCATATTATAGGATTAATGCTTAATGCCTTTATATAAAGTGGATGGAGCTGACAGCTCCTTGTCTACTCCATCCTTGACTGTTAACTTACCATCCCTTATGAACCTTTTTTTTTTTTTGCTGTGAGGGTTCATTCTGACAAACTCCATCCATGTTAATGAATATATCAACTATCTGACAACATTGAGTTTACTGTCAAGGGTTTGTTGGGTTCAGTATATATATACATATTTCCACGCCCAAACCTGTGGACACCCGTCATACCACACCCAAAACTACACCATACCCCAGACTGAACCTGCCAAATTTACTTAAAATAATCAAACTAAATCTTAACTGAAGCTGAATAAAACTTGCTAAAAGTGTATGAATCATAAAATGAAACTATTCATCAATCAAGTGATGGGTTTAAATGTTCCTGATTTAAGCTGTATGATGTTATTACTATACATTGTAACTAGTTGCATTCAAAGGGAACGTTACAAAATGACGTCATTAAGCCAAAAAAATGGGGATGTGAACGTCCTTCCTGTCTGTTTCCCATGGTGAACTTTGACTTCATTCTTGTCAGTTAGGGGTTAGTCATAATTGCAGTTCAGTTAGGGCATGGTCTGTCCCAAGTTTGATGGTGTGAAGGTATAACAAAAGATGGATGAAAACTTTCTCAGACCTGTATAATGCTAAATATTGCAAACCAAACTGTGATTTTTTGTTATTAAATCAGCCAGATCTTAACAAATTTGATACAGTGAAACATGTATAGAAATTTGACTTCTACAATCCAGCCCAACAATTTCAGAATATGAGCTTTGCAACATTTTTAATCTTTTATTTTATCATATAAAAACTTCAATATTACAGTTTTTCTAGCTTTGCTATTGATTTCCAGATAGACAATTGGTCAGCTTGGGAAAAGGCTTTAGCAAGTGGCAAATGTGTTGAAGAACTTCTTGGCTTAACACAAAGTGCACAATCTCAACATCAGGTGGACTCGCAATCAATCTCAGGTACAGTGATAGCTTTATTTGTGTCTATATATGTTCAAATCTACTTTAATGACATCAAACCATGTTGTTTGCATGCATCTTAACTGAATTAAGTGATTTTGTCATCAACATGTTTACCCTCAGCCCCAGATGAAATCAGGCTGTGGGTATCGCAGTACTCTTGGTGTATGTGTGTGTGTGTGTGTATGTATTGAACATCCTTGTCATCGTGATAACTCGAGAACAAAAGATGACAGCTTCATGAAACTTGACACACATAAGCATCTGGTGAAAACCTTGGATGAGTTCTATATGGTGACCTTCACCTAATTTTCTACGTCACAAGGACAATTATGTGGAATCCCAAGAATCACAACTCAAGAACAAACGATAGCAGCTTTATGAGATTTGACACACATACGCATCTGGTGAAGACCCCAGATGAGTTTGATGGACGGTGACCTTCACCTACTTTTCAAGGTCTCAGACCCATCATCTCAACAATTATAGAGTAAATGATGACAGTTTCATGATACTTGACACACATAAGCTATGAAAGGAAGTAGATGTGCACTATTATGGTTTTTTTTACTCTTGGATCAATTTGCTTTGATGCAATGACATTTTGTTCACAAATATTGTGCAGAGCAAATGTTGTACAGTAAGTTACCAGGGCTGAGGGTTGATGCATGTTTTTCTTATTTTTTGTGTTATTCTGTGATTGGTATGATCATGGGAAATGCATTGTCATTTCCTGTGGGTTGTAATTCATTTTTTTCTGTGGGTAATATGGTTCAAGCAACTGACGCCACTGTGGAGTGTTCATCGTGTGCATGCACTTTAGACTGGTCCCCCACCGAGTGTCAAGAACATCGTGTGGATACACAGAGGGCAGCACCAGTCTATATGCGCTAGCATATGAATACGTTCATATAACAAGTAAACAAAGATAAAGAAGGGTGTGATTACAAAATGTTGAAGACGGCAATATCGCCATCACCCATTGATGTGCGAAATTATCCCTTTAAATTGTTTGGAAATGTTTTCCAATCACTAGAACAAGGAATTTTCAGTAAGTTTAGTTCAAATTTGGTGTAAATCGGACAATTAGAACTGATTGAATTTTCAGTAAGTTTAGTTCAAATTTGGTGTAAATCGGACAATTAGAATTGATCGATGATTTGCGATAGCGTTTGAGCAATAATAGAGCAACTTGTTCATATGCCAAATTAAATGTTTTTAAAAGACAAATAAAGATGATTTCAACTAGCCCATCAGTTTGCAATGATTGTTTGTGTTTAAATGTATTTTGTTGTTATTTAAATTTTTATTTTGTTTGTTGTAATTTTTGTTTTGTTTGTTGTAATTTTTGTTTTGTTTATTGTAATTTTTGTTTTGTTTGTTAATTTTTTTCCCATCCGTGTTACATGTGGAGCACTACTTTTTCTTGTTTATCAGGCTTTCCATTACAAAAATTAAACTGATTGATTTTAATTGAGGTTTTTAAATCTTTGGTTTCAGGTACGCAAGCAAATTATAGTCAGGAACCCATACCACTACAGGAACGATTGAAATCATCTTCTATTATCTCAGAATCAACACTCTCCTTAGTTTATCCCATTAAATCAATTCATCAGTTTGTTGGCAGTAAGAGTAATATAAATGAACCAAATATGGACACGGAAGACTTGGCAATAAGCCCACCCTGGATGAATCTTGCACAGACCTTCAAACCGTACTTCATCGCAGACTCTCAGACTGATAACAATGCAAACACAAGAAGTAGCATAGACAATACAAGTAAATGTGGTTCATGATAAAAATTTGTCAAAAACGAAATGCAATACTCTATTATGTGACTTTCTTGATGAATGTATTATCGAGATTTAAATTAAAATTTGTGAACAATAATATTTGTTTTGTTATGAGATATGATATTTAAAATAATTACACATAAAAAGCTCTTGAAATTCTCTTCAATAGGGATACCTGCACTGTCAAGGTACTAAGGTAGGGAGCAATAACAAAGAAATTCAACATCAAAACTTGTCTCAAATAAAATCGACTAAGCAATTATTTTACATAAAATCTATTTATTTACAATGAACAGTACATGTTATTTTTATATCTCTGAAATTTACTGATAAATTTACAACTGGAATATTTAAAAGATTATTCTCATCTTGTTACTATGATAGCCATAGTCAGCATAGATAAAAACTTGATAAGGAAATGCAGATTATAAGATTTGTGAACCAAAAAAACTTTTGATATAATGTTGTTTGGTCATTATTCTGCCAACTTTATATGGTATCTGATGTGATAGGTACAAAATAGTTTCATTGTCCTGGTACAATGCTTTCATGACATATTAACATAGCAAGCAAGTTAGGTGAAATCAACTTTTCAGGAAAAAAATAATTTAAAGTCCAATTACCCATAAAAGTGCAAGTCTTTCATCTGCAAAATTGATGTAAATTAGAGCATTGGACCCAAATGTTACATTTGTTCTGTTTATAGTTAGCATTACTTTAAAGTGTTAAGAAGGAATAAGGCTAGTGTTAATGTAAACCCCTGGTTTTTATGATGTGTAAGATAAAACTTTCCTCCATTTGAAAACACTTATGGGAACAATCCTCAATTCCAAGCCAGTTCTCAAATCCTAGAAATAACCCATATTTTGGACAAAGTTGATTACATCTAGTTCATGATATTATAAATAGTACTTAGATACTGCTTTTATCACAGTTAACTTGATAATGTCGTGGTTTAGGCTTTTGCCTCAAGAAGATGAACGGGATTGGTTCCTCTCAAATATGGTTTTGCCTGCATATTTTTGAGATGTAAGGCTTTCTACTTGAGTTGGATCTGAGTCTTTTGTTGCTCCCAGTTGTCTTTCAGATCTCTGGTCTGCAATACTAGGATTCCAGGGTGTTTGTTTATCCCCACGGACAAGTTGCTCAAAGTTGTATCCAATAAATCCAATGACTGCAGCTGCCGGCCATACTGCATATGGCGCATATGTCCGTAGCACTCCAAATATCACTGGCCACATGATTTACACACTCTGAAATAAAAAAAATATTTAACAGGTATATTTTTAATATACTGCTTTTTGTCCCAAAGGATATTTGAAGAAGACTTCTTTTTTTTAATTGGTCGTAGCTGTGAACAGTTCACTGAACCAAAGAACCTTTTTATCGTTTTTGGCAGTAAGATCTTATACTGTGTAGAGCAAGAGTATCAACGAAAATTTTAGCACATTTACTTTTTGATAACTTTGAAATGTGACAATATTTTATAAAATATCCGATAACCTTGTTTGTGAGATCTAACTACAGTGTTTATGCACCATGGATATACAAAGGATTTTTTTTTCTTGGAAGAAGCAATATCATTCTGCAAACTTGGCATTTAGTTAAACTGTTATTCATCAGGGGTAGGTATGGATTCATCATTGTTCCTATCCACAGGAACGATGAATGAAACTTAAATGACGTTCAGACGACTCCAAGTCATGAAGTCATGGCTACAAGCAGGGAGAAACTTCATGTGACGCCAGAAGCACCACTGCATTGTGGAGCTTCTTTTTGTTGCTGTCACTCCTATGAATAAATTGACCCACTTACACCTCTTTGCGCACACTTGTAAACAATGGCTAACGATGAGGAGCCTGAGATCAACAAAAAACAAAGAAAATTTTCCTAACATTACTGGTCATTACTGACATTAGTTAGTAACAAGCCTTGCGTTTGTTGTGGAAGAGAGAAATGCATGGCTTGTTGAAAACCTATTGCCGGAGAACAAGTTCTACTAGAGTCGTAATTTAAATATAATGGGCAGTGCGTGGTGTTTCTGGAACTGTAGATTTCAAGTCCATTTTGCCGATGACTATTTAGGGGTGCAACTATGTAGTTTCATCAGAATTATTGCTAATGGGCGATAATATATTTCCAATAACAAAATCCCTCAAAATTGACACCAAAAATATAGAAAAAGTCACCTTGTTTAGCACAACGAAACTTTGATTGTATAGTTTGATACCTTATACTGTGAAATCCACTATATCAAAAGATTTTACGAGAAGTTCACCGGGTGAGAGTCGGGATGACCACGTCTTCTGCTAATTTCTGAAGGTCACGATGCACACTTGAAATCTCGTGCATTTACTCATGTAATTTCTGTAATTTGTGTCAGCATAGTTTTATACCGACGATTCCGTGTACATAAATCTATTTTATGTCTATTTCTACATGCTGCATTCACCTTAATGTCATCCAGAAAATGATAGTTTGTGTAATTTAGCTCCTTGGATTATGAATCACCGTTTACTGCAAAACGAGATCTGCATGGGGGTCAAGGCCGGGTCACTCATATGACAGATCGAAGCTCATCAACATTTGCACAAGCCATCTACAGCCGCATAAAACTCGAGTATAGTGTAATGTCATTCTTTCTGGTTGGCTTAAATGATGATGGCCACACCAGGAGACACGGGACTTACATCCCCTGAGCAAGATAATTATGATCCACTGCTCAACCATAAAGATTCTGATGATGATCTTGTGGAAGGATTTGAATGTACTCCAGATGTCTGCTCTCTTCCAAATTCTGAATTGGGATCCCCTAATTCTACCAGATCATCCGATTCTATGGCCGAATCCTTCTCATCTTCATCCTCCACGGCTAATAGGAACAAATTTCTCTACCCTAAGATTGACACTGTGGAAACTCTGCGACCAGAGCAAGTCAGGTGGCTCTACAAAGAGGATGGGGACAAAAAATGGACACCCTTCATTGGGTATGACTCCCTGAGAATTGAGTGTAAATATAGAGAATATATGAGCAGAGCTGCCCCTGGTCCCAGTGGAGCATCAGAGGACACCATTGAGATGGTCATAGTGAGAGGAGGACTTTATGAGGTGGATGTCATTTCCAAGAAATGTTTTCCCATATATTGGTCCTTAGAAGGTAAGAACAATTTAATTTAAGTATTATTACTATTAGCTTTAACCTCCTTAACCCCAAAAGGACAAGCTTGCCTATTTAAATTTTGTTGATTGGCATGACTTACCTTTTTTTTCTCTTGTGCTTGTGCATCTGTGTATTAAATTGATAAAAATTGTAACTAAGGTTATTCAAATATGCTCAATGTAGCACTGTGGAAGGGCGTCCGCTAGGGTATAAGTATAATGTCATTGTTTATAACAAGTATTTAATTTGAATTGGAATTGTCATGAAATCACCAATCACCATTATATTTATTTTCAAAAAATGATAAAAACTTGGTTAATGTCATGGGTTGGTCATGTTAAAATTAGAGACCAGTTTGCTGAACTGAAATATTAATTTCCCAAGTAAAAATATTACAATTATTGAAAACATAAATTAAACAAGAAAAAGTGGTGATCCACATGTAACACGGATGAGAAAAAAAAACCCAGAAAAAAATTAAAATAAACACAAAAACTACAACAAACAAAACCAAATTAAAATAAACAAAACAAAAATTACAACAAACAAAACAAAAATTAAAATAAACAAAAAAACATAAAATGAAACAATCATTGCAAACTGATGGGGTAGTTGAAATTATCTTTATTTATCTTTTAAAAACATTTAATTTGGTATATGAACGAATTATTTAGCACAACTTTATGCAAAGATGTGCCTTTTTGGGATCGATTACCAGTACGTAAGTTGCTCTATTATCGCTCAGACTTTTGCATGTCATTTCTGTTCTAATTGTCCGAGTTTACAACAAATTTGAACTAAAAATACTCAAAATTCCATGCTCTATCAATTCCATGCTCTATCATGCACACAGACGAACACTCCACAGTGGCATAAGTTGCTTGAACAACATTGATCACAGAAAAAAAACGAATCACAAACCACAGGAAATGTTTACACACTTCCCATGATCGTACCGATCACTGTATAACACAGATAGTTCTTTTTTGACACTCATTGTCTGTCGGCAATGAGTGTCAAAAAGGAACCATCCGTGTTACAAAAAAAATCAATGTAGAAACAAAATTGATGGAAGAAATTTTAGAATAGTCTGTTTTTTATCTGGAAAGTGAAATTGGAAACCTGAATGATAGATTTAGTTAATTGTTCTATATTAGATATCTAACTATAAGTTCCAATCACCTGCTTAATAATTTCATCACAATATTGGTGAATATTATCAAGCGCTCCACGTAATTAAGGATTTGTGAAGCTTAACCCCTAAGGGACTAGGCTATCTAAATTTTGTTGATTGGCTGGACTAACCAATTTTTTTCTGGACTAGTGTATCTACATACTTAATTGATAAAATTTATAACCATGGTTATTCCATATGCTCTATGAAGTACTGGGGTCAAAAGTTCATGATCCACTCAGTCTGAAGTCATTATCATGATTACATTGTAACAAAGTTGCAGCCCAAGGGAATGTTACAAAATGACGTCACTGAGCCAGAACAATGGGGATGTCAACGTCCCTCCCGTTTGTTACCGGTGATGGACGTTGCTGTCCTTCCTGTCCGTTGGGGTTAAGGAAAATATATGCTATGTTAAATAGATTACACTTGATTAATTAAATTTGCAGCATCATGCTATTATTTATTTGCCAGACCAATTGAAATCAGATTCATAGGTTTGCATAGGCTGTAGTACCCAAATGATATTTCTTGTACCTGAAGATTGCATGCTCATATTGCAGTATTAAATGAAACCTTAACAGTCTGCCATACTTGGAACATCGTAAGGTTTGATCTTGTTTGTAGTGATCCATCGTTGTAGGGCTGGGATAATAACAAATCATGTTTAGAGAACTGTAATACAGTCTGCAGGTACAATCTTTTATCTGTCAGACATCTGTCAGACATTCTGGAATCCCTACTTTGTGACCATTCCACATTCTACTTTGTGGCCTTTGTGGAGGTCGGCCACTTGGGGTGAGATTGGTTCTGTACTGCAGCACTTATAAACCTTATAGCAGTTTTCTTTGAAAACAAAAAGAAAGTACATTTACTTCTTATTCATTGTCTGGGAAATTTTGACATCGGCTATTGTAAATTATAAAAATTGCCCAGGAATTTAAAAAAGGTCTTACTCTCCCTTTTCAATTTCAAGAATATAGAACTTTGGGAAAGTTTTTTATAATCACTTTCCCTTTTCAATTTCAAGAATATAAAACTTTAGGAAAGTTTACTATTAAGTTTAGCATGTCAGTAAGATATTAGGTCAGATGATTTATTCTCAAACTCTTAATAAAACAATTTTCCTTCATCAGTTACGATTAGTTTGATTCATTCCCAATCTGGATTATTGCCACCAGGTTACAAGGATTAGTGGTTATCCAGAATTTTCACATTTTCATACTACTGAAAAAAACATTGATCAGTGCAGCACTAAGGCCATTGACTCTATGTTTAAGATGTAGATTAATGTTCTTTTGTCACATGCATTAATGGCAATATCCCTGCCATAAAAGAAATAAAATGAAATAACCAGGAAATGGTTGTGTCCAGGCTTGTATTTGCAAATGTTTTGACCTAGGGGTATGGAATTAAGAGACGTGATTGGTTTGTTTGTATTCCCCTCTATAATCAAGAGAACTTAGTACATTTGTGTGGGCGCTCATTTTTCCCTCCTTAAAGTTATCAATTTTTTTCTCCAAAAATAGCCTGGTATAAAAACAATGTTATCATAAACTATGATCAACAAACATGTTCAGCTTTAAAGTTTTAAATATGTACCAGGTAAATCCTGTTCATATAAACTATACTTTGGAAGAATGCATTAATATTAAAGAAATATGAATAACAAGAAATCATATATTACTTAAATCAGCAAATAGCTACAGGATTTAAATCAAACATGTTATCTAACTATCTATAATACAAATCACTATAAGATGATTGAACTTGTTTTCAACCAGTGCACAGTTTCCAGCTGCGTCTTGCACACTCGAGATAATCGTAGTGGCAGGCGGCACAGTTGGAGATTTATGGCTTTCTGTACTGAAGAGTTGTGGGTGGTCACCTCTGATGTGAAAGAGAATCACAAACTCAATTTGTCAATGGTGTTTCCACTAGGGGGCTGGGAAATTGCCTTTTATTTCAAGGATCATGATGGTTCCAAAAAGCCCTCTCTTACTAAACATGACATGTTATTCCCTTAAGAGAGAATGGCAAACATTGGGAGGTACGTCTTTGGTGTGGTAACAGCATGGGGATTAAAAACATGAATAGGGCATAGAGGTGAAAGCATTCACACATATTGTGTTATGGTCAAAATCCTTTGTGATAGTCCAGGCTAAGCTACGACAGCTCTAAAAATATGGCAGCTGTAAGCTGGGTGAAAAATGCCTCAAAAACTTTTAAGGGCATAACATATAGACCCAAAAATATTGACTTTCTTAACAACATTCACATTATTCCTGCTGTGTTCCCAGTCATTCATATTGATTAAGGGATATATTTGTCTTGCACTTTAAAGATATCCATTTATCATTTACCGGTAGGTTCTTTCTTCCTTTTATGAATGCATATTTGTGTTGTTGCAAAATTCTTTTACATCTTTACAGTCATAATCATTATCAAGATTATGACAGTCATCAGATTGTTAGATATATATTGACATAAATATCATTATTCAGAACATATTTCATCTTGATCACCAAACTTGAAAAATGTTTTGTGATAATCATCAGGTTAAAAAGTTCCATCGTGATCATTTGGAAGTTTTATAACTTTCAGAAAAGAAAAAAATCATAATTTGATAATCATTAGAATTAGGTATTTTCATGGGTCATTCTCCAAGGTCACTTTACCTCAGAAGGTCTTTCTCTTTGGTCACCAGACTTATGAAGGTCTATGCCCAAGACTTGGGAAGGTTTTCACGGGGACACAGGGTCAGATGAGTTAACATTCAATTCAGCCATGTTGAATGGTATGCTATCTATGGACTGGGTTTGTTGTTAAGTGTTTTGCTTGACCTGATCGCATGGTAAGTTGTTCATGAATACAAAGAAAACAAAAACTGGTTCACCTATATCATCATTTTACTATTTTCTGGATATTTTAATCACCTTTAATCTTGCTATTTTCTGGATATTTTAATCACCTTTAATCTTGAAACTGATTATGTTGATTTGCTTCAGAAATATATAATCTTGTACCTTCCATAGCAGGACTTCTCTATCATATCAGTCCCTGACACCAAAGCTATAAATGAATCCAATGCAAGTCATTAGTATTCAGAAAAATCTGGCTGTCAACTCAGTGGTGAAAGAATATAAGTGTAAATAAATTTGTTTTGTACTGGCAGTTGTACTGATTTGTCATTTGTATTACATGACACTACCTCACCATGCAGAGTAGAATGAGTGGGCCTCTTCCCACTTTTTGCAAAGTCATTTCCTCGTTTTGCGGGGATTTGCTGTTCTCATGCCAACATTACATGGACTTTTCCCTATCTGTATATTCAGGCACTAATTTCAGAGCTATTATGATGTCCAAAGATCAAAATAAAGGCTAACCCATTTATAAATGTTTTGTGAGAAGTGTTTAGTCATATGCAAATGTAATATAACAAAACCTTAACATTTACCTTTACTACCTTTAATGTGCAAGGATTAATAGACCCTCATTGACCCATTAGTAAGTTAAATTATCCACCAGTATTATCGCACTGGAATGTAAACTTTGCCACATCATGGAAATCATTACACTCTAGAATAGGGCTGAATAATGATCATAAATTCAGCCTTTGCCACCATTGCTCTAACATGCCATCATAATTGCTTCAGATAATGAATACCAGAATAATTTACCCAAACTGAAACTATGTGTCAGAGATGCATCTTTAATTTCATCTTTGTTTCTATTTATCATTCTAATTGTGTTGTATAGATGTCATTCTTATTGCACTTTTTTTCTTATTATCTCATACTTGGTGCTTCAAGAGGGTGTTCTGCACCTATGAGATATTCTTTTGCAGATCACCCCTCTGCCGAACTACTTTCGCAGATCACCCCTCTGCTGAACTACTTTCGCAGATCACCCATGTGCCGAGCTACTTTTGCAAATCATCCTTGAGATCCTTCCACCAGAATCAACTTGAGAGATCTGCCAGCCTGAACACTGCACGAAGCTATGTTCTTGACTTTATCTCATACTTAACTCCTAGGTATGAGATAAAGGTTTTGGTTTGATTTCCAATCTATTTAAAGCAAAACAGAGAGGAAAACATTGCAGCATGTGTGGACCTATGTTGTGTGTGTCAAACAACATAAACAATGCCACGCCCCATTTTTAATGACGTCACACTCAATGACGTCATTGCATCATATATTTTACTATGTAATGACGTCATTGAGAGGTGGGCATTGAGATCCTTCCACCAGAACCAACTTGAGAGATATCTGTCAGCCTGAACACTGCACTCACATGTTCTTTTCTTAAGATCTGTACTTTTTACAATGTTAACACTGGTCTGGTATATAAACCATCTGCGGTAGATAAATATGAGATAAAGTCAAGAGCATGGTTCATGCAGTGTTCAGCCTGACAGATCTCTTTTGTTGATTCTGGTGGATGGATCTCACTTGTCATTTGGACCAAGGATGATTTGCAAAAGTACTTCGGCACATGGCAGAGGGGTGATCTGCAAAAGTAGTTCAGCAGAGGGGTGATCTGCAAAAGAATATCTCATAGGTGCAGAACACCCTCCTGAAGCACCAAGTATGAGATAATGATAAAGATGTATTCATTCTGTGGCTGAACAATATGCATATCATGTAACCTTGATAAAAATTGACTGAAACACCTTTGATAGATTTTTCTTTAAAAATAGAAAACACCCTAAACTATATGAATATTAACATCATCAACAATAAAAATATATCTATCACAATATAATTAATGCAACACTTCAAGAACAAGATCGACAATAAAAATATATGTATCACTATGCAATCTATACAATACTTGAACCACAGGTTTAGAGCAAATTGTTAATTTTTTTTCTATAAAAGTTGTAAAGCAATTAGCCTGATAACTGCTGAATTGGAATACTATTTGAAGCTATTTGATGCCATATTATGTCAGTGTTGTAAAGTTTGTGTCCACACTTTATTGCGGTCCTTCCAAAATAGGTATCATTCAATAATCATGTCTGTGCTGACATCATCAGGACAATGAACTTTGATCAAAAAAAGTTTTTTGAATAAAATTTGAAACTATTTTTGGATTCCATTTAAGGGCCCATTCTTTTAGGCCTGGGGGTTAAACATAGCATATCTTTTTGATAATACAGTAGCAACACATTGTGTGGTTTTATCACTGAATTGAGGTGAAAATTGCTTTCCATCTTTACACCAAATGTGAACATGGATATTGATCGCAAATTATTTTCAATCCAAATAGCAATTGGAAATAGTCACTTTTACATTTGATGTCAGTTTTAAAGAATTCCATTTGACATTGTGAATTGAATGCAATTGTCAATACCCAGGAGCAGGGCCGATTCACAACAAAAAGATGACTGTGTTTATTGATATTTCTGACACGTTAAAGTCTATTAAATCATTATGTAGTTGACAAGGCTGGTTTCCATGATTTAATATTATACAATTTTGTGACCTGTTAAACATGTTGAAGCTCAAGCTTTCAAAGTTTCCTTTGGAGTGACAGGTGAAATGATATGATCTGTGCTGACTGAGGCTATAATTTACACAGGGGTATTTCAAATCTGACGTCATCATAAGGCCACAAACAAACAATATAATAATGATTTAAAGATATTTTCCGCCTCTATCTAAAATCATATTCAAAGTTTAACATTGATTATAATGATTATTATTCTATCATACTGACATATCATTAACATAATTATTTTTTATCCAGAATATTTAAACATATTTTATCTCATATTATTTGAATTATATTTATCAAGATTGGCTCTGTGATATTTTAAGTAGTCAGAGATGCTAACATAATCATTGTTATAATAAATGTGGGTAACCTCACAAGGAACGCCATCTCTTTAAAGCAGAATGGTGGATAACAGGCAGGAAGGAAATGTGGTGATTGCATGGAAGTCCAATTTCTTGCATTTTCACTTCCATTATTGCCTAGTTTTGGTGTCACAGTGCAGTGGCTCACATATCCATCATCAGTCAAGTCTGTGTGGACACAAAATGTCAAATAGAGATTATCTCATTGGCTGTGGGAGAATGCTGCTCAAGGTTTGTGCACAGACAGACCATAGTAGTGTGTATGTTACAGTTGTGTTCAGGGGGTATCTGAGATCAGTGGGTAGCCTGGCTGTGTTCAGGGGGTTGCCTAGCTGCTTTCAGGGGGTTGCCTAGCTGCTTTCAGGGGGTAGACTAGCGGTGTCCAGGGGGTAACCAGGCTGTATTCAGGGGGTAACCAGGCTGTGATCAGGGTGTAGCCTGGTTGTGTTCAGCGTGTAGCCTGGCTGTGTTCAGGGGTAGCCTGGCTGTGTTCAGGGTGTAGCCTGGCTGTGTTCAGGGGGTAGCCTGGCTGTGTTCAGGGTGTAGCCTGACTGTGTTCAGGGGTAGCCAGGCTGTATTCAGGGGGTAACCTGACTGTGTTCAGGGTGTAGCCTGGTTGTGTTCAGTTTAGTAACTTGGCTGTTTTCAGGGGGTAACTTGGTGTCCAGGATTGGAGTTGTTTCTCATTCCAGCAAGTGCCCACCGACTGGCTATCAAAGGCTGTGGTTTTTGTAATCATGTCTGTGTGATAATGCAAAAAAGAAAAACCCCCACTGCCACTCTTTGAAAAAGTATGGCATTGAGTCTCAGTGACAGGCTTCTTTCTGACATGATATAGCGTAATCAGTGCTGAAAAGGTTGTTAATACAAACAAATAAAATCATAGCAAATCAAATGGTGATTGCATGGAAGTCCAATTTCTTGGGTTATATCCCCCATCGTAACCTGGTTTGTGTTGTATGCTGCCTGCCAGAAATGCATGCCTGCCAGAAATGCATGACCGGTGTCAAACATGAACCATAGCAGTCATGACCTGGCATGATAACATGTAAGGGCTCACGAACATTACCAATGCCAAGTGTGTGTAGGTTTGAAGTGCTGTGTATACTGGAGATCTACCATGCAACTAATGATGCTTGCAAAATATTTGTTCATCTCCCTGTTGCTCCTCCGGAGAATCCATAAATCACAGACTTGTCTTGTGTGTGGGTGCAAGTCAATCAGGTGCTTAGCAATGTCCCAGCAAATAATTATTTATTGTATCAATGCATCCGAGTGTATTCCACTTATATACTCACAGGGCACTGACATAATGAATGGCATACTTTAGTAGTATTTGATTACCTTTCACTTCTGCGAATGGCAATGATTCATATACTTTATATTGTCCTGAATTTAAAACTATACACATGCATATGGATACTCAGGCATGGCCCAATCTACTCAAACAAAAAGTTTATATTGGGCCAAATAGAGAATTTGCTGTGATCTTTACATTATTTAAATCTATTCATATAAAAAATCTACATTTTTTTTCAGATATGACATCACCAGAGCCATTTTATTCATTTAAATAAATGACATTGACAAATGGGTCTTCTCTTGAATGGAAATGTTGCATGATATTGTTGGTAATTGCACACTTATCAATACATTAGACATTAATATTTGCATAAATAATCACCATGATCATAGTGTCTGTGTCTCTGAATTAGGCCTTTTATGTATGGAAATGATCGCAAGATATAATGCAACATGCGGAAATGTATCATAAGAAATTATATGAGTAATTTGGAAGAGGTAATTGCCACAGGGCATAACATGAAGATGAATTACCTTGATTATAGATAGAAACATGATGCAATGGTGAGACCAACAAAGGTCATGATACAATAGCGACATTAACTAACATAAAGAGACTGTCATGGGGTTTCTATAAATAACATCTTTCTTTGTTAGCAAGAGTGAAAAAGTGAAATGTCAATCAACATAGAAGAACGTTTGTTAAAAAAGACTTTTTTAAACAAGCAGAATCTATGCAAGAATATGACACTGCTTACTAGAAATAATCTTCTACAGATTGTTGGTTATGATTTTTACCCTCAGCCCCTGATGTAATCAGGCTGAGGGTATTGCAGTACTCCTGGCGTGGGTATGTATGTATGTATGTATGTATGTCTGTAGCGAACATCCTTGTCATCGCGATAACTCGAGAACAAATGATGGCAGCTTCATGAAACTTGACACACATAAGCATCTGGTGAAAACCTCGGACGAGTTCGATGGACAGCGACCTTGACCTATTTTTCAAGGTCACAGGGACAATTATGTGAAATCCCAAGAATCGCAATAACTCAAGGACAAATGATGGCAGCTTTATGAGATTTGACACACATAAGCATCTGGTGAAGACCTCAGAATTTTTCTATGAAACATGACCTTCACCTACTTTTCAAGGTCACAGGGACAATTATGTGAAATCATGCTTGTCATCGCGATAACTCGAGAACAAATGATGGCAGCTTCATGAAACTTGACACATATAAGCATCTGGTGAAAACCTTGGAGGAGTTTGATGGACAGCGACCTTGACTTATTTTTCAAGGTCACAGGGACAATTATGTCAAATCATCCTTGTCATCGCAAAAACTCAAGAACAAATTATGGCAGCTTTATGAGACTTGACACACATAAGCATCTGGTGAAGACCTCCGATTTCCTTTGATGGAACATGACCTTCACCTACTTTTCAAGGTCACAGGGACAATTATGTGAAATCATCCTTGTCATCGCGATAACTCGAGAACAAATGATGGTAGCTTCATGAAACTTACCACACATAAGCATCTGGTGAAAACCTCGGACGAGTTTGATGGACGGTGACCTTGACCTATTTTTCAAGGTTACAGGGAGAATTATGTGAAATCCCAAGAATCACAATAACTCAAGAACGAATGATGGCAGCTTTATGAGATTTGACACACATAAGCATCTGGTGAAAACCTTAGAATTTTTATGAAACATGACCTTCACCTACTTTTCAAGGTCACAGGGACAATTATGTGAAATCATCCTTGTCATCGCAGTAACTCAAGAACAAATGATGGCAGCTTTATGAGACTTGACACACATAAGCATCTGCTGAAGATCCCAGACTTCCTTTGAACGAACATGACCTTCACCTACTTTTCAAGGTCACAGGGACAATTGTACCATGAAATCCCCATCATTGCGATAACTCGAGAACAAATGACGGCAGCTTTATGAGATTTGACACAAATAAGCATCTAGTAAAGACCCCAAAAGAGTTTGATGAATGGTTACCTTCACCTACTTTTCAAGGTCACAGGGACAATTATGTCAAATCCACGACATTGCAATAACTCAAGAACAAATAATGGCAGCTTCATGAGAATTGACACACATAAGCATCTGGTGAAGACCCCAGATGAGTTTGATGGACGGTGACCTTAACCTGCTTTTCAAGGTCACCGGCCCATCATCTCAATAATTCTAGAGTAACTGATGACAGTTTCATGATACTTGACACACCTAAGCTATCAAAGGAAGTAGATTTTATGGGTTTTTTTTTACCCCTGCATCAATTTGCCTTGGTGCAGTGACATTTTGTTCACAAATATTGTATGGAGCGAATGTTGTGCAATGAGTTACAAGGGCTGAGGGTTGATGCATCTCTGATGCCTATGTTTACCTGTATATTTGGACACATACACACATACACACACACACACACACACACACACACACACACACACACACTCACACAATTTTGCTCAAAATCTACATGTAGGTTACACAAACATGAACTCCAGAGTGGCACAATGAAGATTTTCCGTTTGAGTGTGAATGTGTCATACATGTATAATTTATCATTGACAAGCAGATGAACCTGTTGGACTTGACAAGCTCTTTGTCACAATGATGGATTTGTAGTGACTTCAAGATATGAATCATTAAATATATGATTCTGAGTGCATCAGTCAATAATTTATAAAGAGAATTTTAAACTGTCATATTTTTTATATTAGATCTCTCAGTATACCTAAAACCCTTATTAAAAAAATAGATTTCAGCCTCATACAAAACTATCCACAATTGAAATAGTCAGCATAATTTCAATCAGCATAATTTCAATGTCTGTATTCATATTTATTCTTGTTTATTCTTGAGGTTTTTACATTATTTTATCAAAGTTTCAATTTGGGCGGTGAAGGTTAATTTAGATCTTAACTGAAATATATTAGATGGAATTTAAAAAGTTTGAACATGCTTTGTTGCCTCATAAAGCAGTTTTTGTGGTAGTTTTTGGCTAAGTTCAATTATTTGACTGATTAAACTGGGCGAAGGGTATGGACTATTTTAAGCTACAGACAGGCATAGACATACGCACTGGCCCAGAGACACCAAATCCTCTGTTTGGGCCAGTAAATGGTCTGTTGCAATGGCCCAGTTGGGCAACAGTATTTTTTGTCTTTTAGTGGCCCAAACTATCTTGATTTTATTCTAATCCTTGACATTTGTCTCATATCACAATCAATGGACTTGGGACAGGTAACCTCCACTAAGGCACTATACAGCCTGATATTCAATGTTTTTTTATTGTATCATGCATCCTATTATCATAAGAAACTTAGGGCCACCACTTCTTATGTTCTTGTGGCCCAACAGGGCAACCAACATTTTTTCTCTATGTCAACACCTGTAAAGACACTTTTTCAGTCCTTTGCTGCATAATGAGTTTTTTTTATTTGAACTTTGATTTTATTTTTATTATAATTGCAACTTCTAAAAGTTTTATATTAATGTTACATATTATGTTCCCCATGAAACTTTTCAAGTGAGTTCCACCGATAAAAATAAATATCTCCTAAGCTAAACACTAATCAGTATTGTGAATTTTAAAGATTTTTTTGGATTTGATTGGTTGATTTGACTTAAATTGGGAGTTCTTGATTGATAGGACAATTTTACATGCTTCGACATTGATGGAGTAGTCTTGAAAACATTTTGCATTTATTCTGTTCTATTTTAGTGAACAATCTTTCACATTAAAATCCAATGAGTTGAGTATCTTAATATATACCATGCCAAAGCTAACAAGCTAACATGAATTACATCTTTATGATGAAAGTGTAAACAATAATAGCATGCATGGAAAAAAGGAAAACATTGTGGTTTTGGGAAGGAAGTTTGTGTATTTCCAGGACAGTTGAGATACCTGGATGGGTCACCTAGTTTGTCTGGGTCCACTTGTAATGTCAAAGTTTTGATTGATTGGGAGTTTCACAAGCCCACCCAGTGGAAGCATTGTAGCATTGTGCTGTAAGTGTGGGTATTGTGTGTCTCTAAAGAGAAGGGCAACCCATTGCCTTCAATTGACACTGCCTTCTCACCAGTCAAACTACAGTGCTGCCAGTGCAGCCATTAGAAGAAAACAAAACATGCAGGTACCAGGCCCAGGGCTTGACATACGCACTGGTCCGGTGGCCAAGGGCCACCAGATCCTCTATTCGGGCCAGTGAATACTCTGTTGCAGTGGTCCAGTTGGGCAACCATATTTTTTGGTCTTTTAGTGGCCCAAACTATCTTGATTTTAATATTCTAAATCCTTGATAGATATCATATCACGTTCAATATTTGATTGGGACAAGTATCCCCCACTCAGACTTGCTCTTTATTGTATCACACATCCTATCATCCTTAGAAACTTCGGGCCACCACTTCTCACGCTCTGGTGGCCCAACTGGGCAACCAACATTTTTCTCTTTATGTCAAGGCCTGCAGGCCTGATATTATGTCAGGCACAGAGACAGAATGCGTCTTTCAAAGACATCGCTGTACTATTATAATGTTTAGATGACAGTGATATCCAGTCAAAAGCATTAAAATGTAATTCTGGGTAAATGGGTTTACAAGTATCATCTGGTGCTGTCTTTCACCCATTTTGCCAAATTACCTAATAGTTTAGACACCAGTTATGACACAATCCCAGTGTTGTTCTGATGACTGGTCTGGTATATAATATCAGTATGGAGATGTCTTTGGAGACATAGTCAGTCTCTGGGCTAGACATTATGTCATGCCTACAACCTGTCTTCATATCCAATGTATATATATAAACACAACTTGAGACTGTAGGTGTATGGGGTGCATGGTGAATAATTAGATAGAATCTCTTTAGACATCCTTGTGTCACTATTTCTGGTGCATGCATATTCTTTGATAGGAACATGTCTCATTTAAAGATAGTCTACATACAATTTTCACATTTTGAAATCACCTTATACATGTATAAGAATAGTGAAATACATGATTGTATAAGAACAGTAAAATTTGGAGAAAAAAGGTATCTCTCTGCTTTGGTACACTTTGATGTGTCACCAGTCTGTGTGAGTTGTAGGAACTATTAGTTGTATCATTATCCTGCATTTAATGATGGGGAAACCGCAAAGGCTGAACATTTTCACAGTGGGTTTCACTTTGTGTGACTCCAAACCAATTTCCAGGTTTCCTATATCATTACTCTATTTGATGATGTGGAAATGTGAAGGTTGAACATGTCATCACAAGGTGTGAACCTAGTCCACTCCGTAAAGGTCTTTCTTTGTGTTGATCACATGACCCAGTGTGTCAAACTTTTTGTACTTTGAACTCACAATTTTTAGGAACGCAGACCCAGGATATGGAAGACAACAATAATGACTTCAAATACATCAAATACAAACAAAATAATTTAAATCAGTTGTGAAAAAAGATTATTATAAATATATGTATATATTTTTTTCATTGTTTTAGGGGACACCTCGGTAGTGATGAGGGGTATGTGGTTCATAGAGGGGCACTCATGGCAGCCGCTAGAAGAGGGGTACGCAGACCAGATAGAGACGGAACACCTCGCCAAATTTGAAAACCAGAAAATTCCGGATGAAACTGCTGATGCTAATAAGGGACCAATACCAGGTAACTGAATGAATATTCTCTTCCCATCACACATTATATTAATTCTTTTATTTATTTATTTGTCAAGGTCAAGGTTACACTTTCCTCAATTTTTCCATGATGGCAGTTACGTTGACCTTTTCCAATGACATTCAAATTGACTATTTCCCATGATATTCATTAAGAGTTTTTTTTTCATGGCAATTTTTACTTTTTTTCATTAGTCTTACTCTCAAAAATAGTACATTTAGTAAAATTATATAGAAATTTAAAATGTAAGCAAATATTTCGGTTAAAAATATAGCCTAATTGCACACTTATTTTTAACATTAGGGGCAACAGTGTCTTTCAAAGTTCTTTTTTCCCGCCAAAAAATCATTTCCTCCACATATTGATCATTTCAGTTGAGGTAAAAGTCGGAAAAAAAAAATTTGTTTGGTAACAATTAAAGAAAGGATAGAGATAACTTTGAGAACATTTTTGTTCTCAAAGATCAATACATGATGTTTTCATGTGGATCAATAAACATTGATGCCATCTGGACCAATATATGTTATCTATTTAGTTGACTGTGGCATGTTATAAAGGAGTACGATTTCATGTAGTTGAAGGAGCAATGATGTCATAATGGTGCTGTGGCTATTTATCAATGAAATAGTGACGTCTTACTTTTTGGTGTCTTGGCAACAATCAACAACACATCCCATACAGCTGCGATCCTCTGTATAAAGTGTCCCTGTTCTAAGTGATTAATAACAATCTTATGTTCATAAATAATGTCAATTTTAAAATCTAAGGGAAATATAGATATTTTTTATATATCTACAGAATTTGAGGTTTTTATGTGTATAGAAATATATAACAAGTGCATTTAGTATAAAACAAGGCATGACCTAAATTAAGGCCAATTCCAGGGGGTAAAAATCAGTGTTTAACGTTAGGGGGACAGCTAATTCAACTTCAGTTTTTGTTGAATTTGATTTGTCTCAGACAAGTAGAAGAGGTTTATATAAGTGCAGTTTCCAGCTGCCAAAAAGAAGCATGGCACACGCCAAAGACTCGCACTTCCTGGTTGCATGTGCAATTTTCAAGGTAAAGAAGGCAGTGAAGTGGTTGTTCATGCTCTCTGACCATGCTGACCTTTTGGCAAGCTGTTCAACAATTCTAATGAATTTTCACAAGGCTCTGAACTCTCCTTGGCAAATGAGATTAACTCCCCATCAAAACTTTGCTTATTGGTTGATTAGTTCAAAATGTGTGACCTTGAAATGTCCAGGCACTGTAGTATTTTGACATCATTCACTGTCTGGGCTCGTAACTATAACACATAGTCTGTTTACTACCAGAGGGCAAATATTTACAGGTTCACACATAACCATGACCCAATAGATTAATGCAAAGAGTGAGAAAATATTTGATCATACAATGACATTACATAACCATATTTGGACATTATGTTGTATGGACATACAGGTTCTTTGCACAAACATTTTCATCAAAAATAAGGAAAATACACTTTAATTTGCCAAATTATGATTTGCTATCATTTTGGGCTCATTGAGCAGACAGTGTCAGATATAGTCCTGCATGAATGTTATTATTGTTTATTTTTGAAAGTATAATTTGTTTTTACATTTTGTGGAGATATTATTGATTAGGTTACAAAGTAGAGGACAGGAGATGGTGGGTTCAACTCTCATTACTGGCACTGTTACTTTCACACTGGTTAAAAGCCTTGAAGGTCAACCTAATATGGCCATTGTTGGTAAAAGGGTCGAAAAAAATGCCATTTCACAATTTTAAGCCAAAGTTAGTTTAGGCCAAAAATAAAAAATGTGCTTATACTTTCCTGACTGACCCTCTGTAAAAAAAACTCCAATCCAAAATAGTATATAAAAATGTCAAAATAATGGATGAAAACGAAGTTAATGAAGTTACAGCAGGGTACCCTGGCTGCCATCTTGACTCTGTTTCATGTTCTGACCTTTTGACTTTTAACTTTTCCGCAATGACATTGATTTCAAATAAATCACCTTAGCAGTTTATATATGCTTTGGCAATTTTTTGGGCACCTGATTAGGTTACATATGATACAAAAAAATGTATGCTCTGATGCCAAGCCTGCATAGTGACTTTAACATTTTGGTTGGTCACTCTTTTTTTGTGTCGCCATTTGTACACTGCACAAACATGTCCATTTGTCAAGTCTGACTGTGGGATCATGACAAAAGGGGTGTGGCATTTGTGAATGCAGCGGGCTTCTCTTGCCGGTGGCTTTCATGTACACAGACAATGTTGACACTGGTGCCATAGCCAGACCCAGTCCCCTGCCAGACATATATCCTGTGCCATGTCTCCCCAACACCAGCACATCTATAGAAAATTACATTCATCAATTTGGAAAGGACACATGGGTCCACAAACACATCAGATTCACTAACCTTTTGGTATTTCTTAATTTGTTTTGGTTTTGTTTGTGATACCTTCTTAAGGTTTGTGGTAATTCAGTTGATTTCTCTCTTGTGTGACAACAGTGGTGAATTGAATTGAGATTTTTGTGGGTTTATTTGTTTGTTTTTTATACTTGATCATGATAATTTCTACAAGATTAAAATAAAATTACATAGACCCACATCCCCTATCTGCATGTCTAATATACCTAAGTTTGTCATTCACTCACTAATAGGCAGTACTTTTGAAAAAAAAAATATAAAAAAACCAGTTTGACTGGCACTAAAACAAAGATAATTGTGGTGTTTTGTGAGCAGTGTGCTTCATTATTCAGGCTTAATGAGCCGTGATTCTATTGGTGACGATCATCTTTGGCAAGTTTCGCCTCAAGATCTCCACCTGATTGGGGAAATGCACCAGGAATAGTGCCAAGTAAGACACTCCTCCCGACGCAGATTTAAGTCATTTCTCAAAAGTGGTTCTATCAGGAAAGAAAACAAACCACAAAATGCTCTTTAACAAACAGACATGCCACATTATTTTTCACAACAAAATAATCTTGAGAGCCTTAAAATGATAATGCAACAAATTATTTCTGTGATTAAGAGTGCATATTTAACATTGAATTGAAACACAATGGCTGTTTGATATCAGCAAGCCTATGCCAATAAAGGTGACCTTTGTACAGCTTGGAGGTCAAAATCATGATGGTTGGGAAGAACCCTCACATCTGAGGCCTGCGTAGACATTAAGCATTCACATCATGTGTGGCATGCATATCATGCAGATAAATACCGGTTTATGGCTTCTGTTGCCTGCCATGCTTTAAGCAATACAATGTACTATCTTACTAGACCAGACTTGATATTGAGTAGGTGGCTTAACAGGGGTTAGATATCAGTGACTAGGGTATTACATCATGAGAGTTGTAACATCTACCACAGCTTATACTGCTGGCCTGCTTAAATTAACCCTTTGTATTTCTTTGGATTTATGATTGGATATTGTACCAGTATTTCATATTTATATATTACAGTATTTGCAATACAGTTTTATTTTGATTGTTTTTTTTTGTTTATTGGTAACTAATCAATTTTCTGTCATTCTGTCTGTCCGTCAATTTTGATCTTCTCTGAAACGACTAATCAGACAATTCTATCAATTTCCTAGGCTCAGATTTTTTTCATCTTTTTATGACTTTGAAAAAACAATCTAATAGCTATTACTGAGTTGTCAAGGAGGCTGCCATTTTTACGAACATGACAAATATCAGCCAATAAAAATTGAGATACAAAATTCAATATGTACAATTTGATTGGCTGAAATTATCATCTGCTCCAGTCTGCATTGGGAAAGAATTTAAATCATCATTTATGAAGCAATTTTCAGGTATTTCCAGAAAGTGTACACAAACATTACAAAGCAATGATCAACATAGCTCTAAGGCCATTTGCATATGCTTTAGTTGGCTAAATAAGATGTTTTTTGACATGTTTACCACATGCTGGTGCTGTTATAGGGGTGAGGATGTGTGCATTCAATGGTCATATGCAGCAATCAATATACAAAGCTTCTACGTCGTCATGTGAATGGAGCCTGTCTGAGTGCTGAAACAATGCCATACATATTCTACTAATGCATCTAGGCTCTAACTATGGAGGAAAACTGGAGCTTATTGTGTTTACTCTTCTTCCTCTTGTAAAGTCTGTCTCCATTGTACTTGCCTGATACCACAGTTGTTTATCTTCAGAAGTTATTTTATTTTGACTTCACAAAAAATGTATATTTTCTTATGACAGGACAAACAGTGTACATTCTTCTGTTTATGAGATGGCTGATACACAATTGTACAGATTAAATATGGAATGAAGCATTTTGGTTCGCTTAGCTTTTCATTTCCTCTGTCCTTTCATGTACTATATATCTCTTTTCTCTGCAGCTATCCAAATAGTAATCACACTACATCAGGGAGAGCCTATCGTTATATAAAGTTCTTATTCCTCCGACATATTCCAACAATGAGACAAATATATCAGACCACAATAATAAGTACCCCACATCAACTTTAATTTAGCTGCAGAAAAAGAAAACATATTTTTTTGCCATAAAATATTTCTTACAACATCAGGCATTTTGAGAATATTTCATTTTTTTTATTAAGAAAAGGAGGACCCTTGTGACTCATATTAACGTCTATCAATGTTAAGTAACTATAGATGAAATAGGTTACAGAGAGTGGAAATCTCACATGGCGATGAGGCATATTTTTTCTGAGACACTCTTTTATTCTCCCATCTATCAGCAGTTGGTGGCCAGTATTGATGAACTCACACTTAATGATAACCAGATGACAGGCATGTGGCCGTGACAGTCATGCTCAGCCCTTTATTTTTTAAATTTTGTTTCCTTTGATTACGTTTGGTTACCTCATTTTGTCATTGATGTATGTCTTAATAAATAACAGCTGCTTTTGATATAGAAACCAACTTCTTTGCAAGATGTGACCAGTTGACAGAGTCACACAATTTTCTATTCCTAACCAAAAGAATGACAGTTTTGACCAATAATCAGCTTATATACGCTATATGCAATATCATATATCCATGTGCAATACTAGTGAACGATTGTTCCATCAACATAGCATTTTCATGAAAATGGATCTGACACTGGTCAGCAGTTGTTTTGATGACCTTATGATAGAGGGATAAAAACACTTTTCTGCCTCAAGAAACAGAAGAGTAGGCAGAATAATTGCTCGACCTGTGGATATTTTCTCAGAGGTTATCGGAGGTTAATGTAGGTCATTTGGTCAGCTAAATATATGCCAGATAATGCCTCACAAATTAGCTCTATTTGTTTGTGATAGATTATATTGGCAAGTCAGTGTAAATGTCTCCATTGGGCCCGGATAAAGCAAGCAAGGTGGTGCTTTTTGTGGCTTATATAATATTTTTTTTATAGTACAGAAAAGGTCAGGTGGGATGCCTCCGCAACTTTTCAGTGGGCTTTGAAGCAGCAAGATGCTTGATCATGAAGCACCATAAAAACTATATCTTCATATATCGGAGGGAATTATTTACTAGGCGTATGATCCACACAAAGAACATTGTCACCTTGTCAGACCTCTTCTCAATAAAGAAATGCAAACAACAAATATCATCCTCTGGCAAAATAAAACTTCATCTATATCAAACACATCTATGACATTTCACCAAACAGTGCTGATGCCAAAATAAAACTGTATCTCAATAAAAACATCTTAATGACATTTCACCAAACAATGCTGATGCCAAAACAAAACTGTAAACATATTTCAAACATTTTCTACATATTTAGTCTTGGAGAGGTGGCCAGCCTGGATTAGGTAGGCCACCCAGAATGCAGCTATTTACTCTGGATAATGTCCAGACTATGAGTAAGACATTGTTCCTGAAGCAGAGCCAGGCATGAGGCTCGCTGCATTACAGAGGCTCAAGGCTGATGCGGGTTCCTAAACTACTCCAATACACTCTAATAACCACAAGTGATTTTTCACCCACCCTTGGCTCGTAAAAGTTTAATGAAAGTAAAGCCAGAAATAATGCAGTACTGCAGATCTGCGGCAGCTGTTATTTTATGCAGTCAGGCACACACATGGGTTACATGCAGAAATTACTAAGATATTTACAAAATATACATTATTTAAAAAATATATATCAAGATTTTCCATTCGCATCTTATATAGCTCCACACTTTTCTACTGAAATCTTATATATACAGACAGGATATAATTATATATGATCACATCGGCTGACCCTTTTTTCCTACATAATAGACAAATTGCTCAAAATGTGTCAAATATTTAGGCTGTTTAATGAAGAAAATAAAACTGGTGATAATAGAGTAGAGAGGAGTTGATAATGATAAAAAAAATAATGCAAAGCCAAGAAGTATTAATTTTATATTGTGGTGCATCTTAGACATAATGTTAATTATATGGTAAGTAGAGCCTTGATATAATTATTATTATAAGGTGCAGCTGATGTCAAATATTTCTCCACGAAATGAGAAGAGTTAATGTCATATCATTAATCTATGAGACATGGTAAGTAGAGCTGATGCCAATGAGACATTGGTAAGTTCAGCCCTATTGGACATGGTAAGAAGAATTAATGCCAAATATTGTTCTTTGAGACATTTGGTAAGTAATACCAAATATTGTGCCATGAGAGAAATTTCTCTGACATTAAGCGAGGGGTTGGCAATATGTCGGCACTGAAAGCCTGCTGGTCTTGTGTAGTTATCTCTCACGAGAGAAATCAGTTGGAGTGGTTTAAACTTGGAGTAGGATTTGGAGCATGAAGTATTGTTAGCTTGCCCTCCAGTGATCAATATCTTGTGTACAGCCATTGCATGAAGCACCAGCTACTTGTACCCCAGCTACTTGTACCCCACACAATGCCTCCCCTGCTTCCACTTAGCCATGATACCCCCCTTATATATATATGTGTATATATATATATATATATATATATATATATATATATATATATATATATATATATATATATATATATATATATATATTAAGATTTATATTTGAAAAATATATTAAGATTTTATATTTGAAAGACAAGGCAATTGAAGCAGGATAGTATTGTGAATTTTGTCATGGGCTTACCAAATAGCCCTGATATAGATATAGATTCATTGGTGTAAATCTGTCATAATTAACCTGTCATCAGGCTAATACACACAAGGAATCACCATGCTGTATATATCCTATCTCTTTAGCATCATCATTACAAGGGTGTGGATTTTTATCATGTAAGATAAACATGGAAATGATAGCAAGCATATAATATGAACACAGATGAAGAAGTCATATCAAACAAGGTCTCATATTCACCGAAGATTATGCTGAATTCACTAACTCTGGTGTTGCTCTTTCTTTGGTATCTTCAATACAGAAAGCATATAGGCCTAGATACTTGATAGAATCTCATTGGTTTCAACTTGCATGCAACATTTCCATTTATATTGGTACACTGAAACAACTTGTATATCATGCCATTTACCCTTCCATTTCCTATGGCATGAAAGGTAACCTTTTTGTGTGATACTTACATAGCCTATTTTGCATGGCATGCTGAAATATACAGATATTATATATTAGACATCATTGAACATTTGGAGACCATTGGAAATTATTTTGTTACCTTGACAAGAATCTAATCAAGCCGACAGTGGCTTTTTCCTGCAGGCAGACTCAGACCTGTGACAATATAAAGAAGGCTGCTGGCTTCTCTGCCTGTGAAAAGCTTTGGGCAAGTGCAGATAATAATGGAGAAGACCTTGTGGGGAGATAAGGTGTGAAAAACATGTCAGTGGCTTGGCAGATAGATCTGCTGCCTGTCTGATGTGCTCTATAATCCCAGCACCCACAGGAAATGAGGCAGAATTGGAGGGCACTCTGAGATGGGCGAGGGCGTGTTGACACAACGTGTGCTGGGGTTTGGTGGGTTGCTCTGGTCAGGGCCCACATGGCTTATATAGCCACCCCCCTTTGCCATAGTTAAGCTATAAGTGGCAGCATCATCCAGGGAGGGCCTAACATCAGGGGCATCACAATGTGTGTGTGTGTGGGGGGGAGGTAGTCCCGTATTTGTCTCTGTCCCTAATCTATAACATATTTTTTCTGGTTATGAATGAGTTATGCCAAATCTGTGTCATTTTTATCCCTCATCTATATCCATGCTTTCATTTAAGGGTGACTTTCACTTTTCTGATGCCCCTTTTGTAATATGGCAGAGAATTGCAACCCACATTGATCTTCAGGAATGACAACAAACATAATATAATATGAAATGTCATTTTCTCATTAAACATAATGGTAACAAAGAATGGCATCATCACAGGATAATAACCTATTTACATAACAAAATTGCAAACGAAAGACATTAGGTATGTTTTTTGATGGTAAAAATACAGAGTGGACATGGATTAAATAAGAATTGGACAAAGATAATATATAATTTTATTTATTTATTTTTTATTTTTTCCTGTCACAGGTAAAAAAAACAGGTAGAGTATTTATTTGTAGCAGATGAACAAATGAGATGTGTATAAATGCTGGTAATATTGGCCAGTAAGGGACGAGTGGATTAGCCACTGCCTCTCAAGGACACGACACATTCCAGGTTGGTGCTGAGCTGGGATCCGGCCGCTTAGATTGAATACAAGTCTTAGATTGTGCAGGCAGACAGATTATGGCCCCCAAAGATGAGCAGATAATGGCTGAGGACAGATATTTATAAACAGGATGTACAGCAAAATGCTGTAAAGGCTCAAATTAATGGGAGATATATGAATCTTGTTTGGAGTCAGGTGGTCAAATCCTACCAACTGATTAGTGTAAAGATGTCTGAGGTCATAAAACTGCTGCAGAAGTAGAATTTCCTGACATTCTTTTTATGTTACTAGATTGTAGAGGTGAACTTCACAATAGGACATGGGAGGACACATCAAAGTGCTGAGGACTTGCTTGTCACAGTGTTTTCTGATGTCTCGTCAATTGGTTGATAATTATGAGATGGAGTGGAATCCATATCATGTTGAATGTCAGCTTAATATTGATAAATGACACAAGCTACTCATGTGTCAAAAACAAGCTCAGTCTAGCAGTATATGTTTACATGATGTTTATACAAAAAAAAAATATATTTAAATATTGTATTTCAGAAGTGGCATGTTCATTTCATATAGTATACATACATCTTGATATGCGAGTAATGTGACAGTTTTATGTAGTGAATGCAGAACGTAAATAATGCAACAATATGTCACGTGCACACTCATCAACACCAAGAAAACACAGGAATCTCACTTTAATATGATGTCTAGTATGTGTATGTATATACATAAATATGGATGAACAAATGAGATGAGTATAGAAGACCATATTTCAATAATATCTGCCTGTTTTATATATATGATATTGACAATTCATTTCTATTGGTAGAAAGAGGTATTTAAACATAACTTACCTTGTCAATATTCCTATGTGAGATTATAAACAGTATAGTGGTAAAGTAAGAAGTCCCGGGCTTTCAGGCCATTCTCAGACAATAACTATAGCAGTTAAACCTTTGTTCTATGAATCACAGTACAAAGAGACATCAAAATTCAAAGATATATTCCCTTCAACAAATATTTAATATAACTTGAACTAATCAATGAATGTTTGTTTTCTGTATTTTTAGTGATTCATAACATTAAATTCAAAGAGTTTTACGTGGACTGGAACAGCATAGATAACGTGTTTCTCCACAGTGAGGCGACATCGTCCAGGTTTTACAGGGCCCTAGGAAACAAGCTTGGACTTGCAAGAGGTAAAAAGCACATTTTAGTTTTTCTATTTCTTCTTTTCCTCTTTATGTTTTCTTTGTAGTCTTATAGTATTTAAAAATCTTGTAATTTTTTAATGTTTTACTTTGTTATGAGACATTATGAAAATAAAAGAAATCTAAAATTTGCCATCTTCATTTATTATTTTCTAAGGCTTATGAACATTAAAATGAGAAAATTAGTTATTTTCTTAAATTCATTTTCTTTTTTAATGCAAAACGGAATTGAAATTAGAGTTCTCATTTAGTTTATTATAACCTTGAAATAAAAAGCATAAAACAGGAATATGTTTGATCTACAGATGTAGTTCCATCATCTTTTTTTATGTGTTGGATTGATACCATACTATATATGCAACTATAATAGGTCAATTTGTACCATTCTACTGGCAGTAATATTTTCAGGAAGTAAATCTATTGTGTATGTTCCTTATTAATTTAGCAAGTAAATTGAATAAATGAATATTTTATTATTCAGAGCATCTGAATCACACTATCCATATTTGCTATATCGACTGCTTTTATGTGTAGTACGCACTAAAACTGTCAGTTAGAGCCAAACATCATTTTAATTTTAACAAGTTCACATGACCTAACAAGGTCACATGACTAAAGAAGGTCACACTTGAGCACAGTACACTTCTAGCATGACACACTATGACCAGTCACGAGTTGATAACAATCATCCACTTATATAACATGGTCTTTATCGGTGGTTTTTTATGGTCAACGAAATCTCATTTCCAGGCATCTTTTTGTGAAATAAGTTGTGGACTATTAATTAATCAAGGAGATTGGGCTATCATCAGACTCCCACTCCACATGATAGTAGTCTGGGTCTTCCGGTGCCTCCTTATGGTATTATCTAGCTGTTCCTTTAACAGAATCAAGTGGTTTCAACATTGCTTTCATCTGACATAAATTTTTATGGAAGATTTCTGTTCTCTCTCCATACACATATATATTGAAATGCCCCACCAGAAGGTGAGACATGTTAGTTTCAAACTTTCTACATTTGAAAAGAATGGACATTGTGATACACACTTTTGTTAAAATTTGTATACTACTTCAACTTTGGCACATTGTTTGCACCAAGTCATACCTTTCCATGCAAAATAAAACTGATTTGACACCTGCCATGTCTTCTGTACACTCCTTACCAGTAAATGTTTGGTATCAGTATTACCAAATTTTAATTTTTAATCAATGAAATATTCCAGTTGAAACTCATGTTAGAACAAAGGCTTGCCATTTTGAATTCCCCACATTTAACATTTATTCCACCACCCCATTTTCTGATTGCTGTTTATTTTTATTTTTTTGAGAAGAATTTAGAAGTTTTGATGTCAATTTGATATTTTCTGTATATTCCTATCATTATGAAAACATCACAAATTCATGAAGAACCAAGGAGGCTAAAAGAATTGCTATTTGTGCATTTATGGTATTTCAAATGTTTCAAAAACATTTTATGTGAATAATCCAATTTCAAAAGTTTTCCAAAGAACCTCTGAACATGAATCAAACCAAAATATTTTGCTTCAAACAGCTAAATAGGGTGCTCCCTGTTGAGTACTTTGATTTTCGGCCAGGTCTCTAACTGCTTTCATGACCTTGTATCCCTGAGGGAATATGTATATTGCATGGTAAGTAAGGAAGCAAAACCAACTCAATACACATATATGTACTCTCTGCTATAGAATCAATAAGGTGATGCTCTGATAACAATCACAATGCCATCTGGGGAGAACTCAACCTGTTATATATTACAAAAATTAAAAAACAACATTTTTTTTCCAAAAGAAATCAATTAATTGCTGTTCAAAAAGAAATAGCATAATTATTTGATAGGAAGGTCAAATATTCAGAAAATGCAAATTAGATAGATATTTGTACAGAAGTTTGATTTGAGTGGTAGCGGGGAAGTTGACTATGGAATTGGCAGAGACCCAGGCTGACAAACTGAACTGTAAAATCATACAAAGATGGAACTGATGCGGAAATGTTTAGCAATGACTACAACAGGACGAGGATGAATGATTAATGCTGGCCCAAGACAAATCTGTCAGAAAAGATCAGGTCAGATGGAACAAGATGTCCATCACCTGGCAAAAAGTTCACACGGGTAGTAGACAGACCTCCATTTGTATCAAGGCCAAAAAAGAAAAAAGAAAAAGAGAAGCTTGTTTCCGATTTCCCTTCCTACCCATGTTAAAACCATCTATCCTATTTTTTTTGGACTTTATGGGTGAAAGACATAGTTTTAATTGTTATTTAATTTATTACTATCTTAATATATTTTTAACAAAAAATAAAAATGAAATAAAAATAAAAATCGACCCCCCCATCCTATTATTTAAGTTGTCAGAAACATGCCCTTAAAAATGACCTTATCTTGTGATGGGCCCTTGTCTTCCAAAGGTTAAGCTTAATACTGAAGCTTCATAAAATAACTAACTATCTGGAATCAAATAAAATCTTCATTTAGCATGTATGAAATACATATCTTTTCTGATTTTTATAGAATAGATAAGAAACACATTTTTTAAAGTTGGCCTTATGTGTAATCTGCATTCAGGTTTACTTGAAGAAGTTACTTGGCCAATTTTCTGAAAATAAATTGATTAGTGAAGTCGCAAGGATGCCAAGAAATTGATAAAGTGGACAAGATTGAAAGGTGCCTTCATTATTTTTATGTGTTTAAAAAAAAAAAACCATGCTCTGCGTATAGAGATTAAATGTTTCTTCACATATCGAGACAATGTGGTGACATCAAGACATGTGTCGGCCTCCCTATGACCTGAACCAGTAGGGCTCAAGATAACCTCGTAATGCACTTATCCTTGACGTATATTGAACTACAGTGACCGGCAACTGTCCGAAACCGGCAGATTAAACTCAGACATTTTTAACTCAGTCAAATATTGAGTAAAATTGATCTGTAGTAATTGCAATTAAGTTGAATATTGTCTCTCACATGTTTTCTTGTATTCCCACTGCTTTTCAAAACATTAAAAGTGTTTATTTGTTTTCACGGCACGATTGATCGCATCACTGTCAAATGACGTCAGAAGTGGTGACGTAACCAACATCACCATATAACTCAATGGAAACTCGGACAATCTGCAGGTTTGCAGAATGCGTGAAAATCATGCTATTACTGTTAATATTGAACGGGTAGCATTAAAATTTCATAGACCGTTAAAGTTGAAGATCTTCTTTTGATGTGAGCAGTTTTTACACAGTTTTTAAAGGTTTCGTGAAAATCGGGAGTGAAAAACATGAAAATGTCCGGATTTGACTGCCGGTCACTGTAGACAAATAAGGTGCAATGTGTGTTTCCACCGATCCATTGTGTCTTGTGATTTTCGTGAACAATTTACCAGGCAATTGATGGTGACACATATATTTAAAGGGAACTCTCCCATTGTTCAAAACAATGGGTTGCCACAGTGTCACACACAAGAGCTATGACGTCACAACTATATCATTATACTCCTAGGCTATCCATCTTATGATGTAGCAAAACATACTTCATCTACTCCATATAGAGTAACATTATCTTCAGTCTGATATCTTTTGTATATACATAGTTTTGTTTTTGTGCATTGATGTTTTGTATGATTCCATCTAGAAGGGATATGGCTTGGCATTGTTAGACAGAATATGCCATTTATATCAAGCATATATATAGTAATATGGAGAGGAACAGTAGATCCCCTGATATTTATATTGGCCCAGGCACGATCCTCGGGGCCTTGTATTTACCCCACAGCTATTCTATACTGCAAGTCCATAGGGCCATTCCTGAAGCAAAATATGCAAAATATGCCAATATATATTTGGCATGGCAGGCATTTCTATTTTATCATTGCCTTATCTGACTTATGTTATGATATTTAGATACCCAAATGTTTATTTTTTCAAGTAACAAGGAAGTTGTTCATTTGGAAAAAAAGAATATTCATTCTATCCGGATGCAATTATAATTTGTCTGAATATAAGGTTCCAGCAAAATTATAGTAAAATGATACTGATATTTGATGCTCCAGTGTGAATATTGTCCAACGTTTCTGAAGAAGGAACTGTGGATTCTGAAATCATTACCACCATTGCTCAAATCACAGGCAAAACGATATTGAAGTAAATATTTGTGAAAATCACTTTCAAATGGATATCTGGGAGCTTTGATTTGGGAGCTACGAACCAGAAATCAAACGTGTTCAATTTTACCTATTTAAGAATCATTCACCTGATGTAACTATAACGCTTTGTCATTAAATTACTAAGTTCCGGTTCGATTTCTATGGACAGGAAGTAAACTTGTAAAATAAGTGATTGTGGGGGTGTAAATCTTTATTATCAAGAGATAAATGTGTTCATTACAAAATACACACTTTCACTGTGTCAGCAAATATGTGGTATCAATATATTCATGTTTGATCTCAATTATTTTTATGTGGCGTACATAATATGGACAAATTTGTCCAAACAAATCAAATGCATTTGAGTACTTCTGCAACCTCTCTGCTATATATAACATGTATTGCCTGCTGCACACTAAATTTGCCTGAGAAATTAACACAATTACCTCTAATTCCTTTTCATAAATCATGTATTTTTCTCCTTTTGACAGAAAAATCAATTGCTTTGTGTATTTTTGGATATGGAGGAACATATATAGTTTTCCATTTATGAAAATGACAAAATGGGCACATCAGCATGTGGTCCAATGATATAATTTCACTAATTGTGAAATCCATACAACAGATCCACAATTTCTCTGAGTATAATACAGAATAGAAATTCCCAAATGAGACAGTTTGTAAGTACAATGTTAATTATTGTCTTTGTAATATCACGTCTACCTCTGTAATTTCCATGCAGCCCAACCTTTTATATATATTGTATTGTGCTGTACTTTACGATTATATTACTTTGGTCTGGGGTGAACAGGGCAATTTTATTCTGAAAATAGTTTAATTAAGCATACTTATTAGTAAATTGCTTTGTCAAATGTCATGGCAATGAGGAATAAATCACAATTTATGGCCTTAAGATTGTTAAAATTTTGGCTATTGACAGTTTAGGTTTGCCTGGGGAGCACTCCTTTATTTGTTTTATGTGTATTCAATATTTATTGTCTTTTGATATTCATTTAGGATGTGATTTGCTCTATTTGATTCCGAGAATGACTTAAGCATGAAAGGTTAGGGTCACGTTTGGTAATGATAGGATTATATTTTAACATTTATTTTTCATTTATGATAATAATAATAATAATGATGATGATGATGATGATGATGATGATGATGATGATGATGATGATGATGATGATGATGATGATGATGATGATAGCGATAGCAATAATGATAATAATGATAATAATTATAATTATAATAATAATAATAAAAATAACAACAGTAATAACAACAACAATAATAACAACAATAATAATAATGATAATAATAATAATAATAATAATAATAATAATAATAATAATAATAATAATAATAATAATAACAATAATAAATAATTATATTATTGTCCTCACGAGTTAGCATTGATTTCTTGTGCTCTTTCAACAAACTGTTTTTATCTTGTTTGAAAAGTCTTACATCAGCAAAATATAAGAGCTTGTTTTCAGACATCACGTAACAGTGATTTCATGTTCTTTGACTCACCTACGTATAGGAATCCATACTATTTTAGTCTATGACATACTGCCAACAAGGAAGCGAAGTTGAAGTTAGTTTTCCTCAGCCATTTAAAAACTCTTTGTTTATCTACTTTAGGAAGTTTGAATCTATTTTTGAAAAGGTCAATTTTCTTATTTTAACTTCAAAATCCTTTTTTACCCTCAGCCCCTGATGTAATCAGGCTGAGGGTATTGCAGTACTCCTGGCGTGGGTATGTATGTATGTATGTATGTATGTCTGTATGTATGTATGTCTGTATGTATGTATGTCTGTAGCGAACATCCTTGTCATCGCGATAACTCAAGAACAAATAATGACAGCTTCATGAAACTTGACACACATATGCATCTGGTGAAAACCTCGGACGAGTTCGATGGACGGCGACCTTGACCTATTTTTCAAGGTCACAGGAACAATTATGTGAAATCCCAAGAATCACAATAACACAAGAACGAATAATGGTAGCTTTATGAGATTTGACACACATAAGTATCTGGTGAAGACCTCAGAATTTTTTCTATGAAACATGACCTTCACCTACTTTTCAAGGTCACAGGGACAATTATGTGAAATCATCTTGTCATCGCGATAACTCGAGAACAAATGATGGCAGCTTCATGAAACTTGACACACATATGCATCTGGTGAAAACCTCGGACGATTTTGATGGACGGCGACCTTGACCTATTTTTCAAGGTCACAGGGACAATTATGTGAAATCCCAAGAATCACAATAACTCAAGAACGAATAATGGTAGCTTTATTAGATTTGACACACATAAGTATCTGGTGAAGACCTCAGAATTTTTTCTATGAAACATGACCTTCACCTACTTTTCAAGGTCACAGGGACAATTATGTGAAATCATCTTGTCATCGCGATAACTCGAGAACAAATGATGGCAGCTTCATGAAACTTGACACACATATGCATCTGGTGAAAACCTCGAATGAGTTCGATGGATGGCGACCTTGACCTATTTTTCAAGGTCACGGACAATTATGTGAAATCCCAAGAATCGCAATAACTCAAGAACGAATGATGGCAGCTTTATGAGATTTGAAACACACAAGCATCTGGTGAAGACCTCAGACTTCTCTTGATGGAACATGACCTTCACCTGATTTCAAGGTCACAGGGACAATTATGTGAAATCATCCTTGTCATCGTGATAATTTAAGAACAAATGATGGCAGCTTCATGAAACTTTACACGCATAAGCATCTGGTGAAAACCTCGGACTAGTTTGGTGGATGGCGACCTTGACCTATTTTTCAAGGTCACAGGGACAATTACGTGAAATCCCAAGAATCGCAATAACTCAAGAACGAATGATGGCAGCTTTATGAGATTTGACACACACAAGCATCTGGTGAAGACCTCAGAATTTTTTCTTTGAAACATGACCTTCACCTACTTTTCAAGGTCACAGGGATAATTATGTGAAATCATCCTTGTCATCGTGATAACTCAAGAACAAATGATGGCAGCTTCATGAAACTTTACACGCATAAGCATCTGGTGAAAACCTCGGAATAGTTCGGTGGACGGCGACCTTGACCTATTTTTTAAGGTCACAGGGACAATTATGTGAAATCCCAAGAATCGCAATAACTCAAGAACGAATGATGGCAGCTTTATGAGATTTGACACACACAAGCATCTGGTGAAGACCTCAGACTTCTCTTGATGGAACATGACCTTCACCTGATTTCAAGGTCTCAAGGACAATTATGTGAAATCATCCTTGTCATCGTGATAACTTAAGTACAAATGATGGCAGCTTCATGAAAATTGACACACATAAGAATCTGGGAAGACTCCACATGAGTTTGATGGACGGTGACCTTAACCTGCTTTTCAAGGTGACAGGCCCATATCAATAATTCTAGAGTAAATGATGACAGTTTCATGATACTTGACACACCTAAGCTATCAAAGGAAGTAGATTTTATGGGTTTTTTACCCCTGCATCAATTTGCCTTGGTGCAGTGACGTTTTGTTCACAAATATTGTGTGGAGCGAATGTTGTGCAATGAGTTACCAGGGCTGAGGGTTGATGCATCTCTGATGCCTATGTTTTAGATTTGCTGAGCAAATAGTTTTCAAGTACTTCCCATTAAAAGTGAAATGATTAACTTCCGAAAGTGATTAACTTCCGAAAAGAAAGTGAAATGATTAACTTCCGAAAGTGATAAACTTCCGAAAAGAAAATGTTCAGAACTTAGTTTTTCAGAGGCAGGTCATCAAAATCCAATAAAAATAAAATCAGGAAGCATTTGACAATTGTTTGAGTGCAGGAGAGTATGGGAGAGGTAAATTGGAGCCGGGCCAGGTTCTTCACCATAATGATGTAACACTTAGCGGCAGGTTTAATTTCTCCTCTACGATGTCCAATAGATTTGCCGCCACTTGTTTGCATTATGGGTAATTATAAAACTATTTTAAGCAATAGAGAACATGCAATGCATGTTAGCGTTTGTGAATCTTTAATGAGTCTTTGCACTGTAAATGGCCGGAATCGTCAGGTCAGTAATCAGTGGCAGAGATCAGCCACTTATATCAAAACTACTGCTATTTTTAGCCTTTTTCAATGCAAAAGCAGAAGTAGACTAAAGTGGATTGTCTGATACAAAGATTTATGGCAGATTGTCACAAGTTAAGTGTGATTGACCCTAAGTTCGGACAGTGACGTAAATAAGGCACAAAAGGAACAAATCTGCATGCATTTTACCTCAGTTATCAAGCCGGGGGACCGCTTTGCATAAAAAATTGATGCATTCCAAAGTAACATGTGATAAGGTAAATTGTTGCTTATGACGCACGTAAGTAAAGTCTGTGACAATTTACAAGCTCTGCAGAACAATTAGTCAGACATGATTATTGGGACTGACTAAGAACTCAGCTTGAGGCATTCAATTCTCTCAGTCAGTGACACAAAGTTGGTGATCATTTCTTTGATTTCCAATTTTTTTGACAAGCAGTTATGATAGAAATTGCACATGTTTGAAGTGTAGATGCATCAAATATGTGGTGTTTAATTTTTAAATTGATGTTGGTTTAAGCCTATTAACATTGCAGTATATAGTAACAGAGATGTGCAGGTCAGCTTTAGAAAATAAACCAAATGAGACATGATTATCTCCAAAACTTAATTGAGAATAATTAAAATGCATTTATTTATTTAAACTTGTCAGGACTCTACCTTTCAAATGCATACTCATGATAGTGGCATATTCAATGTAATTTGTTTTTCCAAACTTGTATTAAGGTTATTAGCAATGCCATGAGAATCATTGCAAAAACAATTTTTTTTTTAGATTCTAGTTACATTGGAGAATTACTAAAAATTGAGGAGCTATCTGGTTTTGAGTTACCGGTATATATGCTCTTTTGGGTGTTACTGTCCCCGGTGGAACATTTTTCAATACTTTTTTCAGTACTTAGAGTGTAAAATCATTTGGGATTGAATCTATTTTTTTCTTGAATGGGAATTTTTCAAATAACAACAGTGATATATCATTATTATCAATTTAAGTTATTGTGGATTACAAGTAAGGAGAAAAGTCAAAAGTTTTTATCAGTGTCCAAGATGGAGAAGTCCTGTAGCAATCTGGCTATCCGTCCTGCCAATTGTCACATTTTTTTGGATTTGATTTGATTTGATATGTTGGCCGCTCCACTTTTGTCTCGTGGGCACTCAGAGCCTACGCAGCGTGGCTACCCAGCTAGAGGGGAGATCCAATACGCACTATCTCCAATCTGTGAGTAGCACTCGTGCTGACCGCCCGGTGCAGGCCCCTACACTGATGAAAAGCTACCCTATCTAATTATCACCTTCTGCACTGACAACTTTCACCTCAACACTCACTCCTTCCCTTGGGGCCTACAATCCCCAGCGCGCTAAAGGGCGTCCAATATCCCTATACAGCCTGAGGCGTCCAATATCCTCGTAAGCCCTACCAATCACAACTAGAGGCTAAAAATGTCCTCCACGTGAGTACCTAGTGATCTTCAGCACCTTCATATCTACCAGCTGCCTCCTTACCAACTTTTCTAATCCCACCGAGACTACATCCTAAGTAACCGACATCCCCCACTAAACTATGACTAACATTTTTCTCACCATCCTGATCCAGACCTGCAAACCCTGCAAATCACAATAACAATTAGTGGCTGCAAATAACTGGAACAAAAAATAACTATCTTCATCTCCTGAAAAAATAAAAATTTTAACACTCCACTTACCTTAATTTTCTTCTTTATGCCCAAATCATAAGAACAATACAGTACTACCTTATTTCTATTCATGATATATCCAAATATCAGTCAAACCATGGTGTCCAATGTCGTCTGCTATTTCCCGCATTTTTGTCTCCTTGACCTTGTCTCATCCTCATCCATTTCTTCTCAAAAAATCCTACTTATCTGTTTGTATACATATATAACAAGCATCATCCGTATCTATATATATTCCCAAAGATGTAGATGCAAAAATTCCGAATTGAAAACGTTTTTTTATCATAACAATTGAAGAATTTAAGTTTTCAATGAATCGTCTGCTTCTTTCCCGCTCGTCGCCATCTTGCGCTCAAACTTGCAGCTCACTGACAGGAAGTAATTAGCAGGTGTCTCATGCAAACATAGTCCATACAATTATTTATATATATTTTTTATTTATTTTTTTTTATATATATATCACTGAGCATGAACATTTTATATGTGTTAACCCTCTAATACAAGTTATCTGAAACAGTTTCCCACATTCTTAAAAAAGAATTATTTAGCATTTTGTGTACAGTTTTCTTCTATATTTATTGCATTGTCCTATCAGTTGTTCTTGAAACCTTAAGCTGTGTACCATGACTCATATTGCTTGTAATCAGTGTCTTTATATCTTAACAATTGATTTTAGTATTTGAAGATGTCACAGAATACGTTGACACCTATTTTATCACAGAATGATTATAATCTCGTCAGTAATGTCAATAATTTCAATAATGACAATAAGGTCAACTAATCTGTCTTACAAATCTAATATATCAATAGTTCATGAAAACAAACTTTCAAGCTGTAATTTTGTGCCTGAAAAAATAAGGAAGCGTATTACATTACAATGTCACATGCATTCAAGTGTTTCAAGGATTTGAATACATCAACCAAAGTATAATTAATTCATGAAATTGTGTCTTCTTTCTAAATGACAACACAATGAGATTTGTATGACTTAGAGAGATTGTAATGAATAAATGAATACAAACTCAACCAGTGTATTAAAAAGAT
This sequence comes from Amphiduros pacificus, assembly GCA_949316495.1. Lineage (NCBI taxonomy): Eukaryota > Metazoa > Annelida > Polychaeta > Phyllodocida > Hesionidae > Amphiduros > Amphiduros pacificus. The sequence continues at coordinate 34,495,784 of OX439005.1, read as the reverse complement.
ACTGTTTGCCATTAAGGGACAGACTCACTGGCAGCCTTGTTCAATATTTAACTATCAGCAACATTCAATGATTGAACTTTTTAACGGTTTGATTGACAGCAGTATCCGGGTACACGTGCAGAAAATGACTGGTCAACCATGAAGGTGTCCAGGCACGGTGACACACTTGGCGACACCTTGACATAGTTTTTTTTGTATTGCTATAAGATATTGATCAATAGCTTTCTAATTTCCAAAGGAAAGTGAGCAATATTTCATGATGACACTTTCACGCTTGTCACGGAAGTTGCCAGCCACATAGAAATTCCGAGCTTGATAATGAATTATGTAGAGCCAAAATACAGGCTTTGTGAGATCAATTGAAAAAGTTAGGTGTTTAAGTGAGAGAAAATTGATTGGATGTTGACTATGTCCTGACTATGAGACTTCCTCAGGTGTGAGTCATCCATCACATGACTTCCATTTGACTTCCGGATGTAGTATGTTTAGATCTCATGCAACTTCCATGTGACTTCTTACTATCTGTGATTTAGCATGTTTAGATTTCATGAGACTTCCATGTGACTTCCGTGATTTAGCATGTTTACATCTCATGTGACTTATGTGACCTTTGTGATTTAGCATGTTTAGGTGTCATGTGACTTTTGTGATTTAGCATGTTTAGGTCTCATGTGACTTCCACGTGACTTCCGTGATTTAGCATGTTTAGGTCTTGTGTGCCTTCCATGTGACTTCCATGTGACTTCTGTGATTTAGCATGTTTAGATCTCATGTGACTTATGTGACTTCTGTGATTTAGCATGTTTAGATCTCATGTGACTTATGTGACTTTTGTGATTTAGCATGTTTAGGTTGTATCAGGGTGGTGACATGTAAGATGTATTCAGGGATAATTAGAGATAATCAATTAGACCATTCAACTGCAGAATAATACAATATTTCCACACATCAACACATATCTTGAATTCATATTTTTCTCTTTACATCCTAAATAACTTCATCCTCTCAGCTTCTACAGATGTGTGAGTGTCTTCTATTCGGTTCATTAATTTTTATTGGAAGAAACCTACTTCCACTTTCTCCCAACTTATGTAGAGATCATATATATGTTTTCATGTGCTTCAAATCATCAACAAGTTTGATTTCTGGAAAATAGATGAAAACAAGTTCTATGTATCAATAATAAATAAAAACAAGTGGTTTTCTTTTAAAGACAGCATGAATTATGCATCATTAGTCCATGCTTTAATAGTGACAATACTGGCATGAGGGCCTGTAAAATATGTAGGCATTATCCAGCCAGTTATTACATATGCAAATATAATAGTTAATAACATATCCATATCAGTCAGGTGGGAACAGGGAAATATGTGGCAGGAGGATCCTTTCAACAAGAATATGGATTCCTTCACCTTTTCAGCAAGAATAGGGAATTTCCCAACCCTTTCAGCAAGAATATGGATTCCTTCACCCTTTCAGCAAGAATGGGGACTTTCCCAACCCTTTCAGCAAGAATATGGATTCCTTCACCTTTTCAGCAAGATTGGGGACTTTCCCAACCCTTTCAGCAAGAATATGGATTCCTTCACCTTTTCAGCAAGAATGGGGACTTCCCACACCCTTTCAGCAAGAATATGGATTCCTTCACCCTTTCAGCAAGAATAGGGACTTCCCACACCCTTTCAGCAAGAATATGGATTCCTTCACTCTTTCAGCAAGAATGGGGACTTTCCCAACCCTTTCAGAAAGAATAGGGACTTCCCACACCCTTTCAGCAAGCATAGGGAAATTTTATCATGGATACTAAATACTAAAGACAAATTAGTTGAGTCTAAAATGACAAATTAGTTGAGTCTAAAATGACAGTTGTTTTGTTTTTGGTATATTTTCAGGGACAAGGTTACATAGAGGTTACTGCTACGAGGCCACAATGGATGACAAGCCTCCAGACATACAGCACCTCGTGTTTGTCATCCACGGCATCGGTCAGAAGATGGAGACCGGGAGCATCATCAAAAGCTGCAACCAGTCAGTATAGAGAACATGTGCACTGATAAGCTACTAGAGCAAATAACTTCATTATAATATATATAATATATCAATAAGTTGATGGGGAGCATCATCAAAAGCTGCAACCAGTCAGTATAGAGAACATGCTCACTGATAAGCTACCAGAGCAAATAACTTCATTATAATATATATAATATATCAATAAGTTGATGGGGAGCATCATCAAAAGCTGCAACCAGTCAGTATAGAGAACATGTGCACTGATAAGCTACTAGAGCAAATAACTTCATTATAATATATATAATATATCAATAAGTTGATGGGGAGCATCATCAAAAGCTGCAACCAGTCAGTATAGAGAACATGCTCACTGATAAGCTACCAGAGCAAATAACTTCATTATAATATATATAATATATCAATAAGTTGATGGGGAGCATCATCAAAAGCTGCAACCAGTCAGTATAGAGAACATGCTCACTGATAAGCTACCAGAGCAAATAACTTCATTATAATATATATAATATATCAATAAGTTGACGGGGAGCATCATCAAAAGCTGCAACCAGTCAGTATAGAGAACATGCGCACTGATAAGCTACTAGAGCAAATAACTTCATTATAATATATATAATATATCAATAAGTTTACAGGGAGCGTCATCAAAAATGTTTAGATCAAAATAATTCATTTTCAAATGTTAGTCACACGTAACCTTTGTATATATTTTATTTCCTTTATTATAGATTAAGAGAAATAACAGCCAAGTTGCGAGAAAAGTATTTGCCTGATCTGGACACGGACAACAAGCGAGCTGAGTTCCTGCCTGTAGAGTGGAGATCTTCACTTACTCTTGACGGTGGTTAGTCTTACATACCATTTAACCTAAATTACCCTAATCTTACTGATTATAAAGTCACCTTCATGAGATGATTTCTTTTTAATTAGTCCTTTGTAATTTAAATATAGATAAGTTTGAAATGTTGTTGGTTTTGTGAATCTTGCAGATACAGTGGAATCTATCACACCCAATAAGGTGCGTGGATTGAGGACTATCCTCAACAGTAGTGCCATGGACATTCTCTACTATACCAGCCCACTCTACAGGTCTGAGGTAGGCTTCTATATTAATAAATATATTAAATACAAATAGATAGATTCCCATACTGTTAGGGTGGAGTCAAATACTACAGCTTAAGTTTTATATGTCTGATTTATATGTCTGATTTAATCCTACACATCACTCAGACCTAAGTTACGCTATAAAGCAGACAGGCAGGAATAACTCAGACCTACACATCACTCAGACCTATGTTAGGCTATAAAGCAGACAGGCAGGAATAACTCAGACCTACACATCACTCAGACCTATGTTACGCTATAAAGCAGACAGGTAGGAATAACTCAGACCTATGTTACGCTATAAAGCAGACAGGTAGGAATAACTCAGACCTATGTCAGGCTATAAAGCAGACAGGCAGGAATAACTCAGACCTACACATCACTCAGACCTATGTTACGCTATAAAGCAGAGAGGCAGGAATAACTCAGACCTACACATCACTCAGACCTATGTTACGCTATAAAGCAGACAGGTAGGAATAACTCAGACCTACACATCACTCAGACCTATGTTACGCTATAAAGCAGACAGGCAGGAATAACTCAGACCTACACATCACTCAGACCTATGTTACGCTATAAAGCAGACAGGCAGGAATAACTCAGACCTACACATCACTCAGACCTATGTTACGCTATAAAGCAGACAGGCAGGAATAACTCAGACCTACACATCACTCAGACCTATGTTACGCTATAAAGCAGACAGGCAGGAATAACTCAGACCTACACATCACTCAGACCTATGTTACGCTATAAAGCAGACAGGCAGGAATAACTCAGACCTACACATCACTCAGACCTATGTTACGCTATAAAGCAGACAGGCAGGAATAACTCAGACCTACACATCACTCAGACCTATGTTACGCTATAAAGCAGACAGGCAGGAATAACTCAGACCTACACATCACTCAGACCTATGTTACGCTATAAAGCAGACAGGCAGGAATAACTCAGACCTACACATCACTCAGACCTATGTTACGCTATAAAGCAGACAGGTAGGAATAACTCAGACCTACACATCACTCAGACCTATGTTACGCTATAAAGCAGACAGGCAGGAATAACTCAGACCTACACATCACTCAGACCTATGTTACGCTATAAAGCAGACAGGCAGGAATAACTCAGACCTACACATCACTCAGACCTATGTTACGCTATAAAGCAGACAGGCAGGAATAACTCAGACCTACACATCACTCAGACCTATGTTACGCTATAAAGCAGACAGGCAGGAATAACTCAGACCTACACATCACTCAGACCTATGTTAGGCTATAAAGCAGACAGGCAGGAATAACTCAGACCTACACATCACTCAGACCTATGTTACGCTATAAAGCAGACAGGCAGGAATAACTCAGACCTACACATCACTCAGACCTATGTTACGCTATAAAGCAGACAGGCAGGAATAACTCAGACCTACACATCACTCAGACCTATGTTACGCTATAAAGCAGACAGGCAGGAATAACTCAGACCTACACATCACTCAGACCTATGTTACGCTATAAAGCAGACAGGTAGGAATAACTCAGACCTACACATCACTCAGACCTATGTTACGCTATAAAGCAGACAGGCAGGAATAACTCAGACCTACACATCACTCAGACCTATGTTAGGCTATAAAGCAGACAGGCAGGAATAACTCAGACCTACACATCACTCAGACCTATGTTACGCTATAAAGCAGACAGGTAGGAATAACTCAGACCTACACATCACTCAGACCTATGTTACGCTATAAAGCAGACAGGTAGGAATAACTCAGACCTACACATCACTCAGACCTATGTTACGCTATAAAGCAGAGAGGCAGGAATAACTCAGACCTACACATCACTCAGACCTATGTTACGCTATAAAGCAGACAGGTAGGAATAACTCAGACCTACACATCACTCAGACCTATGTTACGCTATAAAGCAGACAGGCAGGAATAACTCAGACCTACACATCACTCAGACCTATGTTAGGCTATAAAGCAGACAGGCAGGAATAACTCAGACCTACACATCACTCAGACCTATGTTACGCTATAAAGCAGACAGGCAGGAATAACTCAGACCTACACATATACTGAGTGATGTGTAGGTCTGAGTTATTCCCACCTTTGTGTCTGACAGAGGTGTAGGTTTACCCTCTCTTAACACTGAGTGGGGCTTGCACCTGGGTAAAACCTTCATTAATCTGAGACTACTTTTCTTTTCAGATCACACATGGTCTCCAGACTGAGTTAAATGGCTTGTATCAGAAGTTCTGCACAAGGCACCCTTACTTTGAGGCCAGTGGTGGCAAAGTGTCCATTGTTGCCCACTCACTTGGTATGTATGACCCTTCTTTTATTACATAATTTGCTTCTTCCATAATTGAGATATCTCATTGACATTTATTGCACCTAATTACACTATTGTCCCATTCAGTTACAACACTTCATTAAATATATGGTACATTGAGCAGGTAAATGCACTAATTTTATTTATTTTGGAGAAATTTAACATAATAATTATATGGTTTGGTTAAATATTGTCCAACATTTGAATATTTTACCTGATAGCTGCATTGATTATTACTATGATGGAGTTGGATACTACTGATTATGCAAAACAAATATCTGTTCTCCCGGATCTTTCCCGAGTCAAAAATGCTGAACTTTGATTAATTGCCATTTGTAAATGTTTCAGAAAGTAAAATATACATAGTGATATGATGGTAATGTGTTGCTGTTTCAGGCGTGGTAATTACTTATGACATCATCACAGGATGGAACCCGATTCAGCTCTACGACCAATATGTCTCCTCTGTTATCGTAAGTGTCACTTGCTAGCCTACTCTCAATAATTCAAATCCATAAATTTTGGGGCAGAACAGGATATATACAAACATATATATATAAGCTGATTGACCTTAAAATATGTGTTATTTGTATTTTGTTGATAAATATGTTTCTCAATGAAGTTTGAGAGTTGATTGAGCTCCTCTTCCCGTCCTCATGCTATTTTGGACTCAAGCAGTATTTAAAAGGTCCAAATAGGATGGTAACTGTAAAAGTATGATATAAAATTGTTCAAGACACAAATCAGTTTGTTTCTCATAGGTGTTTATATCTTTGTATGATTAACAAGTTCAACCCACACTGTGAAAATGTATTTTGTTATGTAAATGTCAATTAAAAAGACATTACTGCTGTCCACCTACGCCAGATCTTATCAGGGATTTCTCATATTTTTTACAACCAATTAGTGATGATTGCTTTATGATATCTGATCTTTTATTCTGTCACTGAGGTTGAAATCATTGATATTGGGGATAAAAGTTTGATGTGGTTTCCCAGGTGTTATGTGAGTCACTTTCACAGACCTTAAGAAAAATGCATACACTTTTATTCTATACTTATTTTTTAAGTGTTATATTACTCATTATAAAATCACATTAGAACTGGATTTTGTTTTATAAAGAATAAGTTATACATAACTTTGTAGGCCATTGAAAAAACATTACCTGGTACAACCTATTTCTGCATAAACAAATAGATAAAATATTGCAAGTTCAAATATTTTTCAAATTTAAAAAGGCAATTAATGGGATTGAAGATGAATGAATCCTTTAATATTTGAATCATTGTGGAATCCTTTGTGGTGTTCTCCTGGTTTGTGGTGTGCTTCAGGCCTGCAGAGGTGTCTCAATTTGTATAACCAGATCTACAGCCAAATCTATAACCAGATCTATGACCAGATCTATAACCAGATCTATGACCAGATCTACAGCCAAATCTATAACCAGATCTATGACCAGATCTATAACCAGATATATAAACAGATATATAACCATATCTATGGCCAGATCTTTAAGCAGATCTATGATAAGATCTATGACAGATCTTTAACTGGGTCTATAACCAGTGCTATGACCAGATCTTTAACCAGGTCTATGGCCAGATTTATGGTAATACCGATTGAACCTACCGGTAATCTCTGTTCCACACATTACAATTTGCTTTTAAATTCAAGGTGATAATATAGATTTCTGTGATGACATCATCTGGAATTTTTCCTCACTTTTACTGAATTATAATGTGAAGTCATGAATATTAATGAGCCTGCCATTGACATTGATTGATGATGAGCAGTTAAACATTCGTGATGATACATTTCAGACCACTGTCCCTGATTTCAATCACATGTGTACCTTGTGAACCAGGGCTGAGTGCCATGTAAAAATGTTACACATTGTTATGCTGCAAACTTCCAATGAAATCACTTTCCAAAAAGTTCACTGAGATCAACTATCTCAATAATATTGTTCTAAAAAGAAAAATTGAAGTATTACTTTAAGACCATGGCAAAATGGTGCTAACACACTTTTATACACACCAAAAAAGTAACTTAAATAAACTGTGTTGCTTCAACCAATTTTCTTATGAAAAAATACCCATGGGTCAGAAGTAGGTTGAAAAGTGAACAGGAATAAACTGGATTTGGTGTAAAATATTTTATAGGAGAATTTTGACATTTTTCCGGGACAGAACAGTGTAAGTTCATGATCAGAACACAATATAGTCAAGTTTTAAGAAATAGTTCCCATTTTATAATTAACAACTGCATTAAAACATGATTATTCAAGATACCGGTAGTTCCTCTGACTTGATTTATAAAAAAAAAAAACATTAGGCACATACCTTGAATATGTGTTTCTCTGTTATATAAGTACCTGTACTCACTATAATGGCAAAGATTAAAGTCATACTGTAATGTAGTTATTAATATCTATCTATCTTTCTGTTCTTCTGCTTTCAGTTACATATGGTAAATACTTCTATTTCCCAATAAGTCATGATGTGTGAACCTCTATCTATAGATGCCCTAAGTAGTTAACATGCATATTTAGTCATTCCAATAGTTTAAGAGATATAAAAAGAACAAAAATAGATATATTGTTAATATCTTCCTGTAGAATATATATTGATATAGATAATTGAAATGTAAATTGAACATTTGGAATTTCAATTTTTAAAAAATGGATTCAAATTTTCATTTTAGATAAATCAGTTTCAGTTGTAACTATTCTTTTTCTGAGTAGCAATTTCACAAGTTTGTGTTTTTAATATTCCTGTTTTTTTTCTCCACAACATATAAGGCACAACAGTCAGAAGAAAACATGTTATTGCTACCAGTAGGTATTCTATGTCAGGACAGAAAAATATGGCCCCATGGCACACCAGCCTATAAAAATTGCAGTAGCTTTTGTGATGTATATGCTGTCATGGGGTGTGACTCACACGCTGCCCAAGCTTAGTTTATCACAAACTGTTAACAGTGATTTGTTTTGTGAATGGGTATTCTAATAGACATTTTACAGCATTTGCATAATATAGATATTGTGAAAATACTAATAAAAATTCAGTTATCATAGTGTTAAATGCATTGTGTCAATTTTATTTGAAAATATTGTCAAATAGCCAGTGATTCATATGGTCATTTCTTAGACTAATATTTTATTCTGCATGTAGCAATGTACATGTGCTTATATTACGACCACTTATAGATGTCTGGGTAGAATTTATATTTGAATATAGTTATTCTATTAATCAATGTTTTTGATGTGACTTTTACAGTGTAGACATACTAATATATACTAATATATTTATGAGTTAAAAATACTTTTCAAAAATGATACAAGGATTATTTCTCTAAATGCAGGAAATCTTCAAATGTCATTGTTATCTTCTCTGTTTTCTTTATTACGTATTTGACCACATCTTTCTATCTGAACTTCATCCTTATCTATTTTTCACAATTTGCATTAAGAAAAGAATCTTTCCACATTGTAATGATACTAAGGGTCCATCCAGAATAAGATGTTATCCTTTGTATTGTTTTGACAGCCACAGCTTGCAGTTGTGAAAAGGAAACTGTTAATCTCATTGATTTTGGCCGAGAACCTTGTATGTCTTTCATGTATTTTACCTTCTTTTAATCATATTTATGGGATTCCATTTGCAAGTTGCTTTTGAAACTCTTTTATCAACCAGGTATATGGTTTTGTGTTTAATATTCATAATATAATATTTCTGTCACTGATTTTTTTAAACTTTCCACTCTTACGCACCTTATATTTGCATCTATCTTTTTAAATTCGATATATTTTATTATTATATTGAACTGAATTTTTTATTATGAAATATCAGTGACAGGGTGATATCATTATAAATCATCAATATTTAATATACTTATACATGTATATATCTACATTTAAGAAGAAAACTTCAAGGGTTCGTCATTTGCAGTGGCTGGGATTTGAATGATGCTTTTTGCATGGTGAAAAATGAAATAATTAAAGTACAGTGCTGCCCCCTCACATGAAATCTGTTAAAACAACCATAATACATTGTGAAAATATTTGGACTTAACATGCGAGTGCAGTAGACAATTAACAGCCTTGATGATATATGCATTATTTATATATATTTTGAGGGCAACATGAGGATCACTTTTGTTGTTTTGCAGGAAGAAAGATGTGCTGAGGCAGAAGGAACAGGTGATCTGATATCTGAACTTGAAGAGGCCAGGCAAAAGTAGGTACACGTTTCTTATCATATAATCTCATAATAGTGATATTCACAAACTTGTGTTGCCCTTGATCATTGCATTTTAGATTAAGACGAAATGTGAGGCAACATGTTTTTGTTGTTGTTTTTAAGACGACGTGTGATATACATGTTGATTGTTTCTGTTTCAGAGTGAGTAACTTGGAGTCAGAATTGCTGTCACTTGCTCAAAAACAGCACCTGAAGAAACCAACTCTGAAGTTCAAGGTGAGTGCTATGTCTCATGTGATTGCTATTTATGATTAACATAGCTTTTCCACTGAATGTAGGTTGAAAAGTGAACATAATTAAGGCACGCACAATATAATCAAACTTCAAGAAATATAGATCAATATTTCAATTTTGATTTGATAATTGCATAAAAACATGATAACTTAAGATGTCCAAGATGCTCTGTTGTCATATTATATCATATATTGCCATGTATGTTAGATATGATTTGATGAGTTATGAATGCATATATTATTTTGTGTAGGTGGAGAACTTCTTCTGCCTGGGATCGCCACTGGCGGTGTTTCTTGCCTTGCGTGGTATCCGTCCTAAAGGTGATGGCAGTCAGAATGATATACTGCCCCAATCTCTCTGCTCAAGGCTGTTCAATGTGTACCATCCCTCCGATCCTATTGTAAGTACCATAGACCTCCAATTTTCTGATTATTTGATCTGAATTTTCTAGACAAGTTTCCTCGCTGTTGTTCTCAGTGACATCTGGTGATCGAAGTCTTTCTTTACACAATTTAAATATCTTGTGTTGTTTTATACCCCACATATTTGATTAAAAAATTATCAATATAACTATAACCTCTTGACAAATTAGTTATGGCAGTGTTGGTTAAATATTGACCCATTTTTTACTCTCTTTTTTCACAGGCCTACAGACTTGAACCCCTGATACTTAAACACTATGCCACAATTTCCCCTCTGAGAATCCACCGAGCAGACTCTTCTAACAAAGTCCCTTATGAGGAGATGAAGGCCACCGCATACTCTGCAGCCCTTACAGGGGACAAGAGCAACAACAGTAGTCCAGCCAAGTTTCCCAACGAGAAAGACCTGGGGGAGGACCTCAGTGACGAAGATGCCGAAATCAAGGTCATTGTCACGGAGGACCTTGAGCCAGAGAAGGGCAAAGAAAAGGAAAAGGACAAACTTGGCATCACTGGTGAGTCATTATGACTTGTTTTCTTCTTTTTTTTTCTTTTTCATGAAAAAATAGTCAAATGTACCTGACTGTAGTTGACACGGCTCACTCAAAAATAATGATAATAATCACTCGATTAAGATTCAATTTTCCATTCACAAATTCTATCTGAAAAACAAATTGAAACTGTGTGTTTGTTCTGTGTCATCTTGCATGGAAATAGAAGCAAAGAGGCCAGGTGAGTGTGACTGCTGGGGGATTTATTCCTCTCCACAAATAGTAGTTTGTCAAGGGACTACATTTCTGTGCTTAGATTGGAAACATTTTCACAACCACTTTTTTCCACTGATTGAATGTACAGTAAATCACATGTGATAATGTTTCTAAATCATGGTACAGAAGAGAATATAGATGTCTTGGCATGCCTTAGGCCAGATCAGACCAGAGTTTTTTATCAGTCCATACTGTTGTCTTTGCTGGTAGTTAATGATAGACAGAATACAAGTGCCACTTATATATCTAGCTCCTAGATGCTGTCGAGATAGACTTATTGTTTGTCAGAAATTATAATATTTATATCTGTAGAGAGATTTGCAATTTGTTCTGTAAAAAACCTCAAAGGTATCTGTTGTTCTGTTCAGCATTACATTGTTGTTTCTCATTTTTTTTCTAATTCCCAGATAGATTAGATTGTAGTCTTAAATTATACAAAACAATGTTCCTTACATTTAAATGTTACTTCTGAGTTTGTGAGGGAGCAGTTGTTAATTCTCTCCCTCTGAGAGGGAGCAGTTGTTTTAATTCTCTCAAAGAGATTAATAAACAAGCTGTCCCTTTGCATTTACCTCAATATTTGCATGCTTTATCTGACACAATGGCCATTTCTCTTTTTAAAAATACATTTTAAAAATAATATTGCTCAAGTAAATAAATGACAGTTTGCTGCTTTGAAGGAAACATTACTAACAGAGATAGATATTTATACACATAAAATCTTTTCTAAATTGTTGTTTTCATGAAGCCTTATATTTTCTTCAAAATAGGTCGCCTGAGTGGAATGTTTGCTAAGTTTGGACGCAAGAGTCCCACGCCAGATATATTAAGCACAGAACTACCAGAAATCACCAAGAAGTCACCTGTCGAGAAGGAGAAGTCCCCATTTGTATCACCCGTTGTGTCTCCTGGCATTGAGAAGAAACCACTGCCAGATGGAGACAGCCCCATAGAACAGACACGTAAGTCACATTATGTCACAGATATACACACAGAGCAGACACAAGAGTCACATTATGTCACAGATATACACACAGAACAGACACGTAAGTCACATTATGTCACAGATGTACAGACAGAACAGACATGTGAGTCGCATTATATCACAGATATACACATAGAACAGACACAAGAGTCACATAATATCACAGATATACACATAGAACAGACACAAGAGTCACTTAATATCACAGATATACACATAGAACAGACACAAGAGTCACATAATATCAGAGATATACACTTTGTCTTTTTCTTAGCATAAATACTATTACAAACACTATCACATTTCTCACTGTATAGTGGGCAAGTCAAGTCCAAAATGACTATTAAAAATGGGTTTTCCTTGCACTGATTTTCTTTTAATTCCACTGATCAATTTTATTACTAGAATTGTCAGCAGACTTTCTAGCTTCATAAACAATCAATACATAAAAAGCAGCAAAATAATCTTTAATTTCCATGATCTGGGCCATGGCTAAAATATGATGTACCGGTATGTTCTAGATTATACAAAATAATGGATATATATTAGAAAAATTGTCATAGATTATTTCTCATTTTTAAATGCCATATTCCTTGGTAAACACTGTATACTTTAGAATTCCACATTTTACTTATATAATACTACAAATTTTATCATTGTTTGATACACATGTATACATGTCTCCGAAAATTAATATATTAAGTTTTTATTTTTGTTTCCTTTTATAGAACTAGAATATCGACTTGACTACATGTTGAAGGAAGGCAAAATGGAGAATGCATACATTTCCGCGCTGACATCGCACACTGGCTACTGGGCCAATGCTGATATTGCCCTCTTCCTCACAACCAATGTTTTCCCCGGGTATAACCCAAGGTGACTTCCTCAAATGTCTGCATTGTGAGCGGTTTGTCTTGCCATGCGGTGCCTTGGTAACAGTTTGAGGCCTGGTTAGATGCCTTCTGAGCTGTGATTGGTCAAGAGTGCCATGTCGTCATATATAAGCTCATATGTGATTGGTGGGTTTTGCTTTTGAGCATGAGAACAAATCACAAGGTGATTCTGTGATTGCAAACTTGTCTGTGATTGGTGGGATGTATTCCCATATTCCAGTACAAACCAATCAGAACCCTCTTAACAAGAGGTGTGATGTTTAAAAAAAACTGAAATCTAATATTCATTATAAATCAGTAGATGGTGGATTTTTAAGTGAATATAGTTTGTTGGTGTAAAAAAGCTGAATGTTGTAAACTGAAAGCTTTAGATGTGAGAGATCTGATTATGTTTGTTGGCAAAAAGATGAGATGGAACATGGTTGCGAGTAAAATTATGTTGATTGAGCTTGATACAGAAGTTTAAATATTTTGGTATATAAATCATCATCTGAAATAGGTGATAAACATAGAGACCAGAATGCAATTTGATAATTAGGAAATGGATGGGAAGTAGGGTTTTAGTTTTTTTTGTTTAAACAACCTTGTCCTGCTGTACTTCATCTTTTACAATCAATCATCGCCATTGACATCATAAATGATCTCAAAATTGTCTTAATTTTTCTGCATAATCCTATACAATATTTTTCTATAAGCTTTATATACATATGGACCAAACCATATATAAATCTATAATAATATGTGTCTCAGATTATCTGGTAAATGTAATTAATTCCCTTTGTTAATTTCTTACACCAAGATTTTATAAATGTATTAAAATATATTAAGAAAAAACTCATTTCCTTTAGATACGTTATAGATGATATTCAAGTTTGATGTTCTTAGTGAAATATACTTAGTAAATACCTGTATAAATGATAAATATATTGAATATACCTAATCTACCTTTATGAAATCTTGAAACTGTCCTTCACTCTGTGCCTTCTACCCCTTCAAGTCTTTCCCAGAGTTCAGATAAGAAAAAGCTTAGATAAGATTGAATAGCAGACAGTAAGTGTAGGGTAGAACATAATGTGTCAAATTTGACACATCTGTGGTGGAAATTGGTGGCCAAAGGGTCCAAACTGAAAACTCGGGTATTTTAACAGAACATGTGGGGATGTGTAATATTTTATTGTAGACAGTGATATTACTGCCAATGCAATAAATATTTAACTTTGAATAGAGATTTGCTGTTTGAGCAAGAAAGAACACACACCAGAATTAAAATATTTATTGCTTCAACGTTAATTAACATGATTCTCCAATTAATGCACAGGTTGGGTCTTGCAGTGAACTTTTTGGATGAACTTCTTTTTATCACCTTTTGCACAAGCTCAATTTTGGCTCAGTATAGGATATATACCTGGTATAGAGGGTAGTTTTTATCAGTAATTTTGATAAAACACTTTAGCCTGGTTTATTTTTCTGAAATTGAACAATCACCTACCCACAGTTCAGTGTTAATATAGGCGTCAATTGTCATAAAGCTAATATTTTAGTGAGAACACTTTTAACTCACCAATCATTTGTATATGTATATAAATATATATATTATGTTTTCCACCTATAATATGATTTACAAACAGTATTTATTAAAATTACATCATCACATTATTTCAAGGTCATTGTAGTGTAGTCAAATATAAATAATTTATCAAATGTACCAATGTAAATAATTATATTTAGAATTTCCTAGTAACTCATGAACTGTGCAGATAACATGTAGTTGGCATTTATTCTATGTTAGTTATAGATTTCATTATATGATAGGAATCCCTTTTCAAGAGCTTTTTTATGATAGGATATGTATTAATAATAGGAAGGTACATTTTACTCTTTTAACAATAAATAATTATGAATTATGATGGTTATTGCATCCAAGATTATTTGCTACTTTCTGCTACAGTATTTAATGGGAGTCACTCCTCATAATATATCCTTCTCTATAAGATGTAAGGGAAATATTTTCTTGTTTTTTGTTTCTTTCTTGTTATTTTTATATTTTTTTCAAATCTTGGAATTATTTTGTAGATTTCTTTATGATTTATACTGTATATTTTCACCAAAAGGTTATTTAATATTGGTGACTGTGCTCTCCTTATAAGAATGGTTAAGATATGCAAGAGAAAATATATTAGAAATATATATACCCTTTGCTTTATATACTGATATTTATAAATAATTAATTAACTAAATTCATGATTATTCCACCCAAATTTTATTATATCAGAATGTGTTCATTATTCACATCTGTAGTCATGTGAGTCACGGGAATATTTGACACAGAAGAGTATTTGGTATATTATGTAGTCATGTGAGTCACGGGAATATTTGACACAGAAGAGTATTTGGTATATTATGTAGTCATGTGAGTCATGGGAATATTTGACACAAAAATGCTATTTGTATATTATAAGCCTGTTATGTTTTTAAACTGCTTGCCACTTAAATCAGGCAGAGTAGGATTTGCATCTTTTCAAGTTTAGAAGTTTGTCACTTAATAGAGTATAGAAATTAGGTCATTAGTAGGACATTCTGAGTGCTTAATGTGAGTCTTCCAAGATTTGTTTTATTCAATGTAAAACAAGCAAAAAAGGGAATTCTGAATGTACGTTCTTGCAATATTTAAATATCTTGCCAGTTTAGGACCATTATAGTACTTTGTTTATTAATGACTTAAAATTAACGAAAAATGCTGAGTTTTTGGAATGTTTACCATTACATTGTCAGGTTAAAATAAAATTAAACATTCAAAATCTTATGCCAAGTTAAATCAAATGATTTATGTTTTATAGTTTAGCTGTTTTTACACAAATATTTATACCCTATTGTATTGTTATATAATGATATTAATGTTATCTATATCATTAAATTATAAAACACTTGATCAAAAATATTGTGTAGTCTAAAATACTTGTAAAATATTCAAACATAATACAAATATAGGATAGAAATATACAGAGCAGACATATTTGTAGATAATTTTGAACAAAAATTCTTTTTAAACAGTAGAGAAGGAAATAGATATAGTTAGGTTGATGTTTTTATACAAGTGATACCATTGTATATACTGACTTGCCTGAAGTGACTGTCTGGCTCAATATGTGTCTCAAAGTATGGAATATATTGTGCTTGAAGTGATGTTGATTTGGTATATTTTTCACAAGGGCTTGGTTTCAAAATGACATTAAATCAAACACTTTATTGTTATGATAAAAGTTGTTTGAATTTGTAGCAAAAAATCAAGTCTGTGTGAAAATCGTTTCAAATTAATGCATATTTGAAGACGATTGGTGTGTATCTATGAAAACCCAGTGGCCATGTAATGAACAGGGTAATATACAAACTGCAATTAACATACCTGATACATTGACCATGTGGCCAATCCATAGCAGTCTCAAATGTTAATTTGAACTTTCTACCTTCCCACTGTTTTGGCTCTTGTAATTGTTCAGTGTGTATAACAGTCAAAGTATAATTATCATTATGAGAAGATTAGTGCCATTTAGTAACTTTACCTGATTCAATATTTACTTTTAGAAGTAATTTTTTTAAAACATACTGAAATAGTGGCTTCTTTGGTAGAATTGTATGTGATGGACCCCTGCTTGCAATAGAAACATGGACACCAAATATTTAACCTGTCACGAACCAACTTTCAACTTGAAACATATGTCCACGTTTCTCTAGCAAGCAGGGGTCTCCAATATCCAGATCAATATGGAACATGCTTGCGATATATATGTGGATACAAAATCATGCAATAACTAAACTCAAAGTTTTTTTTGTTTTTTTTTTGATCGCAGATATATTTATTTACATGGATGGAGAAGACAAGTGGCTATAAGTTTCCTTCGTTTAAAATGTACACAGAAACAGTACCTTAATCCTAAAAGAAATTTGATGAAAGGTCGAATTAACATTTTTTTTATCAACTGAAACTGTCAGAGCATGAAGAAAAATATGTTAGGTCATTTGACACTGCTACGGATGGTCGAATATAAGATAAATGTCGCATATTACTTAATATTTTGCTTTGATTAAAAAAAAAAAAAAAACTATACTTGAAAGAATTGATGAGTTCTAATATACTACTTACTGCCATGGCCCTGCTGGTGTTCAGGTGAATAATAGTCCATTGAATATCTCAACCTTATATTTTGTTGTTTTATTTCAGCTGACTGTTTTAAGTTTGTTTCTCTCAATATAAAGTCGATGAAAATGCCACCAAATACAAATATGAAAAGCAAGTGGTGGGAAATTGATTAACATTTTTTATATTAAACTGTCATATATTTCATATTGTTTCATTTTAATGTTTTATTGTGCTATATTCAATTCATCTGTGATAAAATATTTAATATTGTGTGACCCATGAGATGGGGACTATTTAAGATGTTTAAATGCTTGTAGAAGTGTTCCTGAATGAACAAAGATTATACCAAAAGCATGTCTTCAATGAATTGAAATAGGATGTTAATGTTAAAGTCCTGATGCTCTCTTGTATAATGTATTCATGATGCCAATCTATCACAAATGCTAAGAAGCAAGTGCTTTTTTTAAAGATAGAAACAATCAAAATGCTATGTTGTTTTGGCCTTAAATAAAGCGAAAATTCTCACAACCAGGGCCAAATTAGAGACAAAACATTACCGGTATGTTGTCATATTTATGAAAATTAAATATCTGAAACTCACTGAAAAAAATTGTGTACAGTTTGCAACAAATAATGTCACATTTTGCCTAATTGGTTTTCTTGCACATCAAAGATGTAAACTTTAAACAAGTGGATTTTTAAAGGTTTGGTTTTGCTGTCTTGTGGTTAACAGATTTTTTGCCAGAAATTGTTTTTTGTTTCTGGGCCAATTGTTGAATCAGTTATTTAAAATAATATATAGCAGTTAACCATCTACATTGATTTCAGCATCCTTATTCCATGACCTTCATTGGTGAAACAAATGAAACTTGAAAACAAACTTATTTCAAAATTTAAAATTTGAATAAAGTTGAAAAATTAATCAGAATTTATCATTCATCACAAGTAATATGAATGAAACATTGTGGATATATCAACAGACTAGCTGCACAAATCCCAATATTTTGTCAATACCAACATAACTATGTATTTGGGAATCTGAAATCAATATTTTCCAGTTGAAAAAATTGCAATAAATAGGTCATTAGATAAGAGGAACATTATGAATAAAATCATTCAGTTTATAGTTTCTATCAATAAGGGATATGAATAATGAGATACAGTATGGTTACCTCTTGTTACTCTCTGCTGAATCAATTTTATATAATTTTACAAGATTGTAAATGTCTTGTTATGCTTTCATCCACATCTCGGTTCTGTGGATCTTTCTAAATAAAATGCTACATAATTATTGAATATTCGAATTTTTATTTGAACTCAATTTATTTAGATATTTATATTTATAATTTATATATATATATATATATATATATATATATATATATATATATATATATATATATATATATATATATATATATATATATATATATATATATATATATATATATATATATATATATATATATATATCCTATACCCTTAAAAAATTGAAAATTTCATTAAAGCCATTGTTGAATCCTCATGACAACTGCATATTCTGTAGATTTTATATTTATTTTACCAAAGTACTGAGCAAAGTGCCATTTCCTGGGTTATACAATGGACAAAATTTGACCTCAACTTCTTCTGAAAGTTTATTTTAGGGAAAGAGTACCTTATTTTCGAAGACGATACAAAGATTTTATTCCAAGTTTCACAATTTTTGTATTTAAAGAAATAATTTTAAAAAGTTAATTATCAAGACCAATCAATGCCTTGATATTGGGTATTGATAATAGGCAAGATGAAAACAAGTAATTTTTTTACTTCCAAACACCGGTGAGATATTTGTAGAACATCTTTTGTTTTATTAACGACATATACAACACAACGAGGTGAAAAAGGTGGAAATAAAAAAAAGTATTTCATGAAAGCTTTCATTTTTAACACCAGAGGGCAGATTTACACCCAAACACAGCAAAATAGTCTGAGAATATCCTGGACTCAGGACGCCTTTGGAGCCCACTATTTCACCACTTCAATATAATTTAACTGAAAGTTGAGTTTTCATGTGTTGAGGTGAGTTGATATAAAAGTTTGGTAAGTAAGCTCAGTTACGGTAGTTAAAAAACGAGCATAAATATGTTATTTGGCATTATCTATGAACACTCCCATCATAAGCTTGATTTTATGGAGAAAGAAAAACCAATTATTTTAAGGGGTTACTCTGCAATGAAACTAGGGTGAACTGAGTGTTCACTGATTTGTGTAAAAGAAAAAAAAATATTTCAAATAAATATTCAAGGCTTTTTGAAGCGCCAAGTGTCAGACCATGATTGTCTAGATGACAATAAAGCTACCATTCTAGGAAATGATTTTTCAACAAAAACATAAGTACAAAACATATCTACATTTATTCTCAGTACATTTGAAATACATTTAAACCATAATGTAATATTTTTCAGCCTTATAAAAACAATAACATGAATTACAGCAACCTGGCAATACACATATTACTGGTCCCGGCATCTTTGCCTTGACCTGAGAAAATTTTAAAGAAATATTACCACACGATAAAAAATACCCCCAACAAGGTGTCAAGTGAAAATTAAAGCTCTAAAGATGATGTTTTATGTCCACATCCTAACTTATAACTCTTCAACTGTACAAATTGAATACAATTTATCACCATCATTTCAAGATTTGAATGTGCCATTCAATATTTCAATGTATAAAAAATGGACTTTTCTCCATTATCATCATTGAACTACATCCTATGTATTCATGATCCAAAACAAACATATATCTCCTCTGAATAAATATATGTGATAACCCAGAATCCTCCACAGCCCATCAACTATAAGCATTTTGTATTTTCCTTTACAGTTAACCATTAAATACATAAATAACATATCCATTAAATGTAATATATAAAGCATTGCGTCATTTTTATGCCATATTCAATTCAATATAATATTTATATTTTTATTTAACAAAATTTTAATTTTCAGTGATTATTGCCATCCCTTATGAACCTGTTTATGCTGTGAGTGTCCATACGGGAAATGATGGAGAGGGCTGAGACTCAGTCAAAATTCTCTATAAAAATAGCACATTCTATGATGTACTTTTACATCCTAACTCCGCCCCCACTGGAAACACTCAGCCATGTGTACGAGGAACTTTTACCATGCGGCATAGATTTCTCTATGAGGTTGTATCCCTTCCCTTGTTTAATGATATGTCTGTCTCGGGAGACTATTACCTCTTTTTTATCCAATAAAATAATATGGATATTCTTGAGGTATTATGAATCAATATGTACATGAAATAGAGACATTTTATCTGCTGAATAATGTGTTGCTCAAATTACAAAGAAAATTAAGTCATAATACGAAAACCCCAGACGACCAAATATTCAATATCATATCTGATTTTTTTTCTTTTTCATAATTCGTTAGCCTTATTTACGCATAGTAGCCTTTAGTTATTTAAATGACTTTTATGTGGATGTATCTTAAATATAAAAGCTGGGTATGAAGTATTTGAGCGAGAAATTAGGTAAAGAATTATAATAAAACACCGGATGTCATTTTGAGTTGCTCATTTAAAAGACGATTGGACTGTACAAATAGACAGCATTATGTAATATTATAATAAAACACTAAAATAAATGAAAAATATTCCTTTTTAAATAATAAAATATGAATAATATCAATATAAATAAGTTTTGTGGCATTGGCTTTTAGGAAGGATTCAACATGATAGCGATCATAGCAAAGTCTTGAGCGTCCACTAAGTCTATGGGTCGTTCTCCCTCGTCCGTCACGGCCGACTTGTCTGCGCCCATCTTTATTAGATACCTGAAAAGACAGAAGCCATGTGTAACGTTCACTAAGACACGTTATGAAAGACTCTTAATTTTGTGTTCTTTTTTCTCCTATTCTTCTATTCATGTCACGCAACAGATCAATTTATTGTATACATCACCAGTTTTAAGATCAACGTGATTCTACTTTTCATTTGATTCAACTTTTCATTTGATTCAACTTTTCATTTGATTCAACTTTTCATTTGATTCTACTTTTCATGCGATTCTAATTTTCATTTGATTCAACTTTAATCTGGTTCTCCTTTTAATTTGAGTCTAATTTTAATTTGAGTCTACCTTTCATTTGATTCTACTTTTAGTTTGATTCCACTTCAGATGTGATCCTACTTTTCATGTAATTCTGCTTTTCAGTTGATTCTCCTTTTTAAAAATTTGATTCTACTTTTAGGTTGATCTTACTCTAAGTTTGATTCTACTTTTAGTTTGATTCTACTTTTCATTTGATTCTACTTTTCATTTGATTCTACTTTTAAGTTATCCTCTATTGCTTGGTATCAGGCTGTACCTGGCTACATCTACATGTCCATCAGCACAAGCAGCGTGTAATGGCGTCCACGTGTCCTCGTCTCGCATGTTCACGTCGGCCCCGTGGCCCACCAGCATCTTCACTGCGATCAGGTTGCCATCTAGCGCCGCCTGGTGGAGGGCGGTCATTCCTAATATTATGTTAAAACAGATATATAAAAAATATACTTTACACACACACAGAGGGTGTAACACACATAGTACATTACATGAAGATGAATTAATTTGATTATAATTACCGACAAAGGTCTTGATACGATGGCGACATTAACATTAAGAGACATCAATGTATGTTCTACGTAAGAGATCAATGCTCAATTTCAATGTTCATGCGAACCCCCCACACCTTAATTCTTACACTTATCAATGCCCAGCATGTAAGTGGAGAAATTAAGAAATGAAAATGTGATCATATTGAAAATGTCCATTCATATCTGCAGAGATATTTAAACGTTTTAAATTTCTCTGATATCTGGAGATTGGCACTCATTATTCATTGTAGAAAATGAACGGCAGATGTTGAATGTGACAACGTTTTCATATCATTTACAACAAAGGGTTCAAGCAACTTTTGTATGGTAGTTTGGGTACTAAATATGATCTGTCCCCCTTAAATGAGTTCTATTATTATTATTACTATTGTGTGGGAGTACGTGCTGTGACGGGGCCTGTATAGAATGATGTGTGAGAAAGAAACAGTCTGAGTAAACAGCTTGGGGTCTACAACACCCAATACCCAGTGCCTGCCAATGTGCATACATGGAGAGAGACCAAAACATACAAATGTTACCACGAAGCAGAAAAATAACACCTACTCAGTAAATTATCTGAACTTGTTAAATTAACGAGAATCGTTTGTTCCATTGTAACTAAATCCCAAAACATAATAAAGCTATTTGCGATATCAAAATGGATTTTATATAGCGCTAAAACCAGAGAATGTCCGATTGTGCAATATATTTTATTACTCTACCTCACCATGGAGAGTAGAGTATATATTTTATGTGAATAGCATCAAAAGAAATCAGTCAAATTTTCAATCTCCATTCAGCCATAATTACCACTTTCCAAGTATAGGGGGCGCTATATGAATTACTCTGGTGTTTTTCTGCCATGCTTGAGAAGCAAGATATTTGGATTGAAAGTCGGGTGGCAACAAGGCATTGTATGGTGTTAGCTCTTCCCTGGGCAAGAGCTTCAAGTATGAATAGTAAATTTGATAATAATTTGTCTATTGGACTAAGTATATCATCTTTTTTTTCACCCTAATTTGTCTATAAGGCTGAGTATATCTTATTTATTCTCCCTAATTTGTCTATTAGACTGAGGTTATCTGAGGTTTTCTCATATTTCCTCGAAAATAAATTGATATATCTTTAATTTGATTTTCCCAACTCAAAACAATTGAACGTTACCCATTACAGTCGGATAATTTCTTATTAACGTCTCCTTACATTAGCATACTGCATTCCCTTGGGGTTCTTTATTTACAAGAGGCACTCAGTGTATTGCAACTTTGCCCTTTAGCTCTGACCTTTTATCCCACTGCTTTTGGTGTGAGTGCACCATCGCAGGGAAATAGCTGTCCTTTGGCATTGAAGTACATCAACACACAACTCACACTGACAGTCGTCGACTGTAACCATCTCGTATGAATCTTTCTTATGCTGTGAGGATCCAACCCCTGAGGGAGGGAGGTGAGGCTCAGTCAACGACAGTCCTAAAGAATGGGGCTATTTCTAAACCCAAACTATACCTTGCTTCTAGGACTCTGCTTACTTTTCATATGCAGGTATTTCTCATCAGTATTCGCCCTCCATTCTACATCCTTTTCCGTCCTCCTCCCTCCACCTTCCTCCATCTATCCTACATCTTCCACCTTCTATCCTACATCTTCCACCTTCTATCCTACATCCTCCATCCTTCCTCCATCCTTCCTCAATTCTATATCCTTTTCCCCCCTCCATCCTCGACCTTCTATCCCCCTCCCCCCTCCATCCCCCACCTTCTATCCCACATCCCCCCTCTATCCTACATGCTCCCTCTATCCATCCTCTACCCTCCACCTTCTATCCTACATCCTCCCTCTATCCTACATGCTCTTCCCTCCAAACTCAATCCTACTACACCTTTCCCCTTCCCCTTCCATCCTCATCCTTTCATCCTACATCCCCTTCCCTCCACTCTGCATCCTCCTCCATCCTCCTTCAATGTCCGACCCTGGATTGAACAGTGCAGCCCCAAGAAAACGGCATCTCCTTCGTGAAGGCTATAATTAGCCATGGAGGCTAAGGAAGTAGGTAATTAAATTGAAACTACAGGGCCGAACAAAGGCCCCTGCCACACCATCGTTCTCCTGACATCTTAAGTTTAATGTCACCAATTCCTCAACCCACTGATGCCGTCCAAGGTCTGTCTACATTCTGCTATCACTGATGGTAATTATCACTACGTAATTGGATTTCGCCATGATGATGGTTCCCCTTGGGCATGAAAGCCTGTACCACCCAAAACATCATCACAATGTGTAACCTATCAGTGTTTCAGTTCATTATAATCAGGAATTTATGTTTCTCCCTTTCACCACAGTGAGACTTTATGAGGGACATTATTCCCCTGGTCGGTCACTCTGGAGCCACGAAAACATAGTGGTCCAAATAGCTCGCACAGATTTATCTGCCGCTAGAGGGAGTTGGCTGGTACACCGGATATGAAGTCACGGAATCAACCCCTCACCATGTTCATCATCGTACTCTTTGCTGTCACAAAGGCGTTATTTCTCACCTGTGCCCCCCACGGAATTGAGGTCTATCTGGACACTGGCCCTCCTCAGCATGCTGTTCATGGCCTCCACGTCGTTCTCCTTGACATTTTCCAGGAATACCAGCTCATCCGGGAACTTCACCTTGGGCCTCGGCTTGCCTGGGTTCTCCTTGGCAAATAAGCTGGCTCTACGACTCATTCTGGATAGGGATTTTCAATTTCGTTTCCTGAGCTGAAAAGAGAATAAAACAAAAACAAATTATAAAACAAAATTTATCATTTTGTTATAATATGTTATTTTATAAATGTAAAAAAGAATATGTTCGATCATACAATCGCGTATGTAGACTAGTATATATCCATCTGACCTGGAGAGAAATGTGTATTCTTGTTTCTAGACTTTATAAGGAGGTTTGAATTGAGATGTATAACCTCAGTCAGTTTACTGTGTCAATATATTTATAAGATTAACTGAGTACACATCTTGAAGCACAAAACAAATATTCTCCCTTTCATTCAATTCATATAAATGATTACTTCTCAGTTTGTGGTTAAAACATGAGCTTGATTATTATTGGCAGGGCTGAAACTCATGGATCTGCATAAGAAACAGTCTCTGTCTGGGTTCTGTTAATATATTAAGTTAGTAATTGAATATGTCTACTGAAAGTAATTGAATATGTCTGAGAGACTTTAAACAAGCAATGAAATGCAAACATGCCTGACGCAACAGGCTACCGCGCTTGATGAAAGTTCAAATGTGCTTGATTTTAGAACAACTCTTGTTATGCTGTTGAACTTTCAAAATAGCTCAGACACAGATGATTCACGTGTTCCTCAGATGCTAAAAAGCTAAGGACCCTCTACTGATAAACAACTTAAAATATAGACAAAATAGTTATCATATGCAAGGTGCAACTAACTCTTATCTAGAACTCCACACTTTTAGCCAAAAATAAAAATGATGTAAATAATTTATGCGATGCAAGACATATATGAATGAGATTGGTTTTATGATAGACGAATATTACTACCTTCTCTTGTTTTATTGAAATATGACTTTACTGAAATATCGGACAGTAAAATGAAGAAAGAAAAATAACTTCTGATATGCATCGTAAAGTTGCTATTTCTTGCACTGAAATAGTTTTATATATTTCATCCCTACCATTCATTCAAGTTGCCTTACTTATATCTTGACTTAGCTAATTATATACCTAAGATATGGCATTATACAAAACATATCTGGAATTAAACATAATAGAAAACAAAGAAAAGGCACATAAACATGACTGATACTTTGTTTTGATTTGCCACGTCAAAAAACATGGCTGGTGTTGTCTTAAATTAAAAAATAAAAATAAAATATACAGCATATATTTACAATCTAATGGCACTTTGCTCAGTATCCTGTGTTTTGGCGAACACTAGTAGGCAGTAGATGTATATGGCATTAAATAAAATATCAGGAAGTGTAATGACAGCTATGTTTGAGGTATGATATCACTGATAACCTGACTGACCTTAAACATCCTCACATAGCTACAAACATAGGCATCAGAGATGCATCAACCCTCAGCCCTGGTAACTCATTGCACAACATTCGCTCCACACAATATTTGTGAACAAAACGTCACTGCACCAAGGCAAATTGATGCAGGGGTAAACATAGGCATCAGAGATGCATCAACCCTCAGCCCTGGTAACTCATCGCACAACATTCGCTCCACACAATATTTGTGAACAAAACGTCACTGCACCAAGGCAAATTGATGCAGGGGTAAAAAACCCATAAAATCTACTTCCTTTGATAGCTTAGGTGTGTCAAGTATCATGAAACTGTCATCATTTACTCTAGAATTATTGATATGGGCCTGTGACCTTGAAAAGCAGGTTAAGGTCACCGTCCATCAAACTCATGTGGAGTCTTCCCAGATTCTTATGTGTGTCAATTTTCATGAAGCTGCCATCATTTGTTCTTAAGTTATCACGATGACAAGGATGATTTCACATAATTGTCCCTGTGACCTTGAAATCAGATGAAGGTCATGTTCCATCAAGAGAAGTCTGAGGTCTTCACCAGATGCTTGTGTGTGTCAAATCTCATAAAGCTGCCATCATTCGTTCTTGAGTTATTGCGATTCTTGGGATTTCACGTAATTGTCCCTGTGACCTTGAAAATAGGTCAAGGTCACTGTCCACCGAACTAGTCCGAGGTTTTCACCAGATGCTTATGCGTGTAAAGTTTCATGAAGCTGCCATCATTTGTTCTTAAGTTATCACGATGACAAGGAGGATTTCACATAATTGTCCCTGTGACCTTGAAATCAGGTGAAGGTCATGTTCCATCAAGAGAAGTCTGAGGTCTTCACCAGATGCTTGTGTGTGTGTCAAATCTCATAAAGCTGCCATCATTCGTTCTTGAGTTATTGCGATTCTTGGGATTTCACATAATTGTCCCTGTGACCTTGAAAAATAGGTCAAGGTCGCCGTCCACCGAACTAGTCCGAGGTTTTCACCAGATGCTTATGCGTATAAAGTTTCATGAAGCTGCCATCATTTGTTCTTGAGTTATCACGATGACAAGGATGATTTCACATAATTATCCCTGTGACCTTGAAAAGTAGGTAAAGGTCATGTTTCAAAGAAAATATTCTGAGGTCTTCACCAGATGCTTGTGTGTGTCAAATCTCATAAAGCTGCCATCATTCGTTCTTGAGTTATTGCGATTCTTGGGATTTCACATAATTGTCTGTGACCTTGAAAAATAGGTCAAGGTCGCCATCCATCAAACTCATTCGAGGTTTTCACCAGATGCTTTTGTGTGTCAAGTTTCATGAAGCTGCCATCATTTGTTCTCGAGTTATCGCGATGACAAGATGATTTCACATAATTGTCCCTGTGACCTTGAAAAGTAGGTGAAGGTCATGTTTCATAGAAAAAATTCTGAGGTCTTCACCAGATACTTATGTGTGTCAAATCTAATAAAGCTACCATTATTCGTTCTTGAGTTATTGTGATTCTTGGGATTTCACATAATTGTCCCTGTGACCTTGAAAAATAGGTCAAGGTCGCCGTCCATCGAACTCGTCTGAGGTTTTCACCAGATGCATATGTGTGTCAAGTTTCATGAAGCTGCCATCATTTGTTCTCGAGTTATGGCGATGACAAGATGATTTCACATAATTGTCCCTGTGACCTTGAAAAGTAGGTGAAGGTCATGTTTCATAGAAAAAATTCTGAGGTCTTCACCAGATACTTATGTGTGTCAAATCTCATAAAGCTACCATTATTCGTTCTTGAGTTATTGTGATTCTTAGGATTTCACATAATTGTTCCTGTGACCTTGAAAAATAGGTCAAGGTCGCCGTCCATCGAACTCGTCCGAGGTTTTCACCAGATGCATATGTGTGTCAAGTTTCATGAAGCTGCCATCATTTGTTCTTGAGTTATCGCGATGACAAGGATGTTCGCTACAGACATACATACATACAGACATACATACATACAGACATACATACATACATACATACATACCCACGCCAGGAGTACTGCAATACCCTCAGCCTGATTACATCAGGGGCTGAGGGTAAAAAACCCATAAAATCTACTTCCTTTGATAGCTTAGGTGTGTCAAGTGTCATGAAACTGTCATCATTTACTCTAGAATTATTGATATGGGCCTGTGACCTTGAAAGCAGGTTAAGGTCACCGTCCATCAAACTCATGTGGAGTCTTCCCAGATTCTTATGTGTGTCAATTTTCATGAAGCTGCCATCATTTGTTCTTAAGTTATCACGATGACAAGGATGATTTCACATAATTGTCCCTGTGACCTTGAAATCAGGTGAAGGTCATGTTCCATCAAGAGAAGTCTGAGGTCTTCACCAGATGCTTGTGTGTGTCAAATCTCATAAAGCTGCCATCATTCGTTCTTGAGTTATTGCGATTCTTGGGATTTCACGTAATTGTCCCTGTGACCTTGAAAAATAGGTCAAGGTCGCCGTCCACCGAACTAGTCCGAGGTTTTCACCAGATGAGGCCACGGGCCGTGGCACAGTTGGTTAGAGCGCCAGCTTATTAGTACCAGTTCCTCTGTGGTGATCTAAAGGTCGTGGGTTCGAATCCCGGCCATGCTGAGATTGAACTCATGATACAATTTCCCACATGAGCTGAGGCCTGTGCCAAAAGGGTTAACCCGTTGTCCTTGTAAATCTGTGACCGGGTGGGTTGTAATGTCAAGGACCTGCGACATGACAATTCAGTGAGGCAGCACTATATCTGCTACAAGTAGGTCTCATCACGAAATGACTGAAATAATGTTGAAAGTGATGTAAAACCCCAAACAAACAAACAAACAAAGACACTTCTTTAAAAAAAAAACAAAAACAAAAAATTCACCAGATGCTTATGCGTGTAAAGTTTCATGAAGCTGCCATCATTTGTTCTTCAGTTATCACGATGACAAGGATGATTTCACATAATTATCCCTGTGACCTTGAAAAGTAGGTGAAGGTCATGTTTCAAAGAAAAAATTCTGAGGTCTTCACCAGATGCTTGTGTGTGTCAAATCTCATAAAGCTGCCATCATTCGTTCTTGAGTTCTTGCGATTCTTGGGATTTCACATAATTGTCCGTGACCTTGAAAAATAGGTCAAGGTCGCCATCCATCGAACTCATTCGAGGTTTTCACCAGATGCTTTTGTGTGTCAAGTTTCATGAAGCTGCCATCATTTGTTCTCGAGTTATCGCGATGACAAGATGATTTCACATAATTGTCCCTGTGACCTTGAAAAGTAGGTGAAGGTCATGTTTCATAGAAAAAATTCTGAGGTCTTCACCAGATACTTATGTGTGTCAAATCTAATAAAGCTACCATTATTCGTTCTTGAGTTATTGTGATTCTTGGGATTTCACATAATTGTCCCTGTGACCTTGAAAAATAGGTCAAGGTCGCCGTCCATCGAACTCGTCCGAGGTTTTCACCAGATGCATATGTGTGTCAAGTTTCATGAAGCTGCCATCATTTGTTCTCGAGTTATCGCGATGACAAGATGATTTCACATAATTGTCCCTGTGACCTTGAAAAGTAGGTGAAGGTCATGTTTCATAGAAAAAATACTGAGGTCTTCACCAGATACTTATGTGTGTCAAATCTCATAAAGCTACCATTATTCGTTCTTGAGTTATTGTGATTCTTGGGATTTCACATAATTGTCCCTGTGACCTTGAAAAATAGGTCAAGGTCGCCGTCCATCGAACTCGTCCGAGGTTTTCACCAGATGCATATGTGTGTCAAGTTTCATGAAGCTGCCATCATTTGTTTTTTGAGTTATCGCGATGACAAGATGATTTCACATAATTGTCCCTGTGACCTTGAAAAGTAGGTGAAGGTCATGTTTCATAGAAAAAATTCTGAGGTCTTCACCAGATACTTATGTGTGTCAAATCTAATAAAGCTACCATTATTCGTTCTTGAGTTATTGTGATTCTTGGGATTTCACATAATTGTCCCTGTGACCTTGAAAAATAGGTCAAGGTCGCCGTCCATCGAACTCGTCCGAGGTTTTCACCAGATGCATATGTGTGTCAAGTTTCATGAAGCTGCCATCATTTGTTCTCGAGTTATCGCGATGACAAGGATGTTCGCTACAGACATACATACATACATACATACATACATACAGACATACATACATACATACCCACGCCAGGAGTACTGCAATACCCTCAGCCTGATTACATCAGGGGCTGAGGGTAACAAACCTATCAAAATTATACACCAGTTATTGATATCACAGAACACAATAGTAATTTTGTCATGTTTTCTCAGGCATAATTAGACCTCAGTATATCATCTTTCACAATTAATATCACAATAATACAATGATCACAAGTATAATATTTTGCTGAACAGACAAAAATAGACTCATACTTTACTTGAGAAATGCAGGTTTCTGGAAGTTAAACTGTAATTAAGACAGATACTTGCCAAAGTGGGAAGATAATGCTAATGAGATATATCCGAGAAGATCGCAGACTAATATAATAGCCAACTGCACACATACATACGCAGTTATTCCAACATGTGTTTGCGAAAATAGTGTGAAAGTCCTCCAAATGTTTGATTATCTTAGCAGAGGAGTGGTTGCTTAAAGGTTTTTGGTGGTGTGAGTGCTTGAGACTGAGTGAAGTATGGGGTCATTAATGGTTACTGCAGCCCTCCACTTGGTACACAGTGTGTGTGCAATGTGTGTTTAGCCTATCATAGATAATCTCTGTATTAACGTGGTGATATATACTAAAAAAACATTTGTGTTTTCTCATTTATTTATTTATTCTCTTCCGAAGAGAATAGATTTTAATTAACTAATACAGACGTATGATTCTCACATATGAAACTGTGTTAGATTCAGCTCTACTTATATTCCTATATATCTAAAAATCAGGGAAGGAAAAGTAAATATCTCAACAAAAACATTTAAATTTATTAACAAAAAATTTTTAACATCAGGAATCAGAGACATTTAAAACATGTTTAAATATCTCTGCAAGAATAGAAATATACGTCAACCTGACCCCTTCATCTATCCTTTTTAAGGGATACTTAAGACATGGCACTTTATGTTTAAGAATAACTTGACGCAGGAAAAAGCCCAATTGCATGGAAAACATTACTTAATATGATCTTGGTGTTATTTTGCCTGAAAGGTGAAACTGTAAACTAAGATATGATGTCAATAATGACATAATACATCTATTATTGCAATCCCTGCGAGTCTAGTGATATAACTAGTGGTTATCCCAGCTGTTTGCAGAGAGAAGTGATATATACAAAGTCTATAGCACCTTATACATTTCCCCTTTCATTCAGTGTTCTGCACACACAATAATATTGTGGCCAACCGCTTCAGCCTAATTGTGTCTACATACAGTTTCACCCTTGAGAACCAACCCATTCTACACACATGTGATGGGGATGTAGCAATAAGCCTAGTTGTATGCCTGCGCGTTCTTCATATCTAGGTTTAATAATATATCTGGATTTCTAACATCTGATACCTGATTCAAAACAGGTTAGACTGAATATTTACCGGGAGTACTACCGTTCTAAATTAAATCAAACCAGTTTCAACCTTATAATATTGCTAAACAAAATAACACATTCACTGAACGTTCCCCCAATACTTAAATGATTTTCCCTTTTAACCTTCCCCAGATGCCTTCAAAGAAGTGCTAACTTTGTCAGTCTATCTCATTTAACCTGACACCGGGTAATTCATGTGAAAACAACTTTTTCCAACAAAGAACATCTCTGTCAGCCGCATGTATAGTTCTTGTCTAAAAATGAGCGTAAACCTGTCCCGAGGGGAAAAACCTCTTAAATTGATTCTAAGTCGTAAAAGTTACTTACATCAGATAGATTAGAATATCGGCTCCGTCTAATTATGTCAATTCCAAGTCAGCAACCAATTTGATGAGTTTAATTATTCTGTAAATGTAACTCTGATCCGATCTTTTGAAGTCCAATTTTTTTTTCAGGCTGAGTAAATATGTCCACTATTAAGTTGTCAATGTGATTTAAGACAGTTCAGTCAAACAAGTTGAAGATGGTATTCGAGATAAATCTTTGTTTCCCACAGTGGCCGATTTCTGTCATATATCTATATATTTATAGAGAGAGGGGGAGATGCACGCAGACTCTGTTTACAAGTTGATTAACGTCATTCCCTCTGCCTACTAAACAAAACTCAGATAAGAACTTCATGCACTGATCATTCCTATTTCCTGATTATTAAGTGCATTACATAGAAGATCCTGAAAACCCCTAATGATTAAGGTTGAAAACATCAGAAAACACAGCACCCAATTTATGTGGGTAGAATATTATGGTAAACACCGTGCAGTTCATTTAATGTGTTAAACCTCTGTACTTAGTTTTATGACATTCAGACCTCAACATCAGATAAGCTTGGTGCAATAAACTCCACCATAACCGGACCTTTGGGGGAGAGCGTGGACTGCAGAATGTCCCAACAGACCCCCTTTGACGCCTCTACCAGAGTCTGACAATAACAGTCAAGGGAACAATTCCTGGAACATTCTCAACTCGCTCAAAATACGACACACCTCAAAATTATGAAAACGGAACGAAATTTCTGTGCTCGTATCTCAAAAAAATTCCCAAAAAGTAAGAAAAATGTGGAAATTTTATCCATTTTTAATGAATCAAGTTATATCATATTTTATACTTATATACCCGTAAGCCAAATATATCAACAAAGATTGATTTATTTGTTTTGTTTCATCAACAACAACAAAGATTGAATTACTATTACTATGCCATTACTTGACTATTATTCTAATGTTTAAAAAACAATGGAAATTGCAGACAAAAGTCTGGATGTCAAACCATGGGTGAGGGTTTTCAAGTATCACAGGAGGAAAAATGGGGAAAATGGGTTTCGTATTTGCATTATTTAACGATAAAACAGATATAAAACACATTCAAGTGCCATCATCTTAGAGATACTATATCTCTACATTCCTCATAAAACTTTAAGTTGCCAAGAAACTTATTTATGAGGTGCAAGTCTCCCCTTCACAACAGAACGCTACTCTACTTTGTCTAGTACACATGCCTATCTAACTTGTACCATACAATAACATGAATGATTATAACATCCTCCTGAAAATATATTTTGAGGTAAAATAATACAAACCCTATAAACCTCATATTGCCAACAAATGCATGGACAGAACGAAGTAAAATATTTTTGTTATGAAGGTTTCTGAGAGCCATAAGGTGTCCTTCAAAGAAACAAAATAACGAGGTATTGGGTAACACCAAACTTTGGCAGAAAATGTGACAATAGGTCCCCAAGTCATGTGTTAAGGCAGTATGTCAGCGTTAGATCATTAGTTTAGCCTTTGGGCACACATCTCTATTGAATTTGATACATGTCGCCTGGCATGTTTGCTTTGGCATAGACTGATATACGTTCCCCTGTGGAGTGATGGATTGTGCATGCACTCTTCATAGTTTACCCTGGGATGAGGAAGATCATTACAGTCCTGATTTTTTACCTAACAATTTCTCAATCATATATTTTTACACTACATAAATGTTTAGACCTAAACCCATTTATATTACTCCATAAGTGTTCCGAAAAATGCCCAAAACAATCCAAATGTTCCCACCATACCATCCTAACATTAAGGAAAATGTTACACAAGATCGCCAAAAACAAAAATCTTTTAATTTGCATGTGACAAATGTGTTTATATGGACGAAGCTCTCAGTTAAACCTTGACAGGCTGTAAATAATGTCACACTTTTTGTGTCTAAAATTATATGCCTCAAAAGTGTGGCAGATGTAAATCAATTATCTCACCTTAAACAATTTCCATTTCAGAACTTGTGTATGATTTAAAAGCCATGCTTCCATCAATATTTTCCCAAATGTTTCATCCTCGTAACAACAGATGGACACACAGATAATGTTATTCCCGGTTGATAGATAAACAATTTGGAGGCCTCATTCCAAAGATTCCAATTATGATTCAGGAAAAAAACAGCATGATATTTAATACCAAATCAAGTATTGAAACGCGTCAAGATTATATATACTGAAAATCAAAGCAAATAGGCACAGTTTGATATGTGAATACGCTTACATAATGTGTGAACCAATATTCTACTCGTAATGAGATCAGGCTTAGTTAGAAAGAGATAACCCTTCAACTAATTGCATATTACTACATGCTTACACAGATGGCGCTGATATGCAAGACATGCTCTGTGTGCATTCCTGAATACAACTATGGACAACCCATCATGGAGGGTAGATAACCACTGTGATCCATCAAGGAGGGTATATAGCCACTGTGACCCATCATGGAGGGTAGATAGCCACTGTGATCCATCAAAGAGGGTAGATAGCCACTGTGATCCATCAAGGAGGGTAGATAGCCACTGTGACCCATCATGGAGGGTAGATAGCCACTGTGACCCATCAAGTAGGGTAGATAGCCATTTTGACCTACCAAGGAGGGTAAATATTGAACCACTGTGACCTACCAAGGAGGGTAGACAGGCACTGTGACCCATCATGGAGGGTAGATAACGACTGTGATCCATCAAGGAGGGTAGATAGCCACTGTGACCCATCATGGAGGGTAGATAGCCACTGTGATCCATCAAGGAGGGTAGATAGCCACTGTGACCCATCATGGAGGGTAGATAGCCACTGTGACCCATCAAGTAGGGTAGATAGCCATTTTGACTTACCAAGGAGGGTAAATATTGAACCACTGTGACCTACCAAGGAGGGTAGATTAGCCACTGTGACCCATCAAGGAGGGTAGATAACCACTGTGACCTACCAAGGAGGGTAGATAGCCACTATGACCCACCAAGGAGGGTAAATTGCCACTGTGACCCACTAAGGAGGGTAGATGGCCATTGTGACCTACCAAGAAGGGTATATATCCACTGTGACCCATCAAGGAGGGTAGATAGGTGGGTCAGATCATATCTCTACTCTACTGGGTGGGTCAGATCATATCTCTACTCTACTGGATGGGTCAGATCATATCTATTCCCTCGTGGACTGTGAGAATATATCCCCACCTTCCCTGTGTAAGATCATTTATCATACCTCGTTTTGCAATATACTCTCTCTCTCTCTCATGTTGTGGCTCATCTTCAATAAACAAATTTGGGTCATCTTCAATTAGCAATTTCGTCACAATGTTTAATTAACTATGTGAAGATTATTGGTCAAGGTGATTTGTCAACCCACCTGATCAAATACATGCCAATACTGTCAATACTCATGTTGCCAGAACTCACTGGATGTGATAAGAATTTAAAATATAATTACATTTCCTCCTTTTTGTATTTTGTCTTCCTTCACAATATTCCCCTTAAATGCTTAAAGATATAAAAAGCTTTTATCCACTCTTTTCATCTAACCAAATAATCACTGGTTTTATCCTGAGTTGCAAAAGTGAATGACTGGAAGGCTGATAGGGGTCCAGCTGGTGTGGTAGTGAGTGTGTGTGGCACAATGGCTCATGCATATGTATGAAGTAAGAATGAATCAGGAATGATCACCTGCACCGCGCAGGTGATAACTACAAATACTATTATACATTCCAAGTTCCAGCCAAACCTAGATAAGATCTGTATAATGTGTCAACATAATTAAAACTTGCATAATTAGCAATTATAGATGTTTAGGAATCCATGTAATATATACACTCTGGAAACTGTGCCAAAGTGTATAGTTTCACTAAATTATCGAGTAATTTATTCATTTCAAAACATCACAATTGGCAAATATTTATAATATGTAGCCTTCAGGTGACTGGCTGTTTCGCACGGTGTGATTTCAATTAAATTACACACTTTTAATATCTCTTTTTCACTTTGGCCTTTAGGGTCAAATCTTCTTCTTGGTGGGGGTTTTATGGCTTTTGAGCCGTTTAAGAGTGACTGGGGCCGACTTCATCTCGTGGGGTAAACTGTCCAGCCATAGTGGAACTGAGTTCCCCCAGTGGGAAGCATAATTCTTTGCCGTGGTCGGCCGGGATCCCCTGTGTAAACGCCAGCCACCACTGTCAGAGATAGAAGATGACTTAAACACCACAAGTCCGCCAAATAATCACCTTTATCTTACACCAACAAGTGCACACAATCACAACACTCGGATGTGATATTTCCAGGTGCCATAAAAAGTCATAAAAATGACCTCATGTGATGACGAACACAAATGAATTATGACTATTGTTTAAGGATTTGGGTGAATTTCCGATATGATCAATAAATAGATTATTATTTTTAATACTGTTATGAACCTTTTTACAAAATATAAATCCATACAATAAAAATAGTGATACAATTTACAAAGCACAGGCATCAGACTGTATTTGTCCAAGGTACTTGTCTCTGAAATAGAGATTTTGTAAGCAGTTTCTTAAGGCATTTTCTGAGACACTTCTAATATCATTAGGCAGGTGGTTCTAACATATGGCAGCAATAGTAACTGCTTGAGTAGGCCATGCTGCCACCTGGTATGCCTGTCATGGAATAATGTGGAGACTTGCAAGATTGACTCACAAATGTTGATTGATATGTCATTTTATTTTAATCAGTTAATTGCATCCATAACTGTCTCCCTATTTTTCTTAAGAGTCCAAAATTGTAAAAAAATATTTTCTATATGGGCATTTTGCCAAAATATTGATGCATTCCCTCCACACCATACAGAATGGTAGTTATCATATCATGTCATCTCTACAAATCTATCCCAGCATAGTGAGCATGACACTGGTGGATACATATACATGATAGATATGAGTGTTGTCAAGACGGATATTGTATTTCACTCCATGCTTTGCAACGATATTAGAAAATGGTGACTAATAAACGTTGAACAGAACCGACCCCTGGTACTGCATTGTTTGTGTTCTTAACACATTGTTTCTTGTCATTTAGGCATGTTGTTACCCACCTTTGAGCCCAACAATTCACTCTGCTTTTATTTCCAATTTCGGGTGGCAGTATCTAATGATCAATAGCATCAAAGGCTTCTGAAAGCTCCAGTCTGATTCGTATTAGTGAATTATTGTCAAAATCACCGAGGATGTCATTGTGCACCTAAAGCAAAGCAGTCTCAGTACTATAACAAAAAAGTCTTTAAAAAAGAATTTGTATGCAATTCCCTTTTTGAAAATGATATTCGTATTTCTCCTTCCCCCAAATATTAGTGTTCTCCAATCACCCATCGGCAAAGCCCAGATAGGTGATCTGGAGAGGTCTGAGATTTTTGCTTTTTGGTTTTAATCTTGTTTAGATGTGATTTTTTAAATACCCAACTGTTTAAGTGATAATTCATATTTTATGTATGATTATGTCTAAAATCTCACAAAAAAGCTTGATTATTTTTTGGATAACATTAAATAAAGAAAATATAAATACTTGATAATAATCGCCAGCTGCAAAAATTGAATCAAACCCGTTTTAACGGCAGTTGAAACGGGTTCAATTTTGACGTTTAAACGGGTTTACCACAGTTTTTATAGCTGGCGATTTTTTACTTCACTAGAGCTCAATCAACTCCACCAAACTTTTCTTTGGTTGGAGTTGGTAGAGATCATGGACGTTCGACAAACCCCTCCAGATCACCTATCTGGGCTTTGCCGATGGGTGATTGGAGAACACTACCCAAATATCAAATGGTCTGGCCGCAAATCTCGCCAAATGTCGTCTGCTGAGCGGATTTGCAAACTGCTAAAAGGAAATGTGCACAATTCGGAGCGCGCGCCACCAACCCAAACTTGCTACGTGAGAGTACGAATCGAATGGGGCTTCATCTATATCATTACATATATTTAGTATTTTGTTCGAAGAGTTGCATACAAAAATCCCTCAGCTTACATGTTTAGCAGTGTCACCTCATGGGATTATGTTTGGGAATGGTATGGGGAGTGAAAAGTGAAAGCCAAATAAGGTAGACAATCTGATTCTTACAAACAACTTAATTCAGATTTTCACATTTACATTTTCTGATAAATGACCTTTTATTAGTTATAAACAACTTTTTTTTAAATTAAACTTAAGCACAGGAGAATATCAACAGATATAGCAAAAGCAAAAATAAAGATTGTTGAGGTTTTGTCAGGAAATTTATTTTGTTACTCATGTGAAAAAATATCTACTTTTGGGGCATAAATTTGTAAAATTTCAGTTTTTAGCAACACTACTCTGAGGAATATATCTTTTTTAATAGCTCATATTAGCAATACTACAAAGGCAAGTGGGTGTGATGACGCCACCACACCCACATTGCTTTTCGACAAAAATCTCAAGACCTTTTGGGATTAGCAGAATGAGGCACTCGATGTGTCAGGTGTCAACGCATGTGATAAACAATTCGTTGTTTGCCAATGACTTTTTATTTCAATCTTGACAAATTGAAAAATCTGAGGGCCCTAGAAAATAAATAGGATTTGTCTCCTGGCAATACATCTTACATACAGCTAAGAAATACATCTTGTAACTACTAGTCTCAAAGGAGGTAAAGTTTGATGGACAGACAGAATGACAGAAAATTCCCACTCTCACTCTATGAGTTATGCAGTCAAAATCAGGACAGCTCAAAGTAGCAAGGAAAATAGTATATGTTGTGTATTGAACTGTTCTCACCTGATAAGGCCTCTCCTCAGGCTATTGATTTATGGTATAATACTGTCAAATCAAGGCATCAATGACAACTTTCCCCTTCGAATACAGAACATGGTATGGGAGCAGGGTATCGGATTAGTGCATGGCAGAGATCTGACAACAGTTTCCACGCATATCAAATTTACAACTTGGGCAGGTGACAGTCTAATAGTCTCAAATAACACAAACAGAACTGATAAAGTCATCTGTAAAGTGGTTGAAATTATTTTTGTTCAATATACGATATGATGGATTTATGTCAAAATATTCTTTATTTTTTTACATGAATTTTCTTATCAATTGAATACATATCTGTTTGAAAAAAGTCTTAAGATTTTCTTTCCAAAACAAATTTATGTGTCAAAAATGTGAGGTAAAACCAATTAATTTCAATGAAGTACCGGTAGGCACATGCAGAATCTTGAGTATGTGAGTATATGGTGTAAACTGTCTGGCCCTTTGCACTATAAAAGAATCTTTCATGCACATGTACACAGAAAAAACATATTTCCAGCTACTAATATTATTTCGAGCTTTGTGCTGCATATTTCCTCCCAAATATGTATTACAAATCGAATTTTCCTAAATTTAAAACTAGTGCAATTCACTGTTGATTACTATACTGCCACCACCCATCTGTAGCTGCCAAGGAAAATATAAAAGATATTCAAACTACTTTGTCCATAGAGTGCAAACCCCAGCCACCTGTAGTAGTTTGTATGAGATAAAGACAAGGATATGGGTCCCATTTTATGGTTTTATGGTTAAAATACTCATGTAAAAAAAAGTTGGGTGTTTGCATGAATCACCTCTTCACCAACATCTGGGCTATACCAGGTCAGATAGGAACCAGTCATCAGGATTAAATGCCCTAAGAGTGACTGGGTATCTTTCTTATGCTCATCACAAACTCTTGGGTGGTCAACAACCTCAGAAAATGTCCAGATGATTTTGATAAAAACAGGCCAATGGCCTTAGAGCTATGCTGATCATTGCTTTTTTTGTAATATTTGTGAACATTTTTAGGAAATTGCTTTATATATTATCATTTAAATCCTTTGCCAGGGCAGAAACGAGCAGATAGTAATTTTGACCAATCAAATGGCATGTAGCATATCAGATCACAATCCCAAATATATTACATACTAGACCATCACAGTTGCTGCCTCAAATTAGTCAGTTGTTAATCGAATTAAACTTTCTACCATTATTATGAAAAAATATTATTTTTATATATTTAGTGCTAAGAAGTTTCTCCTAGCAGCGCAGGAGATAATGGTTTAAATAAGGAATTATCAAATATTACTATTGTGCATTTTTCTTCCCATCTGTGAAAAATCAGTTTTCTGGCACACTTTTAAATATTAGACAATCATGTTTCTTTCACAAGCAGGGCTCCATTAGGGGCTGAACAATCATTGCATTTCACCATATTTTGGGACATTTTTGTCACTGTAGTCCTGC
This sequence comes from Amphiduros pacificus, assembly GCA_949316495.1. Lineage (NCBI taxonomy): Eukaryota > Metazoa > Annelida > Polychaeta > Phyllodocida > Hesionidae > Amphiduros > Amphiduros pacificus. The sequence continues at coordinate 34,455,744 of OX439005.1, read as the reverse complement.
TGACAAATTCTGTATATTTGATGTTAAATGCACAAATTTGTCTTTCCTAGCCATAGTGATGAAATGCTGATAGATGGTGATCACCATCTTCTGCCATTGTGTCCATGGAAACTTTATTTTAACTGTCTGCAGCTGTGTCTCTTAACTGATTTCTCATGGTTGAAAAAAATCACTGTTCAACCATATCACTGTCTTGGCTGCCATGATTAGTTAGCAAACTAATGCACAGCAATCATTGTATTATCATTAAGATAAAATTTTAATATGTATTGCCAAATACTGGTACTGGCAGAGGGAAATTATTCTAAGCATATCTTTATGATACATATATATCTAATCAACATAATATGAAAGGGATACATCTTATTAACAAAGATTCTGCTCAGTATTTATTAAAGCTTATATTGCTAGACTGCAAATCAAGATATAAAGTGTAATTGGGGAATTATTATAAATAATACAACAAATAATCACAAATAATACAAGTATGGTAGACAAAAATAATACAAGTATGGTAGACAAAAATAATACAAGTATGGTAGACACAAATAATACAAGTATGGTAGACACAAATAATACGAGTATGGTAGACAAAAATAATACAAGTATGGTAGACAAAAATAATACAAGTATGGTAGACAAAAATAATACAAGTATGGTAGACAAAAATAATACAAGTATGGTAGACAAAAATAATACAAGTATGGTAGACAAAAATAATACAAGTATGGTAGACAAAAATAAAACAAGTATGGTAGACACAAATAATACAAGTATGGTAGACAAAAATAATACAAGTATGGTAGACACAAATAATACAAGTATGGTAGACTATTTCCTATTGCTCTAGTGATAGAATAATAGAATAGCCTTAAATTACAGACTCTCTGAGAAAAGTCATTTCTCAACACTTGCTGCTTTAATACTATATCATACACACATATATATATATATATATATATATATATATATATATATATATATATATATATATATATATATATATATATATATATATATATATATATATATATATATATATATATATAACACAACGAATATATAAAACAGTTGCCATGGAAACCCTTGTTACATACATATTTATGTTAACCAAGAAAAGTTATATTTACTGCGTAATGCCTGGGGATGATAATGAACTGGAAATTGATATCCTGTATGTGATTCACTAGGAGAACAGAGCAAATATTCCTACGCTGAATATTTTGTGTCAGGTGAGATGGGAAGAAAACAAAACTGCATTTTAAAAAAAAATTCTTTCAAAGCAAATAGCAAACAATTTCAGCAGTGAACCCCACTTAAAATCTGAAGAAACTAGAATGCATACCGTAATTACTGGTGTATAAGACGACTCGTGTATAAGACGAACCCCCAAAATTGAGGTTATTTTGCTTGAAAAAAACCAATTTCCCAATATAAGACCACTTGGTTTTTCTCAAGATATCGGCTCTGCTACCATTCAAGCTTCAGCTGAAGCTTGGCAGCCATATTAAAAGTGAAATGTAAATATGCTTACGAAACAAGATCTTAACGGTCTTATACACGAGTATATACGGTAAAACGTAATACGATGTTCATATTTTCGAAATAACGAAATAACAGACATCACACATTGCGGGTCGATTTTAATTGCGTTTTAAATGATAAATAAAAGTATTTATTTAATATTATCACAACTTATGCTTTGCAGGTCGAGAACAGAACAAAGCCATCCATTATTGCACAATATATAAATACTTCAATGCCAGTTAACGATTATTTTCGCGCCAAAATCAAGAGCCTCTCCCGCCTTTCAAAATGGCGAACTTGAGAAATTGACAGAAATGCTTTCACACATGGATCGATTTTATTTGCGTTTTAAATGATAAATAATGAAAACGCTTTGTTATTCTCGACCTGAGAAGCGTAATTGTGATAATATTAAGTAAATACCTTTATATATAATTTAAAACGCAACTAAAATCGATCTGCTACGTCCGATTTCTGTTATTTCATCGTTTCAAAGTAAAACGTAAATTCGATGTGCGGAACACGGTAAATTTGATGTGCGGCAACACGAAGAGAAGCCAGGGATCCATCGTTGCGCAATATATTAATATTTCAATGCGAGTTGATACACTCCATTTGTTTTCGCGCCAAAAATAAGAGCTTGTCCCCGTCACTCCCGCTTTTTTACAGAAACAGCTGCAGAAATGCTTTCACACGTGGATCGATTTTAATTGCGTTTTAAATGGTTGATGGTTTTGTTCTGTTCTCAAACAATTTGTGATAATATTGGGTAAATACCTTTATTTATCATTTAAAACGCAATTAAATTCGATCCACGTGTGAAAGCATTTCTGTCAAAAAGGGAAGACACGACTCAAAGCAGTGGAAACGATGACGAAATGCAAAACTGTGAATGCTGATAATTGAAATCAGTGGAAACAAAGTCAGAACAAAGCGTTTCGAAATAATAGACATCCGACGTAGCTGATCGATTTTAATTGCATTTTAAATGATAATGAAAGATATATACCCAATATTATCACAAATTCGCTTTGCAAGAACAGAACAAAACCATCCATTCATTTAACATGCATTACGCAATATCAGTGAAATTTTACTAATTTTCACACCACTGAATGGGAAGACATCAAAGGCAGAATTGAATTGTGTGATAAATTAAATAATAATTTTAATAGACATAGAAGTAAAAGTAAAACGTAAATACTATAACAAAACATACCGAGTCGGGAAGCTGGGTGATCGGATTCAGTGAGTTGGTGATTGCGGACGGATACCCTGAGCCGAAGGCGAAGGGTATCCGTCCGCCATCACCAACGAACTGAATCCGCGGTCACAGCTGACCGACGAGTGTATGTTTTGTTTTTATACCTCAGACAACTACTGTTTTTTTAAAAAATGAAACATGAAACAAGATATTTATCGTTACAAACATTTGTAAACAAAGCGCACCTCATTTGACCCCGTCACGTGACCCGAAAATGGCGCGTACAGCCATAGACTGGTTGCCGCCATCTGTGTATATACACGATGTTCTTGACACTCGATGGGGAACCAGTCTAAAGATGGCTAATCAATACTTTACAAATAATTGACATGCGCGTATTCATTCGAAATCGCATAAATACGCGCTTCACTGAGGTATAAGATGTCCGTGACGTAGCGGATCGATTGGCCACGTGACTCACAAATCATGTGATCATTGACTTTGCAGATTTGCAGGAGAATTGCTTTTTAAATGATAAATAAAATCATATACCCAATATAAACACAAAATATGCTTTGCAGGTCGAGAACAGAACAAAACCATCCACTCATTTAACATGCATTACGCAATACTATCGTGAAAGCAAATATCGGACAGGCGAACTACCGGTACTGTCTACACGTGGTTGAATATTTCTTTGCCAAAGATATTATATCGCTTTTAATTATTATCGTTTATAACACGCTTTGTTTTCATGCTAAAATCAAGGACGTGGAGAAATTCTCGACCTGAGAAGCGTAATTGTGATAATATTAACGTTAGGGGGAACAGGGACGCTTCATGCAGAGGATCACAGTTGTATGAAATGTGTTGTTGATGGTTGCTAAGATACCACCAAGTAAGACGTCACTATTTCATTGATAAATAACCAAAGCACCATTATGACGTCATTGCTCCTTCAACTACATGAAATAGTGCACCATTATAACCCATCAAAGCTAACTAAATAGATAACATATTTCTGTTGAAAAAGGATCAATGTTTGTATATACATATGGAAACATCATTTAGTAATCTTTTATGACTAATCCAATTGCCAGTAGCTGCTGCATTCGACCTCATCACTGCCCAGTGATACAAAAAAGAAAGTTTACAAAATATCATATTTCTCAAAATTTCCCACGCTTTTTATGACAAAATTGAGAAGTTTTGCAATTTTAATTACCAAATTTTAAGAACAGGTTTATTCCAAATATTATTCTAATTAGTTTAAATAGAGGGATTTTGATTAATGGTCTTTATTTTGAGATATCTAACTTTCTTCAAATTCAAGTCAAAAATTACCAAATGATGTCAAAAATTTACATTTATTTGAATAATTTTATTTACAAAAACACAAATTACTTGAATTATAAGACGTCTTTTAAAATTCTGTCTATTTAAACTAAATAACATCATTCTGGCTAAAGATCAATGTCTTACTTAGTTCTGCAGATTGTCAGTTTAGTTATTCCCAAAAATGTTTTTCAAGTAAGCTCTATCCCTTCTTTAATTGTTACAAAAAAACAACTTTTTCTGATTTTTGCTTCAACTTTAAATCTAAAATGATTGAAAATGATAAAATTTTAAAAACAAATTAAAAATCAAATCAAAAGAAAAATCAATCCCGAAGCATTTGATACATTAAAGGCTGAAATCCGTTTTGTAGTTATTTTCACACAAAACAATTATCTTGCACCATGTCATTTTTTGTGGTTCAAATGACTTTTTTTGGCGGGAAAAAAGAACTTTAGAAGACACTGTTCCCCCTAACGTTAAGTAAATACCTTTATATATCATTTAAAACGCAATTAAAATCGATCCATGTGTGAAAGCATTTCTGTCAATTTCTCAAGATCGCCATATTGCGCAATAATGGATGGTTTTGTTCTGTTCTCGACCTGCAAACCGTATTTTGTGATAATAATATTGGGCAATACATTTAGTTATAATTTAAAACACAATTAAAATCGATCCACTATGTCTGATTTTCGTTATTTCCACTGCTTTGAGTCGTGTCTTCTCTTTTTGACAGAAATGCTTTCACACGTGGATCGATTTTAATTGCGTTTTAAATGGATTGATGGCTTTGTTCTCTTCTCGAATAATATTGGGTAAATACCTTTATTTATCATTTAAAATTTAGCAATTAAAATCAATCTGCTACGTCTGATATTCGTTATTTCGAAAATATGAACATCGTATTTAAGTTTTACCGTATATACTCGTGTATAAGACTGTTAAATCGATCCGCTATGTCCGATATTCGTTATTTCGAAAATAAGAATGTTCGTAATGAAAACTCGTAGTGCCGTAATTTTTGGGCGTAAATCCTTGTCCACAGGTTGCTCTCGTGTATAAGACGACCCCCCTAACATTAACTAAGGATTTGTGGACAAAAACCTCGTCTTATACACGAGTAAATACGGTATTTTATAATTTGGGCCAAAAAAACATGCATTACACCCCATACAAGGGCATGTTAAGGGGGTTCAAAGTGAAAATGTCATTTTTCAGTGCCATACATATATATAAAATAAATGCTTCAACACAGCAAAACTGAAATAAATATAAAAAAAACAACTATGTATTTTATTCAAATACTGTGCAGAGAACATCTGCATACCCTCTGACATTTACTTTATCTAAGACAATAGAATTCTGTTCACCTGTACAAAAACTTACTGATCAACTGTGCTCTGCAAATGGACATGACCGACCTTGAAAATGGCAAAGGTCACCAATCACGCTCAGAGAATATCACGGATCATTTTAATGTTCAGCAATTCTGCATACCATCAAGCACATGCTCAATTAATGTCATATCATTTGGCCTAAGATTTTTCATAAGCAACAAGCTTGCTGAAGCACACTTTGATCGTTATTTTGTTCCTTTTTTATTCAGAATTTACGATCACTCACATTAATTGACCACTATCTGCAAGAATTTACTCAAATTGCCCTATTTATCAAAAGTTTTCTGGTGAGGAAAATTCTGACTCCCAAGATAATTTAGAAAATTTTGGTGAAATGTGATTCCTTTAAAAGAATTATTTGTTTCATTTATTTTAGTGGGAGGAGACTTCAAAGATGAACCCAGTTGTGAAGGCAATGCTTGCAAGTATACTGGTGATTGCGGTTTTACTTCCAGTGCACTTATTGATGTCATGGGTGTTTTTATTTGCACTGGAGTCAATGCCTGCATTGACATTAGTATTTTTGGCTGTACTGGCATCACGGCCTGGACTGATGTAGCTGTTTGTGGCTGCACTTGCACTGCACTTAATCCCGGCATTGATGTAGCTGTTTGTGGCTGCACTTGCACTGCACTTAATCCCGGCATTGATGTAGCTGTTTGTGGCTGCACTTGCACTACCCTTAGCCCCTGCATTGATGTAGCTGTTTGTGACTGCACTTGCACTGCACTTAGCCCCTGCATTGATGTAGCTGTTTGTGACTGCACTTGCACTAACCTTAGCCCCTGCATTGATGTAGCTGTTTGTGGCTGCACTTGCACTACCCTTAGTCCCTGCATTGATGTAGCTGTTTGTGGCTGCACTTGCACTGCACTTAATCCCTGCATTGATGTAGCTGTTTGTGACTGCACTTGCACTTCACTAAGATTCTGCTTTGATGTAGCTGTTTGTGGCTGTCTGCGGGTTACATAAACTAGCTTTATCGGCAATGGTGCAACTGACTGAGGTTGCATCGGCACTGTTGACAACTGCTGCAGTGATTGGTATGTTAGTGCCTTCATTGACACATTAGATTGTGTTGGTTGCAGGTCTGTACTTTGATACTGAAGTTTAGGTTCAAACAAACCCAATGGTACCATCGACGATGACATCTGACCTGCTTGAGGCTGTAAGATCACGTGATCTTGTACTTGTGGCCCATTTGGTTTCAGCTTCAGAAGTTCATTTTGGGGGCTATTCATTTGATATCCACCTATTGATTTAGTCTGTAAATATGTTGGTCCTGCAAGAAGGTCTTTTGCAGGACTTGTTGTTTTTGGTACTGACTTATTCACAGTTTGGCCACTTTCCTGGAATGTCATTTCACTGCTGTTCCCTGGAGTGTTTGAATAAACTGATGCAACATGATGGGGAGGATTACCACCGCCAATGTGACTTCCTGAACAATTCTGTTGATGTATTGTCATGTGCTTCACCAAAACATCACAAGATGGTGAAATAACCCCACAAATTGAACACCTATAAGCCAGATCCTTACTGTTTTTAAAAGAAAGCCTTACAACATCTTTGTGTAGTTTCATGTGTTCCAGTATGCTCAAATAACAGTCGGCTGTTTTGCCACAGGTGGTGCATTTGAAAACTTTGCCTCCTGAATGGGTAAGCATGTGTTTGATTACTTGCTGATAATTTGTAAACATTTTTTTACAAATTCCACATCTGTATAATCTGCTTGTGCTTTTCTTGGTACCTTTTCTATTATTAGACTTAATCCCATTTCTACTAATGCTTGATACTTTCTTTATCTTTGCCTTATTGACAATCCCACTGTTTTTAGAAACCCATTCAATATTGGGCATATTCCATAATTTATGATTTTTTTCATCTTTAAGTAAACTATGTAAATTTTTTTTTTCATGTTTTAGTATTGATGGAACATTCCTCACTTTTTCACCATTTACTATATTTTGTACAGTAGGATGCTTTTTGTCAGATTTAGAGATCGAGGGGAAAGATGATCCAAGCAAAGAAGTACCCAAAGAAGATTCACAAATTTCTTTTTCATCCTGAAACAAATTTTCCTTTTTCTTTTTCCTATCAGCACTTTGCTGGGCATCTTCTTCTAAATGCCTCAGACTTGGCAGATCAAGATCAGAATCGGCTGTTAAAGTGTGCGAATCACTGTCAGACTTATAACCATCCTCATCCGACGAAACAGAGTTATCGACTTCACCAAGTTCACATCCTAGTTTCTTCAGTCTGTGGTAGGGGATGTATTTGAGAGGAACTTTGAGGCTTGGGTGTGAACTCATATGAGCAGGAACCTGTGATTCTGACAGTATTGCTTTACACAACTTACAATGGAGAAAGTTTCCATCACTCTCAAAATACAACCCATTTTCTCTGTTAAGAATACGGCTATGTTCCCTTGTTCCAAGGTGTGTAAAATATTCCTTTCTGTTTTGAAATGCCTTTTTACAATGTGTACACCTCTGTAACTTATTGGGGTGACCTTTCAACCTAGTTACATGCACATTGTGCATTAAATGAGAGCTTAGAAGAAACCATGTGGAAAATCTTTCCTTGCACAACTCGCATGTAAATGGTCTCTTTGTGTCAAACATTTGATGCTTGTTCATATGAAGTGTACAATCTTGGTGAACATTAAATCCTTTGACACAAAATGAGCAAAGATATTTGAATTTTTCTTGACTTTCTGCAACAGCCATGCTAAATACACCCGTGTATACTTGTATGGTGGAACCTGGCCCATGGGCTTCTAACAAGTGATTCCCCAAAGCGTCTGTGCTTGCAAAATACCTTTCCTTACAAAATTTGCAACTGAGTCTTGGTGAACACTTCCCAGGTGGCATGTTATCTTGGTTGAGCTGGAAAGGATGAACAGTTATCCTATGCTGTGGTGGTATAGGCCATTCACATTTTTCTTTCCTTCTGCGTGACATCTGAATGATCATTTTTTTCATGTGTACATTTTTCTCGTGTACTTTCAAGGAGCCCACTGAAGGGAAACCTTTCCCACAATAGTAACACTTGTATGGACGTTCTCTTGGATGATATTTTGTGTGATTCGCATATCCCTGCTGGAGAGCAAAGCGTTGTCCACACACCTTACACTCATATGGTCCCATCTCAGATTTATGTTCAGAACAGTGCCGTGCCAACAATTTCTGACTAAGAAAACACTTTCCACAAGCTTTGCACTGCCACCTGGGTTTAGATATATGTGCTGCCACCTGGTGTTGATTCAATGAAGGGGCATTATCAAATATCTTGCCACATATGTTACACTGGTAAACATCATTTTTGGCTGTATCTTGCCACATATTTGTCTCTTCATATGGATAATGTTCTGGGTAATCATCTCTCTCTATGACAACTTGTGGCCCTTCCTCACCATCGACTCTGGTGATATATTGGTTGTACATGTGCGAGTCCCTCATCTGATCATTATCACTTTGATATTCCTGAGGCATGACCTGAAAATCAGCAACTTCTTGTTTTATGAAGACAGGGGTTGATGAGTGAAAAGTAGCTGAACTTCCGGGATGGGTAAACATGTTATCATTAATATGATATGCTTCTTCATTATCTGCATAATCCTCAAATAACTCCTCTTTTATTTCTTTTTTCACTAGATCTAGATCAAAAACAGGTTCTTCATCTGAACTTTTGCTACCTGTATTGTGTGAGTCATAAATTACTTTGTTCTGGACAATGATATCAATTTCTTCCCTGTTAACATTATTTGTGTTATCATGATTAGAATCACCATCAGAATTTGTCTCAAAGTCATCAAGGACCAAATTTGAATCAATTATATTGGCATCATCAGTAATGTCTTCTTCTAGGGGTAGATAATTTGCATCGTCCACATTATTAACATCTGTAACAAAATCCCCATTACCATCTTGAAATTCATCATCTCTTAGACCTGAGTCACATGCAGTGTCATCATCATCATCCTCAGCAAATGTATCATTTGGTTGATGCCAGTAAAAATCAGTATTTTGCTGTGTATGGCCATTTTCCATATCTGTATTTTGTGAGATTTGAATATCACCTTCCATGGCATAACTGTCAGCATCGTCACCTTCTATGGCAGAGTCATGTGTCATATCATTCACACAATTATCACTTTCCATGGAAGCCTTGGAAGCATAATACACATCAATATCTTCACCATCAAAGGCAGAATCCACAGTGTTCTCTTTGTCCTCACATTCCAAAGTTGTAACAATCGGCTTATAAACTTTTGATTCACCATTTGGTGCTGTAGCATCATTTCCTCTGAAATCTCGAATTTTTTCCTCAGGTGCAATAACTATAATGTTATCCATCTTTACAATTTTTTTTAATTTTCAATTATTCTCGCAAATACGTGAATATCCTCATTTATCTGAGAATTAAACTTATAAAATGCATTGTATATTGTTCTGAGCCTGTCCTCTGTGTAGGCTATATCATGTCATACTTTATCATTAAGGCCAATCCTTGCATCTCTATTTTTTCCTCTGGTATGGTTGAAAATTTTGAGAAATACCTGAAAGTATATTAAGAAGAAATATTAAGATTGATGGGTTCTGCCAAAATGCCATATCTTTACAGTCTGAGCACAAATTTAAGACAAATCCCTAATACCTAAATATTCTGACATTCATTTATATTATGCATGAGCGGTGACAAGCCAATCTGATGCCCCCATTTGTACCATGTGACAGGTCCACAAGAATGATAATGAATCAATAAAATGTATATATTTCATAACAAAATTATTACAAACATCATTCATTTTGAATAACATAATATATTTTGGATGAGGGGTTGTCCATTACTCTGTGCAGTTGGGGTGGGTTGGGCATTTTAGTTTGGGCATATTAGCCATATATATGGCACTCTCTAACATCATATATTTGTAAGGCACTCACCAGTGTTCTGTCTCTAACATGTGCCCAATCTGTATTCTAGCCCTTATCTTTGACCAAACCCAAACCATGTAAGCCGGATGGGGGTCTGATCTATGACCACTAGCCTTTATATGTTGCCACAAACCCTTTAATATGACCACCAGCCCTTAAATGTGACCTACCCTTTATATGGGACCACTATAAGAAGCCTGAATCTGTACATATTCTTCTGATGTTATTGACATATCTTTGGATTTCTTGTGATAGTTAGCTTTTAAGACAAAACGACCAGTTGATGATATGCAAACAAAGTGTTTAAATTTCATGAAGTAACCAGGCCTTGACATAAAGAGAAAATGTTGGTTGCCCAGTTGGGCCACCAGGGCATGAGAAGTGGTGGCCTGAAGATTTTAAGGATAATAGGATTCGTGAATTTGTGATACAATAAAGAGCATTGTATATACATGATATAAGGCTGTATAGTGATCAGTGTCTCAGTGGGGTTACTTGTCTTGATCACAATTTACAAGTCCGTTGATCATGATTAAGACAAATATTTATCAAGGATTAGAGTAAAATCAAGATAGTTTGGGTCACTAAAAGGTAACAAATATGGTTGCCCAACTGGGCCACTACAAAAGAGCATTTACTGGCCCAAACAGAGGATCTGGTGGCCCGTTCCCACCGGGCCAGGGCATGTGTCAAGGCCTGAAGTATAATTTTCTGATATAATATGGCACATATTCACTATTTATTTTTTAAGCTCAGAGTGGTTATAGTACATATGTTTTTATTCCTACCAGAGGGCCGTTTAACAATAAATGTAGCTTTTACTCTACGATTTGGAGTTGTGTTCTTGTTCATGGAGTAATCAATGACAAATTAGCCAAAGTTTGGCACATAGCGCAGTATCACATGCCCAGGCCAGGGCTCAGCCAGGGTAGGTTGGGCACATGGCAAACTTGGCCCCCTAATTACCACTTACACCACTAAAACGTCAATCGCCACCCATCAAATATTGGTCAGTTTTACACAGTAGGGTTCAGACATATATTTTACCTGTTTAGATTTGCTGATAGCGTCTTTAGTTTAATTCTTGCAGATGGAAATGATACGCAAATCTTCCACACCCTGCCTCATCTGACATCTTTGTGCAGCTCGGAGTCACGCATATTCTTCTCGCTGATTGGTTGTTTTAACATCTATAAATATCTCGACCATGCGTGTTTTGCTCGGATTGTAAACAAACCGCTGTCAAATATCACTGAACTTTGTGCTATTATTTAATGTTTACGTCACCTATATCAGCAAATAGTCAGCACTTAGTCAAAAATTCTAATGAGAAACACATTTTGAAAGATATAAATGGCACTTGCTTCTTATTGAAAGTGGATGGATAATATCAGTTTACAATATCAGCCTGGGTAGTGATATCTCGTTTCTGGGCTTTTTGATAGCTGGATCTGATAGAGATCGTTTGGATAATGATTGGAGTATAATGATGTGGTATTATACTCCAAGGAATAAGTATGTTGCGGTTCGCTAGCTTGAAAAATGGGATTGGCTATCTCGAAAAATGGGTCTAAACCTCTTATATTTATTTAATTAAAAAATAAATATGAATATGAAAATATTGCAATATTTAATTAATTTCTGATGAAAGAAGAATTAGAATGTGAGCATCATCCCAATGAGCTCAAACTAAATTTACATGCCGTTTTTATATAATTAATCAGAATTTATTTCATAACATTAGGACATAAAGAAAAGATTTTTTTTTTTTTTTTCTCATTTCTTATACATTCAACAGATGAGTGATTTTTTTCCTTTCAGTTGTAAATGCTGTGGTGTCTTGTGGATGAGACAATTTGTTTCAATGCAGTGAATTTATTTTTCAGGTTGTTACGTAGTGAAAGAAACACAGTAAATCATATCAAATATTCCAAAGTTAATGCAAGTTTGAATGATGAATTATATCAAATGAACTTAAGTTAATGCGAGGTTGAACTATGGTGATGAATTGTATATGTTAAATATACAAAAGTTCCTTTGAAGGTGATAGGTGTTCTTAATGCAGGATGAGGTTTCTCATTCTGGTGGATTTTGAGTGCCTGGTCTGCGCTGGTGGAGGGCGGGCAGCTGGCGACTGGGTCGCTCACTGGAAGGAGGCGGGGATATCGGAGAGCCTGGCACGTTGTTCCTGGAAACTGGCTGCTGGGGCGCGTGGTGGTGGAGAACAGGAGGATCAAAAGCCGTGGCAGCAGTTCTCTCCCGCTGTTCTCTCTGCTCCCGGTGTCGCTGGCGGTATGAGGTTGACCGCGCCCCGCCGGAGGTAGCTCCGGACGGGCCTGGGGAGTGACGTCCCGGCGTTGGGGGACGGGCTGCGGTAAAAGTGGGAGGGCTCCTGCCGTTGCTGGGTGGAGTGTTTGCGTGCTGGTTATCACTGACTGGTTGCTTTTTCTGTGCAGCCTTATTATCCATTGCCTGAGATTGTTGTACACACTCATCTTCAGAGGTGATAGATCCAGATGATGATTGCTCAGGAAGAATGAACTTCTCAACTCTTGTTCCTATCCCAACATCTCGGGGGTGTCCATTGACGGGGGTTCCCTTAACAGCTCTGGCACCTGCAGCAGCAGTTGCTACTGTACCATCCCTGCCCGCAGTAGATCCCATCTTGATGCCCATATCAACAATCAGCTGCACCTCCTGCTGCCGGAAGGTGTCCATGTGGGAACTCATCCAGACCATCTCGTAGATCTCCGGGATGGTTATACGCAAACTGATGTCAGACTCCAGCATCCGGTGTATCACGTTCTTCACCTCTGTGGACAGCTTTTTGCTCTTGGAGAAGCCTACCTTGCGCTCGGTCTGGTATCGGATCATCTTCTTAATGTTGGTGTCATCATATGGCATCGAACCACAAACCTGGAAAGCCAAAAAAAAAAAAATGGATTTGATCAGAAGTTAAGCAATCTGATTGTCACTCATGATATGTATTTACTTTTAATTTTCAGCTCTGAATCCTACTTCATATTTCCGTTGTTGTAAATAAACCCATATTTTATCTATCAATGAATACTTTGGTGGATATCTACTACAAATTGTAAACAAACCTATTTTTTTTTAATTTTATTAATCAAAAATCAACACTGAATAAGTGTCTATTCGCTCAATATCTACAAATCGTTGAGTAAAAACGTGGAACCGTGAATGAGGAGTGACGTCATGGCAACGCATTGTGATACCTTGGAGTTTATCATACTCCAAGGTGATACACAATGAACTGAGAATCCTTTGATCCTATCATAGTTGCCGACATTAGTACAATGGTTATTTTTGCACATAATTCCCTATTTCCCAAATTACATTGAATATCATTTTATAGTGACTGACTACACACTGATATATATAAGAAAGGTACTTCACTAGGAAAAAAACACTTACTCATTTATAATTATTAGACTAACTTTTGTTGGACAGGCGATCTTTTACATATACAAACCAAAGATGAATTTGAAACTGATGCTTCATAACTGTTAGAAATAATTACAACACACAATAGTCAATAAAAGAAGCAGTTTATGTCATTATTATACTGAGAGAAATCTATGATTATTCTTATTGATATGTTAGTGTAAAAGGCAAGAATCCTCAAGAAAAAAGCTGGACGACGATCACAGTCCTGAGCCAATACCAACAACGGTTTCGATCTGAAACCTCTGTTTTTTCTTGTTTGTGCTGGTTGCAAGTGAGTTGTAACACATTCGATAAATGTTTTTGTATTTTTCGCATTTTCTTGGGAGGTTTTTATGACTTTTTATCGATTCGAATCAGTTTTGATTGCTGTATTTAATGTTATTTTTTTTTTTTCAGGACTCTCTCCCATGAAGCCTCCAGACTATTTCGTTTATTTTGCGCTTTGTATCGCCTCGGCGCGGGGTTGTCCAGTTTTTAAATGAATATTATTGATCTCGTTTCTTTCGTTTGTGTGTAATATAAGAGTGTTTTCAATAACTATTTGGGATAAAATACCTTGTTTTTGTTGGGTTCTTGGCCAGTTTTTCTAGCCATTTCTTTTGGGCGTTTGTATTCCAATAATATGGCACAGTTATTAAAAGGGAAATATTACCATGATATATAAGATGACCCCCAGGCTCCAGATGTCATAACTGCACCCCGAGTAGGGAATTCCTTGTAGGATCTCGGGAGCGGCGTAGGCGGCGCTGCCACAGAAAGTACGACTGGTTTCCCCGAGCAATAGTTGCCGTGCGAAACCAAAGTCAGAAATCTTGATGTTGTTTCGCACATCCAATAGAACATTTTCACATTTCAGGTCTCTGAAAATGAGAGGTGATGAAGAGCATATATCATGCCTCTTGTCAGGTTCTGATTAAATGTATGTATTATTAATGAATATGTTATTACATCTTTTTAAAAAAAACCAACAACCCCCCCCCCAAAAAAACAAAAAAAAACCGAAACAATTAATTATAATCGGAAACAATTAATTATAAAACTGTTAAAATGTAATCTGGGACATGACATTTCCTTTCATGGAGTCAATTTTTACATCTTGTGAAATGAATGAAGGGAAATAATTAATCACTTCTAAATTTAATTTCAAGTAAATTGGCAAGGACATATCAATTAAGATTTTGCAATATATATCCATTACACTGCAAAGATGTAGCGATTTTCCTTACCTGTGTACAACATTGTGCTGATGTAGGTAATGTAATGCAGAACACAGCTGGTAGAAAAGTTGTCTGGCCCGGTCCTCTGTGATAGCTCCTCGCAACTTGATGTATTCCAGAAGGTCACCGTGTCCCGCCATCTCCAGCACCATGAATACCTGAACATTGCAACAGTTTACTTGATATCTTGAATCTCTAAATATATTTATACTTTACATGGAATTTATCCACATGAGACGTTGACCAAATCTTTCAAAGACATTTTCGATATCTTTTTTGTACACAAATAACAGGATGTAGTAAAACTAGAAATATAAAAAGAGAACTATAGGCTATAGATTTGGAAATCAAATATAATGCCCAAACTCTTTCGGGATGGAATACAGCATTTTCTATCTATCTTCTTTTTTTTTTTTTTTTTTTTTTTTTTTTAAATGTTTCATATCGTACATCAATTTCTTCAAAAAGATTAAGTGTTATAACATCATGAAATATTTCAGCTTTGTTGTAATGCCCTACCTATCTGGCCTGGTCCCCCCCCCCAACCAGTTTGGCTGCTTGTATAGTCCTTATTTCCAACCCCTTCTCCTCCAACCCCTTCATATCGCAACCCTTTTCGCCCCAACCCCTTTTCGCCCCACCCCTTTTCGCCCCACCCCTTTTCGCCCCACGATTTCTCATTCCGCCTCCTCAACCTTATGAACCACCCTTCTTGTCCAATCCCTCCTCAATTTCAATCTCACCCCTTTTCACCCCACCACCTCTCTATTTCAACCCTCTCGTTCTCGTTCCACCTCTTTTTTTCAAGCGCACCCATTCTCACCCCACCACCGTTCGATCTCGTTACGTATCCCTTCTACCTTACAATTTTAATTATTGTGCACTACATTTTTCCTCGCGTGTTACTGTTACTATTATATGCAAACATCCTACAGTGAATTGTGGTCCCTTCTCTATTCGAAAATATTAATAACTAAGGGATGTGTAGAACATCACAAGAAGGAGCAATATTAATGTGTTTTTCAAATGTGTTGTTTAACCTAAATTTTGGGTGATAATTAAAATATAAATGCCATGTTAGAAAAAAATCAATTCAAGAAAATAGTGATGTTAACAAAAATACAATGGTGTTAATAAAAAAAATAAAGATGCCAATTAAATAATCTTTCAAATATTTAATGTGTACCTTAAAAAAGAATATACACTTTTGAAATTTAAAATACAAACCTTTCCTCCAAACTGCATGACATCGATAAGGTGTACAACATTGGGGTGATTTAGCATTCTCATCACCTCCAGTTCTCGGGGAAGAAATTTTCTCTGGAAATCTTTTGGTGCCTTTCTTCTGTTTATGATTTTTAGCGCCACTTTCTTTCCATATTTTTCAGAATACGCACATTTGACTTTTGCATAAGATCCCTCTCCAAGTGTTGTTCCGATCTGAAATGAAAATATTTTGGCATTTAATAACTATTGGAATACTAAATGTTTTGGGAATATTACATTCATTTAAAAACCCAAATATTTCCTAGAGAAAACTTTTCATCACATTCCCACTTTAATAAGTTCAGAAGGTACATGTGGCCTTACTTGAAAACCACGTTTGCGAAGTTCTTCGTCCTCGTTTACGGAATTGACTTTTTCTGTTGCACGGAGGTGAAATGCCATTACATGCGCTACAGAATGAAGGCGTCGCGGCGCGGTAGTTACATGTGGGGTTCCAGCTTCAACCAACGAATATTTCTTCGATTTTTTCTTGTGTGAGCGCTTAAATTTTTCAAACTTTTTCCACAAGAAGTTTCTGACACGACCGAGGGAGACCCTCAATCCCCAACTTTCCTTGGGAGCCAGGGTGAATTCATTACTTCATCATGTCAAAATAAAATTAGTCCCTCTGGTGTTTGTATGGGTCTCCCTCTTGACAACAGCGCCTCGATCCTGGAGTCTGTTGAGGTCATAACCCGGAAATGATACTGCCTATTGTTTCATCGGATCTTCGGGCTTACAATGGAATTCGGTATAAAAGATCAATTTTTTAAAATCGTGCAATAGTTTGACTTTTGAATGACAAAAAGGTAGAGGTTGCCGATCTTAACTAACCATGAAAATATATATATAAGTTAAATAATTGCGCTTTGTTACAAATAATAATGATAATAAATTATTACCCATGGGCCTTCAATCGCAACGACCCCAACAATAGATGCATAGCAACGGCAGAACAATACAGAGGACCTTCGCCGCAAGTCGCATGTTGAATTCTGTGGTGTAATCGGACATTGAAAATTTTCTTTATCTCATGTTTCAATGAATTCCTTGACAAGGAAACGTCCACGACTAGACATGTCAGTTCCAAACGAAAGCTTGAGTGCTGCCATAGAAACTATGCATCGCATGAAAGGGGAAACTGAACTTGTCACATTAAAACGGCCGGGAGTACCAGATACGGTGAGAGTCCTCCCAACATACAAAGCTCTCTTGTCTGCCAAGGGATACTTAGTTCAACAAACTCTTGGCTCAGGAACATATTCAAAAGTTAAAAAGGCGATATGCCCTGATGGGGGATATGCCGAGAAAGTCGCGATTAAGTTGATTGATCGTCAGAGGGCTCCTAAGGATTACCAGATCAGATTCATGCCCAGAGAGCTTGAGGTCTGGCCCAGGTTGAACCATCCCAACATAGTTAAACTGTACGAGCACTTCAGAGATGAGCGCCGGGAATATATGATTCTGGAGTACGCGCCCAGAGGAGATGTCCTCAAGTTCATACAACAGACGGGGGCCACATCGGAGTATCAGGCACGCAAATGGTCCAAACAACTCTGTGGAGCTGTCAAGTAAGAATGACCTTTTGTTGTTATTTAGACCTTCTTAGAACGAAAAAAAACATGAAATTCTTTTTAGGAAATGGAGTAAATGCGCTCTTATAGCGATCACATTTTACATTTTAATCCAAATGAAAATAGCACTATCACAAATTTGTTGTTAATCACGAGAATTTAGTTGCCGGTTGGGAATAATATGAAAGAAAAAATAAAAACACGAGCTCCTCTCATAGTCGATAGATCTTCAAATTCATATGATTCGCATGAGGTCTGTAAAAGCCAAAAAGCATAGCAAACAAAAGAGATTTTTTTTCTGGCAGCGTATTCTGTACCCGTTGCTAGGGCCCGTTGTCAAGCATGCATTGATGTGGTCGGTCTGAATATAAACTGATTTATTCATTGTTCCAGATACATGCACGATATGGACATAACGCATCGAGACTTGAAGCTGGAGAACCTTCTCATAGACAGCTTCAACAACATCAAGCTGGCTGACTTTGGTTTCGTCAAGCCAAACAGCTCAAAGATAAAGTCCCAGACTTATTGCGGCTCCAAATCGTATGCAGCCCCGGAGATATTGGAGGGCCGACCTTATGAACCCCACAAGGCGGATATCTGGGCCATCGGTATGTACTTTTTCAGTCTATTTTCAAATTCAATATGATAAACATTGATGTTAATTTTTGAATAATTTATATTTTGCCATCGGTTATGCAAGTTAAATAAAGAGACCTGTGTTAAAAGATAACACATGAGAGCGTTCTTATTAACAATACCAAAGATTGAATAAAAAAAATGAAACGCTACAATACTCACTTTGATAGAAGACTAATATCATTTTAATCTTTTAAAAAAAATTATTTTAGGGGTAATCATGTACATTATGACAACCGGTAAAATGCCGTTTGACGAGACCAAGGGCACCAAATATATACTTCAACAACAGAGGGCGCTGGACTTAATCTGGCCACACCCCCTCGCCACATCCTGCAAGGAACTCATCAAAAGGTACACGTTCTGGCTATCCTATTTATAATGCCCTGTTAACTTTACTTAAGGAAAATATACCTTTTGTTATATCCTCAATCATTGATCTATGGAGATAAAAGGATGAGTGCGTATTTGGCATTGTAACATATATTTTGATGTTATTATTTTTCCTTATTGCAGAATGTTTTGCTGGGATTCCAGAGACCGTCCTGATATCAACGAAGTGTTGTCAAATAAATGGTTTCATATCACCATGGTGATGCCAAAACAGTCAAAAACCACACATTTTGGATGTCAAACCCAACAGCGCGTCCAAAACTCCCACACCCCAAAATTCACTAAATCTTCTTAATTCTACTTCCCAGTTGAATTGTGGTATTTACACTGAACATAGACTAAAATTTGTGTTATTCTGTCAAGCCAAAGTACTCTTATAAATATTCATATAGAATACTCATTAACTCTTATTGAGAGAAAACAATGATAATATATTTGTATTCATCTTAACTGCTTGCCTGGAGTTAAGATGAAAGGTACAGAATCTTGTACGTAAATTATTGATCAACTTCATGCAATGTATCACTTCAATAAATGCCAACAGTAACGTTCTACTACTGAGTCAAATAAAATGAAATTACTACATAGTAATTAGTGTTGTCCTTATCAGTTTTCATCCCTTATGTATCCTTCACGTGCACTCGGGGTTTCGTGCACCCCCCCTTCTATAAGGGAGGGGAGTGAAGCTTAGTCAACTGTTGTCACGGGCCCGATATCTAAAACAGGTTAGACTGTGCTCAATCATTGAAAGGCATGGCACTGTTTTCGATATTTGGAAGGGCCAAGTTACTCTGCATGGCGAGGTAGAGTCAGATACTATAGGTATACATCCTGGATCTGCTGTGGAGAGTAAGGGCTAAGTCTAACTTCATGCTATTTAGCACAAACTTGCTAAAAAAAATTGGGCCCTGGGCATTCCTTAACTTCTCAGCTGTGTTTGGTATCACTTGTGCATAGTTTAAGATGCTTCAATATATTCAATTTGATTATCTTTAAATATGAAATTACCTTTGCCCATTCAAAAGGTATTTTGGTATCTGGCTTGACTAACTATCGGAAATATTCCGGAGGAGGCGGTTAGACCTCTTTTCAACAGCACGCGAAGGCGACAGTGTACCATTCCGATATTCATTGCTTTCATAAATATGTATTTTAAGAGAGAAATGTGAAGAGATATCATGACACCATAACAACTTGGCACACATTGAAGCAAATTTCTATTGAAAATTGCCAGCGCGAAGAGAATGTGTTTTTTTGACGTGTTGAAGGTATTGTGGTGTTATTATAACACATTCTCTATATTGATAGATCTATAATATTTTTGGGTTAAAAGCCTGGGCTACATTATACTGTAATGGTCAGATTATCGAATTAAGTTTATTTTACAAAAGTACAAATCCATTAATCAAGCATAAAGCACAAATAACATTATTTATTACTCTGTTTACAAGTTTGCTGTTCCAAGAAATGAGGGCCCCTTCCTAGAATCCAGGCACAGGACTACTCCTCTCCTTTAAAGTCTAGCCCTCTGTCCTGTGTCAAATAATAATACCCAATCACAAACTAGGTCACTTGAGTTATAGTTCATATGACAGGTCATGACCCTGCAGGTAGGCAAATGAGGTACTCACTAGCCAATTGGGTTTCCAGAAAATAGGACAGGCTGGGCTGAGAACTTGGCTGCTTGTGCTGGTCTATTTTATATACACCATACACAGGGGACAACCCTCAGTTCAGCACTGTACCTACAACTATACTGACAGTTTTGAATTAAAATATATCTTCAAACTACATCTCAAGTGTTATGTTGCTATCCAAGTATCATGAACTGTAGTACAGCCTAATTCCCAAGCTCCAATCACTGCTCACAACATTGCAATACATATATTTACTTGTAAGTATTACAATATTCGGAAACAGGGAAAGCATTTTCAGATATGAGAGCTAATAGCTGCCAGATTTTTATTTCCTAGAATATTACGAAGGAGATAATTGTATTTTTTAAATCGACAATGGGCATTATGATATGATTTGTATAAAATTTATATACATTTATATTTACATCTGTGATATAATTTTAATGTCATAGATGTAGATCTATGATATAATTTGTAGATAAAAGGTATACAAAATCATATTTGCGTATATAAATTTGTATTTGTATAGGAACTGCGCAAATACATAAAGTAAAATAGGAACACTGATATAGACATTATCTTTTTAACATAGCACAAATTGTGAACATTTGGTGCATGACACCAAGTTATCTATCACAGATATATACTGCAGTCAAAATGGAAGTTTGACATATAACTGACAGATTTGAAAGGTAAGAAGCAACTTCTCAAAATTGATTAAGCTTTAGCTTTAACTTTGTCTATTGATTGAAATGTGTCATGAACTATGATGATATATAGCTCACAGATAACAATTCTAGGTTAAGGACAAAGTTCAACAATTAAGAAGAATGATGAAAAGTAAATCAGTTCATCTATCCTATCTTACCAGATGCACATGACTGAGGACAACACCTGAATCCAACATGTTGGGGACAATTCTTACCACGAATATAGAGGCATTGTTGGTGTTCTGTGCTGTTTTTCTGTATGTGTACATCTATGTCACAAAAAACAAACGGGTGAGCCTGCCTCCCGGCCCCTATCCGGTGCCTGTGCTCGGCAACATTCTCTCACTGGGGTCGGACCCCAGGGAACCGCTTTGCAAGCTTACAGCAAAATACGGCGATGTGCTCACCATTCACCTCGGCCCCAAGCCGACCGTGATGCTCTGCAGTTATGATGCCATAAAGGAAGCATTTGTTAAACACAGTCACATATTCTCTGGGAGGCCTCAAGATCTTTTCTTTGTTAAGGAAATTACATTTGGACTGGGTATGTACTTGATTGTTTTCACCGCTCATGAACCTTTTCTGTGCCCACGAGGGAGTATGTGTGCACAAGTGATGTTTCAAATAATGTGAGGAAGTTCATGTGCCCTTATCATAATGTCTCGCCTCGAAATTCTATGTGACATGTAGACTAATCTCCACTGTGTTCGATATAGATATATATCTGACATTTGGCATATGATTCTTTGATTATATTATCTCTCTTATACTAGTCCCAGGCTCACATAATGTTATCAAAAGATCTAACCTAAGATCATTGAGTAATACCCTGTTATTCAACTATATAATGCACGATCCTTTTCCACTTTAAGCATTCAGTTTCACCAATTGATATAGAAAATATATGACAGAAATTTAAAATACCGTCATGTCTGGTGATATGGCATGTCAGAATAGTGTCAGATTATTTTGACTTGTTATTGTGATGTTTCCACTCAAATAAAGTGCTTTCACATTTTCAAAGTTACAAAAAAAAGAGGGAAAATATTCTAAAATATTGGTAAAATAGTTTGAAATTTAAAGGATCTGAAGTTGGATTGGTGTCCTATTACTCATTTGATTATCTTATGAATATTTGTGTGCTCCTTTTTTTTTTACAGTATTCAAATTATTAATTAGTTTAAAGCTGATCTTTTTAGAGGAAATAAATCGTCTAAAAAAATTAATTTAATATCTTTTACATCTGATTTACAAAGTTGTGTGTAAAGGCCCTGGGAGTTCATATTTATGGTTTATTGTGTATAGGTGGACAGTTAATTCCACCTCAAAACAACAAAGATAATAGCAACAAAGAATATATCATTTTGGCTTGAAAAAGGGTTCAACGAATATTAGCAACACAGAAACGCTGGGTCATATTCCAAAACTTTCTTGAACTTCGTGAGTTATTATTTGGCTAGAAAAGGAATCTTAGCAAGCAAGGAAACTTCGAGACAGAAAACAAAACTTCGTGTGTTATTATTTGGTAAGAAAACAAACATTAGCAAGAGAGGAAATTCTGGGACGGAAACCAAACCTTTCATAAAATTCGTGAGTTATTATTTGGTTAGAAAAAATAACAAGACATGAAACTCTGGGACAGAATCCAAACCTTTCTTAAACTTAGTGAGTTATTATTTGGTTCCTCAGTACTGTTCAAACGATTAATTGCGCTCTTAGTACATTTGTGAAATAATGTACATCTTATCTTATTGTTTCAGGTATTGTCTCTACGGAGGGGCAGCGATGGCGGGAGCAAAGAAAATTTGTTCACGGCACCCTCAGAGATTTTGGAATGGGAAAGAAGACATTAGAGGAAAAGATACAAGAGGAATTATCGTTCTTCCTATCAAAGATAAATGACCAACACTCCGTTCCCTTTGACATATTTATGATCCTTGGGATATCGATATCTAATACCATTTGTTCCATTGTGTTTGGTGAAAGATATGATTATGAAGACCCAACTTTTCAACAAATCATGATTACAATGAAGGGAAATTTTGAAATTGTGGGTAAGCCAAATTATATCTATTTTTATTTCTGTCTTAAGGTAAATTCAAAGTTTTTTTAGGCGTTAGGATTTGTGATACTTTGTTCAACGTTTGCAAGTAAAATATTTAGATAATTATTTTATTTAAAACTAAACCGTAGAAAAACAAGAGGTTATTTTTTACCCCAGAGGACACTATCCTTCAAAATAGTATCAACTGAAAATGTATCACTGCTATGAGAGTAATTTATCTTCTCATTGGGCCCTTTTAAGATGTCAACACCAAGCGATGCATTGAATTCCAATTACAGGGGACGACAGCTGAGCTGCAATAACAAAGCTGCAATGTACTTTATCGATCGTTTACCAGTGTTTATTACACCACTCGACTTTGCACATGTACATGCACGTGTCACACAACAAGACGAGAATATTTTTGTAAGTGGAGATGCACTTAAAATGTTTTGAAAATGGAACTGCAGCTGTGTTGTCCCCCCGCGGCTCTGTTGTCGTCGTCTGTATGTTGTAAATCATGTAGTCTCGTTCACCACCCACGCTCAAAGATTAGGACGGAAACCAGTCTATAAATCATGTTGATTATTATTCTGTGTCAAAAGGAAATATGGGTGCCCTGAATCTTTTCCCCGTTCTTAAGCACCTCCCTGGAGATTTCTTCCAGTATAAGAAATTAATGAAAACTGGTGAAGGCGTCAAAGAGTGGTTCAGGGCACAGATGAGACAACATAAGGCCACCAGACAGCAAGGTGTGTCCAGAGACCTCATAGACTCTTATCTTGAGGAAATGGACAGACTGAAAGACGAGGAATCCTTTTTTGATGGTATGTGTAATAATATGCTTTTTTATCCTACCCTTCATCTCTTCCAAAAGAAATTTATCGTATTTTATATCATAAGTATCAATATAGATGTTTTGTTCAACTATCTAATGCGATGTGTTTTTAATGTGAAAAATGGTTTAACAAGAAACGCATCCAAACAGATTTTCGCTTTTTACAAGTTGGAAGTTACAAATGTTCTTACCATATTGCATTTTAGTAAGAATCTTTTGACATATTTCTAATGTATTTTTTTTATCACGAATTGCATCAATCTGTATTCTGTTCCTGATAATAATAATAATAATAACAATTTATATAGCGCTTTACCAGACTAGGTCTACTCAAGGCGCTTTACCAAGATAGTGCTTTCTAAATAGATATGTCTTAAGTTTCTTCTTGAAAGTGTCTACAGTTTTACAGTTTTTCACTTCAAGGGGAAGGGCATTCCAATTCCTTGGCGCATATACCATGAAAGCCATATCTCCATATGATTTCATATTAGTCATTGGTACTACATATTCATTTTTGTCATTAGATCGCAATCCCATACCTAGCTGTTTGTACTCTAATAACTGAGATAGGTATTTTGGGGCAAAGCCATTCTGCGCCTTCCATGTCAATAAAGATATTTTGAAATCAATCCTAGCCTTAACAGGCAACCAATGCAGTTCCATATGTTTTTGTGTGATATGGTCTCTCTTTTTAAGTTTACCTACTACCCTGGCTGCAGCGTTCTGTAGTTTTTGCAGTTTGGCTAATTCACACTCAGGTAAGCCGGCTAGTAGTGCATTTCCATAGTCAAGGGTAGAGGTGACAAATGCATGAGCTAGAGTGTTAGCAGTTTTTTCATCTAAACAATTTCTTATGCGTGCTAGATTTTTTACATGAAAGAAACCATTTTTACACATTTTTCTGATTTGTGATTTCATAGATAGCTCTTGATCTACAATAACTCCTAGATCCTTAACAGTATTTGATCTAGAGATTTTGGTTTCACCTACTAAAATTTCATTAGGTACATTGTTTCTTCTAAATTCACAGCTTTTACCACATAAAAGCATTTCTGTCTTTCCATCATTTATCTTCATTTTATTCTCTATAAGGAATTTTTTGACATTTATAATACAGTTTTCCATCTCTTTACAAGACTTAGCTCTAGTTTCTTCAGATTTAGGATCAATGGTGATGTATAATTGCGTGTCATCAGCATAAATATGATGCTTGAGACCATAGTTACCAATAATGTCTGATAATGGCTCCATATATGCTGTAAATAATAACGGTCCCAAAACTGAGCCATGTGGGACGCCATATTTAATATTCATATTTTCAGCTCTTTTACCATCTATTGTAACACATTGTTTTCTATTTGATAAGTACGATCTAAACCATTTTAGGGCAGTACCTGTAATACCACATCTTTTTTCCAATCTATTCAATAATATATCATGATCAATAGTGTCGAAAGCAGCTGATAGGTCAAGTAGTACCAGCATTACCGTTTTACCATCATCAATATTAAGATGTCATTTTATTAAGATGTCATTTAGAACTTTGAGCAATGCGGTTTCAGTACTATGGAACTCCTTGTGTGCTGTATGAAATAGCCCTTGAATATCATTTTTTACCAGATGACCTACAAATTGTGTAGCTACAGCCCTTTCTATTAATTTTGACAAATAGGCAAGATTTGAGACTGGTCTATAATTTTTCTTTATCAATTCTAGACCCAATTTCTTAATTAAGGGTCTAATGATGGCCATTTTCAGATCATCAGGTACATTTCCCAATGAGATAGACTTATTTATGATAGCCTTTATTAATGGCAATAAGTTCCCCATACATTCATTAAGAAGCCATGTTGGGATGGGATCCAGCTCACATGACTTCTTTGCAGATTCTTTAATTATTTTCTTAACATCTGAGTCATTTAACAATGTAAAATTTTCCAACTGCGTGTTGAATTTAGTTTCCTCATTTAGTTGTTCAGAATTTTTGTCATTTTTGTCCATAGTTTTTCTAAGATTTGCAATTTTTTCCATAAAAAAGTTATCAAATTCTGAGGCTAACTCCTTTTTGTCATTATGTTTAGGGAAGGGAGTGTCCACTTTTGTGTGTAATAATTTGTTTAATATTTTAAATATTTTTTTTGGGTCAGATTTATTTGAATTTATTATTTCTGAATAGTAATTATTTCTCGAGTCTTTAATGATATTATTGTATTTGTTCCTCTGTATTTTAAATCGTATTTCATCTGAGGAAAGACCAGTTTTATTATATTTTCTCTCACATCTTCTTTTGTTTCTCTTTTCCATCTGTATATTGTCAGATAACCATGGAGCAGGCTTTCTATTATTTATGGTTTTCTCAACAGTAGGCGCATGTTTATCCAATACACTTGACAGTTTATTGTATTTATATAGTAAGTCATTGAGATCTGCATCTTTATAGGTATGATTTTCATTAAACATTTCTTCAATATCTTTTTTAAAATTATTGATATTCATTTTTTTGTAATTTCTATATGAAACTGTTTTTTTGGTGTTTATTTTAGTTTGAAGATTCAAAGTCATTTTTATTATATTGTGATCTGATATTTTTTCATCCACTATATGTTCCTGTAATATATTACTATGTGTGCCTGTTATTATTAAATCCAGAGTGTTTCCCATAATATGGGTTGGTTCTGTTACATGATTATGTAGGTTGTATAGATCCAGGACATCATTAAATTTTATTACATTAGGCCTTTCGGGCCTATTCATATGAAAGTTATAATCACCTACTAACACAACTTCATGAGTGTATGTACCATAATAGGAAAGTAATTCACTGAATTCTTCAAAGAATTCTGTGTAAGTATATTTATTTTTGTCCGATGAGATAGACTTATTTATGATAGCCTTTATTAATGGCAATAAGTTCCCCATACATTCATTAAGAAGCCATGTTGGGATGGGATCCAGCTCACATGACTTCTTTGCAGATTCTTTAATTATTTTCTTAACATCTGAGTCATTTAACAATGTAAAATTTTCCAACTGCGTGTTGAATTTAGTTTCCTCATTTAGTTGTTCAGAATTTTTGTCATTTTTGTCCATAGTTTTTCTAAGATTTGCAATTTTTTCCATAAAAAAGTTATCAAATTCTGAGGCTAACTCCTTTTTGTCATTATGTTTAGGGAAGGGAGTGTCCACTTTTGTGTGTAATAATTTGTTTAATATTTTAAATATTTTTTTTGGGTCAGATTTATTTGAATTTATTATTTCTGAATAGTAATTATTTCTCGAGTCTTTAATGATATTATTGTATTTGTTCCTCTGTATTTTAAATCGTATTTCATCTGAGGAAAGACCAGTTTTATTATATTTTCTCTCACATCTTCTTTTGTTTCTCTTTTCCATCTGTATATTGTCAGATAACCATGGAGCAGGCTTTCTATTATTTATGGTTTTCTCAACAGTAGGCGCATGTTTATCCAATACACTTGACAGTTTATTGTATTTATATAGTAAGTCATTGAGATCTGCATCTTTATAGGTATGATTTTCATTAAACATTTCTTCAATATCTTTTTTAAAATTATTGATATTCATTTTTTTGTAATTTCTATATGAAACTGTTTTTTTGGTGTTTATTTTAGTTTGAAGATTCAAAGTCATTTTTATTATATTGTGATCTGATATTTTTTCATCCACTATATGTTCCTGTAATATATTACTATGTGTGCCTGTTATTATTAAATCCAGAGTGTTTCCCATAATATGGGTTGGTTCTGTTACATGATTATGTAGGTTGTATAGATCCAGGACATCATTAAATTTTATTACATTAGGCCTTTCGGGCCTATTCATATGAAAGTTATAATCACCTACTAACACAACTTCATGAGTGTATGTACCATAATAGGAAAGTAATTCACTGAATTCTTCAAAGAATTCTGTGTAAGTATATTTATTTTTGTCCGAAGGCTCCGGTCTATATATTGTAATGATAGTGCATATTTCATTTTTGGTTTTAATATTTATTTCCATCATTTCCATTGTTGATAGTTTATGTATGTGATTAATTTTCTTTATGTCTATTTCAGGTCTGTAGATGATCACTAGACCTCCGCCAGACCTTAGGGCACGCGGTACGTGTTCAATATTGTAGTTGTTATCTTTAATTTCTCCTCTTATAATTTGTTCATTCATTTCATTTATCCAAGTTTCAGTTATAAAGAATAAGTCTACATTATTTTCATTATATAAATTTATAAGTTCCGTCTTATTTCCAATACTTTGAACATTGGCTGTAGCAATAATTAGATTTTTGTTCATTTTAGTGTTCGTGGTTTTGTTAAGATCATATTTGTAATGTCTTTTCGGTTTATTATTATTTAAGTTTCTATTTGCGTTAATTTGATTTGTGTCTACATGAGCATTAAGACAACTTTCCACCGAGAATCCGGTCATTGACCCCGTGACGTCATTTTGTAGGAATCTCCTTTCACCCCCAGCAGATTGCCCCCCCATGGCGGCCAATCAGATTAAGGGAGGGCGGAGCCAACGTCCGATCGCTTCGAAACTTTGAGTGACAATTAACAATTTTAGGATTGTCTTTATTTTGACCAAAGTTATGTGTTACACTTTTGTTACTGTAAGAAAGGCAACTAAATCGATTTGAAAGCGATATTGTGTTCACTGGTGAAGTATCACCTGTTCTACTTTTACGTACCGTCCTATAATGGGCGAGGCTATTTAGACCATGTGACCTTGACAATGCATATGATTGGACCACGTTTTTTGGTTGCCGCTTTCCATTAAGAGTGTCAGATTGGGGAATACCTTTAGAGAATTTGACATGATTAACTGTTTGATTTAATGTTTTACTTAATATATGATTTTGTTTATTGTATTTTACAGCTTCACTATAGAGTCTCTTATTTTTATATGGAAACAGATTTGTGTTATGACATATATTTTGACTGTGGGGGCAAGGGAAAAAGCTATTTTTTGAACAGTTGTTTTTATTTAAATATTTATTTTTAAAAATAGTTTTCTGTCTGATAAAAAAGTCATTCATGTACCTGTTAAAATCATTTATTTTAAAACCATATGATATATTTTCATCCTTGCAACCTTTGATCTTATTTAATGTATCACAGTTATGGCTCACATGCTTTTTAAATATGTTATAATTATGACCGACAGTCATAATTACAGTCACAGTCTTCATTTTGTTCCCCTATAATGCAACCCGAATAAATACTATTGCATCTGGTGATATATAAATAATTGTTTTCATCAACTTTACATTTCTCTTCAATGCAGAGACATATTGACTTAGAAACATTTCGAACATTTGTCATGCACTTAGAAAAGGTGGTATTGCCAGTTGAACAACTACCACCTGTTCATAAACATATATATTTATAGTTTAAATCGTTTTTCAAATTATCTGAAAATCCCTTGCCCCCCAAATACCCTCATTCATTTAATTTAACTTTTTTGCTAGGAACATGCTCAAAAATGCATCGAACTCCGTAGTTACAGTATCCAGTCCTCGAATAACTTTGACAAATTGACCTTGTTTCAGATTTTGTAGAAATAGATCCCTCACTGTCGCTAATGATGCAATCAACAGCGTCCAGTGCCTTGATAATCATTAGGGGTTCCCCCATAATGATCATCCCCTGAGCCATATCATCAGGATTTTGTGATTTAATATATTCGGTTCGATTCCATGTAATTTTTCTCAATTTTGCAAGATTCAAGATTCAAGATTCAAAACATCTTTATTAAAGTGACAAGAAGTAGACATATTCAACAAGACATTTACAGTTTAAGCATACTTCCCAGCCATAGAGGCTTATTTGTCACTATACACACTTAATAATATAATTCAGGGTACTACAAGAGCAGGCAACATTAATTGTATATTTTTTGTCTTCTGTGCATGAAGGCATTATATGCAAATTTTGATACCAGTATTTGACAGGACTCCATTAAGTACATAAACTTTTCTTTATCTTGTAAATCATTAAAACCAGGATATTTATCACAAACTTTAGTGTACAAATTTAGCCTAGCATCACTATATAATGGACATCTACAGATAAAGTGGAATTCATCTTCAATTTCATTGCTAGTACATAGTTCACAAATTCTATCTTCTAGTCTAATATTGTTATAACGGCCAGTCTCTACTTTCAAGGGAAGAATACCACATCTGAGTTTAGCTAAAACTGAGCGTTCACATTTTGGAAGATAGCTAATTATATATTTTTCCACCTCAGTATTTCTCTTGAAATTTACATATGTTCTCAGTTTAGGTTTATTGATACATTCATTATAACAACGATTAGCATCAATAAGAAAATTTTTACTTTTGGCTAAATTTAAATCACATGTACTCCTGTGATCGTATATATCACTCATATCAACTGAATGGAAAATAGCCTGGAGCTCAGATGACCAGTTATTATACAAACTTGCCTGAGAGTAGTCCCACTCAAATATTTTCTTAGTTAATCCAGAGTTAGACATATTAACAAGCCTATTCCAATATCTTAACATATTAATCCATCTCAAACTCTGCATATGACACCATCCAACCTCAGCCCTAAGTGCAGGTATAGGAATAAATCTATGAACTCCTAGATAAAAACGAATAGCTCTCTCTTGTATAGAATCAGGTATACGGAAATTCTTGTACCCCCAAATTTCAGAACTGTAGTCTAGTATGGGTAGGACACCAGAATTAAACATTTTTTCGTATGTAATAAAACCTATATCAGATAAATGTTTACTCTTCGCTATAACTGCACCCAGGGCTCTCCCAGCTGACTCAGCTAGAATCTTTGCAATATAACATACACCGACCCTATATGAAGGGATTTAATAAATTGTAAAGCTTATTTGTTTTCTGTATGTAGAAAACAAAATTTGACTAAATAAGACAATATAATTTTCTGTTCTCCGTATGAAAAGAAGCAGAAAAAACTATAAACCCCTTTATGGAGGAGTTAAAATATTTTTTTAATATCTCAAATCTCTATATGGAGAGAATTTAAGAAAACTCTTATATGAACGAAATAAGACAATTTAGTTTTCTGTTCTCTGTATGAAGAGAAACAGAACAGAACTATAAACCCCTATATGGAGGAGTTACAATATTTTTAATATCTCAAATCTCTGTATGGAGAGAATTGAGGAAAGCTCTTATATGGAAGAGTGAAATAAAATATAAGGCAATAGTAGGTCTTCAACTTACTTGTTGCATGGAATGAATTCTTCAGATCGCCACCCGGTCACGTCCTATCCTGGGTAACGACGCTTGCTTAAAAAGTTACTTAAAAACTCTGATGAAATACTGCAATACACTGAATAAAATCACAAAGGAGAAAAGTATTATATAACCTATACTTGATATTTTGAGATCGACGATTGTGTTATGCTAAGCCTTAAGGAAGTTTTATACGTGCCCGGTATATATAGGTTTATATATACAATCCCACGCTGTCGTTGTTCTTCTCCTGTACAAGTTGATTTTTCGCCTTAAAGCCAACAGAAAAATTCTAATATTTTCAAGAAGGTATATTTAGGTTGGTACTCCAAAACTCTGGTATAGATTTCTTGAAAAAAGGTATATCTTGAAGGATGTATTATGATTTAATTTCCTAGAAATCGGAGCTCCTAGAAAACACGTCCGCACACCCCCGCCACCCGCATGAGTAGCGTAATCATAAAGTAATCAAAGTACAGTGCACAAATAAATTCTTTATTTTTCTCATAACTATATGATTAAAAAGGTAGCATTGTTATAGCGATGATTCCAGAAACTGGCCGGGATTTGAACCAGGAATCCTGGTTTGAAGGCATATGCTCTGCCATTTGAGCTTTTTTTTTGCCAGATAATGACATATTGCGCAGCTATTTTGGTCAGTGGACTTGTAATGCCTCACCTTTATGTGGATGACAGAATCGTGTTTCAATCTGTTTCAGATAATCAACTGGAGGCAATTATTTCTGACCTGTTTGGCGCGGGGACAGAAACAATGACTTCCACCTTGTCCTGGGCCGTTATATACATGATGCACCATCCCCTTATACAACAAGTAGGTATACTCACCTTAGAGGAGTACATTATTACTTCTCTCAGCAGATATTACACGTATTATAATTTGCCACACAATAAATATGACAAACTATTAATTGTTTAATTTGTATAGAAGCATAGCAGGCTTATGTCAACATGTATCACAGCCATTGCTCAATATAACCTTTGCCAAACAATAAATATGGAATACTAGTGATTGATTAATTTGTATACTCACACCATAAGAATCGTATTACTTTTGTCAGAATAAATCATATGCATTGTTCAAGCTAACCTTTACCAAACAATACATATGACATACCGGTAATTGCTTAATTTGTATTTTGACATTATATAAGAATCATATTACACGCATTGCTCCATCTCCCTTTTTAATTTTGCATAGTTTACCATCGGCGTCAATAAGTCTCTTATTAAATATGACATATTAGTGATTGTTTAATTTATATACTTTCACTATGCGATTTGTATTAGTTATCAGCATATATTAAAGGCATTGTCAATCTTTGCAGAAGGTCAAGAATGAGATCCATGAAGTGATAGGCCCAGAGAGAATGGTGAGCATGTCAGACAAGCCTTCCCTGCCCTACACTGAAGCCTGTATCAATGAGATCCAGAGAATGGCGGAAGTTGTTCCACTCGGGGTGCCACACACTGTGACCGAGGACATCCGGTTTAGAGGCTATGATATCCCGAAAGGCACAACGATTATGTCCAATTTATATGCAGCCCATAGAGACCCTAAGGTGTGGGATAAACCGTATGAATTTAATCCAGAAAGATTCATTGACGCCGATGGTAAAGTGTGCAAGATTGAGAAGTTAATTCCCTTTTCTATGGGTACGTATATCGTCGGCTCTTCTAAAGCATTTAATTTTAAGACATTTGAATATCTGATATAATTTTGATTATTTCATACTGGCAATGCCTAAATGATTATATGCAATAGGTGTAAAAGATAACCCTTGATGAATGAATCCTCAATTATCGATAAATCACAAATTAGATATATAAAAAGGGTTGATAGTAAAAGAATTAGCAATATATTTAGTTTGATTGACTGCGTTGTCCACAACAATTTAAACTTGTGAATCACTGCAAATAGTGCATTAGTATCTGGTTTGTTAATGGTAAATATTCTTTCATGCAGGTAAGCGTGTGTGCCTGGGGGAGTCTTTGGCAAGGATGGAACTGTTTCTTGGCTTCACGTCAATGATACAGAAATTCACATTCACCAATCCCCCAGGAAAACCTTTGCCATCTACCACCGGCAAGCTTGGCATGACGAATATGCCTCACCCCTTCACAGTCATCGCTGTGCCTAACTGACACGCTACTAATAAAAGGATCAGCAAAATCAATGACATATATATATAGGTTGTGGAGCCAATCAAGTTTCATCACCTGTTTCATGAAAAGCTTTTCAAATACTTGTCCACAAAAAAATAGCTAAATGCCCTTTGAGACGACTAAATTTCGAAAAACTGGCAAATAAGTTCACATATACTTTATTTCACTGTAATTTGTCGCATAAAAAGTGTAAAAAGTAGGCATTTGTGCTGGAATCCATACTTAGAAAATACTGTAAAAGAAAGAAGACCATGTTTATATATGTTTTTATAAATAATAAATAAAAGACCCTATTTGATATAAAGCAATATTTCTTTTTCCAATTTTCTTTCATATGGGAACGTATATATGTTGTTTGTATGGAATGGATTTTTTCTTTATAACTTACACTTGAGTTTGTAGTATTAAAGGGTACAAATAATATAGTATACTGCATCTCGATTGTAAGTACTTTAACATGTATAATTGAATGTTGAAACAGGTTGTGTCTTGCAAAATAGCTAATTCACCAGATTAGCAGGAAAATATGTGAGAGAGTAGTCCTGTTATAGCACATCTACATATGTAAGTTTAGTCGACAAAACGAATTGGCATCCCACCGAGAGTGCAAGATGGTAGATATCCCCTAAAAGATGAAGACTAAAATTTCGGGTGTTGTAATTATTTTTTTATTCTATTAAAAAGGTAAATTTATCTTAGGTTATTTTGATCGGGGAGACATTATGCTTGCTTATCATTAAGCTCTTCGAGAAACTATTCATCAGGTAAAGCAATCTAAAAATAGATAGAGCAGAGGTATGGGTGAGATGTTGCCTTCTACCGATGAGCCTCCTTCACCAAGGCATACTCACTTTTCTTATTTCCATGTACATTTTGTTTACACTGTCCAACAGTAGAGCGATCTCATAGCAAATGAGAGCAGAATTAAATTACAAAAAACAATGTGATTGATAGTCTCGTACCCGATCCAAATCATGATCTATTCCTACCTGTAGGATTGAGACGGTACCAGTCAACGTGACTGACAGAACGGTTTGGCATGAGGTCTCAATGGATGCTAAGGATGTTAAGCCTCAGTCAATTGCTTGGCTTTGGCCAACGAGGCAATTATAAAGGTCTAGAAGATACCCATGTGTTATCATCTGTGAATATTAACCTCCGCAATAAATAGTGCACTAAGTTCAACTTTGTAATATTTATTTTATGCATCCCTTCACACTTCAAACTATGGAGTGTCATACCTTACTCATCTGAAACGATCCGGTCACCATGCATGGATAATCTAATAATATTTTTACAATTTCTTTCTGTGTGTAAAATGTGTTTGCATACCACACAACACAAAATTTATCATCTTGAGATTACCAAAGATAACAACTTATTCACCATAATATCCCAAAAAAACAAATTCCGAAAGCCCGGCTTTCACGGGGGTAGGAATCTATAACATAATCATCTTTTATCTCGCAATGGAAAGACTTACTATTCAAGAGTCAAATGCCACACACACCCTATAATTGAATAGCACGTCGAAACATACCATGCGCACACAATATGAATCAATGTAACAATATGAATCTTATGCGTGTTGAAAATCATTTTAAGGGACCATTTGCTTTATCAGTGCAATCTATGGAGTATAATATCATGTTCATTTGAAACACATCTTAAATCTAAAACCCCTATATTATTTAATCGAATTTTAAATGATCCTTTGTGACATGATTATTCAAAGGTAATCACATTAAATACAATAATAAAAGTCAATGGCGAAACCTTCTTCGTATTGCGATATTGTGAGGCCAAGGTGAACACAATGAGGTCATGTAGTATCATGCATGACAGTAGTGAATTTGAGGCCAGGAGATATAAAGGGATGGGGCGAAACTTAGTTCCGGAGTTCGAATCCCGGCTGACACAAGCACTTCGGTCATACTCTACGGTCGACAAAGGTGGATATCTGCTACTGAGTTGTTTCCCATTTCAGCCAGTGCTAACTAGTGATCAAAGGCTGTGGATTGTGTTATCATGTCTATGCGATAATGCAAAAGAACGATCCCAAGTCACTCTTCAAAGGAGTAGGGCATTGAGTGGCACGCTTCTATCCAACCCGATATAGCCTAAATAGTGTTGCTCATTTACACAAACAAATCAAATCAAAGTCAGTTGATATAGAGGCCATAAAAAGAAGATATATTTTAAGCAATAACAAAATCTACTTTATTTCTTTGATATGTCGATAGGACATATTTTTAAGATAAACAATAATTCAATAATTTAATATATGAGAATGTTGGACTGAAAAGGGGGAGATAGTAATATTCCTTTATCCCCCCCTTTTCAACCCTCTATCTGAGAGTCGGCTGCCACTTTTTACAAGCAAAGTATATTGCCACTGGGGTTGTCACTGGATCTCGCTGCATATACCTGCATTGCTTTAGCTTTACTGGTAAGTGAACAATATCTCGTTAATATTCCAAAACTCAAATTTATCATGTTAAGTATTTTGGTGGCCGTGTAACACAGTTGTTCACTTGCATTGCATTCTTCCAAGTTTTGGCTTCTTCCATGCGTTATATTGCTGTGATAATCAGCTGTTCGGGCCATTTTGAATGAAAGCATTACCTTGTAAAAATACCGCTCCTTGTTATATGTCTATTAAATACAATTGCACTATCAGCCTCAAACTCGACCACCCATAGCGGAGCACCATGCCTTTTGCAGTGAAAAACAGACTGATAGAAAATGAGCATATTCAATACGTGAGATATGGCACATTTCCTCCTCTTGTGTGTCCTTGAACGCTCCACAGGGTCAGGCATACTTGTATGTGACAGAGCTTGTAGCTTCTGCTGCTGTTAGGAGCGTGCCTGCAGCTTCGATCCTCCACTCCTCTCTGCAGCCAGGTGATGCTTTCTATTACTGTGCCATGGCGCGTCTTATGACTTTTTGGTGAAACAGTAATAGAACATGTTTCTCTCATTGCTTAGGCGCTAATGGGTTGAATCAGACTGTCTCAGATTTCAGATAAGGAGATATTAATTGCATATTGTCAAATGTACATAACCGTGGTTTTGTACATCTTATATTGTTCAGAATAACTGAAACCGGTTCTCGAAAGTTTATGTCCAAAATCAACCGTTCACTAATTATATTTAGTTGTGAGCTCTCTTTCATACATTTAGGTTCCATTTATATTATGTTGTACCGCTGACTGGCTGTTATGTGATGTTTACTGAAATTAGGACAAATTTTAACTTATACTTGCTTTGCCACAAACCTCATGTATGATAAAATGGACCCATTTCTTAGAATTTTCATTGATCTGTTTTCAAGATAGACCTTTTGGAACACATAAAATGTCCAATATTGAATAAACATTGATATAGCCACAACATAGCCATGCACTCGTGTAGTAAACGTGATCATTATACACCATGTCCTGCTTTGAATCAAAATGGCACATGTTTGACCTGAAATGTACTTCAAATTACCAATTGTGTAGCGTTATGCTTGGGAGATACTAGTATGGCCGCTAATACGATGAACTGTCTGGGTCACCCTGTGGAAATCATATGTATAATATAAATATATACTAGTATACTCATTTGTGATGTACACGCCACCATATCACAGGAATAAAATTGTAAAAATGGATGGATGGATGGATGGTTGCATGGATGGATGCATGGATGGACTAGGAACCTTTTCATCATACTACCCAAAAACTATCACAAAAATATTTGATTTATTGATGAAATCAACCAACCTGAAACTGATATGAAATAAATATGTTGTTTATTTAAACCGATGAAAATCTAAATAAACTTATTGTATTTGTTATTTTTGCCTTCTAGGTGCAATCTGTCAGCATGGTGACGGTGTTGATCTGTGGCGGGGGCAATGGTGCCCACGTGATGGCCGGGATTGCTTCATCTCAACCCGGGGTGGAGGCCAGGGTACTCACCCTATTCGCGGACGAGGCTGAGAGATGGACTGCCACCATGAAGGACAGTGACTTTGTGGTGACGGCTAACAACCCGGACGGCAGCCAGACTCTTCACCAAAAAAAGCCCTCAGCCGTGAGCAAGGACCCCGCCGTGGTCGTCCCCGGCTGCGACATCATCGTGTTTGTCGTGCCAGCCTTTGCCCATGCCGGGTATCTGGAAGCGCTGAAGCCTCATGTTAAACCCGGCACTGTCCTCGCCGGCCTCCCCGGGCAAGCAGGATTTGAATTTGCAGTGCGGGGCATATGGGGTGACCTCGCGCTGAAGTGTACTCTAATGTCCTTTGAGTCGCTACCATGGGCTTGTCGCATTACCGCATTTGGTAAAAGCGCTGAAGTTTTGGGAACCAAAAATACCATGCTGGGAGCAGTGCAGGTTGGCAATCCTGCGCCAAAACAGGATGCCACAGAAATGCTGCAGCAATGCTTGGGCCCTCTCCCCAAACTCATTACCAAGGGTCATCTTCTTGGCATCACCCTTATGGCAACAAATGGCTACATCCACCCTTGCATCATGTACGGCAAATGGCATGACTGGGATGGACAGCCCGTTGATGAGGTCCCACTGTTTTACAATGGACTAGATCAAGCAGCTGCTGACGTCCTCTCAAATGTTAGCGGGGAGGTTGTGGCAACAGCTAAGGCCATCATGCAACAGCGCCCCCAGGTGGACTTGAGCAATGTCAGTCACATATTTGACTGGTACCTGCGCTGCTATGCTGAAGATATCACAGACAAAACTTCCTTGTATACAGGGATCCATACCAATCGTGCTTACAAGGGGCTCACTCATCCTATGAAGAAGTTGGATAATGGTAAATTTGAGCCAGACTTTAAATACCGATACCTGACTGAAGACATAGCCTATGGTTTGCTGGTGATGAGAGGTGTGGCTGCCATCGCTGGAGTGCCAACTCCTAATATGGACACTGTCCTGGCATGGGCTCAAAAATGCCTTGGTCAGGAGTTCATTACTAATGGAAACATGACAGGGAAAGATGTGGAGAAAACAAGATGTCCACAGAGATATGGGCTTGTGTCTTTGGACACTATCCTGGGACTAGCATAATCAGAATATACAAAGAAAACACTCCAGGAGGTTAATGATCTGACAACATCCAGATGGTTAATGATCTGACAACATCCAGGAGGTTAATGATCTGACAACATCCAGATGGTTAATGATCTGACAACATCCAGGAGGTTAATGATCTGACAACATCCAGGAGGTTAATGATCTGACAACACCTAGGAGGTTAATGAGCTGACAACACCTAGGATGTTAATGATCTGACCACATCCAGGAGGTTAATGATCTGACAACATCCAGGAGGTTAATGATCTGACAACATCCAGGAGGTTAATGATCTGACAACATCCAGAAGGTTAATGATCTGACAACACCTAGGAGGTTAATGAGCTGACAACACCTAGGATGTTAATGATCTGACCAAATCCAGGAGGTTAATGATATGACAATTACATTTTAGTTAGGAATTAGGTGTGATGAATTTTCTTGCCCAGTCCCGCCTGCGTCATTCCCCTTCTCATTGTTTGCTCAATTGTCATTCTGATTATCATGACTTTTATTTGGTTTGACAAGTTTCAAAAAGTGAAGGACATCTTCACTCTCCTTTCCTTAAATTTAGATCATTGTCACTAATCATCTATAAGCCCAGACTGGAGGATTGACTATTCTGGGTAGATTATATCTCGCGATGTATAATATTTCAAAAGAGCTGTGAACTTATGTGATACTTTGCTTGGTTTATTATTCCTCATATCAAAAAGGAAGACTAGTTATTACACCACATTTAATCAAATTCATATGGGAAATCACCAGGTCACAAACAGCATCTACAAAATGTCTTTTAATGTATTTAGTATCATAATAGGTAAATGTGACATGTATATTTTGTACAATAAGGTATATCATTGACTGTATTTCAATAATTGGTGTACATTTATACAGGTAAACAAGTGAGTCATAAAGATTATGATCTATGCATATATATGACCTTCATGATGATGTGTGCGTAATTGTTATTTTGACAGAAACACAAAATATCCAAATCCAAATTTTAATAAAAACACTATGTCCAAATCCTTCATAATATGTGAAATGTGTATTACTCTGAGGTCATTTGCATTTGATTACCTTTAATAATTTAGATTGTCAATTGTGATAAGTGAGCATTTCTTTGCCCAAGCAGGGTTTAATGACTGCATTCCCTTCCCTGCGTTCTTAGTTATATTGTACTCCACACAACAAAACTCCAATAAACCAAGCAATACATGTATAAAGATTAGATTGGGTTTCGGGTTAAGATGTGTTATATAGTAACTGTTCAATGTTTTTTGGACTATGCTTTAGCTTTGGTTGGCACAATTAGTGATTTAGGTCATATTTAGATCAAGGTTTTGATTTTATAGGACTGTATATCTTTTAGTATTTTTTGTCATAGATTTACCTTACAGGCAAACATATTCATAATTAGCTGGTATATGGTGATATTTGGTGTGGATAGTTGCTTGGTAAAGAAGATTAATAAGTAAATATGTATCCCCTCACCCCGATAGCAGTGCGTACTGAGTGGATATATTTTACAGAATATGATATATTTGAAAATAGATTAACCTAGACAGGATATGCATTAGCTGTGAAAACATGCAAATATTTTATTGAACTCTTTTGACTCATCAATATGTCATGAGACTCTTATCATATACTCTCTCAGGTTCCTAAATGAAAAGAAATAATAATCAAGCAGTCCCCTCCTGTAAGTGATTTACTATTGAAACCATTTGTAAATTATGTTTTATCACACCTTCATAGGAAGCAGATAGTATACACACGTGTATAAGTATGAAGTAAAATAAACGAAAACACTTTTTTAACAAAACTTTTAATGTGTTATTTTTAATCTTATATTCTCATTCGCAACCGTAATTACACCATATCAATAATACTTATTAAATAATTCATATGAATTATCTCTCATCGTTAGATATAGAGTGTAACTTGATTATTTCTACCCCTGCCATATCAAATATCTTGTTTACCGGTATTTCTCCTCAGTATTGTTTTCTTTCTATCCATCCTTTCCATAAACAACAAACAACCCAAATTGATTAATATCATCCCTCATCCTGTAAGTGAGATTTATGGTTTGATGGTGTCTCACCCTAACAAGGCCTTCCATATATAAGGATGTCATATTGCCATGAAAACACGAATATTCACATATTTTGTTCAAAGCATATCTCTGCAACCACTTACAGGAGGAACTTCATACTTTGTATGCTAATCAAAAGATTTATTGAATAAGACTAAGGCAGGTTTTGGCAGAGGATCATGCTGGATAACATGAAAACAAATGTAGGTTTCTTTGATATATTCAATATAATTTTCTTTGGTACTAGTATCCTCACAGATCACATAGATACCATTGAAATATTACATTGGTAAGGGACAAGCAGAGGATGTGTCAAAATGAGCTAAAGAATAAACACTACCTATCACTCTACTGTAAAAAATATTGAATGACCTTGTTCATATCATTTTGTTATATGACACACATGCACAAATAACCTTCAATACTTCCACCCAGGATTGTCAATGTTCAGTATCTACTTCCTGTTTCACTTTTGATCATAATTTCTCAAATAATTCGACTATCAACATGTGCAATACAACAATCAAAACCTGAAACTTTTGCAGATTCAAAATTATTTTTAAAATTTTTATCACATGACCTAATTTGCATAATTTTACATAATGAATAAATACAAAAAAATACTTTGAACGTAAAGTAAGAAATGGTATGATATTCTGATACTAAATAAAATTCTAGGTTATTTTGATATTTCAAAGAAATTATTCAGACAATTATTAAGTGCGTAAAAAGCATTTGAAAAAGGGGGCGGAGCCTAAAATCATATTGAATTTAAAGAGATTAAGCACCGATTTTGAAAAAAACGTTTAAAATTCACATATTGGTGATAAATGTATTTGTCTTTCATGTCTATAAACTTTTTGATTGATGCATCGCCATAAGTGTCTGTGAAATATGTTTGAACATGACCTTAACAAATAGGCCCCTAATGAAAGCACACTCCTTTCTTGGCATCATTTTTATGTGGAGTGTCATCATAGAGGCACTGAAAGGTAAAATGACGTCATAAGAGTATGGCAATATGCTTATGACGTCATGAAATGTATTGTCCTTTGAATAGTGCCAGAATGACGTCAAACAGTGCTACCCCACTTTGAGCCTCAATTGAGGTCAAATAAAGTTCACGCTACCCGTGTTTACCCGTCACGTGCAGCTTATGGCTGAGACAGATCTTTCCTGGGAGTGCAACTTTTATGGCTTATAGCAACTTATCTTTTTAATCTATCATGATTTCAATTTGTCATGATGTTCATATGTGGCTAAGCTTTGAAATACACCAAATTGTAGAATTGATGCTTAATACCTTTAAGCTCCGCCCACTATTTTGAATGCCATTTAAGCAATAAATTATGTTTCAATTTTCACATATATATTATGAAATCCAGCTAGAGTTTTATGCTCTTCCTCATAAAAACTTTAGATTTTAAGTTTCTGTAAAAATAAAAAAAAACAGATATTTTAATGAGGTATCAATATGCTAATTAAGTCATGTGACCAGACTAAAAAATACATTTTTCAGAATTGGAAACTTTTGAGCTTTCCATAGATGTGTCGAACATGCTGATTGGACATGCATTGTGGAAACTGTGATCAAAAACTCTTTTGATCAATTTTAACAATCTCCAAAGCTGAAGAGTTCACCAACCAAAAGTATGGAGAGCTGTGCCTGTGTGGATTTTTTATAAAGTTACAATAAACAATATATCAATGAAAATCACATCAAAACTGATTTGGGATCATGTAACACCTCTTTTCACTTAATCTCAGTTCATGTTTTCACTCAAGTCAGCTGAACTATGAACCTAGGGGGTTATGTTTTCTGTGCTATGCTACCACCACATGGTAAAAGATTCCTCAGAGGGACTGTCAACACCATGGGTAAATTAATATTGTCTATAGACATCAAGTAAATATTTTTAGAATAATCCATACTGCAGTCTCAAACATGTATATTTATCCTTGGTTTTACATTTGTATGTTGTGGAATGTTCCAGAAATGATGCCATAGACAGTTCCTTTGAACAGTCTCAAAAATGTATATTATTTTCTTCTTTGATTTTACACTTGCACATCTTCCATAAATGATGTATGTGACTTTTGTTTGCAAGCTTTGTAAGTATAACATAATATCAGGGATATTGGGGTGGATTGATCCTTTGATCTTTGGTTGCTTGTTACATAAGCATATGAAACATCAATCAAAGAACATGGGAATGAACTTTAGTGTTGCTAGGTAACTGACTAAGATGAGCAGTGATCAGATTCCATCTGCCATGTACACTATTATTGTTGACAGCATAGATTATTACAGTACTGACTGTGACATTTCTCACAATATTCCCTTGCAGACGCAGCATTGCAGATGCAGCAGGCAGAGGTATGGTTGAAGAGTGTCAACAAAAGATTGAAACTGATGGCCTAATCAGTGTTGGAAAGTGTTGTTCAACAGGAGCTGGAAATATGAAAGCAAAGCAAGGTTAAACAATATCAAAATTGAAAAGATAATTAACGTTAGGGGGAACAGTGTCTTCTAAAATTCTTTTTGCCCGCCAAAAAAAGTCATTTGAACCCCAAAAAATGACATGGTGCGTGATAATTGCTTTGTATGAAAATAACTACAAAACGGATTTCATTTGAACCCCAAAAAATGACATGGTGCAAGATAATTGCTTTGTATGAAAATAACTACAAAATGGATTTCAGTCTTTAATGTATCACATGCTCTTGGATGGATTTTTCTTTTGATTTGATATTTAATTTGTTTTTTAAATCATTTTTACAATCATTCTTAATCATTTTAGATTCAAAGTTGAAGCAAAATACAGAAAAAGATGTTTTTTTGGGAACGATTAAAGAAGGGATAGAGCATTCTTGAAAAAATTTTGGGGGAATAACTACACCAGCAATCTGCAGAACTAAGGCATTAATCTTTAGCTAGAATGTTATTTAGTTTAAATAGACAGAATTTTAAAAGATGTCTTATAACTCAAGTAATATGTGTTTTTGTAAATAAAATGATTCAAATAAATGTAAATTTTTGAAACCATCTGGTTATTTTTGACTTGAATTTGAAGAAAGTTAGGTATCTCAAAATATAGACCATTGATCAAAATTCCCTCTATTTAAACTATATAGAATAATATTTGGAGTAAACCTGTTCTTAAATTTTGGTAATTAAACTGCCAAAACTCTCAATTTTGTCATACAAAAGCGTGGGAAATTTTGAGAAATATGATATTTTGTTCAATTCTTTTTTGTATCACTGGGCAGTGATGCGGTCAAATGCAGCTTTTTTTGTTTGTTTGGGGTTTTTACATCACTTTCAACATTATTTCAGTCATTTCGTGATGAGACCTACTTGTAGCAGATATAGTGCTGCCTCACTGAATTGTCATGTCGCAGGTCCTTGACATGACAACCCGCCCGGTCACAGATTTACAAGGACAACGGGTTAACCCTTTAGGCACAGGCCTCAGCTCATGTGTGAAATTGTATCATGAGTTCAATCTCGGCACGGCCGGGATTTGAACCCACGACCTTTGGATCACCACAGAGGAACTGGTGCTAATAAGCTGGCGCTCTAACCAACTGCGCCACGGCCCAGCTACTGGTTGATGGATTAGTCATAAAAGATCATTAAATGATGTTTTCATGTGTACATATCAATATTGATCCCCTATGGACAGAAATATGTTACCTATTTAGCTTGCTTTGGTATGTTACAAAAGTGCACTATTTCATGTAGTTCTAAGAGAAATGATGTCATAATGGTGCTGTGGCTATTCATCAATGAAATAGTGATGTCATACCTTTTGGTAACTTAGCAACACTCAACAACACATTTCATACAGCTGTGATTCTCTGCATGAAGTCTCCCTCTTCCCCCTAACGTTAATAAAAAGAGTGTGCATTTACAGGAAATGGACTTCACTAAAGTAACCATGTATTCCAGGAGAAAAGTGGCCAAAATTCTGAAAGGTGGTTGTCAGTGGTAGTATATCTGGAATGACCAGCTCAACATATTATTATAAAAACTGACATATAATTGTCGACAGTTGACTGTCTTAAAATCATTAAAGTTAGGAAAATATGCTTATTATACATATATGTATGTGTCATGTTTATATTTGTAACACATTACTTGTTTTGGTTAGACGCCAAGAATAAACAGCAAGACTGTT
The DNA here is from genome assembly GCA_949316495.1 of Amphiduros pacificus. Taxonomy (NCBI): domain Eukaryota; kingdom Metazoa; phylum Annelida; class Polychaeta; order Phyllodocida; family Hesionidae; genus Amphiduros; species Amphiduros pacificus. The sequence continues at coordinate 34,410,753 of OX439005.1, read as the reverse complement.
TATAACACCTCAGGAATGACTAGATACTAAGTATTTTGCGTGGTAATAAAGATTGAATTGTGAAATAAACTCTTGAATTGTATCTATGTAAATGTTCTCACTATATATATTAAAACACTAAGAAAAAATGACATTTTCTAACAGAAAATTAGGAAACTTTTATTGAACAGCATTACAATGTACTTAGACATTTCCATAATCTGATAAACCTGTCAACAAGAAAACTGTAGTCATGAATTGCATGTTATACAAAATTGTATATATTTAAACTAAAAACCATTAATGAAAAATGAAATATCAATAACATTGTTTCCTTTTCATTGAAAATATATTATTCCCATTTGTTTAATTTACAATCATTTGAAGTATAAACACACACAAACATATATATATACATCAACAATATGTGCATAATTGTTAAAACTGTTTTATCTTTGTTTATATTAACATATATAGTGATAGTTTGTTTGTTTGTTTGGGGTTTTACATCACTTTCAACATTATTTCAGTCATTTCGTGATGAGACCTACTTGTAGCAGATATAGTGCTGCCTCACTGAATTGTCATGTCGCAGGTCCTTGACATGACAACTCACCCGGTCACAGATTTACAAGGACAACAGGCTAACCATTTAGGCACAGGCCTCAGCTCATGTGTGAAATTGTATCATGAGTTCAATCTCGGCACGGCCGGGATTTGAACCCACGACCTTTGGATCACCACAGAGGAACTGGTGCTAATAAGCTGGCGCTCTAACCAACTGCGCCACGGCCCAGCTACTGGTTGATGGATTAGTCATAAAAGATCACTAAATGATGTTTTCATGTGTACATATCAATATTGATCCCCTATGGACAGAAATATGTTACCTATTTAGCTTGCTTTGGTATGTTACAAAAGTGCACTATTTCATGTAGTTCTAAGAGAAATGATGTCATAATGGTGCTGTGGCTATTCATCAATGAAATAGTGATGTCATACCTTTTGGTAACTTAGCAACAATCAACAACACATTTCATACAGCTGTGATTCTCTGCATGAAGTCTCCCTCTTCCCCCTAACGTTAATAAAAAGAGTGTGCATTTACAGGAAATGGACTTCACTAAAGTAACCATGTATTCCAGGAGAAAAGTGGCCAAAATTCTGAAAGGTGGTTGTCAGTGGTAGTATATCTGGAATGACCAGCTCAACATATTATTATAAAAACTGACATATAATTGTCGACAGTTGACTGTCTTAAAATCATTAAAGTTAGGAAAATATGCTTATTATACATATATGTATGTGTCATGTTTATATTTGTAACACATTACTTGTTTTGGTTAGACGCCAAGAATAAACAGCAAGACTGTTTATAACACCTCAGGAATGACTAGATACTAAGTATTTTGCGTGGTAATAAAGATTGAATTGTGAAATAAACTCTTGAATTGTATCTATGTAAATGTTCTCACTATATATATTAAAACACTAAGAAAAAATGACATTTTCTAACAGAAAATTAGGAAACTTTTATTGAACAGCATTACAATGTACTTAGACATTTCCATAATCTGATAAACCTGTCAACAAGAAAACTGTAGTCATGAATTGCATGTTATACAAAATTGTATATATTTAAACTAAAAACCATTAATGAAAAATGAAATATCAATAACATTGTTTCCTTTTCATTGAAAATATATTATTCCCATTTGTTTAATTTACAATCATTTGAAGTATAAACACACACAAACATATATATATACATCAACAATATGTGCATAATTGTTAAAACTGTTTTATCTTTGTTTATATTAACATATATAGTGATAGTTTGTTTGTTTGTTTGGGGTTTTACATCACTTTCAACATTATTTCAGTCATTTTGTGATGAGACCTACTTGTAGCAGATATAGTGCTGCCTCACTGAATTGTCATGTCGCAGGTCCTTGACATGACAACTCACCCGGTCACAGATTTACAAGGACAACAGGCTAACCATTTAGGCACAGGCCTCAGCTCATGTGTGAAATTGAATCATGAATTCAATCTCGGCACGGCCGGGATTTGAACCCACGACCTTTGGATCACCACAGAGGAACTGGTGCTAATAAGCTGGCGCTCTAACCAACTGCGCCACGGCCCAGCTACTGGTTGATGGATTAGTCATAAAAGATCACTAAATGATGTTTTCATGTGTACATATCAATATTGATCCCCTATGGACAGAAATATGTTACCTATTTAGCTTGCTTTGGTATGTTACAAAAGTGCACTATTTCATGTAGTTCTAAGAGAAATGATGTCATAATGGTGCTGTGGCTATTCATCAATGAAATAGTGATGTCATACCTTTTGGTAACTTAGCAACAATCAACAACACATTTCATACAGCTGTGATTCTCTGCATGAAGTCTCCCTCTTCCCCCTAACGTTAATAAAAAGAGTGTACATTTACAGGAAATGGACTTCACTAAAGTAACCATGTATTCCAGGAGAAAAGTGGCCAAAATTCTGAAAGGTGGTTGTCAGTGGTAGTATATCTGGAATGACCAGCTCAACATATTATTATAAAAACTGACATATAATTGTCGACAGTTGACTGTCTTAAAATCATTAAAGTTAGGAAAATATGCTTATTATACATATATGTATGTGTCATGTTTATATTTGTAACACATTACTTGTTTTGGTTAGACGCCAAGAATAAACAGCAAGACTGTTTATAACACCTCAGGAATGACTAGATACTAAGTATTTTGCGTGGTAATAAAGATTGAATTGTGAAATAAACTCTTGAATTGTATCTATGTAAATGTTCTCACTATATATATTAAAACACTAAGAAAAAATGACATTTTCTAACAGAAAATTAGGAAACTTTTATTGAACAGCATTACAATGTACTTAGACATTTCCATAATCTGATAAACCTGTCAACAAGAAAACTGTAGTCATGAATTGCATGTTATACAAAATTGTATATATTTAAACTAAAAACCATTAATGAAAAATGAAATATCAATAACATTGTTTCCTTTTCATTGAAAATATATTATTCCCATTTGTTTAATTTACAATCATTTGAAGTATAAACACACACAAACATATATATATACATCAACAATATGTGCATAATTGTTAAAACTGTTTTATCTTTGTTTATATTAACATATATAGTGATAGTTTGTTTGTTTGTTTGGGGTTTTACATCACTTTCAGGGCCACGGGCCGTGGCGCAGTTGGTTAGAGCGCCAGCTTATTAGCACCAGTTCCTCTGTGGTGATCCAAAGGTCGTGGGTTCGAACCCCGGCCATGCCGGGATTGAACTCATGATACAATTTCCCACATGAGCTGAGGCCTGTGCCAAAGGGTTAGCCCGTTGTCCTTGTAAATCTGTGACCGGGTGGGTTGTCATGTCAAGGACCTGCGACATGACAATTCAGTGAGGCAGCACTATATCTGCTACAAGTAGGTCTCATCACGAAATAACTGAAATAATGTTGAAAGTGATGTAAAACCCCAAACAAACAAACAAACAAACAAACATCACTTTCAACATTATTTCAGTCATTTTGTGATGAGACCTACTTGTAGCAGATATAGTGCTGCCTCACTGAATTGTCATGTCGCAGGTCCTTGACATGACAACTCACCCGGTCACAGATTTACAAGGACAACAGGCTAACCATTTAGGCACAGGCCTCAGCTCATGTGTGAAATTGAATCATGAATTCAATCTCGGCACGGCCGGGATTTGAACCCACGACCTTTGGATCACCACAGAGGAACTGGTGCTAATAAGCTGGCGCTCTAACCAACTGCGCCACGGCCCAGCTACTGGTTGATGGATTAGTCATAAAAGATCACTAAATGATGTTTTCATGTGTACATATCAATATTGATCCCCTATGGACAGAAATATGTTACCTATTTAGCTTGCTTTGGTATGTTACAAAAGTGCACTATTTCATGTAGTTCTAAGAGAAATGATGTCATAATGGTGCTGTGGCTATTCATCAATGAAATAGTGATGTCATACCTTTTGGTAACTTAGCAACAATCAACAACACATTTCATACAGCTGTGATTCTCTGCATGAAGTCTCCCTCTTCCCCCTAACGTTAATAAAAAGAGTGTGCATTTACAGGAAATGGACTTCACTAAAGTAACCATGTATTCCAGGAGAAAAGTGGCCAAAATTCTGAAAGGTGGTTGTCAGTGGTAGTATATCTGGAGTGACCAGCTCAACATATTATTATAAAAACTGACATATAATTGTCGACAGTTGACTGTCTTAAAATCATTAAAGTTAGGAAAATATGCTTATTATACATATATGTATGTGTCATGTTTATATTTGTAACACATTACTTGTTTTGGTTAGACGCCAAGAATAAACAGCAAGACTGTTTATAACACCTCAGGAATGACTAGATACTAAGTATTTTGCGTGGTAATAAAGATTGAATTGTGAAATAAACTCTTGAATTGTATCTATGTAAATGTTCTCACTATATATATTAAAACACTAAGAAAAAATGACATTTTCTAACAGAAAATTAGGAAACTTTTATTGAACAGCATTACAATGTACTTAGACATTTCCATAATCTGATAAACCTGTCAACAAGAAAACTGTAGTCATGAATTGCATGTTATACAAAATTGTATATATTTAAATTAAAAACCATTAATGAAAAATGAAATATCAATAACATTGTTTCCTTTTCATTGAAAATATATTATTCCCATTTGTTTAATTTACAATCATTTGAAGTATAAACACACACAAACATATATATATACATCAACAATATGTGCATAATTGTTAAAACTGTTTTATCTTTGTTTATATTAACATATATAGTGATAGTTTGTTTGTTTGTTTGGGGTTTTACATCACTTTCAACATTATTTCAGTCATTTCGTGATGAGACCTACTTGTAGCAGATATAGTGCTGCCTCACTGAATTGTCATGTCGCAGGTCCTTGACATGACAACTCACCCGGTCACAGATTTACAAGGACAACAGGCTAACCATTTAGGCACAGGCCTCAGCTCATGTGTGAAATTGAATCATGAATTCAATCTCGGCACGGCCGGGATTTGAACCCACGACCTTTGGATCACCACAGAGGAACTGGTGCTAATAAGCTGGCGCTCTAACCAACTGCGCCACGGCCCAGCTACTGGTTGATGGATTAGTCATAAAAGATCACTGAATGATGTTTTCATGTGTACATATCAATATTGATCCCCTATGGACAGAAATATGTTACCTATTTAGCTTGCTTTGGTATGTTACAAAAGTGCACTATTTCATGTAGTTCTAAGAGAAATGATGTCATAATGGTGCTGTGGCTATTCATCAATGAAATAGTGATGTCATACCTTTTGGTAACTTAGCAACAATCAACAACACATTTCATACAGCTGTGATTCTCTGCATGAAGTCTCCCTCTTCCCCCTAACGTTAATAAAAAGAGTGTGCATTTACAGGAGAAAAGTGGCCAAAATTCTGAAAGGTGGTTGTCAGTGGTAGTATATCTGGAATGACCAGCTCAACATATTATTATAAAAACTGACATATAATTGTCGACAGTTGACTGTCTTAAAATCATTAAAGTTAGGAAAATATGCTTATTATACATATATGTATGTGTCATGTTTATATTTGTAACACATTACTTGTTTTGGTTAGACGCCAAGAATAAACAGCAAGACTGTTTATAACACCTCAGGAATGACTAGATACTAAGTATTTTGCGTGGTAATAAAGATTGAATTGTGAAATAAACTCTTGAATTGTATCTATGTAAATGTTCTCACTATATATATTAAAACACTAAGAAAAAATGACATTTTCTAACAGAAAATTAGGAAACTTTTATTGAACAGCATTACAATGTACTTAGACATTTCCATAATCTGATAAACCTGTCAACAAGAAAACTGTAGTCATGAATTGCATGTTATACAAAATTGTATATATTTAAACTAAAAACCATTAATGAAAAATGAAATATCAATAACATTGTTTCCTTTTCATTGAAAATATATTATTCCCATTTGTTTAATTTACAATCATTTGAAGTATAAACACACACAAACATATATATATACATCAACAATATGTGCATAATTGTTAAAACTGTTTTATCTTTGTTTATATTAACATATATAGTGATAGTTTGTTTGTTTGTTTGGGGTTTTACATCACTTTCAACATTATTTCAGTCATTTTGTGATGAGACCTACTTGTAGCAGATATAGTGCTGCCTCACTGAATTGTCATGTCGCAGGTCCTTGACATGACAACTCACCCGGTCACAGATTTACAAGGACAACAGGCTAACCATTTAGGCACAGGCCTCAGCTCATGTGTGAAATTGAATCATGAATTCAATCTCGGCACGGCCGGGATTTGAACCCACGACCTTTGGATCACCACAGAGGAACTGGTGCTAATAAGCTGGCGCTCTAACCAACTGCGCCACGGCCCAGCTACTGGTTGATGGATTAGTCATAAAAGATCACTAAATGATGTTTTCATGTGTACATATCAATATTGATCCCCTATGGACAGAAATATGTTACCTATTTAGCTTGCTTTGGTATGTTACAAAAGTGCACTATTTCATGTAGTTCTAAGAGAAATGATGTCATAATGGTGCTGTGGCTATTCATCAATGAAATAGTGATGTCATACCTTTTGGTAACTTAGCAACAATCAACAACACATTTCATACAGCTGTGATTCTCTGCATGAAGTCTCCCTCTTCCCCCTAACGTTAATAAAAAGAGTGTACATTTACAGGAAATGGACTTCACTAAAGTAACCATGTATTCCAGGAGAAAAGTGGCCAAAATTCTGAAAGGTGGTTGTCAGTGGTAGTATATCTGGAATGACCAGCTCAACATATTATTATAAAAACTGACATATAATTGTCGACAGTTGACTGTCTTAAAATCATTAAAGTTAGGAAAATATGCTTATTATACATATATGTATGTGTCATGTTTATATTTGTAACACATTACTTGTTTTGGTTAGACGCCAAGAATAAACAGCAAGACTGTTTATAACACCTCAGGAATGACTAGATACTAAGTATTTTGCGTGGTAATAAAGATTGAATTGTGAAATAAACTCTTGAATTGTATCTATGTAAATGTTCTCACTATATATATTAAAACACTAAGAAAAAATGACATTTTCTAACAGAAAATTAGGAAACTTTTATTGAACAGCATTACAATGTACTTAGACATTTCCATAATCTGATAAACCTGTCAACAAGAAAACTGTAGTCATGAATTGCATGTTATACAAAATTGTATATATTTAAACTAAAAACCATTAATGAAAAATGAAATATCAATAACATTGTTTCCTTTTCATTGAAAATATATTATTCCCATTTGTTTAATTTACAATCATTTGAAGTATAAACACACACAAACATATATATATACATCAACAATATGTGCATAATTGTTAAAACTGTTTTATCTTTGTTTATATTAACATATATAGTGATAGTTTGTTTGTTTGTTTGGGGTTTTACATCACTTTCAACATTATTTCAGTCATTTTGTGATGAGACCTACTTGTAGCAGATATAGTGCTGCCTCACTGAATTGTCATGTCGCAGGTCCTTGACATGACAACTCACCCGGTCACAGATTTACAAGGACAACAGGCTAACCATTTAGGCACAGGCCTCAGCTCATGTGTGAAATTGAATCATGAATTCAATCTCGGCACGGCCGGGATTTGAACCCACGACCTTTGGATCACCACAGAGGAACTGGTGCTAATAAGCTGGCGCTCTAACCAACTGCGCCACGGCCCAGCTACTGGTTGATGGATTAGTCATAAAAGATCACTAAATGATGTTTTCATGTGTACATATCAATATTGATCCCCTATGGACAGAAATATGTTACCTATTTAGCTTGCTTTGGTATGTTACAAAAGTGCACTATTTCATGTAGTTCTAAGAGAAATGATGTCATAATGGTGCTGTGGCTATTCATCAATGAAATAGTGATGTCATACCTTTTGGTAACTTAGCAACAATCAACAACACATTTCATACAGCTGTGATTCTCTGCATGAAGTCTCCCTCTTCCCCCTAACGTTAATAAAAAGAGTGTGCATTTACAGGAAATGGACTTCACTAAAGTAACCATGTATTCCAGGAGAAAAGTGGCCAAAATTCTGAAAGGTGGTTGTCAGTGGTAGTATATCTGGAGTGACCAGCTCAACATATTATTATAAAAACTGACATATAATTGTCGACAGTTGACTGTCTTAAAATCATTAAAGTTAGGAAAATATGCTTATTATACATATATGTATGTGTCATGTTTATATTTGTAACACATTACTTGTTTTGGTTAGACGCCAAGAATAAACAGCAAGACTGTTTATAACACCTCAGGAATGACTAGATACTAAGTATTTTGCGTGGTAATAAAGATTGAATTGTGAAATAAACTCTTGAATTGTATCTATGTAAATGTTCTCACTATATATATTAAAACACTAAGAAAAAATGACATTTTCTAACAGAAAATTAGGAAACTTTTATTGAACAGCATTACAATGTACTTAGACATTTCCATAATCTGATAAACCTGTCAACAAGAAAACTGTAGTCATGAATTGCATGTTATACAAAATTGTATATATTTAAATTAAAAACCATTAATGAAAAATGAAATATCAATAACATTGTTTCCTTTTCATTGAAAATATATTATTCCCATTTGTTTAATTTACAATCATTTGAAGTATAAACACACACAAACATATATATATACATCAACAATATGTGCATAATTGTTAAAACTGTTTTATCTTTGTTTATATTAACATATATAGTGATAGTTTGTTTGTTTGTTTGGGGTTTTACATCACTTTCAACATTATTTCAGTCATTTCGTGATGAGACCTACTTGTAGCAGATATAGTGCTGCCTCACTGAATTGTCATGTCGCAGGTCCTTGACATGACAACTCACCCGGTCACAGATTTACAAGGACAACAGGCTAACCATTTAGGCACAGGCCTCAGCTCATGTGTGAAATTGAATCATGAATTCAATCTCGGCACTGCCGGGATTTGAACCCACGACCTTTGGATCACCACAGAGGAACTGGTGCTAATAAGCTGGCGCTCTAACCAACTGCGCCACGGCCCAGCTACTGGTTGATGGATTAGTCATAAAAGATCACTGAATGATGTTTTCATGTGTACATATCAATATTGATCCCCTATGGACAGAAATATGTTACCTATTTAGCTTGCTTTGGTATGTTACAAAAGTGCACTATTTCATGTAGTTCTAAGAGAAATGATGTCATAATGGTGCTGTGGCTATTCATCAATGAAATAGTGATGTCATACCTTTTGGTAACTTAGCAACAATCAACAACACATTTCATACAGCTGTGATTCTCTGCATGAAGTCTCCCTCTTCCCCCTAACGTTAATAAAAAGAGTGTGCATTTACAGGAGAAAAGTGGCCAAAATTCTGAAAGGTGGTTGTCAGTGGTAGTATATCTGGAATGACCAGCTCAACATATTATTATAAAAACTGACATATAATTGTCGACAGTTGACTGTCTTAAAATCATTAAAGTTAGGAAAATATGCTTATTATACATATATGTATGTGTCATGTTTATATTTGTAACACATTACTTGTTTTGGTTAGACGCCAAGAATAAACAGCAAGACTGTTTATAACACCTCAGGAATGACTAGATACTAAGTATTTTGCGTGGTAATAAAGATTGAATTGTGAAATAAACTCTTGAATTGTATCTATGTAAATGTTCTCACTATATATATTAAAACACTAAGAAAAAATGACATTTTCTAACAGAAAATTAGGAAACTTTTATTGAACAGCATTACAATGTACTTAGACATTTCCATAATCTGATAAACCTGTCAACAAGAAAACTGTAGTCATGAATTGCATGTTATACAAAATTGTATATATTTAAACTAAAAACCATTAATGAAAAATGAAATATCAATAACATTGTTTCCTTTTCATTGAAAATATATTATTCCCATTTGTTTAATTTACAATCATTTGAAGTATAAACACACACAAACATATATATATACATCAACAATATGTGCATAATTGTTAAAACTGTTTTATCTTTGTTTATATTAACATATATAGTGATAGTTTGTTTGTTTGTTTGGGGTTTTACATCACTTTCAACATTATTTCAGTCATTTCGTGATGAGACCTACTTGTAGCAGATATAGTGCTGCCTCACTGAATTGTCATGTCGCAGGTCCTTGACATGACAACTCACCCGGTCACAGATTTACAAGGACAACAGGCTAACCATTTAGGCACAGGCCTCAGCTCATGTGTGAAATTGAATCATGAATTCAATCTCGGCACGGCCGGGATTTGAACCCACGACCTTTGGATCACCACAGAGGAACTGGTGCTAATAAGCTGGCGCTCTAACCAACTGCGCCACGGCCCAGCTACTGGTTGATGGATTAGTCATAAAAGATCACTAAATGATGTTTTCATGTGTACATATCAATATTGATCCCCTATGGACAGAAATATGTTACCTATTTAGCTTGCTTTGGTATGTTACAAAAGTGCACTATTTCATGTAGTTCTAAGAGAAATGATGTCATAATGGTGCTGTGGCTATTCATCAATGAAATAGTGATGTCATACCTTTTGGTAACTTAGCAACAATCAACAACACATTTCATACAGCTGTGATTCTCTGCATGAAGTCTCCCTCTTCCCCCTAACGTTAATAAAAAGAGTGTGCATTTACAGGAAATGGACTTCACTAAAGTAACCATGTATTCCAGGAGAAAAGTGGCCAAAATTCTGAAAGGTGGTTGTCAGTGGTAGTATATCTGGAATGACCAGCTCAACATATTATTATAAAAACTGACATATAATTGTCGACAGTTGACTGTCTTAAAATCATTAAAGTTAGGAAAATATGCTTATTATACATATATGTATGTGTCATGTTTATATTTGTAACACATTACTTGTTTTGGTTAGACGCCAAGAATAAACAGCAAGACTGTTTATAACACCTCAGGAATGACTAGATACTAAGTATTTTGCGTGGTAATAAAGATTGAATTGTGAAATAAACTCTTGAATTGTATCTATGTAAATGTTCTCACTATATATATTAAAACACTAAGAAAAAATGACATTTTCTAACAGAAAATTAGGAAACTTTTATTGAACAGCATTACAATGTACTTAGACATTTCCATAATCTGATAAACCTGTCAACAAGAAAACTGTAGTCATGAATTGCATGTTATACAAAATTGTATATATTTAAACTAAAAACCATTAATGAAAAATGAAATATCAATAACATTGTTTCCTTTTCATTGAAAATATATTATTCCCATTTGTTTAATTTACAATCATTTGAAGTATAAACACACACAAACATATATATATACATCAACAATATGTGCATAATTGTTAAAACTGTTTTATCTTTGTTTATATTAACATATATAGTGATAGTTTGTTTGTTTGTTTGGGGTTTTACATCACTTTCAACATTATTTCAGTCATTTCGTGATGAGACCTACTTGTAGCAGATATAGTGCTGCCTCACTGAATTGTCATGTCGCAGGTCCTTGACATGACAACTCACCCGGTCACAGATTTACAAGGACAACAGGCTAACCATTTAGGCACAGGCCTCAGCTCATGTGTGAAATTGAATCATGAATTCAATCTCGGCACGGCCGGGATTTGAACCCACGACCTTTGGATCACCACAGAGGAACTGGTGCTAATAAGCTGGCGCTCTAACCAACTGCGCCACGGCCCAGCTACTGGTTGATGGATTAGTCATAAAAGATCACTAAATGATGTTTTCATGTGTACATATCAATATTGATCCCCTATGGACAGAAATATGTTACCTATTTAGCTTGCTTTGGTATGCTACAAAAGTGCACTATTTCATGTAGTTCTAAGAGAAATGATGTCATAATGGTGCTGTGGCTATTCATCAATGAAATAGTGATGTCATACCTTTTGGTAACTTAGCAACAATCAACAACACATTTCATACAGCTGTGATTCTCTGCATGAAGTCTCCCTCTTCCCCCTAACGTTAATAAAAAGAGTGTGCATTTACAGGAAATGGACTTCACTAAAGTAACCATGTATTCCAGGAGAAAAGTGGCCAAAATTCTGAAAGGTGGTTGTCAGTGGTAGTATATCTGGAATGACCAGCTCAACATATTATTATAAAAACTGACATATAATTGTCGACAGTTGACTGTCTTAAAATCATTAAAGTTAGGGAAATATGCTTATTATACATATATGTATGTGTCATGTTTATATTTGTAACACATTACTTGTTTTGGTTAGACGCCAAGAATAAACAGCAAGACTGTTTATAACACCTCAGGAATGACTAGATACTAAGTATTTTGCGTGGTAATAAAGATTGAATTGTGAAATAAACTCTTGAATTGTATCTATGTAAATGTTCTCACTATATATATTAAAACACTAAGAAAAAATGACATTTTCTAACAGAAAATTAGGAAACTTTTATTGAACAGCATTACAATGTACTTAGACATTTCCATAATCTGATAAACCTGTCAACAAGAAAACTGTAGTCATGAATTGCATGTTATACAAAATTGTATATATTTAAACTAAAAACCATTAATGAAAAATGAAATATCAATAACATTGTTTCCTTTTCATTGAAAATATATTATTCCCATTTGTTTAATTTACAATCATTTGAAGTATAAACACACACAAACATATATATATACATCAACAATATGTGCATAATTGTTAAAACTGTTTTATCTTTGTTTATATTAACATATATAGTGATAGTTTGTTTGTTTGTTTGGGGTTTTACATCACTTTCAACATTATTTCAGTCATTTCGTGATGAGACCTACTTGTAGCAGATATAGTGCTGCCTCACTGAATTGTCATGTCGCAGGTCCTTGACATGACAACTCACCCGGTCACAGATTTACAAGGACAACAGGCTAACCATTTAGGCACAGGCCTCAGCTCATGTGTGAAATTGAATCATGAATTCAATCTCGGCACGGCCGGGATTTGAACCCACAACCTTTGGATCACCACAGAGGAACTGGTGCTAATAAGCTGGCGCTCTAACCAACTGCGCCACGGCCCAGCTACTGGTTGATGGATTAGTCATAAAAGATCACTAAATGATGTTTTCATGTGTACATATCAATATTGATCCCCTATGGACAGAAATATGTTACCTATTTAGCTTGCTTTGGTATGTTACAAAAGTGCACTATTTCATGTAGTTCTAAGAGAAATGATGTCATAATGGTGCTGTGGCTATTCATCAATGAAATATTGATGTCATACCTTTTGGTAACTTAGCAACAATCAACAACACATTTCATACAGCTGTGATTCTCTGCATGAAGTCTCCCTCTTCCCCCTAACGTTAATAAAAAGAGTGTGCATTTACAGGAAATGGACTTCACTAAAGTAACCATGTATTCCAGGAGAAAAGTGGCCAAAATTCTGAAAGGTGGTTGTCAGTGGTAGTATATCTGGAATGACCAGCTCAACATATTATTATAAAAACTGACATATAATTGTCGACAGTTGACTGTCTTAAAATCATTAAAGTTAGGAAAATATGCTTATTATACATATATGTATGTGTCATGTTTATATTTGTAACACATTACTTGTTTTGGTTAGACGCCAAGAATAAACAGCAAGACTGTTTATAACACCTCAGGAATGACTAGATACTAAGTATTTTGCGTGGTAATAAAGATTGAATTGTGAAATAAACTCTTGAATTGTATCTATGTAAATGTTCTCACTATATATATTAAAACACTAAGAAAAAATGACATTTTCTAACAGAAAATTAGGAAACTTTTATTGAACAGCATTACAATGTACTTAGACATTTCCATAATCTGATAAACCTGTCAACAAGAAAACTGTAGTCATGAATTGCATGTTATACAAAATTGTATATATTTAAACTAAAAACCATTAATGAAAAATGAAATATCAATAACATTGTTTCCTTTTCATTGAAAATATATTATTCCCATTTGTTTAATTTACAATCATTTGAAGTATAAACACACACAAACATATATATATACATCAACAATATGTGCATAATTGTTAAAACTGTTTTATCTTTGTTTATATTAACATATATAGTGATAGTTTGTTTGTTTGTTTGGGGTTTTACATCACTTTCAACATTATTTCAGTCATTTCGTGATGAGACCTACTTGTAGCAGATATAGTGCTGCCTCACTGAATTGTCATGTCGCAGGTCCTTGACATGACAACTCACCCGGTCACAGATTTACAAGGACAACAGGCTAACCATTTAGGCACAGGCCTCAGCTCATGTGTGAAATTGAATCATGAATTCAATCTCGGCACGGCCGGGATTTGAACCCACGACCTTTGGATCACCACAGAGGAACTGGTGCTAATAAGCTGGCGCTCTAACCAACTGCGCCACGGCCCAGCTACTGGTTGATGGATTAGTCATAAAAGATCACTAAATGATGTTTTCATGTGTACATATCAATATTGATCCCCTATGGACAGAAATATGTTACCTATTTAGCTTGCTTTGGTATGTTACAAAAGTGCACTATTTCATGTAGTTCTAAGAGAAATGATGTCATAATGGTGCTGTGGCTATTCATCAATGAAATATTGATGTCATACCTTTTGGTAACTTAGCAACAATCAACAACACATTTCATACAGCTGTGATTCTCTGCATGAAGTCTCCCTCTTCCCCCTAACGTTAATAAAAAGAGTGTGCATTTACAGGAAATGGACTTCACTAAAGTAACCATGTATTCCAGGAGAAAAGTGGCCAAAATTCTGAAAGGTGGTTGTCAGTGGTAGTATATCTGGAATGACCAGCTCAACATATTATTATAAAAACTGACATATAATTGTCGACAGTTGACTGTCTTAAAATCATTAAAGTTAGGAAAATATGCTTATTATACATATATGTATGTGTCATGTTTATATTTGTAACACATTACTTGTTTTGGTTAGACGCCAAGAATAAACAGCAAGACTGTTTATAACACCTCAGGAATGACTAGATACTAAGTATTTTGCGTGGTAATAAAGATTGAATTGTGAAATAAACTCTTGAATTGTATCTATGTAAATGTTCTCACTATATATATTAAAACACTAAGAAAAAATGACATTTTCTAACAGAAAATTAGGAAACTTTTATTGAACAGCATTACAATGTACTTAGACATTTCCATAATCTGATAAACCTGTCAACAAGAAAACTGTAGTCATGAATTGCATGTTATACAAAATTGTATATATTTAAACTAAAAACCATTAATGAAAAATGAAATATCAATAACATTGTTTCCTTTTCATTGAAAATATATTATTCCCATTTGTTTAATTTACAATCATTTGAAGTATAAACACACACAAACATATATATATACATCAACAATATGTGCATAATTGTTAAAACTGTTTTATCTTTGTTTATATTAACATATATAGTGATAGTTTGTTTGTTTGTTTGGGGTTTTACATCACTTTCAACATTATTTCAGTCATTTCGTGATGAGACCTACTTGTAGCAGATATAGTGCTGCCTCACTGAATTGTCATGTCGCAGGTCCTTGACATGACAACTCACCCGGTCACAGATTTACAAGGACAACAGGCTAACCATTTAGGCACAGGCCTCAGCTCATGTGTGAAATTGAATCATGAATTCAATCTCGGCACGGCCGGGATTTGAACCCACGACCTTTGGATCACCACAGAGGAACTGGTGCTAATAAGCTGGCGCTCTAACCAACTGCGCCACGGCCCAGCTACTGGTTGATGGATTAGTCATAAAAGATCACTAAATGATGTTTTCATGTGTACATATCAATATTGATCCCCTATGGACAGAAATATGTTACCTATTTAGCTTGCTTTGGTATGCTACAAAAGTGCACTATTTCATGTAGTTCTAAGAGAAATGATGTCATAATGGTGCTGTGGCTATTCATCAATGAAATAGTGATGTCATACCTTTTGGTAACTTAGCAACAATCAACAACACATTTCATACAGCTGTGATTCTCTGCATGAAGTCTCCCTCTTCCCCCTAACGTTAATAAAAAGAGTGTGCATTTACAGGAAATGGACTTCACTAAAGTAACCATGTATTCCAGGAGAAAAGTGGCCAAAATTCTGAAAGGTGGTTGTCAGTGGTAGTATATCTGGAATGACCAGCTCAACATATTATTATAAAAACTGACATATAATTGTCGACAGTTGACTGTCTTAAAATCATTAAAGTTAGGGAAATATGCTTATTATACATATATGTATGTGTCATGTTTATATTTGTAACACATTACTTGTTTTGGTTAGACGCCAAGAATAAACAGCAAGACTGTTTATAACACCTCAGGAATGACTAGATACTAAGTATTTTGCGTGGTAATAAAGATTGAATTGTGAAATAAACTCTTGAATTGTATCTATGTAAATGTTCTCACTATATATATTAAAACACTAAGAAAAAATGACATTTTCTAACAGAAAATTAGGAAACTTTTATTGAACAGCATTACAATGTACTTAGACATTTCCATAATCTGATAAACCTGTCAACAAGAAAACTGTAGTCATGAATTGCATGTTATACAAAATTGTATATATTTAAACTAAAAACCATTAATGAAAAATGAAATATCAATAACATTGTTTCCTTTTCATTGAAAATATATTATTCCCATTTGTTTAATTTACAATCATTTGAAGTATAAACACACACAAACATATATATATACATCAACAATATGTGCATAATTGTTAAAACTGTTTTATCTTTGTTTATATTAACATATATAGTGATAGTTTGTTTGTTTGTTTGGGGTTTTACATCACTTTCAACATTATTTCAGTCATTTCGTGATGAGACCTACTTGTAGCAGATATAGTGCTGCCTCACTGAATTGTCATGTCGCAGGTCCTTGACATGACAACTCACCCGGTCACAGATTTACAAGGACAACAGGCTAACCATTTAGGCACAGGCCTCAGCTCATGTGTGAAATTGAATCATGAATTCAATCTCGGCACGGCCGGGATTTGAACCCACAACCTTTGGATCACCACAGAGGAACTGGTGCTAATAAGCTGGCGCTCTAACCAACTGCGCCACGGCCCAGCTACTGGTTGATGGATTAGTCATAAAAGATCACTAAATGATGTTTTCATGTGTACATATCAATATTGATCCCCTATGGACAGAAATATGTTACCTATTTAGCTTGCTTTGGTATGTTACAAAAGTGCACTATTTCATGTAGTTCTAAGAGAAATGATGTCATAATGGTGCTGTGGCTATTCATCAATGAAATATTGATGTCATACCTTTTGGTAACTTAGCAACAATCAACAACACATTTCATACAGCTGTGATTCTCTGCATGAAGTCTCCCTCTTCCCCCTAACGTTAATAAAAAGAGTGTGCATTTACAGGAAATGGACTTCACTAAAGTAACCATGTATTCCAGGAGAAAAGTGGCCAAAATTCTGAAAGGTGGTTGTCAGTGGTAGTATATCTGGAATGACCAGCTCAACATATTATTATAAAAACTGACATATAATTGTCGACAGTTGACTGTCTTAAAATCATTAAAGTTAGGAAAATATGCTTATTATACATATATGTATGTGTCATGTTTATATTTGTAACACATTACTTGTTTTGGTTAGACGCCAAGAATAAACAGCAAGACTGTTTATAACACCTCAGGAATGACTAGATACTAAGTATTTTGCGTGGTAATAAAGATTGAATTGTGAAATAAACTCTTGAATTGTATCTATGTAAATGTTCTCACTATATATATTAAAACACTAAGAAAAAATGACATTTTCTAACAGAAAATTAGGAAACTTTTATTGAACAGCATTACAATGTACTTAGACATTTCCATAATCTGATAAACCTGTCAACAAGAAAACTGTAGTCATGAATTGCATGTTATACAAAATTGTATATATTTAAACTAAAAACCATTAATGAAAAATGAAATATCAATAACATTGTTTCCTTTTCATTGAAAATATATTATTCCCATTTGTTTAATTTACAATCATTTGAAGTATAAACACACACAAACATATATATATACATCAACAATATGTGCATAATTGTTAAAACTGTTTTATCTTTGTTTATATTAACATATATAGTGATAGTTTGTTTGTTTGTTTGGGGTTTTACATCACTTTCAACATTATTTCAGTCATTTCGTGATGAGACCTACTTGTAGCAGATATAGTGCTGCCTCACTGAATTGTCATGTCGCAGGTCCTTGACATGACAACTCACCCGGTCACAGATTTACAAGGACAACAGGCTAACCATTTAGGCACAGGCCTCAGCTCATGTGTGAAATTGAATCATGAATTCAATCTCGGCACGGCCGGGATTTGAACCCACGACCTTTGGATCACCACAGAGGAACTGGTGCTAATAAGCTGGCGCTCTAACCAACTGCGCCACGGCCCAGCTACTGGTTGATGGATTAGTCATAAAAGATCACTAAATGATGTTTTCATGTGTACATATCAATATTGATCCCCTATGGACAGAAATATGTTACCTATTTAGCTTGCTTTGGTATGTTACAAAAGTGCACTATTTCATGTAGTTCTAAGAGAAATGATGTCATAATGGTGCTGTGGCTATTCATCAATGAAATATTGATGTCATACCTTTTGGTAACTTAGCAACAATCAACAACACATTTCATACAGCTGTGATTCTCTGCATGAAGTCTCCCTCTTCCCCCTAACGTTAATAAAAAGAGTGTGCATTTACAGGAAATGGACTTCACTAAAGTAACCATGTATTCCAGGAGAAAAGTGGCCAAAATTCTGAAAGGTGGTTGTCAGTGGTAGTATATCTGGAATGACCAGCTCAACATATTATTATAAAAACTGACATATAATTGTCGACAGTTGACTGTCTTAAAATCATTAAAGTTAGGAAAATATGCTTATTATACATATATGTATGTGTCATGTTTATATTTGTAACACATTACTTGTTTTGGTTAGACGCCAAGAATAAACAGCAAGACTGTTTATAACACCTCAGGAATGACTAGATACTAAGTATTTTGCGTGGTAATAAAGATTGAATTGTGAAATAAACTCTTGAATTGTATCTATGTAAATGTTCTCACTATATATATTAAAACACTAAGAAAAAATGACATTTTCTAACAGAAAATTAGGAAACTTTTATTGAACAGCATTACAATGTACTTAGACATTTCCATAATCTGATAAACCTGTCAACAAGAAAACTGTAGTCATGAATTGCATGTTATACAAAATTGTATATATTTAAACTAAAAACCATTAATGAAAAATGAAATATCAATAACATTGTTTCCTTTTCATTGAAAATATATTATTCCCATTTGTTTAATTTACAATCATTTGAAGTATAAACACACACAAACATATATATATACATCAACAATATGTGCATAATTGTTAAAACTGTTTTATCTTTGTTTATATTAACATATATAGTGATAGTTTGTTTGTTTGTTTGGGGTTTTACATCACTTTCAACATTATTTCAGTCATTTCGTGATGAGACCTACTTGTAGCAGATATAGTGCTGCCTCACTGAATTGTCATGTCGCAGGTCCTTGACATGACAACTCACCCGGTCACAGATTTACAAGGACAACAGGCTAACCATTTAGGCACAGGCCTCAGCTCATGTGTGAAATTGAATCATGAATTCAATCTCGGCACGGCCGGGATTTGAACCCACGACCTTTGGATCACCACAGAGGAACTGGTGCTAATAAGCTGGCGCTCTAACCAACTGCGCCACGGCCCAGCTACTGGTTGATGGATTAGTCATAAAAGATCACTAAATGATGTTTTCATGTGTACATATCAATATTGATCCCCTATGGACAGAAATATGTTACCTATTTAGCTTGCTTTGGTATGTTACAAAAGTGCACTATTTCATGTAGTTCTAAGAGAAATGATGTCATAATGGTGCTGTGGCTATTCATCAATGAAATAGTGATGTCATACCTTTTGGTAACTTAGCAACAATCAACAACACATTTCATACAGCTGTGATTCTCTGCATGAAGTCTCCCTCTTCCCCCTAACGTTAATAAAAAGAGTGTGCATTTACAGGAAATGGACTTCACTAAAGTAACCATGTATTCCAGGAGAAAAGTGGCCAAAATTCTGAAAGGTGGTTGTCAGTGGTAGTATATCTGGAATGACCAGCTCAACATATTATTATAAAAACTGACATATAATTGTCGACAGTTGACTGTCTTAAAATCATTAAAGTTAGGAAAATATGCTTATTATACATATATGTATGTGTCATGTTTATATTTGTAACACATTACTTGTTTTGGTTAGACGCCAAGAATAAACAGCAAGACTGTTTATAACACCTCAGGAATGACTAGATACTAAGTATTTTGCGTGGTAATAAAGATTGAATTGTGAAATAAACTCTTGAATTGTATCTATGTAAATGTTCTCACTATATATATTAAAACACTAAGAAAAAATGACATTTTCTAACAGAAAATTAGGAAACTTTTATTGAACAGCATTACAATGTACTTAGACATTTCCATAATCTGATAAACCTGTCAACAAGAAAACTGTAGTCATGAATTGCATGTTATACAAAATTGTATATATTTAAACTAAAAACCATTAATGAAAAATGAAATATCAATAACATTGTTTCCTTTTCATTGAAAATATATTATTCCCATTTGTTTAATTTACAATCATTTGAAGTATAAACACACACAAACATATATATATACATCAACAATATGTGCATAATTGTTAAAACTGTTTTATCTTTGTTTATATTAACATATATAGTGATAGTTTGTTTGTTTGTTTGGGGTTTTACATCACTTTCAACATTATTTCAGTCATTTCGTGATGAGACCTACTTGTAGCAGATATAGTGCTGCCTCACTGAATTGTCATGTCGCAGGTCCTTGACATGACAACTCACCCGGTCACAGATTTACAAGGACAACAGGCTAACCATTTAGGCACAGGCCTCAGCTCATGTGTGAAATTGAATCATGAATTCAATCTCGGCACGGCCGGGATTTGAACCCACGACCTTTGGATCACCACAGAGGAACTGGTGCATATCCTACAATATGGAAGGTTGTTAATCTTTCGCGACGAAATCTTGTCATTGTTGAAAAAGAATGGGCCAAATTTCACCCCACTTCATTCTTCATTTTCTTGCTATTCAGAGAGTATATTATGCTTGATGAATCCAAGAATGAATATTGATGGAGAGGCAATTGATGCTGTGCTCATCACTATTTCTAGGTTCATTGGTGCACATCATGCCTTTGATATGGAATTAACAAATGCTTCAGACCTATGTCCATCAATACAGGAATTTTTCGGAAGCAGTAGGATATAGTTTTGTCCATATTCTGGGAAACCATCACTCTCCATATATCCCTACAATATGGAAGGATGTTAATCTCTCGCGGCGGAATCTTCTGTCATTGTTGAAAAAGAATGGGCCAAATTTCACCCCACTTCATTCTTCATTTTCTTGCTATTCAGAGAGTATATCATGCTTGATGAATCCAAGAATGAATATAGATGGAGAGGCAATTGATGCTGTGCTCATCACTTTTGCTAGGTTGATTGGTGCACATCATGATGTTACTTTCTGTGTTTTTTTTCCAGTCAATTTTGTAGTATTGCAAAATCAGACAATGTTCATGAGTGGTTGCCATCATATGTCATCGCAAGACAATGTTCAGCAATTGTTATGGCTGCACATCATCCTAATCATTGGTGTGCTGTCTTCATAGATTTATCTAATAACTTCTAAACATGGATCCCTGTCCAGAGGTAGCATCAAGGAATGTGAGCAAAGATCATTTTTGGGGTTTGTTTGGGGTTTTACATCACTTTCAACATTATTTCAGTAAATTCGGGATGAGACCTATTTGTAGCAGATATAGTGCTGCATCACTGAATTGTCAAGTCGCAGGTCTTTTACATGATAACCCAACCGGTCACGGATTTACAAGGACAACAGGTTAACCCTTTAGGCATGGACGTCAGCTCATGTGTGAAATAGAATCATGAATTCAATCTCGGCTTGGCCGGGGATCGAACCCACGACCTTTCGATCGCCACAGAGGAACTGGTGCTAATAAGCTGGCTGAGCAAAGATCATATGGACATTATTCTCGCCTTATGTAGTCTTTCAGATAATAAGAAAGAATATGTTGTGAAATTGCGTCACGCATTCGGGAACGCGTCAGGAAATTTGCACGTACTTTCGCTTCTCGGCTCCACAAAGCTTCTCCTCTTTTCTATAAAATGTCTGCTGACTGGACTTGATATTTATCGGGTTCTCGAAGTAAATTAGCAGGGAAAACACTGTTCGGGTTCAGTTTTGTTGTGCGCATCTTCTGGTTGATTTTCACGACCGCCATCTTTGTTTTGTTCTCGTCCTGTCTCGCGGGAAACGAGACTTCGGCGCTTTGAACAAGATTTCGGCAGTGAAGTCGAATTCAACCTCTTTTAGCAATCCATTGTTCTTTGGTCGAATTTGTTATTATTTTTCGACAAAATACCCACCGCGGGAGTCGAGATTTTGTTACTTTTGAAGCGTATATATATATATATATACGGACGATTTTTTTGGGGGGAATTCAGTCTTGACCTGGCGAATTCTCGTCTGCTGTGCTTCATATCATCGCATCGCTTCAGCCTTCAGCTTCGATCTCTGATCCGTCTTACCGCGCTCTCTGCAACCGTGAATAGGGTGACAACATCACTGCCTTTGGTGTAAATAAAATATGAGTCATCCTCTTTTGAGAATATGACTTACTTGAGGGGTTGTATCTGCAGTTTATTTGTGTTTTAAATAAACCAACTGATGTACTAAAATTGGAACCTGAGTGTCTGTCTGCAACCCAGCTGATTAATTCAGAAAACTATGATTTCCTATGGGGTCAAGAAATGTTATCCTCATTCACAAAACAAAACATTCATAACACTGAGTAGTATAACTAAGGAATTTTCTTCATCTTATGACCATTACTGCAGTCCATCTCAGTGAAATAAGTAACCCGGTGAATCAAGGTAATATTCACAACAAATGGACCTATCTGATCAATGAAGGACTGGAAGAATATTTTGGAACAGCAAACATTCCCAGGCAAACAACTACTATGGATTGTGGTCCTTTTGGATATGCCTAGCCCATTTGGTCGAAATAAAAGATCATTGGACTTTCAAGTCTGTTATTGACATACCAAGCTCTGAAATGGCCTCTTTGAGATATTTCCTTTGTTTCTTGTTTGTGAAACCCAGGAAATCATTCCTCATATGTTTTATATGATATTTAATCAGATTGTTTCATCATTTTACAATTTGTTTCTTGTTTGTGGAACCCAGTAAAATTTTCCTCATATGTTTTATATCATATTTAATCAGGTTGTTTTATCATTTTAGAATTTTTTCATTTTATGCATTTGTAGTTCATAGCTCTTTGTCCCTTCATAACAATAACAGCAATGAAACAACTTGCTCCACAAAAACATTTAATAAATCAAGAGGTTCTAGGTATGATACATTTATAAATGTGCTTGTAGACATTTGTTTTTTGTTTGTTTGGGGTTTTACAACACTTTCAACATTGTTTGTCATTTTGTGATGAGACCTACTTGTAGCAGATATAGTGCTGCATCACTGAATTGTCTTGTCGCAAGTCCATGACATGACAACCCACCCGAATGCCGCAGAATTACATGGACAACAGGTTAACCCTTTAGGCACGGGCCTCAGCTCATATGGGAAATTGAATTGTCTTGTCACAGGTCCTTGACATGACAACCCACCCGGTCACAGAATTACATGGACAACAGGTTAACTATCCCTTTAGGCACGGGCCTCAGCTCATATGGTAAATTGTATCATGAGTTCAATCTTGGCATGGCAGGGGTTTGAACCCACGACTTTTAGATCACCACAGAGGAATTGGTGCTAATAAGCTGGCACTCTAACCAACTGCGCCATGACCCGTGTCCCCTGCAGACATTGTGTCAGAGGAAAAATAACCTAAATTTTGATGTATTGTAAAGAGCTATGATTTTATGTTGCAAATATTTCACTGATGTGCAGGAAATTTTTCTCGTAGATTTATACTTTGATTTTCTACTCTGATTTTCAACTTTGATTTTCTACTCTGAAACTACTGTTCAGAATTTTTAGAAATTGGTAGGAAAGATGTATTTTCAGAGGAACAATTATTTCTCTTTGTACTTTTCATGGCTCATATTTTGTTTCAATTTTGTTATGCTTTTTTCAAAATTCTAATATCTGTCACTGGATGCTGCAATTTTGACCACGGGCCGTGGCGCAGTTGGTTAGAGCGCCAGCTTACTAGCACCAGTTCCTCTGGAGTGATCCTAAGGTTGTGGGTTCGATCCCCGGCCGAGATTGAACTCATAATTCAATTTCCCATATGAGCCAAAGGGTTAACCCGTTATCATTGTAAAACTGTGACTGGATAGGTTGTCATGTCCAAGACCTGCGACATGACAATTCAGTGAAGCAGCACTATATCTGCCATCACGAAATGACTGAAATAATGTTGAAAGTGATGTAAAACCCCAAACAAACAAACCAACAAAGCTGCAATTTTGATTAACATGACAGATATATGTATATCACCCTGACAATTTGCCATAATACATTTCTCCATATGCCAGGGTGGAAGGTCCTTATCTCTTACTCACAGAATTACCCTGTATATTGATATTTTAATGCCAAAGGCTATGTTCTTGACATGTCTAGCAAGTATGTCTAACCCTTCATCAGTATATCTATGGTTGCGAAGACAGTACCAAACCCCCCGGAATGTACCATACTAGCTATTGTCAATTTGACAGGGGAAAAGGGCCATATCTCAAACTCATATATTTTACCTCGCATTCTAATGCCACAGATTGTGTTCTAGACATGTCTAGGAAGTATGTCTAACCCTTCATAAGTATATCCATGGTTGCGAAGACAGTGCTACAACTCTTAGAATGTGGTGTATTCGATATACTGGGCCATACTGCAATGTTGATTTCATCAGGGGAAAAGGGCCATATCTCCTACTCATATATTTTACCTCGCATTCTAGTGCCACAGACTATGTTCTAGACATGTGTTGTGAAATTGCGTACCGCTCTCGGGAGCGCGTCAGGAAATTTATACGTACTTTCGATTATCGGCTCCGCAAAGCTTCTCCTCTTTTCTTTAAAATGTCTACAAACTCGGAGTAAATGAGCGGGGAAAAATACTGTTCGGGTTCAATTTTGTTGTGCGCATCTTCTGGTTGATTTGCTCGACCGCCATCTTGTTTTGTTCTCGTCCTGTCTCGCGGGAAACGAGATTTCGGCGTTTTGAACGAGATTTCGGCAGTAAAGTCGAATTCGACCTCTTTGAGCGATCCATTGTTCTTTGGTCGAATTTGTAATTATTTTTCGACAAAATACCCACTGCGGGAGTCGAGATTTTGTTACTTTTGGCACGTTTATCTCATACTTGGTGCTTCAAGAGGGTGTTCTGCACCTATGAGATATTCTTTTGCAGATCACCCCTCTGCCGAACTACTTTCGCAGATCACCCCTCTGCCGAACTACTTTCGCAGATCACCCATGTGCCAAACTACTTTTGCAAATCATCCTTGGTCCAAATGACAAGTGAGATCCTTCCACCAGAACCAACAAAAGAGATCTGTCAGGCTGAACACTGCATGAACCCATGCTCTTGACTTTATCTCATATTAATCAACCGCAAATGGTTTATATACCAGACCAGTAAAGAAAAGAACATGTGAGTGCAGTGTTCAGGCTGACAGATCTGTCAAGTTGGTTCTGGTGGAAGGATCTCAATGCCCACCTCTCAATGACGTCATTACAATGTAAAATATATGTTGCAATGACGTCATTGAGTGTGACGTCAGTAAGAAGGGGCGTGGCATTGTTTATGTTGTTTGACACACACAACATAGGTCCGCACATGCGGCAATGTTTTCCTTTCTATTTTGCTTTAAATAGATTGAACATCAAACCAAAACCTTTATCTCATACCTATCTGTAGGAGTAAAGTATGAGATAAAGTCAAGAACATAGGTTCGTGCAGTGTTCAGGCTGACAGATCTCTCTCGTTGGTTCTGGTGGAAGGATCTCACTCGTCCTTCGGACTCTTGAGATCCTTCCACCAGAACCAACTTGAGAGATCTGCCAGCCTGAACACTGCACTCACATGTTCTTGCCTTAATATATATATACTGACGATTTTTGGTGGGGAGTTCAGTTTTTGACCTGGCAAATTTTCGTCTGCTTAGATCAGCGTGATACCATCGCACGAAGCTGAAAACGGTGATCTCCGACCCATCTCTGCGTACTGCACTTATCAACCGTGAACACACCACCGCCTCCGGGGTAAATAGTTATACAAGAGGATTTAATTGAATTAAATAAATATAACTTAATGATTGAAAGAAAACATCTGTTATTATCCTGACATTTATGGGAACAGAATTTCCATTAACATCATGAGTTTCCCCACGCTAGTCATCCTCTTCTGAGTATATGACTTACTTGAGGGGTTGTATCGCCAGTTTATTTGTTGATTTTAAATAAACCAAATGATGTACTAAAATGGGAACATGAGTGTCTGTCAGTTATCCAGCTGATTAATTCATGAGACTAGGATTTTCTAGGGGGTTAAGAAATACTATCCTCCCTCACTGAAACAAATATTCATAACTCTGAGTAGCATAACCAAGGAAAATTCTGCATCTTATGATCATCCCTTGGTACAGTCTGTGCTGTTCACCTATAAGAATAAATAAAATAAAAGGTCATTATTGCCCTCCATCCCGGTGCAAGCAGGTAAATAAAAATCCCTAAAACATGTCTAGGAAGTATGTCTAACCTTTTATTAGTATATCCATGGTTGCAAAGACAGTGCAATAGTGACAGGGAATCATTAACATGCTTACAAATATGTTTGTGATAGCTAAAGGTATATTTCAGTGTTTTACAGGATATATATCCTATTACATAACGTTTCTCCCCAAATACCAAGAGGGTATAAAGGTGTATATGATTATTTTCCTTTAATATATTGATAATAATTGATTAAGAAAGGCCATTAATCGTGCTGAAAAACTCATTTGTCACAGGAAAAGGGATATTTATGTTTTTGACAGGATATATATCCTTTTGCTTAACTTTTTTCACCATGTCCCAAGAGGGTATACAGATACATACTTGTTGACACCTTTTGAAAAAATGTAAAATATCAAAAGAACTTCATGCTCGTCTTATTTATGAGTTTATTTTCCACATTAAAGAGGTACTTTCTGATAAAAACATAATGCTATAAATCATATCTATATGATCACAGATTGGTAAATACATTGAGATTCATAACATATTATAAATAATTTCATCAATATATGGCTTTTGGTTTAAATTGTTACAAATTTATCCAAACAAGAGATGAACATTATTCCAGATCAAAAGGACAGGAATTCCTAAAATTAGCCACTTGTGGAGTTCACATTCTTTGTTTGTTTGTTTGTTTGTTTGGGGTTTTACATCACTTTCAACATTATTTCAGTTATTTCGTGATGAGACCTACTTGTAGCAGATATAGTGCTGCCTCAATGAATTGTCATGTCGCAGGTCCTTGACATGACAACCCACCCAGTCACAGATTTACAAGGACAACGGGTTAACCCTTTGGCACAGGCCTCAGCTCATGTGGGAAATTGTATCATGAGTTCAATCCCGGCATGGCCGGGGTTCGAACCCACAACCTTTGGATCACCACAGAGGAACTGGTGCTAATAAGCTGGCGCTCTAACCAACTGCGCCACGGCCCGTGGCTGTTCACATTCTTTACAATTCCATTGTCTCTAAAGATTGATGAATATAAGGCTCATTAGATTTGGAGCAAGGGAAATTGAAAAGAAAAAAATCAATATAATAATAAAATAAGCTGAAATAAGCTTTGTATATTGATATGATTTGACACGTAAGAACCTAAAACGAAATTGGGGCACAATTATTGACAATCTGTTGGTGAGCATTCTGTCACTGCAAGACAGGAGAAACTGTTTTCAGGTAGACAAATCTGTGCACTTAATTGCCAGATATTGGTGTTCAGATGATACTTGTATATTCACCCCATATATTGGTGTTAGATTTGTTCTAATCACAATACCCACATATCAATTGACAGATACTTGGTTGTGCCTGAAAGCTTCAATAGAAAGCATTTTTACAGCCTCCTTTTTTCATTTAATTTTCAGGTATCTGTGGTAGAATTAGAATAATTGATCTACAAATCTATCACTGGTATTTTTTAACATTATTGCGCATCATCAATATGGGACAGGTTAATTGTTCAATACAAAATTGTCAATTTGTCAATACAAAATATGTGAAACCCTGGATAAAATATTTGTATTATTTTTGAAAAAAATTTTTTTAGAAGTACTTTACTTTTTTAAATTTTATAACCCAAACAAATGGTACTTTGCTCCATGCTTTGGTTTGTTGCATTTTGCCAAAATTTGAAACCTGAGTATCAAAACTTCAGTGCAAAATCTCCACATTTCAAACTTTCAAATTACATTCTGAATTTTGAATATATTGTTTATGGAAATACTCTGCAGAAAATGTAAAGTTTTCATGAGGATTCAATCTTTAATTTTAAAAAATAACCTCTCCTCAAAATTAAAACTGCATTTAATTTAATAACTATACCACACGATTTGTAGAGCTAGTCAATGCAGTTTTCTGTCACATCTGACCTAACGTGCATGAAGTAAACTGCTATTAGAAGTTGAGTTGCGTGCATATATCATAAGGAATAAGTTGAAATATTAAAAAAATATATATCTTTATCATATTTCAATGATTATGAATTGCTGTTTGGGCTCTTCTTTCGACCGTTTGTTAATGAAATAGAGTTGACAAATCTGCGATTGTATTTCAAACGTTTACCAGCACGACCAGTCTTTCTCCTCCTCTTTTCTTGCTTCTCCATCACTGGGGTTAGACTTTTAACCTTCCCAGCCTGATTGATCCTACCATGTGTTTTACCTGTGTAAAAAAAAATTGTCAACTTTATAGCCCAACTGCTTAAGTGCTGTAAAATATTACTTTCATTTAAAATACTTCGAATTTAGGAGGTGAGTTTTCTTGTCATATTTTCATTAAACTGTGGTCATATATACTTGCCACCAAGCATGCGGACCTCCATATCAAGGGTGGACATATCAGTGGTGGATTGAGCCAGGATCATGGTCTCCTCTAGGGGCTGACCATTGGCATACAGAGCCAGGTCCTCAAGGGGCATGCCCTCTGCCTCGGCAAACTGAAGCTGTCATAAATAATAACAAAAGTGGATCGTCAGAGGAATAACAATGTTATATTTTAGTCATACATCTTAAAGAATTCATGAAACCTGGAAGGCTCCAGGTGATTTTACATTGGTTTAAGGTATATGAAAACAATATATGATCTTAAAATTGACATACATGCAGACTATCTGTCTGAAATCCACAAAAGAACATCTGCTCTGAGAATTATGATGTTTTGTGACTAGACACTAATAACATGTCCATATATATGGACAGTACACCACCTCACTGGTGCCCGTATGCCTTTGCCCGGAATTCCTGTCACACGTCACTGGAACTTGTGGTTGTTTTTTATGGTTTCCCTGTTCTATATTTATATCAATCAATCAGAGCAATCCCTCAATAATAGTGACATTATTCGCCCGCTGCACAAACCCATTGCAACGAGATGTCCTTGATAGTCCTAATATAGATTTGGACTGCATAGACTAGTACTGGACAGGAAGTGTGTTGTGTGACCTTGAACTTTGAAGTGTCAGGGGGCTCCGTAAGTCACAGGAGGTGTTGTTTACCAATTGTCTAAATTGGAGCAACACATTTTCAGCCATTTTTTTACTATTTAAAGAAGGAATTGGAAGAGAACACTTATCATGATGATAGTGCCTTTTGGTTAAATTATTAAAAACGGATGAATATTTATGAAGTTATGAGTACAAACATCCAAGAATATTTTGCAGAAATTGACAATTTAGTTTTATATGTTCTGACGTGTATATGAAAATGAAGATTTCATCTTTGTCATTATGCGTAATATTTTCTGTTTGCTAAAAATAATTCAATTCTATGTGATCTGATGTGCATTTCTCTCAAATAGAACATCATTATGAATATTTCATCTTTGTTTTCTATACAAAATCATTATTTTTTATATTATATATGTTTGCAAAAAAAAAAAATCAATTCTATACAGCCCAGCCTTTTAAGGGGGAATCCATGCAGCCTTTGATGTCTTCCCATTCAGTGGTGTGAAAAACCCCAAATTTCATCAAAGAGGGTCAAATCATAAATTTCACTGATCAATACCAATTATCAGCATTCACAATTTTGCCATTCAAAGTACTTGTGATTTAAGGCCAAACCAGTGATCAAAGGTTTTAATGTCACTTTTTCCACATCTCAGCCTTTAAGTTAAGGGGGATTCCATGCAGCCTTTGAGTCATGTCTTCCCTTTTTGACAGAGGGAAAGTTTTCACATGCATAAGATATTTTTCAAATAAATAGTATACTTTTCCCACAAATGATATATCTTTCACAACCACAAGATATTTGTCACAACCATAAGATATTTGTCAAAACCATAAGATATTTGTCACAACCATAAAATATTTGTCAAAACCATGACAATTATTTCATTGATTCAAACAATAT
The DNA here is from genome assembly GCA_949316495.1 of Amphiduros pacificus. Classification (NCBI taxonomy): domain Eukaryota; kingdom Metazoa; phylum Annelida; class Polychaeta; order Phyllodocida; family Hesionidae; genus Amphiduros; species Amphiduros pacificus. The sequence continues at coordinate 34,379,759 of OX439005.1, read as the reverse complement.
TAAAATAATCTTATGTTGTTCTGAAGTATACTCCTGGCAATTGATTGTACATAACATCTCCACCCTGTTTCCCAAGATGGACAGGTGCCCAAGTGGTAACTCATTAGGTGTTTACATGCGATCACAGACCAGCTAAACATAGCTGGTTGACAAAGTGTTCAATTGCTGGTGTAGGTATCAGCAGACAACTGATCAACTTTCAAGTGCCACAGAAAGTTGTTAACAGGGAATATTTTGGGTATAGGTAGGTAATCTATATCCTACAATACTACTTACAAGCACTGTTTAGGGTATAAACATTCATGTTATGTAAAGAAAATGTGCCTGAATGTCAGGTTTCATGAATGCTTTAAGAGGAACAAAACTAATAGTTTTTGTTTTTTTAACACTCATGCCAAACTCTCTTTAGTGAACACACAGGTGTTTATGATTGTTACTAATTCTTATTAGATTATTATCTGATTCTTTATTTTCACCACCAAGTTTATGTGATACAGTTTATTTGTAAAACTTTTAAAATAGGGTCTATCCCCAAAAATGTATCTTGTAATTGTGTACGACAAAGTGGTTATGTTGGTGAAGACATTCCAGATATTAAAGACTATTTGAATTTATATTTCCTCGCAGCTCAGTTGTCTGTATGCTTGTCTTTTAATCCATGTGTCATGAGTTCAAATCTCACATTTGGAATTGTTCATTTTCTGTGAATCTAGTAGGGAATATCAAGCAAGGGGTCCATTGGGTTAAATTCTGCCCCAAAATCTTTAGTCTGAGGAGCTAACAAAGCAGTATTTGATAAAATAGATTTTTCATTGTCTGACCACCATGCTCTAAACATTTTTTTAAATAACTTTTGTATCATGTCTTTAGTGACACTAGAAACAACATATTCTTTGTGAGCATGACTAATTTCCTCCTACATCATGCTGATATGCTATTTAAATCTTGCCCATGCTAGATTACTTGAGAAGATTAAACCCTACTCATCTCCTCAATGAATATCTTAAATTTCATATACTTCAGTTAAAGTTAATTTCAATACAGGAGATTTGTTTATCAATATACTTCAGTTATTAAGTAAATTGTTTGTGTCATCTCTTTGAGTAAAACAAGAATGGTAGCTACATAATTTCTACATGAATATTCAAAAATTAAATAGTGGTCTTAAAAACAAGTAATGAAGTAATAACATTGGTCTATAGTTACCGCATATCAAAGAATGTTTAACCTTGGAGAATAATGATACTCCAAGGTTAAACAAAGGCATTACACTGGCCATATTCCATTAAGGAGGAAAGTAACCTTAACAAATAAAGTAATTCACCATGATATCTTATTCATCTAATATCTAAATTATTTTTGTTCAACATATTCTGTTGTAATTGTTATATGATTATATGGCAGACAATTCCCGAAATATGTTTATATACATGTACCTTTATATCATATACAGTCTCGATTCCAGACACCTGTAGGGTGTAGGTCTGGTTTCCACGAATAAATAGTTGCATGGCAATTTCTAAAAAAAAGTTAAAAATTGAAATATTATTTGAAATATAAATATTTTACTTGCAAAATAAGATCTCCATTCCCATTGGATACATTCTTTAACCACTTCCCCCTGTCGGTAATGACCATGAGCTTACCTTTAATATATCCTTTTGTTTTCTTTGTTTATGGAATAGTTTGGACATATTGAGTTGACGTTTAATAGGAGAGTATTTCCCAATACCGATACAGTTTAATAATTCATGCACAGATTTCATTGATTCTGTTTTTGAATAATATAAGTGAGTACACCGTCAACAGGGGCCCACCACCATATGATATGCAAAAAGAGCCAATATGCACACTTTTCTGGCTGGCAGCTTGTAACTAATGCATTTCATTTCCAGCTGGTATGTTTACCAGCTGGGAACTTTTTTTTGTATGAATCAGCTGGCTCAAAATACATTTGACATTTCAAAATGGTCTAGCTGACAGACTGATGAATTTAATTGGCTGGCTGGTAAAGTATTGAGATTTAAACACCAACTGGCAATTTCACCATTGAAAACTGAAAAATAAAAAATAAATTATATTGTATGAACACTATTTGACAAAGATTGTTCAAGCCTAATGATATTTCTACTGTAATTATAAGTTTTTAACATTTAATTATTTATTAAAGAAATTGTCTCATTACCAGCTGTTAAAAAAATTTGGCATTGACAAACATCCACGAACAAAGTTATCAGCTGTTAATTCCATACAAATTCTGAGCTGGTAACTTTCCCAGCTGGTAAAAAATAACAGCTGACAGCCAAAATCCCAAAGTGTAGCTGGCTGGTATTTTTAAAAATATTTCCTTCTAGAAAATACTAAAAATGCATATTGGAAAACATTTTTTTTAGCCGAGTGATATGTTGTTTGCAACATTCTATAACATACTCTGCCCAAGTTTCACATCTCTATCTCAATTTTTAACGAAGTTGGTAGTGGTGGGCCCCTACGTCAATGAAGCATTAGCCTCACATATGGATGGTAGTATTTTACATATCTATGTTGAGTGATTCATCTTTAGGGTGAAATTAAAAGTCAGCTGAAACGTGTACACGAAATTTAACTGTATCAAAGTTAGTAGCTTTGTCCAACATACACTCTTGTCGCATTTTGTATTAAACTAAAGAAATTGTACCACGAAATTATGTTTTAATCAGTTCTCTGCTGCTCTGTTAACTTAGTATGAAAATTTAAATCTCATGTTATTGATATCAGTCATATTTAAAAGATTTCTGTCTTACATTTTAAAAATTGCTTTAAAACTTTACCTTTTCTCACTCCAATATTTGAGCGCAAATCGTTAACATACAAATTTAGAACAGAGCTCCCATTTATATGAAATACTATTGCGAAATATATGGCGATTGCCATTGGTGGTGCAATGTAGGCAAAATATATCGCTGCAGATTGTAACCAGCCATCATTGCCAAATCATACACAGATGGAAAGATACTTGGACAAAAAAACCTTCTCATCGATTTTTTTAAAACACTGTGCCATCTCGATGTTTCAACAATATTCATGAATACGATTATAATAAATTGTGAAAAATATACATTTTTGGATACATTTTATGAAAATTTTAGTGGATGTAAAAGAAAAAAACGGTTTTCAGTGCGGTAGTATTGTTTTTGCTTTTTTATCTTCCTTGTTAAAAATAAATAAGAAACAAGACATATTAGTTTGAGCCTTCCAGTAGCGTATTGTCTTGGTACCCATGCCATAAAGCCATGTCCATTATATCCATTCTAGCAGATTGGCTTGCTTTTTCATTTTTTTCCAATCTTTAAGAGTAAAAAATAGTGATAAATCAAAAAATGAAATTTATTTACATGGCATGAACTGCCAATCAGGACCCATTCAGTAAACCCTATTTGGGAGTTGATGTCACATGGACAAACCATGATATAAGATTCAAATCTGAGAACAAATTAACTATTTTTAACTCAAGAAATATGAAGGAAGGCAGCATCAATTTTGTTCTGGCCTCAGTATTCATGGCCTTTGTGCTTAAAAAATCAGCAACTGAATCTGAAAAAAGTGGGGCATCCGAGTCAATTTGTTTATTTTGTTTATTTGGGGTTTTACATCACTTTCAACATTATTTCAGTCATTTCGTGATGAGACCTACTTGAAGCAGATATAGTGCTGCCTCACTGAATTGTCAGGTCGCAGGTCCTTGACATGACAACCCACCCGGTCACAGATTTACAAGGACAACGGGTTAACCCTTAAGGCACGGGCCTCAGCTCATATGGGAAATTGTATAAGTTCAATGCCGGCATGGCCGGGGATCGAACCCACGACCTTTGGATCACCACAGAGGAACTGGTGCTAATAAGCTGGCACTCTAACCAACTGCGCCACGGCCCGTGGCCTTCCGAGTCAATACACGACATCAGGTCGTCCGAGTCAATACACGACCTGATGTTTTAATCACAAATCACAGACCAATCCATGTGGTGGCCATTTCAACCATTGCTGTTGGAGTTTTCCATGTGTCAAATTGGTAATGATTGTCCATTTTAAATTTCAACTGATATATGTATACTTATAAAGGGAAACATTTTAATCTGCCCATCTTCCCTCACCAGATGATCATGTGGTCTTGCCAGTCAGTTGGTATTTTAGTACTAGATTCCAAAGTCTGTCATTTGGTTTTTTTGGGGTTTTTACATCACTTTCAACCTTATTTCAGTCATTTTGTGATGATATTTTATTGGCTAATACTTCAGCTCATGCAGCAGGACCTAATAACTATTTTCTATATCAACAAAGGCAATACTATTTGGTATTATTTTTTTTATTTCTTTATGTTTGTATGTACATATTACGAGTTGGCATTGGGTCCCTTCTTCCTGCCAAAGGTGGCTACAACATTGACAAATCTACGGTTGTATTGGAGACGACGCTTTGCACGACCAGTCTTCTTCTTCTTCTTTTCCTGTTTGTCAACCTTTGGGGTCTGACCCTTTACTTTACCAGCACGAGCCAGGGAACCGTGGACCTTTCCTGAAAACAAACAGTAGGCAAATTATTACTGTGTACTTTTTATAGATTTCCACCTAAAGCCTAAAAAATATTTGTCCAAATTGAATATATTTATTATATGGTTTAAAATATCATTTTTCATGATTTATTATGTTTCAATTATCATTTGTCTGACCAAACTGTAAAATAAAAATAAAAATGTGTTAATACCTCCCAACATGCGGACCTCCATATCAAGGGTGGACATATCAGTGGTGGAGTGAGCCAGGATCATGGTCTCCTCTAGGGGCTGACCATTGGCATACAGAGCCAGGTCCTCAAGGGGCATGCCCTCTGCCTCGGCAAGCTGAAGCTGTTGGACAAAAATATTTATTTGTAATTTCTTAACTTTCATAGATAGAACAAAACATTTTTTTACCCAAAATAAAGAATGAACCAAAATCAAGAAGCTCCCAATTTCACAACAAACTTTGATTGTTGTTGATAAAAAATGTGTCTCAAATAAAAATTTAAAAGTGTATGGAATATCATAGAATTCCCTGAAAATGTCTACTTTTATTCATCAATCAAGTTTTTCTTTTTCATTCGGATGTGAATTGGCTTTTAAAGAACACTTTTTAATAATAGAATTTGGGGAGGGATCTATAAGCTTAGTGTGGAACATCAAGCACAAGTGTGAAATAAATAAAAGATACTTGTAATTTAGTTTGGAAGAATTAATTTTCAGCAGTTAAGATGAATGAAAAATTCATTTGCAATCAAGAATGCTTGACAAGACATATGAACTGCTTAATTTAACATACCTTGACATCTTGAACTGTTTCCAGCCCAGTCACCTCAAAGGTGTGGGTCTGTGTGCCGCGTACAAACAATTGCATGATGTTTGCCTGAAAGTAAAAATCAACAAATATAGATTTCCATCTAAAATTCATATCAAATTAATAATTAAGTTCAAAACTGTACTCAGTGTAAAATACCATCTTGCTATGATTGAGAACATACAGAAACCTCCACAAATATAATGTGTATAATCTTGGTTACCAAAATCTGAAATCTTTCACTTTACTATACAGGGCTATAAAATCAATAATGAATATATGTGTATGTTCCTCCAACTATGACCTGGGTGGGGAGGCCTGGCAGATCAACCAAGCAGCACCCACATCAACTCTCTTGGGAACCTCCAGGGGGCAGCAGATAGAAGCAGGGTAATCCAGAACGGACACCTAGCTCCCGTGCTGCCCTCTGGTCACTCTTCCACATCTGTAACGCCAGGCAAGCTATACAAAGCCATGCTCAGCTGACTGGATGTGGGATTGTAGCTTTCCATATTGCAAATAAAGAGTCATTTCACAAACTGCCTTCAAATTGGTGAAAATGTGAAGTTATCTGTAATTCTTATGTCCATGAATGAAGGAGAAGTCAAAGGTCATATCTGAGAATCAATTGAAGGCCCTCCCTGATAAGCATGGATATAATATCCACTATTAAAACCACTCATTTTCTTCAGGCACATGTCTGTTACATTACTCGCAAAAATGTATCTTTTTGAGTGGTGAGACAAACAAAAACCAACTTTGCATCTTCTCTTTTAAAAAAAATCAGGGTTAATTACTGATTAGCTTATCTCATTAAGTTCAAAATTTCTATTAATTCCATTGTCTACTAAATCAGTAATTAAAACTTCAATGTCCTAGCATCAGAGATAACTGTATAGAAATAGATGTATCACAATACATGAATGATAATCAGATGGAACAATAAAATAATGACTGGACATAATGACTGGAAATGTATGTTCCTCCAACTATGACCTGGGTGGGGAGGCCTGGCAGATCAACCAAGCAGCACCCACATCAACTCTCTTGGGAACCTCCAGGGGGCAGCAGATAGAAGCAGGGTAATCCAGAACGGACACCTAGCTCCCGTGCTGCCCTCTGGTCACTCTTCCACATCTGTAACGCCAGGCAAGCTATACAAAGCCATGCTCAGCTGACTGGATGTGGGACTGGTTGCATCACCAGGATTGTACTCGTGAGGGACCAGTTTTCCGTCGCTACCAATAACCGCCGATTACAGCGGCTAAGCTGGTGAGGACCCTTGTCGCTGCTGCCAGTCACGGTCTACTTCATCGGCGGTAACTGGTCCCTTGCGAGTATTTATCTATTCTTTGTCTTGTATTTTACCAATTTGGATTAAACATATAGTCATTAAACGACAAAAACTGTGAAACTGCATCAAATTATTTTACAGATTACTATTTTTCTTCTTTTCAAAGTGCAATTGCAGCTTACCATCTTACTATTTTTTTTTCAATTCACTTGTGTCATTTGAATATCTCATAGTCTTACAGGGCAACTGACATGTTTCTGTGATTATCAGGAAAATGGCATCACAGTTGATGTACTCAATACTGTAAATAATGGACAAGATCGAGTAGCAATGGATGAAGTGCTTGGACTTCGCAGTGACAACCAATCCAACCTGGCCAGTGGCCCAGTCAACTCAACACCGACTTTAATTTAATTCTACTTTTCGATTATAATTATACATAATGGACATTTGTACAGCAGAAATAAAAACATAATACAAGCTCATCCATATGCATAATTCAGGAAGACTTAAAGCCGGAAACTTATCAAAGCTCACAAGCGTCAGTTTCACCCTGTCAGAATACATATTTCAACTGTTCCGATGTTCAAGATGTTGTTTCCGGTAGGATCCGTCATTCTTACCTCGATATCTCAGTGATTTTAGGGAAAGAACATCATACCTTTGTCTTCACTTGAAAAGGAATAGCTTTACATCAAATCTGCTAGGTTATGGACTTTGAAACATGTCAATTGATTGAGAAATAAAGAAATAAGACGTGCGTACCTGGTTTCACGTGGTTGTGCAACCAAAATGGCTTCTGAAAGAGGGAGAACATGTGTACCACGTGACCAAAGCACATCTATTCATGACGTTTTCAACAATACTGCTCTAAAATTGCGGGGAGAACCTGGGCAAATCGCAAATTTGTCCAAAAGTATGCTCTAAGAATCATAGGGAGAGGATCGTGAATATAATCATGAGGCACTTCAATTGATGTACTCATCCAATGTCATTTCAAGGTGCGCATATCTCATTTATTCATATATTTCTTATTGACAAATAGGTCATCTACTCAATTAGCGTTTTAGTTAATGTACATCCCCTCAGCATATAGTAGTAGAGTGGGGAATTGGTCTCTACCACTCTTTATCTCCAGGGGGAGTGATAAATTTATATGTTTAGCTAGTCATTACATTATTGTCTTATTATTTAGTATTTTTGTCTGAAGCTAATTCAGTAATTATAGCTATTAACTTAGTTCTGTGCTCCGGCACACTTTAAAAAATCTATGCAAGCTTCTTCACTACTGTTAAACTCATGCCCAGCTAGAAACCAGAACTACATGCATATTTTTGTAGATATGTTCCTGTACTATAGTGACATGGTTGCATTATTCACAGACTTATTTGTATATATTCTATATTTAAGTATTATTGATTTACAAATTTTTACCCCTGGTGGATATACATACTGTACTATCATATCCCACCAGCCTTTCTCTCCCATACCTGACCAGAGGGCTCTCTTGAGAGAATAAAAATTTGTATTTGTATTTGTATTATTTTCTCAATTTTGGTAACCCTCCCCATCGACACTACAGTTTTTACTATCTTTTACTATCTATAAAATATTAGTAAGAAATGCAGATGACGAGGGTGGCCAAAATGTTTATTATCCATTGTTCTGATAACACCAATAGTCTGTGACACAACATGTACATCTGTAACTTTCTAAAAGTTACATATGTTGCATGGCCTTTGATAATTATCATTCTATAAATTATATTGGACCCAGTGAATCAAAAACTTGTTATCTCATTGGGACAGCTCAACCTTGCCTCAGTGAAGCTCTCCCTGGCCAAAACTGCTGCAATCATTACTATTAAAAATGTTATATAAGTGTCCTTATCAATGTTGTATTGTTTAGTGAACTATTGAAATATTTCATTTTCTCGAATATGACTATAACCTGAATAAATATGTTTTGAGTTATGAGGAAAAAGATCACATGAGTATACATGAGTGTTTCTCATATTCACCTGATGACTAAATTCTTTCACAGCTCTAAAACTTCATTTGAAATCATTTTTTAAGTCCAGGCTCCAAGGACGAAACAAAGCTGAGGTGTTTCTTGCATTAAATTAAAATCACTCAAATATAGCTAGATCAATAGTATATTCAGTACAGACAACCCTGTCAGATAACACAATCCAACCAATGTCTGGCATACAAATTGTGTCATGTATGGCCTGTTAATGTATGCAAACTGATATAATACTTATCTTTTTCTGAAATATTCAGTAACTTGAATTTTAAAAAATGTAGCTAAACTTGAGTTTTGAATGCCTTCTAGACATCATTATGCTCTTGGTAAAACCATTAGAATAATTGGAACACTGTGGACATATATGTAGATGTAATCTAAAATATCACCCTAAAAATAATTCTCAATATTTACATATAATTATTTGAAAATTAGATTTTGTTCAAAAATTTATAATTTGCTCAATACTATCTCTCAAAATATGTACTCAAAATTGTTTTTTTCGCCACAATGAAATATCCCATGCTTCCGATATATTTGTACTCTACATGGTGAGGTAGAGTCACATACCGCCCATGCCATAATGCGTTGTTCTTTGCATAGAGCTTTTCCACATATATCCGCATGCAAATATCATACAGTTGTGTAATTTGGTGGCTCATGTACTTTTTCATGCACAACAACACAACTGTACATGGGTATATGCCTATTTCATATGTTCAAATGTAATTTAGAATGGATCATTTATACACCAATTGGCCACATGTGACAAACCATTTGACTCATTGTCTATTGACTGCTAAAACGAAGCTTACAAGTACTGGGTGTGGCCTCCTAAAACTCAATCCTAGTCTATACTTGCAAAGCCTGGTATAAGACATTTGGCACATAATAACCTAATGCCAAATATCTTTCTGCATTGGATTTGCATTTGCATACTATGGATATCACATGATACAAGACTAACTTTTGATATGTGAACCTCCCAGTGTCAGAAAGTAACAGAGTTGTTATAACAAGGGACAGCACAATGTTCTGAATTGTGACCCTGGAATATGTGCAATATCAACTGCAAATTTGTTCTAGATTATGACCCTAAGATGCTCCAAATATTAATTGACATGAACCCTTAGAAATATGATCATGATAAATAATAAACACCCATTAAGATCTTAAACATGAACTTAGTTATCAAGCAGATGTATTTTGGATATCACTAATAATCAAAACAAACCCCAGACTCAGAATTCTATTTGCCTGGCAACATGCTGATTTCTGAGCTTGGTGATTTCAAGGAAGAAAAAACTGACATCATTTAGGGAAAATAATCACATAAAGAGTACTTTTTCTTTAAAATATTTTATTCCATAACATCTTTTGTTTAAAACACCACATATTTTTGGTGTAATGTCAAAACAATGATACGCCATACACATGCAATAAGACACAGACTTTTTTAATGCATACAATTGATCATGAAATTACAAAACACATAATGTGAAGATGGAAACATGTGGAAACGTCCTGTGCTGTGTTTGTGAAGAATCTATAACATTGTGACTACAGTCTCCATGAGGCAGCCCCCTGTCCAGCAGAGGGCAGTATCCATGAAGCTGGGCCAACAGTGTTTCTAAAAATCATCAGATGACTAAATTCTCCCACAGCTGATCAAATTTACCAGGCCTTTTGAATTAGGGCTGATTTGGTGATGTTATTTGACCTTGACCTCAAAAGCCATCCAGTGTGAGGGTCACCACTGGTGATTGACCTCTGCACTTTCATATATTGTTTCATGGTCACAACAACATCATCAGAGCATGCCAATACTCCAACACCTCCACTGTTTAATAATTTTGTTTGAGACAATGACAGATAATTTATTTTCAGCTTGAATTTTTTTTACTGATACACCTTTTATTAATCTTTACTTTTGCAATTGATGTTTTCTGGTCCAACTTTATCTTTATTCTTGAGATCCTGAAAATTATACAAGAATAACAAACCTATTAATATTAAAAGATAAAACTTGCCATACCTTAAATAAAAAAGAATTATGTCCTTAAAGGGAAACTTTCACTTCTCTGAAACATTTTTGTAGTATGATGGAGAATTATAACGCACATTGATCTGTGGCTCTGTTAGTATGACCGCACAAGGGAAACATGTTTTTTGGGAGAAAAATAGCTCTTTTAAATGCACGTGCTAGAAAAAAAAGAATGACGTCATCGTGCGGCAATTACCTACTTACATAAATAATTAGTAAACAAACAACAATGCAGCCAAAACAGCGATGTGACGATTTTTCGTCTTAGAAAACACGGACTATAGAAATGTTTTGTGCATTGGAAAGAACAGAAAAAATGTGACATTTTGGTGCAAAGAGCATAACGATCGGACCAATATTAACAAAGTTATGACAAATTTTGTGAAAATTGAAAATGATTGCAGCTCGACAGGCACGTGCAATAAATCCCGCACGATGACGTCATAGGCCCAAATTGCAATAAATGATCATGATTTATGGGGGTTGCAAGATTAATTTTAATTGTTGGTTTGTGTTGCCATGGTTACCGCAATATTTTTTTGGTCTCTGAATTTCAATGTATTTATGTATTTATGATCATTTAATCGTATAATTTATGAAATGTATTTTACTAGAAAGTATCTCTTTAAACTAAGCTAACAACATGCTCTGAAAATCCAAATCTATTTATATACACAAAGATAAACTAAGCCAGGTCATTGTTTTGGCCCATTTTACACCAAAAGTCACTTGCCCTGAGTTGAGCAATACTAGAATTCGAAAGCCAGGGTTACTGCATCAAAGTTAACAAAAAAGATAGTGTCCAATCAAGCCATTTTGAACATGACAATTTTTAAATTAAAGATCAAGATGGAAAGATAAATTCACCATATCAGAAATCATGATGAAGATATAAATAGACATAATTGATCATACACACACATACATGCACACACACATTTGAGCAGTTATATAGCTGTAAACATTAAATTTACCCAGAAAATTGTAAGAAGGGATCCAACAGGGGGCCGGTCAGCAGGGGTCTGGCTGCAGTACACCAGGGCCATTTTACCTTCTTTGTTCACAATGAAATCTCCACCCAGCTTATTGATAGAAAAATGCATTGATATTTATACCATGTTTGTAAAATAATACTTATTGAATAATTTATTTTACATTTGTAAAATGAGACTTTGACAACAAGTGGCCAGTTAATTAAAAAATTAAGCATACCTGATTTAGATCATCATCTTTGAATGGACTGTGTAAATAAAAGTTGCCAACTTTTTTTTCTGCATAATATTGCATAGTGTCAATACCCCAAACCTGTAAACCCAACGAAAAAAGAAGAAATACTGAATTAAAGTCATAATGGATTCTTGAAGAGAGCTCTACATATCTAAATATACATGTGTCTATAAAAAGAAATTCATGAACATAAACATGGCATAATTAACAAAAAATACCTTTGCTATAGACTGTTTTAGGCCGAGTGTTGAGTACATCTGCAAAAATAATAGGAAACAAGAATATGTTAAAACAAAAAAATAAGTACATTGTTATCTTTTTTTAATTTTATAAATTTGTGTTTGATTTAGGACAGTTTTTTAAAGTTTTATGTGTTCAACTTAACTCAGTTTTCTCCCAAATTACTCCAGGGTTTGAGTGTATCCCTTAACTTTTGATTTGGATAAAATGTTTTCAAAGAACGAAGCTCCTATTTTGTTCATGCCCCATGGACAAAAAATTAAAATATCTTAAGTAATGTCTATTTTCCCAGTTATTATTAAGTAAAATTGATATCATAATTAGTTGAATGAATCTATGTCTGATGGCTTAGTGAGGAATATGATATTTCTTAAAGAGAGAAGGAAATCTCTAGACCAGTGAAATTATCAGAGCCAAACATCTATCTGGTCCTGCTTACAGTGACCAAATAAGGTCATGCATGGCATTGGCTGGCATTAGTTGGTCAAACCCAAATGTTGTTTGGGATCATGTTGTCATTCATACCTCAAGTTGTACATGGTATAATTGCATCAAACTAATAGGGTCATGCCCTGTGCGACTGTATGGTCAAATTCATGCGTGACCTTAAAGATGTTTGTCTCAAACTGCCCATATAATCAAGTTATCCCACAGTGTTCACCTGTCTCTGATCATGGTCATCTAGGAGAAGTGTGAATGGACAGTTAGTCTCCCTTAGCCACCTCTGTCCTCCCTCCAGGCTCCCACAGGCCACCACCATCACCTCTCCACCAGCATCCTCTATCTCAACCTGAAATACATTAAACCACTCTGCGTTCTCTTAATAACATTATCCATCACTATCTACTCTTTTTTCTGGAACTTGAGTTTATTCATTGACCACCTCTGAGGTTCGGAATGATATTCATAAATTCATTTTCTTTATTATTCACTATTATTTTATATACATTTATTACTTAAAGTCAGATTGACCAATTTTTTGTGTTAAAATAAAATAGATGTATTCATTGATATTTTGTTTTGTTCATATTGAAATATCAATATCTGATAAATCAATAATTTTTAAGATGGAAATATTTTCACACACACACACATAAATATATACCTGATGCTTCTGGAGTTGTGCCAAGTGGTCACGTCACGGAAGTCATGCATAGTGTCGGAGCAGAACAAAAAGCACCGACCTTGACCCAATCATATCACCCACAGTAACCTTTTCCCCAGTTTTTGCAGATATAAGCTCAAGGTCAGCAGGGATTTTATCACCAACTTGCAATGAGTTCACAGGCAAGTTTTTACTTGATGACTTTTCCACATCCTCCAGAAATGTGTCCCACTCTGACTGTAAAAATTTTGTTAATCATTTCAGAGGGACATAATAAGGGTTACAATGTTGTTTAGACGCTTCTGTTTACAATAATTGACTCCTTACTCAGAAAAAGTTACAGAGATACTTTCTAGTTCTTTAAAATACATCAGTGATTAAATGATCATAGATGTGTAAATACATTGAAATCCATAGACAAAAAATATTAGTTACCATGGAAACACAAACCAACATTTATAACTCATCTTGCAACCACCATAAAATATGATCATTTATTGCAGAAACTGAACTTACGTTTTTTTTTGTGGGCAAAACATGGTTCATATATTAATTGTAATGTGTAAACAATCTGTATACATAAATCTGTCTTCCATTTATTATTATTAGAAATAGCTCACCTCCACATCTTCAAGTTCTTGAAATTTTTCTTGCACCTCCAGATGTCTATTAAATTAAAATGATAAAAGTCTTTTATTTCTTGATCTAAGGAATCATTGAGCTTTTTTTCAGAAAAACAAATTGCTACTTACAATTTCCCCATTTGCTATTTACTTACAATTTACTTCCAATTTCCCCATTTGCTATTTACAAATGGGGAAATAATGTGACACGTGGACATTACCTCAAAAAATTATATTAAAAAAAATAATAGATGACAATTGATAATGAGTATACCTGTAATGCCTTCTGCAGATTCTTTCTGCAGAATCACGACTTTTGGCTTCCAAACTGAAATGAAAACCACCTTATCTTAATTGCAAAATATAAGAAAATAATTTATTGCTGCAAATATCATGATTTGATGAATTTTCTTTCTGCATACCTTGTCCAAAAAGTGGCATAAAGTCCAATGGCACCTCCCATGCTCTTCACACCTGTGTTTAGGAAACTTTCTATGGGTTCTGGAAAATAAAGATGAGGAGAACTGCACAAAAGCACAGATATTGAGAACCTGTACACACAAACTTGCACAAGTAAACACATATGTATACTAGTGCTTATCAGTGCAAGATGATTTAATTCAAATTAAAAAAACAAACAAAACAAAAACAAAAAACTGAACAAAGTGAGTGACATAGAGTATTATACTCACTCTGAGCATCGGCCCTAGCTTTACTGAGCAGACTCTGGAGTCCATCAGTTAGGCTTGTCAAGGTTCGGCTCAGTGCCTGCCAAGTGACATTGGGCTCTCGAGCCATTGGTTTCTCCTTGTCCTTATCCTTCATTGAATTCTCCCCATCCATAGTTACTTCTGAAGTGAAAAATATATTTCATACTGACTTTTTTCCTGGTCATAAAATCAAAGAATTTGACTATTACATATTTATATTTATGTTTCAAAACAGTGAAATCCTGATTTAAACATGGCTAAATCAATGGGGTGTTTTGTTCTGAAATTGCAATTGTTTTTGTTTGATTTGCATTTGTTTTTGTTTGATTTGCACTTATTATCTATTATTTCTCCTATTAATTTTCATGATTTTTTCCCTCAGAGTTTATCTTTGAGTTTAGTGCAATATAATGCAGACAGAAAATCATTAATTCAATTGTTGTGGCCAGGGGTTAATCCAGTTGATCTTCATGCATCAATGCCCTGGCCAATCACCTCCCTCCAATATTCCTACGCCGGGCCAGGCGGGAAATCCAAAGCTGAGGCCAGACAGATGATCTCTGGACACCGGCTACGGAACAACCTTTTGAACAGGTAGGTTTTAAATAGATTTTAACTAGTGTTAAGATTGGTGTGACTTTAGTAAATAAGAGTCACATCAAATGGCGCTGTGACTTGCAGTGCTTGTGTGGGAATTGCACAAGTAATTCTCGCACTATTTTGTGAGAGTGGAAGTATATATTTTACTTCCAACTTTCATACCTTATTGTTGCACCACTTTGACCTTCTCCCGGCCGGTAATTTCACTTTGTCCACGTGCCCCAGTCCCCTAATTCACTTTAGTTACTAGTTTGCAACTTCTTTGTGTAATTTCCAGTTGAAATTCCACGTGGTTGAGGAGAAATTAGCTTTTTCTCTTCAAGAAGTTGCAGACAACTTTTCAAAACATTAATTGTGATTTGTATACTTTTGTTGTCCGCACGACTTGTGTCTCGTGCGTACCCCAGAGCCTGCGCAGTACAGCTAAGATTCTACACATTTTCATAAGAAAAAGTGTGTGGTAGAGGTACTGCAGGCTCTGACAATGTTATAATTTGACCCTCACTTTTAAAAATCCGGCCATTATTTTCTTTGTAAATTCCCCTTCACAATTTCTCATGCCCAAAGTTGCCCCCACTATGCAATACATAGGATGTTACCTGTGGCTTGCAATGTCAACCCTATTTTGACTTCTGTGTTTCAAAGTAGAAACATGGATGGCCCCTCATACCCCATCAACCTATATACAGCAGAGGCCCTGGAATTCATGGTATTTCCAGGGATTGGTAATATAGAGGCCCAAAATATTGTTTCTGAAAGGAAATACAATAGCATTGTGACAGCTGAGAGGCTGGAGGAAATCACCAGCATTCCCTCTGAACAATGGGAAGCATGGACAGCCAAGGGAATGTTGTCTTTCATAAAGCCCAAGCCCAAAAGCAGTCACAAGTCCTCACATTCCCCCCCATTCTCCAAAAACCATTCCCATAATTCCCATCATTCTTCCTGGCACTCCTCCAATCATTCCCAACGTCATTCATCCCGTGCCCCCTCCCCTAATACCAAAAAAGATTATAAGGGAAGTAGGAGAGATTCCCTCACCATCATCCCAAACCTTATGTCAGTACCCAAGGCCCCCCAAGCTGACATATCACCTATAAATCCTGCAACCATCACTTCGGCCCTCATCACTGACCTTGAGACCTCTTCCCACTCTGTTTTTGGTTCTCATTCCAAATGCACCATTTCCAAATTGTCCCTTGCAATACCAGCCCCCACCAGCTCCTCTTATGTCTTTGAAAACCCGGACAGTAGGACACCCTTACCTTCCATCCAATTTGCACCTGAGCTCACTGGTAAACTAAGGTACCCAGACAAACTCCAGAACCACTGTAGTAATTCAGTAGGGTACCGTCCAGCTACCATTGTGGACCTTCCATCTGCACACCCTAAATTGAACCTGTTGAGAAATTCCCATGTCCCCTCAAGGAATTCACCTGCAGTAATCAATATGAAAACTCCCTTTCACGTATCTCCTGCCAAGGAACAGGGTGATACATATGTTACATCGACTGCTGCCCCAAGAATAGAGATGGCAAGGATATATTCCAACCATTGTAACCCCCCTTCTATAACCCCTTATATGCCTACAGTCCCAGAGGTACCACAAAATAGTCAGAATTCGTCTACCGTAAAAGGTTCCCGAAGAATGATTAGACATCCTCCTGGGTTCTCTGAGGCATCACCCCAGCAAATAAGGCTCCCTTCATTGTCCCCCACTTCAGCCCAGTATACCGAACCTGAGTTTTCATCGCTCCATGCCCTTTCAGTGTATCTCCCTCAAGTGAATGGTCCACCAAGGGCAATTCCATCACATTCATCACTTGGTGTTAAACCATTCACCCCTGTATCTCCCTCCATGCCCATTGTGTTTGGACCCCATGAAGTTCCCACACCCCCCACCTCACGGGTTCCACACTTCATGTCAGCCCCTTCTAACACTTCAACTCCCCAGTCTCCACCCATATCTTATTATATATCTGCCAATGAAACCACCCAAATTCCCTTTTCAAATCCTGGTGGTAGAGGTAGGGCCCACAGTGAAAAATGGAGGAGACACCCCAAGGAAAACTCTGGTTCCCCCCATAGAGTCCGAGGACAAGCCTCTTGTAATTCTAGTCTGTCCAATGACTCTGATAGTTATTCTTCTGATAACTCTGATTCTTCTTGGCCCTCTGGGGAATCAGATACTTCTGGAAGTAATTCCCATACTCCACATAAAGGGCCCCGTGCAGGAAAGAGCCATCCTCATGATAATTTGGAGAGGATGAAAGAGCACTTGCGAGGCAAGGCTCGTGATATCAAACCGGCTCACAACCATTTGCACACCCTGAAACAAGACCCACCCCCTAATTACCATTAATTTTCCCTATTCCGTACCAATTAGAGGGACGAAGGGGGACCCAAAGCAGACATCATGGTAGACTCAAAATCTGTCATGATAATCACATACCCCTTTGGGTCCAAAGAAAACATCAAGTCATTGACCTCGATGAGCTCATTCCTGATATCAGGGATGATGAGGAAATCGATTTGATAACTGATTGTCCTTGCAGAGCAGGGTCTCTACGGGGACGAACCCCTTCTATTTGGCCCGGAATATGAACCACTTGATTAAAGGGATTAAGCACCGTTTTTGAGGAAAATGTTTAAAATTCACATATTGGTGATATATGAAGTCTAGTTTGATGTCTCTTTTCTATTTTGATGTCTCTTTTCTATTTTATTGATGCATCTCCATGTTTGCCTATCAATTCTATTTTAACAAGACCCTAATCTATTGCCCCTTTATGAAAGCACACTTCTTTCTTGACAACATTTTTATGTGGAGGGTCACCATACAGGCACTGAAGGGTAAAATGATGTCACAAGAGTATGGCAATATGCTTATGACGTCATCAAAGTTATTGTCCTTTGAATAGTGCCAAAATGACGTCAGGCAGTGCTGTCCTGCTTTGGGCCTCAATTGAGGTCTGGCAAAGTTCACACTACCTGTATTTACCCATCGCATGCAACTTATGGCTCAGACAGACCTGTGCTGTAAGTATCTTGTCGTAACTTATACTATTACACTATTATTATTTTAATTTGTCATAATGTTCATATGTGGCTAAACTTTCAGTTTCACCAAATTGTAGAATTGATGCTTAATACCTTTAAGCTTTATTTGGAATGTCCCAAGTAGAGGAAGATGAAATGCTCCTGTCCATGCCCTCAAGGGAACCGGATGATTCTATTCGGCTCCCCCTATAATACATGTCCCTCGACGCTGACAACGTTGAATGCCTAAATGTCTGGAAGATTATGAGGTATCTCTTGATGATACTTCATGATTAACCAGATATTTATTGATAAACTCATCAAGAGCAGCAACACCTCCTGTGGTGGTAAGACCACCACAGGGAACCCATGGAAGCTTGCTAAGACCCGTAATAAAACAATTAAAAAGAGGAAGGCAGGGAGGAAGGGAGTGATCCCAAAAGAGATGGTTGAGAACCACTCGTCCCGGGTCATTCCTTCCCTGTCATCTCTTAATGTTGACCCTATCCCTAAGCTGAAGAATTCTTTTCTTCAGTTCCCACCCCTTCCCCACAAAGTAACTACCCCTGCCCCCACACCTTGTGTTAAGAAATGCCCATTTGACTCAGAGACACCCCAACTGATAAAAATAGAAGCCAACCGTGGAAAAAAAGAGTAAAGCCAGAGACCCTTTCTCCCACAGAAGTTGCGACCCTTTTGCAAGGCAACAATCTTGTCACCCTCCATGATAGCATCTGCCAGCAATTGGCTCTTGCTAAATTGGGGGATAAAGGGAAGCTTCCCGCCTTGTGGGACCATCACTGGCTTCTCACAGACTTGGCCCGAGGAGTGAGAACAAACAGTAGGGGTCTGGAATATCCAGAGTGTGTGGCTGCTGCGGCAAAACCTGCTCTGGATGGCATGGACTCAACTGAAGTTCCCCTCCCCTCCTCATCTCCCAAAAGTCTCACTCCCGCTGGTTCTTCCACAGTTCCTTCTCTGTCCCTATTTCTATTGGGAGCTCTGTACCCTGGGAGTGAGGGCCACTGGGTGGAATGACATACCTGTCATGCCCGCCCCATGGACCCAGTGCCCTCAGTACTGGAGGAACCTGATCGAGTTGATCAGACCTCTTCCCCCTCCTCTCCGGGATAAGATATGCACCGTTGACGGCATGGTCTGTCTCCGGCAGCAGCTTTTCCCTGCCCCCTATCCTCTTCCTTTCCGCCTGGTGACTGTGGATTCCCACTGTCATCTTGACTTAACTTCAAAGGCGCATAAGAGTGATAACCTCTGCTCACTCTTAGTCCTTGCAGGTCAGGCAGATATTGGACTCCAGCATCTGGTGACAAACTTTGTCTTTCCAGAATACTGGTGTCAGATTCCTGCACTGACCTCCTCCCCCTTTCTTTCCATGGCCCATACCATTGGAATTCATCCCCATGATGCCTCTCGTCACATTTAGCCCAAAACCTTTGATGAGCTCACACAGCTGGTACATGATCCTAGCTGCTGTGGAATCTGAGAGATTGGGTTGGATTATCACGGTCACCCCCGTGATCGCGAGAGGGACAGAAAAGCCATTTAGAGACCTTCATGGAACTGGCCTCCCAAACTGGAAGGCCATTTGTCATTCACTGCCACCCATGTGATGGTGAAAATCCGCACACCATCATCTCTGATTGAAGCGCCATGTCCAAACACCCACAAAATTCATGTTCACTGTTTTTCGGGGGGGACCCTCAGAGCTCCAAATCTGGATGAACGTTGTTCCAAAATGTTCTTTTGGCATATCTGCCTCCATTCTCAGAGAGAAGGACCCAAATAAACGGGCACTCTCTGAGAAGGCTATTTTGTCTATCTCTTTGGAGCGCATTCTCCTTGAGTCTGACGCTCACCATCTCAATCCTCCCCATCTCCCCAGCCCAAACCATCCTTGGACTCTTGGCTGTATAGCCGACTGGATGAGCCAGCTTCTCCACACCGGTCACTCTATGATCCTGGAGATAACCCGGCATAATGCCTGCTCCTTTTATCAGTTGGCTAACTAAGAATTCTCCTATATATATAAATATATATACATATGATTTTTTTTAGGGGTCGCTAAGTGTTGACTCCACTTTCCAAATTTAATTCTGAAAATAAAAGAATGAAACATAATGTATGTCTTTCTGGTATATTTTTATTTCGCAGGCACGGCCCTGCTAAAATAAAATATTCTTTGACCAATAGATAGACATTCATCCGCTGAGAGCCGGGATCACTGCTGCTGAGAGTAGCTGTTTGTCATTTATGTTGGTAAGCTCAACAACTTTTTAATTTCATTTATGAGTCCTGAGTTGTGGGGGGCCCTAAAAAAAAAAAAAAATATATAAATAAATAAGGAAGGGAATATTATAAATTTTATTAAAATTTTAAAATTTTGGTTTAACCTTGACCCCTTGTTCCCGCTGTGGCCCACTTTCCTCTCGTAAACATCTGGCCCATTGTCCCCTTCTCTCAATGTATTCCCCCCTTTCCCCCCTCTTAAAAAATAAAATGGGGAAGAGTGTTGTGGCCAGGGGTTAATCCAGTTGATCTTCATGCATCAATGCCCTGGCCAATCACCTCCCTCCAATATTCCTACGCCGGGCCAGGCGGGAAATCCAAAGCTGAGGCCAGACAGATGATCTCTGGACACCGGCTACGGAACAACCTTTTGAACAGGTAGGTTTTAAATAGATTTTAACTAGTGTTAAGATTGGTGTGACTTTAGTAAATAAGAGTCACATCACAATCATTTCTCCCTTGTGAAAAGGAAAGTTTCACATGATTAGTTTTTCAAGGTTTAAACATTAACATTGATGCCATCTGGTGTCAAACAACACTAGGTTGAAACCTCACAAGAAGACCGGCCATTGGCATTAGACTAAATTGGAATAGATTAGATTAGAATATATTAAATCAGAATGATCAGATTAGAGTATTTTAGGTTAGGACATATTAGATTAGAACAGATTTGATAATACATTATATTGGAATATATTAAATTAGATTAAATTAGAACAATACACAAAAGAACAGACAAGTTTTCAACAGTATCTTGGCAATACACTTATAGCCATGATTTCAATGGCTTTAAAATTGTTGCAACAAGACTAAGAAGAAATTTATAGAGTAATCTTGAAGTGATTTTCATTTACACAAACCTGGTGATTTCAAGGTCCAATCATGGATTTTAAACTCAGAGTAAGTTGGCCATGAGGCCAGCTTTGAGCATGTTATTCTTGCCTCATTGTTTCAAAATTACATATCTTTTTTCAGAGTAATTGCAAATTTCAACACTTGGTACTAGACATACATCATTATGTGACCCCACAAGGCCCTGTGATATTGCCACAAACAGGTAGAAGGACATTCACATAATCAATATCTCATATTATCTCCACATCTACAATGTTGTCACCTGTTGACATTGCCAGAATGAGAATGTGATCTGGAACTGTTATTTGTAGGTCATGACATACATGTCATGATGATCTATAAATGATCTTACAGCAAATTTGTCCTGATATTGAATTTTTTACGTTACTATATGGTCTCTTGATAAGCAAATATTTTAAGTACACTTACCTGACATGTCAACTTGGCACCACCTTTTGTGACAGCTTGAACCAGCTTATGGGGAATTCCTTGTTTATAGGTTACAAAGGGAATTCCTCGTGACGTCATTATTGCATTCTGGGTACTCGACGTGGCAAACGCCATTACTGTAGACACGGACCGGTCCACGTTACAAAGTTTACTTGGAGTTTTACAGCAAATCATTTACAAGTTTTTAAAACCAACTTGTGAGGTAAGTGTTCAAACTTTGTAGAGTCAATACAGCGATATATATACGTGTTCAGATGAGAAACTCGCAAAGAAATCTGGAGTGAAACTCTCGGTTCCCAACTTGGAATTTTTGGAACTTTGAATGAATGGATGTTGCAAACACTAACTTCACAGCTGAAAAGGTTTAACCTGACACACCCAGTCCTGTGACAACATATTTTACAGAAGAAACCAAGGGAGTAACATATATATATATATTTCCAGTACGGATAATGAGCCCGAGAACATTAGGAATACAGGTTTTAGATGTTTCAAGGTAATCATTGAATCAACCTTAAACCAAAACATGATCCAAATATTGTGGCAGTGATGTCAGTGTTGTCAATACAACCAAGTCAACATTGTGGCTAGTAGTAGTAATGGATAATGTTGATGTATGGTTAGTGCTCATAGAATTCACACATTCATGACATTGGCTGACAATAAGGAAAATGTTACACAAAGAACACAAAATTTGTTGGCCCGGAATTTTTTTGTAATGCGGATGGTTCCCTATTTGACAATCAATGCCGACAAGCAATCATTGTCAAAAAAGGGAACTATCTGTGTTATTCTGTGATCGGTATGATCATGGGGAATGTGTATTCATTTCCTGTGGGTTGTAATTCGGCTTTTTCTGTGGTCAATATGGCTCAGGCAACTGATGCCACTGGAGTGTTGATCGTGTGCATGCAATAGGTTCTTATATGCGCTAGCGTATGAATATGTTCCTATAACATGTAAACAAAGATAAAAAAGTGCGTGATAACAAAAAGACGGCAACATCGTCATTGCCTATCGATGTGTGAAATTATTTCATATTCCTTGGAAATGTTTTCCAGTCGATAGAACATGGAATTCTGATCGATGATATGTGTTCCTAAAACTTGTAAACAAAGATAAAGAAGTGCGTGATGACAAAATGTTCATCTACAAGTTTACAGGCTCGGCAAAGCCAATAGGCATCCTGCCGAAATGACAACATTGTCATCGCCCATCACTACACAAAATTATCCCTTTAAATTGCTTGGAAATGCTTCCCAATCAATAGAACAAGGAACATTTAGTGATTTTAGTTCAAATTTGGTGTAAATCGGACAATTAGAACAGAAATGACAGTCAAAAGTCTGATCGATGATTCGCGGTAGCACCTGAGCGATATTAGAGGAACTTGCATAATTGAGACTGAAAAGGCACAACTTTGCATACAGCTGTGCTAAAAAAATCGTTCATATCCTAAATTAAATGTTTTTAAAAGATGAACAAAGATAAGTTCAACTATTCCATCAGTTTGCAATGAATGTTTTATTTTCTTTTTGTTTCTTTTTATTTTGTTTTGTTTTGTTTGTTGTAATTTTTGTTTTGTTTGTTGTAATTTTTGTTCTGTTTGGTGTAATTTTTGTTTAGTTTGTTAATTTTTTTCCCATCCGTGTTACATTTGGAGCACCACTTTTTCTTGTTTACAGGTGCCAGGGTAGTTTGTGCTTGCTAGTTTGATGACAATGATGTGATCATTCTTCTCCTAAATCACAAAAAAAAAAATTGAAATACTTATTCTGTGGTGAAGGCCAATTGTGGGTCGCCATACTGCCCCATTGAAAACAACACACTGGAACTGCATAATCAAAATCAGAAGTGTACAATAAACAATAAAAAAAAAACAAGATGGAAACCCGCAATCGGAGTATGGGATAATTACGTGTGATAGTCTTTGACCATCTGTCATGCTAAAATGTTCAATAATTTTGTTTTGGAAAATCTGGGGAAGAAATGAGCACATCAACCTTGTGAGTTCAAACTACTCGGGCACTGTTATTATAAATGAATTGTGAAAATTGCACCCAGTAACCTCATTTATAAGTTAGTTATGTATCATACTTGTATGTAAACATACATGTCAGCATGAACAAAACAGAAAAAAATGGTGAATACTATATTAATCAGTTCTTGGGTGAGTTCCATTATTGACAAGTCAAAATCAGCAAATGGACTCTTCTCTCCAAGAATGTCTTAAAGCATTGGTGAAACCTGGAAAGTTGCAGGCAATTTTACAGTGGTTTAAAGTATCTAAAAACAATATATGATCTTAAAATTGACATACATACAGGCTATCTGTCTGAAATCCACAAAATAACATCTGCTCTGAGAATTATGATTTCTTGTGACCACCGGGTACTGCCGGTACTAAACCGGAAATGTGTTGTGTGACCTTGACCTTTGAACTTTCAGAGGGCTCCGTAAGTCACAGGAGGTGTTGTTTAATTCTGTGTTCATATTGTACATTGACAAAATCGGAACAACACATTTTCGGCCATTTTTTAAAAATATTTAAACATAATATCGAATGTTGACACTTCACATACCAATAGGGTAAAGTATTGGCTTTCTTTTGGTGGTAGAAATATTAAAAACGGATGAATATTTTTGAAGTTATGAGTCCAAACGTCCGAGAAGATTTTGCCGAAATTGACAATTCTGTGTTCATATTGTACATTGACAAAATCAGAACAACACATTTTCGGCCATTTTAAAAAAATATTTAAACATAATATCGAACGTTGACACTTCACATACCAATAGAGTAAAGTCTTGGCTTTCTTTTGGTGGTAGAAATATTAAAAACGGATGAATATTTTTGAAGTTATGAGTCCAAACGTCCGAGAAGATTTTGCCGAATTGACAATTCTGTGTTCATATTGTACATTGACAAAATCGGAACAACACATTTTCGGCCATTTTAAAAAAATATTTAAACATAATATCGAACGTTGACACTTCACATACCAATAGAGTAAAGTCTTGGCTTTCTTTTGGTGGTAGAAATATTAAAAACGGATGAATATTTTTGAAGTTATGAGTCCAAACGTCCGAGAAGATTTTGCCGAAATTGACAATTCTGTGTTCATATTGTACATTGACAAAATCGGAACAACACATTTTCGGCCATTTTAAAAAAATATTTAAACATAATAAACTCTTCCATACAGGAGTTAAATCTGGTTCTATTTTTTCTCCATATAGAAAATTAGAACAGTGTATACAAGTGTGTACTACCTCCATATAGGAATACATACTTAAATAAATATTATTTCTCTCCACATAGAGAATTATTATTAGTTGGTGTTAGACCTCCATATAGGGTAACACTTGAATATTTGTATATTGCCTACATACAGGAATATACAGAATATACAGGAATATACAAAATATACAGAATATACAGGAATTTACAAAATATACAGAATATACAGAATATTAATAAGATTTGATTTCTCTCCATACAGAGAAATACAGAGTGAGTGTTTTACTTTCATACAAGAACACACTCAGTTTATTTCTTATATTTTTTCAACTCTTCCATACAGGAGTTAAATCTGGTTCTATTTTTTCTCCATATAGAAAATTAGAACAGTGTGTACAAGTGTGTACTACCTCCATATAGGAATACATACTTAAATATACTCTATATAGAGGAAATTAAATACAGATTCCTCCATATAGGAATACTGCTATGGAATATTATGGAATGAGACGTAGTTTGGAACATGTACCCAGAAAAAAAGCAAAAGTAAATGAATGAAGTTTTCTGGGGGGCAAGGGAAAACCAATGAAAGGAAATAATTACACAAAATGCATGTCAAAATGTCTTAATAATTATGCATGTAATATCTGTGATGTCAATTATATTTATAAAGGTATGTACAAAACTAGTCTTATGGAATACCATAATAGCATGAAAGGTAGCCATGATAGAAACTTATCAAGTAAACTAGAAAGTTGCTGCGAAGATATATTATACAATCTTAAAATAAAAGATTTTACCATGCCAGAAAATGATTTTTTTGTTAGAAAAAAAGAAGCCTTTAAAAATGTTTATTTAAAAAAAAAGGTATTCTCTTGCTCCCGCAGTCAAAAACAAAAACAAACATTTCTCAAATATAAAAATAAAAATTATTCTATACCATTTGAATATATGCACACTGATAAACATTGCCAGTATTTTACTACAAAAAGAGAAGTTTTTAAAAACACCTATATGCATTCAAATAGAATAGAAAAGAATATATATTGTAGAAATATCAAAAAAGCAAAATATGGTGAACTCAAAATGTCATCGAAAGATAGAAATAAGCCTACCCCGCACATTAAAATGAACAAAGATCTAATTATTGCAACAGCCAATGTTCAAAGTATTGGAAATAAGACGGAACTGACAAAAAAGGATAGACAGATCGAAAGACTGAAAGGTGAAAATTTAAACCTAAAATACAAACGTCCCTTACAATATTACTATATTAAATTGAAACAAAAACAAACCCATAAACATAGTTATGCTGAAATTGTTAAGAAAAGCAATATAAACTCACTTAGCAGTATGTATGCAAACAGTCATAGGAAAAATAAAGTCAATAATCATATTAAATACATACCTCAAAGAGAAGGGATTCCCCAAGTGGTCAATTTTAATGAAAAGCATCTTAATGGCATAAATAACATACGAAACATAAGAAAAAACGGGAACCAATCAAGCGTCCTATCTAAATCACATGGTCTACATAACCCCGCCCATCACAGGATGGTCTGTAATAGTAGAACGTGTCCCATAGCGCCGGTGAACAACATATTGCTCTCAAATCGGTTTGAATATCTTTCTGACAATAACAAGATTATGACACATAACTTTTATCAAAATGAAAACGCTCTTTGTATTATTAATCGCCGCACCAAGTCTCGAAGCAATCGGACGTTAGCTCCGCCCTCCTGCAAGATGATTGGCCACCATGGGGGGCAATCTGCTGGGGGTGAAGAGAGATCCCCTCGAAATGACGTCATGGGGTCAATGGCCGGATTCCCCGCAGGAGGTTGCCTTAATGCTGGGGATAACTTGGATGAAATTAACTCAAATGGAAACTTAGCTAGAAATAAAACAAATAGAAATGTTAAAAACCGCTTGATTAAAAACAATATGCACATCAAAATAAATAAAGATTTAACTATGGCTACAGCTAACGTACAAAGCATAGGAAATAAGATAGAACTTCTTAATGTATACATAAATGAAAATAATATTGATCTATTCTTCATTACTGAAACTTGGATGAATGCAGCAAACGAAAAAATTATTAGAGGTAAAATTAAAGAAAATAACTACGATATTGAACATGTACCGCGTACACTAAGATCTGGAGGCGGCTTGGCTGTTATCTTTAGACCTGAAATTGACATAAAGAAAATTAATCACAGTCATAACTTATCAACCATGGAAATGATGGAAATTAATATCAAAACCAAAAATAGAATATGCACTATTATTACTATTTATAGACCGGAACCTTCCGACAGAAATAAATACACCTACACAGAGTTTTTTGAAGAATTTAGTGATATGCTAACCTACTATTCTACATATACACATGAAGTGCTTTTCGTTGGTGACTATAATTTTCATATGAATAAGCCAGAGAGGCCAAATGTAATTAAATTTAATGATATCCTGGATTTATACAATTTACATAATCATGTTATGGAACCAACACATATACTAGGGAATACGCTTGATTTATTAATTACAAATATAAACAGTAATTTAATAAAAGAACATAAGGTTGAAGAGAAAATATCCGATCATAGTATAATTAAGCTCACTTTAAATGTTCAGACTAAGACAAAGAACAAGAAAAAGGTATCATATAGAAATTACAAAAAAATGAACATAAAAAATTTTATTAGTGATGTTGAAGAAAAATTTAGTGAAAATAAATCCTATAATGAAAAGGACCTCAATGAACTATTAAATGAATACAATAAATTAACAAGTATACTTGATAAACATGCCCCGATGGTGGAAAAAACCATAAATAATAGGAAACCAGCTCCTTGGTTATCTGATGAGATAAGGAATGAAAAAAGAAAAAAGAGAAAACTGGAAAGAAAATATGATAAAACTGGTCTTTCTTCGGATAAAATGCAATTTCAATTACAAAGAAATAAATATAACAATATCATTAGAGAGTCTAGAAACAGTTATTTCGCAGGGATAATAAATTCAAATAAATCGGATCCAAAGAAACTTTTTAAAATACTAAATAAACTACTACACACTAAAGAGGACACTCCCTTTCCCAGGCATACTGATAGTAAAGAGTTAGCATCGGAATTTAATAACTTTTTTCTAGAAAAAATCTCAAACCTTAGGGAAAATATGGACAAAAATGATAAAACTTCACGACCATTGATTGAGAAAGCCAGATTTAGTACTCATCTGGAAAAATTTGCGCTATTAGATGATGCAGAAGTAAAGAGTTTAATCAAAGAATCAGCAAAGAAGTCATGTGAACTGGATCCCATCCCAACCTGGCTTCTGGCTGAGTGCATGGGTCCTCTACTACCACTAATAAAAGCAATTATAAATAAATCTATTTCAATGGGAAGCATGCCTGATGACCTAAAGATGGCCATCATTAGACCTTTAATTAAAAAGTTGGGCCTAGAATTGGTAAAGAAAAATTATAGACCGGTCTCAAATCTTGCTTATTTATCAAAATTAATAGAAAGGGCGGTTGCTACACAATTCGTAGGTCACCTAATAAGAAATGATATTCAAGGTATATTTCAATCTGCATATAAAGAATTCCATAGCACTGAGACTGCATTGCTTAGGGTACAAAATGATATTTTAATGGATATTGATGATGGTAAAACGGTAATGCTGGTACTACTTGATTTATCAGCAGCATTTGATACTATTGATCATAATATACTATTAAACAGATTAGAAAGAAGATGTGGTATTAGGGGCACAGCTCTGCAGTGGTTCAAGTCATATCTATCAAATAGAAAACAATGTGTAACAATTGAGGGTAAGAGATCGGAAAATATGAATATTAGTTATGGAGTTCCTCAGGGCTCCGTTTTGGGACCCTTATTGTTCACAGCATATATGGAGCCTCTGTCTGACATTATTGGTAATTATGGTCTCAAACATCATATCTATGCTGATGATACACAGCTATACATTACAATTGATCCAAAATCTGAAGAAGCTAGAAATAGATCCTGTAGAGAAATGGAAAAGTGTATTAAACTAATCAGGAAATTCTTAATAGAAAATAAAATGAAGATAAATGATGGGAAAACAGAAATGCTTTTATGTGGTAAAAGCTGTGATTTCAGAAAAGACAATGTACCTAATGGAATCCTAGTAGGTGAAACTAATATCCCTAGATCAAATACAGTTAAGGATCTTGGGGTTATCCTAGATCAAGAATTATCGATGAAATCACAAATTAAAAAAATGTGTAAGAATGGTTTTTTTCATGTAAAAAATCTAGCACAGATCAGAAATTGTTTAGATGAGAAAACTGCAAATACGCTTGCTCATGCTTTTGTTACTTCCACTCTTGATTATGGAAATTCACTTCTGGCTGGTTTACCAAGGTCTGAATTAGCCAAATTGCAGAAATTGCAGAATGCTGCAGCAAGAGTGGTAGGTAAACTTAAAAAGAGGGATCATATTACGCAAAAACTTATGGACCTTCACTGGTTGCCTGTAGAGGCGCGGATTGACTTTAAAATATCTCTATTAACATGGAAGGTACAGAATGGCTTTGCCCCAAAATACCTTTCTCAATTATTAAATTGTAAAAAATCTGATTTGGGACTGAGATCTAATGGAAAAAATGAATATACAGTGCCCAAGACTAATATGAAAACATATGGTGACAGGGCCTTCATGGTATATGCTCTGCCCCTTGAGGTGAAAAACTGTAAAACAGTGGACACTTTCAAGAAAAAACTAAAGACGTTTTTATTCAGGAAGCATTATCTCGAGAAGCGCTTAGAGCAGACTTAGTCTGATATAGCGCTATATAAATCATTATTATTATTATTATTATTATCGAACGTTGACACTTCACATACCAATAGAGTAAAGTCTTGGCTTTCTTTTGGTGGTAGAAATATTAAAAACTGATGAATATTTTTGAAGTTATGAGTCCAAACGTCCGAGAAGATTTTGCCGAAATTGACAATTCTGTGTTCATATTGTACATTGACAAAATCGGAACAACACATTTTCGGCCATTTTAAAAAAATATTTAAACATAATATCGAACGGTGACACTTCACATACCAATAGAGTAAAGTCTTGGCTTTCGTTTGGTGGTAGAAATATTAAAAACGGATGAATATTTTTGAGATTATGAGTCCAAACGTCCGAGAAGATTTGCAGAAATTGACAATTCTCTGTTCACATTGTTTCCCAAGCTGGACAGGTGCCCAACTGGTAACTCATTAGGTGTTTACACGAGTACACAGACCAGCTAAACAAAGCTTGTTGACAGAGTGTTCAATTGCTGTTGTAGGTTTCAGCAGACAACTGATCAACTTTCAAATGCCACAGAAAGTTGTTAACAGGGAATATTTTGGGTAATACTACATAAAAGTACTGTTTAGGGTATAAACATTCATGTTATGTAAAGAAAATGTGTCTGAAAGTCAGGTTTCACCAATGCTTTAAGTCTGATGTTCGAAATATTAATTTTCATGAAATGCATTAAGGAAAAATCAGTACGCAACAAATTTCAATGGGTGCTTAATGACCTGAGCGGCTGAGCCTAACTTGTCAATCTTTGGTGAAAAAAATATGACCATTGATCTTTGAGATTAGGAAATGTCAAGTGTAAATGATGGATATACCCCACTACAGCATCTATTATCAACTGTGCATATATCATTGGATGATTGGATAATGATTGACGAAGACCAAATGTGCAAAATTGATGAGGTTTAGCTCAATGTAATGACATTTGAGTGATCAAAAGAAACCTTTATTTAAATATTTTAAAAATTTGCGTGAATGAAAGTTAGTCTGGAATAAGATTGTCTTACTAATGATTCCAATGGCAATGAGACAATGAGTGCTTGAGATAAAATATGTCATATGATCTGGAATAATGTTTGTTTTGTTTTTGAATTTTTTTAGACAAATTCTATATTTACTTGTCATGCATTGTATTGTTCCAGTCATATGTCATGAAAAGTTCAAGTGAATTACACCAAAAGATCAATGTAACAATCTGTTGATATCTGTTACTATAAATCACAATATAAATATATATAATATATCACAACATTTATCACAAGCAGTTTACCAATGAGAATAAACGAGATGAGATTGGTTGTTTTATGTCATTCATATTCCTCAATGATTGGTATGAAATATGCAGGTACTGAATATGTCCGTCTATTAAACCTTTCCCATCTCATGAGTTTAAACAGTGAAGGTTTTTTGTCTGTCTGAATGTCGCTGCAGTGATTATGTGATCCATTATGACATTGTAACAAGTAGCATTTTTTTGAAACAGAGATCAAGTTTAAGCCAAAAAAAATTTGTTGTGGTTTGGGCATTAAAGGTAACTTATTTTATACTTTATAAACGAGAATAGGTGGTATTCGATGTGTAACATGGATGAAAAAAAGTAAACAAAACAGAAAGATGCATATATTCATACACTTTGGCTCATGCACAAATTTTAATTGCACATGGTCACCAGACACACATCAGAAGTGACGCCAAATGCTTGAACCACAGAAAAAGATGATTCACAACTGAATAACTACACTTTCCCGATGTCCATACCAATCACAGAATAACAGGGATAGTCCCCCATTTGAGATCCACTGTCTGTCAGTAGAGGATCTCAAAAAAGAGACCATCTGTGTTGCAAAAAAATGTTTAGTTACAAAATTCCAGTGGATTGTATTGGTTTAAGTTGGGAATTATGTTTACTGACTAGACAGTAGAGCTGACCAGATAATATATCCTTTGCCATCAAAACATGTAAATTTATTTTCATATTTTCAGGCCAATCATGGCAACCTACCAGGAATTCATCCAACAGAATGAAGATCGTGATGGGGTACGTTTTAGCTGGAATGTTTGGCCGTCCAGTCGTCTAGAAGCCACCCGTATGGTGGTACCGCTGGGCTGCCTGTACACTCCCCTCAAGGAGAGAGCAGATCTCCCTCCCATCCAGTATGACCCGGTCCTCTGCACCAGACCCAACTGTAGGGCAGTTCTCAACCCTTATGCGTAAGTAGTCTACCCATCAAAAAATTGATTTTTTTTTACGTGACAAAAAAATTAAAATTTCAAATGCCTTTTGATATAAGAGTGATATTAGAGTAATTAAGTGATAGATTTATATAAAAATATATTTGATGCAGATGCATATAATATACAGATTTTGTTATTTGAGGAGGGCAAGGGTTGTCAAAAATTTAAATAATAGATAAACAATTTCACTGAAATTATTTTTTTTATAAGATTTCCTTATAAATTATTATCACCAAAATAGAGAACCAAAGGTATTGAGACACCAACATTAGTTTTGTTGATAATAGTTGCTATTGATTGTTTCAGTCAAGTAGACTACAGAGCCAGAGTATGGTCCTGCAACTTCTGCTTCCAGAGGAATCCAGTAAGTAGTATTCAATAATATCATCTTCACAAATGAAAAGGCACAAACATTTTGTTTAACAAGAAATCGTATTTTTAAAAAAAGGAATGTTATTGTTAAATCCCATCTTGGAAATTATTATCGCTGGCTGAAATTCATCAACTCACATTAGAGTGTTTTAGAGAGTGTCGGGAGTATCAGTGAAGGATCAGAAGTCTTACCCTTGATGTGTTGTTTTATTATTACAGTTCCCTCCCCAGTATGCAGCTATCTCAGAGCAGCATCAGCCAGCTGAACTCATCCCACAGTTCTCAACAATTGAATATACCCTCACGGTGAGAAACATAAATCCTATATTTTGTTTAAAAATTTTAGGATAAACATGGATAAAAAGATTTCTTATGGAGAAACAAAATATGGATGTTTATCTAAAATGTCCATCTGACCTTTGTTTTATCACCAAAAGAATTTTTTGGGAGTAAGTATGATTCATCAGGCATCTTTAAATTGTGATTTACAGTTGTTTCACTCATCCTTGTTGGGTGTTATATATAGTTCAGTTCAACACTCACCTTAAAATTTAGCACTTGTTTTCAAGTGTTTTAGATTCTTGGTGTTTTTTGAACATGCTTTTTTCTGCAAACTGCAATTCTCTATATACAAATGATATGTGTGAATTTGCACTGCTGTTTTGTACTTCATGACCGCAATACACAATTTTAGATTTTGTTGACATGAAATTGATATTTCAATATTGTATTTTCTTTTGGATATTTGCAATTTTGTGGCCAATTCATTGAAAATTGATTGTATGAACTTCCTTCAAGATATGCTGCCATAACTGGAAAATAAGGATGGATTTTACCAATGGATTATTTTGAAAGATTTAATTATTTTGTCAAAATTAATATTTGCCATAAAATAATGGAAACTGACTTCACCAGTGTGCTGGTAAAGTGTGTGATATCAAAGTACAAAATTCTATAATTTGAGGTTTTTATAAAGCCAGTTTAAACTTACATGACTTTTTGTCGTGCTGTATTTTATAGTTTATAATTATGGCTACCAGCACAGAAGGTTTGAATATTGCACAAATCACAAATTTGATCCAGACATGCTATCTGTAGTTTATATTAATGTCAGATTGGTCATACCCCCCCCCCCCCCCCAAAAAAAAAAAACAGTTTCCCAAAAATATTAACATCTTCGCAATACAAGTTAATGGGTCAAATTGAATTGTCACTGGGACATGGAACAGGGCCACCATTGATTGGAACTGAAGACATGAAGATAACAAAATTTGAAATTGTTGATTGTGTTTTTGAAAATAATAAATGTAAAAATTTGCCAGTCTGATTATGATAATGAATAGATATTGCTCAAAATGTATTTTTTTCACAGTGAACAATTTAATCATAAATGGTTATGACCTCCTTCCAGTAAAATTAGAGCCAAATGCTGAATGTCATTTTAGCCCCATGGCTTCAATGTAGCTGTCCACTTTGTGTACTACCTTTACTCAGTTTTCAATGAACCAAACCTTATCAATCAACCACAATCTTTAAGACATAATAGCTAATAAAAACATGAAAATAAAACCTTCAAATTCAATATCTCTTAGAAAAGATGTAAACAATATGTTTGAAAATTTATATTTGTTTACCACAGAGAGCACAGTGTCACCCGCCAGTTTTCCTGATCTTGCTTGACACATGTATGGATGAGGAAGACCTTCAAGCTGTCAAGGTAAATGATTCTTTTGACTTGCATACATCTTGATAAAGCAACTAAGTATTTGTCTCCCAGTGTTTAAATGTTATTGCAGTGATTTTGATTTAGTGCAAATTTTTAAAGTATTTGTCACTTCGGATTTAAATGTTATCGCAGTGATTTTGATTTAGTGCAAAATTTTAAAGTATTTGCCACGTCAGATTTAAATGAGATGGCAGCGATTTTGATTTTGTGCAAACTTTGTGTTTACAGGAGTCACTGCAGATGTCACTTAGTCTGCTGCCCCCCAATGCCCTCATTGGGCTCATTACATTTGGAAAGATGGTTCAAGTACACGAGCTTGGCTGTGAGGGATGCTCCAAAAGCTATGTATTCAGAGGAACTAAGGACCTTAATGCTAAACAGATACAGGTAGGTCACAGAATTAATTTCAAAAGTTTGATTTTAAATATTTGGATTTAATATGTTTCAGTAATACACCTACTCAGTAAGTCTTCAGCAGTGTGTTTTTTTATTTGCAGTTGCTTTTAAATCAGTAGTAAATTGTATGATTCTTTATCCTATTTTTCTTGAGCTTCAGCATTGACATCTAATTTAAGTAAATGAACACACTCATATATAACAACTCATCCTTCCTGAAGAGAATAACACCATTAAAATATGTATTAGTTTTTTTTTGAGGATTGATGATTTTACCATAATCAATGCTTGGTTTATAATTGGCAGGATATGTTGGGGATTGGACGTGGAGGAGGTCCTGCTCCCCAGCAGCAGAGGGGTGCTCCCGCCCAGGGCCCCCAGCAACAACAGCAACTTCCTGCTAACAGGTACTGGCTTGCGGGCAGACATATAAATTTCTGAAATAAATTTCTAGGAATTCCAATTTGCCTAGCAAATATTGTTGTTAAAATTGCTGTTCATATATTATATAATGTGTATCATCTTTGAATATATAAGAAATATAATTTGGAGGAAAGAATTGTTATCAACACATAATTGAGTGAAGATAAATGAAACTCTTGTTTTTCTGTTCAGATTCCTGCAGCCAGTACATAAGTGTGACATGGCCCTGACTGATCTGCTGTCCGAGCTGCAGAGGGATCCATGGCCCGTTGACCAGGGCAAGAGGCCACTCAGATCCACAGGGGTAGCTCTCTCCATAGCTGTAGGCCTACTTGAGGTAAAACACTTGAGATTCTATCCTATGTGAATTAACTGCAGGGAGACTGGGGAGTACATTGTCAACCATTTTGCACTTTCTGTCAAAGCACTTTTTTTGGGAGAATATGAGAGTATGGGTCCTGAAGACATGTATATTTATTTTTTTTTAAATTATCATCACAGACTTCAGAATCATAACTGTTCAATATGAAAAGATATAGATTTGAATGTTTAAGAGAACCATGCAAGACATTGTTTGTTGTCTATTTCTATGTTTTGTAGTAAGGTACTTATGATTCTGTTTAATGTGTTTCAGTGCACATATCCCAACACTGGGGCTCGCATCATGATGTTTGTGGGAGGACCATGCACACAAGGCCCGGGTATGGTGGTAGATGATGAGCTGAGACATCCAATCAGATCCCACCATGACATAGAGAAGGACAACTGTAAATACATGAAGAAAGCCATCAAGGTATCAACACCCTCAGTCTTCTCTTTGTCATTCCCAAATCATTTGTGAATTTTGCCTTTACATTTAAATTGTTACTCTTTCTGTTTTAAACAATAATCGTGGGCACTAATGCTTTCCCCTATTGCTTTTTTATGGAGATTGCTCCAGAGACACATATTCCTTGGGAGACACATTGCCAATTTGTAAATTTAGGAAAGGGAAACATCTTTTTTGATAACTGATAAGTATAAAATAGTGCCAAAATGAAATTAGAGTATTTCGGGATAATATGACATAGTACAATTATGACTGTGAGATGGGTACATCTGACAGATGGCAGCATTTGATCAAAGCAGAATTTTTTTACATGCTGCTAATGAAGAATCTGTTTTTTTTATTTAGATGTGTAAGCTTTGTGTGATTTTCATTAAAATAACTCTATTCTATTTTCACAGCACTTTGAAGGTTTGGCAACACGATCATCCACCAACGGTCATGTGATTGACATATATTCTTGTGCTCTTGACCAGACTGGTCTGCATGAAATGAAATCCATAGCAAACTACACAGGGTATGTATCAGGTAGATTTAGTGGTGAGATAAACAACCTTTGTGTCTGAGAAATAATTCAAGTAATCATTTATAAGAAACATATATTTATATCATTGAAATTGATCTTTCTTTTAGAACGATATTATTTTTTGTGAATCAATCATTAAAATTGAACATTTAGAGGTTGATTTTCAGGGTTTGCATTAACCAATTTTGAAAACAGCAAGATGTCCCCATTTATTTAAAGGAAAGAGTCAAGTATGAACAGATGCTAGCACAAACCCAGCTTTTATGAGCAAAATGTTCAGACTTTTATTTTGTTCACCTGTTCATTACAGAGGTCACATGGTAATGGGAGATTCTTTCAACACTTCCCTCTTCAAGCAAACCTTCCAGAGCGTCTTCTCAAAGGATATGAAAAATGAATTCAAAATGGCATTTGGAGGCACTTGTGAAATTAAGGTAAATCAACCTTGACTCATACTGAATTTGGAGACTGAAAGCTTTGATATATGTATACATATTCAAAAATGATTATGGTTATCTCAGAATTCACTTAGTTTAAAACTTCAGGAATTTACCATGGTAGGGGTCAATGGCTTAATTAAGAACCTTACCAAACAAGACTTTGATGTGCAAATCAAGAAAAAACACAAAAGAACACTCAGGCGATAATATGTAAAATTTAACTTAAAAGTAACTGATGGACATGTAACTCTTTTGTCTGAGAATTGGATTTACATTTTCACTTCATTCCAAACCTGAAAAGAAAGTTTCCTTTGAAAAGAATTGGTTTTCATGTTTTAAGATTTGAAAACAAAAACAAAAAACAAAAAACAGATGTATTCAAAAATGGCCATAGAAAGTCGTCAATCTCCTGTATATGTCACATTGTTCAAGTAGCAAATTATAATATATTAATAAGCTTTTACACCATCCATGTGTTATTAGACATCAAGGGAGCTGAAGATTCAAGGATGCATTGGGGCATGTGTTTCCACTGGAATGAAGGGTCCCAACATATCAGACACTGAGATCGGTATGGGAGGGACATCTCAGTGGAAGATGTGTGGAATATACCCTAACACCACATACGCCTTCTACTTTGAAGTGGTCAACCAGGTACGTGTCAAAAAATATTAAAAAATAAACAACAGATTGCTCAGAAGTCTCAAGTGAATAAATGATAGCCTAAGGGTATCTATTTTGTGAACAGGTTTCTATACTTTTCTGAAAATGAGCAGCTTTCCTGTACGTTTCTGAAAATGTTCTTATTTTAGCATAAAAAGAAAGTAGCTCCTTTAATAAATCTGCC
This sequence comes from Amphiduros pacificus, assembly GCA_949316495.1. Classification (NCBI taxonomy): domain Eukaryota; kingdom Metazoa; phylum Annelida; class Polychaeta; order Phyllodocida; family Hesionidae; genus Amphiduros; species Amphiduros pacificus. The sequence continues at coordinate 34,341,997 of OX439005.1, read as the reverse complement.
ACCAGAGGATACTTACCACCAGCACCCATGAACTAACTGCCTTGGGCTATTTTGGCCAGACAATTGCTACTTTCAAAGGCTTTGTCCTGACATATTATAATGCCATTCTGTTTAAAATCTTTAGGAGTGATATTTGCACTACTTACAGTGTCTGTTTATTTGCAATCTACATTTTTTAGTTCAGCTTAGGAATCTGTGCAGTTGGGCATTTCAATTATATTTTGCATCCACACTAATCTGTCAAATATATTTAGTCAATTAAGATATTTGTATCATGGTAATAGATAAATAAAAATGTATTGGAGTTAAACAACACAGATGATTAGGGACAAGACACAGAATAGGGCAGATGTCCTAGATTAGGCCAGTGGTCATAGATTAGGAATGGGACACAAATTAGGTCAGAGGTCATATATAGGGGGGATCAGACATAGATAATTGCAGACAAAGATGATGATAGGACTTGATAGTGCTGATGATCAAAGGTAAATGTATTTCTAAGTAACAGAGAACCTTATGTTAGAGTACCAAAATTAGGAAAATATACATCTTGATAACAGAATTATATAGATCTAAAGCCGATGGAAGCATTTTTGTTGAAAGTGTCCATTTACAGAGATGTGCCTTGACCAGACCTCAGTATTTACACTGAGTTATAGTGTAAAAACATTGAAAATGCATATATTATGGAATATCATGAGATAATAATGTTTAAACACATGTTTTCTCTAATATCTATGCTCAAAAGGCAATAAAACACAACAGTAACAGATGATAATTATCATGCTTGAGTCTCAATTTAAGTGATCCACCAGATGTCTTGTGTCATGAACCTTGCATGCTGGGATAGGTTTGAAGACACAACAGCATATATGATGATTACCATTCTGTTTGCTGTGAGGGGAATATATTGATATGTGGCAACAAATGCACATACATATATACAGAAAACAAATGTACAGAAAACAGTTCTGGAGTCTTGGTGAGAGTAGAAAGAGAGGTTTTGGTGTAATAAAATGATTTAAATAAGCAGTGTGGCCCACCCAAGCACTGAGAATTATCCTTGAACAAGGCCAGTTCCAAGTAAAAAAAATTGTGTCTCAACAGATTTATATTATTATTTGTGTTTCTTTTACATTTTGAATGCTCTTAGGTCTGACAATACATCTATAATCTATTAAATTTTTCACACCTATTTTTCACACATATTTATGCACCAGATTCTGAAATATGTATACATGACACTTAATCAAATGCGAAACTAAATGCCAAAGAGCAATTACTGCTCCTGCTGATAGGTAATATTTTAACAAGTGCAACAGGACTGTTAAATATGCTGACAGTTAGGAAGTGAATTATGGAAATCTCAACATCTAAGTTTTTTTATACCAAGAGTTTCATTGTCTTGATTGTCGAGTTTAGGAAATTGCATGATTAACTTTAGTCAGCTGAGACAAAAACTGGGAATCAAAGATTTGCCAAAGTATCTGATATCTACTTGTATCATGCAATAGTGGCAATCTTTAACTCAATATTTTGATTTACTCTTGCTGGATGATCACCCTGATTTTCCTGGATCACAGGTTTTGTTTTTTTATTTTCCATTTTTTTCTTGAACGTTCTCCAGTGTTTCTTGAGGCTTGTGCGGAATGGCTGGAATAATCTGGCATAGAGACAAGGGTTGAGTGCCACTCCCGCGAGACTGAGGGTTTCCGTGACGACATACACGTATTCATTGAGATGTCGCAGCTCATTTAATGACCACAGGTTCACCACTAAGTATGGCATCCAGCATAGGAAAAACACCCCTGCAATGTATATAAAAATAGTGATTATATAATCATAGTTATTATCAAATGAAATTTGGTTAAAATTGTGAATTTTGTGTAAACGTCAGTGGATGATATATAAATTTATCAAAATAGCAGCCTGCTTGTTTGGAGTATGTTATTTGCAATTTTTCCAAAAGCAATAGCACATCTTAACTGTGGACAACAAAAGAACAAAATAATGGTGCACATATAAAGTATATCTTACGTGCCATTTTGTTCTGATATAGCACATGGCCAAGTAAAACCCTGTCATATAAATGTGTTTTTTAAGGGGGGAAAAGTAACCTTTTGATATACATTGATTGATCAAGGATTTTGATCACTGGTCTGGAAGGGCTAAGAAGTTCTCAGTTACCTGGCCCAAAAGCATACATCAGTGAACATACATGCATAAGAAATCTAGATATCTGGACTTGTTGATTTTTAAAACCAGTGCCTGACAGGCTTCCAGATGCCTTTAAGGACACTGGGCAAATGCTTATGTTTAATTAACCCTGTATATTTTCAAATGCAAAATTGTTTTGTAATAAAAAAAATAGGGAACTGTATGATTTTCCATATTTTTGATGAAGTCTTTTGTGAATACAAGATACAAGTAAGTTAATATTTAAAAAATACCCTTATATATATATAATGAAACTATTATTGCATATTTTTTTAGGGTACAGTACCCTATTTTTTATAACAAAACAATTTTGCAAAATAGGATATATTTCTAGTCCCTGGTGATTTAATGATGTGGATGCTTGATACTGACTTACGTGGGTGTGTAAGATGAGATGATCTTATTATGCTAGATACAGAGATTTAGAAAATGTTTCAAAAGGAGTGCTTTTCATGTTTATGCTGCTTTGTGAATATTAGTGAACTAATCAAAAGTACTGTGTTTATGATCTTGCCAAGTTGCATGCATAACATGCATGCAACATGCTTACACTTTACACAGTATAGATACCTCTTATTGGGGTACTGGAAGGTAACTTCATTTTGGCTTCCTACCAGTTGTGACTTAGTAGGGCAATCAGATCAATATCACTTACACAGCACTCTATAGTCTATATTGTTGCTATTTATGTACATTTGAACCAGTGCTACAACTAAAATCTTACTTAGTTGCTACTGGTATTGAGTGTTGAATAAAGTGTTGAATAAGACATTTAAACAGCAGCTCACACAGTGTGTTCCCTCCATGGAAACGTAATGTATAATGAAGCCAATAACAATCTGGCAAGAAAATACAATATGTGTGGTGTTATAAAAGGCACATAGTACATGTAGGTTATATTGCATTCAGGACATGGGGATGGGAGAGGGGTTTCGATATTTAACAGGGTCTATGAGATGAGAGAGCAGAGTTAAAGTGCATTTAACAGCATGCAGCAAAGAGGAAAACACCTATGTCATTTGGTCAGATATCAACCAGTGCAATGTATTTAGTATTAAGGAACCTACCTGACTTTTATACTAATACTGTTGACACCAGATTATTTAGTTTACTTGCAGAGTGCAAGGGGCAGATGTATAAAATATGCTCGGGAGTGAAATTTATGTTTTTTGTTTGATGTTTTATCTCTGATAGCAGTACAGGTAACTGCATTGTGGTACATTTTCTGCACGCGATTGGGTTAAGTAATACAAATGAATATACATTATTTTTGGTATTTAATAGCTAGATCGTTTGTACAGTATTTAAGGAACATTATGGTTTCTTTGCTGAGCTAATCTTTATCATAATATGATAAAGATTAGCTGGGATATCATGTACACCTTTATTGGTGCAAGAAAAACATTAAAAATCACAAACCTGTAATAATGGATGGTGTTTTGAGAGCCTTGAGTTCTTTTTTGCGGCTGGGAACATATTTGCAGTTGTTTTCATCACAAACTAGAGTGCCCTTCTTAGCCTGCTTAAAGGCAGCGTGGCCGATGAAGGCGTAGGCAACCAGAGTGATGACCATGGGGAGACAGAGGCCGGCTATCAGCAAGAGCAATGTGTAGGAAGGGTGGTGCATCAAGTCTGGAGTGCACAGTCCAGTGGAAGGCTGCAGAATGAATGGGTCAACAAATGTGAAGGGTAGAAGTGCTAGTAGTCCAGGCAGGAGCCATATTATTGCGATAACAAGCTTAGTTCGCCTTGGTGTGATCATATTGCTGTAAGATAAAGAATGCCTGATAGCCAGGCAGCGGTCAGTTCCTAGCATGGTGAGAGCCAATATAGATGCCACTCGGAATTGTATGTAGCACACCCCAGCTATTGAGCAGAGTATGGAGTCTTTTAGCAAATAGTTAACGCCACTGAGACCGATGCTTGTTATGGGGATAACTACAATACAAAGCGCCAGGTCAGATGAGGCCATGCTTAGGACAAAGTGGGACATGATAGTGTGTAGTTTGGGAGTGACCCTTGTCACAATAATCACAAGAATATTAGCACAAACTCCGATCACTATGATGATAAGAAATACCAGGATGTGGAAAATGTGGAAGATGTCATAAAAAATGTGGCTGGGGTCCGAAATTTGGTGACAGTTGGTGCTATTGCCACATTCAAACATGGTCGAGAGGTCGTTTGTGCTGGTTGCCACCCAAACCAGTTCCATGGATGTGTTCATTGCTGATTTCTTATGTAATATGCATCATCTGAAAAAGAGACCAGACAATTTGAAGCATGATTAATGTGACGAGTCTCCCTGTATAACCATTTATGCGATTGCCCTCATGTTTACAAAACACAATTGTCCAAAAGATAGCTTTAGGAGGTAGTTATATAGTAATTCACAGCTTCCTTGCTTTTATCTTGACAGTTTTTATATTTGTATAAGATTGGTTGGGATAGTATGCATGTTCAGCTATATCATGATCTTTGATGTTATTCTGATAGATCGAGATAGCAAAGTATAAAATACAGCTTACAAATGCTTCATGCCTTGAAAGCTGCCCGTCTCTCGAGAGAATGCCTATGGGGTTATATTTCTTTTGACTGTATTCCAAATTCTTTATGTTGCTTGGGTTTATAAAGCCATTAGATACCAATTTGAAAAGGCTTAGATCAGAAAATAACCATTCTTCCATGCATACAATTCGGAGGAGATTGGAGAAGAAATAATAATTGCAAAAATCATGCAGATATAAGTAATATTCAATAAATGCTAAGAAATATAAAGACTTATTGTGCACAAAAACATTTATCGAATGAATCAGACAGATATTTGAGCCTTGTGCTTTGCGAATGCCACCCAAAAGATAAAAAGTGAGAACATCACAGGCCATAATAGATGATAGCAATGTCACGACAAGTGACAAGTCCATTGCTAACACAACGCTCAATAAAATATTTATATTCATACAGAAGCCAGGTTGCCAATTAACACTTGCAGAAGAAGAAAATATTAGATAAGGGTTGGTGGTGATAGTGAGCAATTTTTTTTTAACGCCTTTTATGTGATTTTTTCTTGCATATGATAGGTATTGGTGAGTATAAGACGTCACTTTCCATTTTTCTGCCTGTCAACATTCAGAGCTATGAACTATGTTCATTGGCTATTATAGATAGAGCTCTCACTATTGATGGGATGATACATCTTGAAGAGTAGTATCAATTGCCCAGATGAAGGTCATGCTTCGGTGATTAGTCACTTCAGTGAGCAATTCAAGACTTTGCTGAAAAGAAAGTTCTTTCTTCTCAGTTATTTTACAGCACCTTAGCTTGAATTTTGAATGATTTAGCGTTTCACAGTATTGGTATCCGTAATGATTGTTGTGCTTGGGTGAACAGTCATGACACAAAGAACAATTTAGATAGAATATTAACAAGGACTTTATTAGTTGACCGTGTATTGGTATCAGTGATAAACCAGAACACATGAAAAGGGTTTTAAATATTCGGTGACTGATTGTTGAAACTGCATTATTTGTTGACTGAATTTTGATGACTTGTTGGTTTAATGATTTATTTTGATTAATGGCATAGACATTGAGAACCAACTTCTTATTTCGTATTTCAGTGAATAGTCACACATCTATAAAAATGATTTTTCCCCGATTTTTCTTCATATTCATATTTCTCCTGAGTGGTAGATATAATTTGTAGAAGAAAATGCATCTTAGAATTTTGATCATAACTCAGTTGAATACAGCGAGTGAGCAAAATGAGTGGACAGGTGAGACCGTACTGTGTATCTAGTTAATTTGACATTTTTGAGTAGCTCTCATGGCAGTCAGTTAGCAGTGCATTGTGGGTCATTATCCACATGCTACCATTGTTGGCAAAAGATGTCTGGTTTCCTAAATCCAAATGTTTTGCTATTTAACCTGATATACCCTTATAAAGTCTCTCAATCCCCTGTCTCAAAATGTTTGTTTTCTGAGGATATCATGTCTCAAAGCTGTTGAATCAATTTTTTTTAAATAATAGCAGATAAGCATTTAATATTTTCTTTGCTATAAAATATCCTTTTAACAGCCATAACATTTACATATAAATTGTAACTAAATTTGGAAATAACTATTTCAGAAAAAAAGTTAACGCCCATTGTCCAAGAATTCCAAATTATCAAAAGAACATCAATTCAGTGTTAGGTTAGACATTTGATGTTGATAAGTAATTAGATTTATTTTACTTAAGCAGTTATTTTGAATCCTCTTTTGCAAAATATAATATTTAAATTTATTTGAAGTAAATGCACAGAGGTGAACTTGCCAAAACAAACTTTGACAACAATTGATAGATATACCTTATGAAACAAACCATTTAGATTCTGACATACCTTAAATTGAGATAATCCATGTTTGATGAAGTACATGGGAAACTTTCTGTGTGTGGATAAAGCCATCAGAGATCCAGGGATGATACCGGGAGTTTGTTAATTACACTCTCAGTGGAACCACTATGTTGAGTGTGTCCATTCCAGGAAGGCCAGGTGGGCTTAGTGCTCCCGCAGGCAGACTAGACCCATTTGATACACATTTTGCTGCTGCCTTCCTGGCGTGGCTGCTTGATTGACAGCTCTCTGGTGTGGGCAGCATCTACGCTTAGCTTTTATTTTTGAGATCAACAGGTGACAAGTGTGAAACATCCTGTGATAGTTTAACCTTACTCTAGTTAACTTGTGTGGTGGGTACAAGATTATCAGGTAATAGGTTGGCCTGAGTCCATGATAGATTAAAGGTATTACACATTAATCCTATCATTTGATGTGTTAAAAGCATATCTACATAGGAACATAATATTTAGAGTGGACAATGCATGGGATGATAAGACCAATTGTCAAAGTGGGAATGATAAGAATTTGGTAGTGTATTTCTTATGGTATACTATGTAGAATTTTCCATAAAGTCATCTTGCATATGTTTATAAATATTGTTGTGAACAGCAAGTATAATTGAGTGAAAAATACAAGTTGGGTTGAGCAAATATGATCAGTAGACATTGGGCTGCTTTGTCATCTTCATGCTTTGCCAGATTTTTGATGTGGTTGTATTCCCACTTAGCCTGCATGGCTCACCTCATTAGAACAGGAAGGCAAGCAGCGCATCTGATGCTCAGATTTAACATGTAGATTGGTCATGTGATGACAAGATAGGGTCAACCGGTTAAAGACAACTGGATGAAGATGACCATTTGACAATTTGCCACAGCAAAAATGTGAGATACAATTTACCATATCCTGAGACTGATTCATTGGGGCACAGGAAGGTAACTGATCCTACCAAGTTGCATGCACAACATGTGACATGATGCATGCTTACACTGTACACAATATAGATATCTCTTATTAAGGTACTGAAAGGTAACTTCCAGTACCTCTCAGGCCTTGACATAAAGAGAAAAATGTTGGTTGCCCAGTTGGGCCACCAAAGCATGTGAAGTGGTGGCCCGAAGTTCTTAGGATAATGATTAGAGTAATAAAATCAAGATAGTTTGGGCCACTAAAAGACCAAAAATATGGTTGCCCAACTGGGCCACTACAACAGAGCATTCAATGGCCCAAATAGAGGATCTGGTGGCCCCGGGCCACCGGGCCAGTGCGTATGTCAAGCCCTGCCTCTTATAAATGATTCTGTCTGTCCTGAATATGTGTGTCAGCCTGCAGCACAGAAGAAAATACCTATGTTATTTGGTCAGATATCAAACAGTGCAATGTATTCAGTATTAAAGAATCAAACTTTAGCTATGTATACTATTATTGTTGACACGACAGATTATTACAGTGCCGATTGCAACTTTTGTCACAAGGTATCTAGTTATGTTTGATACTGTTATTTTTATGGATTACATTGTGAAGTATTGTGAGGTTTGAAATTTATTATGTTCTACTGGAGATGGAGACTTGTTGTCTTGTACTGTTATTGTGTTAGCTGTTTTCTCATGTTAGCACTTTTCATGTCAATACTTCTTGTTGGTTTCCACCATATTATATCTTTTCATATAAAATGAATTGTATGCACTCCATAGCTTCGTTTTGTCTGACTTTCAATTATTTACATTCTCAAAGGACAAGATGTTCTACCCGAAAAGAATTCCTCAAACACTTTTGCCCCGTGAGTCCTATACAAGGTGGGGCACCTTGCAATCTCTGATTGCCTTTATTTTGTTTGAACAAAGTAATCATAATTGTCTGGCTTCAGGATGTTATGTTTAATGCATTAAGGCTTGGAGCTATCTTGGATAATGTTAGGCTTGATATTTACAAAACCATCAAATGGATGAAAGGCATGTATGTCATTAAAGGGGAAGGAAACCTTTACTTAATATGAATCAGCATTTCAAATATCATTAGCATGAAGAAATATAGGACATAAAAAGAAGATTTTTTATATATTACTCAAGTACTTTTTACTGTTCTAAAATTTTCCAAATTTATGATAATTTGTTGGTGGCAGCCATGTTTTCATTACAGTTATTCTGAGACTTGTATCATCCAAGATGTATTTAATTTACTATTGGAATTGAGAATTGCAGTTTATGCATTTTACACAAATACAATGGGCATTGTAGCAGGAATAGAGAATGTCAGATTTTTGGGATAAAAAAGAAAAAGAAATACAGGGGGACAGGATCTTAGGTGCACACATGAAAGGGCTAGGTCTATGGATGGCATAACTGAACTTAAAAATGGGTGTTTTGTTGGTCTTTAACCAGATAGGTGTGAATGACATTGAGCACTTATTTCATCTTGCTGAATTATCTGATTGATGAAAGTAGGGGTGAAGGGAGATGAAATGAGGCAAATTGACAGACAGGTAGTAACTGTGTACTGTTAAGTACAGGAGAAACTCTATCTGCTCTCCTTAACCCTACCTTTGATGAGGGATCACATTTTTTCTCTTGTTTCAAAGATCAAAAGGCTTTCTGTTTCTACACAAGTTATTTTAAGTGGCAAGCGTCATTGAAAATTTGCAGAATTATTTTTCTGAAATAATTAATATTTTCTGAGGTGTTTTTTGTTCTGAAAACTGTACACAGAGATAATAACATTAATAGCTTGTTAAATATATAGAAATTGTTGTGTCAGATAACTTGTTAAAATGATAATGTCCAGAAATAGTTGTGTCAGATAGCATCTGAGGGTACATGCTTAAGGCCCGGAGTCTTTCTATCCTGTATCAAAGCTTTTTAGACTTTTTCTTTGATTACTAATCCATTAGAAAGTCTCTTGGTTGTAAGACAAAGTAGGAAAACAAAGAACTTGTGATACCTTTTCAGTCAACTGTACCCATCTATCCATTTTACCAGGCAGACTATAAGAATGCAATAACCTGCAATCTTAGGAGCAGGCCTGGCAGGGAAACCATTGAATTGGCTGAGGAGTGCTAAAATGTCTTATTGCCATTTTTGGTCTTTTTAATCCTTTAGACCTTTATTATGATTTTGCAAGAGCTAAATGTCCAGTTTTAACTCACAATTATAAAATATAGCACAAAACAGTTTGATGCCAAATTTGATGCTCTAATTTTATATGAACCATGCATTGAGTTTTGGCATGAGTCATGCTGTGAGTTATGTTATGATGATATGACTCCTGCTGTGAGGTATGGCATGAATCATGCCATTAGTTTTGGTATGACTTCTGCTGTGACGTATGAAATGAATCATACCATTAGATTTGGTATGACTTGTGCTGTGAGGTATGATATGACTCCTGCTGTGAGTTATGGTATGAATCATTCTATTAGTTTTGGTATGACTTCTGCTGTGACGTATGAAATGAATCATACCATTAGATTTGGTATGACTTGTGCTGTGAGGTATGATATGACTCCTGCTGTGAGTTATGGTATGACTCCTGCTGTGAGTTCTGGTATGACTCCTGCTGTGAGTTATGGTATGACTCCTGCTGTGAGGTATGGCATGACTCCTGCTGTGAGTTATGGTATGACTCCTGTTGTGAATTGTGGTATGAATCATACTAATATTGGTCATTAATGTTTGTGTCATTGCAGCACAATGCTCCTATACCCCAAGGTGGTCGTGGCTGTGTGCAGTTTATTACACAATACCAACACTCCAGCGGACAGCGTAGAGTTCGAGTCACAACAATTGCCAGAAAGTAAGTAACTGTCATTTGCATCAATTAAATTAAATTGAATCTTGGTTAAAATGTGGAAGATCTTAATTTTTCCCTAAAATGTTGACAACAGAGTATGATTTATATAATTGATACCATTAAGATTTATATACAGGAAATAGTATTATTGTTTTTTGGTTAACTAGTGGATTCTCCTATCTTTTCCAGTCTGAAAGGTACAGACATGTCACTCATACCAATCTGTCATTGCTGTATATAACTACATGATTATTTATTTAATGGCAACATACAGAGATCAGAAGACATGAAAGCTATATGTATGTTTGTTTGTGTATTTCAGTTGGGTGGATGCTTCCATTAACACTCAACATATTGCTGCGGGTTATGACCAGGAAGCTGCGGCTGTCCTCATGGGGCGTGTCGCTATAAGTCGGGCTGAGACAGATGACGGACCGGATGTGCTACGCTGGCTAGATAGAATGCTTATCAGACTGGTATGTTGGGCCCTCAACCACTTTTATTAGCTATTTTTAGATTTTTGTTTATCACAGTCTTTTGGTGTTTTTCAAAATTTGTGATCTTTGCAGTGTGCCAGCCAATATTTCACTATAATATTTTGAATCTTTTTTCCCTACCATTTTTATTTTCCAAATTTCCTGTTTCCTTTTTTGAGAACAAATGATGTTTGACTCTTGAAATTTATACCTCATGAGGATTTTGTGGTGAAGTACTGGTCTGCAACTTTGTCTTAAATTTCGAATTTGTGACTTGTGACCCCAAATCTGTGAACCTTGTGAAAGAGATAAGTAGACAATAAAGATATCATTCCCACGATATTCAACCATGAACACACCTTATCAATGTTGCAAAAGGATGTACCTCTCAATAAACATGACCTGCATTTTAAGGTCATGTGACTCAAACTCTGAATATCTTGTAAAAGTTGAAAAAGCATTGCCAAACTTAAACCATAGATGCATCTTATCTATGTTTTAAAATGCCTTGTTTGCTGGTGACCTTGACCTTCATTCTTATGTCATGTGGCCCAATTCATCTTCAATTGATCAGATTATTACGAAAAAGGTTTATGCATTGAAAACAGTATTTTGTCTAAATGTCTACCATGTATACATGCAGGTGATTATATACAGTTTGCTTTATTTACTGTCCATGATCATTGTTACTCCATGTTGATCATCTCATCAATATTTCCTTGTGATTTTAGTGCCAGAAATTTGGGGATTACCACAAAGATGATCCTAATTCATTCCGGTTCTCGGAGCAGTTCACACTCTATCCACAGTTTATGTTCCACCTGAGAAGGTCCCAGTTCCTGCAAGTGTTCAACAATAGTCCAGATGAAACCTCCTACTACAGGTGAGTTGAACCCGAAGGACTTGCCTACTTTAGTACAAGCCAAACAATTCTAACTTTCATTTTTGAGGCTGATTACCCAAATTCAATAACTAAAAGGCAACCTCCAGGTTTGAGGTATAATGGAAATCAAATATGTGTATGTCTTATAATGAATATTCTTCAGGCATATGTTGAATGTGGAGGATTTGACACAGTCTCTCATCATGATCCAGCCCATCTTATATTCCTATTCCTTCAACGGTCCACCAGAGGTCAGTAATATTCAAATTATAGTCAAAATAATGAAAATAAATTTCAGATATTAAATGTACGAAAATGTCTTTATCCTTAGTGAGTTTATTTTGTTAATAAAATTTATGCAGAAGTCCAACTGTGACAATATGTGATATATTTTAGCCGGTACTACTGGATACAAGCAGTATACAGCCAGACCGTATCCTCCTGATGGACACATTCTTCCATCTTCTCATCTACCATGGAGAGGTCAGTGCTATATTCCATATGTTTATCATGTTTGTGGCACATACTCAGCTCAGTTATATATATTTTACATGTCCTGGATGACACATGGAACTCAATGCCTTAGGTTGCTTCTGAATCTTTGTTCTAGTTAAACACAAGGCCCAAGGCCATTTCTTTAAATTTTGTCCAGATAGACACAATATTTTAAATTGGTTAATTTTTGTGAGGTATGAATTATGTTTCAAACTTCATTTAGTTCCTTATGTTTCACCAGATGAGACATTCAATATAAACATGTGAAAACTTGTGTCAGGGTTATGTTATAGCTTGTCAGGTATTTGAATAGCCATATCAAGAAGTAGAGGAAAAGTGCCCACTCCAGCAGACACATTGTTCATATGAGATAAAGAGAATGTTGTGAACAACAAATAATAGAAATAGAAATTTCTTGCCGAGTTAATATTGTTATGATACTGATATATACATGCATATCTTTATTTGCCTTATTTTATATTAAGCATATCAAAAAGATGGTTCATGCTGACTTTTTTAAAGTCGCAGAGCTTGAGGAGTGAGGAAAATGTCCGTCCATCTGTCTGTCCGTCTGTCAACATTTTCTTTAAAAATCTTCTTCTCCAAAACTACCAGTAATATATGTTTCATATTTTATGAAGAGGAAGATATAGAGGTGAAGATTCAGATTCCATCAACTCTTAGTGATGTCACCATTGACCTTAGCGCAGTGACCTCAAGGTTACAAATTTTGGAAGGAGCATATCTCAGCAACCAATTACAAGAGGAAATTAAAACTTGGTATACAGAAATGTCTAAGGTCATTGCTGTGCTTGCTCATACTTTTTTAGTCATGTGACCTTTAACCTTGACACATTGATCTTGAATTCAAAATTAGTGTAAATGCAACATCTCAAACATTATTAGTGAATAAAAATATACATTTTTATAGATTTAACCTTTGACCTTGATGCTGTGACCTTGACTTTAATATTATTGTGCAGGCCATATCTCATGAATGATGAACTGGAAATAATAAGGTGTTGCCAGTGGGTCTTCCACATCAGACAATATGTCTGACATTCAGCCAGCCACGTCATAAATTTATCTTCAGGATCAGGCATTTCAACGTGTAGCCCCTTGAGCCAATTGTCACAAGGTTGGACTGGAACCCTATCATAGTTGTGATTTTATAATAGCAAGAAATAAGGTAGGAAACCAGAGAAATGAAAGTATGAAGGACCCAGTGTTTCGTAGGAGGTGCGCGATTACTGTTGCATATCATATAAATTGGTGAAAAGCAACTGGCCTGGCCTGCAGAGCTTGCAGAAAGTTTGCAAGGTCATGTGTTTTCTTTTAAGCTAGAAGAGCTATCGACCCAGGGGTTTATGTTTTAATCTTAAATGGTACATTTCTCCATGATTACACAAAGCTGATAATAACCCGACCCCCTTTTTGAAACCCACATATTTACAGGATAGCTTACTTTGTCAAAATCAAGAAATCTACTATGCTCCATGGCCAGGGAGAAATTAAAAGGTTTCTGATGGCATAGACTATTCCTTTGTCATGGAAAATCAAATGAATAAATTGGACCTCAATGTTGTATTTCATATTCATGAAATTTTAGGGCGTGTTTCACTCAAAGTTAAAAAAAGTAGACCTATCTGGTGATTTTGGATTAACTGTTATTTTGCACTCGTTATATAATAAATTGTACAAACATGTTTATCTTATCACAATATGCTTATTAATAGAGCTGCAGTCGTCATTGTATTATGAATATGGAGAATCCAATTTGAAACCAAAGGATAATGTAGTTTATAATATCAAAAGGAAATAAATTAGATCTTCTAGTGCAGGTGGTATTTGAAAAGAAAAGGAAGCTTTGATCTTGATACAGCTTGCAATATTAAGGTTCACTCTCATTTGTCAGAATCACAAACACCTGACCTCAACCAGACAGCAAATTCGACCTGTATTGATTGCCTACCTGGTAATGAATATATGTATGATGTGCAGTGTTAGTAAGGTAAACTCATCAGTTTCATTTCAGGGCATGATATGCAATCTGCCATGGGATATTAATGCCTCATCACATTCAGGAAAAGATAAACACTTCATTGAAGCAAACTTAAATAAAAGAAAGCAGACACCACTTTAATATTAATGTCAGATTCAGCTTCAATCAAATGCAAGATGAGAAGTCTGGTTTTTTTAGATGTTATGTTAATATTAACAGTGAGATATTTCTGTGTGCCATCTTTGTTGTTTTCAAGAAATTTGCAAAAATATTAAAATATGAGTGTTTGTCGTTTGAAAATCTTACCCTCAAGATTAAATCTTTTGGTCATTATCTCAAAAGGCAAAATTTTCATGAGACTCAGATTTTATCAAATATCAAATGATTTTTTCATTCTGCTAATCCAAATATAGTCATTCAGATTTTTGTTCATTTTGTCATGATTTGCCAACAATCTAATGGCTATTACTGAGTTGTCACAGAGGCTGCCATTTTGAATAACATTATGAATATTAGCCAATGAGAATAGAAATTTGGGGCAAGTTGGTGCCAAATTCAATATGTGACATGTGTTTTTGATGGGACAAAATTATTATCTGCTCAAGTCTGCTCTGGGAAAGGATTTAAATAATCATTTATGAAGCAATTTCCAGAAAATGTTCCAAAACATTACGAAAAAGCAATGATCAGCACAGCTCTAGAGCCATTGGCCTTAGTTTTTAACAGAGAAAATAAGAAATAGCTATACATTATGACACCTTGCAGTATGAAAGTGTACTTTCTCTTCTTTGTGCATGACTGGCCTTTATTTATAGGTGACACAAATCAAAGATATTAAAGAAGGTTTCTCTTCATGTAATGATAGATATCACAACAACAATAGACAAAGATTGGGAAAGAGAGCATATGGTCTTTGCATGTACTGCATGAATGGGTCGGCTTGACAGAGTACATATCACATTTGCATATCCACCCACAGCTTCACTCGTATGCATATTCTGATATGAATAAATCAGAGATAAAATTTAGGTACAGGCATCTGATATATTATTATCTGCCATTCAATGGTTTGAAATAGGATATTACCCAAGAAATTGGGTAGATAATGGCTAAAAATAAGGTGTGCATGTTAGTATATTGTGTGTTTGCAGCCATTCAGGAACACCACAAGCCACCCTCTGTGTGTATTGATTAGCTAATGCTCTGTGCCTTATTAAGGCTATCATCTGCCTGACATACCCTATCATACAGCCAGTGTAGGCGAATGCATACTTTGACATCAAAAGACCAGCCCACAATTGCATTATCAAATTGCATTATCAAATGGAATATAACACAAATGGACCAGCACGACAACTGTTAACTCCTCTGTAACTATGAACAAAAAGTGAAATGATGAAAAAGTAGGGTAGGAACACGATGAGTGCATATGACTGTTGAATGATTCAGATACAATGTAAATTCATCTAAATTCCTTTTCGGTTATATGATAATATTGCAGTCATCCTAATGTATGTTAAACAATGCTAAAGAACCAGCAACAGCTATCTACCTTGTTTTGGCAAAGAAACAATATTTTTTCCTCGCCCGAGTTGATATATAATAATTGTAATTTCTATGTATTTCAATGAAATGTGACCCATACTACTTCATTTGTCAGATATTTTTGAGATTCTGATTGATAGTTATCAAAGGCCTTCTGGTTTTGTGATAGTCTTGTTTGTATTTTGTAATTTTAAAATGTATCAGCTAGTCAGATTAACTTTATTATAGGATTACATTTTATTTGATGACAGAGGAAGAAAAATGAATTGGTTATTTTTTAAGATTTAGATGACTTTGGAGTCTTTCCCAATTTTGCCACTATTTTGCTGAAAATAAAATGTAATTTAAATGCTAGGTGTTTGGAATTGTCATGCATTCATTACAGTAACTAATCCTACCTATAGTTTCATACTTCAAATTCTACTCAAAAGATTGCATCCAATTTTAAAATAAAACCTTGTAAGAATTAAAGAAATTTAAAAAGTTGAGAGTGTCTATTCTAAAGATGCTTTTTATGAACTTGCAGACGATGAGTCAGTGGCAGAAAGCGGGTTACCATGAGTTACCGGAGTATGAGAACTTCAAGCAGCTGCTCCAGGCACCTGTGGACGATGCACAGGAGATACTGCAGACACGCTTCCCTATGCCAAGATATATTGTTACAGAAACAGGAAAGTCACAGGTATGCAAAGAACCTTAAAGGATGCTGGAAAGTTCAGATAGGCAGATTTTTTTATTTATTTTTTATTTTTTGTCTCAGGACTTAAAGATCCTTGGCTATTATATATGTTATCAATGATGTAATGAATGATGTACATATTAAGTATCAGCATCTCTTGTATATGGCACTGACCAATCACAACAGCTGACAAGGGGCTTTCTTGTGCAAAGAATGACCACAGATTTAATGACAGGAGGTAGTGAACTAGATCGATCACCTCTTTAACGTAACAAATCAAAAGTTTTCACTTAAATTCTACCCCCCCCCCCCAAAAAAAAATCAAAAGTTTTCACTTAAATTCTACCCCCCCCCCCCCCCCCCCCCCCCAAAAAAAAAAAAATCCTGTAATTTTTTAACATTTTCAGGACCCATTATGAGAAATTAAAATCATATGGAGCTTATTGGAATCTCTTTAATTTGCAGGCCAGATTTTTGTTGTCGAAAGTGAATCCCTCACAGACACACAACAACATGTATGCATGGGGACAGGTATGTAACAATTTATCTCATTTTTTCAAAATTGATATTTTCATGGATAAAACATTCTTGATTATTTTTGTTGAATTATTGATATTAATAGTCATTCTCTCTAAAAAAAAATTATGAATATATTCAATTTTAATCTTTAATGTTATTGCAATTCATTTTCTAGTCTAATAATGCGGTATGTAAAAAGACAGTATGAGTTTTGACTCATATTTTTTTCTTTTAAACTTTTATGTGTCATCTAACTGACTTCACTGTAGCCATATTACAATCTGAAAGAAGTTTAGTGTTGTAATTATTTGTAGTACACTCACCTTACACTAGATTTGCATCTCATAGATATTGGAAAAGATTCTAACACACAAACCATTTTTTTTTCTCTCGAAATTAATATCTGCAAATTTTTGTTCAGATTGTTTAATTTTTAAATAGTGATAAGTAGAAACTCGGCAGTATCACAAAGCACAGCCTCATGTTTGGTCAGACATACATCTCCTTATTTTGATATAGAATGCCGTTCTTTTCTCTAAAACACAATGTGGAACTGTTTGAGAAATGAAGTAAAAAAAAGTAATTTAGAAGGAGAGATTCAATAAAATAGAAAATAGATTTTTTTTCTCCAAAAAATAAGACTGGGGTCCAGCAGATTGAAAGGTAAGATGGAGAATGCGTAATACACAGGAGACCAGATATGAGGCTTGTCAACAAAGGTGTCTGAATCTGGACCAATAGAATGGTGATATAAAGACAGTATGTTTGTCAATGTTAACCATTGTGCCTCACTTTCCATGTTCTGCAGGATATGCAAAATACACAGTTCACATCACCCTCCGCGGTTTGTTCTCACTCTTTATGTTGTTCAGCATTGTCCAGTTCCCTATATTCAATGTATTGAGTTTATACGGTCAGCTTGAGTACCTTGTCATCACCTAATATTTTGAAACTTACATTCAAGAATGATGTCCGAGTCTGTTGGCACAAACTACAGTGTAATGCTTTTCGCCGTTAGAAAGCTGAAAGTAGTGTTTGCTGTAACATGCAAACAGCATGAACAATAAATTAATCAGAATTGATTCTATACAACTACAAGGTACTCATATTGGGGTCATTTTATTTATGATGAAGAAATTGAATGTGGAATGGTAATATAATGGTTGAAGAGAGTTTGCATCATTCATTGGTTTGGTCTTCAGGTTTAATTTAAGTTGTAAACCATTATCTATTTTCTAATTTTTAATTAAAATTTTTTTTTTGATCACTGCAATGGAATGAAATGATTTTTTTTACATATATATATATATATATCTTATTCGTCTTTACTTTGATTGAATAGAATGATATTTGATTTAAGTTGTCATGGTAACTGGAAGGTTATTTTTGATATTTTGTCTTTATCTTGGGGATTCTGTTTCTATCAAGATAAATTGTCCCGGTTGATGGCATTTACATGGGTTTTGGGAAAAAATAAATAAAAAGAGGGCTGAAAAGTCCTATAAAGTATACTGTGCACAGTTCAGCCCATTTACAGTGTTCAGTTGAGGTGGTGTGAAGCAAGAGGGGTTGCCAGGTGATGTTTGTTTGCAGCAGGTGTATGGGCCAGTTGTAGCCATCCCAGAGGGTTTCATATTGCATGTACCTACTCTTATGCTCAGGGCCCTTAATAAAATGGCCTGTGGTCTGGCCAGATTGTGTACAAGAGGTGAACCAATTTTAAAGCAGTCATAATTGTCTGAGAAGGTGAAACACATTCAATTTTATATATTTGGACAATATGTAGAAAATGCTAAATTACTCTATTATATGCATGTCTATACTTACATATCACCAATTTAGGGAGAATGTGAAATGAAAATTATTAATAAAGTCCTTTGTCTTAGTTGCTGTCTCACCTGTGACAGCTGTTGGCAAGACAATGATGTCACTTTCCTTCCCTCTGTCTGCCCACATATTGAGCCATGTTTGATAATCAATGACTGAAGCTATCATTGTTGGTGGGATGATACATCTTGAAGACTAGTATTAGTCACCCAGATGAAAGTTACGCTTCAATCAATGGTCACATTTGCAGGAAAAAAAAACAGCTTGAATTTGTCTTCCACCTCAGCTATTTTACATCATTCAAGCTTGAAAGCTGGTGGAAATGTGCATCATAATGTTTTTCTTACAGTCTTGCAGAAGAAATCAAGCTTGAATAAGCATTCATGCCTCAGTGATCACTTAAAAACTGTCGAATTTGATATCAAGTGATTGAGCTGTCATTTTTGGCTGGTTGAATTGATGCCTCAATCAACCCTTTGAAAAAAAGGTTTTGAAAAGAATATTTATTAACTGTGGTTGGTAGAACAGACATCATTGGTTGTTTGATTCATTTTGATTAATGTTATAGGTATTAGGGGTAAACTTATATCAGTGAATAGTCTCGCTTCAATAAAATATTACTTACTTTTCTCTAACTGATATGTATATAAGTTGCAGAAGTAATGCATCTCAGAATTTTGATCAATACAGGGAGTGAGCAAATTAAGTTGACAAGCAAGCCCCTTCTGTTATTGTGAACATTGTGACATGTTAAGAGAAAATATCAAATTACATCATTAAAACTGTTTATCCTCCTTCTATACCACATGGAAGGAACTGAGGTCCTATCATAACGTCACTTAGTTAAGAACTCTTCACAGTATTAACATAAATGGACAGGGGGTTTTGATTCTGTCTTTGCAAATCAAATGGTCTGTGCAAAGAAGTGCTTAGAATTAATATAAAAAATCCTAACAATGCATATGTAGCTTTAAAAAATCATACTGTAATGATATCTAAGGATTCAGAACAGCATGGATTTATTTTGGGTGTGTTGTATCAGAAAACTTTAGTTTTACATATTGATAATGCAAAGAGAAAGAGTATCATTGAATATTCACAGACCCTTTGAAATAACAAAAGATGCAACATTTCTGTCCTTGTCTCTCTGTTGTTCGGTGATGGTTAACTGTGTGGTTATAGGCAAACCTTAGGTTTTCATATTACAGTTGTTTGCATTAACCCTCCAAACTTAGTGGAATAGTAGTGAGGATTATTGAAACAATTTGGTGTGATCACAAAAGGTTTAGTTATTTGTATGTCTTTGTACTCATTCTTAATGAAATATTCTTATTATATATCAAATACAATGTAGACAAGTTTAAATTATTTGCAGTGTTCCAATTTACCTTCTGTACTTTGTAATATCAAAAAAATGTACACAGTTCCTCCAAACTGAAAGGAGTATGCAAATAAACAAAAATAGGGTTAATTTATCGTGTTAAGCAGAGTAAATATTGATGTTCCAAAACTGTGATAATAAGCCCTACTAATAAACAAAATAATACATGAACTTGTTATCTTATTGATTTTTTTTCAAATATGATTTATCTTAATGGTTTTTCTTCCAATTTTAAGGCAGACATTCTTGTGTTTCAGGATGGAGGTGGCCATGTGTTAACAGATGATGTCAGTTTACAAGTTTTTATGGAGCATCTGAAGAAACTGGCTGTATCCAGTGCATCATGATCACAATAAAGGAATAGGAATATATTAACAATTAAACCACATCTCAGAAACTTTGATTGTTTTAATTTTTATGTGACTCTCACTGCATACAACAAAGATTTGTCACATTAAAGCCAAACCTCGACAAAACCCATAATAAGGGTGACAATGATACACTTTAAGGTTTAATGTCACTTTGTTATGTTGTGAGAATTTATGGCTCCCACCACAGTGTTCTTGTTGTAAAACGGATGGGGTTTTGGGTCACTGATATCGGAAAATGATAAAGATTACCTCATAAAGCTCAACCTTGTAGAAGAATTTTAAATGTATAGTATATTACCAAAATTGGATGAGAGAAATAAGTAATTTTAACTATGTGACATATTTATTATTATAATTCACAATATTGATATATCTGTATCTATTATTTATTAAATTTATTCTTAATAATTCTTTGAAAAAATATATAAGCTGAAAATGCTCTGAAGCAAGTTTCTTCATTGTGCATTTTGTAAGACTTGTCAAAAAATATAATTCAATATATCACAGCCTGAAACAGGAAAATATGATTTATTTATTCTTCATCTTTGCTAAAAACATCAACTGGGCATAGTGAGTCACAGAGGCAAGTGACAGTCACTCATATTGCATAGTGTATAGTAGAGGTACATGTATATCTTATATAGATCACAAATTAGATGATTTCTCATTAAGTTGATAATCCACATTTAGTTGTGTTTGTACATTCAGATGATTCTTGAATGATCAAACTTTTATATTGCAAGTCAGTAGAATAAGTGTCAGTTGTTAAACAGTATTAGGAAGTCCCAATGTTTAGTTTGGATAGCTCGATTGTAGTGAAACCTTCTTATCGGGAAGACAACATTTGCTATATATAGAGGATGATTGTGATGTTGATGTTCGTGCCAGGAGACATTGTGCTTTAAAGCAGTTGCTTTGAGAATGGTGGCTAGGGTAAAGGGGTGGGAGGGATTGTTATTATGCATTTTTCAAGTTCATTATTCATTTTTAGAACCATCACTGATGGTTTTCTGCTGTGATATTATGAAATGCATGTCAACTTTGTGAATATTAAGTACTGAATAAACAAGAATGAATGAACTACATTATGATTCATGTCTTTTCATCTGAATATAATATATATGATAAAAGAACCAAAACTTCACACAGTATTAGAATTTTGTTGATACTAGACTATCTGTAGCTGCCCCAAATGACCCTGTTGTCAATTAAAATTTTTCTCAGTTATTTATTCTGAGAAAGCCATCTGTGCAATGTTGAAATGTAGACACGTGATGATCACTGCTTCCCACCATTGTTACTATGGACACAATCTGTTAGCTACTCTCTGATTGGTCGAAATGATTGCTATTGTTTCCCACCATTGTCTCAACTGCCGCGTTTGGTCCCAAAACCAGATGTAAATGCGGACATCATAGGATTATTATTAAGATAACTTTGGTAGTATATATTGAATGAGGAGTTCGAATCCCAGTTGGGAGAAGCAGTTTGGTCCTGCTGCATGGTTGAAAAAGATGGATGTCTGCTACAGAGATATTTACCATTCCAGCCAGAGCTCTTGACTGGTTGTCAAAGGCTGTGGTATGTAATAATGCAAAAAAAATCCCCAGTCACTTCTGGAAAAGGGTAGGGCATTGAGTCCTGGAGACAGGCTTTATCTGACCTGATATATCCTAATCAGTACTGAAAGGGTTGTAAATACAAACAAATCAAATCAAACTTAATTGTCCAATTGGAATAATGAGGCACCAGCCATTGCAAAAAGAGGTGTGTTACAAAGGTTTACCCCAAATCTCCAGACTGAGACCATTTCAGGTTAATATGGGTGACAATACCTTAACTGAGTCCAAATTTCCAGGTCTGAATTAAGCAGAATATCATCAATTTTAACAGTTGTAAATATGAACATTACATTCCCCAATGTCTGTTTTTGGTAACTGCATATTGCTGGTAATAATCTAAGGCTATGTGTTGCCTACTTACAGATGTTATGTTATAAGTAGCATATCTGTTCTGATGAATTGTACATATGTATGTATTCGCAAACTCAAATGGAGTCATTTGTATAACACAAGCATATTGCTGAATGCATTGCCTTTCATATATTGATCTGTGATGCAATTACCAAAAGAAACTCAATATATTATACCATTCTATGGATAAAACTACTGATTGATCTGTAGACTCTTCAGAGTGGAATAAATAACAGCAATAAATCATGTTAAACATAAGAGTCAAACCAGGTATGTATGACAGCCTAACATAGATAGATCCTTATGTGTGGTTGTTAATAATTACTAGATATCACATAACAGAATATCTATAAAGAAAACTAGCTTGGTTTTCTAAAACTTGAACAGTTTCTCTTGCTAATTGGGCCAAACTGGTATGTCCCCACCTTTGTCACTGGCTTGCAGCACTGATCAACAAGTGCATATGGTTATTTAAAATGTTTGTTTTTGTCTCATGTATTACATATCCACTCTCAAATAACATCTACACTTTATGGCTTTGTGGCACAGATCTGAAAAAGATTATTCTAAGTACAAAACATTGTTGTGAAAAACTGTAGATAATGACTGACCATTTTTTTTCTTTTCTTTTTCTTTTTTTTTGGGGGGGAGGTGGTGGTATTAGAACCTATACTTGGTGATCAAGGTGGTGAATTAATTTAATTTAATAATAATATTGATTCATATACAAGTGACTGGGCACCACGAGGCTATGCAGGGATCTTAATGATGCAATCAGAACTGTTTTTTCTGAAAAAATATATATTTACAACAATAAAGCACAAAGTCCCTGCCAGTATTATCTTAGCATTATCTTTTTTGATATAATACATTGAGCCATAGAGGTGGTGGATGTTCATCTCTACAAGGGGCATATACTATATTATTACCATAAATGATTTACTAGACAATGGGATGCACCACTGAATACTCATCAATTTAGTAAAAAGAGAGAAATCTCTTTAAACATGAATTAAACACGAGTCCAATATATGGACAATATTTTGAGAAAAAAACATCACTGAATCTAATTTACAGATAATGCATTATTACTGAAGTCAAAAGTTGAGTGCCTACTTAGAACAGACAGAATGTGAAAATCTCCCTGGATGAGACTGGTCAGCTGGACTGACTAAAACATTGGGTACCGTATATTGATTTCTAGTGATCCTGAAACCTTTATATTAAAGCAAAACATTTCGGACTGCCATGTATTATCACACAGCAGCTATTTTTAAATCTTAAATATTGGCAAAATTTCTCTACCCAATGTCAGTCCTCCCAGTTCGGGATGAAATTGCTAATTTGTATTGTATAAAATAAGATTATTGATTTTATATGGGGTAAAGGTCAACCTAAAATTTAAAAGTATGCATTGAATATGGTGGAACAATAGTTACTAGCTTTTAGCTCATCATAGATGCCAATAGGATATCATGGATCAAAAGACTGTTAATTGCCTCAAAATTGAAATGGAAATATATGCTCAGAGATCTCATCTTACCATTCTCTCTGAAATATTATGTGGGCAATAACTTGGATGCTGAAGCCATCAACTCACAAATTATCAAATTACTCCAAGGCTTTTATTTTCAGACATACACTGGGTTCTGGCATCTGGAATAGTTTCAAGAAACCTCATTCCAAAAGAAATGAGTATTGGGAACAAATTATTTGGAATAATAAATATACATAAATATGCATATTAACTCACAAAATAAAACGGGTAAACCAAGATAAAGGATATCATAACCGACAGAACAGAAACCTCACTGATTTAAGCACGTTCTATGCAGAACACAACATAAATCAATATGTAATTTCATGAAATTATATAATATAATAAAATTTAAGATTGCCTAAAGCTCTTCCCACAACATGGATCAAGCCATTAAATAAGCCCCAAATTGCTCTGATATCCGATAACCGTGATAAGCTTAATAGCACCAAAAAATATCTATAATCATATGGTCAAACTGAAATATGTTCAACCAACATCAGTCAATAAATGGTATGAAATATTTACTTTTGAGTTGAAAGACAGGCTTTGTATTTGCAAATTACCTTATACAGCAACTAGAGAAACAAAATTTCAAAGTATGCTGTTATAGATAATTCATATCATTCCTTGTCTAGTTCTATAATCTTAAGGTTGCAGATATTCTGCAGTGAAAAAAATTGTATCATTTTGGTGACTGCACAGGTGACTGCATGGTGACTTCTAGAGGAGCCTGAATCATGGTATGATGTATTTCATATTACATTTCAGTTTATTGTGATAAATTCATCATTTATGACCATTAATATGTCATTTTACTGGGGGAGTGGATGTTAAGATTAGCGTCATTTAAATAAAATTGTAGATTTTCATGATTAATCATTAATTACAAGTGAAAATGATCTGTACCATGTGGATCAAAAACCTTTTTAATTTTACGACATATTTAACAAGAAGTGGAGTGATATATGGACACATAATAATTACTGATTTTTCATTTTGTTTGACCTGTACTATAAGCATGTTAATTATTAAACATTTCAAAATTTCAAAATGAAATAAACATTAAGATCTCCTTTTTTGTGAATATTTTTTAAATTTTTCAATGCTATAAAAAAAAGAAAACATAGGCATCAGAGATGCATCAACCCTCAGCCCTGGTAACTTATTGCACAACATTCGCTCCACACAATATTTGTGAACAAAATGTCACCGCACCACATAATTGTTCCTGTGACCTTGAAAAGTAGGTGAAGGTCTTCACCAGATGCTTATGTGTGTCAAGTCTCATAAAGATGCCATCATTCGTTCTCGAGTTATAGCAATGATAGGGATTTCACATAATTGTCCCTGTGACCTTGAAAAGTAGGTGAAGGTCATGTTCCATAGAAAAATGTCTGATATCTTCAACAGATGCTCATGTGTGTCAAATCTCATAAAGCTGCCATCATTTGTTCTAGAGTTATTGTGATTCTAGGGATTTCACATAATTGTCCCTGTGACCTTGAAAAATATGTCAAGGTCGCCGTCCATCGGTATCGTCCGAGGTTTTCACCAGATGCTTATGTGTGTCAAGTTTAATGAATCTGCCATTATTTGTTCTTGAATTATCACAATGACAAGGATGATTTCACATAATTGTCCCTGTGACCTTGAAAAGTAGGTGAAGGTCGCCGTCCACTGAACTCGTCCGAGGTTTTCACCTGATGCTTATGTGTGTCAAGTTTCATGAAGCTGCCCTCATTTGTTCTTGAGTTATCACGATGACAAGGATGATTTCACACAATTGTAAAAAACCCATAAAATCTACTTCCTTTGATAGCTTAAGTGTGTCAAGTATCATGAAACTGTCATCATTTACTCTAGAATTATTGATATGGGCCTGTGACCTTGAAAAGCAGGTTAAGGTCACCGTCCATCAAACTCATCTGGAGTCTTCCCAGATGCTTATGTGTGTCAATTTTCATGAAGCTGCCATCATTTGTTCTTAAGTTACCACGATGACAAGGATGATTTCACATAATTGTCCCTGTGACCTTGAAATCAGGTGAAGGTCATGTTCCATCAAGAGAAGTCTGAGGTCTTCACCAGATGCTTGTGTGTGTTAAATCTCATAAAGCTGCCATCATTCGTTCTTGAGTTATTGCATTCTTGGGATTTCACATAATTGTCCCTGTGACCTTGAAAAATAGGTCAAGGTCGCCGTCCACCGAACTAGTCCGAGGTTTTCACCAGATGCTTATGCGTGTAAAGTTTCATGAAGCTGCCATCATTTGTTCTTGAGTTATCACGATGACAAGGATGATTTCACATAATTATCCCTGTGACCTTGAAAAGTAGGAGAAGGTCATGTTCCATAGGAAAAATTCTGTAGTCTTCACCAGATACTTATGTGTGTCAAATCTCATAAAGCTGCCATCATTCGTTCTTGAGTTATTGTGATTCTTGGGATTTCACATAATTGTCCTTGTGACCTTGAAAAATAGGTCAAGGTCACCGTCCACTGAACTCGAGGTTTTCACCTGATGCTTATTTGTGTCAAGTTTCATGAAGATGCCAGCATTTGTTCTCAAGTTATTGCGATGACAAGGACGATTTCACATAATTGTCCCTGTGACCTTGAAAAGTAGGTGAAGGTCATGTTTCATAGAAAAAATTCTGAGGTCTTCAACAGATGCTTATGTGTGTCAAATCTCATAAAGCTGCCATCATTTGTTCTTGAGTTATTGTGATTCTTGGGATTTCACATAATTGTCCTTGTGACCTTGAAAAATAGGTCAAGATCACCGTCCACTGAACTCGTCCGAGGTTTTCACCTGATGCTTATGTGCGTCGAGTTTCATGAAGCTGCCATCATTTGTTCTCAAGTTATCGTGATGACAAGGATGTTCGCTACAGACATACAGACATACATACCCACACCAGGAGTACTGCAATACCCTCACCCTGATTACATCAGGGGCTGAGGGTAAAAAAGTTTCACAAAGATACTATTCTGTGCCTACAGAGACCGGATTATCCATTCATGTTTGTTTACTGGTACAGGCCTAACACCCTCACAGACCAAAACAGTGTTTTCAATAACAGACTTTATGGCATGAGAACTGCTCTGTGTACTTGCCACCTTCAGAACAAACATGACAGGTGTATTTTGCTGGATTTCAGGGAGATAGCTTGGTTGTATTACCGTTTCATGACCACATATCATTAAACACACCCAAAATCTCTGTAAAGCTGCCTGTGGCCTGAAAGTTATAAATTAAGCTTTGAGATTGTGTTATTTCTCCTGCAAATCGTGATAAAAAAAATTTAAGTAAGAAATCAATATTATCAGTAAATACTGAAAGGAAAAAGATTATGCCCAACGTTCAGAAATATATTCTGAATGAAATGGTATTGTATTGTATTAATTATCATTAACATATCCCCAATTCTTCCATTATATTATAATGATAATTACATTTTGCTTGAAGTAATTAGCAGCAACACATTTGTATTAATGAATTTGAAATGTATTTTATTTGCATTGCTGAAAGCACATTGGATTACAATACATGTACAGATATTTTTATTTACAAATGTGAGAACAGAGCAAGGTGCAAAGATATCCTATTCCCTGAAGCGTGCCTCTCCATATTTTCTACTGCATTTGCCACAAAGTTTACATGCCAAACATGAACACATTTTCTTCATGTTTGATAACAAATATTGATGATGGCTACTGAGTTTCTCTCATTGCAAAAAACATAATGATAACTAACATGAGATGAGGGAAACTAATATTATATGAACTTGGATCTATGGTTCACTATGGATATGTCTGGAATCTTCTTTCTCTTGAGGAAACATTGAGATCCAACAATGCTGAGGAATACTGATAGGGAATGATAATGTCAACTCAGGAATGATTATTTTAAACACCAATCTATTCTTGGTCCAGGTGTAGAAATCACGTCTGTCCAATATATAACAGTAAACAGATTCTAACTAATGAGCAATTGCATTCAAGAGAATGATTATATACATACATTGGCCTGCAACTCAATATTGCATGCCCCAAAACAAAAATATACAGATGAACTTTGTTCACAATATACCAACATTTACTTCATAAAATAAAATATTGCACTATACATGTGGAATTATTGAAGTCAACACATTCTATAATCTATTCAATATAACTAAAGAAACAAAAATAAATTAGGCCAAATGACACCTAATTCAGTTTATCAATAATGTTTTTGCAAAATGTATCACAGTGAAAATATATGATTGTCCCAAAATATATATATATATATATATATATATATATATATATATATATATATATATATATATATATATATATATATATATATATATATATATATATATATATATATATATATATATATATATACAATAGGAAGCAATCAAGTAATGTTTATTAATGAAACTTATGAGAACGGACTCCAATCTGGATTCTGTAGAGCAATTTAAAGGGATAATGAGAGCAACCAGTCTCACCAGCAAGGTGAAGTATTTGATTACAGTATGAATAATGTACAAGTGGCCTTGTGTGACATTAATATGATATGTGGCAGATGGGAGTTTTTACCTGGGGAAGCAAAACTGTATTTCAAAGAGAATTTTCACACACCTGTACATAACATATTGTTTATATTGATATATAAATATATGTGTGTACTCTTATCAAATGAATTCCTGTGGCTGGACCTTTTTGCTACTTCCGAGAAAAAATATAAATGTGAATAAATTTTTAGTGACCATCTGTTTATAGAATCTTGAATTTGTCAATTTAATCAAAAACAAATATTTCAGTACAATGCATCTAGATCAATGTGATATGTTGTATTTATAGTGAAGCTTACTAAAGTTTAATATTTTTTTATTTGTTTTTCAGTATCAGTCTGAGGTATTTACATTTTTAATAAAAAAGCAATATCTGAACCTCAAAATTACTTTGCATACTGGCTTAATCCAAGTGAGAGAAAGATATATATCAATTATTACATCTGTGCTAAAAAAAAAAAGAATACCGGTATATCAAATCATTGTGGAAATTTAAAAATGTGATAACAGTTATCACATTTTGCATATAGAAAGATGCATGCCTGAAGCTTTGTGAAGTGTATACATTGTAAGCATGTGCTTTGTATCATTGTTTTTATATTTTTATATCTATAATAATCAATTACAGAACACATTAAATATAAACCAATATTCCTATTACCAACTCAATACTTATACCTTATGTTTATGAACGTTTTCTGGAAATGCCTGCAAATTGTTTCATAAAAATTTAAAGCCTCATTAAAAATTTAAAGCCTTTACCCAGTAATGCTGGTCGAAAAGTCAATGTGGTAAAAATAAGCACTCTACATTGCTTTATTTCAGAAGTTTTAAACTGAGGCTCTATCTCTTTATTATCTAAATTCTCATTGGGTGATATTTGTCATGTTTTTCAAAATGGCAGCCTCTGGTGATGGCTATTACCGGTACATTGTTTTAAATCATAAAAAAAAATCTAAAAAAATCTAAACCTAATGGAAAATAGATAGAAATGGTCCCGTGAAAACACATCTTGCCTACATATTGCTGAGAACCCCAACCAGTAGTTTCAGAGAACATCGAAGTTGATCGACAGACAGAATGACAGAAAATTTCTCCTCCATCACTGCAGAAGCTATAATGATGAAATTATCAGCATAGCTAATAAAAAAAAAGAAAAATTGACTCTTATATAATTTGATGTAGTCTTTTTAAGTACCGGTACTACTGCATACAGTAGAACTTTATATATGGCCATAGGAAAACATAAGTACTCTTCTTCTGTGAGGATGTTAGGATATGTATAATAAGAATAGAATCAATAGAGTTCTGAAGATCCAATTGTTTCCATCCTCTGTGAGAACCAATTATAATATAAATAACCATCTGCCTCACCAAAAATCATAGACCAGTCTTTTCACAAGAACCAAACTCCTTGGACCTATTTTAGACCAAGCTATAAAATTAGGCTCAAATACACTTTCATTGTACAGATTTTGGGTCAGAAACAGTGAAAACAGTTTATGAGTAATAAAATACTAATATGACATTTTTTTTCCATTTCATGACAAATCATACCATCAATATTATATGCTATTTAGGGCCTCTCCTATAATATTGATGTCCTATTTTATAATGATGTCCTATTTTATAATGATGGTCAATTTTATAATATCGATGTAATATCTTATAATACTGATATATCATTAGCACACAGCAATTAAGCAAGTTTGCAGTTTTTCAACTGAAATCATTATTTCAAATATGGAAATAAAAAGCTTATACATGGAAGCCGGACTATTTTCAAGCACAACCACATTATCACAATACAGCTGTCATATTGAAAGGAAACAAGATATTAAACATATTGTGAAGTTTTAAAACTGTAACAACATTGGCATTGCTGCTTTAATGAAGATTCCTTTCACTGCAACAAACAGAACTCTACTCATGTGACATGAGGAACCAAAAGTAGCCAATGTTTCAAATCAACCAATCAACGATCACTAACAATCCCATATACTGTCACATAACATTGCTTACACTTGAGCTGATCTTCTTACATTAATATAGCTTTCTCATAAATGTATGTGGGAATTATCACAATATTCCTTATCATGGTTGAAAAAAAGCAGTCCAAAACACACAAAATGATGTTGGCGTACCTAATGGAATGTAAGGTCAAGTATATTATACTCATCACTGATGTCATACTCATCAATGAGGTCAGGTATATTATATCAGGACCCACTCCTGGTGGAGGGTGAGGTCAGGTATATTATATCAGGACCCACTCCTGGTTGAGGGTGAGGTCAGGTATATTATATCAGGACCCACTCCTGGTGGAGGGTGAGGTCAGGTATATTATATCAGGACCCACTCCCGGTGGAGGGTGAGGTCAGGTATATTATATCATGACCCACTCCTGGTGGAGGGTGAGGTCAGGTATATTATATCAGGACCCACTCCTGGTGGAGGGTGAGGTCAGGTAAATTATATCAGGACCCACTCCTGGTGGAGGGTGAGGTCAGGTATATTATATCAGGACCCACTCCTGGTGGAGGGTGAGGTCAGGTATATTATATCAGGACCCACTCCTGGTGGTGGGTGAGGTCAGGTATATTATATCAGGACCCACTCCTGGTGGAGGGTGAGGTCAGGTATATTATATCAGGACCCACTCCTGGTGGTGGGTGAGGTCAGGTATATTATATCAGGACCCACTCCTGGTGGAGGGTGAGGTCAGGTATATTATATCAGGACCCACTCCTGGTGGAGGGTGAGGTCAGGTATATTATATCAGGACCCACTCCTGGTGGTGGGTGAGGTCAGGTATATTATATCAGGACCCACTCCTGGTGGAGGGTGAGGTCAGGTATATCATATCAAGACCCACTCGTGGTGGAGGGTGAGGTCAGGTATATTATATCAGGACCCACTCGTGGTGGAGGGTGAGGTCAAGTATGTTAAATCAGGACCCACTCATCACTGATGTTAGCGCTCCTGGTGGAGGGTGAGGTCAGGTCAGGAAGGACCCGCTGTCTCTGGAGGAATGTAGTGACCCGATGCCTGAGCTGGTCCTCATCATTGATCCCCCACAAGTCATCATCCTGGGTCACTGTATAACCAAACAATATGCAAATTAAAATCATGGTCATTCAGACCCTGCCCATTACATATTTTCCCTCTCAAATAAGTTGTATTTTCCAGACAACATTCAAAAATTGGTGAAGCTTTTTACTATATCAGAAATGCTGAACTGCAAATGTTTGCTATTAAATATATAAGAAAGTATATACCTGTAAGAATGTGGAATGATATATAACCTCTATTCTCAGGGCAAGACGTAAAATCAGGTGAATGAACAATATGGTGAAAAGAATTACTTTCCACATGTAAGATCCTTTCCACATGTAAAAAGAGGGCAAATCATTGATAACATACCTGAGAGAAACCTGAAAGCACCCGGTATGGTCTTCCAGTAATCTCCGGTAATATTGTCAGGTGTGATACCAAATCGCACCAGAATCTCTCCATTGCCATTGAGAGCATACACAAAGTTCTCACTGATGCACATGTCAACTGCTGGAGTGCCTGAAATATATAAAATAATATTTCACATGTATCTTTCAATTTATGGAATATGATTGTTCCTTATCCTGTACCCTTTAGCATCTTGCACCCTTCAGTATCTTGTGCCCTTCAACATCTTGTGCCCTTCGGTATCTTGTACCCTTCACTATCTTGTACCCTTTAGTATCTTGTGCCCTTCAGTATCTTGTGCCCTTCAATATCTTGTGCCCTTCAGTATCTTGTGTCCTTCAGTATCTTGCACCCTTCAGTATCTTGTGCCCTTCAACATCTTGTGCCCTTCAACATCTTGTGCCCTTCACTATCTTGTACCCTTTAGTATCTTGTGCCCTTCATCATCGTGTGCCCTTCATCATCGTGTGCCCTTCAGTATCTTGTGTCCTTCAGTATCTTGTAGTCACAGACTTTTTTCCCTTTTCACACGTGGTTGAACAGAAATCTGATAATAATATTCTTGACATTAATATGCATAGGCATACAACTAACCTGACACATAGGACCAGTATATCAAAACGAATTCCTTCAGTAGATTGATTGATCTGACATTCAATTGAGAAATAGACTAGGCGTTCTACTACATTTAATATGTTTTAACACTGAACAAAAACCACCCTGAAACATACACCCCACTATGTCTTCTTACAATGACCAATATGAACCAGTCACATCAACCCAGAGTGTTCCTACAATGACCAGATACTGACCTGTCACATCAACCCAGAGTGTTCCTACAATGACCCGATACTGACCTGTCACATCAACCCAGAGTGTTCCTACAATGACCAGATATTGACCTGTCACATCAATCCAGTGTTCCTAAGATGACCCGATACTGACCTGTCACATCACCCCAGAATGTTCCTACAATGACCAGATACTGACCTGTCAGATCAACCCAGTGTTCCTACGATGACCAGATACTGACCTGTCACATCACCCCAGAGTGTTCCTACAATGACCAGATACTGACCTGTCACATCAACCCAGTGTTCCTATGATGACCAGATACTGACCTGTCACATCAGCCCAGAGTGTTCCTACTATGACCAGATACTGACCTGTCACATCAGTCCAGAATGTTCCTACAATGACCAGATACTGACCTGTCACATCAGCCCAGAGTGTTCCTATAATGACCAGATACTGACCTGTCACATCACCCCAGAGTGTTCCTACAATGACCTGATACTGACCTGTCACATCAGCCCAGAGTTCTTACTATGACCAGATACTGACCTGTCACATCAGCCCAGAGTGTTTCTACAATGACCCGATACTGACCTGTCACATCAACCCAGAGTGTTTCTACAATGACCAGATATTGACCTGTCACATCAACCCAGAGTTCTTACAATGACCAGATACTGACCTGTCACATCAGCCCAGAGTGTTCCTACAATGACCAGATACTGACCTGTGACATCAACCCAGAGTGTTCCTACAATGATCAGATACTGACCTGTCACATCAACCCAGAGTGTTCCTACAATGATCAGATACTGACCTGTGACATCAACCCAGAGTGTTCCTACAATGACCAGATATTGACCTGTCACATCACCCCAGAGTGTTCCTACAATGACCAGATACTGACCTGTCACATCACCCCAGAGTGTTTCTACAATGACCAGATATTGACCTGTCACATCACCCCAGAGTGTTCCTACAATGACCAGATACTGACCTGTGACATCAGCCCAGAGTGTTCCTACAATGACCAGATACTGACCTGTCACATCAACCCAGAGTGTTCCTACAATGACCAGATACTGACCTGTCACATCAACCCAGAGTGTTCCTACAATGACCAGATACTGACCTGTCACAGAGACCCAGAGTGTTCCTACAATGACCAGATACTGACCTGACACATAGACCCAGTGTGTTCCTATTGGCATGGAGTCTGTGATCCCTCGTCGAGCGTATACACATTTCTTGTTGTCTACTGCCCAAACCTGCAATATAATAATTTTCTCTGAGATAATTAAAGATATTTTTCCAGCAAAAGGTATTAATAATCAAAATATTTTTTTCTGATGGCTGAGGAGGAAGACAAGTGAAGGAATGTTTTTTTCTGAAAGACTTACCATCCAATCCGATGGTCCTGAGATGACCTTAACAAACTTAGCTGCGGGAGAGTGAGTGGTGCCATCTACAGGCACCCAGGCAGGATTGAGATAGTTCTTAGAGGGAGCCTTGATACCAATCCGGAGATATACCATTCCATTGTTATCCACACCCCAAACATTCTGCATCCCAATGGACAAGAAGACCAACTTGCTCCCTCCTGAAAATGTAGTATCTCAGATCATAACCACAAAAAAACTAAACAAAAATAAAACAAGAAAACAAACTCAATTCAATCTTTATCCCACTTTGATTCACGTTAAGCCAGTGGATTTAACTTTTTTTTTCAAAGACAATTACGATGACGTAAACACATTTGGAAGTTTTTAGTACCATTTCAGGGCAAAATATATTATAATCATGTGAATATATTTGGTTTGATATTATTGCATATTGATTGAAGTATGATTGGTGTACCTAGTTGAGTTAGATCGAGGCCAAGCCACCGGAGTCCTTGCGGGCAGTGAGCTCCCATACTTCCCCGGATCATGACCCGCCCATCATCCAGCAGGCCCCACACAGCCTCCCTGGTGGCGCACAGACTAACTAACGAGGCTTGCACATCTGACGAGGGGATCTCTATCATCTTGCAGCCATCTGGAGGGAAGCAGAACACAGCATTGTTTGACTGCTGGGCCCATATCAATCCGTCCCTCCCTTCGATGGCTGAGACACTGATGTGGCGCCACATGGTGGAGGGTGCCATGCCACCTGGTGTTGCCACCTCCCATCTGTGACCTGCAATAATATTATATATATATAATAATAATGCAATAATATTATATATATATATATATATATATATATATATATATATATATATATATATATATATATATATATATATATATATATATATATATATATATATATATACAATCAGTTACCTCCATAACTAAAACTTATCTTTTAACAGTGCTATTTTACTGATAGCACTACTTGTGAGGTATGACAGACGGATGGACAAAGTGATTACTAGAGGGTCCTGGGATGCCTCCCATGGTCAAACTTAGAAGACACTTCATTCCATGCCTTAGACATTATAACACTTTCCTCAAAGGACTTGATTCAGAACACCATTTTTAGGTTGCTTATTTATTAAATTAAAAACAAAAATAATAATAAAAAATATAGGGAGTACTTTTTATTCTGTATAAAAATATCTGGCACCCATAATGTGACCAAAATATAGGTCTGTGACCTAAATATAAAAGTTCCATTTAATACAAGAAGAAATCTCAATAATGTAATTTACCAAGCAGGCTTCCCCTGCATACATGAAGTACATGCTTGCAGCCGGGACACACCCAGACTCCGTTCTCATTGACAGTGATCAATCCTCCCCTCTCTGCTGTGGTCAGTAGCTTGGTCAGGTTCTGCGGGGTGAGAGACTTGAGCATGTCCAGAGCAGTTGAGTCAGACATCAGGTACTCACTCATTGACACCTGAAAGACAGAGCAGTGAAATGATATTCTGCAGGGATTTATGAGAGGATTGGGAAGGGAACATTAAGGGAGGCCAACTTAGTGGTTCATAGAGGGAGGCCTGGGTTGGGGCCCTGCATAGGTAGCTTACAGTTGGTGGTTCATAGAGGGAGGCCGGGGTTGGGGCCCTGCATTAGAAGCTTACAATTGGTGGTTCATAGAGGGAGGCCTGGGTTGGGGCCATGCACAGGTAGCTTACAGTTGGTTGTTCATAGAGGGAGGCCTGGGTTGGGGCCCTGCATTGGTAGCTTACAGTTGGTGGTTCATAGAGGGAGGCCTGGGTTGGGGCCCTGCATTAGAAGCTTACAATTGGTGGTTCATAGAGGGAGGCCAGGGTTGGGGCCCTGCATAGGTAGCTTACAGTTGGTGGTTCATAGAGGGAGGCCGGGGTTGGGGCCCTGCATTGGTAGCTTACAGTTGGTGGTTCATAGAGGGAGGCCTGGGTTGGGGCCATGCACAGGTAGCTTACAGTTGGTTGTTCATAGAGGGAGGCCTGGGTTGGGGCCCTGCATTGGTAGCTTACAGTTGGTGGTTTGTAAAGGGAGGTCTGGGTTGGGGCTCTGCATAGGTAGCTTACAGTTGGTGGTTCATAGAGGGAGGCCTGGGTTGGGGCCCTGCATTGGTAGCTTACAGTTGGTGGTTTGTAAAGGGAGGTCTGGGTTGGGGCTCTGCATAGGTAGCTTACAGTTGGTGGTTCATAGAGGGAGGCCTGGGTTGGGGCCCTGCATTGGAAGCTTACAGTTGGTGGTTTGTAAAGGGAGGTCTGGGTTGGGGCTCTGCATAGGTAGCTTACAGTTGGTGGTTCGTAGAGGGAGGCCGGGGTTGGGGCCCTGCATTGGAAGCTTACAGTTGGTGGTTCATAGAGGGAGGCCGATGTTGGGGCCCAGCATTGGTAGCTTACAGTTGGTGGTTCATAGAGGGAGGCCGGGGTTGGGGCCCAGCATAGGTAGCTTACAGTTGGTGGTTCATAGAGGGAGGCCGATGTTGGGGCCCAGCATTGGTAGCTTACAGTTGGTGGTTCATAGAGGGAGGCCGGGGTTGGGGCCCAGCATAGGTAGCTTACAGTTGGTGGTTCATAGAGGGAGGTCTGGGTTGTGGCCCTGCATTGGAAGCTTACACTTGGTGGTTCGTAGAGGGAGGGCTGGGTTGGGGCCCTGCATTGGAAGCTTACACTTGGTGGTTCATAGAACGAGGCCTGGGTTGGGGCCCTGCATTGGAAGCTTACAGTTGGTGGTTCATAGAGGGAGGCCGATGTTGGGGCCCAGCATAGGTAGCTTACAGTTGGTGGTTCGTAGAGGGAGGGCTGGGTTGGGGCCCTGCATTGGAAGCTTACAGTTGGTGGTTCATAGAGGGAGGCCGATGTTGGGGCCCAGCATTGGTAGCTTACAGTTGGTGGTTCATAGAACGAGGCCGGGGTTGGGGCCCTGCATAGGTAGCTTACAGTTGGTGGTTCATAGAGGGAGGCCGGGGTTGGGGCCCAGCATAGGTAGCTTACAGTTGGTGGTTCATAGAGGGAGGTCTGGGTTGGGGCCCTGCATTGGAAGCTTACACTTGGTGGTTCGTAGAGGGAGGGCTGGGTTGGGGCCCTGCATTGGAAGCTTACACTTGGTGGTTCATAGAACGAGGCCTGGGTTGGGGCCCTGCATTGGAAGCTTACAGTTGGTGGTTCATAGAGGGAGGCCTGGGTTGGGGCCCTGCATTGGAAGCTTACAGTTGGTGGTTCATAGAGGGAGGCCTGGGTTGGGGCCCAGCATTGGAAGCTTACAGTTGGTGGTTCATAGAGGGATGCCGGGGTTGGGGTCCTGCATTGGAAGCTTACAGTTGGTGGTTCATAGGGGGAGGCCGGGGTTGGGGTCCTTCATTGGAAGCTTACAGTTGGTGGTTCATAGAGGGAGGCCTGGGTTGGGGCCCTGCATAGGTAGCTTACAGTTGGTGGTTCATAGAGGGAGGCCGGGGTTGGGGCCCTGCATAGGTAGCTTACAGTTGGTGGTTCATAGAGGGAGGTCTGGGTTGGGGCCCTGCATTGGAAGCTTACACTTGGTGGTTCGTAGAGGGAGGGCTGGGTTGGGGTCCTTCATTGGTAGCTTACAGTTGGTGGTTCATAGAGGGAGGCCTGGGTTGGGGCCCTGCATAGGTAGCTTACAGTTGGTGGTTCATAGAGGGAGGCCTGGGTTGGGGCCCTGCATTGGAAGCTTACAGTTGGTGGTTCATAGAGGGATGCCGGGGTTGGCGTCCTGCATTGGAAGCTTACAGTTGGTGGTTCATAGAGGGAGGCCTGGGTTGGGGTCCTTCATTGGAAGCTTACAGTTGGTGGTTCATAGAGGGAGGCCTGGGTTGGGGCCCTGCATAGGTAGCTTACAGTTGGTGGTTCATAGAGGGAGGCCTGGGTTGGGGCCCTGCATTGGAAGCTTACAGTTGGTGGTTCATAGAGGGATGCCGGGGTTGGCGTCCTGCATTGGAAGCTTACAGTTGGTGGTTCATAGAGGGAGGCCTGGGTTGGGGTCCTTCATTGGAAGCTTACAGTTGGTGGTTCATAGAGGGAGGCCTGGGTTGGGGCCCTGCATAGGTAGCTTACAGTTGGTGGTTCATAGAGGGAGGCCTGGGTTGGGGCCCTGCATAGGTAGCTTACAGTTGGTGGTTGATAGAGGGAGGCCTGGGTTGGGGCCCTGCATTGGAAGCTTACAGTTGGTGGTTCATAGAGGGAGGCCGGGGTTGGGGCCCTGCATAGGTAGCTTACAGTTGGTGGTTCATAGAGGGAGGCCTGGGTTGAGGTCCTGCATAGGTAGCTTACAGTTGGTGGTTCATAGAGGGAGGCCTGGGTTGGGGCCCTGCATAGGTAGCTTACAGTTGGTGGTTCATAGAGGGAGGCCTGGGTTGAGGTCCTGCATAGGTAGCTTACAGTTGGTGGTTCATAGAGGGAGGCGTGGGTTGGGGCCCTGCATTGGAAGCTTACAGTTGGTGGTTCACAGAGGGAGGCCTGGGTTGGGGCCCTGCATAGGTAGCTTACAGTTGGTGGTTCATAGAGGGAGGCCTGGGTTGGGGCCCTGCATTGGAAGCTTACAGTTGGTGGTTCACAGAGGGAGGCCTGGGTTGAGGTCCTGCATAGGTAGCTTACAGTTGGTGGTTCATAGAGGGAGGCCGGGGTTGGGGCCCTGCATAGGTAGCTTACAGTTGGTGGTTCATAGAGGGAGGCCGGGGTTGGGGCCCTGCATTGGAAGCTTACAGTTGGTGGTTCATGGAGGGAGGCCTGGGTTGGGGCCCTGCATTGGAAGCTTACAGTTGGTGGTTCATAGAGGGAGGCCTGGGTTGGGGCCCTGCATAGGTAGCTTACAGTTGGTGGTTCATAGAGGGAGGCCTTAGTTGGGGCCCAGCATTGGAATATCTCAGTTAATCAATAAGGAACAATTCTTTTTTTTTTAAACACATCCCAATATCGCTTTGTAACAGATATTCAACCTCAAAATTAGTTCAATGACTTTTCACTTTGAAGACTACTTGTACATATTATTCCAGTGAGACACCCATTAGATTTTTGAGGGTTACGATAAATGGTAGTATTATTCAATTTCAGTCAAATAGCATGTCTGACCAGTTAGTAAAGCACTAAACTATTCACATATTACTTCAGACTTCAGACTAGACTTCAGCAGCCCTGAGGAAGGTCTTGAATATCCAGTCTCTACATTTCCTACCATTTGTCTCATGAACACTTTTTTCTTTGTGTATGTGGCAGGAAATGTAAAACAACCAAAATTGTTTCCGGTTTCTTCTACTGTTATTGTTTTACAGAAAAAAGGAGGAAATGTTGCATAAAACTTAATTTCTGGGAAATAAGTTGTCCATTTATCTTTCAAAAAAGAAAAAATTCTACTAAAATTTAAACATAAATAAACATAAATGAAAGAAGTTTAATTTTCTGATATACAATAGTGGATTTACCACATGTATTCTAAATTTTGAAAAAAAACCCATCTCATATCAATCAAACAAAGCAGAAGAAACCTTCAAGGCATATTCTACTTCACTCATTTTCTAAGATAAGTTTCTATTGTTCTTGTTTTTTCCTTTCCAGTACAACTAATAAGTTTAAGTGAATTTGTCACACTTTTGTGCATTACTTTTCCATTTCTTCCATTATAAATATTTTTCAATTCCTTAAATTAGTCCAGAAAAAATGTTTTATTTTTTTACTATGTTATGAGCATGTATTATGTGAGATTATATTTTTTCTTGTTTATTATGTGTTTACAGGAAGAAATATCCCAGTCCTGACATTGGCATCATCATTTCCATCATCCTTTATCAAGTTTATTGATTTGTTGAAAATTGAAGTGGCAGAAGTCAAAATTGAATTTCTGAAAAAATTGTTAACAAGAAAAGAATATTTTTCTCTGCTCCTGATGTCTTAATTTTGGGTGGAAGAAATGCTGAAGTAGGTTTTACTTGGCTTTTAATTGTCTTTTTCCCCATTCTGAGGACGAGAATTTGGCAACCCTGTTACCATTTATATTCATATTATTTACCTCATCAAGGCAGGGATTCAAATTCCACGAGCCTGAAATCTGGATGAAACATAAAACATTTCTTGGTGTGTACTCACAAGTGTCAATCCCAAATTTATTGTGTTCTTGTTCTTCCCATTTAAATTTCTACCTTTTTTTTAAAAGAGTCTTATGTTTTTTTTTGTTCTGGTCTTTTTAATATTCAATATTCTGAAAATGCCTCACATATATAACAGCATTTAAGTGTATATAAAAACATCTAAACTTTATTTTAAACACATTAAGCTAATAATTATTTAATATCAAACAGCAATCAGAGATTGCAAAATATCCCACCGTGCCATAGAACTTAGACTCTGTGACAGTCATAGGCATTCAAAAATATGCACTTGAACAGATTTGTCATCATTCTAAAAAAAGTGCAAAAAATTGGCCCCAAAAAATAGGTTTTTGAAACTTAAATAAAAGATGGCAAGAGCATTGCCACACTGCTCAATTGCAAACAATTTTAACTCCCATTCCAACAGAACTTGGCCCAACTGGAAACGTGCTGTTCTGTATCCGACAGTAAATTTTAAATACAATCTATATGGGTTTTATATATATATAATCTAAAAACTGTAAAGAAGAGGGGGAAGAGGTTTTATTTTGTATGATTATGTTACTTATATATTACTAAATATATATCAAATGCCAACAGTGTCTGCACGAGGCCCCTTGCACTATAATGCCAAATGTCCACCTCTCAGTAGGACATTATGTTAAGGGAGAGACCAGCCAATATTTCCTACCTGCCACCACTTTCCTGATCCCATAGGGTTGTCTGAGGTGACTCCGGTGGTGAACCAAACCCGGCCCACAGCGTCGACCACCCAGGATGTGCCCATGTCTCCCAGTGAAAAATGGAACACTAACAGCTCTGATCCTTCCCTGCCATGAGGATTTAAACAATCAGAGATATATTAAAATATATAATTGATCCTAGATAAATCAAGGAAAATATTTTATTAAGCTTTCAAAGTTCATTTTTAAAACTGTTTATTTTTGTTTTTAAAATCCAAATATCTCGGCAACCTAAACTAATTAAAACTAAAATACTTAATTCATACAAGGCAATTTTTTTAATAACGTGAGATTAGTTCTATTATTTTAAGAAATAAAATAAAAAATCTCAGGATTATCAATTATAGATAATAAATACTCGCATTGTAAAGAAGATTTTTTCAAAATGATTACTACTGTACCCGGATATTGGCTTCCAGTCAAAGCCTTCTTCTCTGCCCTTCTGGATGCCAAGTCTGACAAGGATTCGCCTGGACTCGGACAGCCCCCACACCACACCGTCTCGGCATGCCACCTGGGCCAGCTTGTACTTGTGCTTGCTGAGCACCTTGGTGGACCGGTAGCATGGACGCTCTCGATTCAATCCCTTCTGCATCATCACATCTCCCTTTGTCTTGATATACCTGCAAAAGAAATAAACTGTAAGATGAAAATTGTCCTTCCAGATTTTATAATACCAAAAAAGTAAAACCCCTACTGAAAACAAGTACCACAAAAGTTATGTAAATTTGAAGAATACCAGTGAAGTCGGCCCCCAAATGAAATCAGCCCCACCGTGGGTAGGTGAACTCAGCCCCCAAGAGAAGCCGGCCCCAGTCACTCTCAACCGGCTCAAAACTCATGAAATCTCCTTTGAGAAGGCTATTTGACCATTAGGGTGTTAACTAACCCTAGGGACTCTCGGTAGCCATTCATTTTCTTCTGGTATCTTGAAGATCTATTCACCTAAATCTGGAGGTCGACTTCTCCTAGGGGCCGACTTCTCTCGGGGGGCCGACTTCACTCAGGGGCTGACTTCACTCGTTACCAATTTGAATCCCTTGCATTATTAATCAATAAAAACTTCTCCTAAAACAGTGAATACTTTTACTGAAGTACCAGGTTTTATCCTAAACTAGATTGTGGCAAGTATCCAGGTCAGTTACAATTCCCACTCCGGAGGAGAATATATTGGAACATATATCCTAAAGTTTCTTCATAAAAAAATA
Organism: Amphiduros pacificus; assembly: GCA_949316495.1. Lineage (NCBI taxonomy): Eukaryota > Metazoa > Annelida > Polychaeta > Phyllodocida > Hesionidae > Amphiduros > Amphiduros pacificus. The sequence continues at coordinate 34,299,625 of OX439005.1, read as the reverse complement.
TAGATTTTTGAAAAAGTCTGAATGGGATTTATAAGCAAGCATCCAATGCATGAGTTATGCTTTTGATATTATTAAATAACTTCCTTACCATGCAGAGCTATCATCCACTGCTATATAGCTGACATCCCTGGCAGCCTCCACCCACTTCATTCCGGCCGGCGCCCTCGGTGTGATCTTCGTACCCGCGTAGGCGGACCCCCGGTGTATCCTCCACACAATGGCACCAGATGGCGACACCGCTATGTGCCTGGCTGGCTCTTCCACCTTCCTCCATTTTAAGCCGGTCCCTGATAGGCTGCTGTAGTGTAGCCTCTCGCTCTTGTCGACGCACCACACATGGTTCTGAGAGATACACATGCTCTGTAAGTTTCCCGGACACAGGAACTCTGTCCAGGTATCGGCATACTTCTGTGTCAGATCTTCCTTGGTTGGAACTTTTTCTTCTTGCACTTTCTCCTTTTTTGGCAGACTTGTAGGTGGTGTGGTTGTAACAGATTGATAATCTATGGCCTCCTCGATAGAAACTGTCTCCCCCGACTGCTCAATCTGCTGCAAGCTATACATAGAGTCACTTCTATATCTAGAGTAAAAATCATCCGTGGATGAGTCGGATGTTTGATAAAATGATTTTGAGCCTTCCAGTTCTTTCTGTTCATGACTAGGTGAATCATATTCACTATCGTCGTCTTCTTCTAATTGTTTACTGAGAGTTTCAAAATCATCTTCTCTGTTTGGTTTTTTGTCCTTTAACTTCAATTCAGTTATACTGGAGTCAAGTGAGAAGCTTGGCCTGATTCCTGGAGCCGATGGTGTGCTCTGGATATGATGCAGTGTATTATCTGTCTGACTTCGACTCATGGCCATCTCCATTGGCAAAACTTCACTGTTTTCAGGTTCAACCACATTCTTCACATATGGATTTTGATCATTTTCTTGTAATTCCTCCATTTTGTCTGATTTAATCGGTATTTCTAAGCTTTCCTCTCTGCTTCCGCTAACTCTCGGTATTTCTAAGCTTTCCTCTCTGCTTCCACTAACTTGACTGCCAGATGGCGTGGAGGTCTGGCCTGAGGTTTCTAGAGAAGAAGAACGGTCATCTGATAAAGTCTTACTGTCACTGGATGAATCCGCTTGTAATTCTTCCTGCTGTACATTTACGTCATCTTTTTGTTTATCTATCACATCACTTTGTGAAGCTCGATGGCTTTGAATAATACTGGTAACAAAATCACTTATATCATCTGGGCTTGCCAGTTTGGAAGTCTCTTCTATAGCACCTGACTGGAAAACATCATCTTTAAGTAAGATTTCTTTGTTGTCTTGGTAGCAATCTTGATTTGTTGAGATATGACTGTTTTCAACAGCACCTATTGCTTCAGTGGTTGGCACTGGGTTTTGGTCAAACTCAAGGTCACCTGAGGCTATACTCTCAGTTTCAGCATCTGTCACTGAAACTAAAACATGAAATATGTAATATATATTGGACTATTGAGGAAAAACTAGCTGATAATTCTAGATATCTTATATTATCTAATTAATCACTTTGAATTGTTATAACAATATCAATCTAAGTAACAGAAACCTAGGTGGGGATCGATTAATATACAAGCCATCAGTTTCTTTATATATTGTTTGGTTAAAGTGTGCAGAGAACAGCATAGATTATTGTCTTTACCCAAGATCTTTTGCAGAGCTTACTTTTGTCAGGTTCAATCCAATAATCACTGTTTATTCCTACTGTTATACTTCTGCCATAGACAAATATTCCTTTGTATAGTGGAATATACCTCAAAAAGGTCATGTCACATTTTTATTATAACCAATATATAGTCAAGTCACATTATATCTCATGATATAACTATACTTACTTTGCTGGTGTTTCTTTTTCTTGTGTTTTTTAGGTTTCCTACTGAATATAATATCGCTGGCCTCCTCTCGTTTTCCTGTTTTTAAAGTTGGCACAGGCTCTATAGCACTAAATGGTCCACTTCCAAATGCTGTTTCAATGCTACTACCCATCAAGGTGCCCCCTGAGGTACTCAGACTCTGACTAGTTCTTAATGAATCTTCCTCACATGCAGTGCTACTGGTGCGGGATGACTGAGTTGATATTTGGGACTGCACTAAACTGTCTGTTTTAGGAATCATGGCTGTTAATTGACCTTCAAGGTTTCCTGGGACTGAACTATGGACTGGGCTTGGAGTCATGTCCTCATTTGACATGCTGCTCTGGGAGTTTGCCTCTTTGCAGGAGTCCAGGTCCTCCTCAATGCTTGCCTCCTTGCGAGCGGCGGGTGCTAGTCCCCACGGAGGCAAAGTGCTTGGTTTCTGGCCTTCTTGAACAAGCTGGATCTTCTCCTTGATAGCACCTACTAGATTATGGGACATCTTTGAAGCACTCAGATGAAGCTTGTGCACAGGTGAGTTCTGAGATTCACCACCAGGTGGCACTGGGAGACGTGGCGGAGGCTCAGATGGCTTCAACATCACACTTGGAGTTACTAAAATATTTGACAATTATTTCAGAATAAAATCCAACATTCCTATTTTTTAAAGGGAAATGTTCACTTCTTTTAGTTAACCACTCTTTAATAACTTACATTATGCATTGAAAGTTGGGTTTTGTTACTGTAACTTGGATGTACACAATACATTGAGAGATATAACATAAATATGTATAAAATATGATATTTTCACTGTGTGGTGGTCACCAAAGAATGATGCTATCATGGAACTATATAGCCTACCTATGATTGTTGTGTTATTTTTGTCTGATAGAACACAAAAATCTTGACATTTTGATTCCAAATGTTTAATTGTTTTACACTAATTGTTTCGTAGTTTTTGTTGAAATATTAAAATAAATTCCTTCAAAAAACAAATCATTTATATTTGTATATATAAAATAAATAATTGAATACCAGATCAAATCAATTTTTTTTATACAGATATGTTTTTGTTTTTTTTAAAATCTTAACCTTTATATTGTGAATAACGTAATGAAAATGTGACAACTGTAATTGAAAAATTATGCATCAATTATAACACATTTAGAATGTGACAACCGTACCTGGTTCATTGAGTAAATCTCTTCTTGCGGAGATGCGAACCATACGGCGAGAGTATCCTCTTCTCAGCACAAAGATCTCATCTCTAGTGACAGCTACTCCCTGAATCTCTCCCAGGTTATTCTGCCACCCGACATAACTTCCTGCTTCTGATGGGTCAAGGACAAATAATGCCCCTTCATGCCATGTGACCAGTTTATCATCATCAAATATTACCAAATGTCCAAAGTTCTTCTCCTCGATCTTGGTGGATGCCTGCTGACTGACGGTGTCTGGTAGGAGTGGTATGACTGGGGTGTTCCCATTGAGCAGGGATTTGAACATGTATGTGGTGTGGACCACTCCCTGTGTGTTTGCCTTCCAGATGCGGAGTCCAGGCCGCGTGGCATATATCACTGCATCCTTGAGGCGATATAAAGTGGACTGGAAACAAGCCCCAAAGTCTCCAAGACTGAAATCACAAATAGTCAAACTGGGTGAATGATAACTTATCAAAGTGAGACATTCTGCTATATGCATATATGCACTTATTCTTGTCATAGGTAAACCATAGATCATCATGGGCCATCATCCCTGTTTACATAGGCACAAATAGTAAACAGATCATTCAGAAGAACTGTCACTGATAAGCTTTTTGCTAATGTTGAGGAGGGGGTTAAAATCATCTCCCTCAAACAAATCTGGAACTGGATAATTCTATGCTAAATCATATTCAACTGACCATGTAGTGCTTTGTCAATTAAGGTTCCTTCATATAAATACCTCATAAGAGGTATTGTTCATATACAATTAAACATATGATTTGAAGAATACTTCTCTTTAAAATTCAAGTTTCAATCACATGTCTTTCAGCAAAGGATAATATCAAACATTATATTCTTTGCATCAAAGAGGCCAAAATATAATAGAAAATGTTCTATTGAAGATCTAAGAATATTAAAATTTACAAAGTTAACTTGTTTTGTCTTACATTTTGCGGTCTTTGGTTCCAATTCGCTGCTTCCTGTTGCTCTCATCAGTGAAGACCATCACAGACCTGAACTTTGTGGAGATGATCAGGCAACAGTGATAATAACTGAGCTGAACTATCTCATGGGGCTCTTGACAAACCAGGTATGACCAACTCTTGTTCTAAAAATACAACAAAAAGAAAAAGTTTTAATAATAGATGTGCATAAAATGGGTTATAATAATTACCGGGTATATTGGGTTGCATATATAGACATTTGCTAAATTCTTACTAAAACATCACCTTTTAGCTAATTCAAGTTTAATTTCACATCAACGCTGACCTCCCTAATATTTTGATAGAATCTTCAGCGACACAAATTTTGCTCTTTGTCTACGGCCAATATTAGTTAGCAAGTTTGCACAAGTGTTGAAACACATAACAATTTACAGAGGTCTAAAATGCAAAAGCTGAAAGCTTGTTGTGTCAAATTACCTTCTCGTAGTCCATTTCTGTGCAGACCACGTTGCCCTCTTGGTCACCACTGAATAGTTTCAATGTATTCTGGCTCCACTCAACACATGTGATCTTTCTGCAGTGTAGACCTTGTGCAGTGAACATTTGTAGCTGTAAATATATAGTTTCTTTAGACATTTTATAATATATGCTCTCTGACAGTGTATAATAATATTGTACTTTATTTCAGAGTCACTGCTCAAATATTTTGTTTGCTTGATCAAGATTTTGGAATATATATTCAATAACAATGATAATACTTGAAATATGATTTAATATTCTGCTGATGCACTGGATGAGGAGGTGGAATTTGGGCAATTTTACCTGCTGCAGACATTCTATATAGGAACAACCTAAGATTGTGTTTTTATGCTACTGGCTGGTTTGCAGTTGGTTGGAAAAAGTGTTCCATAATAAAAATAGCAGGAGCACCCCAAAACATTGTTTGAAATGGTGTCATAATCAAAGTAATGGACTTGTTCTGACAGAAGTTCATATTCCTGGGGCTGGAAGCATCTTGAGCGACAGGAAAACTCCCAGAGTGTGTATAAACTCAAAAATAATTAACATGTATATAAATGTTTGTAAACATCTACATAAATGCACTTTAAACCCACATTATCTTATTTAAATACATAAAGTTATACTTGAAAAATACCTTACTTTTTCATAACCTATTCACTTTTCAATGATATCAATTAAATGTATTTTCAGTCAGCAATCACATCACTTCTGTACTGTGACGTCAAGACAATTAAGAGGACTGTCGGGACCTTTAGTAATTAGTCTGACAATTCTTTGTTTTGTAAATCCTATAAGTCCATTTGTTTTTATTTTCAGCTGATGCATATAGTAAAAAAATATTTTTTTCTTCTGGAATTGATAAATCACTAAAAATAGATTTGAATTCTTAGTGTGGAAACCCCTTGAAAAACAATTCAACCTGGGTGATCTGCAAAGGTTGTTTGGTACAGGCGTGTCCTGGCAAAAATGATTGAATAGAGACAGAATACCTTGTACTCTTGTGGCACTAAGTATGAGTTTCAGGTTACAATAACATACATACTCCTAATGAGAGTAACAAAGATTTCATTGGAATATTAATTATTCACATAAAATTGGTTCATTTACTTGATAAAATCTTAAATGTGACAATTATAATTTGAATGTTCTCAGACCAATTAGAATATATTATAAAGAAAGTGTATAAAGGCCATGGTGACACATGGCACAGCACTAGGGTATCCATGCAAGGGCTTACAAGGGTTCTAACAGTACTTAGGGAGGGAGGTAGAATCATTCATATACATCTGTCATGCAGCTTGAGAAAACATCTCTGGAATCTATGCGTATAAGGAACTGATGACATTTATCCTTAAAACAAAATGTTACCTAGTTGAACTGATGACAATTCTAAGTTCCTTTAAAACAAATCATTACCTAGATGAACTGATGACATAAGAACCTTAACGGAAAACATTACCTAGGATATTTCCAGGTATGACAAAATGATATTTCCTGGTACGAGAAAATTAACTCAACCAAGTGTGTGCTAATAAAATGTACATATATATATATATTTCAGGGTTTGACATTAAACACCAAATGTTTAATGTCAAGGCCTGCATGGTTGAACAAAAAAACATTTCTCCACAAAAATTTTTTTTGTAGGGCATTCCTCGCTGTAAAAATTTTTGTTTCCTCTCTCAACATGTTTTAGTGTTCCTAAATTTTACATAAAAAGTCAAATAAGAAGGTATTTTCATCTCAGACTACCAAGAAAATGTCTTAATTTATCTTTGGAATATAATGAATAGAGTTGTGATGCATGAGATCAAAGGTGCAATATGTGTTACCGCTAATCCATTGTGTCTTATGAGGCCATATGAGGCCTCATTTTTTATTTTTTTTAAAAATCTTTCTTCTGAGATTATTTAGAAATCTGCCTATATATGCGTCCATTCCATTTACATAGCATTTGCCCAGTAAGGTGATTTTGCATTGATGCAATGCTTTAACCAAAAAAATCTGATATTCTGACAAAAAAGCATGTGTTTTTTTTAAAAATTCTTTTTTACAAAAATGATATTTTGGGTTTAGAAAATATTGATAAACAATTAAGGCATTTTTTAGAATATATTATCCATCCTGTGAAAATCTCTTTATGGTATTTCAATAGATAATTTTTATATAAGTTTTGTAGGTATTGAAAATTATTAATGTACATTACAACTTTAAGGGCTTCTAGGAAATAGCCTATTCAATTAAAATATCCAAAATTTCACTATTAGATTCCACAAAAACCTAATCATTATGGAATGATAATGTTTTTCTCTGGATCTAAAAACTCAAAAATTGGCTGTAACACACATAAGTTCAAAGGGAAACTAACCCATTGTTCCAAATAATGGGTTGCTATGACGTCATGCACACAAGCTACAATGCCATAACTCCATTCATTATACTCCAAGATTTATCTAAGATGCGAGGCATAAATGTGGACAAATGAATTTTCCTCCAAGTCTTCCTCCAGCAAGGCAGAGGATAGATACATCATAGTAAGAAACTGGCATGCTGTTACGGATCACCTGTTGTCAGTTTCCTACCTGTTTTAGTTCCCATACCTGTTTGTTTCTGCCGGGGAGGTAGGACGGCAACTGGAAGATGAACACCAACCCTGTTGCAGTTCCCACGGCAACCACATAATCAACGCTCTGCTGCATCTTGATGCAAGTGATCACCTCAGTTTTAATCTGGAAAAATTAACCATATAAAATTTTAATTCATAAAAAAACAGGAATTAGTTATTACTGTTCAATACTTTGAAAAAAGATATTATTATTCTTGATTGGTCAATATGAATGTGGCATAAACAGTAAAAATAGGATGTGTAAAAAAGATAATTTAGATTCATTTGATATAACTATTCCATATTGAGAACATGCTGCATTTGAATGCAAATAAAATCTGACCAAGCCTTCCCAGACTTCAAAGCACAATTTTATATTGACATAGGTTCCAAAATTAAGAAGAGACAAAACAAATTGAATCATACTAAATTGATCAAAACAAGATCCTATCTTTTGTTCTCTTAAGCACAAAACAACAATTGTTTCTTGTGAAGATCTCAGGAAGTTAAAACCCAAGAAATATGATGCAGAATTTTGTATATATATACAGTTAAATTGTAAAAAGGACTCAAGTGAAGGTAAAAAAAGAAGAATATATTGATGCTCTATCCTGAGCACTGGTGAAAAGGCCAGTTTGACATTAATGCCATACAAAGTCTGCACTTAATGTACATGTACATCAACATTAAGGTCTTATTTAATGACATGGTTTTTAATACTCATCAACTGGATGTCGAGTTAGTATTTTTTCATATATAAAAAATTTCAGTATCTCTGCAACTCACTGAAATTTGTTTAAATGCCTTCAGAATTTCCGTGTCAGAAAATCTTGTAATCTTTTAAATTTATCTTTGTTTACATTAGATCATTGATATGTTTTGATGAATCTACCGGAAGGTGAATAAAGTGTGTGCTGATGATGTAAATTAATAATCAGATTTACAATAAAATAAATGTTAATGAATCTACGGTATAACCTTTATGTCTGTCCCTCCAAGATCATTTTTCATAAATGAGAAAAATGAGGAAGTCAAGAGATATATCCAAAATAGATCATATTCCAGTTTTCAGGAATAAATAATACTAAAAATGGTAAGAAAGTTATGCCTATGATTGTGTACATCCACAGTTAGTATATACAATATAGGCTGGTAACTAAGTCTTGTTTGCTATCATACAGAATAAGTTTAGTACAGAATGACCTCTGGAGAAAGAAATACCTCTGACCCTGGCCTTATCAGCCAGAATATATGGCAAAAATATTACCCGTCAACAAAACAAGGGCAAGGTTAGGTTGTGGGTGAACACACAATCCCAGATATCCCACATAATTAAAAGACAGTCATGGTCAATACTATTGCTCAGTCCCTACCTTTGAAAATCCTTTATCTGCTATATCTGGAGATTTTTGTGGCTGTAATAATTCAAATTTGAAACAACTAAAAAAACTATATACAAATATATCCTGGCAAATAAGGGAAAAGCATGTAATATAAACAGAAAACGTAAATTGAGATAATGCATATTTATCTTTAATGACATTGACATATATATCTATGACCTAAAACAAGGTAAGCCGATATATATTCTGCCATATATAATCAAGCCAATTTTATTTGTTATATTATCTTTGCCACCTTCCCCAGGCAACACACATTTTCTAGATCTAATTTAAGTTCTATGTTATGAGAAGACAGTGTGTAAATTCATAAATTTGTTTGTTGTCCTTATAAAGTTGTATATTCAACATCACTAGTCTGTGTCTTGGTTATGCAGCTCCACCCTTTTGATGAAACTATAGACTCACCCTTTACCATAGTTGAGCTGAAATACTCACCCACTTGTTAAATTGTCACCCAGAGGAAAATCATGAAACAATTATAATGGTGACATAAACTAATTCACCTATAATGAAGGTAGAGACCAGAGATGCACAAAAGGTCAAAGCTATCACCATAATACAGACAAATTCCAATGATTATTATGTTTAAAATGAATTTCCTACACTAGTATGACTATATCTTAACTATATTGTTATTGTTAATATGCACTTGATAAATATAATTATGCAAACCGGCTTATTGCGATCATTTTTGCCCAGTTGAAGCGACTGAAATATGACATGACCAAGATGTATTTAATGTTATGGCCAGAAAGCTAAAACGTAATACAGAGTATAATCTGAAATATTAGGCACCGCTAAATGCTGAAAAAATATAATAAATTTTTAGCTTTTTAGTTGTTTCTATATTGACCTGTATGCATGAGATATGGTCATATCTTCTTATATAAGATTTCAATGCAATAAAATATTTCTATAAACCAAATGTAACAAGCAAAGCCCTTCTAGATGAGAATCATAAAGCATCATTTAGTGACAATGTAAGTCTCATAACATATTAACATGCTGGTAGAGCTTCAAGTACAAACAAAATTATGCAAAAATTGACAAAATCATCAGGTTGTCCAATCCAGCTACATCCTGGTTTATTTAGTTTCTCAAAGACATCCAAGTGCCTTAGGGCTCAGTGTACTGATAGTCCAACATTTGACATGAAGTTTTTGAGAAAATCATTTTGATTTGTGACAAGGCCAGAGTTTGATCAATATCGTGTGAATATCAATTCAACAAAAATATTCAAAAACAAGATCAGTAATTTCCAAAAAGGTTCAGGATAGATATGCCAGGTTCCACATTGGTATACCTTTAATTTACATGGATACCAAAAGCAACACATTTACTACATGAAAAAAAAAACATCACCTTTTTTTGAAAAAAAAATAACCCTGTGTTTGTACCGACAAGTTCTACTTCCATAAGGTATATGTCATGAAACAACATTGTTCTTTACAAACCTCTTGGCAGTACCAGATATCACAACATTTCAATGTCATTGTTTTATCACTTTCCTCTATTTTTCTGATATAATGATATATATATCTGATGTAATAATAATGCACCATAGAAACATTATATGTCAAAATAGTTTGACATAAATGTCATCAAATTGAAAAATATAGCAGGCCACAGGCATGCTGGACTCACATGCAATGTCACTATCTAAAGTGCATGCAATAATTTTAGTGATTGCTGATCCATGTGTGACATGTTCGCTCAAGCATGACATTGTAAATAGTCCCTGTTAGAATATCTGTATCAAGTGTAAGGAGCCAAACATAGATAACAAGTGATAAAAGTCCATATTAGTGTTTTTATTGAATACTCATTAATGCATGATGTGTTTGTTCAAGTATAACAAATTCTTGATCATTCATGTTAGAATCTCCATATCAAGTGTGAAGGACCTAGAAATAACAAGTGATAGAAGTTCATGTTGATATTTTTTTAATATGAAGAGCCAAACATTTAAAATAAATAAAAAAGTACAAGTTAAAATTGAAGATTTTGCATTGCAAAGACTCACATTGCATTGCATGTGAATCAAGGATCAAACAAATTGATTAAATAATAATAACTCTCTGTGTTAGATGATACTCAGATGCTATTATGGTTCTTCACAAATCACTACAGACAATTCTGCTTCCTCAAAAGAAGTCTAAAATAATTTTTTGAAAAGGCTGCAAAACAATGTTAAAAAACTTAACTCAACCAGTGAAATAAACCGAACGAAAATATTGAAAAGGCCAGTTTTGCATAAATAATCAAGTTAAATATATAAAACCCCCACTCAAATTACTATTTTTCCTCCAAAAAAAAATTAAGTTAATTTTCTGTTTCTTAAAACATAATCTGCTATTACAACTTGATTACAAATGCATAGTTTAATTCATGTTAACTATCAGTTTACCTTCTGAAATATTAATCGATTTTTGTAAAATCACAATTTTTTTGTAAAAGCAGCAGTTAAAGCACAGGAGGTACTTTTGGTTTGAGTTCACTTTAGATGCACCCAGCTTACAGGCAGCAATATACACACTTACCTGACAGTTTAACCGCTGCAGGGAGAGTCCCAGCCTATCATAGAGGAAGACGATGCCAGTGTTAGTGCCGAGTGCTATGTACTCTTGGCTGGCATCTATACAGGTGTAGTCTATCTCCATGCTGAAGAGGCCCTTCTGAGCCTTTGCAGGCAGAGCTGCTATGAGGTGAGACAGAGGCTCGTGTTCTTGGAGGGAGCATGTCATGGTGGAGGAGGTGGTGGAGGACAAGGACTGCTGGGAGCCTGATGCTGAGGATGAGGAGGCAGCCAGAGATGAACGAGGTGCATCCACACTCAGTGGCAAAGTCATTGTGTCTGGCACAAGTCCTGAAAAAAGCCACAGAAACAATTTCAGTGATGTTTTGCAATTTTTTTTGTGGCCAATATAGCTATCGTATCTAGCCTTCTTTAAAGGTAAAATAATCTAATATAATATTACCTTTTATTATCTTAATGTGCTGTGTATGACAGGATATTGTTCACAATTTTCAATTTTTTTTCCATAAAGATGTCAGATTCTTTTAATGTCTTGGTCGATCACCAGTATTTATATCAATTTTCAATTTTTTTTCCATAAAGATGTCAGATTCTTTTAATATCTTGGTAGATCACCAGTATTTATATCTCTAGTTTTAAGATTTGTCACCACAAATATGTAAATAACCAACAATAAATTTAAACAAAAATTATCATCTTGATTTTAACATAATGAAAAATATTGGTTTAATCCTGTATTTATGATAAATGTTTGTACAAATATGTTGTATATCAATATCATATTTCACATAGCTCAATCTATTTGAATTAAAACACATAAAAGTTGGTTCTTTAGTATTATATTTACAGATATAAGGTTTAGTATTTTACCAAGTTTAACAATGTTTTCATAAATCTATCTTGATCAAAAATGTCATGAACAAACTACTTGCATAGTAATTTTACAGAATTTTCTTTAAACTCTTATATATGTCACATATTCTTATCTGAGTAATACACAAGTATTTAGAACTGCTAGAATCCCACTGAATCACATCAAACTTTAGCCTATCAGTTTTGTGACTGTTATATCAATTTTAGCACACATTTACAATCAAGATATTTCATGATATATTTCAAATTCAATGAACCCAATAAAGAAGGCATCTCTGGTGAGTTTTGCACATGAATGACCCTGTACATGAAATGTTTAATGTGGTCTAACCTTTTACAATCATGTTTTTATTGTTTGTTTTTTTCATCCATTAATCATCGTTTGATGTCTTTGCTCCACTTCACCCTTCAATCTCAGAACCTAAGTTATGAGTTCCAAATGTGAAATCCAACCAGAAGAATACATATATTGGCAATGAATAATATTGCCTCTGTAACACCGGGAAGTTACATTTCATCTCTGGTCACCTGTCAGTCCTCAGGGATATAACCCCATAGGTTGAACACTACCAGTCTTATTTCTCCATAACCTGTTCTGAATTCAACTTATTTACCTCAAATGACTTCCAGAGAACTATGGCCAGTTCAGGGAGACACCATTTCAGGGGGTCAAAAACAGGGTCAAATCATAAAGACATAATGGGCGACCTCATTTCTGTTTCTTGGTGCATGCTGTGTTTTGTACATCAATTGAAATTGAGCTGGGGATAAACAGCTTGAAACAAACAATACTATTTAAAGCTCATTAACTTAAAATGTGGGTTGCTTATTTAGAACAAATTCCAAAATAGTCTCAAGCTATCAGTATCATGTGATGACAAGAGAAGTTAAAGGTACAGTGCACTTACCTTTCCTGCCCGTTTCTGCTGGCCCAGGACTTTTTTCTGTATCACTTTGCTCCATGGTTGAATTGATCTGGGTCTCAACTTTCTATCCTACAATTTTAAGCGTATAAACCATAATTGTGAAGCCATAATTACAATAAAACATATGTCATGACTCATATGTCCCACAAAAATAATTGCTTGACAAGTTTTGCAACATTTGACTGGTCGTACTGTTAAAACATTTGTTGTATTAAAATAAAAAGAAAGGATACCAGTCAACTAAAAAGGGTAAAAATCACAACAACAAAGTCAGTTGCAACAAAACAAATCGTGCTGAAACACCATATATGATGGCAAGGACTCAAGAGTGACATTTTCTTACAAATGAACAACTTGAACAAAATGTAGATCACATTTGTGGATCAACATATCTAAAATCAATTGTCTAGTCCTGAGCCGTAGGCTGACAATATTTTTTCTTGAAGTTAAGGAGACGAATAGTTTGAGAACCAGTTAACCGTAGACCTCCGTGCTCGGCGAGTCTTCCTCCGTGCTCCGTGGGCTGTCACGGAGGAGAAAATTTCTGCTCGGCCGAGGAAAGTTGCATCAATTGGCCGCTTGGTGTCACCACCTCACTTCAGTACATTTGTATGCAGTTCATTTCCACGGAGGAAAAAACTGCTCCTCCGTCGCATTGATTGGCCGCTTGGTGTCACCACCTTATTATATTAGATTCGTACACGGTAGAGACAAAAACTGTTCCAAAATAGATGCTTTCCAGTTTATCAGTTGATATACAGTGACCGGCAACCAAATCCGGACATTTTTATGTGTTTCACTCCCGATATCAATTGATTACCGATGTTTATCACACCATTTGGCTTTGTTTGCACACGCAAGTGTCTGAAAACAACTTGGTGTGAATATTTTCAAGAGTGCAGACGCACTTAAAAGGCTTTGAAAACTGACAGTGGGAGTGACGGGGCCAACAAATTAGACTACCACCAGATGTCACTAACTCTCAACGCAGTTTCGCCACCAAGCCCCCTAGTGGACCTTGTATGCGATGGAATAAACTGCCAGGATGACATCTGGCGGTTGAATTGTCCATCCAAGCGAGGAGTTTATCAAATTCTATCAAAAAGTTGTCAAAATTGTCCTTTTAAGGGTATCTTTCCTTCTAGATCGATGCCACAGCCAGGAAAGATGTCCATATTAACTACAATATGACACATAATTGCTGAGGAATAAAATAAAACAAGCAACGGAGCAAGATTTTGAAGTTTGCTCGGCCGAGGAGTTCCTCCGTGCTACCACGGAGCAAGGAGTTGCTCGGCCGAGGAGCTGCATTAACTCCACGGAGGAGCAGTCCACGGAGCACGGAGGAAGATTCGCCGAGCGCCGAGGTCTGCAGTTAACTATTGTTGAATAGTTTTGACAGGCAATGTGGGCGTGGCATACAAGCACATGTCAGGCATCTTGAAGTCGGATTTTGGATTTAGAAATGATCTTTGATCGGCACTTTGTTGGCTTAGTTTACACACAAAAACTATCCAGGTATGATATTTGAGCAAGTAATACTGCATATTTAAACAAGAAAAAATATTGCTGGCAGTGCATGTCAACCAGCATAAATATAATTTATATTAATTGACTTAGGAAAAATAGAATTATCCAATATATAATATATATGGTGTGCATATATTTATAATTAGGGACTGTCTCCATCCAAGTAAATTTTAAGTGGATTGAGCTTACACATAAATGGCTCATTAGGGAGATTTCATGAGTTTGGAGCAGTTACAGATTTATTTCCGTACACATGGATTTAGTATATGCTCCTCTGTCTGCTTCTCACCTATTTAATAACCAATATGTAGACCTCACTCATAGCCTAATCCACACAAACAAAGATGGAAGCCTAATATTTAATTCCAATGGATAATTTGGGGGGGAGACTGATATGCCAAAGGGTATTTTGTTTACATGTGACATGTTGGCAAAAGCATTTGTTTAAATATCCTAATCCATTTCATATATCATATAGAATGAGGAACTTTCAGAAATTTCATAAAATTTAGGAATGAGGAAATTTCATAAACTTCTTATCTTCTTTCAAGTAACCAACATTATTAGCAGAGGAAACAAGTAGGCATACCAATAACTGATCCTGTGACAGCCAATATTTTTAGAATTAAATACTGCATTCACTATAATAAATTTGTAAATGATTCTCAAAAATCATTTTACAATCATGTAAACAACTAATTTTGTGTTCATATCAAATTCATTTTTTCAGCATTGATGATGGACATTGTTAACTGGTTTCTTGGAATTGGAATACTATTCTTCCTGTGCATATTTGTCCGGTTCATCACTGCAGATGGTGACTTTACTCTGCTGTGGTCTGCAAAATTTGGAAAGAGCACAGGTAGAGTTAAAAGACACATATATAACATAACTCAAAGACTTCTAGACTTGATATATAAGATGTTTTTTTTTATTCCATAGAATATTAATTAAAATGGGTCTTTCTACTTGAGTACTATGATCTAGTTCTCTTGAAACTACAATAACTGTATATATATATATATATATATATATATATATATATATATATATATATATATATATATATATATATATATATATATATATATATATATATATATATATATATATATATATATATATATATATATATATGATATCAATTACAGCTAGTTTAGCAGGACGAGTTGTGTGGATAACTGGAGCATCCAGTGGAATAGGGGAGCATCTAGCATACCAACTGGCAAATGCTGGGTGCAAGCTTGTGCTCTCGGCCCGCAGAGAGGAAGAACTGCAAAGGGTGAAGGAGAAATGCATACAAGGTAAAGCATGCAGAAAACACATTCTTTGTGTGTTGAAAATGGCTTGTAATTCCTCAAGAGAAATCAGCAATGGGGCCCATTCATCCAAGTATATTGACTTCATTAGAATATAGTTTAAAATGAAATAACCCTATCTAATCATATCTCTTCTAGCCTGGGAATTTATCTGATGCAAAAAATACTGGCATATCAACTGAATCACACAAGCTGTGACCATCATTGGATATAATCTAATGTGACTGCCAAATTTCTTTCTATATACAGCTGATGCGCACATGAGGAACAACATATTTGTATTGCCATTGGATCTTTTGGATTATAAAAGTCATGGACAAGCTGTGACACAAATCCTGCAAAAATTTCACCAGGTGAGATATTAAATTTTTAGAGTGGGGTAGTTAAGTAATGTTGCCTATCCCCCAACAATTTCGGGTGAATTTTTGCATAAAACCAGTATTTAGAAATGCATTTGATGCGAGGGAATTTTGCCATTATGCAGTTGAACACACAGCACAGCTTTTTGTTGTTCACACATCTTGAGTTGTGATTGGCTTTGCTGGGCCTCTTTGTTTCTTTTTCATTTACATGTTTTGTGACATAA
Organism: Amphiduros pacificus; assembly: GCA_949316495.1. NCBI lineage: Eukaryota > Metazoa > Annelida > Polychaeta > Phyllodocida > Hesionidae > Amphiduros > Amphiduros pacificus. The sequence goes on along the minus strand of OX439005.1, from coordinate 34,283,290 downwards.
ATGCATGTGGGCCCCAATGGCAATTAACTTTTCAAAATGGCAGCACACTGTATGCGTTGAACATGTAAAATGTATATGAAAAACAATGGCAATTTAGAAAATTGTTTGCAAGGAGAAAAAAATATTTGTGAATGCACAGCAAATCTTGAAATTAATTATCATTCTAAATTAAAACTAAAATGACATGAGTGTCTCAATATAAAATATACGTATCTTCATCAGTTTTTTAGGGATTTTAATATCTAGATTCAAAGAATTATTTTTATTTCAATATTAAATCTGTTACCCAGCTACTCCATCTTTAGGGACGAATGTACAGTCATATGGGAAGAGTGTGCAGAAAATGTAATCACTATCAGTCAATGATATGGACAAAGATTTTTGGTTTGCAGATAGATATCCTGGTGAATAATGCAGGGAGATCACAGAAGGGTTGGGCAGCATTCACATCAGTGGAGGTAGATCAGAATCTGATGGAGCTTAATGTTGTGGCTACTTTATCTCTCACAAAAGCAGTCATTCCACATATGCTCCGCCAGAAACAGGGCCACCTGGTGGTGACCAGCAGCATTGCTGGTAAATCAGGTAAATTCATATGTTATCTTCAACCTAAGATTTAAACTTAATTCATCCAGAAATATTTTATTTCCAGGTACTACGTATTTAATTATTTGTTGAAACAAACAATGTTGTCTTTTAAGGCATAGAAATTAAAATAAAATATATGATTTCCAGTGGTCCCACTTTCTGCCATTTACTCTGCATCAAAGTTTGCATTACATGTGAGTAGCTTTTCTGACTTATATTTCTCACTGATATCACAGCTTCTGTTAGCAAAAGCTAATTTTCTTTGCACAAATCTCTATTATGAGGAAATCAGCCATTCAAACTTGCCAAATATAAATCATTTTAAACTTTTTAAATCTGGAGGGTAATGTTATTCAATAGCTTCCCCCAAAATTATCTCCCCAAACAAAGCAGCCGCAGCATTAACAATCTAAGCTATATTTTCACTACTGCAGGGATGGTTTGATGCATTGCGGGTCGAGCTGGCAAACAGCAATATGTGCGTCACCCTTGTATGTCCTGGGCCAGTATTCACAAACTTAAGAAAGCAAGCTTACACAGAGTCTGTTACAGAGGTAACTAATTCCACACATCACTAAGGATATTCCATAATGGTTTTCATTTGCCTCAAGAGATTTTAAATACATTTTTTGAGATCATAATTTTAATTTCCATTCAAATATCTCAATATACATTTAAATGATTGCAAAGTTTTAGCAGTATTAATATATTTCCACTTAATATGTATAATTTTCCAGCTAAGAAATGAAGAAATGTCAGTCAATGAGCGACGGATGAGTGTGAGGCGTTGTGCTGAGCTGATGGCCGTCAGTATTGCCAACAAGCTTGATGAGGTGTGGGTGTCTCCTCAGCCTGTATTAGCCACTACTTATATAGCACAATATATGCCCACACTCTTCAGATGGTGAGTACTATACAGTGTGTCTCAGCAAACCAGACCAGGTGCTGTTGGATGCTATGTCCCAGTAAACAAGACCAGACAATATAATATGTCCCAGTAAACTAGACCAGGTGCTATGCTATGTCCCAGTAAACCAGACCAGGTGATATACTATGTCCCAGTAAACCAGACTAGGTGCTATGATATTTCCCAGTAAACCAGGCGTTATGATATTTCCCAGTAAACCAGACTAGGTGCTATGATATTTCCCAGTAAACCAGACCAGGTGCTATGATATGTTCAGGCATTATAATATGTCCCAGTATAGCAGACAAGGCATTATGATATGTCCCAGTAAATCAGACCAGCTAGGTGCTATACTATATCCCAGTAAATCAGACCAGGTGCTGTGCAATGTCCCAGTAAACCAGGCATTATGATATATCCCAGTAAATCAGACCAGGCATTATGATATATCCCAGTAAATCAGACCAGGTGCTATACTGTCCCAGTAAAGCAGACCAGGTGCTATACTATGTCCCAGTAAAGCAGACCAGGTGCTATACTATGTCCCAGTAAATCAGACCAGGCATTATAATATGTCCCAGTAAACCAGACCAGGCATTATGTAATGTCTCAGTAAACCAGACCAGACCAAGCAATATGCTATCATGAAAAGGAAACATATTTTGGTTCTGAAATTTGAAGTATCAAAATTTGACAGACTGGGGAGTGTTCTTCAAAGTACCTTTTTGTATTAGCTATTAAATGTGCCTAAAAAGTATTCTCAAAGTGATTTCCTTATTATAAATATTCATTTCACAATTTGGGAAATATCCCTGCTTAATTTTTTTACTGATAACTGCTTTAATATTGTATCTCATAATAAATAATACACTAACTAAATATGATAAGCACTATGAAGATATTTAAAATTCTTTCTTAAAAAAATCAGTTGACTTTATTGTGAATATTTTTTTACGCCACGAGGGCCAATACAGGGAGGGCCTGAAACTAAGTCAACAAAATCAGCGGAAAAATAGGTTAAAATCCATTTGGCAATTGTCTTATCGCCTTATCCCATACTTCCAGGTAATGAACATAGATATATTTTTGAGGTTTTTTAAAAATTAATACTAATGAAATCCGTTTCAGGTTGGCAGTCAATCTTGGACTGAAGACCATCAACAAACTGAGATATGGTGTGGTCAAGAAAGATTCATGATATTTCAATCTGTAGAATCTAGACAATAGAAACATTTCATCAATCACTTCCATACAATAAGGCAGCACATATTTCTGTGTTTTTTAGAGAATAAAAAAGATTAAAAATAAAACTAGCTTCTTCACATTGTTTCTTTGAAATATTTATGACACAAATAAATTAAATCTCATATTCAAAAATATTTATTTTCCCATTCACAAATTTCATACATAATAAAGTACTTTAAAGTACTTGTGTTTTTCTACCACCATTTTTTTTATCCTTACTCGAAAATGTAATAAATTGTAATTTACCTTCAAAATTCATAATCAATATAGTTTGAATATGTTAAATGGCAATGATGTCATATGTAAATGAAGCATGTAATTTTTCATTGCATAGTTAACAAGTTGACCTCCATGTATCTGCATATGTATCTCAAAGTTGTTGATATGGCTTTGAATCTTTGCATATTTTGGAATTAATAGAATAATTAAGTGATACAGAGGACCAATTCTTTTATTTTGCTGATATTTCTGAGAACATGAACCATATAAGGTGCCACAGTCTAAGCAATGGTTAAGTATGACCTACTCATCTTTGAATATATCTCAGTAAAGAAATCTGTCCAATATTTTGGCTTAATCACCGGAAAAGAGGAATGCAAAATATAAAAATTTCAAATGAAATGATCGAAAGGAATTACCTACTGTTAATCAGATGACAATGCAATAAGTCATCATTCTCATGGATACATTACAATTCCTAAAAATATAATTTGGTCCATTCACAAATATGCACACATGCACCTCACATTATGATTTTTTGTCAGGGCTTTATTAAAGTGTGACAGGCTCACTACTTTGTTGCGCAGTTTTACCATGATATGGTGTGAACCTCTGATATTTTTAGTTTGCCAGGTGAGCAAATGGGAGAAAGTGGTACAAGTGGTGCAATATGAGGTCAGCTGTGTAAAACAGTTGCATGTTTATGGCACTTTATAGATCTTCTTGACATCACTGTGAGCTTCATTATATATGGCTATCACAGTTGGCAAGAATGTATTCCAAGATAAAGCTATACATTTTTTTCCATTTAATATTATATATGTATATATAATCTTATTTCACCTTATTCACATCTTTTATTGGCCACTTCCAAAAGAAAAGAAAATTTAAGTCTAAGGATGCATGCTAAATCTTCTTTGTAGAATTTGATTAGTGTTTATGAATTACACAAAGTGGTTTTGTTCCTTAATTTATATTAATCCACTGTTGAACTGTTTTAATATAAATTGGTTCTCCTTAATAAGTCAAAAATTAGTGCTTCAAGATGAATCCTAACAACAAACATATCTTGGGAAATAATTAAATGCTAAATTAACAAAACAAAACAACACTTTGTTTAACAGAATTTGCTGACATACACATTTTCTTATACACATCTTGAATTTTTAAAAAATTCAAGTTTGATGCATTTTTGACCTCATGGAAAATATTTTTTATCTTGTTGCCAAAGTTTGTTGATGATGTCCTCCACGTTGGTGGATTCTGGGAAGCGGTCCTGGAATGACTGGATCATACCATCTGCGGTTCCTTCATACTCCAACAATTCCACACCCGATCCTGAAATGTTTACAGAAAAAAAAAAAGTCATTGAAATATTGAGCTAGAAGGGTAAATTGAAGGATAGATTGTATCAGTTACAATGGAAAACCTGTTACAACTCCTAAATATCAAGTTCATAGTCAAACAAAAAAAGGTTCGTGAAAGTCAAATTATGTGCTAAATCTAAACCTTGGAAAAATTAAAAGAGGCAATTTACCTCTTTCTTGCTACTTACTTAATACAATAACAAGTAATAAGTCGATATTTAAAAATTATTTTTTAATACAACCACATTATCGACAAGAAAGGTAAATGATCGCTTGGTAACAATTTCTGGGGCAGAGATCAAGCAAAATATATTGACATACTGACCATTGACTCGGGTGTTGCATTGCACGAAGACCTTGCGGGGTTGTTTGCGGGCGAGGACGATATCCCTCAGCGAGAGGAAGTGGGGTTCATCATTGTCTGACACAGCAGAGTACTTGTCATACATCGCTTTTGCAGTTGCTACATCGGCTGTCGACTTGTACACCTACCACCAGGAAAAAATTAAAAAATAATAAAAAATAATGAATTTATTGGGTTAAACAACAGTTTTCAGCACCAATTACAAACATTTGACAGGGAACATTCACTTCTGGATTACACCTTTGTAGCATGGATGAGAATTGAAACCAAGTCTGTTCTATGGGCATTCTCAGTGCAGGTGGTGGTGAAAGAAGAATGACATTAATGTGGCATATTAACCTACTTACATAACTAATTTGTGAATATTATTTCAATGTTATTTGTGATGTTATGATTTTCGAAAGAATATAAAAAAGTGACAGTTTGGTGTAAAATAGCATGTCAATTGGACAAGGATTAGCAAAGTTATGACAAGTTATATAAAAGCTGAAGATCATTACAGCTTGAGTTACAGAGGTGTTAACCTCCAGGATAAAGTCATTCACAATAACTGCTACCTATGATCTAATTTTATGGGAGTTGCAAGATGATTTCAAAAGTCAACTTGTGTTTCCACACGAAAAATCTTCACTTGACATTTTCAAAGATCTTTATTTAAAATCAACCATGGAAGTAATTTATATTTCGCATAAAAAATATGTCCTGGCAAAAACAAGCCCCAATAAAGTTATAAAAAAGTTCTGGATATGTGTACAATTTAATTGGTCAATTCAAACCAATACAAATGCTTAAGAAATAAATAAAACATAGGCATCAGAGATGCATCAACCCTCAGCCCTGGTAACTTATTGCACAACATTCGCTTCACACAATATTTGTGAACAAAACGTCACCGCACCACATAATTGTTCCTGTGACCTTGAAAAGTAGGTGAAGGGGTGAAGGTCTTCGCTGAGGTCTTCACCAGATGCTTATGTGTGTCAAGTCTCATAAAGTGCCATCATTCGTTCTCGAGTTATAGCAATGATAGGGATTTCACATAATTGTCACTGTGACCTTGAAAAGTAGGTGAAGGTCATGTTCCATAGAAAAATGTCTGAGGTCTTCAACAGATGCTCATGTGTGTCAAATCTCATAAAGCTGCTATCATTTGTTCTAGAGTTATTGTAATTCTAGGGATTTCACATAACTGTCCCTGTGACCTTGAAAAATATGTCAAGGTCGCCGTCCATCGGTCTTGTCCGAGGTTCTCACCAGATGCTTATGTGTGTCAAGTTTAGTGAAGCTGCCATTATTTGTTCTTGAATTATCAAAATGACAAGGATGATTTCACATAATTGTCCCTGTGACCTTGAAAAGTAGGTGAAGGTCGCCGTCTACTGAACTCGTCCGAGGTTTTCACCTGATGCTTATGTGTGTCAAGTTTCATGAAGCTGCCATCATTTGTTCTAGAGTTATCACGATGACAAGGATGATTTCACATAATTGTCCCTGTGACCTTGAAAAGTAGAAGAAGGTCATGTTCCATAGAAAAAATTCTGTAGTCTTCACCACATGCTTATGTGTGTCAAATCTCATAAAGCTGCCATCATTTGTTCTTGAGTTATTGCGATTCTTGGGATTTCACATAATTGTCCCTGTGACCTTGAAAAATAGGTCAAGGTCGCCGTCCATCGAACTCATCCAAGGTTTTCACCAGATGCTTATATGTGTCAAGTTTCATGAAGCTGTCATCATTTGTTCTAGAGTTATCGCGATGACAAGGATGATTTCACATAATTGTCCCTGTGACCTTGAAAAGTAGATGAAGGTCATGTTTCATAGAAAATATTCTGAGGTCTTCAACAAATGCTTATGTGTGTCACATCTCATAAAGCTGCCATCATTCGTTCTTGAGTTATTGCGATTCTTGGGATTTTACATAATTGTCCTTGTGACCTTGAAAAATAGGTCAAGGTTGCCGTCCATCGAAGTCATCCATGGTTTTCACCTGATGCTTATGTGTGTCAAGTTTCATGAAGCTGCCAGCATTTGTTCTCAAGTTATCGCGATGACAAGGATAATTTCACATAATTGTCCCTGTGACCTTGAAAAGTAGGTGAAGGTCATGTTTCATAGAAAAAATTCTGAGGTCTTCAACAGATGCTTATGTGTGTCAAATCTCATAAAGCTGCCATCATTTGTTCTTGAGTTATTGTGATTCTTGGGATTTCACATAGTTGTCCATGTGACCTTGAAAAATAGGTCAAGGTCGCTGTTCATCAAACTCGTCCGAGCTTTTCACCGGATGCTTATGTGTGTCAAGTTTCATGAAGCTGCCATCATTTGTTCTAGAGTTATCGCGATGACAAGGATGATTTCACATAATTGTCCCTGTGACCTTGAAAAGTAGGTGAAGGTCATGTTTCATAGAAAAAATTCTGAGGTCTTCACCAGATGCTTATGTGTGTCAAATCTCATAAAGCTGCCATCATTTGTTCTTAAGTTATTGCAATTCTTGGGATTTCACATAATTGTCCCTGTGACCTTGAAAAATAGGTCAAGGTCGCTGTCCATCTAACTCGTCCGAGATTTTCACCAGATGCTTATGTGTGTCAAGTTTCATGAAGCTGCCATCATTTGTTCTCAAGTTATCGCGATGACAAGGATGTTCGCTACAGACATACAGACATACATACATACATACATACATACCCACGCCAGGAGTACTGCAATACCCTCAGCCTGATTACATCAGGGGCTGAGGGTAAAAATGTGCTTAAAACACTCAAAATGGATTCAGTTGCTGAGGCTTTCTCTGATCCTCACCTGAAGTTTAGTGAGGAAGTCACCAATGGCCAATTTTCCGACCGAGTTGATCTTGCTGCGGTCCAGCATGATGCGGATGTCTGGCTTGCCGTCATCGGCGGTGAGTTTCTTAATGGTGACCAGGTCCTCTCCGGCCTCCAGCAGCACTCTCAGTATCACATATCTTGCCTGCATATGAGCCTACAACAACACACAAGTAACAGAGATAGGTCCAGGGAGACATCTGGGCTATGCTGAATGCAATCTGGCTTGCATAACATCATTCTAGCTTATCAGTTATTGCTGGAAGAAAATGTTGATGTAACTTTGTCTCCATGGTTATAGACTAAAAGTGATGAGACAATTCATATTTAAATGAAACAATTTTGTAAGGCTATTAAAGGGCATTTTTGATCGAACAATTTATAACTTCTGATCACTGTTCATTGCTTTACTGATATGTAATTTCCTTGCAAACTGGTGAGTGTGAAGTATTTGAACTTGATGAACACAACAAATTATGTTGAAACTCAGATGGGTCCATTGTCTCCTCATACATGGATCAGAATGAGACATTTGTGACTTTGATGAGCCATTGTCCCATGTCTCACCCCTAACAAGATCCCTGCTTATGTAATCTAATTTTAGTTCATATAGAGCAATCCCAGTTAATTTTGCAGTTAAGGAAATAGATATAACATGAAAGATGTTGATGATAATAAGGAGAAAGATTTCTTTAAAAAAAGAAACAATACAGTGCTGTTCAAAACAATGTAAGTTACATATTTACATCAGAATTTATATTTAATTATTCTTGGCAGAAAGACAATTTCCACCAAATCCACTCTAATCCTACATGCCAAACATGACTTGCCAGTGTGAGTATAAGAGAAGTGTGAGAGTATTTACCTGCCTCCAGGTGCCAGTCTGGGGAGTGTAGAATTCCAGAGCTACCAGCCCTGCTCTCACCATGTTTAGCCAGTTAACGTAGATGATATCATCAGCAGCCTGACCCTCGTGACCAAATATCCTGTAATTCATTCCAAAAGAGTGATGTCAATCTTGTGTGGTTGATAATTTCACCTCATGTTCTTTGAATGTCTAATGCTAGATTTTCAGCTGAAGTATTTTAGAAAGCAGGCTAAAATGAATGCAATCACATTAAATTATACACAAAAAGTAAGAATTCTTATGAAGACATATATATTCTATTGGCAAAATTGTCCAGTCCTGCCTTTTGTTACATTAAATTTTACATATACACACAAAAACCAAAAAAAAACAAACAAACAAAAAAAACAAAAACAAAAACTGGATTCTACTGCAGACATTTATACTCCAATGGCAACATTGTTTGATGTTTTGCCCTTTTTGCAAACTTTGGAATATTCTGTAAACTTAAGCATAGAAGAAGCTTACTTGAGTATCTCAGAGGAGAGGCAGAGGTAGATGCCAACACACTCAGCTCTGCACTCTTCATAAGAGGAGCTGATCACTGAGAACTTGGTATCCCAGGTCTCGTTATGTTCGTACCAGGTCTCTATCTGCATTGAATAACATTTTTAGATAAAATCTATCCGCATATATTAAACAATAAGCAAGATGTTATCTGCGAGTTATTTTGGTGATAACTTATAATAATAAAGTAGATAAAATCTATTAACTTCCCTTTAGAATAGTGGGGCATTCATAAAACATCGTTGGAATAATTTAAATGTGCTATTGAGACATAAAAGATGATTTACATGTGTATTATCACATACTCTACAATAACAGAGCAAGTATCAGCTAGAAAAATGACAGGGGAAAGTACTTCACAGCCTAATCCACAAGTACCTTTTCTTTGGTCTCTGTGTGCTTTACATGTTCTGCATCAAAGTTAAATGTACCATCAGCATTCTGCAACAAGGAAATAAGAAAACTACTGGTATTTGAAACAGCAAGACTGGGTTGTTCAATATGCTTCACAACAGCAAAGTTTCAAAATTGTTTCAATTGCAACCTATTTTATTTTTAATTTGATATTTTAGATCAAATTATATATTTGTATTGACTGGGGATATTGAGAATGGCAGAAAATGTTCTTACCTTAATGAAGAGTTTTCCACTTCCATGTCCCAGCAGTTCATGAAGTCCAACCTGAACTTCAAATGACTCTGCCTTCAGTTTGGTAAATAAATCCTGTGATAATATAAGAGCATATATTTAGCAAGATTCTTTTCACAGTAGAAGTGTGCCAAAAAAATGAACCATATGATTATTACAAAACCCTTAAATATAACCTGTGTTCAGTAAAGATAGATGATATTTTTCATCATATAGCAGAATTTTTTGTGTTGATAAATTAGGATTGCAGAGCAATTTTACCTATAGAAATTTAAATATTGCAGGAAAAGAGATCATATGATTTTGATGGTGCAATTTGTTATTAATAGTAATTTAATGTACGAACAAAAAACTTTCCTAATGTTTTTTTGAAACCTTCAATTTAACTCTTGACGGCAATTTGAATGTCTGTGTTTTGTTATTGGAAGTTTACCTTGTCTTTGTCCTCCAGGAATGTGATCTTATTTTTGTCTGTTTCCTTGTAACCACACGCCAGAACATTACCAAGTGATACGTTCTTAAATCCCTCCGACTGGCGGATATCATCATCTAACAACAAACAAGTTGTTCACTTATTTAACCTATTCTCTGTAGCCAGATCAGAAAATTTAAATTTCTTGTTATCCCTTTTTTGTGTAACTTTGTGCATGCTCTGACTTTAAAATGGTAAATCCCCATTCAAATTCAATGCAATATGTTCATGCACCAAACTGCAATAAGTTCATGCACCAAATTGCACAAAACACCCTATCAGTTCAACTTGAAAGTAATGGAATGCCTCAGTACTACTTTGGGAAGCAACTTATACACACGTCTCTGCTAAATTGGCTTTGCAAAGCTGATGGTAACTCTAAAAGTAACCCAGTACTACTGTGTGTGGCAAATATGCATGGTAACCGGAAAATTGGGAAGGAAAACAATATTTTCTATTATGGAGTACTAAATCTTGAGAAATAACCCATAGTAGTACTCACAGTTAGGAATGTTTATGCCTGCAGGGATGCCACTTGAGCCGAATGTGAGCACATCGAGGGATGTAAAGTCTGGTCTGAGGAACTCATCCTTCTCATAAGATGTTGGCCATGGCAATAAGGGCAAGAAATGTTCAGCTTTGTCCACCAACTCAGAAAACTTGGCACTCATCTCCTTGTTCACCATCGCCACAAAACCTACCAGTCAGAGAAAGACATTCGCATTATTGTTGGAAACAGCTTGGTCATTGTCCTTATACAGATAGGTCTTTTAATGATTATCTGTAAATTGTTCTTATGATAAAAAGGTTGAAGGCAGTGGGTTGGAATAATGGAATTAATGGCTACAGTTTAAGTTTATAATAATTTCTAGCCAAGAAATATTTTAATTTTTTATGGTGATCATTTTAAATTCAATAATGTTTTGTACCATGATATATCAGAACATTGTAATAAATGAGAGCAAGAGAAGAGGGGGGTATTGTAATGAATATATACTTCAGAAATAAAATTACCTTCAAATTCTCCCCTGGCACCATAGGGATCTCTGTATGACTCTATAAATCCAATGTACCTGAAAAAAAAATCATCTTTTGTTTCTCCACAACTGTGACAAAAAAGTTTTGGAAATAACCTTAACTTATAATTGGATCAATAATATATTTTTACTCTAAGGAAATGCTTCTAAATCATCGCCGGGAACATTCAATACACACGTTTCAATGATTGGTCCCTTGTTTTGGATCCAGTGCCTGGATCCGTCCTTGTGGGCTGGGATAGATCCCTCTGTAAAGCTGCGCACATACTCAGTCAGCATCTTCTTTTCCTTGTCATTGGATGCATATTCCTAACAACAGCAAGATAACATGCTAGAAACTACAAACTGCTCTTTTACCTTATTGTTGTATCACTGTGTTGTAATAATTTGCATTGTTATGTTTGTGCATAGTACAACTATACTGATTTCAACTAAATGATTGATTATCCTATTTGTCATCCAAAACGTTGATATATTCTAAATTGCTTAAAGTTGTAAAAAAAATAGTAAATAACCAAATTAGATGTACCCTGATTAAAATGAAAGTGATAAGATTCTTTTTCTTAATGTTTCTTTATCCAAAGAATTATAAAGGTTAGTTAACTCACCTTTGCTGAATCCAAGTTCTGTGAAAGAAGTTTCATCAGTGTACTGTAGTCTCCTCGTGTCACCTTGAAGGTCACAGCCTTGTTTTGACCTTTGGGCACATATTCATGAGTTCCTAGCAACAATTCACTGTCCCCTGATCCTACAATACCCAAATATTTATCTTACAGAACTGGCCATGAATGTGACATTGTTTATGTCTCAATTGTAATGGAATGTAAATTTGTATGTAATTATATTAAGGTATTTGGATACCCTGGTTGTAGGTGGAGCCACAGTAGCACCATCTCCACCTGGTGGAAAAAATGGCAAATTGGAGTTGTCTAGTAAATGAAATCTTAAATAAATGTACCTCCACTTGTAAAACCTTTCCCACCAAAATTCAAATCAGCTTTGCTCATTCTGAGACATTAAAATGAAAATTAATGAAAAGGGCTGTCGTGAATCATTATACCCAAAAGCATGGTCAAAATATGTGAATAAAGGCATTAAAGAAGTTTCCCAGATTCAAATTATATCATTTAAATGACATATGTTGTAATTACATCTTTCAGACTCAATAATGGACCAAAAATGTCACTTTTCTATAATTTCGCCCATATTTGTGCATATTCTATTTCAAATAATTAATTTTTCAGAAGGAAATAATGTGGTGACATCCATATTTTTTTCCATTATATGATAGAATACATATTTACCTTCATTTTTAGCAAAGTAACTAAGAAATTAAACTAGCCAAAATTAAATAAATGCATTAGATGTGGAATATTGCAGTAAGATTATGCCACTACATGGCGCCACTGTTGTGTTATCAAGCAATCTATAAATAGAAAAAGTACTAATTTCATGCAAAACATGCTTGTTATTGATAAACAATGTAAACTTAAGTATAAAAGTTATATTTCTTTTCCTTAATGTTACATGGGATGCATTTTAACTGAATTATGTTATTTACTAAATTTATTGTAAAATATTGATTTTTTCCCATTATTAGTGACAGCTGTAAAAAAATATACAGATGGTAAATGTACAAATAAAAATTGTTTTTGACTCAGGATATGTCTTCTGTTTCAATATGCAAAAAACTAGAAAAATTAAACTATAAAATGCCAGAGTATCCAAATACCTTAAATGGAAATCAATTAAAATTTGAATCACTTGATCAATTATATTTCAATGGCACATGTGTCAGAACAAGTTTTTAGCAATGATGTGGAGGAAAACACGAATATCATCTTCAATTTGAACTCATTCAAAAAACTTGCACTCAAGGAGCCAGGGGTTATTGACTGGAGATGATACAAGTGAAAAGCAAATCCTGGGATAGACTGAGTGATGTGAATGACTGCACGTATTGAGGAAAAATAAGAAAACTCTGTTAAAGAAAATAAATCTCAGACAAGTCTTTGTTTATATGCAGATACCTGTTGATTTATTGCTACAGAGAAATTAAAATGCTCATCAGTTTATATTGGAGATAGAGATGTGATGCAAGAATGCATCAATGGGGCTAACAAATGTCTTAATAGCCTCTATGAATGGGACTGACAAATATCATCATAGACTCCATCAGATGGGTATGACAAATGTCATCATAGCCTCAATCAATGGGTCTGACAAATATCATCATAGCCTCCATCAGATGGGTATGACAAATGTCATCGCCTCCATCAATGGGACTGACAATTGTCATCATAGCTCCATCAGATGGGTATGACAAATATCATCATAGACTCCATCAATGGGTCTGACAAATGTCATTGCCTCCATCAATGGGACTGACAAATGTCTTAATAGCCTCTATGAATGGGACTGACAATTGTCATCATAGACTTCATCAATGGGACTGACAAATATCATCATAGCCTCCATCAGATGGGTATGACAAATGTCATCATAGCCTCCATCAATGGGACTGACAATTGTCATCATAGCTCCATCAATGGGACTGACAAATATCATCATAGACTTCATCAATGGGTCTGACAATTGTCATCAAAGACTTCATCAATGGGTCTGACAAATATCATCATAGACTTCATCAATGGGTCTGACAAATGTCATCATAGACTTCATCAATGGGATAGACAAATGTCTTAATAGTTGTCTCTTACCTTCTGAACTTGCAGATGCCAGGCATATCTCATATATAGTTTTGCCATCTTCTGTATACTTGAAAAGACGAGTGTTGTAAGGACTGAGACCTTTTTGGCTCATAAATTCAGAAGTAAGCTCAGCATCTTGCAGATCACAATTATCTGAAAAATAGGTAGTGATACCCTGCAAGGCACAAAACATGATATTAAGATTATGTAAAATGTAATCAAAAACATCACTACACTTTATCCATATAAATTGGACTATAATGAATTAGATCAGACAGATTACTCCATTTTTAATTGTTTATCTGAATTATACTCTCAGCATAATATTCAAACCTATTTAACACTTTATTCAAAACTGTCTGACTGACTGATCGAAACTGGCATGAAGCAAACATACATTCTATTTCTTGTTCTTTGCAAGGAAAATACATGAACACTGATGTACCAACCTTTTTGCCGAGCCCTAGTTGGGTTTGCCTTGGGGTAAGGTTAAAGAGTCTGTCCTTGATGCCCTCCCAGATTGCTGATACCATGGGGTCCGAAGTGTAAGCTTTGCTGGCCTTGATCAACTTCTCAAACTTGTCCTGTCAACAAATAAATAAATTAATAAATCATGCTATATTCAAATGTTTTACCATAACTATTTTTGCACATTATAAACTCTTTGTGTATCTAAATATTTATATATATATATATGTATTAACTTTAATGACATAATTAGTATATAATATATTACAATATAACCTGCAAGATATGAAGTTTTCAAGCTTGGACCATTTCTTACCTCGGGTAAGTTTGGAACAAATTTTGTGTCTCCAAACGATTTATAGTTCCCCATGTTGCCATAGAAACCAGCAGCAAATGTCAGGAAAGCCTAAAACATGGCAAATCAACAATACATATCTCATCTCGATTCACATCAGTTCAGAAAGGATCATAATATAAAAAAAAAATCTAGATAAGTTAAGGAAAAAACATTAGAGAACAATCTGCCATTTTTAAATTGTTTTAAAAAATAAAATATTAACACAGCATTCTCCTTTTCTAATAATATACCTTTGAACATATCAAAAACTTACATACTGTTAAAGATGAAGATGTCAAGGGATCAACATTTTGTACAAACCTTATATTCTTCATCTGTGAATCCCAGTGCTGTAGCAGTTTCTTTCAGATCAGCTACAGGTTGGTGCCGGAAAAGTTTCTGCAGCAGGACAAAAATACCGGGAGACTCTGGAGAGGTCTGAAGTAGGCAAATAAGGCTCCCATACCATGCTGCCTAAAAAATAATTTCCATACATTCTCAATCATTGACCTCCTAGTTAAAAATCTATAACATTGTATTTCTGAAACTCTAATGACAGAAAAACTGGAGAGATGAACTACTTATGTGCAGATAAAAGAAATTAATCTGATACATGACTGTGTTGGTGAACTTCAAGATTAAGTTATTTTGTCAGTTCTCTTGTAATCTGAGAGATTTTGACACAATTGTATTTTATCTCAATCCTGGCTTCTCACCATAGCAAACAAAATTCAAATGCACAGTGATAGAGATTAGAACAAACCTGGGAGATATAATGTGAGTATTGTTTCTCTTGGTTGGTGAGAGCTTCGAAGGCTGTGCTGCACTCCAGGAGGACAATGCCGGTATCGTTGGGCAGGATGAACTGTGACTTGTCTACCTTACTGTCAGCCATTGCTACTCTTAAAGGTATGCTACTTGACAACTGCAATGCAAAAAAGGATCACTCTTGCATCTGACATTTAAATAATTCACAACATTGAAGTCTTTCTTTCAAGAACAAATAAATATCGATTGCTTGATGAAAAAAAAATAAAATCCACTTTGAGTGAAGAGGAATTTAGTCTGCAGAACTATGTTTGTGGTCCCCTGTAACAGGCCCTCAATAAACTAGCATGTAGCCATCACTTGCACAATTAAATATCATGAACTCAATCTCATCAAGTCTGAACACATAAAGAAAATAAATGTAAATGTGTTTTTCATGAATTCAAATGTTATACTCCAAATTTCAATTTAACTCTTATTTTTAATTTAACTCTCATTTAAGATGTAAACATCTCTTTTAATATGTAAAATCTTGGAATAAAAAATGGTTATTACTTATGGAGATGACACTTTATGAATATCACAAAAAACTTACACGGCAATGATTCGACCTTGCTCCAAGAATTTGCTTTAATGGTGGTTTATAACAAAGTGACTGTCGTAGACTGGAATGTTTCAATGTCTGAACAGAAGCTCTCAACAAGACTCTACTAAACATTGATAATGATATCTTCTCCCACCAACTTAAAATAAATGGAAATGCAGACAGCTGAGAAAGCAAGCAATATTAAACAAGAAGATTTCTACAAGTTAAAATGCCAGTGAATAGTTGCAGCATGAAGATAGGCTTTATGTACAAGGAAATGGAGTCAATGTAAGTGCTTTCTATGTCATGACCAATGGGATTATACAAATGAGAAAATTTGTGCTCTACATCCATACAAGTGTTAAATTATAATAAACCTATTTAAATAAATAAAATATACAAAATTAATTCAATAGAATATCTGAACATATCTTCATACTATAGTGGTTAGAAAGTGGGTACAACTTTAACCCCTAACGAACGGGAAGGACGGCAACGTCCACCACCGGCAACGGACGGGAAGGACGTTGACGTCCCCATTGTTCTGACTTGATGACGTCATTTGTAACATTCTGAAGGGCTGCAACTTGTTACAATGTGATCCTGATAATGACGTCAGACTGACTGGATCATGAACTTTTGACCCCAGCACTTCATTAAGCAAATTTAGTAACCATGGTTATAAATTTGATAGTTTTAGCATGTGGATACACTAGTCCAGCCAAAAATTGGTTAGTCCCGCCAATCAACAAAATTTAGATAGCCTAGTCCCCTAGGGGTTAAATAAGCACCCCCTCCCCCCCCCCCCCAAAAAAAAAAAATATATATATAAAAAAGTGACAGAACATTAATCATTCTGGGATGGATGATAAATAAAACTTTTGGGCAAGTCTAATCACAATATTTTACTTTTTCCAACCAACAAGCCCTACCAATATTTGTTTCACTCCCATCCCCAATTCTTTATGGCTTGTCCTAGCAATATCTTTTGTACAAATTAAGATTATGCATGTGCAATGAGTCCACCAACTCCTCAGCTGTATGATACATGTATGCCAAGATGCAGATTATTTTAGATATACAGTGTGACACTGTTCAGAGTTCTCCCACCTCTCAATGAGCATAGCAGGAGTTTGCATATATGTACAAGGCAATAATTGTAGAGCCTCAAGTATGGTATGTACCAGGCTCTGCTGGGCAAGGTATCGCAGCAGTTTGCATGGTCAGCCTGTTTCTCAGTGTTATCAAAAAGCAGCAGCAAGCATCGACCACAGTTGCTGGCATTTTTTACCATTCTCCTGTCCGACCGTGGCTTATTCAACAATGGGAAAGAATTTTGTCTCTCAGTTTGACCATAGCTGAAAGAAATGCAGATGCCCTGTTCACTCTGAGTGCACTCATAACACATGAAATATCCTTCAAGAAGACATGAATGCCAAACATATATTGAAAAGAAAAAGTAGGTAATTTAATTTATATCAAACAGTCAAACAGGCATGGTCAAAAAGGGGAATGGTCAAAACAGCCAGTCCACAACCCGGCATTTGGTTGCTGAATAATGGGCACTTAGCATACCATAACCTCAGGCTCAGCTGTATTATGGTCAAAATAACCACATGACAAAGTGGACCGCAGCACCAAGTGCCTGTATGTTTTATATGGTGGCTATATATTCCCTCCTCTTATCTAAACCTGAAGATAGCTGCCAATATTAATCTTAATCAGCTACTTTCCGTCATAATTAGACTTCATATCTGGCATATATTTTCATTCAGACCCTGACATTAATACTACGCACCCAGATAGTACAACAATTGTTAATGGTACCGTTATATCTAGACCTGTATTAACCCCTAAAGGACTAGCCTCTCTAAATTTTGTTGATTGGCAGGACTAACCAATTTTTGTCTGGACTAGTGTATCCACATACTAAACTGATAACATTTATAACCATGGTTACTCAGTATGCTCAATGAGGTGCTGGGATCAAAAGTTCATAATCCAAGCTGTCTGACGTCATTATCATGATTACATTGTAACAAAATTGTAGCCCAAGAGAATGTTACAAAATGACGTCATTGAGCCAGAACAATGGTAACGGCAACGTCCCTCCCGTCCGTTACCGGTGGTGGACGTTGCCGTCCTTCCCGTCCGTTAGGGATTAAAAAGAAGAGAGAATAGGCCTAGTAAAGCTTGGTAAATTAATATGCATTTTTGAGCATTGTGAAACTAATATTTTCTCCAACTTGTGAATAATTTACACCTGTGGATAATTTACAATAATAAAAATAATAAAATTCAGCAATTTGAACGCGGCCTAATGCTAGAGTTCAATTGCGCGGTCCACTTCATACCAGGTTCCCCTCAGCTGGCTTGGATTTGGAACATTCAGCAGTGGCAGATGTCATTTGTGA
Source organism: Amphiduros pacificus (assembly GCA_949316495.1). Lineage (NCBI taxonomy): Eukaryota > Metazoa > Annelida > Polychaeta > Phyllodocida > Hesionidae > Amphiduros > Amphiduros pacificus. The sequence goes on along the minus strand of OX439005.1, from coordinate 34,264,914 downwards.
CAATTCATAAATGCAAGTCATGGGAGCTTGGTGGCATTGGTGTAGAACTAACTGGTGTTGCTATTATTAACAACTGATAAACTGTTGGGGCAGACTGATTGATTTTATGGCACTTTTGCATTTTATGACTACTTTTTATAACATATAACCACTTGTACTGTCGCCAGAACTGAGAACTGCCGGCAACCGCAAAAGCAGTTTCACCCTTTTATCACCCATTATTTCGCGTTGCTTCAATGACATCTACGATCTTTCATTACTATTCCTTCGACACTATTAACTATTGAGACTTTTGCACACTGCACGATAAAGACTGTGAAAATAAGGTGCAAACTAAAGGAATTTCACGATAAACAAATTTTCTCAGACTTACTCGTTTTGTTGATAACCGGAAGTCGAGTTAGCTCGTATTTAAAGTAGCCCCAAGTGAAATCGGCCCCAAGTGGATAGGTGAACTCGGCCCCTAGGAGAAGCCGGCCCCGGTCACTCTGTAACGGCTCACAACTCATGGAAATCTCCTTCAAGAAGGCTATTTGACCCTAAGGGCCTTAACTAACCCTAGGGACCCTCGGTAGCCGTTAATATCCTTCCGGTAACTTGATAATATAGCCACCTAAATCTGGGGGCCGACATGTCCTAGGGGTCGACTTGTCCTAGGGGCCGACTTTTCTCGGGTTGATTTGGGTCGGGCACGTGCACGAGACCACTATTATAAAGAGAGACCCATGCCATGACCCCTGGTGGTAGTGGAGGCAATCTTTGCCACGAGGGGACAGCACCTCTCTACTTGAATGTAAACATAATTTTAACAAAAAGCACGGTCATTTGGAAATCATCATCATCATCATCATCATCATCATCATCATCATCATCATCATCATCATCATCATCATCATCATCATCATGGAAACAAAATAATTGTTCTGACAGAAACTAACCATCCTGAGCTTTAATGAACATGTCGTGGAATTTTGATATCAATAAAAAAAAAGTTTGTTCAATTTTGTGGATTCTAGGCGAAATAAATGGGAAATCAGTGTTATTATTTGACTCACCGGAATGCGTGGCGCCACCTAGCGGCCAACGGCGTGTGACGTGGGAGATTGGGATGGCAATAGCTCTGAAAAACATGGGCTAGGCTGGAAGAAATGTCAGTACCCTCATATATGCCTAAAATGCATAATATTTTGAAAATGATATTTGACCTTGAAATGACTTTGATGTGACCTTGAACACAGAAAACTGAGAAAATCAACATTTCTTCAGCTTTAATCAACATTTATTAAATCTGTGAGTCAATGTGAATTATTGAGGGCCTTGAGCATTTGTAATATAACAAGTTTGAAACCACTATATCATGCTAAGAAAACAGTTTAAGTTACATCGTGGAATCGTGTGTTGAACCTTGGCATAAATTATAGAAAATATAGGTATATTTTAAGAATGAAGACCGTGAGCACACAATAGTTGGGTCTTAAATAAAATATAAAGTTAACTAGGGTGGCCATATTCCTGGAGATTGATGCAATCCTCAGGGATGAATGTCAGAGTTGCTGGTTATCAGTTACATATTCCACAAAACAGAACTTATTAGAACAAATTATTTGTAACAAATCATCAATAAATAATCCAAAGAATATTATATCGATATATTTATGAAGAAAAGTAATTATTACAAGTATTCACAAAAATGTCATGAATTTGTGGTCCCCAACCACCCCTTACAGCCGCTCATTCCTCCGACGGTTTGTCTTTTACTAGCATAACTATAAAATGATGTGACAAGGGATTTTAGGAGTTTACAAGAAATCTAGCTCACAAGAAATACAAGAAATTTCACTCACCATCGTGTTTGAAAGTACTTTCTTAAAATTTCATTGACCAGTTGGAAGCCTGAAAATCAGATGAAATTAGTCAGATATGTGTGGCAAAAGGATACCATAGCCATATTTTTTCATGTTTTTTACATGATACCTTTTGCAGCATGAAGTCATATAATTTCTCCATGACAAAACTCAGTTTTTCCCTAACAACTTTCAAAATTTCAAATTTCCCAGACAAATCTTTAAATTCCTGGACAATTCCCCGACCATGAAAAATGTCTTTCCCTGACTTTTCCCTGATCCGTAGCAACCATGTGTTCACTTGATAATTTAACAATGATTAAATTACAGGTTATTTTTTATAGTTTTACTAACCTGTTTTCTATAATCCTAAAAGAACTTTACGAACTTCAAGTAGAAGATATTAACATACATTACTGCTAATTGGTCCAATATGATAAATTGTAAACAGTTGTTACAATCCCCTAGATATTACTAATATTAGTAGCCCAACTCATCAATAATTTCAGATTTGACATTGGCACATCAATCTTTACCCAGCTTTACTAGGCCTCTTCAAAAGAGAGGGTGTTATATACTGAGCCCGATGCAAAGGAGAGTAATCAATCTTTCAAAATAAAGAAAATCTGAATATCAAACTTGGAATAAGTTACAAACTTCACTAATAAAATCACAAATCGAAATTTGACTTGACAAAATGTATTTAAGATAACAATGGGATAAACTGTTTTCTTACCTTTTAATCATATTTTCACATATTTTAATACATATTTCAAACAAGTTCTTCACATTCAAACTCACTTGGAGATACCCCCCAGGTGAAAATGATATGATTGACAGCTCACCTTACAAGTTGATCAGCAAATGTATCAAATATTGAAAGTTGGTGTTAATGAAACAAATATGTTGCAAACATAAATAAATTATATTAAAACTGGTTACATTACACTGGGGTGACAGTGAAACAAAGCATTTTTATCAGTAAATTTATTTGGGTACGAGTTGTCTAAGGTGCGAGATTGATGGGACGAGACATGTCTCAGGTGTCAGTGTGTACAGGTACGAGTCGTCTCGAAAGCAATTCAACATGTCATGTAACAGGCATATATAGTTTAAGGTGTAAACATAGCATGACTTATAGCATCCATATATACATGTGTGTGAACTTTGTTACTTGTTCACTATTCACAGTTCATTATTCAATTTTTTTCCTAAATTTGTAGTAAACTATGTCAACATGTCAGATTTCAAAAATTACGTTCGAAATATGACCGAGCTGAATTTTGTGCCATATTATGTGAAAGGAAACTATAATAATAATAAAAACCAAAATATAATTTAAACAAGGGGTAAAAAAACTAGTGCAGGTCGATTCAATGTTCACCAAATTTTGCATACGGGTCAAGGAGGGTCCCATAATGTTATTTATAAAGCGTTTTCTCAGTGCTATTTACGGTAACAAGATGGAGCTACTCACAACTTTTAAGATTTCAATAATTAAATAAAATGAATCCTAATATTCCAAGTGAAAAAGGTGTAACGCAGGTCGATTCAATGTTCACCAAATTTTGCATAGGGGTCAAGGAGGGTCCCATAATATTATTTGTGAAGCGTTTCCCCGGCGCTATTTACGGTGACAAGATGACGCCACTCACAACTTTAAGATTTCAATAATTAATTCAAATTAATTCTAATATTCCAAGTGAAAAAGACGTAACGCAGGTCGATTCAATGTTCACAAACTTGCATATGGGTCAAGGAGGGTCCCATAATGTTATTTATAAAACGTTTTCCCAGCGCTATTTACGGTAACAAGATGGCGCCACTCACAACTTTTAAGATTTCAATAATTAAATAAAATGTATCCTAATATTCCAAGTGAAAAAGACATGGCGCAGGTCGATTCAATGTTCACCAAATTTTGCATACGGGTCAAGGAGGGTCCCATAATGTTATTTATGAAGCGTTTCCCCGGCGCTATTTACGGTGACAAGATGGCGCCACTCACAACTTTAAGATTTTAATATTTAAATAAGATAAATCCTAATATTCAAAGTAAAAAAGACGTAATGCAGGTCGATTCAATGTTACCCGAATTTGGTATACGGGTCAAGGAGGGTCCCATAATGTTATTTATGAAGCATTTCCCCGGCCCTATTTACGGTAACAAGATGGCACCACTCACAACTTTAAGATTTCAATAATTAATTCAAATTAATTCTAATATTCCAAGTGAAAAAGACGTAACGCAGGTCGATTCAATGTTCACAAAATTGCATATGGGTCAAGGAGGGTCCCATAATGCTATTTATAAAGCGTTTTCCCAGCGCTATTTACGGTGACAAGATGGCGCCACTTTCAACTCTAAATAAGATAAATCCTAATATTCAAAGTAAAAAAGACGTAATGCAGGTCGATTCAATGTTCCCCGAATTTGGTATACGGGTCAAGGAGGGTCCCATAATGTTATTTATGAAGCATTTCCCCGGCCCTATTTACGGTAACAAGATGGCGCCACTCACAACTTTAAGATTTCAATAATTAATTCAAATTAATCCTAATATTCCAAGTGACAAAGACGTAACGCAGGTCGATTCAATGTTAATAATAATAATAATAAAATTTGTATAGCGCTGATACCAGACAAGTCTGTTCATAGCGCTGTGTTCAGGACGTGCATCCTGAAGAGATGGGTTTTCAGTCTATTCTTGAAAGAGGAGACTGAGGTACTCGTCCTAATATCAGTAGGCAAGGAATTCCAAAGTCTAGGGCCTACAGCTGAGAAGGCCCTGTCACCAATTGTCCTAAGCCTGGTATCGGGTACTTGTAGATGGGTGCCATCGTTGGATCTTAGACAGCGTTCCCCTTGTTTGATTAGGAGTAGATCACGCAGGTAAGGCGGAGCCTTACCATTTAGGGCTTTCCAGGTTAAGAGAAGGATTTTAAAGTCAATTCTTGCATGAACGGGGAGCCAGTGCAGTTCCCGTAGTTTTCCAGAAATGTGATCAAATTTCTTGATTTTTCCTACAACACGTGCTGCAGAGTTTTGGAGGTATTGTAGCTTCCTGATGTCAGTTTTAGGAAGACCAGCCAGCAGACCATTACCATAATCCAGAGTTGATGTAACAAAAGCATGGGTAAGTGTAACAGCGGTCTTCTCGTCTAGACAATGTCTTATGGCCGCCAAGTTTCTAATGTGGTAATAGCCCTTCTGGCACATTTTTCTGATCTGGGCCTTCATGTCCATATTGGAGTCAAATGTGATGCCCAGGTCCACCACAGACTCACTAGGAGCAATATCAGAGCCACCCACTCTGATCGTGTCAGGGATGCTACTACTGGAGGCAGTACTGTACTTGTTAGTACATATCAGCATCTCTGTCTTTCCATCGTTTATCTTCATCTTATTTGATATAAGGAAATTTCTGACCTCACAGACACACTCCTCAAGTTTGAGTCTGCTCATATCAACTTGGTGGGGGGAAGAGTGATCTACAGGGATGTATATCTGAGTATCATCTGCATAAATATGATAGCTCAGACCATATTTGGCCAGGATATCAGAAAGGGGTGTCATATAAATGGTGAACAGTATGGGACCCAGAACTGAGCCCTGTGGCACTCCATATTCTATGGACTTGAGACAGGACCTATGGGTCCCCACCTTTACACATTGTTTCCTGTTCGTGAGATATGACCGAATCCAGGAAAGGGCATGACCCCTGACGTTACATCTAGCCTCCAGTCTATCAAATAGAATTTGATGGTCAATGGTGTCAAAGGCAGCGGAGAGGTCAAGCAGCAGCAGAATGACTGACTTTTTGCTATCTAAAGCACATAAGATATCATTTTGTACCTTTAACAAAGCAGTTTCAGTGCTATGATATTCTTTGTAGGCTGATTGAAACTTGTCAGTAAGGCCATTCCTTACAAGATGAGGGACTAATTGGTCTGCAACTGCCCTCTCAGTTAGCTTAGAGATAAACGTCAAGTTGGAAACAGGCCTGTAGTTCTTCTCAATCAGCTCTAGACCAAGTTTCTTCAGCAGGGGTGTTATGATGGCTATTTTCATATTTTCAGATACTGCTGATTCCATCAGTGATTTGTTTATGATGGAAGTGATTATTGGTAAGAGGTCATCTAGGAGGTCAAGTAGGAGCCAGGTTGGGATAGGATCCAACTCACATGACTTCTTTGCAGACCTCTTGACCAATTTTCGCACGTCATCTATGGTTAAGGGTTTGAAGCTCTCAAGACATTCTGTACTATTGTTCGCAGTGTCACCTGGTGGTGGAGTTTGGCAGGGTAGAGCCTTGTCAATTTCTCTGCGGATTCCTTCTATTTTTTCAAGAAAGAATGTGTTAAACTTCTCAGCTTGAGTGACCTCACAGTCAGTTTGGGGCATAGGTGTGTCCTTTTTCTTGTGCATGACTGTGTCAATGGCCCTAAAGAGCTTTTTAGGGTCATGTTTATTTTCCTCAACCAAGTTGGAAAAGTATGTTGATTGAGCGGATTTCAGCAAGGAATTGTATTTGTTTCTCTGAGAGTTATACAATTCCTTGTCAATGTGTGAGCCAGTCTTATTCATTTTTCTCTCAAGCCTTCTCCTGAGAGATCTTTCCAGCTTTAGTTGGTCACTCATCCAAGGTACTGGTTTGCGCTGAGTGACCTTGGCAAACCTGATAGGAGCATGTTTATCCATCAGTGATGTGAGCTCCTTATCATAGTGATCGACCATGTCACTCAATGATAAGTGTTCCCATTTTCCAGTAGCATCCGTTAGGGATTTGATGTCTTTTCTAAGGGACTGAAGATCCAGTCCCTTAAAGTTCCTGTACTTGATCGATTTTTTGGAGGGTTTGGGGGGTGAGATACCTAGGTATAACATAATCATTTTATGATCAGATATGTATTCATCCACCAGGTGGCTCTTAAGAAACTTGTTCCCTTTGAAAGTGATGATAAGATCAAGGGTGTTGCCCAACTTATGGGTCGGTTCATGTACCCATTGGTTCATGTCAAAAGTGGAGAGAATGTCATTGAACTTTATGACATCAGGTTTATTAGGTTTGTTGACATGAAAATTGTAGTCACCTAAAAAGATGACTTCATGGCTGAAAGAACCATAATGTGCCACCAGCTGGGTGAACTCGTCATAGAACTCAGAGTAGGTATACCTATAAATGTTCACCAAATTTTGCATAGGGGTCAAGGAGGGTCCCATAATGTTATTTATGAAGCGTTTCCTCAGCGCTATTTACGGTGAATCTGAATGGTTCCAGACCATACATACCTGTATGATATATTAGCTAAATAATACTATAATATTCATTACTGCACTGCAATAGTTACGATCATTACACATTATCTAAATTCATTTACATAATGATTTTTGTGGTCAGAGGCGGTAGAAGGCCTCACCAGTAGATCTAGAATTAGATAAATATAGTATCCTGACATGCTGCTGAGAAATAGGTTGATAAATGGGATCTACCTCCTGCCTGGGAGGGTCTGGATGTGCCCTAATTCTGGCGAAAAGGGTGTCAGTAATTGGATACAGATGTCACAGCATCCCAAACTAGTGACTGTGAGTGAGGCATGTCCTTGATGAAGCATTGCATAAGTACCACTGGTATGAGATACATCCTCACCACCATTAGATTGTGTGTGCAGGAAGAGTCAAACTGTATCTCTTAGTTGGAAATGCCGTGAAATATAAAAAATCTCCAAAGAGGATTTATCTTTCCCCATCTCTTGTTGTATCGGGTTCATGTTTAATGGATCTATGGTACAACGCTGACTAATAGTAAATAATCTTTTTGTGATGTCAAGGATTATTCGGGGTACTTAAGCAGACACTTTATTTCCACCAAGAAGACAACATCTTACATTGTGTTTTGCCAGGGCAAGTAAGTATTTTCTGTATATTCAATGAATGGGGACTGGTTAGACTGGTATGACCCAACTTACATCTGCGGAAAAGAAAAAGAAAAGCCTGTAAGAAATTTAGAAGTTAAACCTGGGAGTCTAACACCTGCTGAGCTGAGCTATTACCGCTAAACCATTGCGTCTTATGACGCCATATGAGCCGAAAACTTGAAGAATCTGACGTTATTCAACTTTGTGACAATTTTGACTCATCATAGACAGTATTTAGACCAAAACATTTCGGAAGTGAAATGTTCTACTTTCTCCACCTAATATGGAGATGTAAATTTTATTTCTCCATTCCAAGTGTAGACAATTCTACAACGTTTTAGAAACGTCCACGTCAGAGATTTCCACACCACCTTCCCAACCTGCAAAAAGCTCAATACAAATGCATTTATTTACCTGAAATATCACACAATTTTGTCAACTGGCACAATGTTAACATTTAGTTTATACCATCAAGGCATTCATTGGCAGGCATTTACAATGTATGATTTTTTATGTGGGAAAATCTGCCAAAATATGCGTCCGTTCCAGTCAAATAGCATTTGCCCAGCAAGGTGATTTCACATTGATGAAACATTTTAACTCACGGAATTTTGATATTCTAACAAAATAGCTTGTTGCTTTTGTGAAAAACAATTCTTTTATTTTTACAAAAAAGATGTGTTAGGTTAAGAAAATATTGATAAACAATTAAGGCAATTTTCTAAAATATATTATCTATACTGTGAAAATCTCACCCTTCTATATCTATAGATAATTTTCATACAGACTTTGTAGTGACTAAAACTCTTCTTTGTACATATCAATTTCAAGGGATTGCAGGGAAGTAACTATGAAATTTAAATTATCCAAAGGTACACCATAGAAAAACCTATTCATTACGATATGATTTTTTTATGTATTCTAAACATTTCAAAATAGCTCCCTTTATTGGCGGTAACACACATTGCTTCAAAGGAAAACTCTCCCATTGTTCTAAACAATGGGTTGCTATGGCATCATGTGCATAATCCATGATGTCACAACTCCAATCATCATACTCCAAGGTGACACCATGTACCCACTGCAATAGGAAGTTTTGTACTACCCATTTCATATTCAATTTCTCCCATTTCTAGTGATGGAATTATGAGATTCTTCTTTCAATAACTGAGAGATAATATTATTGCATTAGGTCGCAAACATTTATGAATGTTATTGTATTCCTCTTTGCAAAAGCTATAGGTCTTTCAGAGTTAACATCTTAATCGATAACGTTAACGTTGGTTTAATTTAGTATAAGTTATTGGAGCTATCTCATCTTAATCCATATCCTCTGTGTACAAAGCCAAATGCGAATTCACCCCATTGTTAATTGTTGTCACCTGAATGAGACGATCCTCTCTAAAATGCAGATCTTTGTCCTGGGGAGTATCGTGATTATCTCTTTGATTACGTCAGTTTATATGATATATACAGGACCTATCTCCGACTGTATATGTCAGTTTATATGATATATAAAGGACCTATCTCCCACTGTATATGTCAGTTTATATGATATATAAAGGACCTATCTCCCACTGTATATGCTAGTTTATGTGATATTTACAGGACCTTTCCCCCCGCTGTTTATGCCAGTTTATTTGACATTTACAAGACTTATCCCCACAGAATATGCCAGTTTATGTGATGTTTACAGGACCTATCTTCCACTGTATATGTAAGTTTATTCTACCTTTAAAAGACCTTTCCTGAATTATAAATGTCAGTTTATTCACCAGCACAATATGTAATTACCCCTAAAATGTACCACAAATATAACATTTTAAATTTATTATTGACAAACAACAAAGCAAAAACTGATAAACAAGCCAGCTATCCTGAAAATATGCATATCGAAGGTTATATTAGTTGACCTTTTATATTAGGCCCTTTTTCAGATTTTAAGACAAACTGGTTCCTGTCTGAAAAGAAGCTTTCCTGAAAGTGAATAAAATGAATGGGATATTAAGTTCTTTTATCTCTAATTGATACATATACAATATTTTCTATCAGGCTCTGTTAGAATATTCCAGACTGGTGAAAGGTCATTGACCTTGTCTGACAAAACGCTATTGGCATTTTGCTTGACAAACGGTCAGTGCCCTTGCCTAAAATGTATAAAAAGTATAAAAATATTCATTTCTATATTTCCTAATGGTATACAATCATCCTAATCCCATCCCTTATAAGAAAAGGTCATTGACCTTACTTATTAACAAACTCTTCTGAAAGAAACAGTAATTGACACTTCAGAACTATCTGGGGTTTCATATCAAACCTCTTGTAAGAACAGACCATGCAAGGACTTGTAAAAGGTCATTGACCTTGCTTGTAATCAATTTGTGCTGAAAAGAAACAAAAAATGAAAGGGTCACTTGAAGTATTATAATAGTGAGTTTGTCCTTGCTTAATATGCGTCTTTACTTTGTCACTGGCTCCCTTCTGAAAACAGTCACCGGCTCCCTTCTGAAAACAGTACAAAAACTGTTAAAAGGTCATTGACCTTCCCTTTTTTTTTAATAATTGACCTTACCTGGAAGGTCATTGACCTTCCCTTTTTATCAATTATTGGCCTTTCCTGGAAACAAACAGTCTTGAAATCTTAAAGAACAGGAATGATTTTAGTACATATATATCCTTGAAAGGTACGTGAAAAGTTCATTGATAACTGGTAAAAGGTCATCGACCTTGTTTAGTCCTGAAAGAAAAAAATGAAAGGGACATTTCTTTCATTTGCATGTGATGTGTTTTATCAGGATCCTGATATGAATGGTGCCCAGCCTGGTAGCTTGGTAAAAGGTCATTGACCTTGCCTGGAAACAAGCAGCCCTGAAATGAAAGAAAATACTGGTAGATTACAGTGGATGTCTCTTTGTTCAAACATTGTCCAAATCATGATGCTGAAAATTCCATGTAGATGGCATCTGGGTTAGGATAAAGTCTGGAAAAATATATATCCAAAATAACAGTTTAAATGTCTTTCCTTTGCAAAAACCTGTAACAGAGTGAGGCTTGTATTACACGTGTCAGCCTGGTGGTTAGCATCCTGTGTAAGCATTTTGTAAACATGTCCTAACAGCTTGGGACACAAAGGAAGAATAGCTGTTTTCCCGCCACCAAGCCTGTCACCCCTCATTAGTTCTTCTAGGTCACTGCACTAAGGTACAATTAATCTTAGAATAATAGTCAAAAGTTTGGGAAGCAGGGATAATCTCAGGCGGCAACCAAGCTTGGACACAAAGTTATCTCTGATCAGATGTTATCCCTGTGTTGTGGTTAGCGGCTCTCTCTGTTCTCTGTGGGGTATTTTTCCAACCTCTCCAACTTGTCACCTCAATCTATATTACTCTAAGAATTAATTAACTCCTGTTGAGCAAGCCAGCACACTATCATAAAGATTTTATAATTGGTCCAGGATTCTCACTTTAACCTTCTTCAAATCATCACTACAGATTTGCCAAGTATAGTGATGATCAAGAATGATCTTGAATCTCATCAGATTTAAGTTCAATTCATTTCACTGCATCCCTGTGCTGTCTCACTTGCATCACAAAATATAAATAGCTGCTGGATGTGGCTGGCATGAGCACTTGATTAACCTTGGTTGTCATGGCGACAGTCTCCATGGGGTATCAAGTGGGGTCAGGCAAATTGTTGCTGACCCAATTTTCAAAAGGCCCGCTATTAATTCACATATGAAGATTTCAAAACAGGGACGAGGGCCCATAGATGAGAAACCCATACCAGGACCTAAAGGCCAGAGGGTCTGGTGATTAAAACTTGTGGTGCAAGGCTAAAAGACGGCACTTTTTTTATTTTGATATTTTCCCTGACATACAATCCAAGATTTGTCAATATTTTTGTTTCTAGTACATCTCCACTCTAAAAAGTCCTATCAGTATCTATACAACATAACAATCATGAAATAAGAGATATCTAAGAGATCTGAATGTTATATAATACCATAAAAGTGTAAAATACGCCAGGCGCAATTTAGACATTTTATACTCTTTTTGTCATTTACTATCCAAGATTAGCTAATATCTTAGCTTGTAGTGAACATTTTTTCAATCTGAAAAGTCCTATCAGTATCTTAACTTCATGAGAATCATGGAATAAGAGATATCTAAAAGATCTTAATGTTATATAGTACCATAAAAGTGTAAAAAACGTCAGGCGCGATTTAAACATTTTATACTCTTTTTGTCACTTACTATCCAAGATTTGCTAATATCTTGGCTTGTAGTGAACATTTTTTCAATCTGAAAAGTCCTATCAGTATCTAAACATCATAAGATCAGTATCTAAAAATCATAAGAATCATGAAATAAGAGATATATAAGAGATCTTAATGTTATATAGTACCATAAAAGTGTAAAAAAACGTCAGGCGCGATTTAAACATTTTATATTCTTTTTGTGACTTACTATCCAAGATTTGCTAATATCTTGGCTTGTAGTGAACATTTTTTCAATCTGAAGAGTCCTATCAGTATCTAAACATCATAAGAATCATGAATAAAGAGATATCTATGAGATCTGAATGTTATATAGTACCATAAAAGTGTAAAAAAAACGTCAGGCGCGATTTAGACATTTTATATTCTTTTTGTGACTTACTATCCAAGATTTGCTAATATCTTGGCTTGTAGTGAACATTTTTTCAATCTGAAAAGTCCTATCAGTATCTAAACATCATAAGAATCATGCAAAAAGAGATATCCATGAGATCTGAATGTTAAATAGTACCATAAATGTGTAAAAAACGTCAGGCGCGATTTAGACATTTTATACTCTTTTGGTCACTTACTATCCAAGATTTGCTAGTATCTTGGCTTGTAGTGAACCTTTTTTCAATCTGAAAAGTCCTATCAGTATCTTAACATAATGAGAATCATGAAATAAGAGATATCTAAGAGATCTGAATGTTATATATACCATAAAAGTGTAAAAAACGTCAGGCGCGATTTAGACATTTTATATTCTTTTTGTGACTTACTATCCAAGATTTGCTAATATCTTGGCTTGAAGTGAACATTTTTTCAATCTGAAAAGTCTTATCAGTATCTTAACATCATAAGATCAGTATCTAAACATCATAAAAATCATGAAATAAGAGATATATAAGAGATCTGAATGTTATATAGTACCATACAAGTGTAAAAAACGCCAGACGCGATTTAGACATTTTATACTCTTTTTGTCACTTACTATCCAAGATTTGCTAATATCTTGCCTTGTAGTGAACATTTTTTCAATCTGAAAAGTCCTATCAGTATCTAAACATCGTAAGAATCATGGAATAAGAGATATCTAAGAGAGCTGAATGTTACATAGTACCATTAAAGTGTAAAAAACGTCAGGCGCTATTTAGATATTTTATACTCTTTTTGTCACTTACTATCCAAGATTTGCTAATATCTTGGCTTGTAGTGAACATTTTTTCAATCTGAAAAGTCCCATCAGTATCTAAACATCATAAGAATCATGAATGAGATCTGAATGTTATATAGTACCATACAAGTGTAAAAAACGTCAGGCGCGATTTAGACATTTTATACTCTTTTTGTCACTTACTATCGAAGATTTGCTAATATCTTGCCTTGTAGTGAACATTTTTTCAATCTGAAAAGTCCTATCAGTATCTAAACATCGTAAGAATCATGGAATAAGAGATATCTAAGAGATCTGAATGATATATAGTACCATAAAAGTGTAAAAAACGTCAGGCGCGATTTAGACATTTTTTCAATCTGAAAAGTCCTATCAGTATCTAAACATCATAAGAATCATGAAATAAGAGATATCTAAGAGATTTAAACAGAAACCTTGTTTTGATCAGATGACACAATAAAGCTCCTGCTTACACATGTTTGCCCTACAATTGAGAGTGCCAGATACATATATTCAAAGCATGAAGAATGTTATAAACTTCATGTTTACACAAGGGGTTTGTGGCAGGAAACACTTAATTATTACCAGATAACAATCCCCCACTGGTTCACCATTTCAAATTTTAAGGAGTGGCAACGTTCATATCATGCTTCAATTATCTACAGTGCAAGTAAACATACAGTATATGTAGCTTTATATTACATCATATATATCCATAAGTAAACTTAGAAAGTATAAAAATGTTTACATTCACAGTTCATAAACAAGACTAAACGTATGCAGTATACAAAGGTTTCCAATATTGTACCTTATCAGAGGTAAACATATTAAGTTTAGAGATGTATATGTAGACAGTGCATAAACAGTGTTAAACATATGCTGTATATGAATGTTAGCTTATGTCAATCACAACCAGAAGTAAACTTAAAAAGTATAGACATGTTTACACACAAAGTTGATAAACAGGAGTATACTTACACATTACACAAAAGTTTATTTTTATCATATATAACCAGAAGTAAACTAAAGATGTATATGACAGTTTACTCATAGCATACCTAATCAGGAGTAAACTGTTGAATTCTAGCAAAGCTAAATATGATGATAAAGTTTAGGATGCTTTACGCTGCCAGTTTAGTCTTGTGGTTACTGATATGTAGTTTACATATGTATATCTGAAACATGAAGTATAAGAGGGCTTAAACATATAAAGGATATCTTTGATTATATGGATCTTGGCACAGTGCTAATTAATCTATAAATTGTATTTTATCGATTCCCTAACAGGTTTGACTAACATCAACTGCATGCTTTAAAGCATTCATGAAATGAGGTTCTCAAGCACTTTTTCCTTGCATAAATGTTTATACCCCAAACTTTGCGATCAAAAGTTATTATCCATCATATTTCCCCTACATAAATTTCTGTGCCATTTGAAAGTGGATGAGTCTTCTGCTAAAATCCAATGTCAACAAACTTTGTTTGATCTTGTAAAAACACCTGCTTTGTAAAGTCTTGCTAATAGTGGGACACTTTTAGATTGAGACAATGGAGTGATTAGGCTCACAGAGCCTCGTTCATCCAATAATGTTTGTCCAATGGTATAGGCCTAAAACCTTCACAGGCCACAATAGAGGTCGCATGATTGTATACATGTGGCCACCTGGTGGTCAAAAGAGTACAGGCAGTACTTGGCACTTTCAGCAAAACACAATAACCACGGTCAGTGTATTTTGGTTAATTTCAGTGAGATAGCTTGCTTGTAACACAGTTTTGTGGCCACATACCCTAAACCTCTTAAGAATTGCCTTTGACCTCTGTGATTTCATGAATGCTTTAACAAACAAATATATTAATTTTTGTGTTTTTACATTGATAACAAACATTGTAGGTACCACCATGCAATGATCATCTGACATCTCAAGATTAATGAGGCATCAACTGCTAATTAAGTGGGCGACGTACTTAAGAATCCATTTTGGATGATGGACAAAATTATTTATCCCAGTTCTCTGTACTTGGATGTAGGATCTACGCTGGCTTCTTCACTGGCTATTAGGGTGATCCCAATTGGGATCACCCCAATACAGTCAAGTTTCAGAGAACTTCACTTTTAGGAACTTAACATTCTTAGAGATAAGATCTTGTCGAATGTGTCTTACCAAGAACAATCACATCAAACGCAATTGAAAATGTCTGTAACACAAGAGTTAGTGCATGTAAACATTGCAAGCTACTGACGCTGAATTATTTTCATTGCCACAGACCTGTCTTATGGAACCTCTGATATGTGTGGTACGCAATGAGCGAGAAAATGGAAGATATTGAGGCAACAGCAGGTCTGCTGGACGATAAACACAAATCTCATCATGTCCCAGACAAATTTGAAGATGAGACAGAGACAATGGCTGGAGAAGAAGAACCCAGCAAAGAGGACAGCCCAGCAGCAGCTAAAGGCAACTCAAAACAAAGGTATCTTCACATTCATATATCTACCCTGTAGCATTAAGTAAAATACAATTGACTTTTTTATGTACTTTTTAAAATAATGAAATTATCTAGAAATTGTCATTTAAGTTTGACTAAAAATTATTATTGTAAATAATATGGATCAATATCCAGTTGATTTAATCTTAATAATATCAGATTTGGTTTTATGCCATAGTATTATACTTGTACAAGAAAATAACATCAATAAGTTGCAATGAATGGTTGTTAGTTTCATCTGATAACGACAAGATGTACGTTCATTCCCCATGAATATAGATATCTAAACACACCAAAGTATATACACATTCCACAAAAAAGAGAACAAAAGGTTCCATATTGAGAAGTCTCAACTTTAAATTTCTAACAGAGATTGGAGAAAACCGGTCAAGGCTTTAAGCAAACCTCCACAAGAACCTACATATCTTCTTCAGCTTAATAATTTGGCAAACAGATTTTATAAAATGTATTTCATCAAAATAACATTGGATGTATAATTCAATTCATCCTGCATTGGTTCACGTTTATATCTTGTTTCAATCCAATATTAATATAGCATATTGTTACAAAAATAAATGTCACTTTCATGAAGCATTAAATATATTCACAATAGCCATGATGGGATAGGATTATTACCAAAAGAGAACTTGACTTTTACAATTACAATTTGTCAAAGATATTCGTTCCATTAGTTTTGCTGTTCAGAGTAAATGGCTAAAGCATCCTTAATTATACCGATATACCGGTCAGTTTGATCAGATTGTGACCAATGTAAACTAGTACTTTATTGTTTTGAAAGATATCACAGAAATCTGATTATTTCAGTTGTGGCATATATTCTTCTCTTTATCGGTCAACATGCATTGTAGTATACCATTTCCTCTGTCATTCCTGTGAAGCTAGAGATGGTTAAGTAAGAGGAATTATATTTATCATCCTATGTCTTTTATATTTTATAACATGGGTCTGTTATTGTTGTAGCCCGGTTCCAGACTGCTGTTCTGACCTGGATCAGGCCTACACCACCAAGCACTTACAATGTATAGAAAACCTGGCAAAAAAAGAAGACTGGGACCCTGCTGAAGTTCTTCAGAAAGCATTTGACAATGATATTGGGAAAGAACTACTAGATTGGATTCTAGATACGGCCAGAAAGTCGGACCACCTGAAACAATTGCTCATCGGGAATTACAAAATAGTCTCTGATGAAGAATTTGGGATCAGCATTCTACACCGACTGTGCAACACTGCATCCCCACCGCTTTACTTTTTCTAGTCTATTTTGGATGCAGCTGAAAAAGCCGGATTCTTGAAAACGTTTCTTTGCCATCCTGGTAGCTACATCAATGGTATTAATAAAAGAGTACGAATTTGCCAAGGATCTATACTTCTGAGACTGACACGCAATTCAATCATCTACAATGTAAACCAGAAGGCGTTTGGGGAAGTTGTTAAGTGTATTGCAGAGGCGGCGTGTAAAGCTAACTCTGTTAAGGAACTCCTTATGGATGTTGAAGGTGATGGAAGTTTCTTAGGCCCTCTTGCAATTGAGATGTCCATTGAGTATGGGTCCGACCGGCCTTGGTCTATGATCTACAATTATATTGACGCCGTAAAAGAACACAACTATTCTATAGACTACAATTGTCTGTTTGAATTACATGGAAGCGTTGCTGGCAAAGACATTAATCCTGACACATTATTTCATTCACTGGGACATTGGGGTAGGCCTAGCGTTGTGGGTGAAGTGTTAGAGTTGGCAGAGAGAGTGGGACTGTTCAAAAACCTTGTCACACAACAGAATAAGCAGGGTAAGACAGGTCTCCATATTAGCTGTGCGGAACTTAGAGAAGAGGTCTGTGTTGTTATGGCTGACAAATATATGGAAAAGTGTCCATCTGAAAACGATTTCATTGACCTATTTTATCTCAAAGATAAAGAACACAAAACTATTTTCCATTATGCCTGTGAGAAAGGATTGACAACCATTGCTCAGCTGATTCTTAGATCAGCATCTGCAAAAGATTCACAAAACTTTGTCCGTGTCCAGACTCCCCAATACTTTTTCAAAGATAACAATATAAAAAGCTTAGTCTTAGAATTGGTATGTCAGAGAGACAAATATGGACGGACAGCCCTCCATGATGACCACGGTGTTAATGTCGCAGAATACATCAGGTCTGATTTGATGAGGCATTTTGAAAATGTGAATCGTTCTGTAATGTGTAATTTGAAAACAGGATTTTACCATTATAATACTTACTGTGCCACATCCTTACTGAGAGGAAAGAGCCACTTCTCGGACATAAAAACCCAACACCCATTAACAGTGTTTAGAGAGTTGGGTAATTTAGAACTTATAAACCACCCGTACACTCAAATGTACCTTCAGTTGAGCTGGGATCTCTATGGCAGGCTGTTTTTCTTTATATACTTTGCTATATATATACTATTAACGTTCTGTCTGACCAGCTTTGTGACTACACATAGGTTTGCAGACACCTTTAGCACGGACAACAGCACGGACAACAGCACGGACAAGGCAACACACTATCTGGCATCCACAATGCCCCAATTCACACAAGCATGTCGCTACCTCACTGGAATAATCAGTATTGTCCTTTTTATCAAGGAGCTAAGTGAGATGTATAACAAACGGCTTTACTATTTCAGATGGACAGAGAATTATGTTGACTTGCTTGTTTTTCTTGGAGGACTGGTTGTGGTCATTGCGCCTAAATATGAAAGCTGGACACATCAGCTCGGCACACTCATCATGTTTATTACATGGATAAATGGTGCTTGGTTGATGACCAAAATTCCAAGCTTTGGTTCGGACTTTTGGAGGTATTTCAGCTTCCGTTTCGTTATGTTATTTGGTATTCTGAAAAACGTGGCCTTTTTCATGCCAGCGTTATCTGTCTTCCTCTTTATATTTGCTCTTGTCTTCTTCAATCTCAGACAGAATCTTGACGCATTTGAGCACATAGGATTTTCAATGGTAAAGATTATGGCAATGAGTATTGGGGAATTAGATTTCGGTACAATGTTTTTTGATGAGCCCGGCATTTCATCATATGAGGTGATGACTTTTTTAATGTTTGTGGTGTTTTTGGGGATTATGGCTATATCAGTGATGAACCTCTTGGTAGGCGTGGCAGTCGGCGACACTCAGCTCATACAAGACCAGGCTGATATAATTGCCTTTAGCAACATCACTGACCTATTGCTGGAATACCAAATCTCGGTAGGTTATAGAATATATGCGGAGAGAAAAAATAAACAAAGCCTAGGGGAAGAAAGGATGATTAACATGAGAAGCAGGATCCAGAAAAGTTTGCCACTACAGATTAATGATGACAAAGAAATGAACATTACAGCTAGTGATGTTGCAGAGATGAAAGCTGACATTGCAAGTCTCAGATTGGATATTAAAGAAATCTATCATCTAATTAAATCTAAGTAACCAGATTTATTTATACATTCAGGACAGATCAAATTGAAAGCTAACTTTACTCTCGTTGATAGCCACAGCAATCTGATCTGAGAATGTATAGAGATATCACGTGAAGTATCAGGTACGCGTGCAATGATTACAGGAAGATATTGCTCAATTGCTCGGGGTTATATTGGCGATAGCATAGGTGCTATCGACGAGAAATTAAACAGTTCAGAAGGCTTTAGGAGAGGTAAAAATAACATTTACATGGCGCTGATGGTGGACAATGTCTGCTCATAATAGTGTTAAATCGCTAATTGTGAATAATTTGAAGATACATAAAGTCTGCACTTTCACCAGATCCGGTTCGGGCGGAAAAAGAAAAGGAGTGTTAGTCAAAGTTAGTGGGTGATGTTGGTTAACGGTGTAGTCTCGGTGGGATTAGAAAAGTTAGTCAGGAGGCAGCTGGCAGATATGAAGGTGTTGAAGATCACTAGGTACTTACGTGGAGGACATCCTTAGCCTCTATAGTTGTGATTGGTAGGGCTTGCGAGGATATTGGACGCCTCAGGCTGTCATCACTAGAAGTGGTAGACATAGGGATACAACTTTTTTACTACTCAGAATATATCTACAAATGATATGTGATCGAATGTCAACCTTCTTAGGCTATTTTGATCAAATATTGCCAAAAAAAATATAATAAAAAATATATTGAATGTAGATTCAATTGGGTTATAACTTTTTGATAATTTTTGAAAAAATGGCATTCTTTGTGGTTGATTTGGCCAATGGAAGTAGAAATCGGCCAATATTAAATGTCACTGAAAGTGCTCTGCAGGGAGCTTTCTGGACGTCCGCTCCTCCCACTGCTATAAACCCGTTACATGCGCTATGTCACTCATTCTTGCTGATGATAGGGATATTGGACGCCCTGTAGTGCACTGGGGATTGTAGGCCCCAAGGAAATAAGATAGTGTTTAGGTTAAAGTTGACAGTGCAGGAGGTGGTAATTAGATAGGGTAGTTTTTCATCAGTGTCAGGGCCTGCACCGGTGGTTAGTACGAGTGCTACTCACAGATTGGAGGTAGTGCGTATTGGATCTCCTCTTTAGCTGTGTAGCCACGCTGTGTATGCTCTGAGTACCCACGAGACAAAAGTGGAGCATCCAATATATCAAATCAAATCAAATTTAGTGTTCTCCAATCACCCATCGGCAAAGCCCAGATAGGTGATCTGGAGGGGTTTGTCGAACGTCCATGGTCTCTACCAACTCCAACCAAAGAAAAGTTTGGTGGAGTTGATTGAGCTCTAGTGAAGTAAAAAGTCGCCAACTGCAAAAACTCAGGTAAACCCGTTTACACGTTAAAATTGAACCCGTTTCAACTGCCGTTAAAACGGGTTTGATTCAATTTTTGCAGCTGGCGATTATTATCAAGTATTTATGTTTTCCTTATTTAATGTTATACAAAGAATAATCAAGCTTTTTTATGAGATTTTAGACATAATCATACATAAAACATGAATTATCACTAAGACAGTTGGGTATTTAAAAAATCACATCTAAACGAGATTTTACATGAAAAGCAAAAATCTCAGACCTCTCCAGATCACCTATCTGGGCTTTGCCGATGGGTGATTGGAGAACACTAAATCAAATTGATATGTGTCTCTTTGCAATATTGTACAAGAAAAAAGAGAAGTTGGTTTGTGGAGTGTTTGTAAACCATGAATTTTCTCAGAACCAAATGATAAGAATACATAAAGGTTTGATCTCAGCCACCTCAGTGTCTATATGACATATAACTAAACATAAACTAATTTCATTATAAAAATATTATAAACATTTCTGTCAATCCTAAATTGAATAGAAATAGTTAGGTATTTCCTAAAATTTAAAGGATATAATCCATACACACCAACCGTGAACAGGATTTAAACAGAATTCTGTGGGACACTATTCAATTCCATAATTCCCTTACAGGATCACAGACCTTTCTGAATTAATGAAATAATGAAATAATGAATGAATGAATGAATAGCATATCGACACAACGAGTGTATTCAGTGCCAACACCTTAACCCCTAATGGTCGGGAAGGACGGCAACGTCCACCACCGGCAGCGGACGGGAAGGACGTTGACGTCCCCATTGTTCTGGCTTGATAACGTACAGTGTCTTCTAAAGTTCTTTTTTCCCGCCAAAAAAAGTCATTTGAACCACAAGAAATGACATGGTGCAAGAAAATTGCTTTGTATGAAAATAACTACAAAACGGATTTCAGCCTTTAATGTATCAAATGCTTCGGGATTGATTTTTCTTTTGATTTGATTTTTAATTCGTTTTTAAAATTTTATCATTTTTAATCATTTTAGATTTAAAGTTGAAGCAAAAATCAAAAAAAGATGTTTTTTTTGTAACAATTAAAGAAGGGATAGAGCTTACTTGAAAAACATTTTTGGGAATAACTAAACTAACAAACTGCAGAACTAAGACATTGATCTTTAGCTAGAATGAAGTTATTTAGTTTAAATAGACAGAATTTTAAAAGGCGTCTTATAATTCAAGTAATTTGTGTTTTTGTAAATAAAATTATTCAAATAAATGCAAATTTTTGACACCATTTGGTAATTTTTGACTTGAATTAGAAGAAAGTTAGATATCTCAAAATAAAGACCATTAATCAAAATTCCCTCTATTTAAACTAATTAGAATAATATTTGGAATAAACCTGTTCTTAAGATTTGTTAATTAAAATTGCAAAACCTCTCAATTTTGTCATAAAAAGCGTGGGAAATTTTGAGAAATATGATATTTTGTAAACTTTCTTTTTTGTATCACTGGGCAGTGATGAGGTCGAATGCAGCAGCTACTGGCTATTGGATTAGTCATAAAAGATTACTAAATGATGTTTCCATATGTATATAAAAACATTGATCCTTTTTCAACAGAAATATGTTATCTATTTAGTTAGCTTTGATGGGTTACAATGGTGCACTATTTCATGTAGTTAAAGGAGCAATGACGTCATAATGGTGCTTTGGTTATTTATCAATGAAATAGTGATGTCTTACTTGTTGGTATCTTAGCAACCATCAACAACACATTTCATACACCTGTGATCCTCTGCATGAAGTGTCCCTGTTCCCCCTAACGTTAAGCATATTAAATAACCATGGCTATACATTTTATTATTTTATTGATTTAGTATGTGGAGTCCAGAGAAAGAAAATGGTTCGTCCTGCCAATCAACAAAAAATAGATAGGCTAGTCCATTAGGGGTTAAGCTGGTCTGAGGACTAGAAAACTAACTATTATGAAGGCCAAAATGACTCGGGTGTGCAGTGCTAATCTTAATATCAAATGATACCCACATTTGAAGAATCTGCCAATGATTTAAAATGATTTGTAAAATTAGACAGTAAATCGGACAGCATCTGATATGATATGTATGCTGTTATATTTGTAAATCAAATGAGAAACGTTCAATATCACAAGAAAGATTTCATTAAAAAAGAAACCTTTGGTGCTGTTTAAACGGTTTTATTTACACACAATAGTCAAAGTGGTTATACATTTGACGTTTAATCCTAAAAGCATAAATATTTTGATCCAAAATAGAACCTTTATCTTTTGAGCCAGTTTGGCCAGGAGAAATAATCTTACACCCTGACTTTAGCATTGGTTTCATTCCTTAATCTAACAATAGGATCTCAAGCTTCAATATATCCACAATATATTTCAATAAATCATCCATCTACGATTATCCATGGGAAATGAGGTATTTACACAAAGGAACCTAAGTGACTGACATTATTGAAACGGCATGTGCCATAAATGAATAATGCAGACAGATTCCAAGGTTATTCAGAGTGCTTGCATCAGCAGGCTGGCTAGAAAACAAAACAACTCTCTGCCAACTCTGAAGTGATGATTAATGCTAGGTAATTAAACGTTGCCCATTTTCCAAATACCAATGGAGTTTGCCCTCATTATTTTATTTTACCATATCAAAGCTAAAAATACTAATGTGTGCATAACATTGCATGATTAAGCCTAAACAAAACAAATTTTTTGAATGCTATCTTCAATAAAACCACCTTTTGATGTCTCACATCTCCATCTACCATGCCTCTGTATCATCCTATCAGAGCAAACTGATACCGCAACCTGGATTGCTCGACCTGAACGAATGAATGGAGACCAAATTCTGTTGGGTTAAACCCAAAGAAGCCAATTTTTATAACACTAAATTCCTTGTAGTGGAATATGACATATGCTTGTCTTCTTTTCTTAATCTATATACATTTTCTTTCTAAAAATAAGACAAATTCCTAAATATATACTCATCTGAATGAGACCTTATTCCTGCTAGGCTTAGGTATCTGAACAGAATATCATAGGAGCAGGAAGTTTTCTCTGACTTCACCAAAAGTACAGTATTAACATCTCAATATACATCATTCTTTGCCCTCTCACAAAAAGTCTCAATGTAACTCTTGATAATTAAGATTAATTACCATATCTTTTCAAGTTAATGAATGAAAGAATTAATGAATGAATGGTGGTTTAAAGGTACATCAACCACTAAGGTTATTCAGTGCGTAAAAATGGTAAAAACATAAATGTTTTGACCATATAATAATGTGTAACATTAATACAATATATAAGCAATCCTTACATCACAGAATTTTAACAGAATCATTTTTCAAGATTTCAGTTATGTATATAATAAATATATATAAATTATTAAAAAGACTTTGGATACCATTTGATGTTCTGTGGTTCTTGATAAATAGGTCAATGATCTAAGTAAACAAGAGCTCCACATTTAAAATTGGTTATAAAGTCCTATTTGGTTTAAAAATATACTATCAGAGAAGTATCTACTATATCAAATAATGTATGTAAATCTTGCACATCAAAATATTGAGTCCTAATTATATCAAAATTCATACACTCAATTAAAATATGTTTAACAGTCATAGTTGTTTGACATCCAATACACTGAGGCTGATCTTCACCTTTAAGAAGATAGCAGTGTGTCAAACAATTATGTCCTAATCTTATACGAGTTAAAAGACTCTTCTCTTAGGCTCTTTCTAGAGACACCTTTAGTTTGACCAAGAATAGGCTTAATTACATGCAATTTATCAAAAGAGCCTCGTCCCAGCGCAATTGCCATGTAGAATGCAAAAAAGCAGTACTGTGTTTTTTAAACTCTGTATATGGAATAAGCATTGGATAAACTAGGTTTCTTCGACAACAGGGATTTGAGTTTGGTGCAGATCAGGATCTGGGTGAACCTTCCACTTTTGACAAAAATGCATACATACAGTTTTTTTCCAAGAACATTTGAGTCCATTGTTATCAGCCCATTCTTGTAATCTATTTAGGTGTTGTTGGAGCTGTCGTTCTATTGTATGCATACTTGTGGACCTGTAGCTTAAGTTAAAATCATCAACAAAAAGTGAGCAATCTGCTCAAGGCTTCATATGATCAAATAAATTAATGAATGAATGGTTGCTTAGAGGCACATCAGCCGCTAAGGTGATTTAGTGCCTAAAAATGGTAAAAACACAAAGGCTTGACAAGATAATGTATAACAAGATAAGACAATCCTTACATCACAGAATTTTAACAAAATCAGTTATGTATATAATAAATATGTATGATTGTTTAAAAGACCATTTAATGTTTTGTGGTTCTTTTGTACCTAAGTAAACAAGAGCTCCACATTTAAAATTGGTTAATGAATGAATGGTTTCTTTATGGCACATCGACACAATAAGGTCATTCAGTGCCAAAACAGTGAAAATAGAAACGTAATATTGACTAGAAACAAAATATAAATTTAATGTTAATACAATATGTAGATAACACAAGAATTTATTAACAGCATTTATATAATATCAATCAAATATAATAAATATGTATAATTTGTTTAAAAGACTTTATCAGTATGAAGTTTTGCAGTTCTTGATAAATAAGTCAATGACATAAATAAACAAAAGCTCTGCCCTTAAAACTGATTATAAAGTCCTATGTGAGTTAAAAACGATGCTATCACAGAAGTATCTACAGTATCAAATAACGTATGTAAGTCTTGTACATTAAAATATTGAGTTCGTATAATATCAAAATTGATACACTCAATTAAAATATGTTTAATAGTCAGAGCCCTTTGACAACCAATACATTCCGGTTGATCTTAACCTTTAAGCAGATAACAGTGCGTCAAATGACTATGTCCTACTCTTATACGGGTTAAAACAGACTCTTCTCTACGGTTAATTCTAATAGCACCTTTAGTTTTGCCTAGAACGGGCTTAATTTCATGCAATTGATTAAAAATAGCTTCATTCCAGCGCAACTGCCATTCAGAACGTAAAAAAACAGTTACTGTAATATATTTCTTAAACTCTGTATATGGAATAAGTAAATCTATTAGGCGTTTGTCCAATGCTGCTTTGGCAGCTTGGTCAGCAGCCTCATTTCCATGGATTCCAATGTGACTGGAGATCCAATAAAAAACGAATTTCTTTATTTTCATCTGTACAGAGTCTATGATACCGTTCGGGAATTTTGTAAATAAAGGGATTTTTGCAATCCTTAGCTTTCAATGCTTGTAAACAAGACAAAGAATCAGAAAAAATTAAAAATGTTTGATGTGGAGAAGTCTCCACATGATCCAAAGCAAGGTACAAAGCATGTAGTTCTGCAGAAAAAATCGATGATTTATTTGGCAGACGTTCTGAATAAATATGATTGCCCTTAACAGCAGCTGCAGCAGCCTTCTCATCGTCAAATGATCCATCAGTGTATATACACTGATATCCAGTGAAAATAGATTTAATTTCTTTATATCTATTTATATAAAGGGATGGATCTGTTGAGCATTTCTTTAATTCTGACATGGCTAAATTAATATTTAAAGTTGCATAGGTCCATGGAGGTGTTTCAGGATATTGAAATTTAGCTACGTGATTCGGATTTAAATTTAAAGATTGTAAAGATTCTTTAATGCGAATGCCAAAAGTCGGTATTGTATTTGGTTTATTTTCAAAACGATCAACATAATTTGGATTGAATATAGCGTCATGTGCAGGATTGTCTGGACAAGCAGCAATTTTTGCAGCATACTGAAGGGCAAGCTTTTCTCTTCTTAAATCAAGAGGCAGTTCATCTGCCTCAACTGCCAAGCTATCTGCAGGCGAGGTACGAAATGCACCAAGGCATAGTCTTAACCCTTGATTTTGTACAGGATCGAGCATTTTAATATACGATGGACGTGCTGATCCATATACCATACACCCATATTCAAGTTTGGAACATACCAGCTCTCTATATAATTGTAATAAAACATTACAGTCCCCTCCCCAATCGGTATGGGCGAAAACCCGTAATAAATCTAATGCCTTCTGGCATTTCTTTTTAACGTATTTAATATGAGGGATAAAAGATAGTTTTCTATCAAATATATGTCCAAGAAACTTGGTTTCTTCGACAACAGGGATTTGAGTTTGGCCAAGGTGTAGATCAGGATCTGGGTGAGCCTTCCACCTTTATCAAAAGTGCATACATACTGTTTTTCTCAAAGAAAACTTAAATCCATTGTGATCAGCCCATTCTTGTAATCTATTTAGGTGTTGTTGGAGCTGTCGTTATATTGTATGCATGCTTGCAGACCTGTAGCTTAATTTGAAATCATCAACAAAAAGTGAGCAATCTCCTCCAGGCCTCATACAATCAACAATGCTGTTAATTTTAATAATAAAAAGGGTCACTGATAATATACTTCCCTGTGGAACACCCATTTCCTGATCAAAAGCATCAGAAACCCACTCGAACATTAAAATGTCTGTTTGATAGAAAATTTTGAATAAAAAGGGGTAAACGATCCCTTAATCCCACATCATATAAACCACTCATTATTCCATATTTCCATGTGGTGCTGTATGCTTTCTCTAAATCAAAAAATATACTAACCACATGTTCACCTTTTATAAAACCCTCTCGTATAAACGTTTCAGATGGTCAATAGTACTTCGAGTTTTTCTAAAGCCACTCTGTGCAACTGAAATATAAGTTTCTAAAAAGTTTCTAAAAACCAAACTAAACGCTTGTTAATCATTCGTTCCATTGTTTTACAGATACATCTGGTTAAAGCAATAAGACGATAATTATTAGAATCTGACGAGTCTTTGCCAGGCTTAGGAATGGGAATAATAGTGGCTTCACTCCATGAAGGAGGAAAATCACCACTTTCCCAAATGATATTAAAAATATCTAAAAGATGCCCAAGTGTTTGGTCAGGGAGATGTTTAAGGATTTGGTAGTGGATTTGATCAGGTCCAGGAGCAGTATCATGAGATTTATCCAAAGCAAGTTTTAAATCTTCTATTGTAAATGATTTATTATAATGTTCCAAGTTATTAGATATGATATTTAGTTGGTTTCTTTCTTTTCTATTTTTTATTTGTTGGAAATTGTAGAATAATTATCAGATGAGGAATCCTTGGAAATGGTTTGACCTATTGTCATGACGTGTACTCCCCTTAAGAGAAATCAAGCACTTTCCCAACCAACATTCGGCCATCTTGATTTCTGTTATGAGTGAACTCATTGAGTACATATCAACACATTAAGTCCCTATGAAACTAACATCCTACCGGACTACTTTCCATATGACTTCTCCAGAAAAATGTGCACCACTCCAGAAACTGATTTTCTTTGGCTTAGTACAATTCTCTGTTTTATGAGTTCGAGTTAAATATATAAAATGTGTATAGACATTGTATGACACACCTTATATTCAATTGAAATAACTACATGCTAACCTTATATACCTACCTACAGAGAATCAACTAGAAAATGGTTAGATTTAACTGAGAGATGAGTTATAGATATCTGTTTCTTTTGATCTATTTGCTTTACTATTGATATCATCTTAGACAAACATATTTTTGGAAAATTTTACTCTACAAATTGAACTTTGGCAGTTGTGTGAAATAACTGAATATCCCTTTATAAAATAACTTGACAAAGTGATAAAGATGTTGACTATTTGTGTGATGTATTAGTGATGTATTAGTGAGAAGGTCAAATCATCCTATTTAACATAGCTCAGTGGGTAAGACATCTGTCTCCCATGCTAAAGGTCTGGGTTCAATTCCTGCCAGGAACAAGTATATTTTTTTTTCTTTTTTTTTTATTCATGCTGAAACTGAAATCTTCGTTTTGAAGTTTTATTTTTGCAACATGCACATCAGAACATATAGAATTGAAACAATTTTTGTTTTGATAGGAATTGTAAAAAAATAATGACTTTATACAATAAACAAAGGTGAAATCTTCATGTTGGGATCTTTTTAGAGCAAATTGAAAATCAGAACACTTAAAATGTGTTTTTTTATTTTTTTATTTTTTATTTTTTGCATATGGAGAAAATAAAAAAAATTAAATAAAATGGAACAATTTCAATTTTCATACAATGCTGTGACTCCAAGTTTTCTACAGTTTGTTTATTTGTTTATTTGGGGTTTTACATCACTTTCAACATTATTTCAGTTATTTCGTGATGAGACCTACTTGTAGCAGATATAGTGCTGCCTCACTGAATTGTCATGTCGCAGGTCCTTGACATGACAACCCACCCGGTCACAGATTTACAAGGACAACAGGTTAACCCTTTGGCACAGGCCTCAGCTCATGTGGGAAATTGTATCATGAGTTTAATCCCGGCACGGCCGGGGTTCGAACCCACAACCTTTGGATCACCACAGAGGAACTGGTGCTAATAAGCTGGCGCCCTAACCAACTGCGCCACGGCCCGTGGCCAAAAGTTTTCTACAGTACTGACACAGGGTGATACATGCCTCAGTGGGTAAGATGTCTGTCTTCCTATGCTAAAGGTCCAGGGTTCGAATCATGGTTGGGAAAAGTATTATTTTCATGGTGAAGGTGAAATCTTAATATTGGGGTTGTTTGAGTGATATGTAACTGAGAAAACATAAATTGATTTGTCTGTTGCAAATGCAGGAGAATATAAAATAATAAAATGACTTGATCCCAATGTTTCACCGTTATTATGTGTCTCACAGGTCTGATGATTTGCTTTGACCTTTTCTCATGGCAGGATTGCTCACTCAACATTTAGCCTAGATCCACATTTAAAAATAAACATGGACTGTGCCTATCCAAGGTGTTGTTACAATTCATCAACCCTTTAAACATACCTGCAAACAATGCTTATTCTTAAATACATTCAATCAGATTGGTATTATATATTCCAAAATAATATTTAAGATCTTCAAAATGTGGAGTTGTCAATATTTGACCAAATCAGTCACTGACAGGATGGAAATCAACATGTCACATGTCACCTGTATGTGCATTTCTCTGTTGTCCAATGAGATCAGCCAACAATGCATGTGCAAAGATCACATTACGTGTTTTTCCCTTAAGCCAACATACCTGACAAAAAGAGGAAAGTCTCAGGTAAGGGTACCAGCGGTAGAGATTAATAATATGAGCTGGCATCCTGCTGGGAACACTTGCTTACTGAGATTAGTACTCAGATTAGTGGGGTGTGTAGTCACTTTCACATGTCAAAAATAGTGGGCAAATCACTGTACACACATCTGTGCATTATTACTACACATGTTTCTTATTCAAATTGTGGTTTTATTTGACAATTAAAATAATGATTGCAATATTTGAATTTATTTCAAATATAGAAATTCTAATTCTATATTGTGAGTAGTGTTTAAACAACTGTGAAACTAGAGAACTATTTTAGAGGCATCAACACCATTTCCAAGAGGTGATCTTTGCACATATGAGTACATGCATTGTTGGCTGATCTCACTGGACAACAGAGAAATGCACATACAGTTGACATGTGACCTGTTGATTTCCATCCTGTCAGTGACTGATATGGTCAAATATTGACAACTACACATTTTGAAGATCTTGAAAATTGTTTTTGAATATATAATATACCAATCTGATTGAATGTATTTAAGAATGAGCATTGTTTGTAGGTATGTTTTAAGTGTTGATGAATTGTAACAACACCTAAGATAGGTACAGTCCATGTTTATTTTTAAATGTGGATCCAGGCTAAAAATGTTGAGTGAGCAATCCTGCCATGAGAAAAGGTCAAAGCAAATCATCAGACCTGTGAGACACATAATAACGGTGAAACATTGGGAACTATTGCATCGCATTGGATTTATTCAGAGATGCTCAAGGTTGGCCTCTTGATCAACTTACTCGAAGTTTAAAGTCTATGATAAATTCTTGAAATTGGATCCATGTTATAATTCGTTTTTTTCTAAACTGAAATAAAATTGGAATATGAAGATTTCATATTTGTTTTCTGCATATAACTACTATTTTTTATATTTTCTATGTTGGCAAAAAACATATTCAATTCTATATGTTCTGACATGCATATTGCTCAAATATTACCCCAGTATGAAGATTTTATATTTGTTCACTATATAAAGTCAGTATTATTCATATTGTCTATGTTTGCAAAATAAAATAATAACAATTATATTCTTCTGATATGCAAATTGCTCAATAAGAGCTCCAATATAAAGATTTCATTTTTGGGGGGGTATCAAATCATTTCTATTATTTTATATTCTTCTGCATTTGCAATAGACAAATCAATTTATGTTTCCTGAAGTACATATCACTCAAACAGAACCCTAATATTAAGATTTCACCTTCAGCATGAAAATAGTACTTTTCCCAACCAGGATTCAAACCCTGGACCATTAGCATAGAAGACAGACATCTTAACCACTGAGCCATGTCTCACCCTGTGTCAGTACTGTTGAAAACTTGGAGTCACAGCATTGTATGAAAATTGAAATTGTTCCATTTCTTTGCTAATAAAGACATTTTATTTTATTTTTTTTGTATTTTCTCCATTTGCCAAAAAATAAAAAAAATAAAAAACAAAAGAAAAAACACATTTTATGTGTTCTGACTTTCATTCTGCTCTAAAAAGACCCCAACATGAAGATTTCACCTTTGAAGATTTCACCTTTGTTTATTATATCGTCATTATTTTTTATAATTTCTATCAAAATAAAAATGTTTCAATTCTATATGTTCTGATGTGCATGTTGCAAAAATAAAATTTCAAAATGAAGATTTCAGTCTCAGCATGAATAAAAAAAAAATATATTGTTCCCAGTGGGAATCGAACCCCAGACCTTTAGCATGGGAGACAGATGTCCTACCCACTGAGCCATGTTGATTAGTATGATTTGACCTTCTCACTGGTAAATCACACAAATAGTCAACATCTTTATCACTTGATCAAATTATTTTTATAGAGGGATATTCTGTTATTTCACACAACAGCCTAAATTAAATTTATAGAGTAAAATTTTCCAAAAATATGTTTGTCTAAGATGATATCAATAGTAATGCAAATCGATAAAAAGAAACAGATATCTATAACTCATCTCTCATTTAAATCTAACCATTTTCTAGTTGATTCTCTGTAGGTAGGTATATAAGGTTAGCATGTAATAATTTATATTGAATATGAGGTGTGTCATATAATGTCCATACACATTTTATATATTTAACTCGAACACATAAAACAAAGAATTGAAATTAGCCAAAGAAAATCAGTTACTGGAGTGGTGCACATTTTTCTGGAGAAGTCATATGGAAAGTAGTCCGGTAGGATGTTAATTTCATAGGGAGTTAATGTGTTAATATGTACTCAATGAGTTCACTCATAACAGAAATCAAGATGGCCGAATGTTGGTTGAGAAAGTGCTTGATTTCTCTTAAGGGGAGTACACGTCATGCACCTCTTGGAAATGGAGTCAATGCCTCTAAAATAGTTTTCAAGTTTCACAGTTGTTTAAACACTATTAACAAATAAAGAATTAGAATTTCTATATTTGAAATAAGTTCAAATATTGCAATCATTATTTTTATTGTCAAATAAAACCACAATTTGATCAAAGAAACATGTGTAGTAATAATGCCAGATATGTGTTCAGTGATTTGCCCACTATTTTTAACATGTGAAAGTGACCACACACCCCACTAATCTGAGTACTAAACAATTGTTCCCAGCAGGATGCCAGCTCATATTTTTAATCTCTACCGCTGGTACCCTTACCTGAGACTTTCCTCTTTTTGTCAGGTATGTTGGCTTAAGGGAAAAACACGTAATGGTGTTACCTATTTCAGTGGGATTTGTAATTAATTGGCCATTATGATTTAGATGTTTGATCCTTGCTCCACCTCCCTTCCCAGTAATTTTGCGCACCATGTCCCAACATTTTTGTGTATTTAATTTAGAAACGTAATCTTTTCAACTTTTTCTTTTGCTTATTTTAATAATATAACGAGCTTTAGCTCTTTTCTCCCCTGTGGGTGCGGGGATTAAAAAATAGCCCCACTGCCCCCCAGCATGTCGTAAAAGGCGACTAAAGGGGCATCCTGTTTGCCTTGGGATGCGACCCGTGTCGGGAGGATATGGAATCCTGACGGGCTGAGCACTGGGCTGGTTTGGTAGTAATACCAGTCCAGTTTCAACACGCCTGTCTTGGATCCAGATGTTCACCAGACGGGCAGATCAGATTAGGCCTGGGTCTGATTTAACCGGCTTGTAGTATATTTCCTTATATTCTGGATATTTGATTTTTATTAATGATAATTTAAATGTTTGAAATTTAGGAATAATTTTAAAATTTTTGATAAATATTTGCTGAAAGGAGATTACTGCTGATTGGCTCAATCGAGGGATAAAAATAAGATTCGAAAGGATGGAGTTTTTATTCTAAGAGTATGTCATGTTGGGTATCCTCAAGGCGTCAGGGCTTGGAGTTACCGGCCCAGAAAGGCGTCCCCTTGTTGGGCTCCGTGGTGGGTAGGGGACCTAGCTGATGAAAAATAACAAAACACATATGGCACAAAAACTAAAAAGACCAAGGAATGAAACTGACACCGATGATGATTCAATCAAAGAAAAATGGCCCAGATTTTTGATGGCAGAAAGTTTAGACAGTGAACATACCCTGGCAAAAATGTCCCCCTTTGCAAAGGGGATACAAGGCATTGCCGGGGTCCCCAAAACAGTGAAAAAAATGGGAAGTCGTCTGTTGATCAAGGTGGAAAGAAAAAGCCATGCGGAAAATCTCCTGAGATGCCGAATGTTGGCCACAGTCCCAGTTTCAATGACGGCCCATAAAACCCTAAATAACAAGAAAGGTGTTATCAGATGCCCCGACTTAGCGGGAGTTTCAGAAGAGGAAATAGCCAATGAATTGAAGGATCAGGATGTCGTCCATTGCAAGAGAATTTATATTAAAAAGGATGGCACAAAAGTTCCAATAAATACATTCATCCTGACATTTGAAGCAGCGCAGCTTCCAACATCTATTAAAGTTGGATATTTAAACGTCCGAGTTGATGTTTTTATTCCAAACCCTCTGCGCTGCTTCAAGTGTCAGAGGTATGGACATGGATCTGATCGATGCAAAGGAAATGTAACATGCCCAAAGTGTACTGCCCAACATAATGGAGAAGATTGTTTATCAAATAATGTCAAATGTGTGAATTGTGAAGGTGATCACCCATCATATCGCGGAATTGTCCTTCTTTTTTAAAAGAGAAGGAAATTCAGCAAATACGACACACAGAAAACATATCTTTTCCAGAGGCACGTAAGCGTGTAGAATCATTCAACACAACAAAATCATCCTATGCTAGCACTTCAAAGAACAAAGAGACTAAATCAATAGCAATTCAGACTGAAATTACATGGCCAATTAATGACAAAAATTATTCCTTTTTCACAAAAACTTCCAAATCGTCGGCAACATCTACTCAGACTTCTGCATCCACTACCCCAGCAATAGCTCTACCAACAATAACACCAACAATAACATCGACTAAAACCTCTTCACAGACTCCCTCCACATCATCTAGTAATAAAAACGTAAATAGCAATAGATCAGTTAATAAATCAGACAAAAAAGAAATCAAAGACCAAAGTAAAAGTAAAATAAATAGAACTAAATCCTTAGAAAGGATGGATACAGGTGATCCTTCTGATACACATTTTACACCTGTTCAGTCAAAACATAATCGTAAACCTAACAAATGATTATGTTAAATCCTATATTTATACTCATTATTTTTAACATGGCTATCAGCAATATCATACATGGAATTTTAGAGGATTTGAGGCAAACAGGCCAGAACTGGAGTTATTAGCCCAGAAATATAATGCATCGGTAATTTGTTTACAAGAAACTAAATTCAAAGATGATTCCACAACATTTAAGGGATATATGATTTATAATAAAGTCGGTTCAATTGACATTATGGACTGAGCACATGGCGGAGTTTCTGTTTTTGTTAAATCCTGTATACCCCAAAGTAAAGTAACATTAAATACTAATTTACAAGCTTCTGCAGTCAGGGTTACCCTACACAATACATTAACTATATGTCCAATATATTTACCACCTAGTGAGCCAGTTAATATTGCAGATTTAAATAATTTGATAACCCAGCTGCCCCAACCATATATGTTAGTTGGTGACTTTAATGCTCACAACTATCTTTGGGGTGGCAGAAATAATACTGATGCCAAAGGACGTATAATAGAAGATTTCTTAAATAACAATAGTTTGTGCCTTTGGAATGATGATTCTCCAACCTATTTACATCCTGCTACAGGCTCTTTAACATCAATAGATCTCTCCATGTGCACTCCAAATTTATTTTTAGACTATTCCTGGGAAGTAGAGGAAGATCAATGGGGTAGTAATCATTACCCCACTATTTTAAATAACCATTTTCCTCCTCTAGACAAACAAATCCCCAAGTGAAAATTTCATAAAGCCGATTGGGCAAAATTTCAAACTTCCTGTTTTCATAAAATAACTCCCGAAATTTAAAACAATGTAGATGATCCTCTTCAAGTTTTTACGGATACATTGTATGATATTGCTGATGGGTGTATTCCCAAATCAAAGCCAAATTCTAAAATTAAAGAAAAACCCTGGTTTAATTCCATATCCTCCCGATACGGGTCGCATCCCACGGCAAACAGGACGCCCCTTTAGTCGTCTTTTACGACATGCTAGGGGGCAGTTGGGCTATTCTTTAATCCCCGCACCCACAGGGGAGAAAATTGGTTAAAAAATCATATTTGGTATAAAAATGAAGTATCTACAGTATCAAATAATGTATGTAAATCTTGCATATTACAATCCTGATTCCAAATAATATAAATATTGATACATTCAATTAAAACATGTTTGAGATTCAAAGTCCTTTGATATCCAATACACTGAGGCTGATCATCGCCTTTAAGAAGATAGCAGTAAGTCAAATGACTATGTCCAATTTTTATATGCATTAAAAAAGACTCTTCCCTTCGGTTAATTCTACAAGCACCTTTTGTTTTACCAAGAACAGGCTTAATTTCATGTAGTTTGTTAAAAATAGCTTCGTTCCAGCACAATTGCCATTTATAACGTAAAAAAACAGCTACTGTAATAAATTTCTGTAAAAGGTATTACCATATTTATTAGGCGCATATTCAATGCTGCTTTGGCAGCCTGGTCAACAGCCACATTTCCAAGGATTCCAATATGACTGGGAATCCAATAAAAACGAATCTACAGAGTTTATGATGCCGTTCAAAGATTTTATAAATAAAAAGATTTTTCCAATACTTTTAATGCTTGTAAACAAGATGAAGAATCAGAAAATATTAAAGATGTCCGATGTGGAGAAGTCTTCACATGATCTAAAGCTAGGTACAAAGCATGAAGTTCGACAGTGCCACCTGGTGCATAATAAATCTTGAATCTCGAGCGACCAGAATCTTCTTTATGAAATTTCCACTTAGGGAAATCTCATAACATTTGCACTAAGACAGGAGTGCAATTTTAAACAAAACTAGTTAAAATTTGAATAAGGTGTCCCTATGTGTCAAGATCCAAGATTTACTAATTGAACTTCTTCAGTCAGTTCAAAATAGTCTAGAATTTATTCATTTAGGGTATTTTGATTGAAGATGTCATGATCTTTGAGGTCACTGAATGTCCTGTGAACATAACCTTAAATTCTGTTGCATATTTGAATATTAGATATTGAATACAAAATTTTAAAGCAATGAAATAACATAGTTGCGATCATTAACCCTCCTTTATGCATATCCCCTATCACAATTTCATGAGTAATGATATGTAATGCCCAATCTAAATTAGATTATTACAAATGCATACCTCCAACTCACCTTTTGATTAATTACATAATTATAATCATCACCTTTAAAGTTACATGTTATGGATGATATAAACAAACTTTGCAAAGGAAAGGGGTTCATAAAATTTCAATTGAATGCAGTTTTTCCCTGATGATGGTTAGTTTGCAACATCACAATGTCAGGCTTTAATGACGTGTGGTTACATTTTAAAACTAAAGGTATTTAAAACTTACCGTATCCGCTCGGGTTAGCGCCCATGCTTGGCTTAACGCCCACCCCCCTTTTTAGGAAGAAATCATTAAACGCCCACCTTCCCTGGATGTCCGCCATCATGTCAATATTATCACAAAACGTAATACGATGTACGTGACATCCTTTATCTTAGCGTCTGGGTGCCCACGAGACAAAAGTGGAGCGGCCAACATGTCAAATTGAACTTTCATATCCGTAGCTGATCGATTTTAATTGCGTTTTAAATGATAAAAAAAGGTATGTACTTAATATTATCACAATTACGTCGACAATTTCTCCACATCATAAATTTTAGCCTCAAAACAAAGCGTTTTCATTATTTATCATTTGAAATGAAATTAAAATCGATCCGCGTGTGAAAGCATTTCTGTCAACAAGGAAGACATGACTCAACGCAACACGTGGTCGCAATTTTGAAAGGCGGAAGTGACGCGAAGAGGCTCTTGTTTTTAGCGCGAAAACGATTGTTAATATATTGCGCAATAATGGATGGTTTTGTTCTATTCTCGACCTTTATAAACGCCCATGCTTGGGTAAACGCCCACCCCCCTCTTTTACTTTGTCCCCAATTAGCCGCCCATGGGCGCTAACCCGAGTGGATACGGTAAGTTTCAGAATGTAACCATAAATCATTTAATCTATCATCCAGATGTTGAGTCACTCACTTCCACTAACACATATACTTATAGTCATGTTAATTTAATTGAATTTAATTGTTGTTTTAAAACTCAATTGCACTTGAATGCACTTACACATGATATTTTAGCTGCAAAATCCTTTGTGATAATGTTAGCCAAGCTGTGAACTCACTAAAAACCATGTAGTGGCTGTAAGTTAGTTGAGAAATGCCTTAAAATCTCTTACTGGTCTATAACATAATTTAAGGTATCCAACCAGTATGCCATGAATATATCTAGTGATTGGCAGGGATTCAAAGTCAAAGTTTCCAGATCTCCAAGCAAACACTCTACTTATCAAGAAAGTTTGGCTAGTCGAAAAGAAGCAATGAATTTAGAAGAATTGAAACTTCATGTTATTGCAAGCATGATTGATAATTGATGCACATGAATGACTAATATAAGGTCACCATCATCAAATAAAAGTGTTTGCATTGTCCTTCAAATCATTATTATAACTCAAATGCACCAAAGTATACTCATTTTGATCAGCTTACAGCCAATACATCTTGTAATTCATCTGCAATTCCCAGCAAAATCAATATATTTGTCTATTTAATGAAATAGATAAAGATTTATTATTTCATACAAAACTATATAAATGCACCATGCTATCATCCAACCAACCATCATCAAACAATACTTCTCTCATTAAACAACAGGTGAGTAACTAACTTGGTTATACATGATAAGGGATGCTTTGAAATCTATAACAATTTCTATAACAATTTCAAATTTCATTAATGTTGTGTCTTTCAAAAGAAATCACAAGACAATGTGGGCATGACACATACTGGAATAATCAATTCCAACATTTTCTTTGGCAATGGTAAAACACTATTTAGTCAATATTAAAATGTCTGTCTCTCATCTAATGCACAGAAAGAAAACATATCTGTATTACAATGTTACAGCCCACTCAACATATCTAAAATGGTTGGTCCAATGGTTATAATTCTGATGGTTGTGTCCGTAGCGGTCTTTGATCTTCCAGTTGTGGAGGCAAATGTATGTAATGTTGCCTGTGCTACAGGAACACAGGCACCCCAGTTTTGCTGTCAGTCGTGGGAATCTAATGGGTAAATTAACTTTGTATTCATTCATGAGTAATTTGCAAAAGCCTTTGGCTGTTACAAGAAGTATTCTGATGCCCTTATGATAATATAATATAAATATATATATATATATTACATAATTATATACTATAATAGTTCTTCAAAATGAATTTGTTCAAAGATTTCTTTGTTATATTTGATAACAAATTTTATAAATGAATGTCTGAATGAAATAATATTTTCTTTTCAGAAATACACGTTGCCTCCAGAGGTCATGCAGTGGTGCTTAGGATCCAGACCAGAAGACATGTTCAACATGTGAAATAGCAGTAATGGCCACAATCGTCTAATTGTAAACATTTCTCTATCTCAAATAAAATGGGTTTCTGCAAAACAATTTGTTAAAATGTAAAAAGAGAAAAATTATTTTAACCTCTACATAAAATAACAAGCATATCTATGGTAGAAAAGTCATATAAATTAGGTGATTAAAAAAGAAATTGTATAGAATGTTTTAATGCCATAACTAAACTTTATGTGTTCTGAAGTCAATGATCTGCAGGCTTGAAGATCATGCCAACTAGACAGATCACTACGTGTTAGGCCCTAAAGAGGTTTTGAGACAGTTTTCAACCATCTTTCATCCATGTTGGCTTCAGCTTTTCCATAGCCTTGTTTCACTCTATATGATTCAGCTTGTTCAACTTCAAATCCCCAATACCTGTTCCTTACTCTCAGTATTATATTTCCAAAGTCAGATTAGTCCTTTTAAGAAGAAAACACATCAACATTTGAATAAGGTATCCCTATGTGTCAGGATCCAAGATTTACTAATTGAACTTCTTCAACCAGTTCAAAATAGTCTAGAATTTATTCATTTAGGGTATTTTGATTGAAGATGTCATGATCTTTGAGGTCACTGAATGTCCTGTGAACATAACCTTAAATTCTGTTGCATATTTGAATATTAGATATTGAATACAAAATTTTAAAGCAATGAAATAACATAGTTGCGATCATTAACCCTCCTTTATGCATATCCCCTATCACAATTTCATGAGTAATGATATGTAATGCCCAATCTAAATTAGATTATTACAAATGCATACCTCCAACTCACCTTTTGATTAATTACATAATTATAATCATCACCTTTAAAGTTACATGTTATGGATGATATAAACAAACTTTGCAAAGGAAAGGGGTTCATAAAATTTCAATTGAATGCAGTTTTTCCCTGATGATGGTTAGTTTGCAACATCACAATGTCAGGCTTTAATGACGTGTGGTTACATTTTAAAACTAAAGGTATTTAAAACTTACCGTATCCGCTCGGGTTAGCGCCCATGCTTGGCTTAACGCCCACCCCCCTTTTTAGGAAGAAATCATTAAACGCCCACCTTCCCTGGATGTCCGCCATCATGTCAATATTATCACAAAACGTAATACGATGTACGTGACATCCTTTATCTTAGCGTCTGGGTGCCCACGAGACAAAAGTGGAGCGGCCAACATGTCAAATTGAACTTTCATATCCGTAGCTGATCGATTTTAATTGCGTTTTAAATGATAAAAAAAGGTATGTACTTAATATTATCACAATTACGTCGACAATTTCTCCACATCATAAATTTTAGCCTCAAAACAAAGCGTTTTCATTATTTATCATTTGAAATGAAATTAAAATCGATCCGCGTGTGAAAGCATTTCTGTCAACAAGGAAGACATGACTCAACGCAACACGTGGTCGCAATTTTGAAAGGCGGAAGTGACGCGAAGAGGCTCTTGTTTTTAGCGCGAAAACGATTGTTAATATATTGCGCAATAATGGATGGTTTTGTTCTATTCTCGACCTTTATAAACGCCCATGCTTGGGTAAACGCCCACCCCCCTCTTTTACTTTGTCCCCAATTAGCCGCCCATGGGCGCTAACCCGAGTGGATACGGTAAGTTTCAGAATGTAACCATAAATCATTTAATCTATCATCCAGATGTTGAGTCACTCACTTCCACTAACACATATACTTATAGTCATGTTAATTTAATTGAATTTAATTGTTGTTTTAAAACTCAATTGCACTTGAATGCACTTACACATGATATTTTAGCTGCAAAATCCTTTGTGATAATGTTAGCCAAGCTGTGAACTCACTAAAAACCATGTAGTGGCTGTAAGTTAGTTGAGAAATGCCTTAAAATCTCTTACTGGTCTATAACATAATTTAAGGTATCCAACCAGTATGCCATGAATATATCTAGTGATTGGCAGGGATTCAAAGTCAAAGTTTCCAGATCTCCAAGCAAACACTCTACTTATCAAGAAAGTTTGGCTAGTCGAAAAGAAGCAATGAATTTAGAAGAATTGAAACTTCATGTTATTGCAAGCATGATTGATAATTGATGCACATGAATGACTAATATAAGGTCACCATCATCAAATAAAAGTGTTTGCATTGTCCTTCAAATCATTATTATAACTCAAATGCACCAAAGTATACTCATTTTGATCAGCTTACAGCCAATACATCTTGTAATTCATCTGCAATTCCCAGCAAAATCAATATATTTGTCTATTTAATGAAATAGATAAAGATTTATTATTTCATACAAAACTATATAAATGCACCATGCTATCATCCAACCAACCATCATCAAACAATACTTCTCTCATTAAACAACAGGTGAGTAACTAACTTGGTTATACATGATAAGGGATGCTTTGAAATCTATAACAATTTCTATAACAATTTCAAATTTCATTAATGTTGTGTCTTTCAAAAGAAATCACAAGACAATGTGGGCATGACACATACTGGAATAATCAATTCCAACATTTTCTTTGGCAATGGTAAAACACTATTTAGTCAATATTAAAATGTCTGTCTCTCATCTAATGCACAGAAAGAAAACATATCTGTATTACAATGTTACAGCCCACTCAACATATCTAAAATGGTTGGTCCAATGGTTATAATTCTGATGGTTGTGTCCGTAGCGGTCTTTGATCTTCCAGTTGTGGAGGCAAATGTATGTAATGTTGCCTGTGCTACAGGAACACAGGCACCCCAGTTTTGCTGTCAGTCGTGGGAATCTAATGGGTAAATAAACTTTGTATTCATTCATGAGTAATTTGCAAAAGCCTTTGGCTGTTACAAGAAGTATTCTGATGCCCTTATGATAATATAATATAAATATATATATATATATTACATAATTATATACTATAATAGTTCTTCAAAATGAATTTGTTCAAAGATTTCTTTGTTATATTTGATAACAAATTTTATAAATGAATGTCTGAATGAAATAATATTTTCTTTTCAGAAATACACGTTGCCTCCAGAGGTCATGCAGTGGTGCTTAGGATCCAGACCAGAAGACATGTTCAACATGTGAAATAGCAGTAATGGCCACAATCGTCTAATTGTAAACATTTCTCTATCTCAAATAAAATGGGTTTCTGCAAAACAATTTGTTAAAATGTAAGAAGAGAAAAATTATTTTAACCTCTACATAAAATAACAAGCATATCTATGGTAGAAAAGTCATATAAATTAGGTGATTAAAAAAGAAATTGTATAGAATGTTTTAATGCCATAACTAAACTTTATGTGTTCTGAAGTCAATGATCTGCAGGCTTGAAGATCATGCCAACTAGACAGATCACTACGTGTTAGGCCCTAAAGAGGTTTTGAGACAGTTTTCAACCATCTTTCATCCATGTTGGCTTCAGCTTTTCCATAGCCTTGTTTCACTCTATATGATTCAGCTTGTTCAACTTCAAATCCCCAATACCTGTTCCTTACTCTCAGTATTATATTTCCAAAGTCAGATTAGTCCTTTTAAGAAGAAAACACATCAACATTTGAATAAGGTATCCCTATGTGTCAGGATCCAAGATTTACTAATTGAACTTCTTCAACCAGTTCAAAATAGTCTAGAATTTATTCATTTAGGG
The DNA here is from genome assembly GCA_949316495.1 of Amphiduros pacificus. Lineage (NCBI taxonomy): Eukaryota > Metazoa > Annelida > Polychaeta > Phyllodocida > Hesionidae > Amphiduros > Amphiduros pacificus. The sequence continues at coordinate 34,222,579 of OX439005.1, read as the reverse complement.
TATTTTGATTGAAGATGTCATGATCTTTGAGGTCACTGAATGTCCTGTGAACATAACCTTAAATTCTGTTGCATATTTGAATATTAGATATTGAATACAAAATTTTAAAGCAATGAAATAACATAGTTGCGATCATTAACCCTCCTTTATGCATATCCCCTATCACAATTTCATGAGTAATGATATGTAATGCCCAATCTAAATTAGATTATTACAAATGCATACCTCCAACTCACCTTTTGATTAATTACATAATTATAATCATCACCTTTAAAGTTACATGTTATGGATGATATAAACAAACTTTGCAAAGGAAAGGGGTTCATAAAATTTCAATTGAATGCAGTTTTTCCCTGATGATGGTTAGTTTGCAACATCACAATGTCAGGCTTTAATGACGTGTGGTTACATTTTAAAACTAAAGGTATTTAAAACTTAAGTTTCAGAATGTAACCATAAATCATTTAATCTATCATCCAGATGTTGAGTCACTCACTTCCACTAACACATATACTTATAGTCATGTTAATGTAATTGAATTTAATTGTTGTTTTAAAACTCAATTGCACTTGAATGCACTTACACATGATATTTTAGCTGCAAAATCCTTTGTGATAATGTTAGCCAAGCTGTGAACTCACTAAAAACCATGTAGTGGCTGTAAGTTAGTTGAGAAATGCCATAAATCTCTTACTGGTCTATAATATAATTTAAGGTATCCAACCAGTATGCCATGAATATATCTAGTGATTGGCAGGGATTCAAAGTCAAAGTTTCCAGATCTCCAAGCAAACACTCTACTTATCAAGAAAGTTTGGCTAGTCGAAAAGAAGCAATGAATTTAGAAGAATTGAAACTTCATGTTATTGCAAGCATGATTGATAATTGATGCACATGAATGACTAATATAAGATCACCATCATCAAATAAAAGTGTTTGCATTGTCCTTCAAATCATTATTATAACTCAAATGCACCAAAGTATACTCATTTTGATCAGCTTACAGCCAATACATCTTGTAATTCATCTGCAATTCCCAGCAAAATCAATATATTTGTCTCTTTAATGAAATAGATAAAGATTTATTATTTCATACAAAACTATATAAATGCACCATGCTATCATCCAACCAACCATCATCAAACAATACTTCTCTCATTAAACAACAGGTGAGTAACTAACTTGGTTATACATGATAAGGGATGCTTTGAAATCTATAACAATTTCTATAACAATTTCAAATTTCATTAATGTTGTGTCTTTCAAAAGAAATCACAAGACAATGTGGGCATGACACATACTGGAGTAATCAATTCCAACATTTTCTTTGGCAATGGTAAAACACTATTTAGTCAATATTAAAATGTCTATCTCTCATCTAATGCACAGAAAGAAAACATATCTGTATTACAATGTTACAGCCCACTCAACATATCTAAAATGGTTGGTCCAATGGTTATAATTCTGATGGTTGTGTCCGTAGCTGTCTTTGATCTTCCCGTTGTGGAGGCAAATGTATGTAATGTTGCCTGTGCTACAGGAACACAGGCACCCCAGTTTTGCTGTCAGACGTGGGAATCTAATGGGTAAATTAACTTTGTATTCATTCATGAGTAATTTGCAAAAGCCTTTGGCTGTTACAAGAAGTATTCTGATGCCCTTATGATAATATAATATAAATATATATATATTACATAATTATATACTATAATAGTTCTTCAAAATGAATTTGTTCAAAGATTTCTTTGTTATATTTGATAACAAATTTTATAAATTAATGTCTGAATGAAATAATATTTTCTTTTCAGAAATACACGTTGCCTCCAGAGGTCATGCAGTGGTGCTTAGGATCCAGACCAGAAGACATGTTCAACATGTGAAATAGCAGTAATGGCCACAATCGTCTAATTGTAAACATTTCTCTATCTCAAATAAAATGGGTTTCTGCAAAACAATTTGTTAAAATGTAAGAAGAGAAAAATTATTTTAACCTCTACATAAAATAACAAGCATATCTATGGTAGAAAAGTCATATAAATTAGGTGATTAAAAAAGAAATTGTATAGAATGTTTTAATGCCATAACTAAACTGTATGTGTTCTGAAGGCTTGAAGATCATGCCAACTAGACAGATCACTACGTGTTAGGCCCTAAAGAGGTTTTGAGACAGTTTTCAACCATCTTTCATCCATGTTGGCTTCAGCTTTTCCATAGCCTTGTTTCATTCTATATGATTCAGCTTGTTCAACTTCAAATCCCCAATACCTGTTCCTTACTCTCAGTATTATATTTCCAAATTCAGATTAGTCCTTTTAAGAAGAAAACACATCATGTTAATCTTGTTCCGAACATTTGGGGCCAATGTGCTCTACCCCTCATTCCCATACAGCAGCATGGATTAACAAATGTTAAGGAGAAAGCATTGTCTCTAATTGTTTTATGATGTGCATGGTATAAAATCCAGTTGTTCCTTTGAGGTGTTCTAAATTGCCATGATAGTAAAATGAATACCTTAAATAAACCAAAAAGTGCATTTTTCTGATGTAGTTTCTTCCTCCATGAATTCCTCCCTTACATAATTTTATAATTTTATAAATGATAGATAAACAATATGATTTGTAATGGCCATTAAATAGAGTAGTACAACCTGGACATATCTCACATATTGGTTTTTTGCAAATATATAGATTTAGTTCCTGTAGTTATCACACTAATTGCATCCAATCAAGTAATGCTGATTCAAAACACCTGTTCACAGAAGGAAATTACACTATCATAAATCTGAGAAAAGCAAAAAAACTAGTTTAGATGTATATACAAAAATGTCTTGAAATTTGAAGCAGATCTGATAGATTACAATCTGATAATAAGACTTCCCCAAAACCATTTCCTGTTATCTGTCAATAAAACTTCCTGCTGTTAAACAATTAATCAATATATTACAACATGTATGACTTCAATATGGCAATGTTCTATGTTTTATCAATGCATTGCAGGATAAACAGCGATATATGTCTAAATATGAACAGTATGGCTATTCTAACTGAGTTTTTTTATTATAGTACATGTCTCACATTCACATATTGGGCGTTCAAATAAGATATTCATTATCATATTTCCTTCATTCATATGATCCATATGTTGGATTTGTGGCCACCTTACATGAAACATGTAGAATAAGGTGAAAACCCCTTGATCATTGAAAGCAAGTGACAGAAACAAATTTTACAAGAGAATAGGGGCTACAATATGACATGATAATATATTCTGTAATTGAAACTTTGCATTATTAAATCTATATATTTCTATATATATTAAGGAATATATATCTCCAAATTGCAAATATCGCTCATGTCTTCATATTTTTCATGAAAAGTGCAGCAGCAATATTAATGTGAAAAACTGAGCATATCAAGCAAAGTTTGAGGCAATTTTGGAAAGACCATGTCCTTTTGATATAATAGTGAATCTTTTTATAATGTTATAAAGGAATGCATAATGGTCATTCTCTCAAATCTGAAATCCACTGGAGTTTACACTGACTGAAGCCTGCTTATTGGAAAGCTCTTTTGAGCCAATGGTCCTTCTATGACCTAGTGATCATGCTTATCAAAATTTGTGACAAGACTAATGGGACAAGGGCTTGTTAGGGACATTATATCATAATAGTGATTATATGGTACTGGGGTGCAGACTTTCAGGTATAGAATCACAATACATCTCAATTTATGAGATAGCTTTTTTTAAATAATGCCTGTCAAATAAGGCACTTCTAAAGTTATTTATTAATAAATTTAATAGGTCTTCAAAGAAAGATAGGAGTGCAATTTTAAACAAAACTAGTCAACATTTGAATAAGGTATCCCTATGTGTCAAGATCCAAGATTTACTAATTGAACTTCTTCAACCAGTTCAAAATAGTCTAGAATTTATTCATTTAGGGTATTTTGAATGAAGATGTCATGATCTTTGAGGTCACTGAATGTCCTGTGAACATAACCTTAAATTCTGTTGCATATTTGAATATTAGATATTGAATACAAAATTTTAAAGCAATGAAATAACATAGTTGCGATCATTAACCCTCCTTTATGCATATCCCCTATCACAATTTCATAAGTAATGATATGTAATGCCCAATCTAAATTAGATTATTACAAATGCATACCTCCAAATCATCTTTTGATTAATTACATAATTATAATCATCACCTTTAAAGTTACATGTTATGGATGATATAAACAAACTTTGCAAAGGAAAGGGGTTCATAAAATTTCAATTGAATGCAGTTTTTCCCTGATGATGGTTAGTTTGCAACATCACAATGTCAGGCTTTAATGACGTGTGGTTACATTTTAAAACTAAAGGTATTTAAAACTTAAGTTTCAGAATGTAACCATAAATCATTTAATCTATCATCCAGATGTTGAGTCACTCACTTCCACTAACACATATACTTATAGTCATGTTAATTTAATTGAATTTAATTGTTGTTTTAAAACTCAATTGCACTTGAATGCACTTACACATGATATTTTAGCTGCAAAATCCTTTGTGATAATGTTAGCCAAGCTGTGAACTCACTAAAAACCATGTAGTGGCTGTAAGTTAGTTGAGAAATGCCTTAAAATCTCTTACTTGTCTATAATATAATTTAAGGTATCCAACCAGTATGCCATGAATATATCTAGTGATTGGCAGGGATTCAAAGTCAAAGTTTCCAGATCTCCAAGCAAACACTCTACTTATCAAGAAAGTTTGGCTAGTCGAAAAGAAGCAATGAATTTAGAAGAATTGAAACTTCATGTTATTGCAAGCATGATTGATAATTGATGCACATGAATGACTAATATAAGATCACCATCATCAAATAAAAGTGTTTGCATTGTCCTTCAAATCATTATTATAACTCAAATGCACCAAAGTATACTCATTTTGATCAGCTTACAGCCAATACATCTTGTAATTCATCTGCAATTCCCAGCAAAATCAATATATTTGTCTCTTTAATGAAATAGATAAAGATTTATTATTTCATACAAAACTATATAAATGCACCATGCTATCATCCAACCAACCATCATCAAACAATACTTCTCTCATTAAACAACAGGTGAGTAACTAACTTGGTTATACATGATAAGGGATGCTTTGAAATCTATAACAATTTCTATAACAATTTCAAATTTCATTAATGTTGTGTCTTTCAAAAGAAATCACAAGACAATGTGGGCATGACACATACTGGAATAATCAATTCCAACATTTTCTTTGGCAATGGTAAAACACTATTTAGTCAATATTAAAATGTCTGTCTCTCATCTAATGCACAGAAAGAAAACATATCTGTATTACAATGTTACAGCCCACTCAACATATCTAAAATGGTTGGTCCAATGGTTATAATTCTGATGGTTGTGTCCGTAGCTGTCTTTGATCTTCCAGTTGTGGAGGCAAATGTATGTAATGTTGCCTGTGCTACAGGAACACAGGCACCCCAGTTTTGCTGTCAGACGTGGGAATCTAATGGGTAAATTAACTTTGTATTCATTCATGAGTAATTTGCAAAAGCCTTTGGCTGTTACAAGAAGTATTCTGATGCCCTTATGATAATATAATATAAATATATATATATTACATAATTATATACTATAATAGTTCTTCAAAATGAATTTGTTCAAAGATTTCTTTGTTATATTTGATAACAAATTTTATAAATTAATGTCTGAATGAAATAATATTTTCTTTTCAGAAATACACGTTGCCTCCAGAGGTCATGCAGTGGTGCTTAGGATCCAGACCAGAAGACATGTTCAACATGTGAAATAGCAGTAATGGCCACAATCGTCTAATTGTAAACATTTCTCTATCTCAAATAAAATGGGTTTCTGCAAAACAATTTGTTAAAATGTAAGAAGAGAAAAATTATTTTAACCTCTACATAAAATAACAAGCATATCTATGGTAGAAAAGTCATATAAATTAGGTGATTAAAAAAGAAATTGTATAGAATGTTTTAATGCCATAACTAAACTTTATGTGTTCTGAAGTCAATGATCTGCAGGCTTGAAGATCATGCCAACTAGACAGATCACTACGTGTTAGGCCCTAAAGAGGTTTTGAGACAGTTTTCAACCATCTTTCATCCATGTTGGCTTCAGCTTTTCCATAGCCTTGTTTCACTCTATATGATTCAGCTTGTTCAACTTCAAATCCCCAATACCTGTTCCTTACTCTCAGTATTATATTTCCAAAGTCAGATTAGTCCTTTTAAGAAGAAAACACTTCATGTTCCGAACATTTGGGGTTAATGTGCTCTACCCCTCATTCCCATACAGCAGCATGGATTAACAAATGTTAAGGAGAAAGCATTGTCTCTAATTGTTTTATGATGTGCATGGTATAAAATCCAGTTGTTCCTTTGAGGTGTTCTAAATTGCCATGATAGTAAAATGAATACCTTAAATAAACCAAAAAGTGCATTTTTCTGATGTAGTTTCTTCCTCCATGAATTCCTCCCTTACATAATTTTATAATTTTATAAATGATAGATAAACAATATGATTTGTAATGGCCATTAAATAGAGTAGTACAACCTGGACATATCTCACATATTGGTCATTTGCAAATATGTAGATTTAGTTCCTGTAGTTATCACACTAATTGCATCCAATCAAGTAATGCTGATTCAAAACACCTGTTCACAGAAGGAAATTACACTATCATAAATCTGAGAAAAGCAAAAAAACTAGTTTAGATGTATATACACAAATGTCTTGAAATTTGAAGCAGATCTGATAGATTACAATCTGATAATAAGACTTCCCCAAAACCATTTCCTCCTATCTGTCAATAAAACTTCCTGCTGTTCAACAATCTATCAATATATTACAACATGTATGACTTCAATATGGCAATGTTCTATGTTTTATCAATGCATTGCAGGATAAACAGCGATATATGTCTAAATATAAACAGTATGGCTATTCTAACTGAGTTTTTTTATTATAGTACATGTCTCACATTCACATATTGGGCGTTCAAATAAGATATTCATTATCATATTTCCTTCATTCATATGATCCATATGTTGGATTTGTGGCCACCTTACATGAAACATGTAGAATAAGGTGAAAACCCCTTGATCATTGAAAGCAAGTGACAGAAAAAAATTTTACAAGAGAATAGGGGCTACAATATGACATGATAATATATTCTGTAATTGAAACTTTGCATTATTAAATCTATATATTTCTATATATATTTAGGAATATATATCTCCAAATTGCAAATATCACTCATGTCTTCATATTTATCATGAAAAGTGCAGCAGCAATATTAATGTGAAAAACTGAGCATATCAAGCAAAGTTTGAGGCAATTTCGGAAAGACCATGTCCTTTTGATATAATAGTGAATCTTTTTATAATGTTATAAAGGAATGCATAATGGTCATTCTCTCAAATCTGAAATCCACTGGAGTTTACACTGACTGAAGCCTGCTTATTGGAAAGCTCTTTTGAGCCAATGGTCCTTCTATGACCTAGTGATCATGCTTATCAAAATTTGTGACAAGACTAATGGGACAAGGGCTTGTTAGGGACATTATATCATAATAGTGATTATATGGTACTGGGGTGCAGACTTTCAGGTATAGAATCACAATACATCTCAATTTATGAGATAGCTTTTTTTAAATAATGCCTGTCAAATAAGGCACTTCTAAAGTTATTTATTAATAAATTTAATAGGTCTTCAAAGAAAGATAGGAGTGCAATTTTAAACAAAACTAGTCAACATTTGAATAAGGTATCCCTATGTGTCAAGATCCAAGATTTACTAATTGAACTTCTTCAACCAGTTCAAAATAGTCTAGAATTTATTCATTTAGGGTATTTTGATTGAAGATGTCATGATATTTGAGGTCACTGAATGTCCTGTGAACATAACCTTAAATTCTGTTGCATATTTGAATATTAGATATTGAATACAAAATTTTAAAGCAATGAAATAACATAGTTGCGATCATTAACCCTCCTTTATGCATATCCCCTATCACAATTTCATAAGTAATGATATGTAATGCCCAATCTAAATTAGATTATTACAAATGCATACCTCCAACTCACCTTTTGATTAATTACATAATTATAATCATCACCTTTAAAGTTACATGTTATGGATGATATAAACAAACTTTGCAAAGGAAAGGGGTTCATAGAATTTCAATTGAATGCAGTTTTTCCCTGATGATGGTTAGTTTGCAACATCACAATGTCAGGCTTTAATGATGTGTGGTTACATTTTAAAACTAAAGGTATTTAAAACTTAAGTTTCAGAATGTAACCATAAATCATTTAATCTATCATCCAGATGTTGAGTCACTCACTTCCACTAACACATATACTTATAGTCATGTTAATTTAATTGAATTTAATTGTTGTTTTAAAACTCAATTGCACTTGAATGCACTTACACATGATATTTTAGCTGCAAAATCCTTTGTGATAATGTTAGCCAAGCTGTGAACTCACTAAAAACCATGTAGTGGCTGTAAGTTAGTTGAGAAATGCCTTAAAATCTCTTACTGGTCTATAATATAATTTAAGGTATCCAACCAGTATGCCATGAATATATCTAGTGATTAGCAGGGATTCAAAGTCAAAGTTTCCAGATCTCCAAGCAAACACTCTACTTATCAAGAAAGTTTGGCTAGTCGAAAAGAAGCGATGAATTTAGAAGAATTGAAACTTCATGTTATTGCAAGCATGATTGATAATTGATGCACATGAATGACTAATATAAGATCACCATCATCAAATAAAAGTGTTTGCATTGTCCTTCAAATCATTATTATAACTCAAATGCACCAAAGTATACTCATTTTGATCAGCTTACAGCCAATACATCTTGTAATTCATCTGCAATTCCCAGCAAAATCAATATATTTGTCTCTTTAATGAAATAGATAAAGATTTATTATTTCATACAAAACTAGTTAAATGCACCATGCTATCATCCAACCAACCATCATCAAACAATACTTCTCTCATTAAACAACAGGTGAGTAACTAACTTGGTTATACATGATAAGGGATGCTTTGAAATCTATAACAATTTCTATAACAATTTCAAATTTCATTAATGTTGTGTCTTTCAAAAGAAATCACAAGACGATGTGGGCATGACACATACTGGAATAATCAATTCCAACATTTTCTTTGGCAATGGTAAAACACTATTTAGTCAATATTAAAATGTCTGTCTCTCATCTAATGCACAGAAAGAAAACATATCTGCATTACAATGTTACAGCCCACTCAACATATCTAAAATGGTTGGTCCAATGGTTATAATTCTGATGGTTGTGTCCGTAGCGGTCTTTGATCTTCCAGTTGTGGAGGCAAATGTATGTAATGTTGCCTGTGCTTCAGGAACACAAGCACCCCAGTTTTGCTGTCAGACGTGGGAATCTAATGGGTAAATTAACTTTGTATTCATTCATGAGTAATTTGCAAAAGCCTTTGGCTGTTACAAGAAGTATTCTGATGCCCTTATGATAATATAATATAAAATAATATATATAATATATATTACATAATTATATACTATAATAGTTCTTCAAAATGAATTTGTTCAAAGATTTCTTTGTTATATTTGATAACAAATTTTATAAATGAATGTCTGAATGAAATAATATTTTCTTTTCAGAAATACACGTTGCCTCCAGAGGTCATGCAGTGGTGCTTAGGATCCAGACCAGAAAACATGTTCACATGTGAAATAGCAGTAATGGCCACAATCGTCTAATTGTAAACATTTCTCTATCTCAAATAAAATGGGTTTCTGCAAAACAATTTGTTAAAATGTAAGAAGAGAAAAATTATTTTAACCTCTACATAAAATAACAAGCATATCTATGGTAGAAAAGTCATATAAATTAGGTGATTAAAAAAGAAATTATATAGAATGTTTTAATGCCATAACTAAACTTTATGTGTTCTGAAGTCAATGATCTGCAGGCTTGAAGATCATGCCAACTAGACAGATCACTACGTGTTAGGCCCTAAAGAGGTTTTGAGACAGTTTTCAACCATCTTTCATCCATGTTGGCTTCAGCTTTTCCATAGCCTTGTTTCATTCTATATGATTCAGCTTGTTCAACTTCAAATCCCCAATACCTGTTCCTTACTCTCAGTATTATATTTCCAAAGTCAGATTAGTCCTTTTAAGAAGAAAACACATCATGTTAATCTTCTTCCGAACATTTGGGGCCAATGTGCTCTACCCCTCATTCCCATACAGCAGCATGGATTAACAAATGTTAAGGAGAAAGCATTGTCTCTAATTGTTTTATGATGTGCATGGTATAAAATCCAGTTGTTCCTTTGAGGTGTTCTAAATTGCCATGATAGTAAAATGAATACCTTAAATAAACCAAAAAGTGCATTTTTCTGATGTAGTGTCTTCCTCCATGAATTCCTCCCTTACATAATTTTATAATTTTATAAATGATAGATAAACAATATGATTTGTAATGGCCATTAAATAGAGTAGTACAACCTGGACATATCTCACATATTGGTCATTTGCAAATATATAGATTTAGTTCCTGTAGTTATCACACTAATTGCATCCAATCAAGTAATGCTGATTCAAAACACCTGTTCACAGAAGGAAATTACACTATCATAAATCTGAGAAAAGCAAAAAAACTAGTTTAGATGTATATACACAAATGTCTTGACATTTGAAGCAGATCTGATAGATTACAATCTGATAATAAGACTTCCCCAAAACCATTTCCTCCTATCTGTCAATAAAACTTCCTGCTGTTCAACAATCTATCAATATATTACAACATGTATGACTTCAATATGGCAATGTTCTATGTTTTATCAATGCATTGCAGGATAAACAGCGATATATGTCTAAATATAAACAGTATGGCTATTCTAACTGAGTTTTTTTATTATAGTACATGTCTCACATTCACATATTGGGCGTTCAAATAAGATATTCATTATCATATTTCCTTCATTCATATGATCCATATGTTGGATTTGTGGCCACCTTACATGAAACATGTAGAATAAGGTGAAAACCCCTTGATCATTGAAAGCAAGTGACACAAAAAAAATTTACAAGAGAATAGGGGCTACAATATGACATGATAATATATTCTGTAATTGAAACTTTGCATTATTAAATCTATATATTTCTATATATATTTAGGAATATATATCTCTAAATTGCAAATATCACTCATGTCTTCATATTTATCATGAAAAGTGCAGCAGCAATATTAATGTGAAAAACTGAGCATATCAAGCAAAGTTTGAGGCAATTTTGGAAAGACCATGTCCTTTTGATATAATAGTGAATCTTTTTATAATGTTATAAAGGAATGCATAATGGTCATTCTCTCAAATCTGAAATCCACTGGAGTTTACACTGACTGAAGCCTGCTTATTGGAAAGCTCTTTTGAGCCAATGGTCCTTCTATGACCTAGTGATCATGCTTATCAAAATTTGTGACAAGACTAATGGGACAAGGGCTTGTTAGGGACATTATATCATAATAGTGATTATATGGTACTGGGGTGCAGACTTTCAGGTATAGAATCACAATACATCTCAAATAATGAGATAGCTTTTTTAAAATAATGCCTGTCAAATAAGGCACTTCTAAAGTTATTTATTAATAAATTTAATAGGTCTTCAAAGAAAGATAGGAGTGCAATTTTAAACAAAACTAGTCAACATTTGAATAAGGTATCCCTATGTGTCAAGATCCAAGATTTACTAATTGAACTTCTTCAACCAGTTCAAAATAGTCTAGAATTTATTCATTTAGGGTATTTTGATTGAAGATGTCATGATCTTTGAGGTCACTGAATGTCCTGTGAACATAACCTTAAATTCTGTTGCATATTTGAATATTAGATATTGAATACAAAATTTTAAAGCAATGAAATAACATAGTTGCGATCATTAACCCTCCTTTATGCATATCCCCTATCACAATTTCATGAGTAATGATATGTAATGCCCAATTTAAATTAGATTATTACAAATGCATACCTCCAACTCACCTTTTGATTAATTACATAATTATAATCATCACCTTTAAAGTTACATGTTATGGATGATATAAACAAACTTTGCAAAGGAAAGGGGTTCATAGAATTTCAATTGAATGCAGTTTTTCCCTGATGATGGTTAGTTTGCAACATCACAATGTCAGGCTTTAATGATGTGTGGTTACATTTTAAAACTAAGGGAATTTAAAACTTAAGTTTCAGAATGTAACCATAAATCATTTAATCTATCATCCAGATGTTGAGTCACTCACCTCCACTAACACATATACTTATAGTCATGTTAATTTAATTGAATTTAATTGTTGTTTTAAAACTCAATTGCACTTGAATGCACTTACACATGATATTTTAGCTGCAAAATCCTTTGTGATAATGTTAGCCAAGCTGTGAACTCACTAAAAACCATGTAGTGGCTGTAAGTTAGTTGAGAAATGCCTTAAAATCTCTTACTGGTCTATAATATAATTTAAGGTATCCAACCAGTATGCCATGAATATATCTAGTGATTAGCAGGGATTCAAAGTCAAAGTTTCCAGATCTCCAAGCAAACACTCTACTTATCAAGAAAGTTTGGCTAGTCGAAAAGAAGCGATGAATTTAGAAGAATTGAAACTTCATGTTATTGCAAGCATGATTGATAATTGATGCACATGAATGACTAATATAAGATCACCATCATCAAATAAAAGTGTTTGCATTGTCCTTCAAATCATTATTATAACTCAAATGCACCAAAGTATACTCATTTTGATCAGCTTACAGCCAATACATCTTGTAATTCATCTGCAATTCCCAGCAAAATCAATATATTTGTCTCTTTAATGAAATAGATAAAGATTTATTATTTCATACAAAACTAGTTAAATGCACCATGCTATCATCCAACCAACCATCATCAAACAATACTTCTCTCATTAAACAACAGGTGAGTAACTAACTTGGTTATACATGATAAGGGATGCTTTGAAATCTATAACAATTTCTATAACAATTTCAAATTTCATTAATGTTGTGTCTTTCAAAAGAAATCACAAGACGATGTGGGCATGACACATACTGGAATAATCAATTCCAACATTTTCTTTGGCAATGGTAAAACACTATTTAGTCAATATTAAAATGTCTGTCTCTCATCTAATGCACAGAAAGAAAACATATCTGCATTACAATGTTACAGCCCACTCAACATATCTAAAATGGTTGGTCCAATGGTTATAATTCTGATGGTTGTGTCCGTAGCGGTCTTTGATCTTCCAGTTGTGGAGGCAAATGTATGTAATGTTGCCTGTGCTTCAGGAACACAAGCACCCCAGTTTTGCTGTCAGACGTGGGAATCTAATGGGTAAATTAACTTTGTATTCATTCATGAGTAATTTGCAAAAGCCTTTGGCTGTTACAAGAAGTATTCTGATGCCCTTATGATAATATAATATAAATATATATAATATATATTACATAATTATATACTATAATAGTTCTTCAAAATGAATTTGTTCAAAGATTTCTTTGTTATATTTGATAACAAATTTTATAAATGAATGTCTGAATGAAATAATATTTTCTTTTCAGAAATACACGTTGCCTCCAGAGGTCATGCAGTGGTGCTTAGGATCCAGACCAGAAGACATGTTCACATGTGAAATAGCAGTAATGGCCACAATCGTCTAATTGTAAACATTTCTCTATCTCAAATAAAATGGGTTTCTGCAAAACAATTTGTTAAAATGTAAGAAGAGAAAAAATTATTTTAACCTCTACATAAAATAACAAGCATATCTATGGTAGAAAAGTCATATAAATTAGGTGATTAAAAAAGAAATTGTATAGAATGTTTTAATGCCATAACTAAACTTTATGTGTTCTGAAGTCAATGATCTGCAGGCTTGAAGATCATGCCAACTAGACAGATCACTACGTGTTAGGCCCTAAAGAGGTTTTGAGACAGTTTTCAACCATCTTTCATCCATGTTGGCTTCAGCTTTTCCATAGCCTTGTTTCACTCTATATGATTCAGCTTGTTCAACTTCAAATCCCCAATACCTGTTCCTTACTCTCAGTATTATATTTCCAAAGTCAGATTAGTCCTTTTAAGAAGAAAACACATCATGTTAATCTTCTTCCGAACATTTGGGGCCAATGTGCTCTACCCCTCATTCCCATACAGCAGCATGGATTAACAAATGTTAAGGAGAAAGCATTGTCTCTAATTGTTTTATGATGTGCATGGTATAAAATCCAGTTGTTCCTTTGAGGTGTTCTAAATTGCCATGATAGTAAAATGAATACCTTAAATAAACCAAAAAGTGCATTTTTCTGATGTAGTGTCTTCCTCCATGAATTCCTCCCGTACATAATTTTATAATTTTATAAATGATAGATAAACAATATGATTTGTAATGGCCATTAAATAGAGTAGTACAACCTGGACATATCTCACATATTGGTCATTTGCAAATATATAGATTTAGTTCCTGTAGTTATCACACTAATTGCATCCAATCAAGTAATGCTGATTCAAAACACCTGTTCACAGAAGGAAATTACACTATGATCATAAATCTGAGAAAAGCAAAAAAACTAGTTTAGATGTATATACACAAATGTCTTGAAATTTGAAGCAGATCTGATAGATTACAATCTGATAATAAGACTTCCCCAAAACCATTTCCTCCTATCTGTCAATAAAACTTCCTGCTGTTCAACAATCTATCAATATATTACAACATGTATGACTTCAATATGGCAATGTTCTATGTTTTATCAATGCATTGCAGGATAAACAGCGATATATGTCTAAATATAAACAGTATGGCTATTCTAACTGAGTTTTTTTATTATAGTACATGTCTCACATTCACATATTGGGCGTTCAAATAAGATATTCATTATCATATTTCCTTCATTCATATGATCCATATGTTGGATTTGTGGCCACCTTACATGAAACATGTAGAATAAGGTGAAAACCCCTTGATCATTGAAAGCAAGTGACAGAAAAATTTTTTACAAGAGAATAGGGGCTACAATATGACATGATAATATATTCTGTAATTGAAACTTTGCATTATTAAATCTATATATTTCTATATATATTTAGGGATATATATCTCCAAATTGCAAATATCGCTCATATCTTCATATTTTTCATGAAAAGTGCAGCTGCAATATTAATGTGAAAAACTGAGCATATCAAGCAAAGTTTGAGGCAATTTTGGAAAGACCATGTCCTTTTGATATAATAGTGAATCTTTAATAATGTTATAAAGGAATGCATAATGGTCATTCTCTCAAATCTGAAATCCACTGAAGTTTACACTGACTGAAGCCTGCTTATTGGAAAGCTCTATTGGACCAATGGTCCTTCTATGACCTAGTGATCATGCTTATCAAAGTTTGTGACAAGACTAATGGGACAAGGGCTTGTTAGGCTCATTATATCATAATAGTGATTATATGGTACTGGGGTGCAGACTTTCAGGTATAGAATCACAATACATCTCAAATAATGAGATAGCTTTTTTTAAATAATGCCTGTCAAATTAGGCACTTCTAAACTTATTTTTTTATAAATTTAATAGGTCCTCAAAGAAAGATAGGAGTGCAATTTTAAACAAAACTAGTCAACATTTGAATAAGATATCCCTATGTGTCAAGATCCAAGATTTACTAACTGAACTTCTTCAACCAGTTCAAAATAGTCTAGAATTTATTCATTTAGGGTATTTTGATTGAAGATGTCATGATCTTTGAGGTCACTGAATGTCCTGTGAACATAACCTTAAATTCTGTTGCATATTTGAATATTAGATATTGAATACAAAATTTTAAAGCAATGAAATAACATAGTTGCGATCATTAACCCTCCTTTATGCATTGCTCCTATCACAATGTCATGAATAATGATATGTAATGCCCAATCTAAATTAGATTATTACAAATGCATACCTCCAACTCACCTTTTGATTAATTACATAATTATAATCATCACCTTTAAAGTTACATGTTATGGATGATATAAACAAAGGGTTATTATAACTCAAACACACCAAAGCATACTCATCTTGATCAACTTACATCCAATATATCTTGTAGTTCATGTGCAATTCCAAGGAAAATCATGATCAATGTATTATCTCTTTAATGAAATAAATAGATCATGCATGAGGCGAGTCACACAAATTTTTGCTCAATATATATGGTGTCATATCATTCCATGGTGTCATATCATTATTCTTGTTGCTTGTGTATTTGTGTGGGATGGTTATAATGTTTTGGACATACTGGGTACAAACCAGCACATTGACTTAATAAAGACAACACTGTTCTAGAAAGTTTATCAATCAATTTAAAGAAGGGGTGCTTATTCAAAAGCTTGGTCTAATGATGAATAGGTTTGGTAGGCATACCCCCATGTAAGCCTGGGTTAGAATGGTCCTCTGATTTTTTTATCCCATGTTTTTTTTTGTCAGTTCATAAGAGGGGAATAAAAAAATAAACGCCTTGCTTGCCATGAGGTGCAACACATAAGAGGATTCTCAACCTGTTCTCCACCCAGAAAAAGTATAACGATATCTTACAGATTGCCTAAAAATGGATATTGGTATTCTTTCTTGTAGAAGATTGAGAGCATGCATTATTGAACATTTAATGTTGGAATGAAAAATATATGCACTTTACAGGGGATATTTTGTGTGCACAAAACAAATTATATTGATATTATTGCAAACAAGTTGCAAAACAAGTTTGAAAAACTGAAATAATAAGCAATATTTAGTATCTTTAATTGACCACCTCCTTTGAAACAAGCCTTGAATATTCCATATTCACTCATTATTTACAATATTAATCTTTAAAAAAAATGCTTCATAACATTTTCATTGTGTTCTATTTAATTTGGCAGTTAACATATGAGGCATTCCTTCAACAAGTGCATTTATGATATCTCAATGCATAACACAACTTTTCAATTTTTTTATTGAATAGTTTGTAGATGTGGAGCATATTTTAAGAACATAATACATGCTAGGTATAGAATAGCTATTTATTCTTAATTCATTTCTTTGATTCATATCTAAAAACAGAAACTATATAAGATATGTTTTTGTTGAAAAATCGGTCCCTCACTTGACCTAATTCAGCAAGTGACCTGTGTGTGATTTGACCTATTTTCTCCCATAAGCATGGGAGCAGCCATTTTGACAACCAAATTATTATTTTCTTGCATTTGAACTTAAGCATGTTTTTGTAAAATCGTGTAAAAACCAAGATAAACCAGGAGGAAACAGTGCAAAGGAAGGTAAGAATGTAGAACAATATATTTGCTTATTCATGTTGGTCACTGGTCAAATTGGTGGCTTCAAATTTATGAATCATGAATCATCATGCAATGTATGAGGTAGCAGACAGATATTGTTAAAATTCATCTGCTACTCTCACTGTCATAGGCCAAGGGCCGTGGCGCAGTTGGTTAGAGTGCCAGCTTATTAGCACCAGTTCCTCTGTGTTGATCCAAAGGTCGTGGATTCAATCTCCGGCCGTGGCGAGGTTGAATTCCTGATACAATTTCACACATGAGCTGAGGCCCGTGCGCGAAGGGTTAACCCGTTGTCCTTGTAAATCTGTGACCGGGTGGGTTGTCATGTCAAGGACCTGCGACATGACAATTCAAGCATTCATGAAACCGGGAAGGTTCCAGGCGATTTTACAGTGGTTTAAGGTATCTGAAAACAATATATGATCTTAAAATTGACATACATTCAGGCTATCTGTCTCAAATCCACTATAGAACATCTGACCTGAGAATTATGATTTGTTGTGACCACCAAGTACTGCCAGTACTAAACAGGAAGTGTGTTATGTGACCTTGACCTTTGAACTGTCAGGGGGCTCCGTAAGTCACAGGAGGTGTTGTTTACCAATTTTCAAAATTGGAGCAACACATTTTTGGCCATTTATTTCCACTAGTTAGAGAATAAATTGGAAGATAACACTTATCATGATGATAGTTCCTGTTCTTGGCTTTCTTTTGGTGGTAAAATTATTAAAAACGGATGAATATTTATGAAGTTATAAATGAATAGAAATCATTATTTTTTATATTATATATGTTTGCCAAAAAAAGTTTAAAAAAATTCTATACAGCCCATCTTTTAAGGTGGAATCCATGCAGCCTTTGATGTCTTCCCATTCAGTGTTGTGAAAAACCCCAAATTTCATCAAAGAGGGTCAAATCATACATTTTACTGATACCAATTATCAGCATTCACAGTTTTGCCATTCAGAGTCCTTGTGATTTAAGGCCAAACCAGTGATCAAAGGGTTTAGTGTCACTTTTTCAATATCACGGCCTTCAAGTTAAGGGGGATGCCATGCAGCCTTTGAGTCATGTCTTCCCTTTTTGACAGAAAGGTTTTCACATGCATAAGATACTTTTCAAATAAATAGTATACTTTTCCCATAAATGATATATCTGTCACAACCATAAGATATTTGTCACAACCATAAGATATTTGTCACAACCATGAGTTATTTCATTGATTCAAATAATATTAAAATAATCTTATGTTTTTCTGAAGTATACTCCTGGCAATAAATTGTACAAAACATCTCCACCCTGTTTCCCAAGCTGGACAGGTGCACAACTGGTAACTCATTAGGTGTTTACACAAGATCACAGACCCGCTTAACAAAGCTTGTTGACAAAGTGTTCAATTGCTGGTGTAGGTTTCAGCAGACAACTGATCAACTTTCAAGTGCCACAGAAAGTTGTTAACAGGGAATATTTTGGGTACTAGTACATAAAAGCACTGTTTAGGGTATAAACATTCATGTTATGTAAAGAAAATGTGTCTAAAAGTCAGGTTTCATGAATGCTTTCAGTGAGGCAGCACTATATCTGCTACAAGTAGGTCTCATCACGAAACAAACAAACTCACTGTCATTTTGTTCTAACTTCCTTAGAAATGAAGTTATCAACTACTGTACATGTCATGGTTTGAACAGTTTTCGTAACATTTTTCATTTTTCTATTTACCAAAACAACTAAACCATCAGCTAACAGCTATGCAAATTCATTTTCTACAGATTCTCACAGTCAATTTGAGGTAAAATACATTCTTGCCTGAAAAAGAGTAAATGCAAAACAGTTTTTGCAATATTTTGTCTTGGTCATGAATGAATGGTAGCTGAGAGGCACATCAATCACTACAGTCATTTAGTACCTAAATTTGGTAAAAACACAAAACATTTGACCAGATAATAATGCGTAACAATATTTTATATAAACAATCCTTCCATCACAGAATTTTAAGATATCAGTTATGTATGAAATGAATGTGTATAAATTTTTGAAAAGACTTAAATACCATTTGATGTTCTGTGGTTCTTGATAAATAGGTTAATGACCTAAGTAAACAAGAGCTCCACCCTTAAAATTGGTTATAGAGTCCTGTTTGGTTCAAAAACGATACCATCACAGAAGTTTCTACAGTATCAAATAACGTATGTAAATCTTACACATTAAAAGATTGAGTTTGTCTATTATCAGTCATAGTTCTTTGACAACCAGTAAACTCAGACTGATCTTTGCCTTTTAAAAGATAGTAATGTGTCAAACGACTATGTCCTTTTCTTATACATGTTAAAACAGACTCTTCTCTTCTGTTAATTCTACAAGCACCTTTAGTTTAACCTAAAACGGGCTTAATATCGTGTAATTTATGAAAAATAGCTTCATTCCAGTGCAATCTCCATTTACAACGTAAAAAAACAGTTATATATTTCTTAAACTCTGTGTAAGGAATAAGCATATTGAGTGTTTGTCCAATGCTGCTTTGGTAGCTTGGTCAGCAGCCTCGTTTTGATGGATTCCTATGTGAATTGGGATCCAATCAAAACAAATTTATTTATTTTCCTCAGTACAGAGTCTATGATGCCTTTCAAGAATTATGTAAATATGAGGGTTTTTCCAATCCTCATATTTTTAATGCTTGTAAACAAGACAAAGAATCAGAAAAAAAACTGAAAATATCCTATGTGGAGAAGTCTCCACATGATCTAAAGCAAGATACAAAGCATGAAGTTCTGCAGAAAAATCGACGGTTTGTCTGGCAGACGTTCTGAACATTTATGATTGCCCTTAACATCAGCTGCAGCAGCCTTCTCATCGACAATTGATCCATCAGTGTATATACACTGATATCCAGTGAAAATAGATTTAATTTCTCTATATCTATTTATATAAAGGGATGGATCTGTTGAACATTTCTTTAATTCTGACATGGCTACATTAATATTTAGAGTTGCACAGGTCCATGGACGTGTTTCTGGATATTTAAATTTTGCTAGATTCTTTGATGCGAATGCAAAAAGTTGGTATTGTATTAGGTTTATTTTCAAAAAGGTCAACATAATTTGGATTAAATTTGGTATCATATGTAGGATTATCTGGACAAGCAACAATTTCTACAGCATGCTGAAGTGCAAGTTTTTCTCTTCTTAAACCAAGAGGCAGTTCATCTGCCTCAACTACCAAGCCACCTGCAGTCTTTCCCTTGATTTTTTACAGGATCAAGCATTTTAATATAAGATGGACGTGCTGATCCATATATCATACACCCATAATCAAGCTTAGAACATTTCTTTGCATATGATATTGTATTTTGTCCATTGCTATGCCCGTCTTATCCATTTTTCGCTCAAGTCTCCTTTTGTATGATTTTTCCTTACTCACATTTTCAGGTAACCATAGTGCTAGTTTCCTCATGCGTATGGTTAACTCAACCAGGGGTGCATGTTTATCTAAGATGTTGGTCAATTTATTATATTTATTTAAAAGTACATACAGATCATCATTATTGTAAGTTTGATTCCTATTATATGTTATCAACATCTGTAATAAAATCATTAATTTTAATTTTCTTATAGTTTCTATATGTTAGCTTCTTCTTATCAGTTCTTGTTATATTCAATTTTATTTTGGACTTAATAATATTATGATATGAGATTTTTTCATCAACATAATGGCTATCAATAATGCTTGTATCATATTGGTTATTAATAAATCTAAAGTATTTCCAATAATGTTCGTTGGTTAATCATGTGTATGATTATATATGTTATATAGGTAAAGGACATCTTGAAATTTAATTACGTTTGGTCTATTTGGCTTGTTCATATATATTCATCCATCAGGTCGCTTTTTAGTAGCCCATTACCCCTGAAGGTTTACATTAGATCATTATCATTTATTGTATATAATAGTATATTCGTAATATGATAATGTCCTTCTAGCACATTTTAAAAAACTTCATGCCAATTTTTTAGTCAAAGATGTTACCCAGGGCAATCACAGACTCATCACAGACCCCAATGGACCTTAATGGACCTAAGCTAGTACATGTTGTCTCAATGGCGACCAACTTTAACACATTGCTTCCTGTTCATTAGGTATAATCTAATCAACTCAAAGCATGACCTGTGATCCTACATTGTGATTCAAGACTACTCAGCCGCTGAGAGGTCTAAAAGCAGTACTCTTACTGACTTTCCATTTCCAAGATCATGCAATACATCGTTTTGCACCTTCAGAAAGCAGATTCAGTGCTATGCTACTCAATAAGCTGGTTGGAATTGTCGATTATACCATTCCACTCAAGGTGAGGTTTCAATTGGTTGGTTACTGTTCTTTCAGTGAGCTTGGAGATGAAGGTTAAATTTGAAACAGGTCAATAGCTTTTCTCAGGTAATTCTGAACCAAACTTTTTCAAGATTGGAGCAATGCTTGCAATTTTCATACAGACAAGTACTGCTGAGTCAGATAGTGATTTGTTTATGATGGCAGGAGTGAGTGGGAGCAGGTCATCAAGGAGGTCATGCAAGGGCCGGGTAGGGGTAGGATCAAGCTCAAATGACTTCTCAGCAACCTTCTTGGTTAGCTTAATCTAGGGGGAACAGGGACTCTTCATACAGATGATTATATGAAATGTGTTGTTGATTATTTCATTGATAAATAGCCACAACACCATTATGACATCATTGCTCCTTCAACTATTTCTCTTCCCCTGTGGGTGTGGGGATTAAAGAATAACCCCACTGCCCCCCAGCATGTCATAAAAGGCGACTAAAGGGGTCCCCATGTGGGCCTGGGGTTAGAATGGTCCTCTGATATTTTTATTCCCTGTTTTTTTGTCAGTTCGTAAGAGGTGAACAAAAAAAATAACCATGGCGCATTGTTTACCGTGAGGTGCGACACGTAAGGGGAGGATATGGAATTCTGCAGGTTGAGCACTGGACTGGTTTGGCAGTAATACTGGTCCAGTTGCAACACACCTGTTTGAACCCAAATATTCACCCTAGACAGTGAGGACTTTAGGGCCTGATATTGTCCAACCGGACATCTATTGGTGTAACCTGGTTAATAATGCCCACATATGATTAACACTAGATGTCAGCAGGTGACCACATCTGTCAGCACTGGGGTGATTACCCACTTTGCACACTGCCCTGGGACTCCAGCCAATATGAACATCCCAGCCTTTTGTATGATATATTTCCTTTATATTAATGTTTAACAAGCTTCTCGGACACACATAGGTCACAATGGTGTCAGAAGTCGGATGTGGCCTGAGTACAGAATAGTGTATTCAAACAACTGTTGGAATTGAGACAGTGTGCATTAGAAGACACATTGTCCAAAAGAGAAATCATAGTCAATAAGGTGAAGGCCGGTGTGGATACAGTCCAAACAACTCTACCTCGCCTAACCAGTGAGGGGTTGTTAGAGAAAAAAACATTGGATCCTGTGTTAGGTAGAGTTCTGTTTTTTTGGGACAAGGGAAGAAAACCCTCATGGAAAGAACAGAAGAAGGAGTCAAAAGAAGTTCGTGAATTCTTGAAGTACTGGAAGTGTTTCACAATGGTCAAGGGACTACTGTATCGTAAGGTAAAGGAATCACGCACAGGTAGAACAGTATTCCAACTTCTTGAACCTGAGGAGTTGAGACAGCAGATTCTGGAGAGTGTTCATAACAAGCTGGGACATCAAGGAGCTGAGAGAACTGAAATGATTCTCAGAGAAAGCTGTTTTTGGCCTCACATGAGCCACAGTATTGTAGACTGGATTGGAAACTGTGAACGTTGCAGGTTAGCTAAGCTTCCTCATGTCAAAGTGAGAACTCCAATGCAGAGCATCATAGCAGATGAACCATTGGATATGCTAGCTATTGACTTCACTCAGTTAGAACCAGCTGCAAATGGCATGGAGAATGTCTTAGTGTTAACTGATGTGTTCAGCAAAAACAGTAAGGCAGTGCCAACAAGAGACCAGAAAGCTTCTACAGTAGCTAAAGTACTAGTGAAAGAGTGGTTCCAACATTAAGGCAAGAGGATACACAGTGATAATGGAAGAAGTTTTGAGAACAAGTTGATTCAGAACTTGTGTGAAGGGTATGGAATTGAAAAGACTCGTACATCACCTTATCACCCTATGGGTAATGGCCAGTGCAAGGGTTTTAATCGAACTCTTCATGACCTACTTCGCACACTGCTAGAGCAACACAAGAAAAGGTGGAATGAACATATAGGTGAGATGGTCTATGCCTATAATGTGACACCTCATGCTACCAATGGATTCTCTCCGTTCTACGTCATGTTTGGCAGGACACCCTGTTTGCCAGTTGACCTACTTCTTGGCGAGCAACCAGAAGAAGATAGTCAGGACAATTGGATATCTCGTCACATCAAGAGACTTTCTGATGCATACCAACACACGAGCGCTCAACTGAAACAAATGGCTCTCCCACGGAAGACTAGGTATGATCAGAAGGCCAAGGAAAGTTGTCTCGAGATTGGTCAACATGTATTCCTTAGGAATAGACCTATGGGGCGCAACAAAATACAGGATGCATGGGATCCTACAGTATATGTTGTTGTGCAGAAACATGATGATGTGTACAAACTTAAGTCTGTAAACAGACGGACTAAGTTAAGGACTGCACACAGAACACACATACAGCCCTGTGTAGAGAAACCAACAGAAGATAATAGACCAAAGAAAAGGGTAAATAGACCACAGAGGCAAGTCAACCATAGGTTAGCCTCAAGGTCTGAGGAATCAGAAAGTGATTATCAAGTTTGTTTCCAATATCCAGGAATGGAACAACAGTCAGATGAAACGTATGGGGATGCAGTAAGTCCACCAGCTGCACCCAAGAGCATCACAAGATGGAATGCAGGCCAGCACAGCAATCCATTCCACTTGCCAAGGTCTGCCGTTGCTCAGCAACTCTACACACTGGAAACATGTGTCTAGCAATGTAATTGCTGGATCATTTTGCATGTTTTTTCATCCTTTACTTTAATTGATGGGACATCAATCTTATTTTTCACAGGGAGGAGTGTAACCTGGTTAGTAATGCCCATATATGATTAACACTAGAGGTCAGTAGGTGACCACATCTGTCAGCACTGGGGTGATAACCCAAGACTCTTTGCACACTGCCCTGGGACTCCAGCCAATATGGACATCCCAGCCTTTTGTATGATATATTTCCTTTATATTAATGTTTAACAAGCTTCTCGGACACACGTAGGTCACATAAAGTTGGATATTTGAACATTAGAGTTGATGTTTTTATTCCAAACCCTCTGCGCTGTTTCAAGGGTCAGAGGTATGGACATGGATCTGATCGATGTAAAGGTAATGTAACATGTCCAAAATGTACTGCTCAGCACAGTGGAGACAATTGTTCTTCAAATATAATAAAATGTGTGATTTGCCAAGGTAATCACCCATCGTATTCGCAGAATTGTCCTTCCTTTTTAAAAGAGAAGGAAATTCAACAAATAGGAAAGATCAAGTTAAAGGTAAAATAAATAGAACTAAATCCTTAGAAAGGATGGACACAGGTGATCCTCTGGATATGAATTTTACTCCTGTGCACTCGAAGCATAATCGTAAACTAAACAAGTGATTATGCTGAATCATATATTTGTTCTCATTATTCTTAATATGGCTATCAGCAATATCATACAATGGAATTGTAGAGGATTTGTGGCAAACAGGCCAGAACTGGAGTTATTAGCCCAGAAATATAATGCATCGGTAATTTGTTTACAAGAAACTAAATTCAAAGATGATTCAACAACATTTAAGGCATATGTGACTTATAATAAAGTCGGTTCAATTGACATTATGGACCGAGCACATGGCGGAGTTTCTATTTTTGTCAAATCCTGTATACCCCAAAGTAAAGTAACATTAAATACTAATTTATAAGCTTCTGTTGTTAGGGTTACCCTGCACAATACATTAACTATATGTTCAATATATTTACCACCTAGTGAGCCAGTTAATACGAAAATAATAAATATTAAGATAATATATGCCACAGCCATATATGTTAGTTGGTGACTTTAATGCTCACAACTATCTTTGGGGTGGCAAAAATAATACTGATGCCAAAGGATATATAGTAGAAGATTTCTTAAAAAACAATATTTTATGCCTTTGGAATGACGATTTTCCAACATATTTACATCCTGCTACAGGCTCTTTAACATCAATAGATTTCTCCATGTCCATCCAAATTTATTTTTACACTATTCCTGGGAAGTAGAGGAAGATCAATGGGGTATTGATCATTACCCTATTATTTTAAATAACCATTTTCCTCCACAAGACAAACAAATCCCTAAGTGGAAATTTCATAAAGCCGATTGGGCAAATTTCAAACATCCTGTTTTAAAAAATAACTCCAGAAATTTTTAACGATGTGGATGATCCTCTCCAAGTTTTTACGGATACATTGTATGATATTGCCGATGGGTGAATCCCCAAATCAAAGCCAAATTCTAAAATTAAAGAAAAACCCTGGTTTAATGATGAGTGCAAAAAAGCTGTCAAGGAGCAAAAAAAAGCTTTAAAATAATTAAATTGACTGCCAACTCAATATAATTTGCACCAATTTCGTATGAAAAGAGCTAAAGCCCGTTATATTATTAAAATAAGCAAAATAAAAAGTTGGAAAGGTTACATTTCTAAATTAAATACATGTTCACCAATTTAAAAATGCTGGGATATGGTGGGTAAAATTACTGGGAAGGGAGGTGGAGCAAGGATCAAACATCTTAATCATAATGGCCAATTAATTACAAATCCCACCAAAATAGGTAACACAATAGGTCAAACCATTTCTAAGAATAATTATTCTGTAAAATTTCAACAAATTAAAAATAGAAAAGAAAGAAACCAACTAAATTGTATATCTCATAACTTGGAAGAATATAATAAATCATTTACAATAGAAGATGTAAACTTGCTTTGGATAAATCTCATGATACCGCTCCTGGGCCTGATCAAATTCACTACCAAATCCTCAAACACCTCCCTGATCAATCACTTGGGCATCTCTTTTTATTTTTAATAACATTTTGGAAAGTGGTAATTTTCCTCCTTCATGGAGTGAAGCCACTATCATTCCCATTCCCAAACCTGGCAAAGACTCATCAGATTCAAATACTTGTTGCCCCATTACTTTAACAATGTAAAAGAATGGAACGAATGGAACAAATGATTAATGAGCGTTTAGTTTGGTTTTTAAAAACTGCAGCTTATATTTCTATTGCACAAAGTGGCTTTAGAAAAACTTGAAATACCATTGACCATCTGGTACGTTTAGAGACATTTATAAGAGAGGGTTTTATAAAAGGTGAGCATGTGGTTAGTATTTTCTTTGATTTAGAGAAGGCATACGACACCACATGGAAATATGGGATAATGAGTGATTTATATGATATGGGATTAAGGGGTCGTTTACCCCTTTTTATTCAAAATTTCTTGTCGAATAGACAATTCAGGGTCTGAGTTGGTTCATCACTTTCTGATGCATTTGATCAGTAAATGGGTGTTCCACAGGGTAGTATATTATCTGTAATCCTATTTATAATAAAAATCACCCCTTTCTGATATCCTAGCTGAATATGGTTTGAGCTATCATATATATGCAGATGATACTCAGATCTAAAAAATCTGGAAAAGTGTGTCAGTGAGGTTAGAAATTTCCTTATATCAAACAAGATGAAGATAAATGATGGTAAAACAGAAATGATTATATATACTGACAGGTACAATACTGCCACCAGCAGCAGTATCCCAGACACAATTAGGGTTGGCAGATCTGATATTGCTCCTAGTGAGACAGTGGTTGACCTTGGCATAACCTTTGACTCTAAGATGGACATGAAGGTCCAGATTAGGAAAATGTGCCAGAAAGGCTATTACCACATCAGGAACCTGGCGGCCATCAGACATTGTCTAGACGAGAAGACAGCTGTAACACTTGCCCATGCCTTTGTTACATCTACTCTGGACTATGGCAATGGTCTACTAAATCTGACACTAGGAAGCTACAATACGTCCAAAACTGTGCAGCACATGTCGTAGGAAAAATTAGGAAATTTGATCACATTTCAGGAAAA
The DNA here is from genome assembly GCA_949316495.1 of Amphiduros pacificus. NCBI lineage: Eukaryota > Metazoa > Annelida > Polychaeta > Phyllodocida > Hesionidae > Amphiduros > Amphiduros pacificus. The sequence goes on along the minus strand of OX439005.1, from coordinate 34,194,999 downwards.
CTGCGGGAATTGCACTGGCTCCCAGTACACGCGAGAATTGATTTTAAAATTCTTCTCTTGACCTGGAAGGCCCTAAATGGTAAGGCTCCACCTTACTGCTTGATCTACTCCTAGTTAAACAGGGGGGAACGCTGTCTAAGGTCTAATGAGGGCACCCACTTACAAGTTCCTAAGACCCGGCTGAAGAAAGTGGGGGATAGGGCCTTTTCATCTGTTGGCCCTAGACTCTGGAATTCCCTGCCTAATGAAATTAGGACTAGTGCCTCGGTTTTCTAGTTTAAGAGTAGACTGAAAACTTTTCAGGATGGACGTCCTGAATACAGCGCTATGAACAGACTTGTCTGGTATCAGCGCTATACAAATTTTATTATTATTATTATTGTAAATTGTGTGAGACCTGGAACAGATTGTTCATTATTTGTTGATGATTTTAAGATTTTATGTTACAGGTCCATAAGCATGCGTACTATAAAAAGACTCCAACAACATCGTAATAGAATACAAGAATGGGCTGATCATAACGGATTTAAGTTTTCTTTAAAGAAAACTGTATGTATGCACTATTGTAAAAGAATGGAAGGTTCACCCAGATCCTGATCTTTATTTAGGCCAAACTCGGATACCTGTTGTCGAAGAAACCAAGTTTCTTGGACTTATTTTTGACAGGAAATTATCTGTTATTCCTCACATTAAATACGTTTATTACAGGTTCTTGCCCATACCGATTGGGGAGGGGACCGTAATATTTTCTTGCAATTGTACAGAGCGCTGGTAAATTCTGAGCTTGATTATGGTGCATGATGTATGGATCAGCACATTCATCTTATATTAAAATGCTTGATCCAATACAAAATAACAAGGTTTACGACTATGCCTTGGTGCATTTCGTACATCACCTGCAGATAGCTTGGCAGTTGAGGCAGATGAACTGCCTCTTGATTTAAGAAGAGAAAAGCTTGCCCTTCAGTATGCTGCAAAATTTGCAGCTTGTCCAGACAATCCTGCTCATGATACTATATTTAATCCAAATTATGTTGACCTTTTTGAAAGTAAACCTAATACAATACCAACGTTTGGCATTCGTATCAAAGAATCTTTACAATCCTTAAATATAAATCCAAATCAAATAGCCAAATTTCAATATCCAGAAACACCCCCATAGACCTATGCAACTATAAATATTAATAAAGCCATGTCAGAATTAAAGAAATACTCAACCGATCCATCCCTTTATATTAACAGATATAAAGAAATTAAATCTGTTTTCACTGGATATCAGTGTATATACACTGATGGATCATTTGATGATTACAAGGCTGCTGCAGCTGCTGTTAAGGGCAATCATATTTATTCAGAACGTCTGCCAAATAAATCGTCAATTTTTTTTTCTGCAGAACTACATGTGCTTTGTATCTTGCTTTAGATCATGTGGAGAATTCTCCACATCGGACATTTTTATTTTTTTCTGATTCTTTGTCTTGTTTACAAGCAATGAAAGCAAAAGATTGGAAAAATCCTTTTATTTACAAAATCCTTGAGCGCCATCATAGACTCTGTACTGAGGAAAATAAAGAGATTCGTTTTTATTAAATTCCCAGTCATATTGGAATCCTTGGAAATGAGGCTGCTGACCAAGCTGCCAAAGCAGCATTGGATAAGCACCCAATAAATATGATTATACCTTATACAGAGTTTAAGAAATATATTACTGTTTTTTTACATTCTAAATGGCAATTGCGCTGGAACGCAGTTATTTGTAATAAACTACAAGAAATTAAGCCTGTTTTAGGTAAAACCAAAGGTGATTGTAGAATAAACTGAAGAGAAGAGTCTGTTTTAACACGTTTACGAATTGGACATAGTCATTTGACTCACTGCTATCTTCTTTAAGGTGAAAATCAGCCTTAGTGTATCGGATGTCAAAGGGCTTTGACTATCAAACATGTTTTAATTGAATGTATCAATTTTGATATAATTAGGACTCAATATTTTAATGTGCAAGATTTACATTCGTTATTTGATACTGTAGATACTTCTGTGATAGTATCGTTTTTAAACCAAATAGGACTTTATAACCAATTTTAAGTGTGGAGCTCTTGTTTACTTAGGTCACTGGCTTATTTATTAAGAACCGCGAAACATCAGAAGGTATTTATATAATACTTTCTCACGATGGAATCTTATCAGATGAAATGTTAGTTTGTAGTAAACACTTGGAGTCAATTTCAAGATCGAATTCTATACAAAATATTTCATTTAATATCTTATCATATGATTCCATAAATAATCTAGTAGGGAATAACTCACTCACTCATGTAAACTACATAAAATGTAGTGAAGTTGCATTATTTCCCTCAAAATTTCGTCTCACATTAGACAATTGTGAATATATTTGTGAGAATGCCCGGCTCGGAGCAAATACTTACCATCACATATACTTACCCCATTCAATGCAAACTTAGTGTACTTACCCAATATTAATGGTAATTCCACTTCAATTTGTAAGTTTGGTGGGGCAGTCGGCCTACTCTATGCTATTGGTAGTGAAAGCACATGTTACTGTATACACAAGGTGATGACACGTCCTTTCGCAAAAAATGATTTGTCGAGAACCAGGTCGGGCCACGCATCCTCTCATGGACACCCGAACAGCTCCATCTCGTAGCACAAGAAAACGTGGCAGTTGCCTCTCACAAGGTAATATCATATATACAAATTATTATTCTCTGCTAAACGACGATGTATTGAAAGAAATTCATGACGAGAATATGAGTATGGGTGGCCCCACCCCCTCTGCCAGCGGAAACACCCGAAGAGGTGAAACATGTGCTGCCCGGCCACAAGTAAACAATGCCAATACACATCTTGTGTATTCTGCAGTCATTTCGCCGGCTTGGGATAGCAGAGGCAATCTCACAAGGGGCGCTGCACACAAAAGAACCCTAACAACAAGAAAGGAACATAGCAACCACTTTTTCATTGGTTCCTCCAAAGTTCAGAGCATTTCTAGCAAGATTTCGGGTGTGAAGGACTATTTCACTGAGAATAATTTGCATGCTTTGTTCATGACTGAAACATGGTTGCACAAATTTGGTGATGAGAGAACTGGAGGAGGGATCCCTTAAATTTGACACACTCCCTCGCATTGGCCGCACTGGCAGAGGGTTAGGACTACTCCATCGGGTTGAACTACCATTTCTAACCAATAGGTTAAATCCACCGGCCGTAAGGACAATGGAAATCATGGAATCATCAATACTAATCAAGGGTAAAAAACTCACCTTTGTTGTCACCTACAGACCTGAGCCCTCAGAGGTGAATAGATACCATTGACCTTACTTCCCTTAGGGATGATATCAGATCCCTTAATTGCCACTCACATACAGGGGATGACATGTCACTACAAGACACGGTTGACTTCTATGAAAATGGGCTTATATCACTTATGAATAAGCATGCCCCTTTGAAAAGTACCAAGGTCTCCCAACGCAAACCGGTACCTTGGATGAGCGATCAACTAAAGCTAGAAAGATCTCTCAAGAGGAGGCTTGAGAGAAAGATGAATAGAACAGGACTTCACATTGACAAGGAACAATATAATTGCCAAAAAAATAGGTATAACTCCTTGTTAAAGTCCTCTCAAGCTTACTTTTTCTCTAATCTGGTTGAGGAAAACAAGCATGACCCTAAAAAGCTTTTTAAAGTCATTGATTCAGTCAGGCATAAAAGCTGAGAAATTTAACACTTTCTTTCTTGACAAAATTGATAAAATCCGTAGTGAAATGGACAGTGCTCCCTTATGCTCAAATCTCTCACCAGGTAGCACTACGAACAATACAGTTCATCCACCCATAGGTAGTATACCATTTGACAGATTTGTGCCCCTGTCCACAAGGGATGTGAGGAAATTGATAATGAGGTCTGCTAAAATATCCTGTGAGCTTGATCCCATCCCAACCTGGCTCCTAATGGACCTAATGGATGACCTCATGCCATTAATTCATGCCATAATAAACAAATCACTTACTGACTCAGTAGTATCAGATAGCATGAAGATTGCTCTCATTACACCTTTGCATAAAACTGGGCCTAGAACTGATCGAGAAGAACTATAGGCCAGTATCCAATCTGACCTATGCTTCTAAACTGACAGAAAGAGCTGACAGTGGCAGATCAATTAGTTCCTCACCTAGTAAGGAATGGCCTTACTGATAAGTTCCAGTCTGCTTACAAAGAGTCCCACAGCACTGAAACTGCCCTACTAAGAGTACAAAATGACATTCTAAGGGATATGGATAATAGGAAGTATGTTATCCTACTGTTGCTTGACCTCTCTGCTGCCTTTAGGTCCTCCCTTAGACCTAAAAGGTATGGTGTTTTACAAGGCTCTTTCCTGGCTCCAATACTCTTCACTATTTATATGTCCCCACTGGCTGACATCCTGTCCAAGTATGGTTTCAACTATCGCATCTATGCTGATGACACCCAGATTTACATTTCAGTAGACCAAACCTTCTGCCATCATGTAGACATGAGTAGACGCAGATTGGATGAATGCTTCATGGAAGTTCGGTCCTTCCTGATCTCCAACAGAATGAAGATCAATGATGGCAAGACAGAAATGCTGGTCTGTACTGACAAGCCTGGGACTACTGTTGTCAGCAATGTCCCAAAAACCATTAAAGTGGGTGATTCAGAAATAAGCCCATCTAATACAGTAGTTGACCTGGGTATTACCATTGATTTATGGAGAAGAAGGTGATGATTTTGAAACAGGGGGCCTTGTAAGTGGAGGGTTGAATTTCACAGTGGTGGGTGGATTTGGGGGAGGGACCCTCAGTCGGATGATAGGGTTTGTTATACCAGGTTGGCACACCTCAGGGGGTTCGGTTGTAGACTTTGCAGGGGTCCAATCCGCATGGGTTTTTATTAGATGCAGTTTATTTCTTTGGTTCAGTCTTCCTTTCTCATTCTCTACATATAATGACATGCCCTTGGTGTCTGCCTGATCAACCACTCTGGATGGACTCCACTCCTGGTCAACATTTGATCTCATCCGTACTGTGTCTCCTGGATATATGGTTTTTAGTGGTCTCACAGACTTGTCATAGGAACACTTCTTTTGGTTCCTGTACATCTCCAGCTTGGCAAATGCAGGGTCAATTGCACTGGAGTAACTGGAAGCATGGACCTTGTTCTGCAATACATCCGGCTTTGTGCTGGGGACCCATTTACATTACCTCTGGATCCAGTCCAATTGTTCGAGATATGGGTCATATTGACCCATTATTTCGTCCGATTTTGTCTCTGTGCAGTAAGATATATGGCACATTTGCCCAGAGCTTCTTCAATTCTTTTATTCATTCCAGGCCACAATAACACGTCATTGACTCTTTTCTGGACAGTCACTTGGTGTGATGCATGAATCTGTCACATGATCTCATTTTGTATACCCTTTCTCCCCTGACATTGATGCCTTGGTATTCTGATAGCTCATCCTGAATATCCCAGAACTCTCTAATTCCTTTGGCACTTCATTCTTTTTATTTTAGCCATCCTTCCTTGATGACATGAGCCAACTTTTCCATCACAGGGTCACTGTAAGTAGCTTCTTTGAGTTCCGCTAGCCTTGCTGTGCTGAACGGTATCACCTATTTAGCTGCATACACCATGAGGGGTGATAGCTTGCCCGGCAGATATACTCTACTTATGGCGTCAGTAACAGGAATCTCCTTGCCAGGCTTATATTTCAGCACAAATGGGCTGTACCTTCAGCAGCATCTTTTGTAGTCGCATTTTGCTGTGAGTGTGGTCTTCAGGTCTTCCCAGGCCTTCAGCTTTGGACCTTCAAACAGCCAATCTTCACACCTTAGTACACACCTCAAGGGCTAATAGAGGTTGGGGATAAACTTTGCCAAGTAGTTTGCTGTGCCCATTGCTCTGGCAAGGTCTTCTGTGCTGAAGCATGTCGGTGATAGCTTATTATCTCCACACCCTCTAAACCACCGAAAATGTCTTCCATTGCTTCCATCACTGAAGCACATAACACACCACCCATTAGCATCCTAAGATATGGAACGTATGATTAATGAAAGATTAGTCTGGTATCTGGAATCATTTACATATATTCCAGCTGCGCAAAGTGGTGTAGGATGACGTGAAGAACCATTGATCGTTTGGTGCGTTTGGAGACATTTGTTATAGAGGGTTTTATAAAGGGCACATTTAGACTTGGAGAAAGCATATGATACAACATGGAAATATGGAGTTTTGAGTGATTTGCACAATCACTGTCTGGTGCTTTGGATCAGGATGTGGGTGTTCCCCAAGTGAGCATTTTGCCTGTTATACTGTTTATTGTTTAAATTAATAGTATTGTTAACTGTATTAGACTTGGTACTGATGTTCTCTCTTTGTTGATGATTTTGACATTTGCTACAGAGCAACAAACATGTTTACCATTCAGAGAAAATTGCAGCAACACCTAAACAGAATCCAGGCAGATAAAAAATATTGTCAAGTTTTCATTAAAGAAAACAGTGTGCATGCATTTCTGTAAAAACATGGGGTGCACCCAGATCTTGACTAGTACCTGGGACAGTCCAAGATCCCTGTTGTCCAAGAAACTAAATTTCTTGGTCTGATATTTGACGGGAAGCTTTCATTCATTTCACCGATTAAGTATGTGAAAAAGAAATACCAGGAGGCATTAGTACTGCTGCATGTTGTGCCACATACTGATTGGGGAGCTAATTGACACTATTTTTTTTTACATATATGCCTAGTACTAGTAAGATCAAAGCTTGGTTATGGCTGTATGGTTTATGGATCAGCTCGTCAGTCATATTTGAATATGTTAATTCCTATTCTAAATCGAGGATCAAGACTTTGTCTTGGTGCCTTTCACACTTTACTTGCAGAAAGTCTTGCTGTTGAAGCAGACTTGCACTCAGACGTGAAAAGCTTGCTCTTCAATATGCAACCAAGATAGCTGCAAATTCAGAGAATCCAGTATATGATATTGTTTTTCACCCTAGATATGTTGGTCTTTTCACCAAAAAAACAAACCAAACACTATTCCAACATTTGCCATCCATTTAAAAGAATCATTGACAGCTTTTAAAATTAAAATTAATCCTGATCAAATTGCAAAATTTCAGATTCCAGAGACTCCACCTTGGATATACAAACCTAGCATTAATTTATCACTTGCAGATTCAAAGAAGGACCCAATAGACCCTTCTTTGTACATAGAAAGATATAATTAGATCAAATCAGTTTATAAAGGTTTCCAATGTGACTTGTGATTCATTGTTTTAATGTTATTTGCTATTGCAAAGTCATTGTTTGCCTTATGTTTTTTAACTTATCATTAATTCACATTTACAAATTTGTAATCCATTCCTATTTTGTGAGTCTTTGTTTTAATAAAAGAAATCGGCCTGTTTAATCATTTCTGAGGGTGGAGTAGTGTTGGGCTGGCATTAATTGCCAGCTTAGCATCTACTTATGAAACCACGTTCACCATGATTTAGGATCTTTTAAATGCGATGTTTAAGTGTAACTTGTGAGTTGCTTTATTGCTATTACATCATTGTTTATTGTATGTTTTTACATTTATCATCCATTCAGATTTACAAGTTTTCAATCCAAATGGCCCTGAATGACCTAAATGTATGGATGTGTCATTGTCTTATTGGCAGACATCTGTAGGATATCCTAAGGACGTCTATCGATATCGTTTGACAGACGTCTGAATAATATTATAAAGACATCTATATGATATCGTAGGAAGCCTGTTGGATCATCTGACGATGGGTTGTGAACACATGAACTAAAAAAGGCCTATTTTCACCGTACGATGCCACCAGCAGCCCTGAGATAATCTTAAGATATGCTTGTGGGACATTCACAGGAGCCCGCCGTGTTAAGATGATGTTTGGTGGAAAGACATCGGGAAAACACCGGCAACTTTTATGTTGCAGATAGAAGTTCTCAATGACCAGTACGACGTCTTAAAACTGCCTTATTGTGGCCCTCACAGCGCTCTGAACTGCCGGCCGATTTTGTACAAAATGCACATCGGCTGAGCATCTGAAATCGGCGCAAATGCGACTGGGGTATTAGCTACACACATTTTAAATATTTCATGGCATTTCAGCTGCTACCTTTATCAAATGAATTTATGCAAATAAAGCTACTAATAGTGATACTCAGGTAATAAAACAACTGTTGATTAATTAATAATAATTTTTAGTGCAAAGACATCCTACATGTAGATCTAAACTATCATTACTGAATTACATGCAGGAGAACAAGGCAGTGTTCTTTTACATTGGATTATGTCCTTCATTCAGTCAAATAAATAAGCAACAGTGATGATAGTTAAATGTAGATTTATTTGGCAAAATCAGATTTTACATCACTCTCTACACATGCATATTATATAGATCGTGTTTTTCTTCTGATTTTTTTTAAAAGTAACGTTGGTCCTACTCATGGACTACCTTATAAAATATACATATTTTTCAGATTGTAAAGTAATTACAAGGGTGTGTCCAAAACAAAACCTGTTTGTGGAATGGTACTGAATTATCAATATTACAATATCTGTTATCGGATCTACACTTCGCACATTATGCATAGCATATCAGATATTTACCCATATCACAAACAAAATCTATACTTTATGTATTACGTTCCATAGGTCTAATCATATGTATATAGCTATATCCTAATAGACGATGTTACATTTATTTTCTAAATTTATTTTAAATTGAATGAATATTTCATAGCTAATTACATAAGAATTCAACAAATTTTAAGTTATAAAGCAAACTTCTTCAGTCCACATGAGTTCCACACATTCAATTATATAGCTTTGCCTTCCAGTCTCCAGAATTTAACTCTCAAAGAGTTACCATCACAAAGGTCGGACGGGACAGTTTTACTCAAGGAAATTATGTTTTAAAAATTTGGAAATGGTGTAATACTGTTACATCCACAATGTTAATAACCAGATCAAAGCTATCTGAATGTATTATACGCGTTTCTATGAGCCTTGTTTTGTCAAACTTCTGTGAGCCATTAGTAGGGCTTAATAAGGTAACAGAAATGTTTTAATCATAAATGGGTCGGAACTTACACTGTCATAACTTGAGATTCAAAATTTGTAGAGATTACCAGGGCTAGTAAATTTTACACTTCATATACAATCTATGAGCTGTAATGCATCACTAGAAATGGCAGACATAGGGATATAACCTTTTTACTACTCAGAATACATCTACAAATGATATGTGATCGAATGTCAACCTTCTTAGGCTATTTTGATCAAATATTGCCAGTGACCTTGAAGTGACCTTTCAATGACCTTGAAAATGGAAAGCCTATTTCAACGAAATTATCTACATGTTTTATTATCCTATCATCTACATCTTTCAAATACGAGTAATATGAGAAAATTAGTCATGAATAGAAATTATTGAAAAAAATATAATAAAAATGTATTGAATGTAGAGTCAATTGGGTTATAACATTTAGTAGCTGATGTATTTAAAAAAAATCATGTATTTGATTTTTCTCAACAATATGAGGAAGTTAGTGAAATCCTTTTATGAATATGTCTATGAAACACACCGCTAAAAGTGGCCAATCATTAAAATGGCCTATGACCCCTTTTACTATTTGGATAATTTCATGCCCATTTCCTTTAAATACTATTTTTATTTTTTTTTTTTTTGAAAAAAAATGGCATTCTGTGTGGTTGATTTGGTGAATGGAAGTAGAAATCGGCCAATATTAAATGTCACTGAAAGTGCTCTGCAGGGTGCTTTCTGGATGTCCGTTCCTCCCACTGCTGAACCCGTTACATGCGCTTTGTCACTCAATCTCGCTGATGGTACAGTTGAGGGCATAACTTTTATTGAGGCAGGATTGTCCTTTAAATTGGCGTGTGTTAATCATCCTCTCTTTTCAAGGCGATGTAAAATTGACGGCATAACACTTGATAAGTGGGTTTATATGCCTTTTTCGTGTAGTAAGCAGTGCCAACATCGCGTCACAAAATAAATTAATATGGCTAATCGCATAGTTATCATATCCATGATCTCAATAAAATTGTGGGAACAGACAAGATGACAAACCTGTGAATATAATGAAAGGTTTCTTTATTTTTCCATGAGAAAAAAGCCATTATGAACGTAAATACATACATCCAAGATCTCCAAGAAACATGCAAATAATCTTTGCTAAAATTGTTAGTTTTACTGATACTCATATGACAGAAAGGTCAGCTTTGGAATAATTTTGGTCGTAAAATTGATCAACAGAAAAATGATTTTTTTTTTGCTCTCTCATATATCGGCAAATATACCTTGCGACACCACCGGAAACGAAAGCGCCTCGTATTCAGAAAACCAACATACTTTTGTCAGTCATCAGATCATAAACTCTCAATAACTGCTTTCTCCTATCTCACATCCTAAAACTATTACTACCTGTGAACAGTAAACTTATAGTATCCTTCAAGTGATCTTTACAAGATGCGACCAAAATATAGATATATATATATATATATATATATATATATATATATATATATATATATATATATATATATATATATATATTTTGTGCTTCACATTTTATGTCAAATTTATTACAGGAAAGGAAAATCGTAAAAGAAAAAGAAAAGAACTGATCGTGCGAAATATCATTCTAGATCAAAAAATGATATAATCACCGCGGGTATAATCATCGATTATTTATAGACACTGTTAGCAGATACGATTCAGAAATGTGCATATGTGGTGCATCACAGACTAGGACAGATTGGTTTTCAAATATCTATGGGTGCAAATAAGGACGAGATTGGCCTGTGAAAAGATGATCACTGTAAAGGCTTGTAGTGTGCCTTGTCATGAGGCTTAAGGTATGCCTTGTCATGAGGCTTGTAGTGTACCTTGTCATGAGGCTTGAGGTATGCCTTGTCATGGGGTTTGAGATATGCCTTGTCATGAGGCTTGAGGTATACCTTGTCATGAGGCTTGTAATATACCTTGTGGTATACCTTGCCATGATATGCCTTGGGATATGCCTTGTCATGAGGCTTGAGGTATGCCTTGTCATGAGGCTTGTAGTATACCTTGTCATGAGGCTTGAGATATGCCTTGTCATGATGCTTGAGGTATACCTTGTCATGAGGTTTGTAGTATACCTTGTCATGAGGCTTGTAATATACCATGTGGTATATATTGTCATGAGGCTTGAGGTATATCTTGTCATGAAGCTTGTAGTATACCTTGAGGTTTACCTTGTCATGAGGCTTGAGGTTTACCTTGTCATGAGGTTTGTAGTATACCTTGTCATGAGGCTTGTAATATACCATGTGGTATATATTGTCATGAAGCTTGAGGTATATCTTGTCATGAAGCTTGTAGTATACCTTGTCATGAGGCTTGTAATATACCTTGTGGTATATATTGTCATGAGGCTTGAGGTATATCTTGTCATGAGGCTTGTAGTATACCTTGAGGTTTACCTTGTCATGAGGCTTGAGGTATATCTTGTCATGGGGCTCGTAGTATACCTTGTTATATACCTCATGTTGTAGAAGTCATCAATATTGTGTACTCATTATTGATTCTCTCATTCTAAAGTCTCATGCATATTGTTTTACTAATATCCTAACCTCCTCCGAATGATTAATAGTGAGCACTGAGGAAGTACAGCTCTGTCTAATATATATAAACAAAAATAGTGAATCAACGGGTAGGAAACAGGTTATCAAGGATTCAATAACTTATTTATCTCTTTACAGAAATATGCACTGGATTCAGTATATGAAGTAAGATAGAGGGAATGACACAAAAATCAATTCGAACCTGGTCACCCCTTGGAAAGGTCTGATAAATATAAGAGACTGAGATGTTGACGTCAGCCTCGGCGATGATATGGTGTGTGTCCATTAGTGCATATAACTAAGCAATTACTGCCAACATATGCGGCAATGCAAACACATACATAGAAAATACATCATATGGACCTGGATGTCCACGTGTCATATGTTAGTTATTAATGTTACTGTATCAAATAATATCACAGATATTCCCTGAGTTTTATGACATTGTGTGATAGGGTTAATCCAGAACCAGCACGATTGTGTGATAGTTATAACCTAGAAGAACAGAACAAGAATCAAAACACCTGATTCTCAAACATTACTAATAATCAGAAAGGAGCTATTATCAGTATATTTGCCCATTTGAATGAATCAAGAATATAAATGAAAGACACCCCGATATGTGTATCAGGATCACAGTAAATATGGCTGTCTTCTAAGCCTTATCATATTGTTGGCCCATTAAGCCTGGAATGTTGTGTGTGTGTGTATATATATATATATATATATATATATATATATATATATATATATATATATATATATATATATATATATATATGTTTACTGATTGCTAAAGCATTTCATAAGTAGCTCTGTTAAGTCTTTTATCCATTAAGAGGGATTCCTTTGGACACATCTTGTAGTTTACTAAAGCCTGGACTAATAGTTTGCCCCGATGCCCCCTACAACACAGCACCTGACCATTGAACCAGTAATCCCAGTACTTGTATCAATCTTAATGTGTATAGCAAGCAAACACGACTATTTGCCTTGACGTGTATTAGTATTATGTATTATGCAATGTGTAATATGGGTTAGGATCCACTGAATGCCATTCACAACCAGGAACAAACAAACTCAACACATAGAGACAGTCTTACAAGTGCTTGTCCTTGCAAGATTGCTCAGTAGTTAAGACCTTTTCAATACCCTGTGTTGAGCAAGATTGTGAGTGGGAGCATCTATCCGGCTAGAAACTCAGCTGTCGGGGGCATGCTTGCATTGTTAGATGTGGTACTCACTAATGTTGCATGATGTTCTGTGCTCATAGTCTTGTTTACATCTAATGGAGGTAATTTTAATACAGCTATATGCCTTTTCCCTGATCGCCTATTGTCCAACGCGCTTGTGGCAGTGGGAGGCACGTATCCATGTGATGACATCCCCCCAAATCCAGATCTGTCAAGGCCGTACCTGCTATTCCTCAGGCCTCTGCTGCCCGGTCTGCTTGCCACTCCTCCCAGGCTACAGCTGCTTGGAGGGCGCAGGTCTACGGACAGAAGTTCCCGGTCATGGTATGAGTATCTAGTGGCGTGTAATCTGTCTCTATGAGAACTGTTTACTCGGGGGACATCTACACCATTCTGTGGCATAGGGTACATAAGCCCACTGCCTCTCCCCGCTAAAGGATGCAGTGGCGTTCTATGGTAGGAGTCATAGTTAAATGACCCTTGTCTTGGACTAATTGGACTTACAGGACTCACGGGACTAACGGGACTTGTGTATTGTTGAATGTTGTCTGTCAGCCAGCTTGAGATTGTCCTTATTCTCCCGGGATTGCCAGCATGACTCGAGGGACCTCTGTTCACGTTCTCAGTCTGTGTACTGCAAAGGTCATCATTTTGTACATCGTCCAACTCGTCCTGTAATCTAAAACCAGATGCTGTCATTGGCCTTATATTCTTCTTTGTTAGTATTTTTTTATTCTTTTTAGATCCAGGTTTTCTTTCCGTATTTCTGTTGATTGTTTTCTGATGCATACTTTGGTCTTGGGCATTTTGCTGTCGGGCTTTTATTTCTGCTGAGCTTTGAGGTGACCTTGACTTTTGTTTCAATCTGGAGTCGAGTGCTGCGCTTGCATCTTCCTCGTGATCTGATGGACAGGTATAGTTATCTACGTCGGCAAGGTCAGCAAGCGATCCACGAGAAGATGTGGGAAACGCACTAGTCGTGGAAAGGTTCTCTATGTCAACGTGGGAGGTTATATCGTCCAGATCCTCCAGGATGTTGCCCAGCCTGGACTCACTCTCCTGTAGTCTGAGGTTCTGAAGCCTGTTCTTGCCCTCCCTATCTTCATCAATGGTTTCTTCATCACTGTCAAGTTCATACTCAGCGAATCTGCGATTGAGTTCCTCTTGGTCATGCAGAAAGCGATGGATGAGTTCTACTTTGGAACGTCTAAAGTCCGCATTCAGTTCACCAAGAATATCATCTTCTACAGGATTCATCACGAGAGGGCGCTTGGCGCCATGACACATAGAACTGGTCATAATTAATTTGAGTGTTTTTTTTATTATCCTTGGTTCAACATCAGGTGAATATCAATTCTAGCCACAAATCATACACAGAATAACAGCCCAAAGAGAGTACTTTCATCCCTTGTTTAACCGGGTAAATGTAGATCTAATTTATAACACAGAAATGATGGTTACTGTTATCCAAATAGAAGATAAGAAACCACAGCAAACGGCCGATGCTATCAAGCCTTAGTAACCTGATGCTCAGAGATCACTCATCTTACTCCCATATGAGGACAACCTCCATTTATCACGTATACAATATACACACCCTTGTGAAAAGATCCTGGTGTTTTCACAAGAGAACATAAATCTGAGACCGCAAATAATCCATTAATCCATTAACGATTAAGCAATAAGCCTTAATCCAGGCATAGGATGATCGGTGCGAAGAAGAGACGTGGGTGTTGGGTGCCTGTATCTATTTTGCACTCGCTCACAATCTGAAAAACATAAAACGCAAGCAGGTATAATGAAGGTATCCGATGACATAGAATCTCCTAAGTAGGCTCACATGAAAGGTGCCAAAAGGAGCAAGTAGAAACTTGTCAGTGATCAAATACCTGTAATCTTTGGAAGTCCCTAACAGTTCACTGGACACGAGATGCAATTAAAATGAATAACATGTGGGTTTTTTTCTGTTCTTTTAATGAATACGATATCCAGGCATTATTTATGTGAGGCAAAATGACCACAGCAGGGTGGATGCTGACCTCTTTACTCAACTCATCTTATCACTGCATACCTGACTAATATGTCAATTAAAGTTCTATCTTTTCTCAACATTAGAGGATGATTATCAAAACATCTTTTGCTTGCATTTTGTTAAGTATAATTATGCACAATTTCTTTTTGTGTGATATTTACTATGATATGGGAATCAGACACGTGAGACTAAGTGAGAGGTGATATTTACTATGATATGGGAATCAGACACGTGAGACTAAGTGAGAGGTGATATTTACTATGATATGTGAGTCAGACACGTGAGACTGGTTGAGAGGTGATATTTACTATGATATGTGAGTCAGACACGTGAGACTAAGTGAGAGGTGATATTTACTATGATATATGAGTCAGACACGTGAGACTAAGTGAGAGGTGATATTTACTATGATATGGGAATCAGACACGTGAGACTGGTTGAGAGGTGATATTTACTATGATATGGGAATCAGACACGTGAGACTGGGTGAGAGGTGATATTTACTATGATATGTGAGTGAGACACGTGAGACTAAGTGAAAGGTGATATTTACTATGATATGTGAGTCAGACACGTGAGACTGGGTGAGAGGTGATATTTACTATGATATGTGAGTCAGACACGTGAGACTGGGTGAGAGGTGATATTTACTATGATATGTGAGTCAGACACGTGAGACTAAGTGAGAGGTGATATTTACTATGATATGTGAGTCAGACACGTGAGACTGGGTGAGAGGTGATATTTACTATGATAAGTGAGTCAGACACGTGAGACTAAGTGAGAGGTGATATTTACTATGATATGGGAATCAGACACGTGAGACTGGGTGAGAGGTGATATTTACTATGATATGTGAGTCAGACACGTGAGACTGGGTGAGAGGTGATATTTACTATGATATGTGAGTCAGACACGTGAGACTGGGTGAGAGGTGATATTTACTATGATATGTGAGTCAGACACGTGAGACTAAGTGAGAGGTGATATTTACTATGATAAGTGAGATAGACACTTGAGACTAAGTGAGAGGTGATATTTACTATAATAAGTGAGATAGACACGTGATACTAAGTGAGAGGTGATATTTACTATGATATGTGAGTCAGACACGTGAAACTGGTTGAGAGGTGATATTTACTATGATATGGGAATCAGACACGTGAGACTGGTTGAGAGGTGATATTTACTATGATATGGGAATCAGACACGTGAGACTGGGTGAGAGGTGATATTTACTATGATATGTGAGTCAGACACGTGATACTAAGTGAGAGGTGATATTTACTATGATAAGTGAGATAGACTGTTTATATTTGCTGTATACCATATCCCAACTCAATGTGTGTTGTGGTATTAATTGAGAATATTACATTCACGTGCTGCCAGTATCAGGAATCAATATTTGAGGGAAGTAAGTATAGTATAAAATATCGAAAGGTAAAATGCAAGGTTAAAGGCCACTGTTTGAAAATCTTGTGCTCATAACGGATTATTTACTCTCAAATCTAAATATTTTATCAAAACTATGTTGACAGGGACCTAAGGGGCAATCCATTTGATTTTTGTGGGGTGGGGTGGGAGATTTTGGAAAAAAAATTTATTCACCCACCCCATCCCAGAAAAAAAAATTATTCATTCACCCTACCAAAGAAAAAAAAATTATTCATCCACCCTACCAAAGAAAAAAAAATTATTCATCCACCTCCTTCCAGTTTCTTAGATGGTTTATATTTTGTAGTTTTGTCCTGCCCCGCCCAGTAATTAATGACGGATTGTTAACAAGAAAAAAAATTTATTCACCCACCCCACACCAGAAAAAAAATTTATTCACCCACCCCACACCAGAAAAAAAAAATTATTCATCCACCCTACCAAAGAAAAAAAAATTATTCATCCAGTACTGCTGTCCCACCCCACCCCACAAAAATCAAATGGATCGCCCCTAATGTCTTTAGTTGTACTGAAGATGCCGAAAAAAATCATGTGTGCGTCATCAGGATTTTATAGCGCCAGTGTTATATCATGCCTGTTCATGAAATATGTATGAGTGTTTTTTTTGGCGCCACAGTATGTGATTCTGATATTAACATGTGCTTAAAAATGTTAAAATATTTTTTTAAACTATTTTTTCATACATTTATTTTGAATAATTAAAACTGTTTTCTGTATTTTGTTTGAGAAAGTTGATTATAACACATCTCTAACACATTCGACAGCACAATCATAGTTAAAAACAATCCTTTTACGTGGTAGTTTATGGGTGGTCAAGTCTGTGTACCCTATGATAGTTGATGGTCAGTGTTGGGTGATCAAGTCTGTGTACCCTATGGTAGTCTATGGTCAGTGTTGGGTGATCAAGTCTGTGTACCCTGTGGTAGTTGATGGTCAGTGTTGGATGGTCAAGTCTGTGTACCCTATGGTAGTTGATGGTCAATTTTGGGTGGTCAAATCTGTGTACCCTGTGGTAGTTGATGGTCAGTGTTGGGTGATCGAGTCTGTGTACCCTGTGGTAGTTGATGGTCAGTGTTGGGTGATCAAGTCTGTGTACCCTATGATAGTTGATGGTCAGTGTTGGGTGATCAAGTCTGTGTACCCTATGGTAGTCTATGGTCAGTGTTGGGTGATCAAGTCTGTGTACCCTGTGGTAATTGATGGTCAGTGTTGGGTGATCAAGTCTGTGTACCCTGTGGTAGTTGATGGTCAGTGTTGGATGGTCAAGTCTGTGTACCCTATGGTAGTCTATGGTCAGTGTTGGGTGATCGAGTCTGTGTACCCTGTGGTAGTTGATGGTCAGTGTTGGGTGGTCAAGTCTGTGTACCCTGTGGTAGTTGATGGTCAGTGTTGGGTGATCAAGTCTGTGTACCCTGTGGTAGTCTATGGTCAGTGTTGGGTGATCGAGTCTGTGTACCCTGTGGTAGTTGATGGTCAGTGTTGGGTGATCAAGTCTGTGTACCCTGTGGTAGTTGATGGTCAGTGTTGGGTGATCAAGTCTGTGTACCCTGTGGTAGTTGATGGTCAGTGTTGGGTGATCAAGTCTGTGTACCCTGTGGTAGTTGATGGTCAGTGTTGGGTGATCAAGTCTGTTTACCCTGTGGTAGTTGATGGTCAGTGTTGGGTGATCAAGTCTGTTTACCCTGTGGTAGTTGATGGTCAGTGTTGGGTGATCAAGTCTGTGTACCCTATGGTAGTCTATGGTCAGTGTTGGGTGATCAAGTCTGTGTACCCTGTGGTAGTTGATGGTCAGTGTTGGGTGATCGAGTCTGTGTTCCCTATGGTAGTCTATGGTCAGTGTTGGGTGATCAAGTCTGTGTACCCTGTGGTAGTTGATGGTCAGTGTTGGGTGATCAAGTCTGTGTACCCTCTGATAGTTGTTTATTATAAGTGTCGGCCATATGTGCTTTATTACTAAATTAATTTATCGAAGACCTCAGAAATATGAAAGGCTTTGTACTTACTGCAGCCTAACATATGGTTTTGATTAAACGTAACAAGATATTTGATATTCAATTCATTAAGACCTATGGCAAAACGTTCAGAAGAATTTAAAACCCTGCGCATGGATTACAGGTATTGAACCATTCAAGACGTATGATTTATCGACAGCCCATTTTCATTATGGTGGTCTGGGACCAACCGCAAATATGGCCTACAAGAGAGACAAGAGCAGATGAGCATTTCGCTATTATTATCTGCCTTTTGCTAAATTCATAATTACCTTATTCGGTTGAAGATTGCTGTTTGCCTGGTACATATCCGTTGTGCTGAGTGCATTCTTACATGGATTCTGATAAGGCCAGGGAGCTGCAGCGTGTCTGCACAGATCGGGCCCAGGCTTGCGTGTGTGCAGTTCTGCTTGAGTTGGTCTGATCAGGGGATGACTCTTCCCAAGCTTGGGGACTGCACACCTTGACTGCATGCCTGCGCCTGACGCACATATACGCTCTACCTACAAACCAATAGCAGCCAATAAAAGTGCCTTCCAGCAGACAAATATCACCTGAACATAAACCAGTATTGTATTCATGTTACCAAGAAAAGAATATTCACAAAGAACACACTTATAGTAAGTAGGGTGCAAATGGTGTATAAGTGCCGTGTAACATAAGGAAAACAATGCATATAAACAATTATGAATTTAGTGATATATAAGCCTCGTAAATGTATTAAAAATAAATCGCTGCACATCAACCTTTGTGTTTTTCAAGAGAGAAATAACATGTCGATCAATACGTTATGATACATATACACATTGCAACAGACAAATTACACTGTGCCTAATAAACCCACGTCACCGGAAATGTGAGATTTATCAAAACAAAGATTCATTTCCCAATGTGACATGATATTTGATATAGGTCTGATATGACATGGTATATGCATGGTATGACATAATATGTGTATGGTATTATATGACATGGTATACATATGGTATGAAATAATATGTGTGTGGTTTGTTTGTTTATTTGTTTGGGGTTTTACATCACTTTCAACAATCTTTCAGTCATTTCGTGATGAGACCTACTAGTAGCAAATATAGTGCTGCCTCACTGAATTATCATGTCTTAGGTCCTTGACATGACAACCCACCCAGTCACAGATTTATAAGAACAACAGGTTAACCCTTCAGGCACGGTGCTAATAAGCATGCGCCCTAACCAAATGCGCCACAGCCCATGGCCTGTGTATGGTATGATATGACATGGTATACATATGATATGATATGATATGGGTATGGTTTGATATGTCATGGCAAGTTATGATATGATAGGAGTATGGTAGGTTATGATGTGGCATATAATATGATGCGACATAATATGAGTATGGTAAGATATTATACTGATATATCAGATATGATATGTCATGACATAATAAAGGTGTGTTATTATAAAATATGGTATAATTATGATATATATAACATAATAGACTGATTTATTCAATTAATTGTGGTCTCAAATAATGACAAGTGCATATCGACGCTGGGTATATCAGTGTTTTCAGCTTTACTATTCAGGCTAAGCGATGTCCATAACAGCTGTAGATCATATTTAATAGTTATACAGGCTGTTAAACATATGTCAAAGCACATATAAAACAGCTTCAGTTGAT
Organism: Amphiduros pacificus; assembly: GCA_949316495.1. NCBI lineage: Eukaryota > Metazoa > Annelida > Polychaeta > Phyllodocida > Hesionidae > Amphiduros > Amphiduros pacificus. The sequence continues at coordinate 34,174,982 of OX439005.1, read as the reverse complement.
TTTCCCAGCTAGTGAATTATTTATGGAATGTAGCCTAGCTTTTTACATGAAACACTGAGATAATCAATATAGTTTACAAATATATATATATATATATGTAATTTGAAATCTTCAAATGTGTATTTTTACACCGCATTAATGTTCTTGTTGTATCATTTGTGTGCAATCAGAGAACAGGTTTGAGATATGTACTAATATATTAGCAGCTACAGTGTGTTGTTGGATTAAGCCTTCTATAGATGCATTGATTGACGCACTGGGGACTGGTTGTTAAGGACAACACATAAACAAGCTTCAGCCATGGACCAGAACTAATACAGGCTTTGAGACTGGTGCCCTGAGCACATTATATCGGTATCGTGCCCTGCCAAACACAACACCTGACAAGTCCTTAATTGTTTTGATGTGGAGAAGAAAGTATTTTATATAATAGGGCCCTTACTTATTAGTAAATTGAGGGTTAAAAACCTATGTAAATCAGAGCAAGAAAAAATATGATATACAGATTTCTGCTGGTCCTAAATCTGTCAATAATGGCACATATAACATTCAATATAATTGATGATCAGGCAGTTTCATCGCGATGCATGTTTGCATAAAGAGTGGTCAGGGTCAATTGAGGGCCGTGGTCTCGCCTCTGCTTTGTTTTTGTTACCAGTCATTTATAAATCAGCTTTGGCTGTTAATCCTGGCGGTAAATAATAAATACTTAATTTCACTGCAAGTTGAGTTGTTTGTTGGATCTCATGATCAGAATGGTCTTTATGATTGTAAATCGAGGCCTGAGATAAATTAGTGTTACAATAATAATAATGCTATATTGCGCCATTTCAGACTATATATAGACCTCAACAGGAACGTAGGAGTAGTCATTTGACCTCTAATCAAGATAACAATGTTTTGCTGATCCTCACATTTTTCACATCTGGAAGCTCCAGTAAGATGTGAACATGTGTTTTCAGGAATGTGTTTTAAAAACTCCAAAATCAGCAATATATTTATTTGGCCATATAGCGTAAAAAAATTAATCTGACTTGTCTAAAAGATATTCTCATAAAAAGTCCATAATTATCGAAAGGTTCCCTCTTAAAATCATTTTGTAAAACTTTAATAAAATTTCGATAATCGTTATTTTTATCTGTTTTCCCAGCAGAAAATTGAATAGGATTTGAACATTTTAACAACTTATTCCTGACAAATTTAAATCCATTCTTATATATTCTACTCAGAGTTATCTAATTTTAAAGCTTTCGTGAATTCAGATTTTCAGACATTTTCCTTCACATGTCTTTACCCTTAACTTTGTGATCAAATGTTGATATCCACGAATTTCTGTGACATTTGAAAGTTGATTAGTCCTCTCCAAATGATTATTCAATCGAACATAGACCTTGTTTCGCTGACCAGTGAATTAAGTGCAAATGCCTAATAAGTGATGTTTTACTAGCAATGGGTCACCTTCAGATTGGGACACTTGGATTATAGGTGCCTGTTTGTCCATCAGTGTTTGTCTACTGATACATACCAAACAAATGGAGACAACTTGAATATATCACAGTATCCTGATCATATACTATAAATCTCTTTAGAATTTCATTTGAGAAATCTGTGATTTCATTAAAACACAATAATCCCCTTTAATTTCGTGAAAGCTATTAGTGGAACATGATGAAACAAGTGAATGTCAATTTATATAACATTTGAAAACACATTTGTGTAATAAGTTGCATTAAAGGTAACCTTTCAAACATGTCTATGTTAACTGAAGGGACTTAATTCTGAAGAGTTGACAAATTATATTTTATCAATTAAATTGTAGATGAAACTTGCATCAGGAACAGTGTGAATAAGTTTCTCCATGTTCCCAAGAAACCATAGTGGCGCCATCTGATGGATTAATATTGGGGCGTCTGCCTTTGATATTGGTGTCATTTCATAGTCCAAGACTTGAGATTATGTATATCTCTGAATATCACAAATCTTTGTCTCTTTTATGCAAGAAAATGTACGTAAACCCAGAATGAATCATTCACTTTTAATTTTAAAAGGCACGAGCAATTTTCAAAGGAACATCAATGGCTATCAAGAACATCAACGGCTATCAAGAGCATCAACGGCCATCATGAACATCAATGACCATCAAGAGCATCAATAGCTATCAAGAAAATCAACGGCTATCAAGAACATCAACGGCTATCAAGAACATCAACGCCTATCAAGAACATCAACGGCTATCAAGAACATCAATGGCTATAAAGAACATCAATGGCTATCAAGAACATCAACGGCCACCATCAACATCAACGCCTATCAAGAACATCAACGGCTATCAAGAACATCAACGGCTATCAAGAACATCAACGGCCACCATGAACATCAATGGCTATCAAGAACATCAACGGCTATCAAGAACATCAACGGCTATCAAGAACATCAACAGCTATCAAGAACATCAACGGCTATTAAGAACATCAACAGCTATCAAGAACATCAACGGCCACCATGAACATCAATGACCATCAAGAGCATCAATAGCTATCAAGAACATCAACAGCTATCAAGAACATCAACGGCTATCAAGAACATCAACGGCTATCAAGAACATCAACAACTATCAAGAACATCAACGGCTATTAAGAACATCAACAGCTATCAAGAACATCAACGGCCACCATGAACATCAATGACCATCAAGAGCATCAATAGCTATCAAGAACATCAACAGCTATCAAGAACATCAACGGCCACCATGAACATCAATGACCATCAAGAACATCAACGGCTATCAAGAACATCAACAGCTATCAAGAACATCAACGGCCACCATGAACATCAATGACCATCAAGAGCATCAATAGCTATCAAGAACATCAACAGCTATCAAGAACATCAACGGCTATTAAGAACATCAACAGCTATCAAGAACATCAACGGCTATTAAGAACATCAACAGCTATCAAGAACATCAACGGCCACCATGAACATCAATGACCATCAAGAGCATCAATAGCTATTAAGAACATCAACAGCTATCAAGAACATCAACGGCCACCATGAACATCAATGACCATCAAGAACATCAACGGCTATCAAGAACATCAACAGCTATCAAGAACATCAATAGATATCCAAATGGCATGGTGTTCCTTCTGTACCTTGTAACAGACAGGCATGAAAAGGTGTTTTATCCATAAAAAGCGATTTGTAATATTCAATTAAATTATTCAATTTAATTTTGCATCTGGCTACTTGACGTGGGAATGAGACCAATCTTGAATATGCTCCACGGTACAATTTTTAACCCGGCTTGATGTTAAGGTTTTTGTCTGTAAAGCAAATGCCAAGACAATGTATGGAAAAGTATAAAATAGAACAATGTTTATCATCGTTGTTTTAAATACGTACAATCAGCAACACAATGATCACTTTTGAAAATTAGGAAATTTGAAACAAATATTTGTCTTCTATTTCAATTCAGTTCTCAAATATTTGTCTTCTGCCATTTCAATTCAGTTCTCAGAACAACTCATATATGTACTTTCTGCTTTGAGACAAGAGACGTATAAAGCTAGATCACATATTTCAAAACAGGTACAATATGGGGCCTAGAAACAAACATTTGGAAACATCAAACATTTGGTATCATTCACAAAATGAACGTCACGATGTGAGATTAATATTTTTGAGTAAATTGGTCACAGCTGTAACCCAATGATAGTATGTTAACTGCATCAGACCCGTCAGACTCTGACAAAAGTATTTTCTTAAAGCATTTATGAATTTAGATTTTCAAACACTTTGTCCTGACATAATATAAATGTTTATACCCCACACTTTGTGACCAAATGTTTTCTAACCTGTCCTATGAATCCAAATTGACTGAGAGAGCAGTAGCAAATCAACTCATGCCCTATCTAGTAAATAATGGATTGACAGACAAGTTCCAATCAGCTTACGAGGAATTTCATAGCACAGATAGCCCTCTTGAGAGTAAAAAATGATATTCTCAGTGATTTGGATCTGAAAAAAATCAGTCATTTTATTAATACTTGACCTATCTGCGGCCTTTGACACTGTGGACCATATAATATACTGCTTAATAGACTCGACCAAAGATGCAAAGTCAAAGGAAATGCACTTGCTTGGATACGATCATACCTGAAAGATAGGGACCTACAATCAAGTGACGATATCCAACAACATGGCATACAAAATACCAGCTTAACCCCTAATGTACTAGCCTATCTAAATTTTGTTGATTGGCAGGACTAACCAATTCTTTTTTGGACTCATGTTTGTTTGATTGTTTGTTTGGGGTTTTACATCACTGTCAACAATATTTCAGTCATTTCGTGATGAGACCTACTCGTAGCAGATATAGTGCTGCCTCACTGAATTGGCATGTCGCAGGTCATTGACATGACAACTGACCCAGTCACAGTTTTACAATGACAATGGGTTAACCCTTCAGGCACGGGCCTCAGCTAATATGAGAAATTGTATCATGAGTTCAGTCTTGGCATTGAAGCCACAACCTTTGGATCACCACAGAGGAACTAGTGCTAACAAGCTGGCGCTCTAACCAACTGTGCCACTCATGTATCTACATACTGAATTAATGAAATATATAACCATGGAAATTCAATATGCTTAATGAAATGCTGGGGTCAAAAGTTCATGATTAAGGCAGTCTGACGTCATAATGATTACATTGTAACAAGTTGCAACCCTTCAGAATGTTACAAATTCTTTTCAAGAAGGCCTTCTTAAACACAGCGCTATGAACAGACCCTGTCTGGTATATGCGCTGTAGGAATTTTATCATCATTATATATTATTATTATTATCCACATTGCATGTTTTTCCCTTAAGCCAGCATACCTGACAAAAAGTCTCAGGTAAGGGTATCAGTGGTAGAGATTAAAAATATGAGCTGGCATCATGCTGAGAATCCTTGCGTGCTAAGATTAGCATTCAGATTATTGGGGTGTGTGGTCACTTTCACATGTCTAAAACATTGGGTAAATCACTGCACACACATCTCAGCAATATTACTACACATATTTCTTTGTTCAAATTGTATTTTATTTGACAATTAACATAATGATTGCAATTTTTAATCATTATTTCCGAATATAGAAAACTTAATTCTATATTGTTTATAGTGTTCAACCAACTGAAACAAGAGAACTTTTTTGGAGGAATTGACACCATTTCTAAGAGGTGACCTTTGCACATGTGAGCATGTGTATTGTTGGCTAATCTCACACTCCCACACAGTGTCACCACTGTCTCGACCACCAACCCTCTCCACCATCAATGATACCATCACTGCCACAGGTGCCTTTTTGCTAAGATTTGCTTCCATACACCAAACATTTCGTCCCATATGCCAAATTTATTGTTGAGTCAATTTGTTAGCTTTATATCGTTAACAAAATAGGCTTTAGCTATTCCTGAAAAATTATACCTGGTCCAATGAAAGCAATATTTACAATATTACTCTCAGTGTTTGCTTGGAACTATTTAGATTTGTCCAAGGCTAATTTCAAAACTGTGTGATTTGTTTTTAGGGTCAAGATGGTGCTGACACACAGTAGGGTTGGTCATTTGACTATCGGGGGGGGGGGGTGTCAGAATATAAAAACATTCTTAGCTCAGGTGAAGTAAAATAAAATATCTTAGCCTGCCTTTAAATAACAAAAAATATCTTAGCTCTGGGAAAATAACATACTCCACTTGATAGTAAATGTCCAACCCTTAACATCATCTATAAGTGCAAGTTTGTTTATGTTCACACTCAGAAAATAGTACCCACTCATATGCGTGTGGCAGTGATGAGACTCAACACTGTGAGGAGTGTGGACTGATCACTGGAAAACAGAGAAATTCACATACAAGTGACATGTGGCCTGTTGATTTCGGTCATGACTAAAATGGTCAAATACTGACAACTACACATTTTGAAGGTCTTGAATATTGTTTTGGAATAAATAATATACCAATCTGATGGAATGTATTTAAGGATGAGCATTCTTTGCAGGTATGTGTTAAGGATTGATGAATTGTCATAAAACCTTGGATAGGTACAGTCCATGTTTATTTTGATATGTAGATCCAGGCAAAATATTCAGTGAGCAATCTTTCCGTGAGAAAAGGTCAAAGCTCAAAGCATATCATCAGACCTGTGAGAGACATGCTAGTGCTGAAACATTTTATAACTATTGCATTGCACTGGATATATTCATAGATGCTCAAGGTTTGCCTCATGATCAACTTACCCTTCATAATTTATTTTTCTGCATAACTATACTTTTTCTATGTTGTCAAAAACATATTCAATTCTATATGTTCTTACATGCATATTGTTCAAATATTACCTCAATATGAAGATTTTATATTTGTTAACTGTATAAAGTCTTTATTATTCATATTTTCTCTGTTCAAAATAAATTTTATTCTTCAATATAAAGATTTCATTTTTTTTGGTATCAAGTAATTTCAATTATTTTATATTCTTCTTTATTTGCAATAGACAATTCAATTCATGTTTTCTGATCATGAAGTCCATATCACTCAAACAGAACCCCAATATGACGATTTCACCTTCAGCATGAAAATAATACTTTTCCCAACTGGGATTCGACACTGGAACTTGTGACTCTGTCGTTGAAGACAGACATCTTAACCACTGAGACTCATATCACCCTGTGGCAGCACTGTAAAAAACTTGGATTCAGAGCATTGTATGGAAATTGAAATTGGCACTATGTTCCATTTCTTTGCTCTCATTGCTCAAACTAAACCCAAATATTTGGATACCATCTTTGTTTTCTGTATAAAGACATTTTATTATTTTATTTTTTGTGCATTTTCTCCCTTTGTTTATTGTACAAAGTCATTATTCATACAATTTCTATCAAAACAAAAAATGTTTCAATTCTGAATGTTCTGATGTACATATTGCTAAAATAAAACTTCAAAATAAAGATTTCAGCTTCAGCATGAAAAACAAACTTTTCCCACCTGTAATGAACCCCAGACTTTTTTTGCATCGGAGATAGATGTCCTACCCACTGAGTCATGTTGAATAATATGATTCTCACTGGAAAATCATATGAATAGTAAACATCTTTATCACTTTATCATGTTGTTTTATAAAGGGATATTCAGTAAATTCACACAGTAGCCTATTTATAGACTCATTTAAATCTAACCATTTTCTAGTTGATTCTCTGAAGATGATATCAATAGTAATGTAAATAGATCAAAAGAAACAGATACTGTATACAGAGAAAAATTCGCGCCTAGTTATTTTTGCGCCATCGCCGTTTTCGACAGGTTCGCGCCGTTTTATTTTCACGAATTTTGGATTTCTAGTACATAATATTATCACAAATTACGCTTTGCAGGTTGAGAACAGAACAAAACCATCCATTATTGCGCAATATATTAATATTTCAATGCAAGTTAATAACAATCATTTTCGCGCTAAAAACAAGAGCCTCTTTGTTTTGACTTTGTTCTCACTGATTCCAATTATCAGCGTTCACAGTTTTGCGTTTCGTCATTGTCTCCACTGCTTTGAGTCGTGTCTTCCCTTTTTGACAGAAATGCCTTCACACGTGGATCGATTTTAATTGCGTTTTAAATGATAAATAAAGGTATTTACCCAATATTATCACAAATTATGCTTCGCAGGTCGAGAATTTATCCATGAAGTTAAACGTAAATATCATGTACTTGACATCGCGGTAATTCACGTCCGCAACTAGAGGAGAAGCCAGGGATCCATCATTGCGCAATATATTAATATTTCAATGCGTGTTGATAGACTCCAATTGTTTTTGCGCCAAAAATAAGAGCTTGTCCCCGTCACTGGGTCAATATGGTCATGCTTGGTATCAAAATGACCGGGAGAGTCCCCTCTTCAATTTCGCGTCCATTTAATTTCGCAAATGACGTCCTGGCGCGAATTGATGTGAAAATAAAAAGGTCGCGAAAATTTGTCTGTATACAGTATCTATAACTCATCTCTCAATTAAATCTAACCATTTTTTAGTTGATCCTCTGTTGGTAGGTATATAAGGTTAGCATGTAATTATTTACTTTGAATATGAAGTGCCATGCAATGTCCAGACACATTTTATATATTTAACTTGAAATCATAAAACAGAAAATTGTAACAAGCCAAAGAAAGTCAGTTACTGGAGTGGTGCATATTTTTCTGGAGAAGTCATATGGAAAGTAGACTGAAGAATGTTAGTTTAATAGGGAGTTAATGTGTTGATATGTACTCAATGAGTTCACTCATAACAGAAATCAAGATGGCCAAATGCTGACTGGGAATGTGCTTGATATCTTTTAAGGGACGTACACGTCATGTTCTGAAATAAATTCTAATGATGCGTCTGTACATGGTTGAATGTCATCAGTGAGAATGAGTGACATAGCGCATGTAACGGGTTTATAGCAGTGGGAGGAGCGGATGTCCAGAAAGCACCCTGCAGAGCACTTTCAGTGACATGTAATATTGGCCGTGTTCGACTTCCATTCACCAAATCAACCACATAGAATGCCATTTTTTTCCAAAATTAAAAAAAAAATAGTATTTAAAGGAAATGGGCATAAAATTATCCAAATAGTTAAAGGGGTCATAGGCCATTTTAGTGATTGGCCACTTTTTGTGATGTGTTTCATAGACATATTCATAAAAGGATTTCACTAACTTCCTCATATTGTTGAAAAAAAAAATACATGACATTTTTAGAAATCTTCAGCTACTTAATGTTATAACCCAATTGACTCTACATTCAATATATTTTTTATTATATTTTTTTCAATAATTTCTATTCATACTAATTTTCTCATATTTTTCAGGGAATATTTCTTCTTTTTTAGGTATTATTATGATAAGAGCAACTTATTGCTGATTATTTTCTGAAATTAGATTAATATTTGATTTATCTAATATCTCAAAATTAAATGTGAGGTCAAATTAAAGTCCGTCAATTTGTCACTTTTGTAACCCTACCGATTTAAGCTATTTCTAATAATTTTAGCTTTATAATAAATCTTGAAATTGACGGTCTTTGTTTTCAATTTCTTTTTAGTATTAATGTGTTTTTCTGTGCAGTATTCTATATATTTTCATAAACTAACCTCAATAAGCTGGCATTGTTATATTATTTTTAAAAAACTTAGTATTATAGTATTTTACCATGTTTTCCCTTATAGATTGACCACAAAACTATAAATTGCTCTCAAATTGTTAATTATGAACAGATTTTGATGAATAAGGACTCTACGAGCTCGTATTTAAAAGGTGTAGATGATAGGATAATAAAACATGTAGATAATTTCGTGGAAATAGGCTTTCTATTTTCAAGGTCATTGAAAGGTCACTTCAAGGTTACTGGCAATATTTGATCAAAATAGCCTAAGAAGGTTGACATTCGACCACATATCATTTGTAGATGTATTCTGAGTTGTAAAAAAGTTATATCCCTATGTCTGCGATTTCTAGTGATGCGTCCTAAAGACGTCTATGTGACATCATAGGGAGCCCGTCAGATCATCTAACGATGACCTGTGAACACATGAAATAAAAATAATCCTATTTTCACCGCACGATGCCACTGGCAGCCCTAAGATAATCTGCCGATGTCCCCTGTGGGACACTGCTGGGACCCTGCCGTGTACTTTAAGATGATATTTGCTGATAAGACATCGGTGAGACGCCGGCAACTTTTAAGTTGCAGCTAAAAGTTCCCGATAATGCCTCAGTCACATTTGCACCGGGCGCCGGCCGGGAAGTAACAATCAGCCGACTTCACAGGGTCCCGGGTGCCGGGGAGTTTATAAGCAACAATCTGAGAGATGCCGTAGCTGTGGTCACATTATGAAAGGGCACCGCACGGCACGTCCAAGACTGAATGGCACAGACGTCTGTAGGATATCCTAAAGACGTCTGTCTCATTGACAGACGTCTGTGAGATATCCTAAAGACGTCTGTCTCATTTGACAGACGTCTGTAGGATATCCTTAAGACGTCTATAACACATCGTAGGGAGCCCATTGGATCATCGGACGATGGCCTGTGAACACATGAAATTTAAAAAAATCCTATTTTCACTGCACGATGCCACCGGCAGCCGTAAGATAATCTGCCGATGTGCCTGCGGGACACTGCCGGGACCCTGCCGTGTACTTTAAGATGATATTTGCTGATAAGACATCGGGGAAACGCCGGCAACTTTTATGTTCCAGATAAAAGTTCCCGATGACCCGCCCGACGTCTTAAAGATGCCAATTGTGGCCGATAATCTCCCGGTGCCCGCACGGCAATCTGAACTGCCTGCCGATTTTGTAAAAAATACCCATCGGTCAGGCATCTTTACTGAAATCGGCGCAAATGTGACTGAGGCATGACCCGCCCGACGTCTTAAAGATGCCAATTGTGGCCGATGATCTCCCGGTGCCCGCACGGCAATCTGAACTGCCTGCCAATTTTGTAAAAAATACCCATCGGCCGGGCATCTTTGCTGAAATCGGCGCAAATGTGACTGAGGCATTAAAGGAACAGGTTCAGCCTGATATTCTTTTCTATGTTTGGACATATTTTCTGTGGAACATTCACTTCTTGTTTTGCCCATCAACTTCAGAAATACGTATTATTGTAGCATTACATAATCCTATATCAAAATCCTTTCTGACAGATTCATGTTGCAGACATCTGAATCGATTATTGCATTTAGTAATTAGGTATTCACGCATGCGTAATATGCATATGTAATCATTAACGCTAGTCCTTAATCTGATACCTGGTGGACACTTCTGTAGAATTACCACTGATTATTTAATTCTGAATGCTAAAGCATCCAATATCACGGCATTGTTTAAAAGTTATCATTGTGTTATTACGCAGTGTATTTATAATAGAAGTTTATCCTATATCTCCTTAAACATAGGTCAATATTTATGATATGGGGAGAAAAAATGGGGCTAGAAAACACAGTTATATCTAATTTTATGTTTTAAGTTTCTCATTTACAAAATTAATATTCTTATGGACAATTTCAAAGATAAAAACATCTTTATCATTTGCTTCCAAAGTTTCAATCAAATGTAAATTATAGGAAATGATTTTCAAAAATTGTCAATGAAGGTTCTCTATTCCCCAAATAATTAATAATGACCAGTTAGCAACTTTGATATAAATGTCAAAACAAATTTAAAGGGCCACATTTGGATGCTATTTCTTGGAGGATCTTTGTTTGATTCGAAGGTATGTATATCTACTTCTTGTTGTTTTGTCCTGCTGTTCCAAATCAATATATTTCACTGAATTGTAACATTTAAATATAATTTGTACTCAACTTGTAATTAAGAAATTCGGTGCTTGAAGTTCTTGTTTGTTAGTGATATATGGATATTCATCCAATCTTTATTATTTGCTTCCAATTTGGACCTGGCGATGTCAGATAGTTAAAAAATCGTCAATTTGTCAGCTTTGTTGAAAATAAAAAAGTAAAGCAGTAAAGCTGACATTTATATACCGCTGATTCCAGACAATGTCTGCTCATAGCGGTTGATAGTAACTGGCCGGGATTCGAACCGGGAATCCCCGGATCTCAAGGCGAATACTCTGAGAGATGCCGTAGCTCATGAAATTGCTCAGATATCATGAGCAATTTCGGCCAGATCATAAAATAGAATGTCAATTCTGTATTAAATATTCCATAACATGTTATGCCCTATATAATATGTTGAGGCTATCTTGATGCAAGCTCTGGCCAACCTTTGGCCACCTAGTATTCAGTGCTTTCACAACTGTGCTTCAGGTTTTACACATTATTTTCACGGTTAGGTGCAAATACTTCCACTGCTCTCCCCTATTCAACTGGGAAACACCTCACCTTTGTGCCTTCTCAACAGTGATAAGTATGTCAGTTCATACATGTACTATATGCTGCAGGGCTAATAATTTGAAATTTTTTGTTAGATTACGTTGTCTCCATGTTAGGAAGAATATCATGAATGACTTCAATCTAATATTTTGCTGGATCACTGCTCATGGTGAGACCTAATATGTTTATCGGCACATTTTTCCAATGCATATTTATCAGGTTGTCTGTATGAGCAATGCTATTTGTTTGCCTAAATTCAGTTTCGGCCAGACATTTTTTTAAATTCTTTTAGGCATGATAGACAGTTTTGTAATTAGACAAAATCCGATGGAAACATTGTGGTTTCAAATATTGTAATAATCAAAAAACCATTTCCTTCAATATTCAGCAAAGCAAGCATACGCTTACTTGTGCATTAGTGGAACTGTGATTGTAGCATCATTAAGCACAAATCAAACCATAAACTATTTTTCAAAAATGATTATTCACAAATTATGTTGTTAATCGCAAATGTAATTCATTAAACCACCAGACAAATCAGCCAAATATTTATAATTCTAAAGTCTCTTATTTATATTTCAGGTCTCAATCCAAACTGACAACATTTTACTGATTGAAAAAAAACCACAGAAAACAAAAACGAAAAACAAAAACGAAAAACAAAAACAATTTTTTTTTTAATTGTGGCAAGCATCTTAACAAAAACTGTAATAAATCGGAGTTATGTTGCATTTGATTCAATGGTCACTCCTATTGCTGCTTGTCGTTCAGATGTGTGATGGTGGAATGACCCAAAAGATGGATGATGTTAAACTTCTGCAAGAGCTGAAAGACATCATTTTGGCCCAAAGGAAAGATAGTAATGATGATATTCTTCTGGCAGCACCTCCTAAAAAATCTGATATCATGAGCAAGCTGTCCAGGTCCCCATTCACTGTGCTGTTCAAGGAGTACAACAAGGTCAACTTTGGGACTCCCAACCTCCAGAGAGGCAGATGGAGAAGTGGAAAATAGGAAATCCGGCGGAGAGGAACAAGGGAGGATATAAAGTGAGACTCCTCTTGTGACGAAACAGTTTGAACATTCCGAATATAAATATAAATCAGTTTGATATAATCGTTGGTTGTTCAGTTATTCCAATAACTATTAGCTTTTCAGTTTTAAGCAGACATGGTTCGATTCAAGTAAATATAGTTCAAGTAAATACCCGCTGACTTTCCTTATCAGAAGATCACTTAATCACCAGCCCTGTCACCTATCACCCTGTTCCACTAGGAGTAGATCACGCAAGTAAGACGGTGCCTTACCATTTAGAGCCTTCCAAGGTCATGAGGAAGATTTTGAAATCAATCCTAGCATGGACAGGAAGCCAGTGCCGTTCTTTAATTTTACATGATCAAACATTCTGATCTTTCCTACCACACGGGCTGCAGAGTTATGTAGATATTGCAATTTCTTGATATCAGATCTTGGAGGAATGAGTTAATGTTACAGCTGTCTTCTTGTCTAGACAAGGTCTAATCGCAGCTAGATTCCTAATGTGGTAGTATCCCTTTCTACACATTTTCTTAATTTGTGCTTTCATGTTCATTTTGGAATCAAAACTGATCCTAAGGTTAACAACTGACTCTGACAGCGTTGATAATGTTGTTGACAGCAGTACCATACCTGTCATACCTGCGAATCTCAGTTTTACTATCATTTATTTTTATCTTGTTTGAGATCAAGAAAGTTCTGACCTGTGAGTACACGCATTGTCGGCAGCAGCAGATGGAGAGCAGACGCACGAGACGCCAGACGCTGAGGACCACGACGAAGCCACCACGAGGCGCGGCCCTAGGCCATCATTTTTCATTATTATTTCCATTACCGGTAATGCACGCCCAGTTATTTTTACATTTTTGCCATGCCATATACCTAGCCTGACTCTATGAGTATATGTGTTGTACGCTACCCTAATAAAGACAACTATTGTACACTGTACATACCGAGTCTGCAGTTATCCTTGTTCCCCATGTGAGATAGGCATAGTAGGCAGATAGGTATTTGCCCGCAAATCACAGCCAGCGAGTATTCCCTAGGTTAGCCCAGACGTATACTCGTCCCTAACAGTTACATTAGAACAGCATTGGACTTGGCACTTTCAGCAAGACTCAATACTGGCAGGTGTAATTTGGTTAATTTTAGGGAGAAATCTTAAACATATCACAGTTTCATGACCACGTAACATTCAAACATACTCCAAATCTCTGTAAAATCAGAAATCAAATTGCTGAGGCAGTACTCAATTATCTGTGAAACGTTTTCCACTGAATATTCATGTTTGAATCATTAGAAAGAAAAGACATCGTACATTTTTCAAGAATCCATTTCATAAAAAGCAGAAGAGAAAAGGCAATCTGCAGAAGATTTAATTGGTCACATTTCGACTTTTTCTCTCATTTTTGGCAAACCTGGAAGGGAAATGTAGAAAATTGGCGGAGGGGTTGATATTCTTTTTAACCTGATAAAAATACATGTTCAGAGACGCTCATAAACTGGGTCTAACTATTTGTATCTTTATAGAAAAGCAAAGGAAAATGATGTCAATTTCTAAATTATTATTTAATCATAGAAACCACCAGTTGTTCCTTGTCCCCAGTCGGTTTAGGGGTAAACATTTTGAACCATACTCTTATGTACCCCTCACTACGTATTAGGTCCTCAAAAGATTTTGATGCATTATTCGTCAAATCTTCGCCATTGGTGTTTTCACAGCTTGGCAATACAATTATGTGCGAATGCTTTTTCAACTACCCCATCATTTTTTTGGTTTATTTTATTTTTTGTTTTGTTTGGTATAAATTTTGTTTTGTTTATTTTATTTTTTTGTTTTCTTTGTTGTAAGCTTTGTTTTGTTTGTTATCCCCCCCTCCATGTTACATGTGGATCACCACTTTTTCTTGTTTATCTTCTAACTGGTCACAGATTGTTGTCATCTCAATGGCATAATATAAGGTATGAACTAAAAGTGAAAAAAAAGTGTAAACCAAATTTCAGTTCATCTTTCCTATGCGAATGTGTTTATCTTACAGTATTTGATACGTTTGCAGCAAGTAAAATGGGAGACGCTAGTTGGTGAAATAGGTTTATTCATCGGGCACGTGAATCATGCCATATAGACATCGATAACTATTTTAAAGCTTCTGGTAAAGTTTAACCATTTTCAGCGTAAATTATATTTCTCTTATCTTATCTTTTGATGGATCATGAAATATAAAACAGACACGTGATTTATGCCATTGCAATTCTAAAGTAGCTTATATACCATGGGATAAAAACCAAGCCATTTTTTTATTGATGAACAGCTTGTTTATGCATCATTTATACACCTCTTTTTGGCTCATGCAAGAAATATGAATATTTCCATGAATATCTGGTGCCATTCCCTATTTATCCACATGTGTTGTTTCTACTGTTTACGCCGCATATGAATTCTGCTGTTACAACCAAATTGCACATAAAATTGTACATGAATGATATACATAATCGGGTACAGTTTTGATATGAAGTGCATAATTATATATTTCTTATATTACTAATAATTCGTCAAGAACAATAAAAATATACCAATGGGATATAGGCACTCACTTATATATGAAAGCTTCGATATTTGACACAAATTTTAGACCTTTCCTGAACAATTCTTACAATCTTCAATGGAAGTGTTAATGTTATCACTGATTTCTATGCTGGATATTTCTGTGTATTGTAATAATTTAACAGCTTATTGTTTATAGATTAGACAACAATTTTGCGTAACAATTTTAAATGTTTCAATTAACATGTTGCTTGAATTTCAGCATGGACACAATAAATCAATCAATATTCATGAGAGAAAAATGTTCTATAACTCATCATTTATACAAGTCACCAGATATCACAAAATGATAAACCTATAAAGATAGATATATTTTCCCCAGATTTCCTCTTCTTTTTTGTGATAGTGACTGCCACAATCAGACTAAGGAAGCATATTTGTACCAGTCATGTAATATGAAGTAGTGTCTTGTACGCCTTCCTGAAGAGTTTGTCCTGACTGCAGTATATGATAGGGTTTATCCACATGTTAGCCCTGAATATGAGAGAGCATATCATGTGCCACACACCACCATTAGTAACTATGTTATATGGTAACAAGAAACTAAATGTCACAAGTGGAACATTGAGACAAAAGTATAAACCAACAACTAGTGCCATCACCCTGGACATACGATTCTGGGCGGACAAGCCTCCCCCAACAATTTCACTTCGTATGCGCTTCCTCTGCACATAGGCAGTGTGTATTATCTTCATATAAATACATATAATCATAACAGATAAAACCCAAAAATGTGATTGGACAGTGGTCGTCATTATCTCTGGTGCGGCGATAGAGGCTTTGCAAACTAAGATTTTTTTCATTGATTTCCCTATCATTCCAATTGTTATTGATGACAACAATAGCAAATAAATCCAGGTAGTTACAAGACATACCTTAACTCTTTGTTTTGTTGCAATATTGTAATAATGTAAAGGTTTATGTATAAAGATAAAGCGATCAACAGAGATCCAAGCAATACTTGAAATATTACAAGATGATGTGAAATAAAACGCGATTTCACTGCATGTACACACATATATCCAAATATTACTTTTTGGATTTATAAGATGAGTTAACATAGACAGATTGGTATAGATTATGGACGATAATAGATCTGCTATTGCAAGGCTGACTAATATAAAATTGGAAACAGATTGTAAATAGCTATACTTAGCCACAGCAATAAGAGTAATAAGATTACCAAATATTCCCATCACTTCCCATATAACAGCAAATATAACAAATGTAATGTAACTTGGAGTCCAGACATTTACAAAGTCATATCCCACAGTACTTTGTATCAATGATTGAGTAACTTCCATTTCTCAAGTCTCTCAATTCTTTTATAGTATTTAAAAACTTTTACAAAATATTCCGTGTGGCACTTGAAGAGAAAACGTAAAATATACATATATTTTTTTTTATAAATAAATAACTATATGCATATGTATATAAATATATGGGTGTGTATGTGTGTAAATGATTATAGCAAAATTGTATGTACAATACCTAGTGAAAATGTCTAGATATTGTCATGGTTACTGAATATGTGCAATAGCGAATATCATATATCACCTGGGCTTTATTGTGGGATCTTGATTACAGGTAATTACATATTCTCATGACTACTATTAAATATTAAACCATATGCACAATATGTCTGTCTTGTAATGTGGGAAATTCTTGATTGTTCTCCAGCTGGTGTTAATGTGAGAGAGTGTCCTGTTAAAAATAAGGATTCTTTTCATGGTTGATCGTGCATGATGTATAACGTTACCATTTTATATATTTGATTATTTATTGGACAATATTGCTGTAAACAGGCACATGTCTTGTTTGCAATTGATTCAGTATATTAGAAATACAAAGATTGTATGAGGGGCCAACAAATCCCACAAGATTTCTTTCGTGACCAAACATTCTGTTCCCACCATTTAAGTTACGTCACCAATTAGATCATAACAGAAAGACCCCTTTTTGATGATTTTATGACTTTATATATATAAAATCACTTTTCCAACAGGAAGATAAATAAATTGATAATTCTATTAAAGCTGGCTGTGTTTGAAAGTTTATTAAAATGTATCTTTCTCAGATTTTAATGTAAATCAAGCCATTCTATAATATTTATACAGAATAACAAGAACACTTCTAAGACCTATTGTGCTCAAATGGTATTTTTTTCATTTTTGTTGTTGTTAGTCACCCCAAACATGATCCTGGAAACATATTTGATCTTGCTATGACGTTCGAGGACAATTAACGTTCAATTTGTGCAGTAACCTTAAGCAACTGAACATAGATGCCACGAGAACGAATATCAATGCTGATTATCAGACTTCAATAACTGGAACGACCTCCCTTACCCAACAACAACAACAACAACTTAAACAACAACTTAAACAACAACTTAAACCTAAATCTCGGAAAGACCTATGCCTGACTTCTTCCTGACGAACATTTTCAAAAAAGCGTTCCTTGAGAATATTGAAAATTTGCTCAAAGAAATGGATAATTTTGCCTTCAGTATCATATAATACTAATGAACAGGCTGTTGTGATAAACAATGCTAGTTCACCCAATGACCTTGTGAAAATGGCCTTGTCCCAATATGACTTCTTTTCAGAACTGCTGCCCTGCTCACTGCTCTAATATATAAATCATGCATCGGTTTATACAACAGTAGAGCTAAATGAGAAAAATTGTAGGCCGATTTCCGACTTTAGCTAGGTATTAGTTGAAGGAAAAAGCAGCTACCTTTCAGTTTGTAGCAGCTTTAACAGCCTCATATCCAATGGACTTAAAACCATTTGTCAAAGTAGGAACTGAAATGTCTTCCACAAAACCCATAGAGTCTCACAAGTATCGATGTTGGGACCAATTTTAAAACTTTTGCTGACATATCTACAAAATATGGTTTTAGTTGTAAGAAATGATATGCTGACAACGCCCAGATCTTGTTCTGAATGGATCAGTCAAGTAGATATAAAGTGGACACCTTGAATTAGATAATTCAAATGCTGATTTGTGCTAGCAAAATGGGGAATCCATGCCTCAATCTTGATGTCAATTTAATATGAAATCAGCTCAGTAGACATGGGTGACTCCACTATTGGCCAAAACAAATCAGTAGTGGACCGTGATATTACTGCTTGTCGACAGTAGTGGACCCTGATATTACCACTTGTCGACAGTAGTGGACCCTGATATTATCACTTGTCAACAGTAGTGGACCCTGATATTATCACTTGTCAACAGTAGTGGACCCCGATATTATCACTTGTCAACAGTAGTGGACCCTGATATCGTTACTTGTCAACAATAGATATCGTCACTTGTCAACAATAGATATCGTGATATTGTCATTTGTCGACAGTAGTGGACCCTGATATTACCACTTGTCGACAGTAGTGGACCCTGATATTATCACTTGTCAACAGTAGTGGACCCTGATATTAACACTTGTCACCAGTAGTGGACCCTGATATTATCACTTGTCGACAGTAGTGGACCCTGATATTATCACTTGTCAACAGTAGTGGACCCTAATATTATCACTTGTCGACAGTAGTGGACCCTGATATTGTCATTTGTCGACAGTAGTGGACCCTGATATTATCACTTGTCGACAGTAGTGGACCCTGATATTATCACTTGTCGACAGTAGTGGACCCTGATATTATCACTTGTCAACAGTAGTGGACCCTGATATTATCACTTGTCAACAGTAGTGGACCCTGATATTGTCACTTGTGGACAGTAGTGGACCCTGATATTACCACTTGTCGACAATAGTGGACCCTGATATTACCACTTGTCGACAGTAGTTGACTCTGATATTATCACTTGTCAACAATAGATATCGTCACTTGTCAATAATAGATATCGTGATATCGTCACTTGTGGACAGTAGTGGACCCTGATATTGTCACTTGTCGACAGTAGTGAACCCTGATATTACCACTTGGCAACAGTAGTGGACCCTGATATTATCACTTGTCGACAGTAGTGGACCCTGATATTACCACTTGTGGACAGTAGTGGACCCTGATATTACCACTTGTGGACAGTAGTGGACCCTGATATTGTCACTCGTGGACAGTAGTGGACCCTGATATTACCACTTGTGGACAGTAGTGGACCCTGATATTATCACTTGTCGACAGTAGTGGACCCTGATATTATCACTTGTGGACAGTAGTGGACCCTAATATTACCACTTGTGGACAGTAGTGGACCCTGATATTACCACTTGTGGACAGTAGTGGATCCTGATATTGTCACTCGTGGACAGTAGTGGACCCTGATATTATCACTTGTGGACAGTAGTGGACCCTGATATTATCACTTGTGGACAGTAGTGGACCCTGATATTATCACTTGACGACAGTAGTGGACCCTGATATTGTTACTCGTGGACAGTAGTGGACCCTGATATTATCACTTGTGGACAGTAGTGGACCCTGATATTATCACTTGTGGACAGTAGTGGACCCTGATATTACCACTTGTGGACAGTAGTGGACCCTGATATTATCACTTGTCGACAGTAGTGGACCCTGATATTATCACTTGTGGACAGTAGTGGACCCTAATATTACCACTTGTGGACAGTAGTGGACCCTGATATTACCACTTGTGGACAGTAGTGGACCCTGATATTGTCACTCGTGGACAGTAGTGGACCCTGATATTATCACTTGTGGACAGTAGTGGACCCTGATATTATCACTTGTGGACAGTAGTGGACCCTGATATTACCACTTGTGGACAGTAGTGGACCCTGTTATTATCACTTGTGGACAGTAGTGGACCCTAATATTACCACTTGTGGACAGTAGTGGACCCTGATATTATCACTTGTGGACAGTAGTGGACCCTAATATTATCACTTGTGGACAGTAGTGGACCCTGATATTATCACTTGTGGACAGTAGTGGACCCTAATATTATCACTTGTGGACAGTAGTGGACCCTGATATTACCACTTGTGGACAGTAGTGGACCCTGATATTACCACTTGTGGACAGTAGTGGACCCTGATATTGTCACTCGTGGACAGTAGTGGACCCTGATATTATCACTTGTGGACAGTAGTGGACCCTGATATTATCACTTGTGGACAGTAGTGGACCCTAATATTATCACTTGTGGACAGTAGTGGACCCTGATATTATCACTTGTGGACAGTAGTGGACCCTGATATTACCACTTGTGGACAGTAGTGGACCCTGATGTTGTCACTCGTGGACAGTAGTGGACACTGATATTATCACTTGTCGACAGTAGTGGACCCTGATATTGTCACTCGTGGACAGTAGTGGACCCTGATATTATCACTTGTGGACAGTAGTGGACCCTGATATTATCACTTGTGGACAGTAGTGGACCCTAATATTATCACTTGTGGACAGTAGTGGACCCTGATATTATCACTTGTGGACAGTAGTGGACCCTGATATTACCACTTGTGGACAGTAGTGGACCCTGATATTATCACTTGTGGACAGTAGTGGACCCTAATATTATCACTTGTGGACAGTAGTGGACCCTGATATTACCACTTGTGGACAGTAGTGGACCCTGATGTTGTCACTCGAGGACAGTAGTGGACCCTGATATTGTCACTTGTGGACAGTAGTGGACCCTGATATTATCACTTGTCGACAGTAGTGGACCCTGAAAATGTCGCTGGTCGACAATAGTGGACCCTGATATTATTGCCTGACTTGAATGAAAACCACCAAAGTCTTAAGATGTGCAAACAGGACCATTATCAAACAACTGGGGACTCACTCTGCCACAAATCGGGAGTCATGTTAGTTGTTCAATCTTCCCACTTCCTCTGTCGTCATTTCCCTAAATTGACGTTGCTTGAATCCAGGGACTCCAGGGACTCACGCCCACCAACATATCATCAAATCAGAATTGCTAGCCTCAGGTTACGACCTCTGATCAGATGGCAGGTGGCAGATATAATGCTGCCTAAAGATGTAACAATGTAACCAATGTGACACAACAGAGTGAGCACACAGTAAATATGTTGAACAACTTTGTTTTAGAATAATAACCCGCTGATGTGATTGATTGTATAATAAACCCAGGTTTATGTGTTGGAAAATATTTAGAGTATAATAAGACCTGTAAGACATAACCTTTGTGATATCCCAGTTCAGAATTTTACATTTTTTCTACGTTGTGAACACTTGTGTTTTGGTGTTGAGCACGTTGTAATATAACGTTGTATGGAACTAGATCTGTGACCAGATAACGTTGTGAGGACGTTGTAAACTGCCTTTATGGTTTGAACATGTTGTGACAAAAAGATGCAAACATGCTCAGCATGTTGCAAGCACGTGGTACATATATTTCCAGCTGTGAACAAATTCGGTGATCTTTGGCCAAATCTAGTTACTCAGTTGGGATTGTCCCATCAACAACCTCTTCTAGCATACCAACTGGCATGTAATGCTGATTATTTTACATTGTCCAAAATTATGTGGATATATATTGAAGTAGATAATAACAAAAAACTTCTATCACAACAAAAGACATGATCATTTATTTTTTTTATTATATTTTAGTCATTCAGAACTTTACGTCTTATCCATTAAATTCACTGTAACTTTGAGGATACAACTAAGGTGTTACAGGTCGCCATTTTCTGTGGTACTGCAGCCACATATCCGATCCAATTTAATTACCACAAGTTGTCTTCTTCGTGCTCACCACGTTGTCAAAAAAATGTTGTAAGACAATGTGCTGACAACGTTGTCAGCACCTAGAACAACAACGTTGCTATTAGGTCAGACCACAATGTTATCCTGCTAAGTGCTCAGCACGTTGAAAAAATGTAGAAAGACAACTAAACCTTATTTTTACGTTGTATGTTACCTGGGATATTACTTTGAAATCTTGCCTTACTCCGCCCACACTCAGATATTACCTTTCATCATTTCAATATCACCCTACCTAGGAATAAATCGCATTCTATCAACTGCAAAATCTACAAAATGATCAAAGAGGTAGTTGATCTTTTAGAGTTTTCTTCTTGCTTACAGTATTTGTGGACTGTGTATATGCTAAATGCATAAGCAGTTTTACTCCATAATGTGCATGACTCTGTACTATGTCAATCTTAACTCCGTCAAAGTATAAAACTTCTATAAGCTCATTATATAATAATTCACAGCCAATATTTAATTACGTAGGTAGACATTGTTCAACAGATAGATTATCATGCCCGGTCAGGTGTCATTTTACGATACTATTCTCGAAGTTTAAAGAAGAGTGAGTTGCCAAAAGCTGGTACACCATCCAACTCAATCTTGTGGCAGATAAATCTGTGTGACCCAGATGTCCTTGTATATTGTGCCTTACAGATTTTATTATGTCAATTGTTCTAAACCTGATCATTTGAATACTTGTTTTGCATATATTGATCCTTGTTTTGCATTTAATTGGCCTTGTTTTGTAATTATTACCATTTTGCCATCTGTAATCATTACATATTTATCACTGGGAATGTCAAACATGAAAGGCACCATGTAAAATGACAGCTCAACATTCCTAATATTGGTCGAGGCATATGCTTTCATAAGTGGTGCCATCTGATGGCGAGATGTGTCAGAATTGGATTAGAGCTGGGTAGCCACGCTGCGTAAGCTCTGAGTGCCCACGAGACAAAAGTGGAGCGGCCAACATATCAAATCAAATCAAATCAAAATACATGTGCGTGTTGGTTCTCCTCTCTAGCTATCTAGCCATGTGATTGTGTACGGTACACAAGTCGCCTGGCCAACTTTACAAATCAAATCAAATCAAATCAAATCAAATTAACCAGCTGTCCTTTTCTACTCTAAGTATACAATACATAAAGGTTCCTGATGATCTGCATGGCCTCACATTAAAGTGTAGGTTAATATAAACATGCATCTTGGCTTGTTTACATTCCCAACACTTTAATATTTATAAGTATGGGTCTAAGAAAAATGGTATCACAATGTGAAACATATGCAGAAAAACATGATGTCAAGTTTAAAGGAAAGAGGACTAAACTATTAGTGTATGGTGGCACTGTATTAAAGGTCCCTATCAAAGTGAATGGTGAAAATGTTCCTGTCAGTGAAACTGCTACACATCTAGGTAACATATTAAATACAAAAAATAAATACCATTCTGTATCAGAAGAAAAAGGAAAATTCAATATCAGTGTGAATATGTTTATGTCTGATTTTGGAGTTTTCCATACTAAAGTGAAATGTAAATTGTTTGAACAGTATTGTGAATCATTTATTGGATCACAACTTGGGCCACTATGGCATGAGAGTACTGAAGAATTCTGCATTCAGTGGCGTAACGCTGGTAATTCACACAGAGACCTCATTCCAATGGTTGCTGAAATTGTACCAGTTGAGATATCTCTAGATATGAGATTCATGCAATTTTACAAGTCGCTAACTTATTCTAAGAACCAAATAATTAGTTCAGTCTCAAAGATGGTTACATTTGGCTGGAGATCCACTAAGGGCATGAATGTAAAGCACATAATTCCCAAACATGATCTGACACAAAGTGAAGTGCATTCCACATCTATCTATGTTATTAAACAATCCTCTCAAGATAAATGGTCAGTAAATGTCAATAAATAAATAGATAATAATAATAATAATAATAATAATAATAATAATAATAATAATAATAATAATAATAATAATAATAATAATAATAATAATAATAATAATAATAATAATAATAATAATAATAATAATAATAATAATAATAATAATAATAATAATAATAATAATAATAATAATAATAATAATAATAATAATAATAATAATAATAATAATAATAATAATAATAATAATAATAATAATAATAATAATAATAATAATAATATTAATAATAATAATAATTATAATAATTATAATAATTATAATAATAATAATAATATGAATGAAATATTCAATGCAAAACTCTATCACAAAAATAAATTACCTCTGATACACAGTCGCAAACACCTTTCAAGGTTAGACATGTTAGTTAACATTCATAAACTTGGCCTACATATTATGTCAATTTGCTGTTGATGAAGTATCCATTCACAATTAGAGAACACTTTTTAAGATGTACTGAGAGAGATCGTCGTATGAATAATTCTGAAAATAAGAAAGACGTAGATCGCTGGACTTACACAATGCATTGCACATTGCACATGCACATCATGTTTGTCCAAAGCACAAAACCAAAAAACTCGTAAATGGATTTTTTAAAGCTCTACCTGTGCACACAACAAAGAGGAAATCATACAGATGTGTGTAAGTAAAATAATACACACACGCAACATCCTCATACAGTACATTTCCTAAAGAGTTCTATATGGCATAACTAAATACAGTTCATAACTAGGAGCAATGAATAATGGTAAACAAATGACAATAGAATATGCTCAAATTTCAACAATGGAAGACGATTTCTTTTAGGAATAAACCATCTGTCACACATCCATCTGTCACACATCCATCTGTCACATATCCATCTGTCACAAATCCATCTGTCACACATCCATCTGTCACACATCCATCTGTCACACATCCATCTGTCACACATCCATCTGTCACACATCCATCTGTCACGCATCCATCTGTCACGCATCCATCTGTCACACATCCATCTGTCACACATCCATCTGTCACATATCATTGCAGGCCAATACTTGTCATACTATCTAAAACTTATGACTGAAACTTGTCTGTGTTTCCAAAAAAATGTTCACAAATATTACATTTATTGTCAAACGAGATGTCGTTTTATCCTTTGATATTTGTTCCGTTTCCTATGGTTCATCTGAGAGGTGTATATTGACCCATATCTTATATGAGTATGTGAGTATATATGAAACTTGAGTACACATAATAATAGAGATGTGATGAGGGGCATAGAAGGTCAGGTGGTAAAGGTTCCTCAGTTCAACCATTAATAGGAATACAATGTAGTAGCAAATGATTAAGTAGTTCAAATAATGTCCATATACATGCAAAACAAAAGGTAAACTGGTCTTTTTACACATCACTAGAAATGGGAAACATTGAATATGAAATGGGTAGTACGAAACTTCCTACTGCAGTGGGTACATGGTGTCACTTTCACCCAGCATAAATTGTGCCAAAAATAAAACACATACTAAAATCTAAATATATATTCAAGCAATAATGTTAGCACCTTCCTCTTATTGAAGACAAAAATGAAATATATAAAACGCAGAAAGAAATCAGCTTTTCATTACATATATTTATACATTTCTTGTCACCTATGGATTTTTCTTTTTAAATTTAGCACATTTTCACATTCTTTGAGAGTTTATTATCATTTTTTATGTACCATTATGATAAGAGCAACTTATTGGTCACTTTCTGAAAGTACACATATATCCTTTATACATGAAACTTTAAAGACTGCATTGAATCAATTTAAAGATTCAAGCTATTTTTAATCAAATTTAGCTTGTTAATAAATCTCAAAATTGACTGACATTTGCATTTAATTTTCAGCATTAATTTGTTTTCTATGCATTATAATATGTACTTTCATAAATTAACCAACAATAATTTGTTATTATAAATATTGTTTCAAAAAAGCTCAGTATATCAAAATTTCCTCTAATTTCCCTTGGTCCAAACTTGCTTTACTATTGTTAATTTTGAGCAGATTTTGATGAATAAAGACTCTATCAGTTCGTTTTGGAAAGATGCAGGTGATTGAATATTGAAATATATAATAAAAAAGGGCACCTGCAATATTTTATAAAAAATCCACATTCAGTCATGTATCATTTGTGGATGTGTCTCACACAGTGAAAATGTTATATGCGTATGACTGTCATTTCTACTGATGAGGACTGTTGTTTAGGTACTCTTGTGGTTACTGGTGGTGTGGGTGTGGTTTATGAACATCACCAGGGTATCCACAATGTTATTTTGAAACTCAGAAATATATAACTGAGAATTGAGAGCGTGACAAAGATTTGTTTTTATAACAAATTGATTTTACAGGTGACACTCCAACCGAATGCGTGTGCCATGCAGTGCATGTGCACTGATGCAACCGCTCATCAGTATTGCTCGTATCAACACCCTGATTTTGTTAATCTAGATGGTTTATATTCTGATTCTGTTTACACTCTGAATCTGTTAGTCATGATTACCAAGCTGCAAATAATGTAGAATTAAATACACTGCATATCGAACAATGCACAAACATGACTGATATATCAAATATAAGCCAACACTGCCACAATTTAAACTCAAACATCCTCAATCCATGTACAGAGCGTGAAATCAGAGAGAGGCATAAATTAACCTGGTGCAGACATTTACCACAACAACTTAATGCGAATAATATGATGCATATTTGTTCTAGTGGGGGTGGCAAAACGTGGTTCAATAGCCCACCGCTCGGTGGCTCTCGCTTACCACATAACTCACTCTATGAAGCACACAGCGGGCCGACCTAAATCGAAATGCAGGCTGAGACCAATGTTACACCCACACATGAATCAGAAGGAACAAATAAAACAAAACAAGACATAAATAGAAAATCAAAATCTGCCTAACTGTCTGGCCCTGACAAGGGACAGGGCATCTCTAACTTGATAATTAGATCCTGTAATGTCTCACCATCTCCCCAAAGGTATTAGCTGTAAAGGATTACTTCCTTGAAAATAATCTAAGTGCTCTCTTTATGACTGAGACTTGGTTGCATGAAATTGAGGATGACATGGTCATTAGCAATCTAGAACTACTATCCATCCCCAGGGTTGGCCGTTCTGGGGGTGGTATCGCTTTGCTACACAAGCGGGAGCTTCAGTTCAAACTGAATAAAGACACAGCCCTTGGTCAAAACGATGGAACACATAGAGGTATCCCTACAGAGCAAAAATAAAAGAAATTAGTCGAAACTGACTTAGAGGACTGTAGCAAATCAAATGATACCGCACTTAGTAAGGAATGGCCTTACAGATAAGTTCCAATCACTATATAAAAAAACCATAGCACAGAAACTGTGTTGCTCAGGGTACATAATGCGGGAGCTTGATAACAAAAAATCAGTGATTTTATTGTTACTCTACCTCTCTGCGGCCTTTGACACCATTGACCATCACATACTATTTAACAGATTGGAAACCAGATGTAATGTCAAGGGTCAGGCCCTCTCATGGATAAAATCGTATCTACGGGCTAGGAAACAATCATAGGTCCACACCTAAACCAATAAAGTATGGCGTCCCACAGGGATCAATTCTTGGACCGATTCTTTGAACCATCTACATGTTTCCACTGGCCAATATTCTGGCCAAATATGGATTAAATTTCCCTATATATGCTGATGACACCCAAATCGTCATGGTATAAATGAATCAATTCTCTAGACGGTTAGACGGTTTACACCCTGTTATAGTACAGACAATATGGTACCCTGATTATGGTACAGATATGGACAGACTAAACATTTCTTCCAGAGAAAATTGCATTGGAGATGCCCAAGGTTATGATATGTTTGTATATGAAGGATAGAAAACGTTTGTTTAAACAATCGCAATGTTGAGATTTGCATGGTGCCAACAATACATCAGTGAATAGTTTCATATTATTTGCATGTCACCTGACTTTCATCTTTCACTTAGATTATTTTTATGAAGTGAACAGTTTCTTCAGCATTCTTTGCTGCAAGATCCTGATACAGACAAAAACACAGTGGTAGAGCAAAACAAGTGTGGTCAGACTGTTGACGAGACACAAGATACCGGCGGCACAATAGTAGAGAAAACTCTGTTTATTGGTATCAGGTTGAATTGGTTTGAATTGTAAATAATGAATTTAATACTTGTCATCGAACCACACCTGGTAGTCTTGAAATGCGTGTTTGAGTAAGGTGAGTACAAATGGTCCACTTATTTGTTCAGCTTATATCAACTTAAAGCAGTCATGAAATGAGGTAGATTTTGAAGCACTTTTTTCTTGCATAAAATAAATGTTTATCTCCCAAACTTTGTTATTTAATGTTACTACCAATCCTATTTCCCCTACATAAATTTCTGTACCATTTGAAAGTAGATGAGTCTTCTGCTACAATTCAAATCATCCATTGAGCACTTCGCCAACAAACTTTTTTTAGCTGACCAGTGATCTAGTGCAAACATCTGCTTAGTATAGTTTTGCTAACAATGGGGCACCTTCAGATTGGGACGATGGAGTGATTTGTAATGGTACATGGTAACACCCTTACATGCAACAATAGATGTTGCATGCTCGTGACCCCATAGAGGTGACAAGAGGACAACCAATACTTGGCACTTTCAAAAAAACATATTAACCATGGTCAGTGCATGTTGATTGATTTCAATGAGATAGCTTGCTTGTTACACAGTTTTATGGCCACATATCATTTTAACATACCCCAAACCTCTATACAATTGCCTATGACCTATGTGATTTCATGGATGCTTAAAAGTTTTCATGAAATCAGATTTTAAGCACTTTCCCTCACATAATATAAATGTTTGTACCTAAAACTTTGATCAAATGTTAGTACGCATCATGTTTCCCCAACATACATTTCTGTGCCATTTGATAGTACATGAATCTGAAATCCATATCATCCATTGAATATTTTATCAACAAATTTGCCTATCTTACTAGTGTTTTAGTGCAAACAACTACTAGAAATTTATTTGTTAACAATGGGGCACCTGCAGATTGGGACATCGGACTGACTTGGCTTACAGATGCCTACTTGTTCAAAAGTGTTTGTTTGTTTGTTTGGGGTTTTACATCACTTTCAACATTATTTCAGTCATTTCGTGATGAGACCTACTTGTAGCGGATATAGTGCTGCCTCACTGAATTGTCATGTCGCAGGTCCTTGACATGATGACAACCCACCCGGTCACAGATTTACAAGGACAACGGGTTAACCCTTTGGCACGTGCCTCAGCTCATATGGGAAATTGTATCATGAGTTCAATCTCGGCACGGCCGGGGATCGAACCCACGACCTTTGGATCACCACAGAGGAACTGGTGCTAATAAGCTTGCGCTCTAACCAACTGCGCTACGGCCCGTGGCTGCCAAAAGTGTTTGTCTTTTGGTACTGACCTGTTGGTATTGGTCAAAACAGTGGTCACACGAGAACTGTAAAGCACTATAAGCAAAACGCAGTTATCATGGCAGGTGTATTTTAGTTGATTTCCGGGAGATGGCTTGTTTGTACCAAAGTTCATGAACATATATCATTTGAATATATCCCAGATATCCCTAAAGTTGCATGTGACCTTTGTGATTGCATAAAAGATTTAGACCAACTATTGCATGTTAAATGTTGTTATCATCGGAATATAATTCATATTAGATATAAAGGGAAATGAAGACATTTGCCAATCACTTCCTGAAGCTGTAAATGGTACAAGGTACCGAGCTTTGAAATGTGTATCTTTGGGAAATATTGATGCTATCACAAAGTTGTTCTATGATTGCCAAGAAGCGATATACAATTTTGGATTTTATCCAAATTACCTTGTTGAAATATTCAGTTTTTAGTAGCTAGTTTGAAAAAGTTTGTTTTGATCGATAATCAATAACTTTCTCTTATTTTATCAAAATCACAAATGTGCGCCTTTTACATATATTTATAACCTTTTCTGCAAGAGTTTGAAAAGATATTGTTAAAGTAAAATGAGCATATATAACAGATATCTTTAGTCATATTTCATGCGACTTGCTGAATATTCCAGTTTTTTCTTTTATATTTGTGCAAACAATCATAAGACAATGTACCTGTTCAGATAGAGGGCAAACAACCAATTGATGTTCCAATTGCGTGCGTCTTTATTGATTTGCAATCAACACTTGGACATGTATCTGGCTCAAAGTAAATCGTATTGAACCCAACAATCGAATGACATATTAGTGCATCAAAATATAATGAATCAAGCATTGGGTTTTACTTGTGGAATGTTTCTTGAGAATAATTGTGTGGCAAAGCATGTAGTATATACACATTTAAAAGTAACACTTATTTTTTCCTTTCATTTCATAAAGAGTGTAAATATACTGATTTACTATGAATGAAAATGATGGGCCATTTAAAAGTTTTTTTAAACAATATCTTTAAGTGGTAAAGATAAAGAGGGTTTTAAATGTTTTATATCAAATAAAGTATCTACCGTGAATCAAATCCTGTAATAATAGCAATTTGCGTCCGTAATTTCCTCAATATGGAAAGACAGGTAATCGTTTAATCGTCATCCAGTATCTTTTTCAAGGAAATCTATTTCTCTTCATTTAAAGTAGATCCGGCCGTGGAAATTGTTGATGTTGCTTGATCTGGGAATTGCTTTTTAAACAGCACTGCTTTCACGCCTCTCTTGAACTGGTCATATTTCAGGATATAGATAAAAGGATTGACAGAAGCATTCAAATAAACACAGAAAATAGTGAATAAATAAAACCTTGAGTTGAAGTTTACAGGATAGCGAGCTGAATAAAGAAGGAACCAAACTTGATTGCAGACCCAACATATGAAAAATACAAAACAGACTAAGGCCATGGTTTTGATCACATTGATGCGAATTTTGGCCATCTTCTGTGTCCTTTCCTTTTCTGTGGCTGAAGCATTACCTTGATTTGCTTCAGATGGATTTACCCGAGAACGAAGAACTAAAGCCATTCTCGTATAGGAGTAAATCATAACACAGACTGGAACAAAGAAGATACCAATGAAGTTGATGATACCTGCAACAGAAGAGTGAATCTGGGAGGGCCAGATGGCTATAGCCCAGCAAACGCCATTTATCATTCCAGTGGTTGGCATATTGTAGACAAGACAGTAAGTGAGACTACAAAGCCAAATAGACACAGCGATGATCAATGCCTTCCTCTTTGTTATGGTGACTCGGTGCCATATTGGGTGGACAACCTCTGTGTACCGGTCAAGTGAAATAGCCACAAGATTGTATGTGGAAGCTATGTAGCATGTCCATTGGAATGTGCCAGCCTTCCAGAGCTTACAGTAGATATCTCCAGCGACACCAGCAAAGGTACGATTGTGAAGCCGATCATCCAGACTGGCCAGAAATATAAGCGATGCCATCATGTCCAACAGGCTCTGGTTTATAATGTATATACTGGTGAGGTTCTTCCTTAATGGTTTATAGGATAACATGATGATTATGACAAAAAGGTTGTCCAGAACTCCAACACAGCCAAGGATCATATAGAACACAGATTCTATGGACAGCTTTCCAGATTGTTCCTCCTCTGTGCCCGTCGATGTCTCCAGGTCAAAGCTTGTAGTATTCATGTTTAACTTCAATAGAGGTCCGCGATTGCCGCTGGTGTTGTGTATGGTGTTATCTCTTAGCGATCCCTTTGTCTCATATAGCCAAATGCAGCGATTTTCTCTTCATCATAAAGTGACGTAGCGACATTAATGTATTCCATCAACATTACCCATATCATATTTTGGGGGTTATATGCCTAATGCAGATCAACCATAAATGTTTTCACAGAAAAATAAAATATGTATAAACTACTTACCAATAAATCGTATATTTAACTTGATTTCAAATCGTATATTCAACTTGATTTCAAATCCAAAATCTTATAAAATAAAATGGTGTATAAAGAATCTGCTACTGTCACTGATATTTGATATTTATTACAACCACACCCTCACACAAATAGGTACACATATTACAAAAACGAGAAGAAATGCAGACTGTTTGATTAAGAATATGATTCATATTATTGATAAACACGTCCGTGACCATATTTTGGCAAACGGTTATGTAGTAATGTATGTGATTGGTGTTGTTTCAGGAAAATACGAGATTCTTGTTGAAGTAA
Source organism: Amphiduros pacificus (assembly GCA_949316495.1). Classification (NCBI taxonomy): domain Eukaryota; kingdom Metazoa; phylum Annelida; class Polychaeta; order Phyllodocida; family Hesionidae; genus Amphiduros; species Amphiduros pacificus. The sequence continues at coordinate 34,142,547 of OX439005.1, read as the reverse complement.
TTCAAGTATATCGTATTACTTGAACACCGTGTGAGAAATATATGAGTAATGCATTGATTTCTCAAATACTGATTTGCACTCAAAATGGTCGTCGAAATGTAATTTGACAAATAATTAGATTTAATCGTATCACTCCTAACTGTTTGCTTAATGCTTGCAGCATTACTTTTTCACACTGTGATAGTTGTTTCATTTTGTGATTGTTGATTCATATTATCATGTTTATTTCACATGGTAATGGTTGTTTCAGGTATGATATTTTTTATGACAGTTGATGCAGCATTTCATATCATAGTTTTGCAGGAATGTGTGAGATAATTGTATAAATGGCGAGGATATTCACAGAAATGAATGTTATGGTTGCTAACAACAATGGATAACAGGGCCATAGATGGGCAAATGTGAATTCTCACTGCTTGACTTACAACATTTGTGACCCACCAGGTCTCTTATGTGTTATATACATTTAATGCTGGGATGGATAAGTTTTCTATGGTGACCAGAATTATCTATGCCTGGAAAAGAATATATAAATATTTTGGCATTTCAGTTTTGAAATGTTGACAAGAATAGAAAGAAAATAACAGGTATAATAAGCTCATTGGAAAATGGTATGTCAATAACCATTTGTCTTTAAAGTTCTCCTTACTGAAAAAGTGCGTAGGCACGGGAGGAATGGACGCTTTTTTCTTGGGGTAGCCACCTCGGGAAAATAAAATAAGGCATACAACTTCAATCCTACGATTTATCGCACGATCCCCTCATTGACAGTATACACGGAATATAAAAAAATCTTGGATCCATGTATATTGTGTAAAGAGAGATTTTTCCAATATACAAACAAGCCATCATCTACGTGGATAGTATATATAGACGTATATATACCGGGTATGTATTGAGTGCTGCGTGGTCGCATTAAGTGAATCTAAATTGCTAATCAGGTAATCAGAACAACTGAAATCTGACAAATCTAATTATATAATCTCCACTCGATAATAAAATAAACAACCTGCGAATAAACATATGCAAGAATAAACCTCTTCCTGCGTCCGAAAGTGTGAGGTTCTCAATCTACTGCAAACTAAATTTTCTGAAGAGTGTTACAGAAATAAACGCAATAAAAACACAAATATAACTATTTGGCAGCAAAAGATTAAGATAGACTCTAAATTAGTATTTCTTGTGCGGGGAATACTACCTATCTTATTCCGCTTGAAAAAGAAAATCACAGAATTACAGAAGCTAACATATATAAGATAGAACTCTAAATTGGTATTTCTCGTGCGGGTTATACTATCTATCTTATGTTTTGAAGACACACAATTGTTGAGAACATATCTTGAATTTATTCTAAGGCTAATATTATTTGTATAAGACGGAGCTCTAAATTAGTATTTCTCGTGCGGGAGGTACTATCTGTCTTACTACACTAATAATTTTGTTACTGAATTATTTATATTTCAGTTTCATAAATAGAAATTGGAAGCAAACGCTAAGCCATATTTGACACTAATATATCTATAATCCTATAAACACTGGACTCAGAGAGAAATCTCCTGTTTGAAAATAGATTACAAGGTTAAATATAGAACTTTATAGAACGTACAAAAATTTTTCCATTGTATACTTGTTACAGACTTTTGATGGCATCGAATGAACTTATCGAATCGCTTCATGAAAAATTAATTTTCGGAAGAAATTCTTATGAGGATCTGATAAAGTACAAAAATATGCAACAATTTAACAAATGATGGGGTCGGGGGGACATAAGGTTTCAGAAGAGAAATATTTATAATGAAAGAATCTTGTATAACCAAATTTAAATCATGTAGATAATGATAATGTTTATAGGTATGAATATGGTAGTGTTGATTATTGGACCACAATTGACAATTCTAAAAATATCTCTGTGCCATTAAAAAATATATTACCTAGCAATAATGTGAAACTTTTAAAAAACGATTTCATCTTAGATTACAGCATGAATGAAAATGTTTTTTTATAAATGATAAAAACTCTATGAATGGAGATGTTTTTATGATGCATGACGATTTTAAAGAAAATTGCATGAAAATAAATTTTAACAAACGTGGAAAAGATTTGAATAAGGTCATTTTTTCACATGAAAAGATAAATACCTTATGTCCCCGTAGTCAATGCAAAAATCAATGTCAAAACAAAGTTTTTTATCTTTTAAGTAATAAAGATAGCCAAGAATATGAAACAGTAAATAAACATGTAGAATTTTTTAAAGCCCACATATGCTGAGGTATTGAAGATTCCAAACAATCAAAAAGAAGTCAATCTGTACAATAATATCCGTAAACGCAAGTGTAAAGAATTTAATGGAAGTACATCATCTTTAAATAAAATGGTATGAATTAATGATCATATTAAATACATGGCCAGGGGTGAAGGGCTTCCCCAACTGGACACTCTTAATGATAAGCATCTTAATGGTAGCTCTAACATACAAAACATAAGAAAAAACGTGAACCAATTAAATGCCTTATCTGGATCACGTGGTCTAAATAACCACGCCCACCACAGGATGGTCCGTAAGAGTAGAACAGGTTTTACTACACCATTAAACGAAATATCGCTCTCAAATCGATTTGAATATCTTTCTGACAGTAACAGAATTGCAATCTATAATTTCGGGCAAAATGAACACAGTCCTTATATTGTTAATCCCCGCACTAAGTCTTGAAGCGATCGGATGTTAGCTCCGCCCTCCTGCAAGACGATTGGGCCCCATGGGGGGCAATCTGCTGGGGGTGAAGAGGGATCCCCTCGAAATGACGTCATGGGGTCAATGGCCAGATTCCCTGCAGGAGGTTACCTTAATGCTGTGGAGAACATAAATGAAATTAACTCAAATGGAAACTTAACTAGAAATAAAACAAAAAGAAATGTAAAAAACCGCTTGATTAAAAACAATAT